>CM050168.1:78581298-79946298 GCA_027410445.1 Discoglossus pictus
TTAAAAAGGCATTAGCTTTTAAACTGGGCCATTTAGGGCCTACAAAAACAAATAGAAAAAAAGTTTGCATTTTTTTTTCCAGTCTCGAACTGCCGGATAGTGCAAGATAGTGCCGGTTTAGCAGGAGTTTTTTTAAAATGGGGAATTGATGCCAGTGCCGGTTGCTTGAAACTCCCCGTTGCTTAGGTGCTGGATACACGTGAGTTTATATATATATAATTTTTTTTTTTTTTTTAAAGATATTACAGTTTCATTTTACTTTCACAATATTGTTACTGTGTCCAGGCCCCCGCCCCCACCATGGAAATTTTGATACATATTATAACTTTCAAGAACTCAGAATTAAAAATTTTGAGTAACCTTAACCCTGTGCGAGCATTCATTTTTTTTTTTTTTATCTGACAGCTTCTGTAACTTATTAGTGGTATGAATTAAATAAGACGTGACATTGTAGGCTCAGTAGAATACAATAAAACATGGTAT
Source organism: Discoglossus pictus (assembly GCA_027410445.1). Lineage (NCBI taxonomy): Eukaryota > Metazoa > Chordata > Amphibia > Anura > Alytidae > Discoglossus > Discoglossus pictus. The sequence goes on from CM050168.1 coordinate 78,581,782, forward strand.
TATTAATTTTACTTTTTCAACTGAAGTTTTTGAATTTGATTTTGCCTTCATTTGTTTCATTATATAGTGTTGTATTTTGCAACTGTGGCAAAATGTGGGGTTATAAATAAAGTATATAACCTAGATCCCTATGTTTTTGATGAAACTATTTATGATTTTTGGTTTAAACATTACTTCTTTTTTAATAATTAGGTTGCAAAAGAAATATAGTTTGGCTTCCATTTGAAGTGATAGGGTCAAACACATTTAGGGAATTTAAGAATGTCTGTGATAAGTTGATGCTAAATAAGCCAACTGGCCCATTAGATGTATTTTCGGACCACATCTATGTTTATGTCTCTATGCTTGCATTCCTCTACTTCCGGCAGACACTTTTCTTATGAAAGTTATACAATTTTTTGATCTTTTTGAAGTTTTTTGTCACATCTGCCTTCTCCATTTTATCCTCTAAGCTATATATATTAGGGCCACAAGTATTTCCTTATAAGTTTTGCTTTCAGACCAATGGCTCTCAACTTTTTTGTTCTGGGGTCCAGCTAGACACCTTCCAATACCGGCTTTGAGATGTAAAGAAAATTACATTACATTACATTACATGTCACACACAAAATATTCATTAGCTTTGCACTGATCTGAATAAGTACATTTTAACAGCGTATATGTTCAGCAATTATCTATCTCTAACTATGACTAATGACATTGATATGTTTAAAGTGTGAGGCTCCCCATCCCTCTACCAGCAGATAAGGTCTAGGGCCATAGGACAACTGGTTTAGACCAAGCTCTATGTTAGGTCTCCTTCTTGGGACTGTTTTGGAGCTGGTTTCTTGAGGACACAACATACTAAATCTACTAAATAAATTGGACGTTATCATAGGAAAGAGAAGAAGGGGCACAGTTTTCTCTTATAAAGATGGAATATAGACAAATATTAGACAAAGTGACCTGTTGATTTGAGTCTGGAAGGGGTAAATTGTAAAAGTCTTCCTTGACTAAAATAGTGGTCTGTTCATGGAAGAAGCTTTCAGCAGAAGTGATAGTGACACAAACAATAATGCAGTTCAATAATCTCTGATATATACATAAGGCAAAACTGTACCAAAAGGGTTCCCTGGTGATCCAGTGGTTAGGATTCCTTGCTTTCACCACTGCGTTCAATTCTAGTCAGGGAACCAAGAGATCACAACAAACTAAAAGCCATGTAGGGTTGGGCCTGGTCAGTACTTGAATGGGAGACCACATAGGAATACCAGTCGTTGTATGGTGTGGCCCACTGGAGAAGGAACTGGCAACCCACTCCAGTATCTCTGTCATGAATACCAAGTGGATCAGCATGGTGAGTTACGGTTCATGAGGTCACGGAGAGTCCAACGCAACTCAACGACGCACACACACAAACTGTACCAATACATTTTTGAAGACATGGGGTGGAGGATGGTGATAATTTATACCCCATAAAGATATGCTGAGTAATAAATTAATTAAATATTTTAGTTAAGCAGGAATATGGGCTGAATCCCCTTCTAGGTCGCTACATTGTCATGGTGAAGGGGCTTGTGTACCTCAATGAAGCTGTGACCAATATCATGCAGGGTCACCCAAAATGGGCAGGTCATAGTAGAGAGGTCAGACAAATCCTGGTAGACTGGAGAAGGAACTGGCAACCCACTCCAGTACCTTTGTCAAGAAAAACTTAATGGATAAGCATGACCAGGTCATAATGATAGATGTGCCTGACATGCTGTGGTCCATAGGGTCATGAAGAGTCAGGCTTGACTGAACGACTTAACAACAACATGGGCTGACTAACTGAAACAATTTGTTATTATATTCCAAAATGTTCCATATTAAATAATTGTTGAAATAAGTATAATTACAACCAAAGGACATAGATTATTTATTTGTAAAATATATTCGTTTTTTTAGCGTGTTATCATTATGAGCCATTTTATACTGCAATACATTTTAAATAATAAATTAGTAGTATAGTATATTGCTACGTAACAAAATATACTGGAACACGTTTTGGAAGTGGTAGGCTGTTTATGACTACTTAGGCATTTTGTTGTGATGTCTTGCTGACCTAGAGTAGGTAGGTCCTCATGCTGGGAGGGAAATAGTTGTGCTAGCCCCCTTTCTCTAGGAAAGTCCCCTGTGGTCTCCATTCTCCCTTGCAAATGTTTTTGATGTTTCAAGACTAAACTGCCCTGCTGGTAACTTCTTTCCCACTGATTACACATCATCTGGGATTAAATCTCTACCACAGAGCAAATTACTGCAATAAAGTGGCTTTTCCCACCTTAAAAGTCCATTAACAAATGTGATTGGAAAATACATTATACTGTTTGGTAGAGAAATATTGAAATTTTGCATGTTAATTAAATAATGTATTTAATAAATCTGTTTTACAAATGATTTACTAGACCAATATACAACGTTTATTTGGCTCTTTACCAATACCTATATGACAGAAGGACATTAGGCACTTACAATCATTCACACTTATATGAAGGCATCAATTCCCAATAATTAATACAAATATAGTGTACTCATATAGAAACAAAGGAGGTTTTGCAACACCAAACTTAAATATTTATTACATTGCAGCCTAGTTAAAATAAATTATGGCATGGAATTAAGCATCAGATTAGCCAGAATGGATAGATTTGGAAAATGCTTCACTTTCAAATAAGGAATACAATATATAATGTGGCCACATATTAAATAATATAAAAAAATGGTAGTATTAACCCATTTACAGCACACTCACTCAAACTGTGGGATAGATCACATATAATAGTTGTCAAACTGATAGATGTCGTCACACTTTGCGTGGTGCGTCCGATGAGCGGGGCAAGCCGTTAATGCGTAGGACTTAGCCGTTGAGCGCCAAAGGCGCTCCGCGTTGTAAGCCTCGCAAAGCGAGGCAAGCCGTTAAACCGTAGCACTTAGCCCATGCGAGGCGAGTCGTTAAAATACAAGACGCAGGACTTAGAAAAAAAAAATATGACACGCGAGATGTGGGACGCAAAAAAAAAGATACAAGACACAAAAATGTACAAGATTAGCGATCGAACAAAAAACACGAAAAACACACTAAATACACCCCAAAAAATTACAAAAACCTCACAGACATCATGGGGGCAACACCCAGGACGTCTGTGAGTAAGGTGGTACGTGAATTTAACTCGATTTAGACGATTTTAGGCACTCGAAAATCGCCTAAACAAGGAAAAAAATGGGCACCAAAAAAAATGAAAACGAGGCTACACAACCCCGGACCGCGCAAAACACTGCAAACCGTGTAGCACTTTACACATCACACACGATGACCTACAAGATACACTATTACAAAAGCCGGAAAATGCTCACGAGACGCGTAACACATTAATAACATTACAACTATACAATGCCACTTTACACAATAAACCAACGGCTTTACCTCGCGCACGCAGCCTATTTACAATGCACACTTCAAACATTCATTACACTTTAGAAGCAGGGCACTAACACTCAAAATGTATATTCTATGCAGACGCAAAATACAAACAGATTGTTTGCTCTTCAGCCTATTGCTTGCTGCATATATCAATTATAAATAATTAAACTCAAATAATTAAACTCACAGGACCAAAAGTACACGACAGGAGAGGCTCGCAATGAGCACCGAAGTTCCTGAGTCCGCAATGAGCCCTGAAGGTCCTCACAGTACAAAACAGTTTCAATTATGTCTCAAACAGCATTACCATGCCTTCAAATTTTATTGGCCCATCATTTTTGACGGGCAAGTCGCTAGTTGAAATATAAATGCCAACAAACAACCCCAAAATCACCAATGGCACTTATCATATATAACCCTGACTTTCAAAATTGTTTAATAGAAATATTCCCTTGAGAATTAATATTTGCAAGTAAAAAAACTGTTAGCGACAATATTTAGTGTTGTAAAATTTCATATTGAAACTAGATGGAAAAAAATTAGACCTCTCCTGACGCATCACAGAGAAAATAGAAGAAGCGACCTACTTGGAAAGACTACATACTCATTAGAAAGCAGGTTATTACATTATGAAAAGAAATAGGCTCTTGGATCAATAGAGTTTTACAATAAGAAAAAATTAGAGCTTTGGGAAAATTAAGACGATGTTATATAAGCTGCAAATTAAACTTTATTTTATGTTCAGTTGTTTTGCTTAATAAAGAAAAATAAAAAAGGAAGTGAAGGATATAGATGTTAAGATTATATAAGGTAAATCTTGAATAATATATATTTGTATAATGTATGTTTTTAAATGTTATAAAAGTTATTTGTATAATATTATGTTCTTCCAAAAAAATAGATTTATAAAATTAATTGTGCAAATATGGATGTATACTTCTTGCAAAACTTCATAGTAGAGGTGATGGATGTTCCTCCCTGTACTCTTATAGGAGAAAATTACCATCACAAAAATACCTCATTCTTGAAACTGTAGTGGTGTGACTTTAATAAATTTGAAAGGGTTGGTTAAGGAGTTGATACGCCTTGCATTACAACTCACTACTACACCATACCCTAATTATAACGGATGAGATTTAGTAAATAGCGCATAGATTTGAATGGCTATAATGCACAGTGGTAGCTCACAGATTAAAGAGCATTGTCTTAGTAGATTCACCCCCTAACTTTGTAGGGCGTCAGTTATTAAAAACTAATAAACAATGTCAAATAAGAAAACTTTTCTTCTATAGAATGAGTAGTCTTTTCCCACAGCTTACTTGCCATGTGCAGTATATTTACTTATTTATCGTTTAAACAGAAACAGATGTTTATATAGTTTATACAAATATACCAGCAACCATATCTGCAAAATAAACATAATACTGATTATGGCTTGCTCTTAAGAGTTGTGAAAGATGGCAACAGATTGCTGTATACCAGTGAGAAACTTGTCTTATTTTAAATTCATTATTTATATTGCATTTTTATATCTGTTTTCTCTCTGTTTATTTTTAAACATATTTATTATTGGCTTTCCATACAATAAGTGAAATAAAAAATTAGATTAAAAGAAATATTATACAGTATATGATTTAGCTGTTTCTTTACGTAAAATAAAATGTTACAACCCTAGATTTGAGGGATTACGCGCATCCCAATCTTCTCCCTCTAGGCCGTGCCTTTTTGTGTACAAGATCTCAGAGCCCAGCAGACAATTCAGTTCAGAGCATCGTTTCATCAGATCCCTTTTATTAAGATATAAGAAGAGCACAAGTACCGTTGAGTAGTACAAACCAGACTGACTAGATCTCATTTTATAAATTAACCTCCCCCTTTATGACTGAGTCCAGGTAAGATGCATGCCTGGAGACTCTCAGTAGTCCTATATCCACATAAATTCCTGCAGAAGCATTACCCTAGGGCCAACTCCTAGCACCCATACATTTAAACTGTATAAAATAACCCCAAAGCACCTTATTACATCAAATCACTATTCTAAACATTATAGCATTACTTTTAATTGGTACTTTGAATATAATAGTGCCTTGTCCTAGCCACAACCTGAACACTAAGCATTGAATAAACAATTTTTATTAGACCTGAATTCTCACAGGCCATGATCCTTGGGAATCCGGGGTACCAGATCAGACCCTGAGTCCTAACATTATACAGGTTATAACATTCATAACAAAATAGTCCTTGATTTCAGGGCGGTGACAGTTCGATCTTAGGCCATACATGCCCTTGCTGGTGGAGTTCAGCTTATAAAATGTAAAAGCTGGATCAATTATTAATATGACAGTTATAGAACGTCCTTGATATTAAAACCATTAAATAAATACGTTATATTAGAAACAAGGTTAAAAGCAACATTATGCAGTATATGATTTACATAGATGTTTCTTTATGTAAAAAGTAACATATTATGGGCCCTATTCTATTGCCTAAATCATAAATTTATACACACTTAAAATCATTCTCAATATTGTTACATATTCTATTAGTTACTCTCAATCCAATTACAAGTTACCCGCCCACAATCACTATGGGCCAGCCATAGTCTCAAATTCAGCCATTGGTTTTAGCACAGTTCCAATATTACCAGTGCTAAATAATTAGTTACACAAAATCAATATTCTATTAGACCCGTAGCTCTAGCTTACAAATAAAGTCTGTCCTGCAACTGAAAAAACTATCACTCTTCTGTCAAACATATTATGAATACTAAATACGATTTGCAAGCCTTTTTCAAACACTTACACAATTACAGTTACAGATTGATTAAATTGAACAAGTCCGCAACTACATGGCCGAAAGTCAAAACTGTAAACCATGTAACCGTAAGTAGCATTTCAGGGCATGATCACGATCAATTCAGCAAGCCAGTAACTACCAAAACAGCCAATAGTAATTGAAAACATCATCATGACGTCAGTAAAACGTGGAGGTTAAACCACAATCAATTAGGCCCTCATTCAATTGCGATTTGGCCAATTGAATAGGGGTCTAAATAAGACCAGAGCATATTTTTTTAAACTAAGTTTTTTGTTAATGAAAACCTTGCTTTTTGATAGATGCTTACTAACTAAAAACTTCTTTAAAAAAAACATGTTATGTGCTTATATAGAGCCCTATTCAATTGGCCAAATTGCAATTGAATGAGGGCCTAAGGGCCTCATTCTATTATCGGCCGTAAATCGGCCGTAAGGCTGCGATTCCTTGCGAGGGTTCAGTTAACTCGCGATTCTATTATACGGCCCCGCAAGGATCTCCTTTTACGGCCGGCCGCATATCTTGGAACCGGCCGTAATCTGTGAAATATAAAAACTGAAAAATAAATTCAAGCCTGCACTGTACAGCTCTGTAAATGCTAGGGATCATATTGGGGGACATGAGGATTAAAAGGAACCCCCTCTCAAGCTTGCACATCAGCCCAAACCCGAGTTCAAATTAACTGTTTATTTGCCGGCTGCGGCGTGGGTGTGTCTGAAGTGCTCCAAGCACTCTGGACTTTTTACATGGATATTTTACGGATATTAAAAATTAAATATTTTACGGATTTGAGTACAGGATAATTATGTGCTATTTTTTCTAACACCTAAAATCCCTTTATAGTCTTCTAAAAGTGCAGGATGGCTTTATTTGAGCTATTTTATGTGCTTAATTGGTGCTAGCGAGACCTCTTTCCTGCAAGTAAGCTGCGGCTCGTTTTTAGCCTTGCAGAGAGGTTTCCCGGAGCAATTGAATTGCAAATCTCTTGCGGCCGTTTTAGATCAAAGGCTTTCCTCCGGCGCGAGCGGCCGCAAGAGATAGCAAGGCACCGGCCGCAAGCCTGCCGGAATCCCCGGCCGTAAGGGAATAGAATAGCCGAATAGCTTGCGGCCGGTCCTTGCGGCCCCGCAACGGCTGCGGCCGCTAATAGAATGAGGCCCTAAGTGTTTAGAAGTCCGTTTGCGATCTGACCCGTAATCCAGAAATGTTGCTAACTAAAAAAATCAATAAATCTACTATTCTAGTCCATGGAAGTTCAATGATATCTATTCACCCATTGATTTCCGGGAACGATATAACACGGAAATTACAAAAACATTTTTTTTTTCCGATTTGCGACCTTGAGACTGTTGTGCAATGAATTCTAATGTCTTTCATCGCTTTCCCCCGTCTTTTAAAGAACAGTATTGATTTTTTATTTGCTTTTACAGTGCTACAAACAGGTGTTTAACCCCCTTGCGAGTCCTCTCTAGTACCTGTAGGATTTTTGGCTACATTTGCCATTTACCGGTATGAAAACAATTGCGGGCTTGAGGAATTGTAGCAATTTATTAGTGATTTGCGATTTTAGAGATTGTGGGCTTGACAGATCGAAGGCTTAGCTGGGTCGGAGTTATGATTTTGACAACTGTAGGTATTTTCAGCCTGTAACCCGTAGATCGATTGCTGGTAGCTAAAAGAGGCCAATTTCATAGCAGTAACCAGTAATTACAATTTGGACAATTTAATAGGGCCCATTATATTTAACTGTTATTTCTGAGTAATATCAAAATACAAGGGGTTAATACATATCCTGAAACCCACATGGACTAGAACAGATGATCTAATGCATTTTATAGAGTGCTTGATTGCGAGCCAGATTGGCAACTATTACTTATTGGCACTAATTAATTAGCTGTCTCCAATTGCAGTTTACGTCTAACTTCCATGTTTTACTGACATTATGATGACGGTCTCATTTACTATTGACTGTGTCTAAGAATTAAATTACGGGCTTGCTAAAATATTGTCAGAACATATGATCACGCCCCCCCCTGAAACCCTACTTGAAAAGGCCGGGTTTACAAGTTTTGGATTAAGGTGAATTGTGAGCTGGAGTCAATAGAATACATCTAAACATTTAGAGAGAAAAAACCTGCAGCCAAAATGATGCTCTAGAGGCAATTGCTGGCTTGCAATTGAACGGGGCCCTAAGTTTGTAGTTTAAGAACTTAATTTAATATTATAGAATTTATTTGATATTACAGGCTTAAAATAATCTGTAATCAAGACAATCTGCAAAAATACTACCAAATAAATAAAATAGACATATAAAAAATAAAAAAAATAAAGAAATATAATAAATATAAATTGATTGCAATTTTCTCATTTTAATATCTAGACATATTTCAGCCTAAAAAACAATAACAAATGCATATACTTTTATATATAAAAACTATTTTTTCATTTTTCTTGAGGTAAATCAGGTTGTCTTGAAAAATGTATTTATTTATATATATATATATATATATATATATATATATATATATATATATATATATATATATATATATATATATATATGTGCACATGCTGGTATTTTAAAGGTTTAAAAACTGTAGAGCACCACAGACCATCTGCTTGTCACATGCAGCAATGGGCTAAGTGATTGTGACAGGCGGCCATTTTACATGTGCTCTCACAATGGCAATGTTTCTCATGGGAGTGCGACTCTGGAAACTTCAAGGGCCAGAAGAATTACTGTGGGTCAACAGTGAAACAAAAGCTTAGAAAACAGTAGCTAAATTACTGTAAAAGCCAGAGAAGTTTCATTGCTAGAAAGCAGTTTGTTTCTTTAGCAAATGTTATGGATATTAGATGTTTTATGTGGTAAAAAAAGTCATAATACAAAAACATTGTGATATTTTCAGGATTGTTTTTACTTTTAATGTCTTCTATTTCTGGCACATTTCTACTTAGCTGTCAGTTCTTTGTTATATAAAAATACATTTATTTTCAACAATCAACAGAATAAAAAAAAAATCAGTGGCTAAAAGCAATAGTTGTAGAAATAGGTATGGGTACATATGAAATACTAAGCAAAATGGTACAGAATATTTTCAGAATATTTTCTTTTCAGGACAGGTTTAAAAATGTAGGTACATTTTCATGAGTATTGTAAAAGTTTAAAAAAAGATTTCAAGTCTCTTGCAAGTAGAAATTTGCAAGAAAATCAGGACCACCTTCTGGCTTACTCAAACTAGACTGTGCAGCAGAGAATGTATAAGGCTCTATGGAGTAATCTCCTACTGGTTGCACCTACACCTGGAATTGTTGCAAAAGCTGTTTCACAGAGGTTTTTAACAATATTTTTTTTAATGCGTGATAAAAAATGTGTGAAATATGTGTCTATTTAATCATAATTTGTATAACTCAATGGAAAATTAAATCATGCTTTTTATTAAAACCTAGTAACTTGCCCGTCATAAATAACAATATCATATGTTATGATCAATTGTTTGTTCTGTCTCTCTCTGTGCTGTCTCTCACTGTGCACCCTCTCCCTTTCACTCTGCACTGTCTCTCTCACTCTGTGCGACCTCTCTCTCTCTGTGCCCTCTGTCTTTGTGCCCTCTCTCTCTGTGCTCTGTGTGCTCTCTGTCCCTCACTCCCTCTCCCTCCGTCTCTCCCCCTCTTTCTCTTCCACCTTTCTTCCCTCTGCCTCCTTCCATCTCTCTCACCATCTCTCTCCCTCCCTCCTTCTCTCTCTCCCTCCCTCTTCCCCCTCTCTGCCCTCTCTTTGTGTGTGTGCGGACTCTCTCTCTCTGTGCCCTCTGTCTCTCTTTGTGCCCTCTTTCTCTGTGCCCTTTCTCTCTGTGCTCTGTGTTCTCTCTGTCCCTCACTCCCTCTCCCTCCCTCTCTCTCCCTTTTCTCTTCCACCTTTCTTCCCTCTGCCTCCTTCCATCTCTCTCACCATCTCTCTCCCTCCCTCCTTCTCTCAATCCCTCCCTCTTCCCCCTCTCTGCCTCCTTCCCTCTCCCTCTGCCTGCCTCCCTCTCTTTGCCTCAATTTCTCTCTCTCTCCCTCTCTCTCTTCCGCCCTCATCTCCCCCCCCCCCCTCACCCCCCCGACAGCTCAACTTAGCCTCAACTCAGCGCGAATTGGCCAAAACTGCTTATGCACGCAATTTGCAGCTATTTAGCGTCAAGAGCTTGTGAGTAACGTGCAACTATTATGGTAGATAAGCATGCAATCAATAAGACTGGAGGTACGCACTGAGATTGAACTTCAGTTTGTTTGTGTTAGGTGAATGAGGATGCAACTGAAATGTTACAGTGCAGTGTAGACATGATTATTTTTTACATGTATACTAAAGGTGGCTAAAGCTCAGGATAAACAACTTTTCAACTTATTGTGATTTTGTATATGTTGTGAAAAAGTTTCCTCTGATCTATAAAGAATTGTTGCAGCTTGGGAAAAACTGCACATAGTGTGAAGCACACAACAAAATAACATTAAGAAGTATCTAAAAGAGAAACAAATAGATATTTTTAGATTTTTTTTTTTAGATGACTCTGGTTGTGTAATGAGGTGTTCCATCCTGTACTGCTACTCTAGCGCAGAAGGTAATTGTATGGAGCCTTACTCCATACTGTCTTTCAACAGAAGTGAATAGATATATTCTCTGAATCCAGTGGCAGAGCTAGTAAATGGAGGGACCGGCGCAAAATCATTTGAGACCTCTCTGGCAATTTTTCTGTACAAAAAATATACTGTAGTGTCAATAAAAAAAAAGCCAAACATATTTTTAGGTGGTCAGATCAATCCTAGTGTGATCAAATCACTTTTCTTTAAAAATAAATATTGGTTCTTCTCCCCTAATAAATTGAGCCCCCCTTTGCTCCTGGCTTCTATGTGCCACTGTTCTTTGCACCAGCTGCACCAGCAGTAGCTCTGAAGTCACTGTTCTTCCATAGTTTCTAATTCTTTTAGACATGAGGCCAAAAACTTGGTAAATATTAAAGTAAAATTGAACGCAGTAGTTACAAATCAACTGCTACATTTGCTAATTTTAAAGTTTATAAATACATTTTGGACATTATCATGTCAAGATTTCCAAAATAGAATAATATGGCACTACAGTGGTCCATTAAACTGAAACTTCCCTTCTTTTTCAAACTGTTTCATGGGGCACATTTTCCTTGCAATGTCCTCATTTCTGTACAACTTTGGTAGTAGAGCGTAATATACTTTGATTGTGCTGCACACAGTGCCTTGCAAAAGTATTCAACCCCGTGACTTTTTACCTATTTTGTTACATTACAGCCTTAAATTCAATGTTTTGTTAATCTGAATTTTATGTGATGGGTCAGAACACAATAGTCTAAGTTGATGAAGTGAAATAAAAAAAAATATATACATAAAACTATTTTTTAGAAATAGAAAACAGAAAATTGGCATGTGCATATGTATTCACCCCCTTTGTAATGAAGTCCATAAAAAGCTCTGGTGCAACAAATTACCTCTGAAGTCACATAATCAGTGAAATGATGTCCACCTGTGTGCAATCTAAGTGTCACATGATCTGTCATTACATATACACACCTTTTTTGAAAGGCCCCAGAGGCTGCAACACCTAAGCAAGAGGCACCACTAACCAAACACTGCCATGAAGACCAAGGAACTCTCCAAACAAGTAAGGGACAATGTTGTTGAGAAGTACAAGTCAGGTTTAGGTTATAAAAAAATATCCAAATATTTGATGATCCCCAGGAGCACCATTAAATTTATCATAACCAAATGGAAAGAACATGGCACAACAGCAAACCTGCCAAGAGACGGCCGCCCACCAAAACTCACGGACCGGGCAAGGAGGGCATTAATCAGAGAGGCAGCACAGAGACCTAAGGTAACCCTGGAGGAGCTGCAGAGTTCCACAGCAGAGACTGGAGTATCTGTACATAGGACGACAATAAGCCGTACGTTCCATAGAGTTGAGCTTTATGTCAGAGTGGCGAGAAGATAGCAATTACTTTCTGCAAAAAACAAAATGGCACATTTAGAGTTTGCGAAAAGGCATTTGGGAGACTCCCAAAATGTATGGAGGAAGGTGCTCTGGTCTGATGAGACTAAAATTTAACTTTTCGGCCATCAAAGACAATGCTATGTCTGGCGCAAACCCAACACATCACATCACCCAAAGAACACCATCCCCACAGTGAAACATGGTGGTGGCAGCATCATGCTTTTTCAGCAGCCGAGACTGGGAAACTAGTCAGAATTGAGGGAAAGATGGATGGTGCTAAATACAGGGATATTCTTGAGCAAAACCTGTACCACTCTGTGCGGGATTTGAGGCTAGGACGGAGGTTCACCTTCCGGGAGGGCAATGACCCCAAACACACTGCTAAAGCAACACTTGAGTGGTTTAAGGGGAAAAATGTAAATGTGTTGGAATCGCCTAGTCAAAGCCCTGACCTCAATCCAATAGGAAATCTGTGGTCAGACTTAAAGATTGCTGTTCACACGCGCAAACCATCCAACTTGAAGGAACTAAAGTAGTTTTGCAAGGAGGAATGGTCAAAAATCCCAGTGGTAAGATGTGGCAAGCGCATAGAGACTTATCCAAAGCAACTTGGAGCTGTGATTGTCGCAAAAGGTGTCTCTACAAAGTATTGACTTTAGGGGGGTGAATAGTTATGCACATTGACTTTTTCTGTTATTTTGTCCTATTTGTTGTTCACTTCACAATAAAAAATAAAAAAACATCTTTAAAGTTGTGGGCATGTTCTGTAAATTAAATGATGCGAATCCACAAACAATCCATGGTAATTCCAAGTTGTAAGGCAACAAAACACGAAAAATGCCAAGGGGGGCGGGGGTTGAATACTTTTGCAAGGCACTGTAGTAGTGCAGTAAGATATTTGCTGGAAAATATACTCCCTCAGTTGGGAAAAGATGGAAGGAAACAAGGTAATTTTGGTCTAAGTTTTCTCACAAAAGATTAATCAAAATAAATAGAAAGTTGTTAATACTGACTCAGCGGTGTATTTAAATGTTCTGCTTTCCTAGGCCCTCATACGTGTATGTACTCCCTCGCCCCCAGAACTACAGAAGTAGTACAGGATTAAATTATATTTTTCCCCCCCATTAAATATATATAAAATGTATTTAAAAATTCTAAACTCTTAGAAAATGTAACTCATACCCAAGTATCTATCTATCTATCTATCTATCTATCTACTGTATCTATCTATCTATCCTAAATTTCAAACAAATCCATTCAACTAATTATTCCTTACAAGTGAGCAAAGCTTTTATTTGGCTGGACATATAAAACTTGGCAAAAAAAACCCATCCAATCCCTCCTGAACAACAACAATTCAAAACAGCTGATAATGGAACACTATCAGCCTTATTAAATTGTGATTCTGCCAATTTAATAGGGCTCTATATAAGCACAGAGCATATTTTTTTACAGTGAAGACCTTGCTTTTGGATAGAAATTCACTAACTAAAAACTTGTGTAAAAAAATATGCGCTTATATAGAGCCCTATTCAATTGGCAGAATCGCAATTTAGTAAGGCTGTACCTATCTATCTATCTATCTATCTATCTATCTATCTATCTATCTATCTATCTATCTGTGTGTCTGTCTATGTGACTGTCTGTCTACGCACAAAACATATTCAGATTTGTATTGCTCTTGGGGGTTTGCCCTCTTCCAGTCAATGAGATCTATAATCTAAAGTATGCTCTTTGCATTTCCTGTCAGTTTCAATGACGTTTTAACAGGTCTTACTTAATATTTTTTCACGCCAAAAAACAAACACATTTTGTAATATTAAAATGTGCCATTTTACTTGAAAACAGTTGAGTTCAATGTCCCTTTAAGTTCTGAGGTAAACATCTACCATAAACATTTCTACTCTTTGGTCCATGGATACGGTAACCTTTACCTTTAATAAATTACTTCCAGGAAAGATGCAGGAATATCCCTACTGAGCAACATGTTGAGATTCCTCTGTATGTTGGTAATTTTCTGTTTTGGCCTTTTTTTGTCTCTGCTTGCTGCCATTATTATGTAAATGAATGTAACACCTCATGGTTATTCATAGCAATGTAAGTTCATTTCCATTTTTAACAATAGTAGAGTCACCAGTTCTATCATTAGTAACCTGACAAGCTATTAGTCCCATGGCTTCCACTGAGGCCTCTTCTGGAACCTTCTGTTAATCAAGAAGTTGAGAAAAGTATCTGAAGTGAAAATTCCTTCAAACTTTGATCTTTTTCAGCACATTTCTATAGAGAAATGACACCAAAAAGAATGTCTTTAAAGTAGTTTTTATTTTCCTTGAGAAATATGTATACTGTCAATTAGCTATACTAGAGGGACATTAGCATTTAATACCTGAGTAATATATATAAATATATATATATATATATATATATATATATATATATACTAGCGACTTGCCTGTCAAAAAATGACGGCAATAAGATTGTAAGGCAGGTAATGGTGTTTGGTTGAGACATTAATTTTGGTCGTGTTCTGGGGAGCTTAGCCGCTCATTGCGAGCCTCGCGCTGAGCGCCTTCGGCACTCTTTGCGTGGCTCGCAATGAGTGCCTTTGGCGCTCATTGCGAGGCTGTTGGTTGTTCGTGTGCCAAGAGCAGCATTGTGTTTTTTTTTGTATGCTAATGAAATAAGAAATAACACAAGGTAGGTGGCTCAAGTGTAAATGACAAGGACTTGGGTTAATAGGGTGCTACTGGGATAACAATACGTTATAATAGGTACAAAAAGAATACAGAATATCCCTTACAGCAATAGAGCACACACTAGGCCTATTTACAAAATAGAGATAGATTAATTGTTTAAAACTTAACATTTAATGATGTATTTAAAAATATCTAAAGTTAAAATCTTGATAAAGGTACGTGACGTGAGATTGATATGAAAGTGGAATAGACTCAATGTGCTTGCTCAGGCACTTGGATAAATGATCCCAGGAAATCACAATACAGTGTGTGACCCTATTGTAAACTGATCCAATTATAAAGTGCTGTTTGCTTATAAAAATGTAAATAAATAATTGATAGTATATAAACAGTAAAGTGAATAGTGCTTAGTGCAAAAAACACCTAGGTTGAATCACACAATAGAAAATATAATAAATATTGAATATCAAATATATATGACCCATATAAAACCCTAAAATAGGGAATAGGGAAATCACAAAAAAAAGAAAATGTGAAGGTGGATCCTAGGATACCAACTGCTGATGCAAGTGTTATAACAAGGTCTTAATAATGTTTTAAAAAATCCACTTAATCTTTAAAACAACGGAGCTGATATTAAACAGGACCTAAGATGCCTTTTTTGTCTTAATTGAGTCCAATACTCTTAAATAAAAATGTGAGGTATTCTTGGGTCGACTACAGGCCTCAATTTGGTAGTTTGTATGTCCATTCAGAGACACACGCTATCAGAGCTCCCTAAACCGCGAACGCTGCCTATGCGCCTATTGCTGACGTCATAGGTAGGCGTTGTAGCGTATTACGTGACGTTAAACAACAAATAAAACTAATTTTTCACGCTTCTGCTAATAAATGAATATTATCTCTGCCCCTAGCTATACATTAACTAAAATGTTCTTGTCTGCCATCAGATTAGTAGAATGTTTTAATTGTAGCTATTAGATCTTCTTTGTTTTTGCATGCGCAGTGGAGGGAATGCTTTGTACATTTGGATGCACATTTGAAAGTACATAAAAAATGCAAATGTGAGCTTCAATGGAAATAACTTACTGTAGGGAGAATGTCTGCCCAGTTATCAGAACAGAGACACTGAAATGGTCTGGGACATGAGAGGTTATGGAGTCCTTGATCTCTACTACAGGTTGTACCAGCAAAACCTGTTGGGTACAGCACTGATTGTTTTCAGTTGCCCCTTAGTGAGTGGGGAGTGAGGGTGCGCTTTGCATTTCAATGAGTGACACTGTGCCTGAACAAGGGTTGCTCAATACCTCACATCTCCTGAGACCTGGGCACTGTCTACCCAGTCCTTTGATATTAGGTGGGTTTCACCATCTACACTACAAGACATCAATGTGAATCCCCCAAGGAGATCAAACACTAGTACTAGGAAACTAGTAGTGGTTTACACCTACAAGTCTCAATGACATCAGATATGGTGTTTGATCTCATAATTATATGGTCTTAATGTTAATTCAGGGCTAGAGCAACTAAAAATATTAATCAAGAACGTTCAACTATATTTAGTTTAAAAAGCTGAGAGGCTCACTCGCTAGGCTTTCTACAGAGTCTTTATCGAACAAGAAAGAAAAATACATTTGATTACTGCAGTGCAAAGTATTACTGTGAACCACTTTTACTTGTAAATAAAAATGTATTTTATTTTTGAGCCAATTTACACAATATGGTTTCCTCTTTTCTGTGCAGCCCCTTCAATTTTTCCAAACCTCTTATTGCCGGCAGCAGAGTTTGTGAAATCCCTGACTGACTGGATAGATGGGATTATCCTTCTCTGTTTCAAGATTCCTTATTAAAATGCTATATTTGATATAAAATTACATTCTTGAACAAATCAAGAGTAATTATAACACATCAACAGTAAGGAGATGGAGGGGAAGCAAATTCTAGGACCAAAGCAGCAATTTTCTATATAAGTATACTCATTGAGGTTCTATTATAATACAATAGCAATTTTATTAAAAAGAACTATACCAGTATACATTTAATATTGATATTACATTAATTAAGTCTGCATTCAGATGTTAACTAATATTCTAACTACTTTCCATATACCTGTGATTTTAAATAATGTTATTTCCTCACTATTGCTATGTGCTAAAATCATTATTTTTTGTATTGTTATATGATACGTTTCCTTGTTTTTTCTTAATGTGATTTTCAATTCCATTTGCCTTTGCAGTGGAAATTAACAAATGCAAGTGTTTTCTCTTGTTCTGTATTATTTCATACAAATCTTTCAACTTTTATATTACGCATATGTAAATATATAAATAAATATAATAGTAAGAGGAGACCTGCAGTTTTAGGGTCTATCTCACTTTTTTTTCTGCAATTAATAGATTAGCCCCTTCCTACTGAGTCTGCCAGGTAGGATCCACTGATGTTCAAATACCAGACTAGACCTGCCTGAGGCACTCATGAAAAGTGAAGAGACTTCCTACTAGAGGCAGTGTGTACCATAGGGGATGTGAGTAAGCAAGGCACCTACATGGACAGAGATACTGACTTCTTGACCTATATGTTTACACTAGGAAAGTTTGAGTTCATTACAAATCAATGTAGGAATCTGTAAGACACATAGTCAGATCTACAAATCAATGTAGGAAGCTGTAAGACACATAGTCAGATCTACAAATCAATGTAGGCATGTGTAAGACACTTTGAAAACATCTGTAGATGTCATAACGTAGTATACTTGTACATTCCCAATAAAATAACCCAGGAACGGAAAGGTTTTCCAGTACTTCATCTTTTAGTACACATTTTCTAGCCTCCAAAAATAGCAACTAGTAATTGGTAAGTTATAGAGGACTATCTAAGAAAAAATATTCATGGATTAATTTGATCATATTGCTTGCAAAAAACTAACCTAGGCACCCTTCACTGTATTTGCTAAGCATGATTCCTACATGCAACATATATCAAATCTGTTACAAAACATTGTCATCATTAAGATAGTAAAATGACTATGTTCATAACTGTTACTAAAACCATACCTGTTTATTCACCATTTATTATCATACATGCCATCCACAAGTGCATATCCCCCATGAGTAATGTAATAGAATACTTTTTACCTTGCTGTTTCTATTATAATACAAATTACACAGCATAAAATTAAACAGTCATTGCCATTTATTTATAATACATGCAAGCGTGTATTTCTGCCTAGGCCCATATCGCCCAGGCATAGGTCAGCAAGATTGAGGGGGCAGCATATTGAAATATGTTTGTATAGGCAAAGAAATGTCTATATGCAGTGATATTTCTGTCTGTAAGTGTACTTGACATTATATATATACATACACACAAATAAGCATATGATTTAAGATATACAAAATGGGAAAGGAAGAGCTGCAAGTGGCCAAGGGCAGCATAACACCTAAATACACCCAGAAATGTACAGCATTATTACAACTATTTATAATATTTTTTGATGCAATCCCTCCACCAATGATAGATGTGCATGCAATTAGTTTTTGTCGCTCTTAAAGAGTTTTGTACATGCCACCATTCCAGAGGATGGAGAGGTTGCAGGCAGTAAGGCAATTAAGTATATAACATGGTTAATGCAGTGGTAATGGTCATATATGGATACGTTTGTTGAGAATAGCATCTCACTGTAGCACACATGTGTGCAGTGCTTTCCTGGGTCTTTTAAATAATACATTTGATAGTGGGAAACATATTTTTAGAAAGCAAAAATTAAATAAATACATGAAACCTTCCAATTTTTAACCTTTATATGTAACTAGCGAATTGCCCATCAAAAATGCCGGATATAAAATTGTAAGCCAGGGAATGCTGTTTGCCACACAATGTGAGGCTTTTGCTTCTCTGAGCACCTTCGGCGCTCATCGCAAACTCTTCCTCCCGCCTACTGTACAGGCCCCTCATTGCAGGGTGCATTAACCTGCAAGTTTTGTGCTTGGGAATGCCATGTGTCTCCTTCAACCATCTCCCCCCTGTGCCTTACCTGTGTGTTTCTCTTCAGTGTGTCTCGCTGAATGTTTGTATGGGGGGTGCTGACTGCAGTTTGTTTTATTTCCAAAGTCCTGCGTGCCTGGAGTTGTTGGTGTAAGTGTTAGTGTCTTTGCCGTTGTGTATTTTCTAAGTTCTGAGTGCCTGGCTTTGCTCAGCCTCATTTTCATCCAGTATCAGATTTTTTTACATTATTCGTCCGCCATTTTGTTTCTGGCTTAGCCAATATTTGAGTGACGAAACACGGCAAATAAGGCTCAAAATCATCTGCAAACTCTCTCCCAGTCTGCCTGGCTCTCCCCCTGTGCTGTGTGTGAGTGTGGTTTATTTTATTTATTTATTTTTTCGTCATTTTCGTAACTAAGTCCAGTAGTCCTCAACCGCTTGCAGCCTAGGTCCCATGTGCCTCAACTGCTTGCCTCGCTTCGAGAGGCTCGCAGGAACGCCTTTGGCCTTCATTTCAGCCTGCCTGAGGCTCGCAGGGCAATGAGTGCCTTCGGTGCTCATTGCCGAAGTCCTACAAGCTCGGAAGGCTTCAATTCCTCAACAGCTCACCACGCTTCACAAGGTGTGACGACAAATCGGAGTTTGACAATTATAATATATGATTATTTGTGACTCTGTGGTTCCATTTTCTGCAAAGTTAAATCTTTGTGTTACTTTCTTGAAAACTAGCTGTTGAAACCAATGACAGTTTTGACTGCCATACTTCAGTTTTGTAGATAGAAGTTTCCTCTCAGCTTTCAAAGTCTTTTCCCAATCAGGAATGAATGAACCAAAACCAAAATGGTAGACTCCACTGTCGTATAACAGTGTTCTCCCCTGGCTGTTTTGGATGGGCACTGTGTGTGCCAGTTTGGAGTGCCATATGGCTTGAGACTGGATGTTGGGCAGGCACACTTTGTGGGGATGCTACTCCGACATGTTGCCCGCCATTTCCTTTGTGCTGTAGATTACTACTGAGAACATGGCATCATTACATATAAAAGGTAATAAATTAGAGGCTTTATTAATTTCTTACATTATAAATAACTATTTCTGTTATTTCAAGAGTGGTTCTAAAAAATAATATATTTTAAATGCATAATTACATTGTTCTTTTGATGGGTTTGTAACCATGTGTTGTGTGGAAAACATCCATCAGTAAATAGTTCTATAGCACAAAAAATAACGAATCCTCCTATTACCACACATGAAGAGGACTGAACTTCACTTAATTTTCTTTTTACGTCACTCTACCTACACAATGCCCCAGCCCAGCTCTGAGTTTGCTTAGCTGTGTGAAATAATGCTTAGAAAATTGATAATAGCCACTAAGATTTTGTGACGCTTTTCACTATTTTTTGTTGTTTGAATGTTTTTTTTACGTGGCCTACTTTGTTTGCACAGGTGAGCTCGTAGCTCGTCGCCCTTCCCTGGGAAGACTTGAAATGCTAGTTTACCTGGAGGGATTTTTTACAGACTGTTTTTGTTCGAAAGGAAGCAATTAAGACTGAGCTTGAACCATGTCTAGTCATTTAACAGAAGGAGCTACAATAGATCTAATGAAACTGAACAAATATTAGTAATAGCCTCAGTTTAATTTTAGCGTATGATAGAGAAAGGGATTCTATATTTTAGTGCAAACAGGTTGATTGAACTTTTTTGAATAGGGTAAATTGGTAGAACAAATGACTAAATACATATTTGATGGAACAATAGTGATAATAACAATTAATAAACAAGTGATCTTATATGTAAATGCAACGGTAAAGGACTCTGTATTGCGGAAATTAATAGTACACATATAAGTTAAAGCAAAATTGCAATTGGTTACTATTTAAAATTTTGAGTGCAGTGTATTATATAATTGTAGTTGGGTATTTTCTTATTTTTATTGACACAAAATGTAGAAATGATCATTAGTTGTTAAAATGTTAATAAATAAAAATATTCATAAATATATAGACATATAGATAAAGATAAATATATAGATTAATATAAGTACAATTATGAGTTATATTAATTATGAGTAATTAAGTAAGTATTGATAAGTATACAAAAAAATAACAAGAATTCCTGACATATATATATATATATATATATATATATATATATGTTATATTTTTATAAGATAATAAATATCTAATTTTTATGGAAAGTAATATATGCTACATGTACAGCCCTATTAAATACGATTCCCATAGCGGCATCGGCACACCCGGAAAGACTGTGGGCTTGAAATTCGGCGGTTGAGGATGAGGAGGGGGGTTGAGGTTGAGGAGGGGGGCTGAGGTTGAGGAGGGGGGCTGAGGAGAGAGGTTGAGGAGGGAGGTTGAGGAGGGGGGTTTAGGATGAGGAGGAGGTTGAGGATGGGGGACTTGAGGAGGGGGGACTGAGGATGGGGGGGTTGAGGTTGAGGAGGGGAGTGGAGGTTGAGGAAGGGGGGTTGAGGAGAGTGATAAGGGAGGGGAGAAGAGACACAGGGAAGGGAGAGGGGGGAAGAGACACAGGGGAGGGAAAGGGGAAAAGAGACACAGGGGAGAGAGAGGGGGACACAAGAAAAGGGCACACAAGAGGGGGACACAGAGGGCACAAGAGGGACACAAGGGGCAGCACATTTCCCACCCTCGGCTTATACTCGAGTCACTCATTTTTCCCAGTATTTTGTGGTAAAATAGGTGCCTCAACTTATACTCGGGTCGGCTTATACTCGAGTATATACGGTAAACTGTAACTCGCATGAGATAGAATATCATATTTACTGCTTCATTAATATTGCATCATATCTGGAATGTGGGTCCGATAGCAAATTGTACGTGAAGCACCTAGGGCTTGGAAATCTACCCTCCCCTTTTTCAGAGACATAACGCCAAAAATCTCTTTTTCCATTGGCTCCATCTGGACCCATAACTACGTGATTGCTTAATTGTTTGTTATCCAGCACGCAACTCCGACGGCTAAAAACTGTTTTACGAAATAGTGTCTCTCGCTCGTAGCTTGCAGCCCTTTCTAATTTATTGGCGACATAAAATGGCCAAATTTCAAGCACGCAGCGGTTACGTGCTTCACGTTGGACTTACGAGGCTGGAATTTAATGAGGCTGTTAGTCAGTGCTCTATTTCACAAAAATGTCACAACATATTGATGTGTTTCAAGTACTGAAATACTTTTGTACAACATATTGTTTTAATATAATCTTAGTCACTTCAAGACCAACCTAAACAACAGTGCCTGTTTCTATATGATTCCACATGGAATGAAGAACTTCCTCCTCTTCTTGATCTATGTCTCAATTTAACATTGGAGGGGTAGTGTTATTGGAGAATGCTGGGTATGCTTTAAAGATTTAACAATGATATTTTACCAATAACTACACTCCCCGTCCCGTGTACATGCCATGAGGGATTTTTTTGGTTGCATTTTATCAAAACTTTGTATAAGCCATACTATATTATTCAAACACTTTTAATACAATTGTAACAGAGAAATTACTCTTAATTAAATTGTTTCTACAGCTTGGCCATTTTTAATTATATTGCATTTTTTTAAACACTTAAATCTAATATTATTACCTAAACTGACTATTTCTTTCTTTTACCTCTTCAAATTAAAGAGAGACCATTTGAAAGTCTAAGACGTTGTTTTCCAAGAATTAAAAGGGACAGTGTAATTTTAATGTTAAACCTATTTAGTTTGCCATTTATTAATATTAAAAGTATATGTGCAAGCAGAAGTAAAGCATATTTGTAATAAGCAAACATACCGTATTGGTCAGAATATCAGCCGCACCTTTTTTCAGATTTTTGAGCTTGCGAGTTGCGCTGCGGCTTATATTCGCGACCGTAAAAATAAACATTGACGATTTGCGAACTTTGCTTGTTACGTGTGCGGCTTCTATTTGCAAACGCAAAATTACTGCAGATTTGCGCGATTGCGAGTGAAGGGTGCCGATTTTCGTGCTTGAGTCTGCGGTTTTGAATAGCGATTTACGGTTTTAGTGATTCTAACATCCTGTAAAGCCTGTAACCTGCAAAAAAAGCTACAGTGCTAATTAGAAAGCATGTTTCTTGCAATGGCTGATCACTTTGAGAGTCTTTTTCTCTCCAATTTTACGGGTGCGGCTTATATTTGAGTACTATCTTTTTTCTATTTGCTCCCCTTGAACTTTACGGGTGCGGCTTATATGCGGGTGCGGCTTATATTCAGACCAATACGGTAATTAAAATACAAATTAATGGCCACTCCTGTACCCTGCCCCATATCTCTTGTTGTCCTATGCCCTACTAGAAGGTAGTAGAACATTTCAACATTGATTACATCATCTTGGTAAGGATTGAATAATGTTATCACAGATGAAATCTTCTGCTTCATTTAAGTAATTTTTATGACTCATCTACTTCACCAACAGCCCTATTAAATTTGAAGCTTGTAGCAGCATCGGCAAGCCTGCATAGGTCCTCTCTGGTACCCGTTGGCTTCCTGGCTCCATTTGCGGGTTACAGGCTTGAACGCCAGTGAATTCGTAGCAATTTAATAGCGTGATTGAAAACATAACATGAATATGTTGGCGCGATACAAATAAATTATAATAATAATAATAATAACAGTTACGGGCTTGACAGATCAAAGGATTTGCAAGCACGCAGTTAATGTTTTCACATCCCGTAGCCTTTTCTCACCCTTAACCCACAAGTCGTTGGCGGGTTGCTTTATGGGGCCAATTTAATAGCCAGAAGTCTTGCGTGCTACGTTACAGGCTACGGTTTAATGGGGCTACAATACTCATGTACTTCACCCACTGTTCTTAATCTGTCAACTTCTCCACTCCACTGCTTCCTTATATCCACCAGAATACAGGTCAAAATCTTGACCTTAACTTACAAAACCCTCAATAACATTGACCCTTTTACATCTATTTCCTGTTCTCCAAATACTCCCCCAGTCACTCTTTCTCTGTACTCAACATTAATATAGATTATTTTTAAAATAAGTAACCCTGCTTTCACACTATTGTCTCACAAATTCAGTGTCCTCTAGGTTATAAGCTCTTGGACAGGAATATTGATACTCTTTCTAAATATTGTTTTTAAATGTATTCTAATCGTTTATTTACATTTTGTGCATATTCAGATTTGCTAAATATGTTGGTGTTTTTCAAATAAATAATAACAATAGATTGTAAGTTTGCAAGTTTTTAATCATATAGAGTGCTTGACAAAAGTACTGTATATGCAAGATTCTAAGCTAAAATAAAGGGCTCCCTATTCATTTAATTTGCATTAATATTGATTTTATCCTGTATTCGTCCTATTTATGGCGCTGCAGAATATATTGGTGAATTATAATATATACTTCACTATATTTCTCATACTCACCACCCTTTGGTTTATGTTATTATAGAAACCAAGAGCCTCTCAACTATTAATCAGATATATAGTTGTGAGAATTGTGGGTTGTTCTTAATGCTTGTGGGCTCGCACAGCGAGCCCGCCACAAATGCGGCCCTTTCAAATCGAGAGCCGCTGTTGCTAGCAAGGAGCAGCAAAGGCGCTCCCCGTACGACCCTGTACGACTTAGGCGCTTAGGCCATAGGCGCTCATCCCTGCGACCTGCGGGACTACAGATCAACAGGAATCTCAATTAGACAATTCACAGCGCGAGACCCGTAGCACTTTGAAAAAATCCAGTGCAAAAATGACGGCCCGTAACACTTTGCAAAAAGGAAAGCGAAACTTAGGGGAAAAAAATACAACCCGCGGCACTTATAAAAAAAAAGGTCCAAAAAATAAAACGGCCAAACCGCGCACATACAAAAACAACAAAAAGACAATGAAAGTAAAAAAAAACATTAAAAAAAACCCCACACACCACGGGGGGACAGACAGGACGTCTGGGGGTGAGGTTGCACGATAATTTAAACACAGTTTGCCCAGTTTAGGCACTAGAAAATCGCCTAAGCGACAAGAAAAATGGTGGCCGAAAAAAATGAAAACGAGGCTACACGACCCCTACCTATGCAAAACATCACCAGGCACATAAGACTGGAAAGAGAGGCTTTAATAAAAAACAAATATGAGCCACGGGACTTAGAAAAAAACAATCCGAGGTAAAAAAAAACGTAGTTAACGGCCGAACTGCACACATCCAAAAACAAAAAAAACACAAATAAAATAAAATAAATAAATAAATATCACACACAGCCAGGACGTCTGGGAGTGAGGTTGCACTACAATTTAAACACAATTTGCCAAAAACGAGGCTACACAACCCCTAGCCACGCAAAACAAATCCAGGCACATAAGACTTTTACCCAGGAACGTACGAGGTACAAAATACACTATTAGGAAACACGGAAAACGCTCCAGACCCGCGTAACACAGACAATCGTCATCATTTTACAACACTAACTTGTAACTAATAACATTATGAATCTAAAATGGCGCTTTACACA
Organism: Discoglossus pictus; assembly: GCA_027410445.1. NCBI lineage: Eukaryota > Metazoa > Chordata > Amphibia > Anura > Alytidae > Discoglossus > Discoglossus pictus. The sequence goes on from CM050168.1 coordinate 78,607,206, forward strand.
ACTAAACAAACGGTTTACCCTCCCGCACGCAGCCTATTTATACTGCACACTTGCCACATTGCTAACACTTACACCTCAGCTCAGCAACAGTCCAACTGTACATTGAATGCTTCAGGAAAATCTAAAGAGATTGTTAGCTCTTCAGTATATTGATTGCTGAATATATTAATTACAAATAGGTAAAGTATATTCATTTATTATTTAATTAATTAATTAATTATTATTAAAAAATATATTTATATTAAAAAAAAGAGCAGGGGAGAGGCTCGCAATGAGCAATGAACGCCGAAGGCGCTCAACGCAGGGCTCACAATGAGCGCCGAGGGTGCTCAAAGGAGCAAAAGTACACGAGGGGAGAGGCTTGCAATGAGCTCCAAAGGTACTTAGATGACCAAAAGCCTTACATTGTGTGGCAAACAACATTACCTGCCTTACAATTTTATAACCGTAATTTTTTGACGGGCAATTCGCTAGTATCATATAAATCGCATATATTCATATTTATACATTTTAATTTGAATATGATATGATAATTTAGTTTGTATTAATGCCAACACTGTCCAATTATAGGTTAGTATATATATATATATATATATATAAGTCTCCTTCTGGATCGCTACCTTGTCATGGTGAAGGGACTTGTGTACCTCAATGAAGCTGTGAGCTCTACCATGTACGGTCACCCAAGATGGGCAGATGACAGCAGAAAGGTGAGAAAAATCATGGTCCACTGGAGAAAGAGCTGGCAACCCACTCCAGTATCTTTGCCAAGAAAACCAAATTGATAAACACAACCAGAAACACAGACAGATGTGCCTGGAGTGCTGTGTCGATATGGTCCCTGAGATTCGGACACAACTGTAGGACTGAAAAACAACAATATAATGTAAGGATTCTAATTATACAATTTTATGCGTAAACTGATTCACTCCATGTGCACAATACTACACAAATACTTCTGTAAATCACGCAGGAAAAAATCCAATGTCATCTTAATATGCAATATCCGAGCTACAAATAACGGAATATTTATTTTTTGTTCATATTAAGGATATTATATTTGATCTGTTTATGTCAATATATTAATTTATTATTATTCATCTTACACAGTTTTTGAGCTCTCTGGGACCAATTAATACTGTAAATAGGGTCTTACTGGACTATAATTCATTGATGTGTTACATTTACACATTTTATTATACAACTAGAGTATTGCCCGTCAAAAAATGACGGCAATCAAATGTGTATGTTTTAAAAGTTGTTTAGTTATTAATATACATATGGAATTGTAAGGTAGCTAATGTTGTTTTGTGTGTAACTACTGAAATATAGAAATCAAATTAATAAATGAATTTACGTATTTTTATGCATTGTGTTGAAGAGCTGGCAATCTGTGTTGATGTTGCAGCAGCATTAGTGGTGTGGAGGTACTGTGTAAGCGTGATGAACGTGTGCAGGGTAATAGTGTGCGTGCGTGATCCGAAACCGTTAACGTAGCTGTGTACTTCTGCATTATCCTAAAATGGCGGATAATGTGTGGTATGCGTCTTAGCGGATTATCGGTACGTGTTTTCCGTGGTTATAGTGCTGTCGCCTGGTTTTCGTTTTGTTCGTCCGGCATTTTTTCTGCTGCGCTCATTGCCAAAGTACTACGGTTTAACGGCTCGCCGGGCAATGATCGCTCAGCCTGCTAAAGTACTACGGTTTAACAGTAAATATGGTAAAACGGTCAAATGACGGTCAATAAAAATTAAATGTAGTGAAATTTGTTTGCCACACAACATGACGCTACATTTGTCCCTTTTTTTTTCCATTAAAATAAATACAATTTTTTTTTTTTTTTTTTTTGTAACTTGCAACTTATATTTCACATCAAATGCGTTGGTTTAGGCGGGAAATCCGATGTTGCGCGAGACAAAGTAGTTAAATCTGTGTTAATGCGTAAATCTGTAATTGTGTTTCGTAAAATGAACTCGCTACTGTCTTTTTACTCATTGCGCGGTTAATCCGCATCCTTTATCTCGTTGTTTTTCAAACACATACGTCTGTGGCTGTGTTTTACGCAGTTCGCAGTAGTATAGCCTCGTTTTCATTTTTTTCGGCGGCCATCTTTATCTCGCTTAGCCGATTTTCGATCTTTGTAAGTCAGTTAAATCGATCTAAATTGCAGTTCCAACTCACTTCCAGACGTCCTGCCTGGTTCCCCATGCTGTAAGTGACCTTTGTTTTATTTTTTAGTGTGTATTTAGTGTTTTTTTTACTGTTTTTGTTCCGCCGCTTATCTCGTAATTTTTTTCACCTCGTATTTTTTTTCTAAGTGCTACGGTTTAACGTCTCGCCTCGCTACGCGAGGCTTGCCTGCAATGAGCGCCTGCGGCGCTCATTGCCAAAGTGCTACGATTTAACATAACTGCTCTCGCGAGGCTCTCCTGCAATGAGCGCTTGTGGCGCTCATTGCCAAAGTGCTACGATTTAACGGCGGGAGCACACTATTCTTCAATGTAATCTAAGTGTATTATGACTACTATAATTTAATAGTTATAACATTTAATTATACAGTATGATGAGTCATTTGGCTGTAGGCATTTCATTGACTGTGTTTTTGGTCTTATCACACGCAAACTTAAAAATAACTTTGCTATGAAATTTTTACATTTCAGAACAGGAAGTTTTTTCAGACACAAAATCTTCTAAGTTACAAGGCATGACGAGTTGTCAGTAACTGTGATTTTAAGAATTAATCTTAAAACAACACATTGTGGAACGAAGTCTCGGCTTTTCAGTATCACAAGGCCACATAACAAGAGTTGAATTATTTTTATGCTGTAAAGAACAGGAAAATATTGTTACACAAACACCACCTGAGATACACACATAAGGGTTTAGCAGAGAATTGAGTGACATCCTGCAATTATCATGCATTATGACTTCTTAATAAATTTTATCTATTTTTATTGTATTCGTTGATTGTTGTTTATGATAATTTTTGGAGACCAGCTGAAAAAAAAACCTTAAAACTGAATTACAAAGTTTTGAAACCCCAAATGGGCTTTAATCTTAATGTATTGAAAGCCCTAAAAACAATTGTGATCGTTAATTTAAAATGTTCCCATATTTTACAAATTGATTTTCTCTGGACGATTAAGTCATATGGGCTCCTTTTCAAGGGATACAATGGAGAAAGATAACCAAAGAGTATTGTTGGCAACATGTTGCTTGGAAGCCCTTTAAGGTATTTGATGCAGACCCACACATTTCTCTAGAGTAGAAAAGTTTTCACTCTTACACACCATACAGTCCATATTCCTTTTTCCCTACTATAATATCACTCGCTCCTGCCCACAGAGCACTTCCGTTCCATAAATAACTGTCTTCCACTTTCAACATGGTCTTGCTCCTTTCTACTAATCTCCTTATGTATGCCCCAATGCTCTCTGCATTTCAAAACCCTCTCAACACTCCCATTCCAAAACTAAGCCCAATCTTGCTACTGCTCTTTCTTCCCCTAGCATGTCTAGGTTAGACATTCTCCAAGCCTGCACACATTACAGACATCACTGAAAACCCACTTCTTCTTGTTCTTGAACCCTGGTACAGTCTAGAATGTCCCACTCTCATCATCTGATCTGTCAGCTTGACCTGTGGCACCCATGAACCTGATCTTGTCTCTGACCCATTGCACGATTTCAGCAACAAGCACAAATACCGTATTGGTCCGAATATAAGCCGCACCCGCGTATAAGCCGCACCCGTAAAGTTCAAGGTGAAAACATAGAAAAAAGATAGTACTCAAATATAAGCCGCACCCGTAAAATTGCAGATAAAAAGACTCTCAAAGTGATCCGCCATTGCAAGAAACAGGCTTTTTTTGCAGGTTACAGGCTTTACAGGATGTTAGAATCACTAAAAACGTAAATCACTATTCAATACCGCAGTCTAAAGCACGAAAATCGGCACCCTTAACTCGCAATTGCATAAATCGGCAGTAATTTTGCATTCGCGAATAGAAGTCGCACACGTAAAAAGCAAAGTTTGCAAATCGGCAATGATTTTTTGATGGTCGCGAATATAAGCCGCACCCTTAACTCGCAAGCTCAAAAATCGGAAAAAAGGTGCGGCTTATATTCGGACCAATACGGTATGTATTTCTAAAATCTAGACACGCTCCTGAACCTTCTCTTTCTTCTTAAATAGCAGGTTTCAGAGAATGAGGGTAGGTCTAAAATACAGAGATTGTAATTGTGGGACAATCCCTTCAAAAGAGATTCTATGCTTTAGTACATCTGGTTCTATGGCTCAGACAATGGGGCTATTCAAAATTAATTATGAACATTACCCCAAATCTTCTCCCTTCTAACTTCAAATCATGACCTTGCATTCAACTTTTTCTGGGGAATTACTTCCCTTCTGAACTTTACTAAATCCTTTTATATACTTGAAGGATGGTATATCACCACCTCTCTCCATAATGTCATCTTAGCTATACCTACCCTCCCCTATACTTAATGCAAATTAACAAAGTAGTGCTGATACAGCATATAATTGTATTTCATACTATAAAACCGCATTTATTTTATGGATTTTTTTAAACTTTTGACCATTTTGCTCAGTATTACTTTTCAAAGCAACTTGCTCTAAATATGGGATCAATGTTTTCCTGAAAACATAATTTTGCTTAGTCGTATAAAATATAACAAATCTGTAAAAATCACATATGAGAAAAGCCCATATGAGAAAAAATTCTACATATATAAAACCAATAACTTGCCTCTTACTATCTTTTGGTACTAGTTTTGACTCAATTAATGAGCAAACTTGTGTTATTTGCCTGGTCTAGGAATGTTGTTCTCAGCATCTGTTCCTAGGACAAGTGCCCGTCCAGGGACCTTATCTGCTGATCCCAGAAACAAAGAGGGATGAGGAGAGCCTAATGCCGTAAATATACTAATACTATTAGTCAGAGTTACTGACCGACTGATGAAATGTACTTTATTCCAATCAGTGCAAACTAGATGAACACTTAGAGCCACATTAAATTCCAAGCCCATATATACAATGTGAGACCTGCAAAAGCTTGAAATTTACAGAGCTACTAAATTAGAGCAGGGCACAAGCTACGGGGCAGAGAGGCAAACCCTTAAACCATCTGTTGAAAGTTGGATGCACGGCCGTGAACTTAATCAATTAGGCAAACCCATAGTTACGGGTTTAGATGGAGCCAATGGCAACAGAGATCGTCATAATTACATCACTGAAAAATGGAGGTGGGATTTCAGTGGCTTACGTGCTTCAATTCTGAGTTACGATCGGACCCACATTCCAGAAATAATCTAATATTGATAAAGCCGTAAATATGATATTCTAGTCCATGAGAGTTGCAGTATATGTATTAACACATTGATTGCTGGGATAGATATAACACGGAAATAAATGTAAATGTTCTATATATTAAAGCCAGTGCCACAAACATTTGAAGGTAACCAGCCTGGGGACCAAGGTCAAAAAGGTTGAGTGCCCCTGCTCTGCAGGTCTTGCACATAGTACAAAAGATTCACACCTACCATAGACGTTCAACATGACATTATGGTAGAAACTAGATCTGTTCTTCTATAGAATATTATATACTCCTTACAGGTTTTTGTAAAGGTCCAATTTTAATAAATTTCAAATGGTAGAAATTGGTATATACAGCTTTTAGTTTTTCTATAAGAACAATTTGGCAGGTATATTTTTATTAGGGTCCAATAAAACCTACATTGATATACTTTGTCCTATTCGGCTCTATGCATCCTCCTTTTTTCTTTTCTAGCTTTTCAATTAATGTTATTTTATAAATCTGATATTTTGTAATTTAACATACACTGAGTATAGGTGGTGGTTGGGCACCTTAAAGTTTTGGAGGGTGGCATTGTGATCTTGGAACCTTAGTTTGAACAACAGTGGTATAAAATATGAAGCATGCATTGCTGGTGGGACTCAAGCTGCTGTCACATTTCCCTTTCTATAAAATCAAAGGTTAAAATGTATATAAAGGTTCTAGAGGGGTAGAGCAGGTATCAAGGTGGCTGGAAAGTTGCTAGTTGTAATGAAGTTTAGGAAAGTACCACAGTTATACATAAAGCTCCCATGTCTTAAACAGTTACCTTAAGCACAGAAATGATAAAACCCACGCTTGTAGACCTTGGTGTGAATAATCACAAATTGTGTGCACATCTATTGTTCTACTGGTACAGTACAGAAAATAAGCAAGCTAAAGTTTGATAGATTTAATAATAAATATATGCTGACAAATCATTTATCCAACCATGCATACTATGTGCGTCATCAATAAATCTTCTTTCTTTGGCCTGTTCTGTCTGTTTGCTATTATATGAGGTTGTAACTTTTCCATCTCTTTTTACTCAGAACATTAGATTGTACATTACAGTATGAATAGAAGTCACCTACTCTAGTTGGGCAGCCTTACATTTCAAATCAAGTTATATTTACTTTTTATAATCCTCGTAGCATGAGACCCCACTTGAAAAGTCACCTACTTCAGACAAACCATTCTTGACACAACTGGTAAATATTTGATAGTTAGCACTGGCTTTGCTTAGTTATTGTTCCTGGTGGAGGCTTCTGGTTGCCAGTATGATAGATTAAGAAGCAAACATGGTTTTCTTTGAACTGAAAAGAAGTGCCTGCAGAGGATTTAACAGAAAGACAATGACTCAATCGCTTTGCACGTAGTATTTCTTAGTATATAAAGCACAGGCCTATATTTAATAGCTCTGCTATCCTATTCCACATTTTCAGAATGGCCTTTGAAATAGACTTCCAATGAATAATAAAGAACAGTTGAAGTGATGAAAAAGTGGTAAGAATTGATGTGAAAAAAGTGGGGATACATGAGCACTTGGAAATTGAGAGTGATGGTGAAAGTGGAATGATGAATGGGAAAGTGGAAGACAGAGTTTAAAGTGGATAAGAAAGAAGAGTTGGGTGATAGATTTGTTGGGGGGAAATTTGTGAGATGTGAATGGAAGAAAGTGAGCAAAAAAGAACCACTGTACAATAAAAAAATATGTTTGAAAACTTTGAGTCTGACTCAGAACAAAACTTAACAGTGACCATTTTTAAAGCTATTTTTAATTAGAAATACATTGTTTGGTGTCTCTGCTGGACCCTGGATGCATTTGTGAATCTTAAGTAGAAACTGTGCGTGTGTGTTCTGGAGAGCAAATCTTGCATCTGTTGATGCAAACAATCTGTGTCCAAACCTGTGAAGGGGAAAGGGTTTGGTGTCAATTTTAATCAGATCCAATGATCTGGCAAAGTCTACAGACCTGTTCCTGTTTCTTCTCCCCCACTGCTTTACTAATAAATAAACCAACACACTTACACGATGCAGCTCTAAGGAAGTGATCTAACATAAAAAAAATGTATTCCTCCAGTCATAAACAGTGTTCAAAAATTCAGATTGGTGACACCCCAGAGTATTTTTTTTAGTAGTTACTGAATCCCAAAAGGAGATGTATGAAAAGGCCAAAATTAATATTGACATAAATCTAATATATAAAATATTGTTTCTGGATCATCAAATATCTCAGTTTAAAAGAACAATTTTACCTCCTTCATTATTAATGCCAAGGCCCCTGGCACCACTTGTTTAACAACAGAGTAACTCCTAAAGCTGCAGTTGTTGTAACATCAAAGTATGTAAAATGTTCTGGTTTCTTAATACTGTATATCATTATTGCAACTTAACAATGTTGCAAGGTAAGTAACACTGAGGTATATTTTTCGCTGTTGCTCTAGTATTTTAATTATCTTCATAACTTAAGTATTGAGATGCTGACTGCAGATAGCTCTTCTGCCACAAAGTAATGATGTAACACGCGTCGGGGTGTTTACCACCAGAGCTAATTAGAATAGTGCTGGTCTGTTTGGGCTGTAACTATCTGCTTTCTTCAGTCAGGCTTGATAAGGCTGTTATGGCCAAACCTACCCAGCAGATATTTGAGGTTATTTTGATCTTTTTACCACGGCAGCAGATGTCTCTAAACCACCCCTTGCATTAATACAGCATTCAAAAATATGAGCACAGTATCAGCATATACAGTGCCTTGCAAAAGTATTCACCCCCCTTGGAAGTTTTCATGTTTTGTTGCCTCGCAACATGGAATTAACATGGATTGTTTGAGGATTTGCATCATTTAATTTACAGAACATGCCCACAAATTTGAAGATGTTTTTTTTCTTATTGTGAAGCAAACAACAAATAGGACAAAATAACTCAATGTGCATAACTATTCACCCCCCTTAGGTCAATACTTTGTAGAGCCACGTTTTGCGGCAATCACAGCTCCAACACGCTTTGGATAAGTCTCTATGAGCTTGCCACATCTTACCACTGGGATTTTTGCGCATTCCTCCTTGCAAAACTGCTCCAGCTCCTTCAAGTTGGATGGTTTGCGCTTGCGAACAGCAATCTTTAATTCTGACCACAGATTTTCTATTGGATTGAGGTCTGGGCTTTGACTAGGCCATTCCAACACATTTACATGTTTCTCATTAAACAACTCAATTGTTGCTTTAGCAGTGTGTTTGGGGTCAGTGTCCTGCTGGAAGGTGAACCTCCGTCCTAGCCTCAAATCATGCACAGAGTGGTACAGGTTTTGCTCAAGAATATCCCTGTATTTAGCACCATCCATCTTTCCCTCAACTCTGACAAGTTTCCCAGTCCCGGCTGCTTAAAAACATCCCCACAGCATGATGCTGCCACCACCATGTTTCACTATGGGGATGGTGTGCCATTTTGTTTTTTCCTGAAAGTAATGGCTTTCTTCTGGCCACTCTGCCATAAAGCCTAATTGAGTGTACGGCTTATTGTCGTCCTATGTACTGCTCTCTGCTGTGGAACTCTGCAGCTCCTCCAGGGTTACCTTAGGTCGCTGTGCTGCCTCTCTGATTAATGCCCTCCATGCTCGGTCCATGAGTTTTGGAGGGCGGCTGTCACGTGGCAGGTTTGCTGTTGTGCCACGTTCTTTCCACTTGGTTATGATAGATTTGATGGTGCTCCTGGGGATCATCAAAGATTTTTTATAACCTAACTCTGACTTGTACTTCTCAAAAACATTGTCCCTTACTTGTTTGGAGAGTTCCTTGGTCTTCATGGCAGTGTTTGGCTAGTGGTGCCTCTTGCTTAGGTGTTGCAGCCTCTGGGGCCTTTCAAAAAAGGTGTTTATATGTAATGACAGATCATGTGACACTTAGATTGCACACAGGTGGACATCATTTCCATAATTATGTGACTTCTGAAGGTAATTGGTTGCACCAGAGCTTAACAAAGGGGGGTGAATACAAACGCACATGCCAATTTTCTGTTTTCTATTTCTAAAAAATAGTTTTATCTATCTATCTATATGTGTTCTGATCCATCACATAAAATTCAGATTACCAAAATATTGAACTTAATGCTGTAATGTAACAAAATAGGTAAAAAGTCAAGGGGGGTGAATACTTTTACAAGGCACTGTAAAAAATAATCAGAACTGCTTTTATTGCTGTTTTAACTCATAGCTGGTTCAATCGATGTAAATTTAAATTTGAACTGATAACAATCTGTAACAGTCTGTGAGTCTTCTGGGTTTTGTATAAAGTCCTAATACAGGCAATGTTTCATGTGCAAGGCATCATAACATCCATTTCACTAGTTGTTCAGGACCAGCTATTATCTTCACTATGCATTCTGACACATATATACATCTTCTAGATATCTTATTCCATATATATATTAATCCAGTCAGACAGTGATAGATGTTACCTCACTCTTTTTTTCAGCCAGGAGCATACATACTTCAGTCAGAGCAGAATTTACCACAGACCAGGATTACGTAACTGACAGATTACCTAACTGAATCTCAACTGATAGTTACAGATTACCTCATCACATTCTAAATCAGTAAACTCTTCATGAACCGAACTTGCAACATACAGAATCATCAACATCATAAGTCAAACACACATAGAGAAGCAATATAACATACAGTAATTAATATGTATTGGGTAATTATAATAACATAACACAATAAATAACTATTAAACATACTGTAAAACTACAGGCCCCCAGTTCCACAACCACATATTCCCAGGAAGCAGTCCTGATTGGAGTCATTATGCAGCCAGCGTAATGGCCAGCCTCAAAATCCTAATCATCCTTGGCGGATCATATCAGTCAAAAGGAGTGGTGGTCAGGGGGATCATGACACTATTCAATTACAAATTAAGATTTTGCTGGATGGACCTTATGGTGAGTGGTAAAAGGACAATGGCCAACCCATAGATCAGATGAACAGTTAAAGATTAGGTCTCCTCTTTTCAAGCATCTCAATACTTAAGTTATGAAGTTAAACCAGCCCGATCCATGGCTAACCTCTTCTCCCCAGCAGTTCCACTCTCTCCCCTCCCCAAGTGATCAATGCCTCTCCAAGGAACTATGCTTCAATCCACTAAAGAGCATTCCCAAGGAGAAGCCAAGTGTCCAATCCCACAATATTTTCCCCATCTCCACCCCTAGCCACTTTCTGGCACCACCAGTCCCTAATTGTCTACGAGATGTCTGAATGTCTCCTAAAAGCCATATAAGGAGAGACTAGACTTGCTGGCACTACTACAACCCCATAACTTTCCCCATTCAGAGGACCCCCCCCGATTGGTTCATCTAAAAACCCCTACGGGATTGGACACTTGGCTTCCCCAGCACCCAAGCAAACCGAGCCAATGCCTCTGATTGTAGGTACCTCAAGGTGAAGGAAATTCAAGTTGGATGTGTTGAAATTGGGCAATGTTGACTATTGTTCCCTTCCCCATTAAATGTTCGCCTATCCCCTGAATAAAGAAATACAAGTGTGAGAGCTGCATTTCGTTAGCTCAGGGAGTTTCTGTGGGGGAAAAATTCTGTTAATAATGGGAGGAAAACTGGTACTTTACCTCACAGTAAATGAAGATAAACTTAGCTGTCTGGCACGAGGACCTAACAGGTTGGAGTTCCAAAGCATTCCAGTCCAGCCTCTCCTGTGTCATGACAGAGGACCACTAAAATAACATCATAGATGGGGTACACAACCTTTGTAAACTCACAGGCCCTCATTCAATTGCAATTTGGCCAATTGAATAGGGGTCTAAATAAACACATAACATATTTTTTTGAAGAAGTTTTTAGTTAGTAAACATCTATCCAAAAGCAAGGTTTTCACTAACTAAAAACTTCTATAAAAAAAATATGTTACGTGCTTATTTAGAGCCCTATTCAATTGGCCATATCGCAATTGAATGAGGGCCATAGAATGGAACAAAACATCTTAATTTAGATGGTAGCTTGCATTTTAATAGACACAGATGTCACAACATCCATCATTCATTTAAAAAAGTTTTTGTGTTAAACTAATCAGCTGAAAATTAGAAATCTTACAGGTACTCAGAAAAACTGCAAAAAACATATGTCCTCTTCCCCTGGTTGAAAACTATATGTATGGTTTGGTAAAGTAAAATTGATTTTGTTATCACTTTCAAATGCTACCTTTCTTTGAAATCTATAATTGCCAGTTCAAAGCAAAATGAACACAGAAGAGAAATTGGCGAAAAATGTATATAACATTCAAAAATGTAAACACGTTGTCCATTTATTTACCTATTTATGTTTACATTATAAAAACATACCCATTATTAAAGGTGTATCTAAGTTTCCCTGTTTTTACATTTATCTAATCTAACACATGCTACTTATATCAGAAACACACATAACATTGATTAATTCTATACACATACAGATATATTTTACCTAAAAATAAAACTTGTTTTCCACACCCCCAGAGCTGCTTACATAGGCACAGTGTACCTCCCAATAGAAACACTGCATTCAGGTATGAATTTTAATCATTTACTCATCTTCAAGCCAACAGCAGCACAGTGCAGAAATGTACACAGCAATGTCAGACTCCTCCTTGCTTCTTAGTGCATGGGACTACACATTTCATGATTCCTTCCTGCACAAACTGCCATCACTGATTGATACAATCTATTAGCTGCCTGTGATTGGCCAAAACAAATTATGAATTGTATGCAAATTTTATCAGGGATTTCTAGTAGTGTTGAATCAACTGCTTACAAACTGAAGAGATTTAGCAAATTTTAGGGTAAGTATAATAATGTTAATTTTGATATTTTTTAATGCACATTTTTTTTCATACACTACTGATTCCCCTCTAGCAAATGCCATTATAATCCATGAAACTTAAATATGCTGAAATTTAGTTTTTTAGAAGACAATATATAAAAAAATGACCACATTGGTGCTTAAAGTGTTTCACTTAAATGTATAAATGTCTGTATTTGGTTTTGGACCTTCATATATTTTCAGTATTTTTTTCCAGCATGTTTCGGGTTAACCACTGTGTATACAGCTTGTCTGATCCCATCAAAGAAAAAAATATTTTTTAAGTTTGCAAAATTAAAAATCCTGCAGAATAATATTGTCTGACACATCGCGGTTTGAAGAGAGTAAATATAAGTCTTTAGAACGTACCTCAAGTCACAATGCCACATGCAACATGCATTTTTTCCTTAATACTTTGAAAGGATTCTCAGGACGTAACATGCTGGTGTTTGTTTTCCTTCTATGACTAAATACATCACAGATGCGTTCAAAGGACCAATAAAACCGTACCTTTCCACCTGCAAACACGCTTTCAAAAATAAAAAAAGATAGACTCCCATGTTTGCAAACAGAAAATTGACTTGCAAGCTAATGATCTCTTTTGAAAAAAAGACCAGAAAACACAAAGACAGTCTCAGCTTATAAGTGCTTGATTTATGAGATAAACTAGGATCAAAAAACATTTAACAAAATCCTTATGGAAGTTGCTAAGAAATCCTTGCTGCTAATTTATAAAAGTGAAAACAAAGTATTAAGAACAGAAATTGCTTCTAGGAATATTAGAGGGAGGGAGGGGGGAGAAAGTTGAAGTGGGCAGGTGTTCACTGGCAATTTGTCAGGGTGCTGAGGCTCCTTTATGTGTATGTGAACCAGTGAAAATTAGTAGGGATCACAGCTCACAGATATAAGCTGTCATGCACATAATCCTAGCAAGATAATAGGGACATTTAAATCTGCTATCACAAAGTGGAGCTCAGGGGTTTCTATTTAGTTAAAACTCCCCTTTTGTCTTAGGCCTTTAATCTTATACGACTGAAACAAATTCTTCGTTATGAATTCTAGTAAAAAAAAAAAAATAAAAGCTAATGTATGCGGTAATAAATTTCATGAATATTCGGAAAAGTAGAAAGGGACTGTTAAAAGGAGTTTTATTGTATTATTTTAAGGGGATTTTGTACATAGTATGAAAAGGGTATTTATTTAGTAAAAATTTAGCAAAAAAGACAATATGAAGACAGACATTAATGCTGAATGCTTACATTTATTTTAGTTAAAGTATAGATACTAAAAATGATGAGCTGCACAAAATAAAGGCATTGCATAAAAAAAGTTAAACACACACATAAGTATAAATCTATATATATCACCACAACAATCATTTATAATATGGTGGGCGATAGAAGCCCTCCACCGTACAGTAGTAGAGTAAATAAAAAGTACATCTGTGTTCACATTTGAATGTCTAAAGCAAGTTAAAAAACCTGCTTCCAGCTCAGAGTTCCGAGAAAAAACAGTTATTACACTGCATTCTGGGAAGCTGAGCAGGGACATGCAAATGTGCCCACAAATGCCTCGCTCTTCAATCCATAGCCATTTTCAAACATGGCTTCCTTTAAGCTTATGCATGCTGTATTACACAGCTTTAATGCATAGCCAAGGTTGGATCAAACACAGACTGAGTATCCAATCCATGTACAACTGTTTCAAGCTTACTGGCTATCATCAGCATTGAGCAGGATCTCAGCCTGTTTTGTAGACCTTATATATATATATGTGTGTTTAACTTTTATTCATGCAATAGCCTTGTTTTGTGCATATATATATATATATTTGTGGTCGGGTCCCTCTCTCAGCGGTCAAGGATGCTGAAATAGGTGAGGAATAACTGAGATGTAGCTGAGTGGAACCATTGCCGTCCAGCGATGGGAATGCCCTAACAGACATTTCTCTTTGACAGATATAAATTTGCGGTGAGCCCCTCTCCTTGTGTAGCCGTGGTGTGTCCTAGGGCCGAGTGATGATGAGGAGAGAATTAAGGGGACCTATGAAAACGTGATTGAGGTGATGGAAAACATGAACGAGGTAGAGCTAGCAAAGGCTGGTTTAGGACTTATGATGGAAGTGTGAAGGAGGTAAAGCCTGCGATGTCTGGTTTAGGACTTATGGAAAGTTCGAGGACAGTCAAAGATTAGCAGATTTTGGACAGAATCCGCAAAGGAGGCTTGTGAAAGCCTAAAAGACGTAGCCCTGGGCACGGACAAGGGATGCATCTTAGCAGATTCAGGCCCAAAGCCCACCCATGAAGGTTTAGGAAAGTTGAGAGGTTTAGTAGATTTGGTCCAAAATCCGCAAAACAGGCTTGCGAAAGCCTAAATGAGAGTAACCTTGGACATGGACAAGGGACGCAACTTAGTAAATTCGGACTCAAACCCTCCCAAAATGGTTTGGGAAGTTGAGAAACTTAGTAGTTTTGGGCCCAAAACCGAGATTATGAAAGTGGAAGCTGGACCCTGGATGTGGACAAGGAAGATGCTTAGTAGTTTTGGGCCAAAATCCACCAAGGAGAGCTTGAGAAGGGTAGAAAGCTTACCTTGGATAATGGTAATGTAAGCAGAAAAGATAAAAGTGGAACCATTACTCTCCAGCAGTGGGTATGTCCTCGCAGGGCTAAAAGGCAGCAACAAGCTTGCAGACATGAGGCTTGGAAAGCTGTAAGACAAGAGAGCGCAGAGAAACACCCACAAAGGAGAAGAGGACAGGAAGTGCTTATAAAGGCTGAAGAAGGCTCGTCCCACAGGAAGAGGCAGAGCGAGAGAGGGTCCATCCCACAAACCCAGGTATCAACCTGGAAATATATATATATATATATATATATATATATATATATATATGTATATATATATATATATATATATATATATATATATATATATATATATTACAATACATTATTGTGCAAAGTTTTCGTTAATCAGGGAATATCAGAAAATATTTTTTCTCATTCACCTTGTGACATTGCATTATACGGTACATAAGTTATAATCACAGTGTGGATGATGTAATATGTAATATGTAATGTAAGAGAATTTGTATTATATTATAGTTCTTTTGTTAGTCATAATTATAGGAAGAAGCAATTCACCATAACTTCCCCATACCAAGCATGGGATCTTGTCACAGAACACACCTCCTACAAACTTTCATCGCACTGAATGGTAAACTTAAAAACAGAGCATAGGGAAAAGGGTGGTGAAGGTACCCCAATAGCTACTTTTCAGTCCATATACCTTAAGTGAAACTAGTCCATAGTGACTAACCAAAATCTGTTTCACCCAAGCACTCATGAGCCATGATCAAATGCAAAGCACATTTTATTACTTGTTATGACCCAGAGCATTAGAGAGATAATGTATTGACATCAGTTACAATTACATGTTAAACAGAATACTTAAAGCGGGTATCTATGAATAAAAGTTATATTTTAAATGGTGAGCTATCATTTTCATCAGGTGGTTTATGAGAGTAGCAATGAGTTCAAGACCAAGTCAAAACCGACATTACGTGTCAAGGCAACCGGTAATTGGGACTGTGGAGGGGTCAATAAGAGGAAAGTACCACACAGTCGCATGTTCTTGCGTTCTCTTCTATATTTTTAACTAATAAAACAATTTCTATTGTTTAAATTTGATAGCATTAAGCATTATATTATGAGGATTAAGGTAAGGTCCACCATACAACATAAACACAAGGGTTTATGCACACACATTTAAAAGAAATAGAATAAAATATTGTTGCAAAGCATATTAAACTATATATTACTAGCGAATTGCCCGTCAAAAAATGATGGCATGGAATTGTAAGCCAGGGAATGTTGTTTGAGACATAATGTAAACCGTTTTTTAATGCTGAGTACTTTCGGCGCTCATTGCCAGGCTGTTGGATGTTGTTTTTCTTGTTATTAGAGGGGCTTTTGCTGTCATTGTAAGGTCGGCGTTGATCTGCTTTTTGCGCTTATTGGATTGCAAGGCAGTTTCCTGGTGTATTTTATGTGGTATGAGTAGCGTTTCCGTCGGTTGTGAGGTGTGCGGTGAATGTCTTTTGTGTTTATTGCAATGTTTTTTTGTTTTTTTTGTGTATATGTATTTTTGTATGCCAATGAAATAATGAATAAATTAATATACTTTACCTATTTCTCAGTAATATATGCAGGAAGCATTGTGCTGAAGAGCTGACAATCTGTTCCTGCAGCATACAATGTAAATTTGCAGTGTTGTGGAGCAGAGGTGTAAGTGTCAGCAATGTGTGCAGTGTGTAGTGTAAATTGGCTGCGTGCGTGAGGGAAAGCCGTTAGGGTAGCTGGGTACTTACATTCTGTAAGTTAGTATTGTAAAATGGCGGCGAATGTGTATGTGGTCTGCATGTGTGGATGATTTATCGTCCTTGCTAAAAGTGTATCTTTTTTTTTTTTAAAAGCTGTATGTGTTTGGTTGTGTTTTGCGGCTTTAGGGTCGTGTAGCCTCATTTTCGTTTTTTTCAGCGGCCATTTTTTCTCGCGCTTAGGGGATTTTCGTGTGTCTAAACTCGGGATTTGGACATAAATTTAGGTGTAACTTCACTTGCAGAGGTCCTGGTTGCCCCCCACTGGGAAATCTTTTTATGTCTTTTTTGTGTGTATTTATTGTGTTTTTAAAGATTTCAGGTGCGCGCGGTTCGGCCGTAAAGGTCGTAATTTTGCAAGTTTGTAATGGTTCGTATTTTTGGGGGGCTAAGTCCGTAAAATTTGCGTTGTAAGAGCCCCGGTTCGTATTTTGTCGCTTGTGTGTTTGTAACCACTTGTGAGGCTCCGTAGAGCCTTCATCTCCGCAAAGGCAGCCCCTCGCTTCGCGAGGATCAGCATTTGCGGACCAAAATGCTCCCCTCACTTAGCGAGAGACACAGTTCTTGCGAGCTCGCTTTGCAAGCTCGCAAAGCGTGACGACGATTCGTAGTTTGACAACTATTATATGTGATAAAATGAAATCCCACTTATTAGGCATGTTTACAAAATGATTTTTTGTAATTTACGAGTCATCATTCAATAATGGAATAAAAGAAAAACTTTGATCTCTTGATGAGGTAAATAGGATTCACAATAAACCTGCAAGATCTTTGTATAATTGAGAATGTTTCCATGGACTCAACATATTTCAGATTAAATAAAAAAGGACCTGAAGAAGTAAGAACCTTTCACTATCCAATTAGGGCATGACATTCTATCTCAAGATGATCCATGTCGGTATTAGGGAAAGAGGTGAGGATATTAGTCACTTGTAGTTTGGGGATACCTTTAATGTAGTAAAGTAAAAAAATATATATTGATCAATTAAGTAATTTTTTAAACTTCATCAGTTTCTTATATAATTTTTGGGTTAGAAAGATTGTTGCCTTATTTTCCTAGACCCTCCATGGTAATACTCAACTAAGTTTCATGATCTTCAACCATTATGAATTCTCCAGCATAAATCAGTAATTATTACTATGTATTGCAATGTGGATCGTCTTACTTTTATATCAGAAAACAACTACATTTGAGTATGGAGAAGGAGATTTTGTTGTTGTTTTTGTAGCTATGAAAGGTCAAAAGTTTAGGAGAGTTGGGAGTTTGTAACTGGGTGGAACGAGAATACTTTTTATGAAACAAACTTTGTTGAAAGGTGTATATCCGATATAAGTATAAACAGGAAAAAAGAAGCTGTCATACTAGTTTGGGTTGGTTCTTTCCTTGTTTATATCACATTAAAAAGGATTTGCATGAATAAAGTGACTCAACTATAAAAAGTATTATATACAGAAATCAAATTTGAATGTAGACCGACAGCCAAAAGCTGCTTTGTGGGAATTCAAAGCAGAGGCAGAGCTACCAGTGGTACAGGCGGTGCAATGCATCAGGGCCCTCATCTAGAGGGGGGCAGTGCTGTGTTAATTTTTTCTGCAGTGTAGGGCCCCCCATCCAGGCCCAACCTGAAAAAGTGCCCCTGGACCTTCTTGACTGTACATCTCCTCTAGCCAAAAATTGGTCTGAGCCTGTTTAAAAAAAATAGAATTTCTACTGAAGTTTCAATAGGTGGCATCTGTATCTGTATCAGGGAAGAGGTGAGAGAGCAAGGTACAGGGAGATGAGTTCTGTGGGGGGAAGGAGATAGGGATGGTATGTTAGTTATGTGCTGAGAGGGGGGCTGCTGACAAGGACTGGGTGCTATGTGGTAATAGATGCTAAGAAGGGTGGGTGCTGTGTGGGGGTGGATATTGAGAGGCACACGATTCTATATAGAAATAGTATATATGTGTATGTTGCCAGAAAGTAGAGCACTCACATCTTGGAGCTATGCTGCAGATGAGCTTTGCACAGGCAGGAGTTAATGGAAGGAGACCAACTATGGGAAGGGGACTTGGAGGAGCAGCTATGGAAAGGGGTCTTGAGGGGAGCAGCTATGGGAAAGGGTCTTGGGGAGTAGTGCTAGTAAGGGAAAGGAGCAGTTTTTGGAAAGGGTCTTGTGGAGGGACACTGGTACGGGGGGAAATCATTTTTTACCAATCCACCTTCGCTGGTGGGGTGGGGGTGGGAGTATGGGAGGGGGGCGGAGTTTGATTTGCAGTTGGGGGGCACAACAATTGTATTTGCACCAGGGCCCTGCATTCTCTAGCTAGGCCACTGTTTCAAAGGCAGCGATATAGGGTACAATCCATTACCTCTATTTGCTGATTGAGCACTGGTTTTGACATATAGAGTGCAGGGTAAATAGAGCATCTCCATGTTTGTCTATGGGGAGGCTGAATCAACTTATGTAACATTGGCCCCTGTTTAATTGAGCAATTGTAAGTTACTGGAGCTCGTAAACGAATTTGCTATTCAATTGCGTCTTTTAGCTACCTGCAAATGATTGATGAAAGACATTAGAATCAATTGCACAACAGTCTCAAGCTCGCAAATCTGCAATAAAATTTTTTCTTTTAACGTTTAATTTCCGTGTTATACCAATCTTGTTAATCAAGGAGTTAATACATATCAGGCCACCCACATTGACTAGAACATTTTCTTCATTAATTTGTATTATTTTGCACATTGCCGGATTGAGAATCTGATCGCATATCAGACGTCTAAACCCTAATTAACTTTTAACCTCCATGTTTTACTGACGTCATGATAATGGTCTCATTTACTATTGGCTGTTTCTAAACCGGTAGTTATGGCCTTGCTTAATTGATCATGATCATGCTCTAAAATGCTGCTTACGGGTGCATGGTTTAGGCTTTCGGCCATGTAGCTGTGGGCTTGTTCAATTGAATCTCTCTGTAACTGTTGGAAATTTCAATTGAATAGGGACCATTTTGCACTAACTGGATGGCTAGATGCAGAATCAAATCCAAAGCCAGGTCAGCTTGAAAGTATTTCAAGTAATTTGGAGCTATCAACCTCCTATATTTCTAGAAATTAATTTACAGCTTTTTATATTTAGGGAAACATTGGCAATATAGAAAATCCCCATTTGTAGAAAATCTAAGGATACTTTATAATGAATCTGATGTAATTAGTTTCCTTAAAGTTGCTACAGAAGACTAGTAAGAATTTGTTTTTTTAGTTATTTTTATATAAAGTTTAAGTATATTGTCCCCTCTGTATTGCTACCTTGTCGTGGTGAAGGGGTTTGTGTACCTCAATGAGCTATACTATAAGGAGTCTCTCAAGATAGGTAGGACATAGTAGAGGGTCAGACAAATCGCAGGCCACTGGAGAAGGAACTGGAAACCCACTCCGGTATCTTTGCCAAGTAAAACATATGGATAAGCATGACCAGAAACACAAACAGATTTGCCTGGCGACCATATGGTCACGAGAGACGGACACGACTGAAGGACTGAACAACAACAATCATATTGTATACATTTCTGTATTAAAAATACTCTGTGTGACAAAAGGGAGGTTTACAGGTATATTTTTAAGCTTTAAAAGTTATAACATTATTTTTTATGCTAAATCTATGCAGCGTATCATGCATGGTAATAATTTAAGTTTTGGTCCCTTTAAATATTTTTATTAAAGTAGTTTAATTTTGTGCAAACTTAGGATAGCTGATGTGTGTCAGGTATAAACTATGACCCACATGGCTCAAAATTCATCTCTGATTCCTATGATTATTCTCCATTCAACCTCACAATGAAAATAAACATATCCAATGGCAATATCAGGATTACTGTAGTAAGCTTCCACTTTTGTGTTAGTTTCAGAAATTTCTTCCTGCTGTCACATAATATTACCTTGTCAGGTAGCTGAAGTATGTTCTCTACTGAGAGGTATCGTTTGCAAATACAATGAGATTGGATCTATTTAAATCTAATATTTAACAATGAAAGGTGAGATCTTAATTGCTGAGCTCCTTTACAATAAAGTGGCAATTGGTTAAGACTGAGCCGGTCATCCGATAGTCCAGAGAAATGTTAGAACTTTGGTGAATGTTTTCCAGTATTCACGGCTACCACACACTAACAAGTAGTCATATTTTCGTAATACAATATCCTACAGCCAAAGTTTTTTTATTTAGATCCACGTTGTGCGTTTTCGAGAAAAATAATCTCTTAAAGTATTTAAACAAATTTTTCAACAATTCCCTAAACAAAATAATCACATATTATAATTGTCAAACTGCGAGTTGTCATCACGCTTTGCGGCCCTCGCAATGCAACTGACGATAACTCGCAGTTTCACAACACCCCCTCCCCACTGATGCTCACCACATCAGCCCCTCTGCCCTCATCCGCAGGACGCGCGCACGGGACGACACACACGCGCGCGCACGGGACGACACACGCGTGGCGCGCACAGGACAACGGCCGCGCGCGCACGGAACGACGGGCGCCCGCACGGAACGACGGGGGCGCGCGCGTCTTCAGCATTAAGGCGGGGGGCGAGACACGGGAGAGAGAGAGGAGTGGGGGATAGACACGGGAGAGAGGAATAGGGGATAGACACGGGAGAGAGGAGTGGGGGAGAGAGACGGGAGGGAGAGGAGTGGGGGAGAGATGAGAGAGAGGAGGGGGAAGATAGACACATGGGGGGAAGATAGACACAGGAGGAAGATAGGGGGGGAAGAGAGACACAGGGGAGGGGAAAAGACACAGGGGAGGGGGAAACGACACAGGGAAGGAGGGGGAGAGAGACACAGGGGAGGGGGAGAGAGACACAGGGGATGGGGAAGAGGGACACAGGGGAGGGGGAAGGGACACATGGGAGGGGGAAAAGACACAGGGGAGGGAGAGGAGAAGGGGAAAAGACACAGAGAAGGGGAAAAGACACAGGGGAGGAGGAGGGGAAGAGAGACACAGGGGAGGGGGGGGAGAGAGACACAGGGGAGGGGGAAGAGAGACACAGGGGAGGGGGAAATGACACAGGGGAGGGATAGGAGGAGGGGAAGAGAGACACAGGGGAGGGGGGAAGAGTGACACAGGGGAGGGGCTAAGAGAGACACAGGGGAGGGGTAAGAGAGGCAGAGGAGGGGAGGAATAGACACAGAGGAGGGACACGAGGTGAGGGGGAGAAGAGACACAGCGGGGGGAAGAGTCACGGGAGGGAGACGGGGGTGAAGAGACACAGGGGAGGGAGACAGAGGGGGGGAAGAGACACAGGAGAGGGAGACGGTGGTGAAGAGGGGGAGGAAGAGACACAGGGGAGGGTGACGGTGGTGAAGAGAGGGGGAAGAGACACAGAGGAGGGAGACGGGGGTGAAGAGACAGAGGGGGGGAAAGGGGGGAAAAGGCACAGGGAAGGGAGGGGGAGAGAGACACATGGGAGGGAGGGGGAAGAGACAGAGGGAAGGGAGAGGGGGAAAGAGACACAGGAGGGGGAAAGAGACACAGGGGATGGAGAGGGGGGAAAGACACAGAGGAGGGAGAGGAAGTAGAGGGGGGGCTCACAATGAGCGCCGAAGGCGCTCATTGCGAGGCCCGTGATAAGCACCATTGCCAGGCTTCAAATTTTATTGCCGTCATTTTTGACGGGCAAGTCGCTAGTAGTTATATATTGATACTAAAATGACATTTATATATAATGTATTTCTTTTAAATTTCTGCATTATTCACATTTACTATATTTATTCTTACTATATTTCATGAAAAATATTTCATGCTGCAACAAGATAGTCTAGTAAAAACGACTCTAAAAAAACGACTTTAAGGAGAAACTTTAATCTAATATTTATGCTGTTTTATGGAAATAACATTGATAAAGGACAACAGTATATATATATATATATATATATATATATATATATATATATATATACGTATATATCACATATATAGTTGTCATAACTGCGGGTTGTCAGAAGTTGTTGCTAACGCTGTAGCCCTCGCAACATTTACGGACTTACGACACACAAATTTGAGACGGGGGACTTAGACAAAAAAACATTACAAACTTTAACGCCCGACCCGCGCGATCCTCAAAACATTCAAAACACAGTTAATACACACAACAAACACATAAAAAGCTTACCCACTGCAAGAGGGAGCACCCAGGACCTCTGCAAGTGAAGTTACACTTCAATTTAAGTCCAAATACAAGAGTTTAGACACCGGAAATTCACCTAAGTGAGAGAAAAAATGGCCGCCAAAAAAAACAAAAACGAGGCTACAGGACCCTAAAATCGCAAAACACCACCAAACACATACAGATTTTCCGTAAAAAATGGATGAGGTCCAAGAACAAGGACGCTAAATCACCAAAAGCCGCGTACCACACATTAGGCGCCATTTTACAACACTAACTTACATAATGCGGAAGTACACAGTTACCCTAACGGATTTTATTCGTGCACACACACTATTTACACTACACAATGGACACATTGCTCACACTTACACAGCAGCTCCAGAGCACTCAAAACACACATTGTATGCTGCAGCAACAAGAAAACAGATTGTCAGCTCTTCAGCATAAGGCTTCCTGCATTTATTTCTTCAAAATAGGTAACGTATATTCCTTTATTAATGTATTATTTAGTTCATTACCATACACCAAACAGCATTAGCTCACTTACAATTTGATTCCCGTCATTTTTTGACGGGCAATATTCTAATATATATATATATATATATATATATATATATATATATATATATATATATATATATATATAGTAAATAAATAGTACATCTGTGTTCATAATGTCTAAAACAAGTTAAAAAACCTGCTTCCAGCTATTACACTGCATTCTGGGAAGTTGAGCTGGGACTTGCAAATGTGCCCACAAATGTCTTGCTCTTCTATATGTATAATTATTTATGCAATTTCTTTCTTATACCTCTATATATATACTCTCTCTATATATATATACTCTCAGAACATATTTCTTGTTATGTAGTAGTTGGCAGCGTTGTACTTGGAGATTGTTATATGCACTTTTATCATACAGACAACTAACATATCTTCATTGACATCCTTTAAGCAGGAAGGCGACTTGGAAGTTTTTACATAGCGTATAGGGGGAAGTCTTTATAAGACAACAAGCGCCATGATCAAGACTTCATATAATTGCAAATAATAGATAGAAAAATAAAGGTTGTTTTTACCATTCTAAAAAAAAATCTCATTAATCCCATTATTAATTCTAGCTTTAATCAATTAATTCCTAGTTTTAGAATTGAAAAAAGTACAACAGCCTCTGATTTATTCCTTTTATATGCCATTATGCTGCAGTGGAATCTACCATGACAAAAAATCGATTAGCAATTGTGCTGTTATGAAGTACTAAATGAGTACTGTGGGGAATGTTTTTCTGTATGGTATTATGAATCACAAAGCGCCATAACATGCAAAATGTTGTTACAAAGTAAAAAAAAATAATTACAACTGTTATATTTTTTACTTTTTCAAGCAATTACTTTACTGCAGACTTTTTTTTATACTAAACCTGTTTCTTGTAGCTTCTGTCTTAATGGGGTATTTCCTTGTAAACTAATAAGTATTCTATTAGAACTAATGAGAGTTCTGACAAATATATATGCCCCCTTACCATTGTGCAGAATCAAACATCCTATATATTAAAAGTCTCCTCCTAAGGAAGTAGATCACTGGAAACTAAAACAATAGATTATACAGAAGTATGATTTCATAAAAAAAGTAATAAATTATAGGCTGTATATTTTTTTTTTAAACATGCTGCTAATGTTCACGTGCAATATCTTCAAAATAGACTATTTTTTTTTTTTTTACAACAGCAGCCTTTTAACAAATTTGTGATAACATAATGCCCTCGGGTTGAGGCTCCAAGCATTTTAGCATTTTTTATGCTTGTCTGGTAAAGAAAAAAGCCAACCATTGGTCACCATCTAAAAAGATTTGCATTTGTGGAGCTTAGCAAAGGAAAGAAGGGTAAGGGTAGAGGGAAAAAAAAGTCTTACCATGACTGATGGTATTCTTTTATTTAGACTAATCAAATAATAGTGATTGGCTATTAACTTTCAAAAACAGTTGACAGTGAAATTGCAATTTAACAAGTCTGCATGGAAGATACATTTCAACCAGGTAACTCTGGGAAGTAGAAGATGAGGCATAAGGCACACTCCCTATATGTAGTACACCAGCAGCCCCATTAAATTCCTCCTACTGAAGAATTCGTAGCCCGTAAAGGAGCCCGCAAGACTACAAATCAACAAGGACACACTGGCGTACAAACTCGTAAATGGCAAATGGAGCCAAAATCTCTATGGGTACTAGAGAGGAGGTCAAAGTCCTGTCCATAGCACTGTAAATACAAATATAAGCACACTACTGTATTTTAAATTCAAGGGAAAGTGATGTTAGGTATTAAAATGAATAGCACAACATTCTCAAGCTCGCAAATCTGCAATAAAAAATAATTAATTTTTTGTTTAATTTCCCTGTTATATCGATCCCAGCAATCAATGTATTAATACATGTAGTAGAACTCATGGACCAGAATATCATACAATATAAATAACTTTAATGGGATATTTGAATCCGGAAATAGCGCCGCTTAAAAGTTATAAAAATTGGTGCACAATATAGAATAAATAAATACCATATGATATAAGAATGAGGATAGATCAGTATCATCACCAATATAGAGATCTGGTTATGAGAGGTACCCTAAATAAAGGGTTTACGTATTCAAAAATAATAGATGAATGAAGTATTGAATCCTCATATATCAGAATAAACTGATATACCTGAAAAAGTCAGGATATACTGATAATCATCGGTTTATTCTATATAGAAAGCACTATAAAGAAAAAAACTTTTGGTAAAAACAAATATTGAGTAAAACAGAGATTATAAATAAACTGGAGGTATCAATATATAAGTAAATATCAATATCAAAGATATTAGGGACACTGTGACTTTAAAAGGTAATGAATGATAATAGAAGCTGCAGATAACATATAACAGTATAACAATATAGTGTATTGGCAAAACGTTGCCACAATTAGTATACTTGCTGTTCAGTTGCTATGCTTCATGTGTAACAACATGGCTTGTCCCATCAATTCACTATGTTAGATTGGTCCTCCAGTGGTCTCTGTCCTCTATGACTACTGATAAAAGTGCCAACGGGCCGTTTCGTCCATCCTATTTATTAATTTATTAATATTGCATTATTTCTGGAATGCGGGTCCGATCACAATTCTTACTTTAAACCTGTAAGTGTTTGCAATCTAACCTCCATTTTTCAGTGACGTAATGATGACGATCTCTTTTACTGTTGGCTCCGTCTAAACCACGGGTTTGACTAATTGATCATGTTCACGGCCACAAATGCAACGTGCACAAGCATGGTTTACGGATTTGGATGTCGGCCACGTCTGTTGCAGGCTTGTCTAACTTTATCGGTCTGTAACTCCATCAAATTTCAAGCCTGCAGGCTTTGGAGGTGTAGCAGGGCCGCTGCGAGCTTGGAATTTAATTTGGCTACAGGATTCACAGATACCCATACATGTATACTTTATCTAAAACCTACCATTCTTATGAATATATTTCAACTTTTGTTAATATATCCTTTCATATGAGAGAAACTTGTGTTAAGTTGAATCTTACTTTAAGGTAGAATGGTAAATGGGTGAAGATGTTCTGGCTCTATGCTTAGAGGCCTTAGAGGTACAATAAAGAACAAAAATATTAATTGTTTATTGTTAAGAACAAGCCATGTCTAGGTTATATTTCCATGAAATAATCATGGGCCAGTTGACTACAAAACCACCATACTTTTCATCTTGCAAAACCACTGTGGTTTGCAGTTGGGTTCAGACATTGGTTTGTTGTTGAGGGTGTTATTAAAAACGAGTGGAATTGAGAGCTGAAAGAATAAATGACAGAGAAACTGACTCAAGTGAAGGAGAATAAAGTGACAATGACATAGCCTGTTTCGGCATAAGCGGAAAGAAGCTGTCTACAAAAGAAAATGGAAAAGTGCTGTAAAGAATATTTGCATATAAAAATGAGAACGTTATAGATTGTGTTTATTTTGCTTACTAAGGGCCTCATTCTATTATCGGCCGTAGGAGATGCGGGGCCGCAAGGACCGGCCGCAAGCTATTCGGCTATTCTATTCCCCTCTGGCCGGGGATTCCGGCAGGCTTGCGGCCGGCGCCTTGCTATCCCTTGCGCCCGCACGCGCCGGAGGAAAGCCTTTGATCTAAAACGGCCGCAAGAGTTTCGGCAGCAAGAAAATCCTGGTTGCTATTCAATTGCTCCGGGAACCCTCTCTGCAAGGCTAAAACCAAGCCGCAGCTTACTTGCAGCAAAAAGGTCCCGCTAGCACCAATTAAGCACATTATAAAGCCGAAATAAAGCCATCCTGCACTCTGAGGAGACTATAAAGTGATTGTAGGTGTTAGCAAAAATAGCACAACATTCCCCTACACTCAAATCCGTAAATAATTTTTTTTTTAATATATGTCAAATATCCATGTAAAAAGTCCAGAGGGCTTGGAGCACCTCAGACCCGCCCACGCTGCGGCCGGAAAATAAACAGTTAATGTAATCTCGGATTTGGGCTGATGTGCAAGCTTGAGAGGGGGTTGCTATTAATCCTCATGTCCCCCATTATGATCCCTAGCATTTACAGAGCTTTACAGTGCTGTCTTGAATTTATTTTTGCGTTTAAATATTTCTGAGCTTACGGCCGGTTGCAAGATTTACGGCCGGCCGTAAGGGGAGATCCTTGCGGGGCCGTATAATTGAATTGCAAGATAATTCCCCGCAAGGAATCGCAGCCTTGCGGCCGTTTTACGGCCGATAATAGAATGAGGCCCCAAATGTTTTGTCCATAATCAAGTTTAGTTACACAGAATACCACAAAGAAAATAATTTGACAACACTTATTTTATTTGAAAGAGAGTAAAAGAGAGAGCAAAAATGTAAAACTAAAAATTTAAAAATATCTAAACTCTGCTAATTTGAATGTAAAATCATGTATTAATGATCATTTACCGATTTGTATTAAAATACTCATCAATAATTGTCAACTTCAAAGCGATTTTCTTTTAAAAGTAAGATTAGATATATTTGTTATCTATTTATTTTAGAATGATGTTGATAATATAATGTATAACCAAGTATTTTTGATCCTTTTAAACCATATAAGGTAAGTTTTTATGCTTATGGAGACATATAATCGACTTAATTCATTTCCATTAAATAAACATTCTCTTCTTCACATAGAAACAGATAACAAAAAATCAGGTTAACCCCAAGTAATTATATTTTTTCTGTTATTCATGCGAGAGCCTACGCAATAATGCTCACATTTATTGTTAACTAATTAAATCAAATTGAGATCATTGTTAACGTTTCAATGGGTTATAGATGGTATAGACCAGTTGGTTCCATTTTTATAAAAAAAAATAAATTCTAAAATTATTTACAAAAAAAAATACATGCTCGGTGTAGATTTGTGTTGAAAGTTAGTTGACAAGAATAATGGCATTTACAGTTTATGTATATTTTGCTGTGCATATAGTGAAAAAGAATTGAGAACAAATCAATAGAATATAGTGATTTATTTTCTACATTAGTCACTAAAGTTTAGAAAAGCATATTTTACTGACCCTGAATTCACACTATCTATCTATCTATCTATCACATATCATCGAGTTTATCACTCTATTCTTATTTGTATCATTTATTTAAAAGACACCAACATATTCTAAAGCTTTAAGTATAGAGGATTGAGTGAATTCGTAAAACAAACATGATAATAATATAAGTGGTCCACGGGTTACAGACAACCTGACTTACAGACGACTCGTTCTTAAGAACAAGTTCCCAAGGCTTTTTGTGTAAGTTTGTTTTATGTTCTGTTTGTGTGAATTAAAAGAAAGCTCACAATAGTTTCTGTAACATTTTATTACTGTACAGGGGTATTATTATTATTCTGGGATCTATCTATCTATCTATCTATCTATCTATCTATCTATTATTATTATCTTTATTTATATCGCACCAACATATTCCGTAGCGCTGTACAGGGGTTGAGTACATAGCAGAAAACAAATTAAACACCTTGTAAAGAATGGAGGGCCCTGTTTTTGAGCTTAAAATCAAATGTACATAGAGCTTGTTTCCAAGGCCTGACACAAGATTGAAAACTCGCAAACTTACAATCTAAGGGTGATCTATCTATCTATCTATCCATCCATCCATCTATCTATCTATCTATCTATCTATCTATCTATCTGTCTGTCTATCTATCTATCTGTATACCTATCTATCTATCTATCTATCTATCTATCTATCTATCTATCTATCTATCTATATATCTGTCTGTCTATCTATATATCTATCTATCTATCTATCTATCTGTCTGTCTATCTATCTATCTGTATACCTATCTATCTATCTATCTATCTATCTATCTATCTATCTATCTATCTATCTATATATCTGTCTGTCTATCTATATATCTGTATATCTATCTATCTATCTATCTATCTATCTATCTATCTATCTATCTATCTATCTATCTGCCTGTCTGTCTGTCTATTTGTATATCTGTCTATCTATCTATCTATCTATCTATCTATCTGTCTGTCTGTCTATCTGTATACCTATCTATCTATCTATCTATCTATCTATCTATCTATCTATCTATCTATCTATCTATCTATATATCTGTCTGTCTATCTATATATCTGTATACCTATCTATCTATCTATCTATCTATCTATCTATCTATCTATCTATCTATCTATCTATCTGTCTGTCTGTCTGTCTGTTTATCTATCTATTTATGTAATTCTATGTAATTTATACACACATCCATACTATATATATATATATTTTGCAGATAACAGAAGAATTGAAAGGTTTTTAGACACACGCGCACTTGTATAGACAAATACCAGTAAACTAAAAGTATGGTTGTGTCGACTTTAATGAGAAACACTTTATGACAACTTCTAAAATGTATTTTTTTTTAAATACTGGAAACATTAACACTTTGGGTACATATTAATGATGCCTAAGTAATATATTAGACACTAATAACATGAATATTAATATTAGCACCTTAAGGTGTTCTCAGGTACACAGCTTAACAACACTTTAAACTGTTTTATGCATAGTTTAAAAAAGACCCAGCAACAAACAAAGCCTTTTTTGTGTTTGCTAAATAAAGCATGAATGAAGAGTGACAAATGTAGGAGGGCTTGAGTTTGTCCACACAAAGCCAGGAGGAGGGGTCCCTCCGCAATGGAAATGCAGTTCAGTGGTCCTGAATTGATACGCTCACCCTTTAAACCCCCAGGGCTGGGAGATCACAGGGGCAGAAAGTCCATCAAAGAGCATATTCCTGCATTGATCCAATCTCGAGTTGATGACTGGGGGGCTTCTGCAGTTTACAGGGGCATCATCCACATGTCATTTCTTATTTTTTGATTTCTAGTGTTAGGAATAAAATAAAAATATATGTTAAAAAATTATAAATCTCTGCATATATTTGTTAAAAGTGGATAAACATATATAAATATAAGGATCAATTAAGTAAATCACGTTTTACATTTTTCTTCGCTGTCATTAAAAAACATAAAACATAGATTTGATAACAACCAAAAGGACCATCCAGAATCCCATATGAAACTGAATGGGGAATTTCATATTCCATGTTTTATGGATATTATTTACCATTGTAGTACTATATTTACCGTAAAACTGAAACTGCAAAATAGATTTGATGGAAGATAAGCAAACCAAAAGACACATCAAGCCTACCCATTCTATCTACCTGACAAATTTTGTTTTTAACTAAACCTCGGGATACTCATATGTTTATCTCAGGCTTGCTTAAATACCTTAATTTCTGTAATCCTACTGGAAGGCTGTTCTTAGTTATTTCCCTTTCTGTAAAGTAGTGCTTTCATACATTACCCCTACATCTTTCACCTTCCTATATCACATCAAATCTTGTATTCCTCCTTTTTATAGAAAAATCTTCCCTTCTGAACTTTATTAAACTATTTGATATATATATGTGAAGGTTTCTATCATATCACCCCTCTCCCTTCTGTTCTCTAAGCTATATAAATAAAGGTCATGACATGTATACATATATATATATATATATATATATATATATATATATATATATATATATATATATATACCCAAATTATGATTGCATGTTGTGATTTTTGTTATCTCAGTGAAAACCTGTTTTTTACCAGATGTCAGCTTCCTGTAAGACCATTGATTGCACTGCTCAGTTGCTCTTCAATGGCCACCATGGGGTCACAAATGAACCATAGTAGCAACTCCCATCACTGACCACCTAGTATCTGAAGCCCTATTATGCAGCTGAGGACTGCTGCCCGGTGTGATTGTGTAATTGCAGAGCAATAATTTTGTCTAACCAATCAATGTTATCAGTCACTCCATGGGCCTGCACCCCCTTTTTCTGTAGGAAATGTGTTCCGTTGAATATCTCCATCAATAGGACTCTTCCACCCATATGGAATTTTTGATCCCTGCGACATTGAAACATTCCTGATATATGATTTCTGGACTCACCCCTGCTAACCTTTTTTTATTAAACCATTAAAAAACAGCCCTCATGTCATATACTTTATTTAATGAATATAATAATCTTGACTGTGGAATTGTTGCCTAAATTTCTTGATGC
This sequence comes from Discoglossus pictus, assembly GCA_027410445.1. Classification (NCBI taxonomy): domain Eukaryota; kingdom Metazoa; phylum Chordata; class Amphibia; order Anura; family Alytidae; genus Discoglossus; species Discoglossus pictus. The sequence continues at coordinate 78,638,574 of CM050168.1, forward strand.
CAGGGTACATGTTTGTGATATTTAATGGCGGTTTCATGATGCTGTTGATATGTACACTCTTATACAAAGTGACCAAGCCATGGCTTTTACACTTCTAGAACAAATAAAACAAGTTAAAACACAATTAACCAGGTTGTTACTTTTAAAATATATGATTTAAAACAATTTAGAAAACTTTTATTCAACTAAATAAATAAAAAAGTGAAATAATTCCATTCTGCCATGCAATATGTTTTCACTTTTTTAATAGATATGGCCACAATTAATTGTGTTGTGACTCTTGAGGCACCAAAATCTCTTCTGTGATTCAATGCAAAAAAATGTTTTGTTTTGTTTTTTAGTTAAAACAGGACAAACAGATTAAAAGTACTTTAATATACAGTTTCTAAATCAAACCACTATTTTATTATATTGTTCCATATGCAGTATTATATTTTATATTCCACATACACTTGCTAAATCTTGTGTTAGATCATTGGTTCTGTTATACATTATGAGGATGATGTTGTTGTTTAGTAGTTCAGTCGGGTCCGACTCTCTGTGACCCTATGGACCTCAGCACACCAGTAATATCTTGTCTCTGGTTGTGCTTATCCATATGGTTTTCTTGGCAAAGATACTGGAGTGGGTTGCCAGCTCTTTCTCCAGTGGACTGTGATTTGTCTAACCTTTCTGCTATGACCCAATCACCTTTTGTGACCCTACATGGTATAGCTCACAGCTTTATTGAAGTACACAAGTCCATTCACCACGACATGGTAGTGATCCAGAAGGAAATGATGATAATATTAAAGAACCACTATAGTCCTTCTTTAAAACATTATTTTGAAAAAACTCCAGTTTAATTTTTTTTTACATTTTATGTTTGATCATGCTTCTGTAAAAACTATCATTTTTGTTTCTACTGATCAACATTCTGAGTAGACTTATTGCACAAAAAGCTTCTCTCTGCACAATGGCAATGTGACAGCTAAAACTAACAGTGCCTTCATTAGAAGTAATGTAATGCTCTTGTTTAAAACTACGACCCTCCTTAGAAAATAGGAGACAGGATCAGTTCAGAAAAGAAAATGGATCCCTACAGTAAAGAATAATTGAATCTAAGAGTTTAAAAATTTGAAGGCTGTGTTGTATTTATTTATTTATTAATCTATTCATTGCTATAGTTATTAAAAAGACAATATACAAAAAATGTTTTTGAATGATGACACTTATCACATATAAATGATATGAAATTGAATTGATAATGTGAACAATCTTTTTTGAAAAATAAATATAATTCAATCCATCTTAACAACTAATATTTAATTTTTTTCTTTACTGGGGAAGACATCTTATTCCAAACCTAATTTGTCACCTTAGGAAAGACCTTGGATGCTGATATAGGGCCCTATTCTATTGCCCAATTCATACATTTACTTTTGGATAGAAGTTCAATAACTACAAACATCTGTAAAAAAATATGCTATGTGCTTATATAGAGCCCTATTCAATTGGCTGAATCACAATATGGCTGAGAATATGGCCCATAATCTATTAAATTCTGTAATTCAATAGGATTGAATGGACATACCATTATGCAAACCAGATAAATCAATGGATCTTTGCAATAAGAACATAAAAAAAAATTGTATTTTTACCTTTCTAAAAAAATTCTCAATATTAAAGTGCATATTAAATATAAGAGACTTTGGTTATACTTTTATGAAGATTGACTATTTTTATTTGAAGATTTATTTTAATAAATAAATAAATAACACATGAATAATCCAGATTTTACTAATTAAAAGTGATAATAAACTGGTGTTTAACATTGCACTTTACAATGTGTAGTCTCGAGAGTATATTCTGCATTACTTTTGTTTATCACGGACTTGGGTATTAGAATATGAACTGATTAAAACCACTTACTTTGTCGCAGTTATATGGAGATTTAATGGCAAACCTTGGGAAAGCTCAGCATGGATTCCCAAATCCCTAAGGATTAGACTATAGTGTACAGTACTTTATCAGTTTACTACCAAGTGCAGTCACCCTGAATAATCAAATGCGAGAACAAAAGTTGCGAATGCTCCTAGAACGCGGCTTCATTAGGATCTCCAAGCTGAAAGAAAATGGGGACTCAACTGATCAGCCAGATTTTATGGCATCTGATTAGGCCACTATTTTCTCAGCAGGAATCCTTACTTTAAACTGTTAAATAGGGATGGCCTGCTGTAAAAATGAACTTTGGGCCACTAAATTGCAGCATTATAGTTATTTAGTGTAATTTATGAAAAATAGATAAGTCACGATCACCTTCTTGCTAATGATAGTTCCATTTGCAAGACAGGTAAGCCACATGGTCATTATTTCTCCTAGTGTCATATAACATTGTAAAATTAATGATCAAGAAAAATGATGATTCTCAGTAATGCGTACAAATGATACATTAAAAATTAATAGCTCAAACATTTAGGTTATTGCCATGATTTATGTTTTTAGATTTTCTTTATTTAATAATCCATAAGTAATTTTGGGGCATTAAGAATATTCTTTGAACAGAATCTCCTTTCATCATTTTTTTTTCTGACATACAAAATCTTTCAAAATAAAATACAATCCAACTGCAATCGGTATTAATAATTTTATTAGAGTACATTTTAGACTGTTAGTATTACATGCATTTTATGCAAATAAATATTTTAGAACTTATATTTAAAACTTAATTTAATATATTTTGTGATAATACAAATTCATATTTCATAACATTTCAAATAGTAAGAAATCCCAGCACACTAAATTGAATAGGGCTCTAAATAAGCACATAGCATACTTTTTTAAAGAAGTTATTAGTTAGTAAAGACGTTGCTTTTGGATAGAAGTTCACTAACTAAAAACTTCTTTAAAAAAAATATGCTATGTGCTTATTTAGAGGCCTATTCAATTGGCAAAATCGCAATTGAATGAGGCTTTAACAGAGCAATCACTTGAATCTATATTTAAACCTTTTTTGTGTCAATGATATGACCCCTGCAGTTATCTTTGCAATGCCTGCTGCTGAGCATGTGCAGGAGAAAGGGGTAGGTGTCAGATTCTAAAAGTTCCCATTATATAACAAATACAACTTTGCTTTCACTCTTCCTGATCCCAAAACTGTTCCTCCCTGATAGGCAAGATTACCATGGCCACTCAGATTCCTAGTTAGCAGGATGTGTTGAAGCCAGATAAGATGGAACATTCTATGCACAAATTAAGATTTTCTCAAAAGATGTTTTATGCCAATTGCAAAAACTGCTGGTAATGTTGCTAGCTTGTTACATGCTCCACAAACAAGTCTCTCCGGAACAATAATGGTCCTTTAATGCATTTACTATTCTCCCTGTGGCACCTGCTAGAGTTTACACACCCCTGCCATAGTAGGGAACTTGATTAGTTAGAGGGACACTGTTAAAGGGGCACATTTTTAAATTATAGTAAAGTATGAGGTTAATGGAGTTTCCTGGTGGTCCAGTGGATAGGGTTCGGTGCTTTCACCACTTAAACCTGTGTTTGATTCCAGTCAAAGAACCATGAGGTCACACCACACTGAAGCCAAGCAGGGTTGGGCCTGGTCAGTACTTGGATGGGAGATTACCTTGGAATACCAGGAGCTGTATACTAAGGCCCACTGGAGAAGGAACTAGCAATCCACTCCAGTATCTCTGCCATGAATACCAAGTGGATCAGCATGGTGTGTTGTGGTCCATGAAGTCACAGAGAGTCAGACACAACTGAACCACACACTCATCAGGTTAATAAAACGCTTTCAATATAATTTGGTTACATTTCAGTGGAATACCTTACATTTATGTTACATTACTTACATTTATTCTACAGCATTGTATGTGTCCATGTTTTGCTTTTTTACCTTTTCCTTCCCCTCTCTCAGTGCAGGGACACTGCTTGTTTGTTCTTTTTTCCTTGAAGTGTCCTTATCCTAAAGTAAACATTGCAGAAGGCAAGTTATGTATGTGTACTGTGGTGCCACTGGGTAGTGTAAACCATGCAAACATACAGAGACCCTGCACTGAGGGTGGACAAGATGGATGCCTACACTATCCCAGATAAATCATTAAAAATGTAAGTAATTATATTGGAAGTTAACTTAATTGTATTCAATTAACATGAAAAATCTCCGTGATTATGCCACATTTCAAAATGTGCCTGCATTACAGTGTTTTAAGAGAGACATTCAAGAGGGCATAGTTTAAGTGTTTACCTTATTAAACATATATGGGTCAGTGCTGGATATCCTTACATTGGTCCATTACAATTCTTGAGGACTACCTATAAATCCTTTATCCCCCTTTTGGATATGCAATGTCCACCACAGTAATTCTCTCAAGGCTATGAAAGTTGTTGTGTGTCAAATAATTCTTGTACATTTTGTATAGATGGGCTGTAATTTCCAACAAAGCCACAATATGCACTGATTCATAACAACAGGCAACAAAGAGTTAAACCCCATTGACTCGATTATGAAGGTATCAAATGACACAGACAGCAAATCGTATTATTAATTACTATATATTTTACATTATTTTCTCCAGTAATTCACATCCATTTATTTAATTAACTGAATAGGTAATGAGGCTTGAAACAAATATCTTATTCATTTATTAATTGAAGCAAAAAGAAAAGAGATAAGGCAGAGTTCCAGAACTTAAAGGGACACAGTAGTGGTAAAACAAGTCATATAGGCTACATCTAGTTCAATGAACGCCATATATGACCAATCATATACATTTACAATTTATTAATATTTATTTAATATCCCTCCGCTAACTTCTAGTGAGCTTCTGTAATGGTCTTTCTCCTTCCTCTCATCCCTTAGGTAGTGTCATTGTGTGAGTTGGGCAGGCAGCAAGCTGTGCACCTCCATATCGCCAGTGATTTCTTATTGGTCCATTTGGTAAATATTCTAGTACAGATTAATATTTTTAAATGCATATCTAAATTTCCTGGATTATGACTTCATCTAATAGAGGAGAATTAGTAATGTTTGAAGACATTTTTTGCATGAAAAAAATCCCAAAATAAACATTAACAAGCTCACCCTAATGTTTGCTAAGTCTCTTGAGTTTGCAAGCTGTTGCTTTTTAGCAGTAACACCCCTGGATATCCATGCTAAATTAGCATAAATTCATCATTCATTTTGGCCAATCACAGGCAGTTAATACATTTTAATACATTGTAGCACTCTGTGATAGCAGCTGTGCAGGAAAGAATCATGGGATGTGTAGCCCTCTTCAGTAGGAAGTAGGAGGAGCCAGTCACTGTTCTGTAAGATCTCATTATTGATTTGTTGCTGGCTTGAGGGTTAGGAAAGTGTTAAAATCCGTACTTGAAGGCAGTGTTTCTATTGGTAAGTACACTATGCCTATATAAGGAGTTCTGTGGGTGTGGAAAACAAGTTTTATTTTTAAATAAAATATGTTTGTGGGTGTAAAGAATGATGTTCCTGATTTAAGCAGTATGTGTTAAATTTGAAAAAGGTAAAAACAGGGAAACTTAGATATACCTTTAATCAAAGTGTAAAAGATGTTAATCATTTTATATTTATTCTTAACAAAGGTGATTTTCAGTGTATCTTGGGCAAGAAAATGCATGTGAACATCAGCTACAGAACAAAATACAATCAAATTTTTTTTTTTAAATGAAATCATTAATAGAGATTACTCAACTACTTTCTATTAATTCCTACCTGCTGTTGTTTATATCAGTCCTTAATGATATAAAAAGTTCATTACGAATATTGTTGTTGTTCAGTCCTTCAGTCGTATCTGACTCTCAGTGACCATATGGACGCAGTATGCCAGGCACATCTGTCAGTGTTTCTGGTTATGCTTATCATATGGTTTTCTTGGCAAAGATCCTGGAGTGGGTTGCCAGTTTCCTCTCTAGTGGACTGCAATTTGTCTCTACTATGACCTGCCCTTCTTGAATGACGCTACATGGCTTAGCTCATAGTTTCATTGAAATACACAAGCCTCTTCACCACGACAAGGTAGCGATCCAGAAGTGGTTACCAATAATAAAAAGCTATATAAATGGAATTTATAATAAATATAAAAAAACAATAAATATATAATAAATATAATAAAACAATATCCATACATTCTTTTCTCCAGTTCACAAGTGTCAAAAATAAAAAATAATATATTGCAGTACTAATAAGAGGAGATGGACAGTAAGGAGAGACGTAGAAAATATATAAGTGGCCTTGAACAGATTTACGATCCATTTTAAAATTTCCATCTTAAAACGCAATGAGTGACCAGGAATATATGGTTATTAAGCTTGAAGTCTGAGAAAGCTTAGCACTAACATACATGAGAGGAACATTTTTTAAATTAATGTTGTTTTGAAAATAATACAATGTTTGGTCTTGTATATGCCCCCTTTTGTTTCTTTTGTATACATAATGATCATGGAAAATGTGAGAAGAAAGGAAGTGATGCACCTTGGAGGACCTGATTATGGCAGTGTAGTCTCTGGAGATCATCTATTAAATATATGGAGAATCTGAGCAGCCATATCTGCTGAATGAAAATATGAAAATATGTTAAAATGAAGCAAAGAAAGTAATTATCTACTTAAATAATCATTTTATGTGACCATATATTGGTAATTTAATTTCACTTCAATTTCATGTTGCCAAAATGTGCAAATATGAGCAAAAGAAATACTCAAAACCAAAATATAACTGAATAACGTCCCCCCCCCCTACATACAGAGTAAAACTCTAAAATGTACACCAATCAAATCAAAATATTTTGTATTAAGTACATTACCCACATTGTGTGTATTTTTAATGTATTGTACAAATGGTTTGTCATGAAGAATTTATCTGCTTATATTTTTAAGAATGCATGGCTTATGGGTTAGTTTTTATAATTAATTAACAACGATTAATGCTACTTTAGAAAATAACAGTCCAAATATTTTTGTATCCAATTTTTTTATAATGCAGCATCTTGATTTATTAAAGAACATATTTTGAAAGGAGCATCCCCTGAGATATAATGATATGACAGCGTAAATATTCACTGGATTTTATGTGACATATGTGTCCAACGGTGACCCTTTAGGACAAGCTTATGACAAAATATGACAAATGAGCAATGGCAACTAATCAATATATGTCGAAGTAGGGAACATATGAAGCTGATAATGAAGCTTTCACAGTCCGCATGTTCCATTTTCAGAACACTAACCATCTCGTGTTTGGTGGATGAGTGAAGGGACTGATGCCAAATACATGACTGGACAAATATTATAACTTCAGCTTATGTTCATTGCATGTATATGTACATCATTTATGTGAATCCACATAGTCTCCTAAATATAAAATACTTGTATAACTAAATATAATATTATGGGCATGATATAATTCACTTTTCATAATACCTAATCAGCAAATAAATAATTATTTTATAATAAAATGTTTTTTGTTAAAAAGTTTATTCTAGTATCATGTTTACAATATGATCCCTTGAAGAACTACACTTAATAATGAGCAGATTAAATATAGTTTTCACTGTATTAATTTATTCATTATTCAAATATTTATGCAATATTTAAGAAAAAGCTGACATTTTCTTTCCGTTTATGTGCTTCTACAAGTGTGTGCAGACTTTGAATACAGGTAAATATTCAGCTGTTTGTAAAAAAAAAGAAGGCATTTCTTTGTGACCATACTTTCAACCAGAGTAATGGACATTTCATCAGGATGTAATCACCTCAAATTAAGTAGTTGGTGCCATCAGCATATAATAAATACATATAATGTATAGTAGCATGGCTGGATTATCAATTAGGCCAACTAGGCAGCTGCCTAGGGGTGCCTCCATGTGAGGGGCACCAATAAAAAAAAAAAAAAAAAGTTCCTTGCTTAAAAAAAACAAAATGCTGCTGTTCATAGACTGGCTGCTAGGGTTAACTCCCTAGAACAAGAGAGTTACAACAGAAAAGGCAAGTTACACAGAAAGGACAAAAATGGGTCTGTGCATACCTTGCATACTCACACGCAGGGGCTCCTCCATTTCACTGCCTAGGGGCTCCAAAAAGGTAGATCCGGCACTGTATAGTAGTTAATACATTAATTGCTGTATTTATTTTAGTGTTTAAAAACATGCTGTCAATAATAAAGTCTACTACATATAAATATATATAACTCCCCGCTTAACCCTAAACCCTGCTATAGCTATGTTTTTGAGCGCTGATCCCTATAAATCCCTGCTCATCCCTCTTCAATACATCATAGTGCTGTCTGAGTGCTATGTCTATATAATGCCCCGTTTAGCACTTTTTTCCTACAGCGCTACTGCATGCAGAATCCATGAAGAGCACTAAAAGGGGTATAGCTGTGTATATATATATATATATATATATATATATATATATATATATATATATCGAAATTTATCGGCGTATAACACGCCCCGGCGTATAACACGCACCTCATTTTAAGAAGGAAGTTTCAGGAAAAAAAAAAATAATTCAAATAAAGAACTTTGAAGCAAAATAAGGGTAGCTCAGAACTTTTTTTTATTAATATTATTAACACTCATAAGGTAAATAACGTAAAATGACAGTAAAAGCAACTGTTTTAACAAAGAAACTTGGATATTATATGTTTTTAAAAAAGTTTACTCAGAAATCGCTGCTCCTCCTCAACCCCCCCATCCTCAACCCCCTCCTCAACCTCAACCTCAACCCCCCTCCTCAACCTCCCTCCTCATCCTTAACCCCCTCCTCATCCTCCCTCCCCAACCTCCCCATCCTCAACTCCCTCCTCAAACCCCCTCCTCAACCCCCCTCCTCAACCCCCCCATCCTCATCCTCCTTCCTCAACCCCCTATCCTAAACCCCCTCCTTAACCCCCCTCCACATCCTCAACCTCCCTCCTCATCCTCAACCTCCCTCCTCATCCCCCCTCCTCAAACCCCCTCCTCATCCTCAACCCCTCCTCAACCTCCCTCCTCAACCCCCCCATCCTCATCCTCCTTCCACCCGGTATATGCTAATGGCGTGACGTCACATGCGCGCCACGGCATTAGCATACAGTGGGTGCCGGCACCCAGTATATGCTAGTGACGTCACATGCGCGCCACGTCATTAGCATACAGTGGGTGCCGGCACCCAGTATATGCTAGTGACGTCACATGCGAGCCGGGTCAAGAAGGAGCGGAGGCCGGAGCAGAAGCAGGTAGGTGAGGGAAAAGGGAAGGGGGAGGTATTTAGGGGGGTTAAGGTTGAGGAGGGGGGTTTAGGTTGAGGAGGGGGGTTGAGGATGAGGAGGGGGAGTTGAGGATGAGGAAGGGGGAGGGAAAGAGACACGGGGGAGTTAGAGACACACAGGGGGGTAGAGAGACACGGAGAGGGGGTTAGAGAGACACGGGGGGGTTAGAGAGACTCGGGGGGGTAGTACTATGCGTCCTTAACATTATATCGGCGTATAACATGCACACATCATTTGCCCCCTATTTTCAAGGATAAAAAGTGCATTTTATACGCTGATAAATACGGTATATATTTGTGGTAGGGACCCTCTCCCCTGATAGCAGGTGTGTGGCCAGAGATATGTCATCTTGGCCTGAAAAGAGGGCCAAGCATAGAGGCATAGAAAGGAGTGTTGTGAAAAAGGGGAGAGGTGGGTGTGTTGACTGTCGGCGTGCTTGATTAAGACAGGCGAGTGGGGTTTAAATAGGTGGCATGGGGAGAGGGACCCTCCCACAATTTCAGGTGTTCACCTAATTATTTGTGGTAGGGACCCTCTCCCCAGTTGTGTGGCCAGAGCTACATCATCTTGGCCTGAAAAAAGGGGCAAAAATTGGCACGACATTTATTAAGTAAGCCGTTTGAAGCTTCTCTTAGCTCTAGTTTGGGTCAGGTATGTAACTGGCATATCAGTTGGTTTTCCACCATCCAAGGGTTTTTAAGATATGGACGGGTGTTTTATTATGTGAAGCTGATGTGGCTGCTCCGATTCTGAAGGAGTGGCCCGAGTAGTTAAAGGGGTTGTGGCTTAGGCCGGCGAGTACTAGTCTGATGTAGTGGGTGAATGTGGGTGTAGATATTAGTTGGCTTGAGATGCTAAGTAATGGGTGAAGGCTTGGTTTGTGGTGTAATGCTGAATGGAGATGGTGAAGAGTGGTGACTGGGCACCATGGGTCTGTGGTAGGATAGTAGGTTATGGTTACTGGAGTGTGGCTGGTGTTAGTGGATGATAGGGTGATTTGGCATGTGTCTTTGATGAATAAGTTGTCCTGTTTGGTAAGGTATACAGATTGATATTGGGATGAGGTGCATTCGCTTGGACATAGGAATCCAAAAAAGGTCATTATTGTGGCGGCTGAGATAGTAAGGGATATGAATGGGTTTGGTGAAAGGTAGGTAATAATTTTGTAGGTTCAGAGGTTCTAGTGAGCCCTTGAGAGTTTGACTGGTGAGAGGATAGGAGAGGAGGTGGAATTGGGCTCCTGTGGGATAGGTTTTAATTGTGGATGGGTTGAGGTGTATGGTGATTTAGTGCGCTGAAAAGGCCAAAAAGTTGGTGAGTACATGAATGAGGCGAGGGATGGAGGGACTGGTGTGGATAGGCTGGTATGGGGCGACTGGTGTGGAGCTACTGGTGCGGAGCGCCTGAGACTGAGCGACTGGTGTGAAGCGACTGGTGTGGAGTGACAGGGTAGGGTGCAGAACGCCTGAGACTGAGCGACTGGTGTAGAGTGACTGGTGTAGAGCGACTGTGTAGGGGGCAGAGCGCCTGAGAGACTGGTGTAGAGCGACTGGTGTAGAGCACCTGAGACTGAGCGTCTTGGTAGAGCACCTGAGACTGGGCGTCTGGCTAGAGCGTCTGAGATTGAGCGCCTGGGCAGAGCGCCTAAGACCAAGCGTCTGGGTAGGGCTCCTGAGACTGAGCGCCTGAGACTGAGTGGCTGTGTAGAGTGCCTGAGACTGAGCACCTGAGACTGAGCGGCTGGGTAAAGCGCCTGAGACTGATCACGAGGCTGAATGGCTGGGTAGAGCTCCTGAGACTGAGCGACTGGGTAGAGTGTCTGAGACTAAGCGCCTGAGACTGAGCGACTGGGTAGAGTGGCTGGGTAGAGCGGCTTTGTAGAGTGGCTGAGACTGAGCAGCTAGGTAGGGCGGCTGGGTAGAGCGCCGAGACTGAGCGGCTGGGCAGAGCGCCGAGAGTGAGCGGCTGGGTAGAGTGCCGAGACTCAGTGCCTGAGACTCAATGGCTGGGTAGAGTGCCTGAGACTGAGCACCTGAGACTAGAGCGCTTGAGGCTGAGTGGTGAGGCTGAGGGTCTAGGTAGAGTGGCTGTGTAGAGTGCTGAGACTGAGCAGCTAGGTATAGCGTCAAGACTTAGCGGCTGGGTAGAGCACCGAGATTGAGCGGCTGGGTAGAGCGCCAAGATTGAGCGGCTGGGTAGAGCACTGAGACTTGAGCGGCTGGGTAGACCCCCGAGACTGAGTAGACATGGGGAGGCTAGGAGTACTGTAACGGGAGAAGGGAAAGGTAGAGGAGGGCAGTCCCACCTCCAGCTCAGTGCCTCCGAAGGTGCTCATTGTAGGGGTGAAGATGAAGGCTCTCATTGCAAGCCACCTGATGACAATGAGCGCCGAAGGTGATCATTGCAAATCAGGAAAGTTGTGGCTCGCAATGAGCGCCGAAGGTGCTCAGAGGAGCCATTGCCTTGCATTGTGTGGCAAACAGCATTGCCAGGCTTCAAATTTTCTTGCCGTAATTTTTGACGGGCAAGTCGCTAGTACATAAAAATTTGTTGTTATTGTTCAGTCACTTAGTTATGTCCGATATATGTACAGTATAGTGTTTGCTAAAATCTAGGGATTTTTTCCTCTTTAGGCCTTGCCTTAAACACTTCACTGTCAGAATATACATTTATAATGGAGTATGACATGAGGATTTGGATCTTCATTTATTTCATGCCATTCTGCCAAACTACTAAAGAGAATCATTGCTAAAATACAACATTAGAAGAAGTGTAAGAGGACCCAGAAGAGGGCAATAGTCCTAATTAGTCATTATGGTGCCCTAGGCCAACTGATTATTTGAAGCTCTCCCCAAATGTTACTCTTGTAGAGAAATATATTTATATAATATTTACACTGCATTTGTCATATGTAAAAGCCTTATAGGTCTAGGCAGTAATACATTACAACAGTCAATGTTATTGCACCTTGATCATAAGTAGGTGCTAAATAGACATTGTCGTGATCAAGGTAGCGTTTTAAAAATCATGTGGGAAAGTTAATAGATTTCTTAAATTGACTGACTAGGCGCAATAGGGAGGAGAGGCGGCACCCCCTAATGACAGAATCATACCTTGCCGGGCTGCTCAGGATGGGGGCGGACCAGAGAGCTATCCAGCAAGTGACTGCAGATGCCATGTGCCTCGCTCTGGTCTCCAGTCGGCCTCCTCCACCACATAGGCCTCCCCAACACACCTGCAGCCCGCCCGATCCCCTCCCCATGCCTCCGCCACGGGCCACGGCCACTGCCACGAGCTACAGCTCGTGGCGCTGCCTCTTGGGGGGATGACTCCCCCTGACCCCACCACCACCACCAAGAAGAGGGCCGCCGGCCACGGGGGATTGGGGTCCTGATGCTAGGTGGAGGAGGAGGTAGGGGCTGCACATATGTTTTGTGCCTTCTCAACAGCACTCCTCAGTGTCAATTTATTGGTCCAAATGTTAACGTAATCTAGCCTGGCTACAGAGTACAGGATCATGGCCTATGGGATGGGGATATTTTGTATGCAGATGACTTCCTCCCATCACATGGTTCATGATCCTCTTGTTTGTGGACACGTAGGATTCTGTTGAACATGTCAGCAATTGATGGTCACTGAGAAATGCTGTTGAGAAGAGATGCTGCAGTCCCTATATTTTTTAAGGCTTTATTTTGCAGGTGTTATTTTTTGTTTTGTTTTAGGTACAATTCAGGTCCATGAAGGCATCTTCTGCATCTGCAAGCGTTGTGAAGGAAATGTTTTAAGTGTAAGATTTTCCATGTGCCTCTCAGGTAGACATTACTTTAATGACAGCCCCGCCCCCCACCCCCCCCCCCCTAACATGTAGCTCCCACAATTTTAAAGCTATCATATATTGAGATATCTAAGACATGATTGTTGTTAGCTTAAATGTAGACAAATACCACTATGGCGGTGGACTTGGAAAGTCTCACAATGGCATGTTAATGACAGACAGCATTAATATATGCACTAGTGAAGCATGTGATCCTGATCTCAATAACGGTCTGAGAACAGATCCTTGGGTCTGATGTAAGTAACATTGAATCTGGCTTCTGACCTTTGTGTCCTCTCCGTATTAATGGCTATTTTGCACTATTGCTGATATCGTGAGTATCTTTTAACATGTGCATATCACATCCATCAGCTGTATAGCTGATGGATGTGATATCAATGTTGCTTAACAATATCAGGTGGAGAAGGTGATAGTACACCTTGACCACTGACGCTGGTCACAGCTAAGCATTTATTGTGAGATGACACATAATTATTAATGGTCATGGCCAGTAAGTTATCCAGAGAACTAGCTAATGGTTAGTAATGCTTGCAGATAGGAATCAGGGGAGTTGGTATATTGTTACAGTTACAGCATTTAGCACTGTACTGTACACGCATGATTTTCTTTTTTGACCATGTCTTTTCAGATTTTTGTTTTGGGAACACACTATATTTGTGAAACTGGATTGGATTACACAATCCAGAGGTTTAATCATCTGTTTCAATGAGCAGATATAGACAAGTTGTAATTGCTATGCACATCAATGGTTTCTTCAATTGAATGCAGTGATTTCTGATGATACTTTTTCCCTCAGATTCTGGTTGTAGTGATGTAGTAACTACATGTAACCCTGGTAAGTGCTATGCACCATGCTTATTCTAGTCTATGACATTACCCCCTTTAGGTATCCCCTTTTTCCCCCAAAAAGCCTCTTAACCCTTCCAGGATCCCCCCACACCACAGCCATGATATTAATGCACAGTTTTGTACATTTCTGATTGTGTATGAAATAAAGCTTTGTTATACCGTTATCACTGTGTCAGTGTGTTTTCAGTGGTTGGGGTTTTGGGACACCCACATATATCACATTTGTGTCACATTCCTATATCAGTATATAATGAGCCATCGGTACTATGCATTAGGTTAATACATATCATAATAATAATAATAATAATAATATCATAAGATATGATGTAATATATATATAACATATAATAAAGAGTTAATATACATGAAAAGTCCAATTTGTGATACTGTGGAGTATCAACATTCCCCTGAAGGCCTAATAACAAAAGGACAGGAGATAATGTCAATTGATTGATAGCAAAACACTTGTTGGGATGTCACCAGATGATAAAGGGTATACATCTTGGCACTTGGCCACCAGCAATGGCGTGGGACTTTTCAGGATGGGCATAGCGGAGATTATCCATGATGGTGGTGAGTTGGCTTTTGCTCCACATGCCTCTGCACAGCCTCCATGTGTCTCTGCGGCCCTTCCTGATGGGTTAGCGTAGATTAGTGTGGTGTATGTTCCCCTGGTCCCCTTCTGGATTGCTAACTTGTGGTGGTAAAGGGGCTTGTGTACCTCAATGAAGCTATGAGATATACCATGTAGGGCCACTCTAGGTGGGCAGGTCATAGCAGAGAGGTTAGACAAACCACAGTCCACTGGAGAAGGAACCAGCAATCCCCCCCTGTATGAGTAAGTGTCCTGCATCCATAGGGTCACAGAGATTAGGACACAAGTGAGGGACTGAATAACCAAATCTAAAATGTTCCCCTGGTACTTGATATATGTGATGTGGAGGTGTAATTTGTCCACTATTTGTTTTCCCAATGTAGATGGGATGAGTGAGATGTATATAAGATGATCTTTGTATTTTTAGGGTCCACATTAGAACCTCTGTGAGTGAGAAAGGGATCAGCCATTTTCATGTTTTTGTGTTGCAATTTAATCAGGTAGTGTCTCTTTAATTGCTTTCAGTATCTTGCAGCATGGCTTTTCATGCTGGCATATGCATGACCATTACAACATATTCTTTTTTTTAAAGTTTAAGGCATATTTGTTAGTTGGGAATTGTTGTGCAATGAATTCTAATGCTTTCCACTGCTTTTCCCAAATTTGAAAGTCCATTGGTATGTTTTTTTTGTCTTTTGCAGTGTTACAAACTATTCTGTAAACCCTTTGCAGGTCCTATTTGGAACCCATAAGATTCTGCCCGACATTTGTTGTTTGCGGGCTTGACTGCATTTGCGGTCTTAAGGAATTGTAGCAATAGAATAGCGATTTGCGATTTTAGCGATTGTAACTCTTGCTGACGTGAAAGATCAAAGGCTTAGATGGGCTGTCATTTCCAGTTTCAACAACCGCAAGGATTTCAAGCCTGTAACACGTAGACGGTTTGCTGCTTGCAAAACAACACCAATTGAATAGCAAAATTAGATTACGGGCACCAGAAACTTACAATTGCTCAATTGAATGAGACTCTATGGCCCCTATTTAATTCCAAGCCCGTAATTACCGTCATGCAGCCTGTATGCCTACGGGTTGGAAATTTGAAACAGTTACCGAGGTGTTTAATTGAACAAGCCCGCAATTACAGGGCCAAAGGCTAAAAACGTAAACCATGAACTCATGCGTAGCATTTGAGGGCATGATCATGATCAATTAAGCAAGCCCGTAAGTTACAATTTAGGAAGAGCCAATAGTAAATTAGTGTTTAGAAGTTTGATATGCGATCAGAATCGCAATCCAGCAATGTGAAAATCAATAAAAATTAATGAAGAAACTGTTCTGTGGGTGGCTTGATAAGTATTAAATGCTTGATTCCTGAAATCAATATAACTAGGAAATAAAATGGGAAAAAAAAAAATGTTATTGCAGATTTGCGAGCTTGAGACTGCTGTGCAATTAATTCTAATGCCTTTCATTGCTTTCCCAGTATTTTGAAGTGCATTAGTGTGTTTTTATTAGCTTTTGCAGTGTTACAAACAGGTGTTTATCCCACTTACGAGTTCTCTCTAGTACTCGTAAAAGTATTTGCTACATTTGCCATTTACGGTTTTGAAGGCAATTGCGGGCTTGTTGAATTGTTGGAATTAAACAAGGACTTTGCGTCTTTAGCACTGGTAACAATTGCAGGCTTATCAAAAGAATAGTTAGGATGGAGTTATGTTTTTGACAACCACAGGGATTTTGAGCCTGTAACTCGCAAATCAATTGCAGGTAGCTAAAAGTTGCCAATTAAATATCAGTAACTTTTATGGGCTACATTACAGGCTTCTGTAATTGTGATTTTTACAATTAAATAGGGACCTACGACTAAAAACAATATAACTAATATATAGGAAATATAACACGTTCTTACCCAGCCTGCACAGTTGATTCAAATTAATTTCATTAGCGGGTGCGGCTCATTATGCATTCTGCCGATGAAGGAGAGGGAAAGAACAGTCTAAAACCACTATTTTCAAAAGTTCATAATTCAATTAATTCAGCAGAAATCTAAAAAAAAATGCATCATTTTTTTATGTTTTCCATCTTCTATCTGATGGTGCAAAGCACTTCTGGTGACGTTGCTGCACTTTAATATTCATCAAACTGAAGTCCAATTATCACAACTTTCCAATTCCTCTACAATATTGAGTGGATATTGCCCTAGAAAAAGACCATATTGTTGAATTGTTTTTTACCAGCACGTTTTCCTGTCAGCAACACCTTTTTCCAACAGCTTTGATGCAGATGCAACTGAGAAGGAGGCAATTATGGTCTGAAGATGCTTCCCATCTGGATCGCACACTAGGCAATTTGTCCTGACAATTAGAAGTATCATGGCACAGATGCCTCACCAGGTACTTCAGCTGATAGGCAGCCGCTCGCTCAGTCCTCTCTTTTTTCAATAAAAGTTGCACTTTCCATGGCAACACTTGAATTACAGAACACTTGTCCTCTGAATAAGTATATTATTTTGCCACTTTATTTTCCTTATTAACATAACTCATTAATAATAGACAAGCTTCCTTTTTTTAATCAATTCTAGTTTCGAAACGAGTAGAATACTTTATTATATTTTTATTGTATCTTATTAGCAATGCTACATATTCAATCAGTGAAACTGATTCCTCTATATTTTTTAACATATATGCATATTCTTTAGTACTTTAGCAGAAAAACTGGTTGGCAGAGATTATTTTATATTTAATATATTCAATAGACTGGAACAATATAGTGGATAACAATCCGCTGAAAAAATAAAGCTCGGATGTGCTTGTACCACTACAATACACACTAGAAAATATATAATCACTAGGATATAATCCAAAGGAATTGCTATATGGAGTCTGAAGTGGTAGACAAATACAGACTACACGTAGAGACATCAGTTGCATTCCATCATTTATATTTTAACATCTGCAGAAACGAGGAACTAACTATCCTATAGTTTTCCTTTAAAATGCCATTATGATGGTAAAACAAGTAATGTCCCTTTATAAGTTACTAGCGACTTGCCCGTCAAAAAATGACAGCAATAAGATTGTAAGGCAGGTAATGGTGTTTGGTTGAGACATTAATTTTGTTGGTGTTCATCGCGTGCTCATTGCGAGGCTGTTGGTTGTTTGTGTGCTATGAGCAGCGTTGTATTTTGTTTTGTATGCTAATGAAATAATTAATAAAGTAATTAATATACTTTACCTATTTTGAAGTAATATATGCAGGAAGCATTGTGCTGAAGAGCTGGCAATCTGTTTTCATGTTGCTGCAGCATACAATGTGTGTTTTCACTGCTGTGGAGCTGCTGTGTAAGTGTCAGCAATGTGTGCAGTGTGTAGTGTAAATAGTGTGTGTGCGCGAGGCAAATCTGTTAGGGTAGCTGTGTACTTCCGCATTGTCTAAGTTAGTGTAAAATGGCACCTCATGTGTGTTAGGCGGCTGTAGGTGATTTAGCGTCCTTGCTCTTGGACCTCGTCCGGCTTTTTCGGTAAATCCGTACGTGTTTCGTGGTGTTTTGCGTCTTTAGGGTCCTGTAGCCTCGTTTTCGTTTTTTTCGGTGGCCATTTTTTCTCTTGCTTAGAGGATTTTCGAGTGTCTAAACTCTTTTATTTCTACTTAAATCGAGGTGTAACTTCACTTTCAGAGGTCCTGGGTGCCCCCCCTTGCTGTGGCTAAGCTTTTTATGTGTTTGTTGTGTGTATTTATTGTGTTTTTAATGTTTTCATGTGCGGGCGTTTCGGGCGCTAAAGTCGTATTTTTGCGAGGTCGTAATGTTTATTTTTCTAAGTCCCGCGGCTCGTATTTGTGGATGCTAAGTCCGTAAATTTTGCGGTCGACGTGGGAGCCTCCATCTCTGCAAATGCGGCCCCTCTCTTTGCGAGGGTCCACATTTGCGGGCCTAAAGTCCTTAGCTGCTGTCAAGGAGCACCTTTTGCGCTCCTTGCCACCAACTGCGGCCCTCGCTTCGCGTATTTGCATCCCTAAAGTCCGCAGTTGCTGGCAAAGGGTGCCTTTGGTGCTCCTTGCCAGAAACTGCGTCCCTTGCTTCAGCGCTCCTTGCCAGCAACTGCGGCCCTCGCTTCGCGAGCCCGCAGGATTAGCAATGACCCGCTTGCTCACAACTATATATGTGATTGTTATTATTGTTATTTTTCAAAGTTGAAGTAATAATATTAATGTTACTTTTTTTTCTAAAGCACTAATATATGTTGTAGGTACAGGGGATGAATTGAATACATAATACAAACAAGAGAAAAGTGACATGCTTATATACAGGTGTAGAGGGTGTAGTGGCCCTGCTCCCATAAAAGCTTACAATCTATGCGGGTAAGAGTACTAGAGACAAAAGCAGAGTGGATGGATTGTTATTGGTCCAGGATCCAAGCACAGGATGCATTCACTGTCTTCTTTGAATAGCTGATATAAGGGAACGATTTGAAAGGTTTCTCTGAATCGAAGAGGTTCTAGAGAGTGTTTCAAACTGTAGGGAAGAGTCTAACAGAGAAGGGTAGAAAACGTTCACAGGGTAGGGGCAGCAACAGAAATGTCTTGGTGACAAGAGTGTGAAGATGTCATGATGGGTGAAGAAAAATGTATGTTGTGGGCATGAGGTGGTGGAGTATCTGGAGATGTAGAAGAATGTAGTGTTTTCGCATCCAACATGGTAAAACCCTTTGTAGCTCAGTTATACTGAGTTATAAAATATTACTATTGCTTTTAAATTTCTCTCTTCTTGCCTTTTGTAGGTTGTCATATTTGCCTCCCGCTCTCCTCACATCCCTGCGGGGCAGTTTTCAAAGAGAATTCTGAGGCATAGACATTTTAATATTTTTAACAGTAACAGAGTAGTCATCTCAAACCAGAAAAAAACGACAATATAGGCAGTATGAGTGATTAGCTTGGACATACATATTTATGTAGCCATTTTTGCTTTTATACCAGCAGACATTTTACATTTGACCCTAGACCCCTAGGAGGAATGGGAGAACTATTAAATCAGAAAATACTTTTATTCAGTTCTGTTGAAACACTGGAACTGCAAATAGTTACTTGGCCATAGTACTAAATGGAAGCGTAAGCCCTAGTAGGCTTACCTGCCTCCTTAAGTTACAAACCAAGACCAACAGCCCAGAACTAATAACTGGCCTGATGTACCCAACATGAAATGTCATGTACCTACTGCAATTTTACTGGCATTGTCATTTTCTTGTTAAATGTTTTCCTTCTGGTTGGGAGTTGGGCCTTGACTTACAGCTTCTTAGAGCTCAAAAACAGAGTGATCTACACATGTTGGAAGTTAAGTAGCAAAACTTTATGAGTAAACTCTTATGAGTTTATCTAAAGTGCTGTTCCATGGCTTCTGTACGATTACTGAACATCCTGTGTGTTCTCGTAAATGCTAGCAGTGAGAGAAATCCTTATGTGTAAACGTAATCTCCCATAAGAGAATATAAACACTTACAGCCTTATTAAATTGTGATTCTGCCAATTGAATAGGGCTCTATATAAGCACAGAGCATATTTTTTTTACAGAAGTTTTTAGTTAGTGAAGACCTTGCTTTTGGATAGAAGTTCACAAACTAAAAACTTCTGTAAAAAAATATATTCTCTGTGCTTAAATAGAGCTGTATTCAATTAGCCGAATCGCAATTTAATAAGGCTGTTAGAATACAGTTAAGGAGTTAGGAGTGTCCTAGTAGGAGAAAAATAAATAGCAGAAAGAAGCAGTTTTCAGAACTCTAATAAAAGAATAATGAGATTGCACATCATAAAACACAAAGGAAGCCTTTGTAATGTCAACTCGGTCCTATACAACAATAATAAAGAATAGCCAACTAAATCACAATGTCAGTGACAGATACCTGCTCACACTATCAAACACTGACACCCATCTAATGCTAAATCACACCTGATTAATACAGAACCACAGAGCTTATTGTCTGCCCACCTTACCTACAGATACCTTTACAACCTCCTCAACAAAAAATATTATATTTACCTTATGTGACAAACACTCTGGTTATGTATCAGAAAGCTCTATCCTTCAGGAGCCATGAAATAGCTACTTAAATTCTCCCATAAGAACTCCATTGCTAAATATCAGCCTTGAGGGAGTTCCTAAGGAAGTCATGTAACCAATTTTGTATTCCACAACTTAATAGTCAAACAGATCCACTGCTATGACTCCAAAATAGTACCTAAGTCTGGTCAGCACTCGATTTGTTAGGTTTGTTCGTAGAAGCCAAGAGCAAAGCGTGCGTTGGGATGGGCATGCGTGGTCATATGCTAGGGGACAAATCTCTGGATCGCACGGCAGCACTTCCTGACTCCCCACTCACTGGATCAGGAAAATGTTCTGGAGGTTGAAAGAGATTCAGGTAATAGCAACTTTTCAATTTTTTATCTTCCCAGGTCTGTTTTTGAATCCTGGGACTAGCCTGATAAGTTAGGGTCAGTGTTATTTACATTAATTACTTGTGTGGGAACTAGTGCACTTTATTAGCTACATGCTGACCTACTTAACCTAACAAATCAAATGCTGACCAGACTTAGATACTATTTCGGAGTCGCAGTGACCTATTTGACTATTAATTTGGGGGATAAAAACATTGCAGTAACACTAATCCCTGTCTTTTCATTTTGCTAGTTTGCCATAACTTTTGGGGATATTTACAGGATTTCCCAAATCTGTGTTGAATTAAATGACCCATGAAATAAGCACTATTGATAAGTACAAAGTGTTGTGTAATTTGGGCTGAATTACAAAAGGAATACAGTAAAAACCCCGTTATCTGGCACCCATGGGGATTCCCTGTTGCCGGATAACTGTAGTTGCCGGTTAATCAGGAGCCTCTGAATTTAAGAGTCTAAACGACCCTTAAATGCCCCGAAACCCCTCAAAATGCCTTTAAAAAAGGCATTAGCACCTACACTGGGCCATTTAGGGCCCAAAAAGCAATTAGAAAAAAAGGTAGCATTTTTTTTTTTGCAGGGTAGTGCCGGATAGTGCCAGTTATGCCAGTTTAGCAGGAGTTTTTTGAAAATGGGGAATTGATGCCGGTTGCTTGAGAGTCCCGGTTAGTTGGGTGCCGGATAACCAGGATTCTATTGTAATACTATTATTAATGCACACTCCACTGGCAATTCTAGCTAGTGCTATAGTTTGAGAAGCATTACTAATCTGGTAGATACAGTAGTTTGGATCCTTTTTGAGTTTCTCTACGCCAATGATTTTAGATTTTATGTTGTGTTGTGGTTTATTATTTTATCTTTGCTTTATTACCTTAATGGTCAAAATAAAAGTTATGTTTTAACCTCTTAGAGCTAGACACCTTAACTTATTTGGCAGACACCACTACTTGGTTGGAGAGTGAAAGAGGGCCTATACCTTAATGTACATCATAGTGGCCATAAATGCTGTTGTGATCAATTATTGAAAGATATTTTCATTGCACTTCATAATCGCTAGCTATCTGCTAGAAATATATGAAAAAGGGTATGTCCTATGCATAACAAAGGATATCTCATTTGGACAACAAAGGACATGTCCTAAAATACATTATGTATTTTAAGAAATTTGTGGCATTTTAAGATATGAATGACCCGTTCCTTATAGCAGCTGTGCTCAGAAACAATTTATGTTTTTTGTATGGTGTTAAACTTACATTATTCAGTGTAAAGGATGAGTGCTATTCAAAAAAAGTTTACTTGTCGCTGGATTACTGCATTTGCTACCTTGTAATCACAAGTTCAATGCACATTTCAAACAAATGAAGAGCAATGACACTTTGAAATGATTCAGCAGATCAAATGATAACTATCAGTCTAGCTTGAAATTCATTTTTTTCATCCTATATGAAAATCGCCTTGAAAATAGTAAAATAATGACTGCCCATACAAGATTCTCAGAGTCAACGGGTTTATTGAGCAATGATTTATATATACAAGGTTCCTAGCAGCCCAAAGAATATTCAAGGTAAAAAGCATAATTTGGTTTGACTTGTGGATAAGCAGTTATTTCAGTTGAAGGTAATTTTTTTGTAGTTGTTTTGTAATTTAATTATTTTAAACATGGATCCAGAAATATCCACATATCCAGAAATATCATTTAAGTTATATTTTTATGTTCATTTTAATGGATCTTATTTTGTACCAGGGTACGTACGCATTGCTCCCCTCTCTCTACAGTATGATCTGGGAAGGTATGCGTGAGCCAAAAACATGAGGGCAATACTGTTAAAAGAAAGTATCACAGAGTGATATCACTGTGAGGGTGTTAAGGTGGAATAATTTCACACTTGGTGATGGTAAGGTGTTTTAACTGGTAGCACGACTGCCCACAGGGCGCCCGACTACAGCGTGGGCGAGATCTGCTCGCAGGACCAGTGCGAACCCTTACACCTCCAAGGCCTAACCCTTACTCTTTCATGGGAAGCAATAACAGCACATATATGTACAATGTCACATATATTTGCATGCTCTATCACCTATAATCATGAGAAGCCATAACAGCACATATATGGACAATGTCACACATTTTATCTGTCACCTATAATCATGGGCAGACATAACACCACATATAATGGGGTATGATCAGCATTATTCACTTTATGGTGGCTGGGGAGTGGACTATAGTATATATATAAAAATGTCAGGTGCCAGGTAATAAGTATGAGACGTTTACACATATATAACACACATATATACACTGACACACTCCAATACTAAAGACACACAACAACTAACAGATATACATAGTTCTGTCACACACTCATACACACACCCTCTCTCTCTCTCTCTCTCTCTCTCTCTCTCACACACTCCCTATCTCTCCCTCTCCTGTCTCTCTCTCTTGTCTCTCACACTCCATATATCTTCCTCTCTCTCCTGTCTCTCTCACCTATCTCTTCTTCTCTCTCTTGTCGCTCTTTCTGTTTCCTGCAGTCTACTGCGATCCAGGGCCATTTATTTTTGTCCCCTGCAGTCTACTGCGATCCAGGGCCGTGTCTTTGCGCTGGTCCTGCGCGCAGACCTCGCCTGCCCTGTGGTCGTTGCGCGCAGATGACTGCACGCTCATGACGGCGCGCAGGTTTCCTCAAAAGTTGGCATGCCATTTTAACTATTTCTTAAACTACAATATACAATGGTGAGTTAGTAGGAGAAGCATAACCGTAGTAAAAAAATAAGCAAAAATAATAATAAATAATCACACTACCTTTTAAAATAGGAATACGGGACAGAAAAAATAACTTTTTTAAAACATGATTTCTAAGTAATAAGTAACTCACAAATATCTTTTAGTAGAATAAGTGATCCTGATATCATAACAACTTCCACCAATGTATCATGGATCCCTTCCGAGTCCTACAGAGCCATCAAATAATTATGCTCTTAGACTTTAAAGTTTTTAAATAAATATATATATATATATATATATATATATATATATATATATATATTATTGTGCAATGGTACCTTACTGGCACCTGTTTTCAAAATGGACAGATCATTTTTTATAAGAAAAAAACAAATATGAGGTTAGACGTTATATCTTTATTATCAAAGTAGAATAGAGCAGTGCAAGCTTTCAGTGGCTACAAGGCCTAGTAGGCCATTAAGCTTGCACTTTTATTCAGTATACTTTTACCTAAGTTTTGTTATTTTCTTGTTACAAGAGCTTTTCTTCCTACAGACCAGGTGAGTATCAACAACCTGGTTTATGCCTGAAATATCTGTTTCCATTGCAATTAATATGTAACATGACTTTCGGTGTGGGGATTGTATAGGCAAATGGAAGTCAATTATCATGTCAATTGTTTTTGCATATGTCTAAGAACAGGTATTCAGAATACTTAAGAGCCAGTGGTATGCTACAGGACTGCTATTCATTCCTACAAGTTCAGGAAACCAAAACAAACAAACTTCAGGCTTCACAACAGGTACACGAGACTCCATGAATAGGATTGTAAAAAAGCAATCAAGATATTGCATTTAATGTTGTGATCACTAATTTAATGTATAGGATGTTAGCAGGTGCACTTGCATAATTCAAGTAGGAATTTAAATATATTTACATAGCTGGAAGGTACAGTATATGGGGCATGTAGGGGCAAATATTCCAAATAAGATATATATACGAAACTAAAAAACAAAGCTTTAGAGTGCAAAGTCCCTTCTCTATTGTAATATTGTTTTATTAAAACAAATAAAACCAATAAGATAGGAATACAACTCATATTTTCCCGCCTCTATATATAGTTGCGCACAAGTCCAAGCTCAGTCTGATCCATCAATCTGTGAACTTTATATTCTAAGAAGAGACACCATGGCCTTGATTCAATTGAGCTATTGTTGTTTACGGGAGCCCGTAATGAAGCCCATAAACTAATTTGCTATTCATTTGTTGTCTTTTTGCGAGCCACAAACGATCTACGGGTTACAGGCTGAAAATTCCTGCGGTTGTCAGATTCGTAACTTACAAATTAAGCCTTACAATCGCAAATCGCTATTCAATTGCTACAATTCCTCAAGCCCGTAAATATTTTCACACCCGTAAATGTCAAATGTAGAAGGAAAGAATACGGGTACCAGATAGGACTCACAAGGGGGTTTAAACCCTGTTTGTAGCACTATAAATGCATATACAAAATTAATACAGCACTGTAAAAGACGGGGAAATCAATGAAATAAGTTAGAGTTAATTGCACAACAGTCTCAAGCTCGCTATGTGTCATTTTGATGTCATATCAATCTTGGGAATCAATGAGTTAATACATATCAGGCCGCCCACATGGACTAGAACATTTCCTTTCATTAATTGTTATTATTTTGTACATTGCCGAATTGCGAGTCTGATCCCATACTGGACCCCTAAACGCTAATTGATTGACATGTAACCTCCATGTTTTACTGACGTAATGATGACGGTCTCATTTACTATTGGCTGTTTCTAAATCGTAGTTACGGCCTTGCTTATTGATCATGTTCACACTCTAAAATGCTACATACGAGTGCATGGTTTATGGTTTCAGGTTTCGACCTGTAAGTTGAGGGCTTGTTCAATTGAATCACTTCAATTGTAGTAAATTGAATAAGGCCCCATAAGTTTATATATGTATCACAAATGGGGTTACCAAACCGACTGCAGTAAGGAGGTGTCGGCAAAGACAAAAACGTTTTGTGGGTTTTCCTTATTCCTCAGTGCCAAATTACATAGTGCAGTTCTATGATTTAAATACACTCCTAAAATGCAATCTTGATAAACTGGAGTAGCTTCCTGTACCCCACATGTCTGAATTGGACCATATCTATTGCATGACAGCTCTAAATTAAAATATTTTAAATAACAACTTTGTATCAAGGTAAGACCCAAGACTGTTAATGGCAAGATCTTACACATTTGTTTTCTATTATCTAGTGAAAATAATTGACATAATTAACTCCACACCATATAAAATCATATTTAAAATAGAAACAGCTGTGTTAATAGTTTATTTGTGTGCAAAATTAGTATTTAAGTAATGCTCTCTATTTCTCACCACAATAAAATAGAAAGAACAGCATATGTTAAATTAGGAAAAGTTACAAACAGGGATATACCATTATTTTATTTCTTTACTTGTATTATTAAGAATAGTTCTCTAAAAAAAATGTAGATGTAGGAATTCATTAGCGCTTTAATGTAACAGATACGCACAGAAGTGAGTAATAAAGGAAAACTTGCTAAGATTTGTCTCTAAACCTGACTTCAAAACAGAGTCTATGAAATGTCAAGATAATAACCAAAGGTTATTTTTAGAAAATGCCATGTAAGACCGGAATTTAAACTTGACAAAAATGCTTTCCTATGTGACCTCTATTGGTAAAGTCCACTTAATCCTTATATAATATTGTAAGTTTTAAATGACAGTGTGTATTTCTGAAAAAAAGTGAAACTATTTTAGGAATGGGTTAGTCTCCAGACTTAGAAATTCAACTAAAAAAAACAATATATATTTACAGTATGCAGTTTTGAAGAACTTGACAATAATAGGCAAAAGTTTAAAATTAAAATGTTATTAACTCTAACTTTTCTCTTTTATTTTTTACTGATCCATCACTTCAGATGGTGATCCCATTGTAAGTTACACTTCCATGTAAGCATATCATTCCATATTATTATGCAACCCTCTAAATATAAATACATGAAGATCTCTATTTGCAGGCAAGCTTCCACACAGATGACTGTGGAAATATTAGTCCTATATATTGTTTCTAAAAAATGCCTGTTGCCAAATTTAAAAATGAGTCTTAAAGACATTGTAGTTCTATATTTTTTTAATCTGTTTTTATTATTAGTATTTTTTAACAATATATAAACAACACAATGCATAATGACAAAACCCCTCCCTGAACTGACACCTCAATTTTCGAAAGGGAGACATATACATACATTTCTTAAAAACCCAAATCTTTCGAATTATTTTGTTATTCAAATTTTAAGGTTTCTCATCATTCTTATTTTGTTTCTCCCTAACAAACGAACCTTTTCTGCAAAAGTATTCTTTTTTCGTTCTTAATATATTTGGGTTTTCATTCACACACTTTCAAATAATCTTTTAATTTGTTTTTCCCTTGCTAGTTTCCAGCAGGGTTGCATATTGACCAGGATTCCAAGATAAGTGTGAGTGGCCTAGGGATTTTCACCCATTGCGGACTTAATTGAGTGTAGTTATTCGGTTCATTTCCTCAAAATTTTTCCTGTATTTTCCATCTGGCTGTGGGATTTGATATTACCCCTAAATCACTAACTTCTATTTCAATTAACCAATTTTTCTCCATTGTTTCTTTAATTTCCGTGATTTTTGCATCCATTTTGCTCCTATCTTTGCTTTACTTATAATAAGAATTTGGACTAAAAATCTTTTAATATCCACTGATATATTCTCTGGGAAAATATGTAATAACGATATGTTTTCATTAACTATGATTGATATTTTCTTTGATGACATCATCCAGAATCTGTAGATTCCTGGACAAACCCACCAAACATGTAAATATTTTAGCATCATACTTGATTTGTTATCTTCTTTGTTGCTTCTTATTATATTATATATTTTAGAAAATAGCAGCCTTATTAAATTGCGATTCGGCCAGTTGAATAGGGCTCTATATAAGCACATAGCATATTTTTTTTACAGAAGTTTTTAGTTAGTTAACCTCTATCCAAAAGCAAGGTCTTCACTAACTAAAAACTTCTGCAAAACAAATATGCTATGTGCTTATATAGAGCCCTATTCAATTGGCCAAATCACAATTTAATAAGGCTGTTGGTGTCTATAGTTCCCAGCATTAACTAGTTTTTCACAGGGGGTCATCTCCCTGATATTTAAGTCAAAACCTAGACTTTTTAAATTTTTACATAGAGCCCTGTATTCCAGGCAATTACCTGCCAAAAAGGGGAATTTCATTTTAATTTCATCGGAAGTTGCAAGTCCTTAACCATGAAATTACCATATTTGATTAGTTTACTCAACATATTAGATTTAAATTGGGAAGGCAATATTTCAAAAAGGAGTGATAGGACAGGGTAATGGGATCAATAAATATTTTTCGTTCAGCTTTTTCCAAAGTTTAGTACTTTTTTTTAACCACTGTGATGATATCATTTTTCCCCAGATTATTTTAATATAATTTTCCTTGCTTCTCCTGAACTTGGTTGTTTTCTATCTGTTATCCTTCATTTAATTCAGTGGATTTATTCCATTTTATCATATGTGAGATTACCACTGCATCTTGGAATTTTGCGATTATCGGGTACGACATCCCACCATTGTTAAATCTTCGCCCAAGGATAGTTCTTTTTACCCTAAAAATGTTTCCCCTTGTGGATATACAGATCAATTTTTTCTGAAGTTTATTTATTAAATAAATTGGCAAAGGGAACGGTGTACACCTCAGGAAATAGCTGATTTTCAGTAGTATAGACATCATGGTCGCTATTATCTTTCCTACCCACGAGATGTTTAATCCCTCCCAACTTTTAAACGTCTATATTGATCTTCATATAATTTATATCAATCATTTTACCTATGTTGCTATGAAGAGTAATTCCCAAATGTTTTGTTTCTGTTTGCCATTTTACCTGAAATTTAGTTTTATGTCTTCCTCCCTAATGTTCATAGGTAGGGCCTCTGTTTCTTATAGTTAGCCACCTCGCTATAGTCTTTTATTAAAAGAAAGAGCCTTACCATAGATAATAATGGCTCGCCTAATGTTATCATAATGTCATCTGCGAATGCTACTTATTTGTGTTCTTTTGATCCAATTTTTATCCCTTTAATTAAATCCTCATCTTTAATCAAAACTAAGAGTGGTTCTAAAGTCAACGCAAAGATCATGGGTGACAGGGGGCACCCCTGTCTTATTCCATTTGAGAGGGTAAATCTCTCTGATGGGAAGCCCATACCTTTGACAGTGGCGGTGGGGGGTCCATATAGAGCACCTATGGCTCGAGACCCAAAGTTACCCAGACCGAATTTGGCCAGGGTCTGATTCATGAATCCCCAACCGACGCTGTCAAAGACCTTCTCCACGTCCAAAGAGAGAAAGACCAGTGGAATCTGATGTTCCTCTACATAAGGAATAAGATTAATCAGTTTTTTAACATTGTCCATACCTTGCCTATTAGGCACGAATCCTTTTTTCTCTCCTGAAATCAAGCTCCCTTAATCCATATATAATATTGTCCTTTTAAATGACAGTGTGTAGTTCTGAAAAAAGTTAAACTATTTTAGGAATGGGTTAGTCTCCAGACTTAGAAATTCAACTAAAAAAAAAACAATATATATTTACAGTATGCTGTTTTGAAGAACTTGACAATAATAGGCAAAAGTTTAATATTAAAATGTTATTAACTATAATAACTCTAACTCTTCTATTTTATTCTTTACTGATTCGACAGCACTCATGCAAGCCCAGACCAAACATATATACACATACTGTATGTCTATATGTGTATGTATGTTTTCTATAATATGTTGTATTGATTCCCCCGATTTGCATTTACATGCTGATGTTAGATGCTGCCTCCACTCTCTCTGCATCGCTGTTTACTTTCAAACTGAGGGTTTCATCTCATATTAGTGTTTTTGTGTTCTTTGTGCCTTATCCATTTATCTGTCATTTAGGGATTATTTCAACTAGCATTCCTCAGTATAGATGTATATTTTTAGTGTTAGGAGTGTCATGGTCTGAGACTTCATGAGTGCTGCCAGCACTGAGGAGCTACAGTTAATTGAGAGAACCATGAATGCCAACATGTACTTTGACATAATGAAGCAGAGCATGATCCCCTCCCTTTGAAGACTGGGCCGCAGGGCAGTATATCAACATGTTAACAACCCCAAAGTTGACCACTGCCGTGCTAAAGAAGCTGAAGGTAAAGGTGATGGACTGGCCAAGCATGTCTCCAGATCTAAACCCTATTGAGCATCTGTGGGGCATCCTCAAATGGAAGGTTGGGGAGCGCAAGGTCTCTAACATCCACCAGCTCCGTCATGTTATCATGGAGGAGTGGAAGAGGACACCAATGGCAACCTGTGAAGCTCTGGTGAACTCCATACCCATGAGGAATTAGGCAGGGCTGGAAAATAATGGTGGCCACACAAAATATTGACACCTTGGGCCCAATTTGGACATTTCCACTTAGGAGTGTATTCACTTTTGTTGCCAATGGTTTAGTCATTAATGGCTGTGTGTTGAGTTATTTTGAGGTAACAGCAAATTTACACTGTTATACAGGCTGTACACTTAGTACTTTACATTGTAGCAGAGTGTAATTTCTTCAGTGTTGTCAAATGAAAAGATATAATAAAATATTTAAAAAAAATTGAGGGCTGTACTCACTTCTGTGAGATACTGTATATATATTTATACTAGAATATTGCCCGTCAAAAAATGACGGGAATGAATTTGTAAGTGAGCTAATGCTGTTTGGTGTATGGTAATGAACTAAATAATAGATTAATAAAGGAATATACTTTACCTATTTTTAAGTAATAAATGCAGGAAGCATTATGCTGAAGAGCTGACAATCTGTTTTCATGTTGCTGCAGCATACAATGTTTTGAGTGCTGTGGAGCTGCTGTGTAAATGTGAGCAATGTGCGCAGCGTGTAGTGTAAATAGTCTGCGTACGCGAGGGAAATCCATTAGGGTAGCTGTGTACTTTTGCATTATGTAAGTTAGTGTTGTAAAATGGCACCTAATGTGTGGTACGCGGCTGTTGGTGATTTAGCGTCCTTGTTCCCGGAACTCGCCCGGCTTTTTCGGAAAATCCGTATGTGTTTGGTGGTGTTTTGCGTGTTTAGGGTCCTGTAGCCTCATTTTTGTTTTTTTTGTTTTTTTTCGGCGGCCATTTTTTCTCTCGCCTAGGTGATTATCGGGTGTCTAAACTCTTCAATTTGGACTTAAAGGGAGTTGTAACTTTTATGTCTGTGTTGTGTGTATTTATTGTGTTTTGAATGTTTTGAGGTTCGCGCGTGTCCGCAGTTAAATTCGTAATGTTTTTTTTTCTAAGTCCTGCGTGTCGTAAGTCCGTAAATGTTGCTAGGTCCGCAGTTGCTGGCAAGGAGCGCCAAAGACGCTCCTTGCCAGCAACTGCGTCCCTCGCTTTGCGAGGGACGCAGTGTTAGCAACAACTTTTGACAACCCGCAGTTAAGTGATTTATATGCACGGCACTAGATATTTCATTGTTTTTTGGAAATAATACATTCATCACACACACTGAACAAAAAATATTGGATTTCATTTTCTTTGAGTATATGTGCTGTACTCCCTCAAGTATTTAATTAATAAATAACTAAATGAATTAATAGATATATTAATACAAATATCAATACCTTGTTCTGTATGTGTCTGTATGATTAAAATAAAAATATGTTTCTCCGTGTATTTGGAAAATACATGTAATTATGGTGCTTGCATGTGTGTAGCATGTACATCTTTCTACCAAATTACCATATTTATCGGCATATAACACGCACTGGCGTATAACACGCACCTCATTTTAAGAAGGAAATTTCAGGCAAAAAAAAAATTCAAATAAAGAACTTTGAAGCAACATCCTCAACCTCCCTCCTCATCCTCCCTCCTCAAACCCCCCATCTTCAACCCCCTCCTCCACCCCCCCATCCTCATCCTCCTTCCTCAACCCCCCTCCTCAACCTCAACCCCCCTCCTCAACCTCCCTCCTCATCCTCAACCCCCCTCCTCATCCTCAACCCCCCTCCTCATCCTCCCTCCTCATCCTCAACCCCCCCTTCTCATCCTCAACCCACCTCCTCATCCTCAACCCCCCTCCTCATCCTCATCCTCCCTCCTCATCCTCAACCCCCCTCCTCATTCTCATCCTCCCTCCTCAACCCCCCCATCCTCAACCCCCTCCTCAACCTCCCTCCTCAACCCCCCATCCTCAAACCCCCCATCCTCAAATCCCCTCCTCAACACCCCCATCCTCAAACCCCCTCAACCCCCCTCCTCAATCTCAACCCCCCTCCTCAACCTCCCTCCTCATTCTAAACCCACCTCCTCATTCTAAACCCCCTCTCCTCAACCTAAACCCCACCCGGTATATGCTAATGAAGTGGCTCACATGTGACGTCACATGCGCGCCGGGTCAAGGAGCGGAGGCCGGAGCAGAAGCAGGTAAGTGAGGGGGAGGTATCTAGGGGGGTTTAGGTTGAGGAGGGGGGGTAGAATGAGGAGGGGGGGTTAGAATGAGGAGGGAGGTTGAGGATGAGGAGGGGGAGGGAATATATTGATTTTATACAACTCATTCACCTCTACTCATATACTTTTTGGATAATATGATTTTCTATTTTCTATTTAGGAATATGTTACAATCCATATTTAACTTGGCAAGTATCTATCCAGTTTTGTGCGTGTGCATTTCCTAATGTATGCAGCGGTGGACCACCTTCTTGCATCTGTCTGCACCAATGATCTGGTAGGTTTGGTGTGTCAATGTATACTGTGTGTTTGTAATTAGACTAACCTAGCTTCGACAAAAATATATACCGTATTGGTCCGAATATAAGCCGCACCTTTTTTCCGATTTTTGAGCTTGCGAGTTACAGGTGCGGCTTATATTCGCGACCGTCAAAAAATCATTGCCGATTTGCGAACTTTGCTTGTAACGCGTGCGACTTCTATTCGCGAATGCAAAATCACTGCCGATTTGCGAACTTTGCTTGTAACCCGTGCGACTTCTATTCGCGAATGCAAAATTACTGCCGATTTGCGCGATTGTGAGTTAAGGGTGCCGATTTCCGTGCTTTAGATGCCGTATTGAATAGCGATTTACGGTTTTAGTGATTCTAACGTCCTGTAAAGCCTGTAACCTGCAAAAAAGCTTGCAATGGCTGATCACTTTGAGAGTCTTTTTCTCTCCAATTTTACAGGTGCGGCTTATATTTGAGTACTACCTTTTTTCTATTTTTTCCCCTTGAACTTTACTTATATTCGGACCAATACGGTAATTCTTAGAAGCCAGACAGACTTTCTAGGAGCAGTCTCCCAGGTTATTCCATCCATGGAACTAACCTTGAATAGAAAGAAATCTATAATATAATGAGTGTGTGTAATGCTCCATAAGGAGCGTACACACTTACGCTGCCGTATGAGCAGCGGGCGGTGTGAGCTGCATGTGCATGCTCCATGCGCGACATGCGCCACACACGCTCCAAACGCAGTGTGAGATGTGCGCGCGCCAAGCACAGCATGAGCCGCTCATGCCATGCGCAGCATTAGCTGCAGCTTTGGAAGGAGGGGGTAGGAGAAGAGACACAGGGGAGGGGGAGAAACACAGGGGAGGGGGGCAAACAGACACAGGAGGGTCCAAAAAGAGATAAAGGGGAGGGAGGGCAAAGAGACACAGGGGAGGATGGCAAAGAAACATAGGGGAGGGGGCAAAGAGACACGGGGAGGGATGAGGATGGGGTCAAAGAGACACAGGAGAGGAGGACAGAGACACAGGGGCAGACACGGGACAGTGGGGAAGGAGAAAGGGTGAAAAGACACAAAGGGTGGGAGGGGAAGAGACACAGGGGAAGGGGCGGAGACACACGGGAGTGGGAGGAATAGTCATGGGGTAAAGAGATTTAAGGGAGAGGGGGAAAGATACAGGGGAGGGGGGAGACACAGGAGGGGGGTGAGACATGGGAGGGAGAGGGAGAGGAAAGAGACAGAGGGGGAAAGGAGAAGTGAAGAGATACAGTGAGGGAAAGGGGGGAAAGAGATAAAGGAGAAGGGGGGGTGAGGGAAAAAATAAAAAGATTATCCTGTCATTTATGACGGGCAAATGACTAGTTAATGTATAAGTATTAAAATATGGATAAAGTCCTAAACTTACTCAACGATATGAGGATATAAAAACAGATCTATTTGAAGAAGGGATGAAACAATGTCAAGCACTCAGATGGCCATCGCTCATATATTGTAGTTAATTCCTCAAAAATATGACAATTCTTTATCATTAACTATGATTTTATGCTAGTTTGGGTTATTCAAAGACCCCTCTCTTATTCATATCATATCTGAGTTTGATGGCTGAATCCATGACAGGTTTATGGACTGCCAACACAAATGTATAATATTCCACAACTTTAAAAGTATAAATAGTACAATCCTGTTATTAGATTACATTATACAGTGCATTACTCATAATTGACCTTTACCTAAAGAGCATGCATTTAAAAAAATCAGACTTGATGAATTAATTAATTAATTCATTATAACCCTTAGTTATGATTGCATTTTGGCTTTACATCTCTTTGAACTGTATCCCACCCAAAAAAAAAAATATTTGGGTTCCTATGCTCTTGTGTATATATATATATATATATATATATATATATATATACTCTATCCTATATTTTTTTGGATTCCTACACCCTTGAAAGTTGTATTGAGGTTTTTTCTATATATACTGATTTTATCAATTGGTAATTGACAGGTCAGTGGTTCGTTAAGTAGTCATTTACATTTCATGTTTACTCTTACATGTTTCTATCAAATGATTTACTAAAACAACACTGCTATGGGATGGGTGCACTGTATCTACCCCTCCTTTTACATTTCTGCTAACTATGACTCAGTGAAATAGTCAAGTGCTGTCTGGGTGAGGCTTACACAGACATGCAGACATCAGCTAAAAATGGGTGCTTAAAACGTGAAAAACATCCACGGCTTAAAATGGCAGTTTCTAGCGAGGCAGGGGAGGATATGCATTGTTGTTTTAAAATTATATGCCTGAGGCATACTATGAGGGAAGTGCAAACATGTAACCTGTGTATTTCGCAGGGCTGCTTTTTTTTTACAACATTTTTCTACCTTTAAATAGGTATTAGTGAGACATGCTTGTGATAACATGCAATTGCTATTTAAATATGTAAAAGCGCTAACCTTTACTAGAAACACTTTTAAGGTCCCTGTGAATGTGACTAAGGTCACTTCAGCTATGATTCCATATGATGTTAAAGGGACATTGTAATGCAGACACATTTTGAAATTCTAGTAAAGTGTGTGTTTGCATTGTTCAGTCGTATCCGACTCTCTGTGACCTTATGGACCGCAACACACCATGCGGATCCTCATGGAAGAGATACTGGAGTGGGTTACCAGTTGGTTCAACAGTGGGCCACAGCATACAGCTTCTAGTATTCCAAGGTGGTTTCCCATCCAAGTACTGACCAGGTCTAACTCTGCATGGCTCCAGGGTGGTTCCCTGATTGGAATCAAACCCAGGTTGCAGCGGTGAAAGCACCAAATCCTAACCACTGGACCACCAGGGAACTCTAGTGCAGTACCATCACATATATAGTTGTGAGCAGGCGAGCTTGCTTAAGCCGTTGCTCACGCTAGCGGGCTCGCATAGCGAGCCCGCGGCCCTCGCGAAGCGAGGGTCGCAGTTGCTGGCAAGGAGCGCCGCAGGCGCTCCTTGCCAGCAACTGCAGCCCTCGCGAAGAGGGCTGCAGCAACTGCAGCCCTCGCGCTCCTTGACAGCATTTGCGGCCTTTGCGAAGAGAGGGAGCTGTGCGTGCACGCCCCTGGAGAGAGGGAACTGTGCGTGCACGCCCCTGGAGAGAGGGAACTGTGCGTGCACGCCCCTGGAGAGAGGGAGCTGTGCATGCACGCTGCTGGAGAGAGGGAGCAGAACTCCATGCCCCATTAGACCCATCAGACTACTTACATTCATTGGAGCATCTCAATTCACCTCCGCCATGTCTCCCCTGCCTGCACATTTTCTGCAGAGGCAGGGAGTTTCAGAATTACGTCACATGCATGCAAAGTCATTCAGGAAGTCCCTGCCTCTGCAGAAAAACGTACAGGCAGGAGATGCATAGTGGTGGATAATTGAACAGCTTCGATGAATGTAAGTAGTCTGATGGGTCTGACTGATAGTGACAGATCTGACTGATCGGGCCCATGAAGGCCTGGCCTTGGGGGACATGAAGGCTTAGCCTGGGGGGACATGGCATCATGGGCTGGAGGCCATAAACTAATAAAAAAAAATACATATATACAACAAAATGTGCACTGGGACATTATTTATATATATATATATATATATATAGATATAGATAGATAGATTTATTTATATATATATATATATATATATATATATATATATATATACTGTATATATTATAAATATATTATAGATTTTATACACACTTATATTATACAGATTATAAGTATATAATATATTATATGTATTGTGTGTGAGGTGTGTGTGTAATGTGCAGTGTGTATACATATATATATATAATGATGTATTGTGTGTGTGTGTGTAAGGTGTGTGTGTAATGTGCAGTGTGTATACATATATATATATATATATAATGATGTATTGTGTGTGTGTGTGTAAGGTGTGTGTGTAATGTGCAGTGTGTATACATATATATATATATATATAATGATGTATTGTGTGTGTGTGTGTAAGGTGTGTGTGTAATGTGCAGTGTGTATATACATATATATATATATATATATATATATATAATGATGTATTGTGTGTGTGTGTGAGGTGTGTGTGTAATGTGCAGTGTGTATACATATATATATATATAATGATGTATTGTGTGTGTGTGAGGTGTGTGTGTAATGTGCAGTGTGTATACATATATATATATACATATAATGATGTATTGTGTGTGTGTGTGAGGTGTGTGTGTAATGTGCAGTGTGTATACATATATATATATATAATGATGTATTGTGTGTGTGTGTGAGGTGTGTGTGTAATGTGCAGTGTGTATACATATATATATATATAATGATGTATTGTGTGTGTGTGTGAGGTGTGTGTGTAATGTGCAGTGTGTATACATATATATATATAATGATGTATTGTGTGTGTGAGGTGTGTGTGTAATGTGCAGTGTGTATACATATATATATATATATATATATAATGATGTATTGTGTGTGTGTGTGAGGTGTGTGTGTGTAATGTGCAGTGTGTATACATATATATCACATATTATATTTGTCCTGCTACGAGTCGTCGTCACGCTGTTTGCGTGGTCCGTACGAATAGCGGGCTTAGCGATGAGCGCCGTAGGCGCTCATTGCCCGGCGAGCCTCGCGAAGCGAGGCGAGCCGTTAACCCGTAGAACTTTAGCGGGCTTAGCGATGAGCGCCGCAGGCGCTCATCGCCCGGCGAGCCTCGCGAAGCGAGGCGAGCCGTTAACCCGTAGAACTTTAGCGGGCTTAGCGATGAGCGCCGCAGGCGCTCATCGCCCAGCGAGCCTCGCGAAGCGAGGCGAGCCTGTGAGCGTAAGGGCCGTTGCTCACGCTTGCGGGCTCGCATAGCGAGCCCGCAGCCCTCGCATAGCGAGGGCTGCGTGCAAGGGCCTCAGTTGTTGGCATGGAGCAGCCACCTCCTCCCCACAATGCCCCGGTTCGGGTTCCGGAGGGGGAGCCAGACGCCGCCACTGCCACTAGCAGAACCCGCCAGACGCCGCCACTGCCAGTAGCCGCACCATCCCGGGGCCGGCGCTCCATCCCAGCAACTGAGGCCCTTGCCCGCAGCCCTCGCGTAGCGAGGGCTGCGTGCAAGGGCCTCAGTTGTTGGCATGGAGCAGCCACCTCCTCCCCACAATGCCCCGGTTCGGGTTCCGGAGGGGGAGCCAGACGCCGCCACTGCCACTAGCAGAACCCGCCAGACGCCGCCACTGCCAGTAGCCGCACCATCCCGGGGCCGGCGCTCCATCCCAGCAACTGAGGCCCTTGCCCGCAGCCCTCGCGTAGCGAGGGCTGCGTGCAAGGGCCTCAGTTGTTGGCATGGAGCAGCCACCTCCTCCCCACAATGCCCCGGTTCGGGTTCCGGAGGGGGAGCCAGACGCCGCCACTGCCACTAGCAGAACCCGCCAGACGCCGCCACTGCCAGTAGCCGCACCATCCCGGGGCCCGGCAATCCAGTTGTTGGGATGGAGCAGCCACCTTCTCCCCACAATGCCGCCACTGCCACTAGCCAGCAACTGAGGCCTTTGCCCGCAGCCCTCGCTGCCCTTGCCCGCAGCCCTCGCGTAGTGCCTCGGTTGCTGGGATGGAGCGACGAAGGCCTCAGTTGCTGGCATGGAGTGCCTTCGGCGCCATGATCCCCAGAGATGGTCGGTGATGTGTGTAGCCCTGCATTGTATCTCCCTCTGTCCCACCCCCTGGCCGGCTCCTCAGCCCCCTCATCCAGGTCACGCACACACAGAGGCTGAAGGTAAGGATGATAGGGGCTGGGAAGGCCATAGCTGTGCTGACCAGCGGGGGGGATGCACAAGGTGAGGGGGCCTGTGAGGAGCTGTGTGTGTAATGGGGGCACAGACTGCCAGGACATGGACTTGCTGTTATATAGAGTAAAAGGCACCTGAATTGGTGGATTGACTCACGTGCAGAATTATAATAATCATTATATGTACGACATGCTTATAAACACTGATCATTAAATAATTTTGTGTGAGCTGCAGTTGTTTTGTAGTGGGGGCTGCCATGTTTGTTTCTGCTTAACTGCTGTAGGGAGAGCTGGCCTTAAAGGGGCTCTGTCACCCCAACAGAAAGCTGACTTAACTTTAAAGAGCATCAACAACTGGATATACATTGCGCGAGAAGTTTTTCTTTACAGTAAATAATTGCTGAAATATTTTGAATAGATTTTGGGGCTTTTGTATGTTATGTGGCTCAGAGTGCTTGATAAGGGTGTGAGAGGGGCTTAACTGTTAGATAACATTGTGGGTCTTTGTTTTGCCAGATCTATCCTGTTATGTGCATGGACGGGAAGCCTCCTGTTGCCGGGTGCACCTGTGTCCTGTGTCCCAATGTACTCCCTAAGCTCCCAACCCCAACCCCCTACACCCCTTGCCGGCCCTAACCCTAACTTCAACCCCCTACAACACTTATACTCGGCCTAACCCTACACCCCTTGCCGGCCATGACCCTTATAGCCTATCGCCATTTTACACCAATGCAGAAGTACACAACTACGCTCTTATCTCGCACAATCACAAAATTACATTGCACACATTCAGCACGCTTACACAGCAGCTCCACACCACTAATGCTGCAGCAACATCAACACAGATTGCCAGCTCTTCAACACAATGCTTTAAAATAGGTAAAGTATATATATTTATTAATTGTATTATATATTTCAGTAGTAGACACAAAACACCATTAGCTACCTTACAATTTCATTGCCGTCATTTTTTGACGGGCAATTCGCTAGTGTTATTATAAGTCTTTGGATACATTTCTGTGTAATTACTTAATTTTTTATATTTTTGTGGTCTATTATATGTATCCATAGCTCTTTGACCTTAAAACCGTAGCCCGTAACGTAGCCCGCAAGACTTACGGCTATTAAATTGGCCTCTTAAAGCTACCCGCAAACAACTTGCGGGTTAGGTTCGAAAAAAATCCAAAGGACATAGAAATTTGAACTGCGCGCTCGCAAATTCTTTGATGTGTCAAGCTCGTAACTGTCATGTTCCAATTACGCTATTAAATTGCAACAAATCCACTGTCTTTCAGTCTTGTAACCCACAAATGGAGATAAGAAGCCAACGGGTACTATAGAGGACCCACCAGGGGGGTAAAGTCCTATCCACAGCACTGTAAATGCTAATTAAAACACACTACAGTAAATATAATGAAAGGGAAAGTGATGTTAGGTATTACAATTAATAGCACAACATTCTCAGGCTAGCAAATCTTCACTAAAAAATAGTTTTTTTTCTGTTTCATTTCCGTGTTATATTGATCCCGGCAATCAATGTGTTAATACATATAATGGAACTCGCATGGACTAGAATATATTTACTGATTTATTAATATTGCATTATTTCTGGAATGCGAGTCCGATCGCAACTCGTAATTGAAACCTGTATGGCTTTGAAATTAAAGCCCATTTTTCACTGACGTAATGCTGACGATCTCTTTCACCATTGGCTCCGTCTAAACCCGTAACTACGGATTTGTCTAATTGATCGTGTGCACAGCCACAAATCAGATGGCGCTAGAATGGTTTACGGGCTTGCCTCTCCGACCCGTAACTCGCGCCATGGTCTAATTCAATCGCTCTGTAACTCGACCAAATTTCAAGCCAGCAGCCATTGCGGGTCTCACGTTGCCGATACGGGCTTCTAATTTAATGTGGCTAACAGTCTCTTTATACAAGCCTTAGGAATTTTGTTCTGCTTGGTAGTGTCCTTCCTCTAAAATAAATAACGCAAGTGACTGTACACTAAAGTTAGGGCAGGAGTAAGTCAAAAAGACATGGGGAATATCCTGTATCCTAGATAATTTATTAAAAAGTTTAAGGAATATATTAATTAACTAGCGACTTGCCCGTCAAAAAATGACGGTCAATAAAAGAAAGTGTTGAAATGCTGTTTGTCACACAATGTGAGTGTACTGTGTGCCTCAACTAACTAAATTCATCAAAAAGCAGAAATCTACATTACATAAAATAAAATAAAATAAAATCACCAAAAATTAAAAATGTACATTACAGAACAAAAAAAAACCTAAGTCACAAAAAAAAAGGAACATTACAGAAAATAAAAAAATACATTACAACCCCCCACTGCATTTAAAAAAAAAATACACACCTGAAAAGGAAATACATATAATACAATACAATACAATTACATAAAATACAATACAATTAAATAAAATACAATACAATTAAATACAATACAATACACCCCTATCTAATATACATCCCACTATGTAATATACATCCCACTATGTAATATACATCCCACTATGTAATGTAATATACATCCCACTATCTAATATACAATACGATCTAATAATACATCCCCCTATCTATCTATGTAATATACAATAAATACTATCTATATACTATACATCCCCCTATCTATCTAATATACAGTACATGCTATCTATATATAGCAACCCTAATTCTAAGCTACAATAAAATAATTAAGACCACTTACATTTGAGATGTTTCTTCAGATCCGCAACCTACGTTAATAAAGATTTAAAAAATTAATACAACACCTTTACATGAAATACCTAAACATTGTAAACATTCTAAATATTCTAAATATTATACTCACCTTTCCAGCATGTCCCGTTCCAGCATGTCACGTCCCAGCATGTCACATCCTCCTCCATGTTTGCCTCTGCGGCGCTGCTCCTGTTAAAAAAAAACATAACATTAGCACAGATACATAAACCTAAAACAAAGTGAAATAAACACAATCTACATTATACTTACCTCCCCGCGATGTCTCCGGCCTCCTGTTGTTCTGTTCCGGAAGCATCTGCGCTTAAAAAAAAAAAATAAAACGACACACATCCGCCCTGGCGGATGTCTCCGACGCTAATGAGCTTCCTACGGAGTGTTCCAGAATAAAATTGGCAATGGCGGCTTCTGATTGGCTGAAAAGGCTGTCTATCAAATTCAGCCAATGAGAAGACCCCCAATTGTGAATCAATGAAAAAAGTATACACCCCAAAATGATTGGATAACACACCTGTCAATCTTTATTTGAACCAATCCTAAGGCTTTATTGCCATCAGCCAATCACAATGGAATATACCCCCACGTACTAATTGGTGAAGACATCTACGCCTTCCCATTGCCTAAGTGTTAAGATTTAACGGCTCGCCTTGCTATGCCTTCGGCGCTCATTGCCTAAGTGCTACTGTTTAACGGCTCGCGTCGTACGTACTACGAAAACAGCGTGACGACGAATCGGAGTTGGACAATTATAATATGTGATATATTAGTTCACTCAGTTGAGACTGAAATTGCAAGTATTATGCTCAGTAAAGATTTTGTAAGCCTGTAGAACATAATAATTGCAAGTAAAAGTGAAATGTACTTTTTTTTATGTAAACAAAACAACTAGGCAGTGCTTAGAAAACAGTCTTATTTTTAAAACTTGACCCTTAATTATTCAAAATACATTTAAACTCACAATTCTTAATTTGGTTAAGGTAGGGTATTAGTCCTTTCTTCCATATTGTTATATTACGTCCCTCCATGACCCCATGGCACATCTTGTGTCTGGTCGTGCTAACCCATAAAGTTTTCATGGCAAATATACTGGAGTGTGTTGCCAGTTCCTTCTCCAGTGGACCATCTTGTCTGATTTGTCTGACCTCTCTGCTATGACCTGGCCATCTTGGGAGACCCAACATGGTATAGCTCAAAGCGTAATTGACGTACACAAGTCCCTTCACTACGACAAGGTAACGATTGAGAAGGGCTCTTCCAAATAGATGTTATAAAAACAAATTTCCTTGTGCCTGAAAGTCTTCCTTTTACCTCTTCCTTGTGGTTCCCACAAAGAGTACAGCTGAGAAAAATACAGGATACAAGATATACAATACAATTTACCTGACAATACACTTACATAAAAAGTGAGACACCGTGTCACATATGAAAAGTTTAATTGATCCTGAAAGAGCTTTGTGCAGTGGCTCTCTCCGAAATGCTGACTTTCCTGAATGGGTCAACACTGATGACACAATGACGCATATCCACATGTTTCGTCAGAGTCTAGGGCTTCATCTGGAGTAGCACTGTCTTTGCCTCCTTATCCTTTTATAGCGTTTCATTACACCCTCTTCCAAATCTTAATTTACCTATCTCAGTCTGTTTATAAAATGTTATACAGTATAATACAGGTGTATATACCCATGTATTAACAACTATTTTGATTACACTCTCTAATTTTTAACTCAATTATACTGATACATTGTATATATGCACATCTTTAATAAGTTTTTTATATTTACAAAAATATACAATATTATTTTTTGTGATACAAAGGGATTTCTATCATATTTTTTAATTGTACAATCTGATTCATACTCATAAACTTTATATACCCTTTTATATTTTAATATGTATTAGAAAAGAAAATGTATTCCACATATAAGTTGAAGTGATTTCCTTCTTGTTTCTAAATTCAGTTAACAACAGTTGTACTATATCACCTTGTTTTGTTTCCTAAGATATGACTGAATACTCCAATAAAATAAATCCTAATAATAATCTTTGATTGAACCTTTTTTATCCTACTTATATAATAAGACATGTACAGTTATTTGTATATTACTAAATTAGAACATCTTTGTACGTGACTTAATTTAGTTTGATTGGCTACTTTTATTTATCTTTTATCAAGAGCATTAAAATATCATCAACTAACATAATAAAATAAATTCTAAATCATTTCATTCTTGTTAAATGCATATTCTTATCTTATATTCCAATAATTGTATTCCTAAAAATAAAATAAAACTATAAATGTAAGATGACTAACTATATTGACATGATATGAATAATGGATATGTTTTTATACACCAGTCTTATATACCTTAAATCTACTATTTGCTTATGATATAGACTATTACTCACCCACAAATCCTCTATATATGGATATTGACAATCATGATGAAATAAGATAAAAAGTAAGATAATCAATAAATTATTTCTTACTTTATTTTCCTAAATTGTTTTAGCCCCAAAACATTTCAAGTCAAAATCAATGTTAAGGCCTTCTGGTGCCATGGTGCTCACTCTGAAAATAATGTAATCTTCTTTTTCAGTTTTCAATATCATCACTTCTACAATTTATATTCAATTTGTTATAAAACTATAAATTTAAGGACCCTACAATGATGGGATTTATGAGTTTATTAGAATGTTATTTAAAGGTGTATGGAAGTTTCATGGATTATGAAAGCATCTGATCGAGAAGAATCAGTATTTTATACAAACAATTTTTTGGATAAAAAAAAAAAAAAAATAACATTAATAAACTTACTCTAGAATTTGCAATATTTTTTCAGGTAGTTGATTTTGAGAAGGCATGTCCCTGAAAATCCAACCTAAATAAACATAAAATTCATAATTTGTTGTGGTCAATCGGGGGAAGCTACAACATTCAATCTTTAACTTTAAGAAAAGCGCACATTTATTTTAACCAGGATTAATCCTATGTATCCAATAATGTTGAGGGAAATAAATAACATAAGATAATGGTCAGGATCTCTATATAAATTATCCTGCCAAGCAGGAAAATATGCCTCTGAGATTCAATTTGAGTTTATTAGGGACTAGGCACAAAACTGATTATTGAGTCATAAAAGGCATATGAAGAGTTTGAATTTAGGTTTATGGAATTGTTTTATACTTATACTTAGATCTCACAGAGTAATGAGCACTGATCAAATATTGCGCTTGTAGGCACTGAAAAGTTTGGTTAAAATCACAACCCTG
The DNA here is from genome assembly GCA_027410445.1 of Discoglossus pictus. NCBI lineage: Eukaryota > Metazoa > Chordata > Amphibia > Anura > Alytidae > Discoglossus > Discoglossus pictus. Next base: position 78,682,945 of record CM050168.1, read on the forward strand.
TCATACCCAGGGCCTTACTGGATTGTTTTACACTATGACCTGGGCCTGACTGGCCAGAGTTACCCTGTTTTATTATTATGGTTATGTATTTCTTAGTGCTTTTGGTTAATATATGATTACACTGTTATAATGTATGTATATTGGTTTATGTATTATGTTTCATGTTATAGGAATTGTTGTAAAAAAAACATATTACATATTGTACAGGCTATTGCATCGTCCAAACGCCCAAAACCGTAGTCTCACGGATAATCCTTGCACACACCCTCAAGATTACAGCAAAGTGTTATCGTTAATACAATCACCAGGATGAGATTAAGACCTGAGCTCATCAGATTTAAAGGGTTTCCCAGTAGGCAGGGGCAGCCTATTATATTGCAGTGTTGTTATCTCGTGATAACTCACTCAGCCCCACCTAAATATAATCAACAGGATGAGATTAAAGCCCTGAACTCATCAGATGTATAGGGTTTCCCAGTAAGCAGGGGACAGCCTATTATTTAGGGATGGGCCTTGCTGTGATTGGCCAGCCTGTGCTCCAGAAAATTGTTTAAAATTTGACAATTAATAAAGGTATGACAGTTGTGTTTGTAAGCCAGGTGTAAGTGTCAGTTTGTGAATTAATCCTAATTTTAAGAGATTATATGGTGTTCCTGAGATCCTGGTCTGTGGAAGCAAGCTCCTGGGCATGGTTCCGGTGTTTGGTCCATCGTCTGCTATCAGAGGTGTACAAGGACTGCACAATTCTGCTGGATAGGTTTCAACCAGGTTCTTACCAAGTCCAATTGAAGTAGCAGATTGTGACAAACCCATACACATGTTTTGAGTAAAGTTTTATTATATACATTAAAAAACAACGGTTACAACTATATACACTAAGACACTGCTCAGGTGAACCAGCCATATATATATTTGAACACCACTAATCATATAAGTTATTACTCTGAGCAAAAAAGTCCAAATTCGACCGAATATATCTGGCAGCTTATGGGATACCCCTATGAAAGATCCAGCCAATGGCCGATTAATTAATCCTTAGAAAACCTACTTTAATGCAATGATTCTATTGCTTAGTTTGGAGTGCCTATGTAGGCAGCTCAGGGGTGTGGAAAACAAATGTTTAAATAAAATAAATCTGTATGTGTATAGAATGGCTGAATGTAATTAGTGTTTCTGATATAAGCAGGTGTTATATTAGAAATAGTTACAAATAGTTAAAAAACCTTTTTGATGTTGGTCCTGCCCCTATTTTAAGTTTCCTTGTTGTATGGACTACATATTAAAAACAAACATTTAAATTGTAACATATATATATATATATTACATTCTAAAAATTACAGGTATTTCTGGTTTTAATTGTATGATTTTTCCCATGTGTGTTTCTGTGAGTTTCTTCCGTATAGCTAGGAAATGTATATCTACAATTTCTACATTTTCACATTTAAAAACTCCATTAATCTTTGTCTAGTTTCTTAGTTAGCTGGGTTTCCAATAAACTTGATTCTATTTCTTATTTTTCTTAACTTCTGAACTTTTAATAAAATGCGCCAAAGTTTTTTGATAAATATTTTTGATTTCCTATATTTATCATAATAATCTGTAATAAAAGCAACCTCCTGATTTTGTGGTTTTGGACTTTTCTATCTAGATTCGCAAATTCTTCTAATAGACCTATATTTTTTCTCTCTATGAATGTATTTTTTAAGGAATCTGCTTGGGTCAAAATATATCCTGATCTGTAAAAAAAAATGTTTGTTCTCATTATTATTATGTTTATTTATCTTCTTTTTTTTTTACATTTTGGTGTTCACAATGTCATATAGAAAACCTGACTGCAGTGGCCCATTAATAATTGCACGATGACTCAATAGAGTGATATACAGTGGTACATTGGTACTCTTCTGCCTCAAAACTCATCACATTTGGTATTCAACACATTTTGAAGAGCAAAAATTGCATGGGCACTCAACGTTAGTGTGTATATATATATATATATATATATATATATATATATATATTGTGTTTTTGAGGGACTAGCAGACTGTGTCTTGTGTATAAATCTTAATGGACTTAGGGCAGCATAATCCATATATACATATATGTATAGTGAAGGGGTTTTGCAAGGTGCTATTAATCTCTCTGGTTAATACATCAAAAAAACATCTATAATTGTAAGTTGTATCAGCAAGTTTCAGACCACCAGGTGTGATCTGAGGACGTGAAGGAGTCGTCATAATACACTATGCACATTTTACAAAGGCGCTGTTTGTAAGTGTATTCTTTTATATTTTCTACTAAATAAACATTTATGCGTTCCCATTGGATGTGTTTTTTAGATTATCCCGCTTTTCCAAGTGCCTTGAAGACCACTTCACAGAAGCTGTGTACACTCCAGGAGGAATTATTCTGCATTGTTTTAACACCTGGAGAGATACCATCGACAAGCTGCATCTCTCAAATTAATTCTATTATTGAAATAGAACAAAGTCATGTTTCTCTGTGTTTTTACTACGCCACTTGTTCTACTACAAGACATTTTTAATAAACAATCATACGTCTTTTAAAAAATAAACTTTTTTATATCTGTTTTACACTTATTTATTTTTTTTGCCAATGCCAACATCATATTTATTTTTTATATAATATTATACTTGTTTTCATAATTATTATAAATAATATTTTTTGACCAATGCTCAGGCGTTCTGTTGTTTTTATGTTGTTTTCTGCAACTGTATATATTTGATAATGATAGGATAATTAGGTATTTTGTTGACAACGATGGAAAGATGCCATTCAGAGAATTAAACCAGGTCAGACACTATGCTGAGTTCAATTGACATGATTTATTTTTCTTTATTTAAAAAAAAAAAATTAAATTATAAATATTGTACTTATGAAGCTTTGCATCATTTGGTCCAGATTCACTAATAATCACAGAGTCTGATAATTGCTTGTTTTGCAGCCTTGCTGTCATCAGTATTTGTTGACATATATGAAAAATTAGATTTAAACCAGATTGGACACTCGGCTGAGTTCAATTGACATGATTCATTTTTCTTTATTTAAAAAAATAAAATTATATATATATATATATATATATATATATATATATATATATATATATATATTTATATATATGTAAGTTATATATCTTTGCAAAGATAACAATATGGATTAGCACAAACAGAAACATAATGATAGATGTCCCTGGCGTGCTGCATCCATATGGTCACTGAAAGTCAGACAAGCCTGAAGGACTGAACAAGCACCAACAATATATATATATATATATATATATATATATATATATATATATACACTGTATATATATATATATATATATATATATATATATATTTATACTTATGAAGCTTTGCATCATTTGGGCCAGATTTCCAGATTCACTAATAATCATAGAATCTAATAATTGCTTGTTTTGCAGCCTGGTTGTTTAATCAGCATTTGTTGACTTAAAAATCTTTATTATACTTTATTATACTTTATTATAAAGCATAATTAGCCAGTAAGATTAAAAATGAAATATACCTAGAACTTAGATGAAATTAGAAAAAGATAAATAAATGTTGATACTTGACGCATCCAGGATACTTTGATGAATGATGCATGTGGGAGAGTGGCATTTACATTATTGTAGGAGCAGGGTTTATATTTATCCTGAGAGCTCTGTATCAAAGACTCAAATGATTTATTAATACCACTCCCGTTTCTCTACTCCATTCTCTCCTACCTCATTTAATAAATGGAAATTTTCTATAAACGAAAGAGTTTGCAAGAATTCAAAACCAGCCCAAAGTCCCTTCGCTGTATTCTTTAAGCATGTTCATTCTCTAAACTCTTTGTCAACCTGTTGAAAAATTCAATTGTCGATCATTAAATGCCTACTCAATATTAGAACTGATTGTATAACTGTATTTACAGTATAATAACTAATATTATACTAACTATAATAATACTAGCGACTTGCCCGTCAAAAAATGACGGCAATAAGATTGTAAGGGCGGTAAATTTTGTTGGTGTTCCAAAATGCTTTGGCGCTCATTGCGAGCCTCGCGCTGAGTGCCTTCGGTGCTCATCGCGTGGCTGGCAATGAACGCCTTCGGTGCTCATTGTGAGGTTGTTGGTTGTTTGTGTGCTATGAGCATTGTTTTTTTTGCTAATGCTAATGAAATAATTAATAAAATAATACATCAATATACTTTACCTATTTTGAAGTAATATATGCAGGAAGCATTGTGCAGAAGAGCTGGCAATCTGTTTTCATGTTGCTGCAGCATCAGTGCTGTGGAGCTGCTGTGTAAGTGTCAGTAATGTGTGCAGTGTGTAGTGTAATAGTGTGTCTGCGCGAGCCAAATCCGTTAGGGTAGCTGTGTACTTCCGCATTGTGAAGTTAGTGTTGTAAAATGGCGCCTAATGTGTGGTACGCATCTGTGGCTGATTTGGCGTCCTTGTTCTTGGATCGCGTCCATCTTTTTCGGAAAATCCGTAGGTGTTTGGTGGTGTTTTGCGTGTTTAGGGTCCTTTAGCCTCGTTTTCGTTTTGTTTGGCGGCCATTTTTTCTCTCGCTTAGGGGATTTTCGGGTGTCTAAACTCTTGTATTTCGAGGGAAATTGAGGTGTAACTAAGTCCTCGGTGCCCCACCCCCCTTGCTGTAGGTAAGCTTTTTATGCATTTGTTTTGTGTATTTATTTTGTTTTTAATGTTTTCATGTCCGCGGGTTTCGGGCGGTAAGGTCGTATTTTTGCGATGTCGTAATGTATTTTTTTTCTAAGTCCCGCGTCTCTGTTTCTCGTAAGTCCGTCAATTTTGCAAGGTCCGCAGTTGCTGGCGCTCCATGTCAGCAACTGAGGCTCTCGCTTAGGGAGCCCACATCGTTAGCAACGACCCGCATGCTCACAACTATGTATGTGATTTAATGTTTGACTTAAGATTCCTTGGTGCCTAACACATATCAAATACCATACCTTATTAAATGGGAATATAGAGAAACCAAGAATAAAAAGTAAATACGCTGATAGTGAATTAAAAAATGGTGCTAATGCTAATTCACAATAATAAATGGGGTATTGAATGATAACCTAAACAGAAAGCTCTTACTCTGAGCAATATAATCTTAAATGTTTATAGCGTATTCTAGTGAACCCCTTATTAATATAATGAGTATCAGGTAATCCTCATATGCAAAATAATTGCTAATCCTAGAATTATCTGTCTACATGGCAGCACCAATATTAAAAAAAACACTAAAACCAACTCAAGATACGCAAGCTTCAATTATATCTTAAGAGAAGAGAGGGTAGTATTATTTCATGAAAATCCTATAAAAGATCAAAATATGACAGCAATCCATATACAACTGTCCAAATCATTAGTGCAATACTTGCTGTTTCTTTAAGCACAAACTCAGTTGATGTAATAGCTTGTCGTGGTCCATTCATAATCTCTCCAGCATCATTAAAGTAACATGATGTTCTGCCCCTACACCGGAGACATTAATCTTGCGTATCTGAAAATGGGAAAAATCCCGACTGTCCGTTTCACCCACACTTGGGCTTACTCATGGGCTATGAGCTCTTTTTAAATTCACTATCGGCGTATTTACTTTTTATTCTTGGTTTCTCTATATTCCCATTTAATAAAGTATGCCAATTATAATAATAGTATAATGCAAATTATCATCAAATGAGTATAACTTAATGATACTCATCAAACACCTTTGGTTTTCATGCTCTATAACTGACCCCTTGTGCCTTGAAATTGAAGTAAGTCTATCATGGCAGCTTCCATGAACTAGAACAGTCCCTGTTTGTGGTCATGACTTACATAGCTGTGAATGTGGTTAGTTTGATGCATACTTTACAAACATGGGAAGTCTTTTCTTATCTACAGTTTATACTTTCATGCTCTCTAGCAAGTCAGCTCCATTGCTGTACATGAAGTAAAAAATGATAAATGTATTAATATGATTAATTATCATATATATATAGTTGTCAGTGTGTGTAATGTTTGCAATGCTGGTGACACTTTAAGAGCCCTACGAGCTGGAACTGCGAGCCTTGCGAAGCGAGGCGACACATCTACCCCGAAGGCACTCATTGCACTTCGGGCCTCGCAAAGTGAGGCGAGCAGTTGAGGCACGCGGGACTTAGCGAGGCAAGCAGTTGAGGCACGTGGGACTTATGACCCATACGACTTAGGACCGGAACCTGTACATACACTGTACGCAAAATTACAACTTTAACGGCCAAACCATGTAACTGAAAAGACATGATAAAAACAACAAATATGCCTCAAATTAACTTACACAGTGGGAGAAGCAGGGAGCCTGTGAGTCAGGTTGCAAGATAATTTGATCCATATTTGCCGATTTTTTACAAAGTAAAATAGCCTAAGCAAGAAAAAAAATGGCTTCCGAAAAAACGCAAAATGACGAAAACGAGGCCCAAGGATGTAAAACTATCCCAAAGGCCATTGAACTAGCCCGTAGGATGTAAAAAATAACCCTAAGCAGTAAAACTTACCGAAAGCCAGTAACACTTAATCCAAGCCTCTAACATTTAATACAAAGCAGTAACACTTATCTCAAGACAGTAACACTCAAGCGCAAGGCCCTTTAAACTACACAGGGGGAGAGGCTTGCAATGAGCGCTGAAGGCTCTCATTGTGAGCCATGCAATGAGCTCCGAAGGTGCTCAGAGGGCCCATAGCCTCGCATTGTGTGGCAAACAACATTGCTAGCCTTACAATTTTACTCTCGTTAATTTTGACAGGCAATTTCCTACAGTAGACGGAGGCAGAGCCTCGTAATGAGCGACAAAGGCGCTCATTGCGAGCCACCGAAGGGCATAAAAGGCGATCAGCGCGGGTACAGCATTCCCAGCCTTCAAATGTTATTCCCGTCATTTTTGACGGGCAAGTAGCTAGTTATGTATATTAAAACATCCCCTAATAAAGACAGACTAGGCTTTCCTCCAACCCCCCCCCCCCCCCCGATCATCTTTGCTACTAAACATAATTATAGGCTTTGAATTTTCATATGGAAAAGATGATTTAAACTCATGAACAATAGAAAAAATTGCTAATTATTTTTCCCAAGTTAATAACTGTAAAAGTTATTTGTGAAGTTAATGTATAAGTTAAGATTTTGGAGAATTTACCAATAATGTGTGATAAGTTAAAATGTATTGCCTGACAATACATATATTTTCCTTATTTCTAAAAGTTATTTATAATCGTCCTATTTTCATCTATTAATCAAGTTTTAAAAACTGTTTATTTTCACAAAAACTCTTGGTTAGTAAAAATACATTTTCTGGTTGTATTTTGTTGCCTCACAACCTGGAATTAACATGGATTGTTTGAGTATTTTCATCATTTAATTTACAGAACATGCCCACAATTTTGAAGATGTTTTTTTTTCTTATTGTGAAGCAAACAACAAATAGGATAAAATAACAGAAAAAGTGAATGTGCATAACTATTCATAGTTACATTGTAACATAGTAATTGAGGTTGAAAAAATAATTTTAGCCCATCAAGTTCAACCTTTTAGGATATTCTCTGATCTGCAATATGCGGATTAGTTGTTAGTTGATCCAGAGGAAGGCAAACAAAAATTCCCAGTGAAACTTTGCCAATTGTCTCAAAAGGGAAAAAAATGAATTCCTTCCTGGCCCCAGATACTGGCGATCAAATTTCTCCCTGGATCAATACTCCCTCTCTAATTAACCAGGAAAACCCTAAATTCCCTTTTTAATTAAAAATATATCCAATCCCTTTTTAAAGTTATCTATTGAATCCGCTGTCACCACCTCCCTTGGTAGAGAATTCCACAGATTAAACACCCTTACTGTGAAGAAACTTTTTCTTTCTTTAAGAAGGAATCTTTTTAGTTCTAACCTCAAAGGATGTCCTCTTGTCAGTTGAAAACCTCCTGGCACAAAAAGCTCCCTTGACAAATGTTTATACTGACCCTGGATGCATTTATATAAGGTAATCATATCCCCTCTTAGTCGCCTTTTTTCTAGAGAAAATACGTTTAATTTGGCTAGTCTTTCTTCATAACTTAGACCCTCCATTCCCCTTATTAGTTTTGTAGCGCTTCACTGTACTATTTCCAGTTCTAACATGTCTTTTTTATGAATTGGTGCCCAAAACTGTACTCCATATTCCAAATGAGGGATTTGTATAGTGGCAAGAATTACATCTGCCTCCCTTGCTTCTATACCCTTCTTAATACGTGCGAATAGTTTATTTGCCTTTGCAGCTGCTGCTTGGCATTGAAAACTGTTATGTAGGTGGTTGTCCACAAGCACTCCCAAATCCCTTTCAATATCAGATACCCCTAGATTTGCTTCCTTAAGTTTATAGATTGCATTGTTATTTTTCCTTCCCAGATGCATAACCTTACATTTATTCATATTAAATCTCATCTGCCATTTAATTGCCCATTTCTCTAATTTATGCAAATCCCTTTGGAGGGAAAGTACGTCATTTTCTGATTTAATTACCTTGCACAACTTCGTGTCATCAGCAAAAATGGAGACACTACTTTCCAATCCTACTTCTAAGTCGTTAATAAATATGTTAAAAAGGAGAGGACCTAATACTGAGCCCTGAGGAACCCCACTTACCACATTAGTCCAAATGTTCCATTTACAACAACCCTTTGTTTCCTGTCTTTTAGCCAGCTCTCATATATTTACTGCAATTCCTGTATCCCTTAGTTTGCACAATAGTCTCCCATGTGGCACTGTATCAAAAGCCTTTGCAAAATCTAAAAAGACTACATCCACTGAGTTGCCCTGATCCAGGTTCCTACTAACCTCCTCATAGAAACTAATTAGGTTTGTTTGACACAACCTATCCATCATAAATCCATGTTGGCTCCTACTTATAATGCTGTTTGAATAGACATACTCTTGTATATTATCCCTTATTAACCCTTTTAAAAGCTTTCCCACTACAGAAGTGAGACTTACAGGTCTATAATTCCCTGGGTTTGCTCTTGCCCCCTTTTTAAATATAGGTATCACCTCCACTTTTCTCCAGCCATCTGGTAGTGACCCAGTGTTGAGTGAATCTTGAAAAATTAGATATAATGGTTTGGCTATTACAGAACCCAGTTCCCTCAGTACCCTTGGATGTATTCCATCAGGACCCGGGGCTTTTTTTTTTTACATTTATTTTTTCCAACCTCTTTTGGATTTCTTCCTGCGTTAACCAGTTATTTGGTGAAGGTAGTGTAGCCCCATTATGGCGCAGTGACCCAACTACTGGTACCTCCCTTGTATATACAGAAGAAACCTATTTAGCTCATCTGCCTTTTCCTGGTCACGAATTGTCAGACGGCCTGTTTCACATTGTAATGCTCCTATGATTTATTTCCTGGCCTTCTTCCCATTTATATACTTAAATTTTTTTTTAGGGTTAGTCTTACTCTCTTTTGCAACTAATTTTTCATTTTCTATTTTTGCCAGTCTGATAGCCCTTTTACAAGCCTTGTTGATGTCATTGTACTTTCGTAAAGCAGTCTCTGTCCCCTTGTTTTTGTATAATTTAAATGCCTGTTTTTCACTCCGTATCTTGATCTTTAAATCATTGTTAAGCCACGTTGGATGTAATTTACTCCTCTTACTTTTATTCCCACATGGTATATGTCGATGTGTATGTATATTTAGTACAGATTTAAATGTTGTCCATTTATGTTCAGTAATTTTACCTGCCAGTTCTCTGTCCCAGTCAATACTTTGAATTGCTGCCCTCGCTGACCATTAAAATCTGCCCTTTTAAAATTAAGAGTTTTCGTTGGCCCCTTACAGTTTTGTTTTTTTAATTTAATCTCAAATTAGACTGTGTTGTGATCACTGTTTCCCAAAGGTTGCCCTATTTCAACATTTGATACCATATCAATATTATTTGTGATGACCAAATCCAAGATGGCTTCATTTCCAGCCCGTACTGCTGGTCTCATTCATCCAGTTTATTTCAGGGTAGTTAAAATCTCCCATTATTAGAACTTGCCCATGCTTAGCTGCATTTCCAATCTGTAACAATAATTGTATTTCCTCACTTTCAATTATATTAGGAGGTTTATAGCATACTCCAACCAATATTGTTTTGGAATTTACTGCTCCGCTATTTAACTCTACCCACAAACATTCAACATTACTGCTAGTTCCAGCATAAATATCTTCTCTGACTATAGGCTTAAATTCAGGCTTAACATACAGACAAATCCCTCCTCCCCATTTACCACTGCCCATATCTTTCCTAAATAGGTTATAGCCATCCAGATTAACAGTAGAGTCATGAGATTCATCCCACCATTTCTTGGTAATGCCTATTAAATCCCATTTTTTGTTAATTGCCAATAATTCTAGCTCTCCCATTTTTCCTGGCAAGCTTTTGGCATTAGTAAGCATACATCTAATGTTATGAGTTTGTAGTTGTGAGGTGCCTGCTTCTGTACTTGAGTTACTTAGTAATACCTCCCTATTGACTATACTAACCCTCCCCCATCTCCTCCCCCATGAGTAGTTAATTCATCCCTTATCCCCTCTACACTTTCTACCGCATTACTACTATCTAGTCCCCCCCCACCTATTAGTTTAAAAACTCCCCCATCCTTTCCCCTAGCACAAAAGCTTCCTCATCACAAAGGTGTAATTCATCCCTGCTATAGAGATTGTACCAAAGTGAGAAGTCAGCCCAGCGCTCTAAAAACCCAACCCCCTCCTTAGTGCACGACATATTTAGCCACGCATTAACCTCCCTAAGCTCTGTCTCCGTGGGCTAGCACATGGCACTGGTAGTATCTCAGAAAATACTACCTTGGAGGTCCTTCCCTTAAGCTTATTGCCTAATTCTCTAAAAATCATTCTTTAGGACACTCCATCTTCCCCTAACTTTGTCATTGGTACCAATATGTACCAAGACTGCTGGTTCATTTCCAGCCCCTCCCAATAATTCATCTACCCGATCCATAACATGCCGAACCCGAGCACCCGGGAGACAGCAAGCTGTTCGATTGCTGGGATATGGGTGACAAATCACCCAGTCTACCTTCCTAATTATAGAATCCCCTACCACCAAAACCTGTCTGTTGCTCTGCCTAAACTGCCCTCCCACTCCTCCAGTAGAACTGTTCTCCCGGCTGTTAGAGGGAACAGCTCTATCTGGCATTGACAATCCTGAATGGACATCCCCAACAGTTTCACTCAATCTGGCAAATCTGTTGGTGCTTGCCAACTCAGAACTGGCCTGCCTCCTCCTGTTCCCCCTGTTTCCCCTTTGAATTGTAACCCAGCTACCTGCTTACTAGCCCTAGCTCCACCCTCCATGCTAGGCCCAGCTAAACTGTGCTCCGTGAGCACCAACCCCCTTTCCAGTGGAATATCAGTAAGTGCTGCAATTCTCCTCTCCAGTTCTCCAATCTGAGCTTCCAGAGAGGCCACATGCTTACACCTCTCACAGAGGTATGGACACTGGATCATCTGTTCCATTAGTGCATACATATGACAGGATGTACACTGAGGGAGGTCGCCACTGGACTGACTCATAATTAGAAAAAATATATATATACACCCCCGTAAAGTCAATACTTTGTAGAGCCACCTTTTGCGGCAATGACAGCTACAAGTCGCTTTGGATAAGTCTCTATGAGCTTGCCACATCTTACCACTGGGAATTTTGCCCATTCCTCCTTGCAAAACTGCTCCAGCTCCTTCAAGTTGAATGGCTTGCGCTTGTGAACAGCAATCTGACCACAGATTTTGTATTGGATTGAGGTCTGGGCTTTGACTAGGCCACTCCAACACATCTACATGTTTCCCCTTAAACCACTCAAGTGTTGCTTTAGCAATGTGTTTGGGGTCATTGTCCTGCTGGAAGGTGAACCTCCATCCTAGCCTTAAATCATGCACAGAGTGGAACAGGTTCTGATCAAGAATATCCCTGTGTGTTTAGCACCATCCATCTTTCCCTCAACTCTGACCAGTTTACCAGACCCGGCTGCTGGCTTATGTGATTTGTTGGGTTTGTGCCAGACATAGTGTTTTCTTTGATGGCCAAAATTTCACATTCCTCCATGCATTTTGGAAGTCTCCCAAATGCCTTTTCTCAAACTCAAAACGTGCCATTTTGTTTTTTGCTGAAAGTAATGTCTTTCTTCTGGCCACTCTGCCATAAAGCCCAACTCTATGGAGAGTACGGCTTATTGTCGTCCTATGTACAGATACTCCACTCTCGGCTGTGGAACTCTGCAGCTCCTCCAGGGTTACCTTAGGTCTCTTTGCTGCCTCTCTGATTAATGCCCTCCTTGCCCGGTCCGTGAGTTTTGGTGGGTGGCCGTCTCTTGGCAGGTTTGCTCTTGTGCCATGTTCTTTCCATTTGGTTATGATAGATTTGATGGTGCTCCTGGGGATCATCAAAGATTTGGATCTTTTTTTTATAACCTAACCCTGACTTGTTGTTCTCAACAATATTGTCCCTTACTTGTTTGGAGAGTTCCTTGGTCTTCATGGCAGTGTTTGGTTAGTGGTGCCTCTTGCTTAGGTGTTGCAGCCTCTAAGGCCTTTCAAAAAAGATGTGTATATGTAATGACAGATCATGTGACACTTAGGTTGCACACAGGGGGACATCATTTCACAAATGATGTGACTTCGGAAGGTAATTGGTTGCACCAGAGCTTTTTATGGGCTTCATAACACAGGACGTGAATACATACGCACATGTGAATTGTATATTTCTAAAAAATAGATTTATATATATATTTTTCTCACTTCACTTCACCATGCTAGACTATTGTGTTCTGATCCATCACATACAATTCAGATTAACAAAACATTGAACTTAAGGCTGTAATGTAACAAAATAGGTAAAAAATCAAGAGAGTGAATACTTTTGCAAGGCATTGTATGTGTGTGTGTGTGTGTGTAGGAAAGACATTTTTAAAGGGTCATTATAGTCCTATATTTAAAATATTGTGTGTAACTACACATAACATAAGCAAAATGTTTTGTATTGTAAAAAAATACATCACTCAATATATCAACTTTTATACTGATTTGAAAGCTGTCATTTTAGTTTCCACGTCGGAGGACACGTTAAAGACAGATAATTGTATTTAGCCAGATGAAAGGTGTCAGCTAAAACTTACAATGCTTTGATTAAGACTAATAGAAATCTCTACAGGTTACAAGTACTTAAACTCCTAAGATAGGAGCTTCAAGAAGCTGTCGGGTAAAGAAAAAGAAAGTCTAAAGTAAAGAATAACTGAATATAAAAGTTAAAAAATTATCTATGTGACGTCTAGATGGAAACTTGTAGACTTACCATTTCAGTTTTTGGTCCACAGGAAAGATGATCAAGAATATTACATTTATCATGTAATACACAACTTTACCCAGTTTGGACCCTGTGGTTATGTTCACCATATGCAAAACAATTGCTTCTCTAGCTCAATGTAGTGATCTAGAAATCCCTTACAAATACTACTATGTTTATATACACTTTATTGCCAAAGAGATTCCTGCCAACAAAAAGGCCACAAAAATACATCACTAATATTGTGTGTGCAGTTTGTTGCCTTCTATTTTTTTCCCTGACTCTTTTTTGGGATAATTATAATTATGTGCTTGATGCATCTTGCCTTTTGTTATTGGTACACAATATATATATATATATATATAAACATATATATATATATATATATATAGAAAAAATATATATGTATATATAGTAAATAAATAGTACATTTGTGTTCACATTTGAATGTCTAAAACAAGTTAAAAAAAATGTTTCCAGCTCAGAATTCTGAGAAATACAGCTATTACACTGCATTCTGGGAAGCTAAGATGGGACATGCCAATGTGCCCATAAATTCCTCGCTCTTCAATCCATAAACATCCATTTTAAACATGGCGTCCTTCAAGCATATATATATATATATATATATATATATATACTGTATATATATATATATATATATATATATATATATATATATATATAGTTGTGAGCATGCAAGTTATTGCTAACGGTTGCGGGCCTCGCGAAGCAAGGGCCGCGTGCTCGCGCAGCGAGCCGCGGCCCTTGCAAAGCGAGGGCAGTGGGCGCGTGCCTCAGTTGCTGGCGGTGCTCCATGCCAGCAACTGTGACCCTCGCAAACTTTGCGTCGCAACGCAAACAACACGACACACCAATTACGACCCTTGCAAACTTTTCCTCGCAACGCAAACAACATACGACACACGTTAACACACATTACGACCTCGCAACACTCGGACGCAACTCGCGAACATTACAAAATTCAAAACACAATAAAGACACACAGCACATACATAAAAAACTCACCTACAGCAACAGGGACCATCCAGGACCTCAAAAAAACAACTTACACCTTTATTTCACTCAAAATAAACGAGTTTACACACTAAAAAATGTGATAAGCGACAGAAAAAATGGCCGCCGAGCAAAACGAAAACGAGGCTACACACGCAAACACCATACGAGACACGTTAACACACATTACGACCTCACAAAAATCGGACGCAACACGCGAACATAAAAACATTTAAATACACACAACACACACATAAAAAGCTTACCTACAGCAAGAGGAACCATCCAGCACCTCAAAAAAGCAACTTACACCTTCATTTAAATAAAAATAAAAGAGTTTAGACACTAAGAAAATCGCTAAGCGAGAGAAAAAATGGCCGACGAACAAAACAAAAACGAGGCTACAGCACTCTAAACACGGAAAACACCACAACACACTCGCAAAACACCACAAGAAACTCGCAAAACACCACTAAGCACCTACGGATAATCCGCGAAGACGCATACCACAGATTACCCGCCATTTTACGCCAATGCGGAACTACACCACTACGTTAATGGTTTCGGCTCGCGCACGCACACTATTACACTGCACACATTCATCACACTTACACAGCAGCTCCACACCACTAATGCTGCAGCAACATCAAAACACATTGACAGCTCTTCAACACAATGCTTCAAAATAGGTAAAGTATATTCATTTATTAATGTATTATAGATTTCATTATTATACACCAAACAGCATTAGCTCACTTACAATTTCATTGCCGTCATTTTTTGACGGGCAATTCGCTAGTATATATATATATATATATATATATTACACATTTTTGGATCTATAGTCTGATGTGGCGGTTTAATATTTTGTAAAATGTGTATTTTTTTCAATACTCCATGTTTGCTAGAATAATACATTTTTGAGCTTATGGCTTGAATAAGAGATGAATTGAATTTAAAAAGAGTGAAAAATGTAAGGCAGTGATTGAGTTTTACTTTGTAAACAAAATGTTTAGCCTTATTTAGCTTATTCAGTTTACCTATAACTATTGGACTGGCCAAGACTATAATCAGTTTATGACAGTTTTATACTGTGAGCTTTCAAAGATCTTTTGCTTTTTCGTTCTATAAAAAAGTCAGAAGACCACTCTGTATTACTAATTCTAATCAAATTCAACGATAATTGAGCAGAAATAACAACAATGAGTTCTCTTCTCATAGAACACCAAGCCTGTTCCCTCCTCGGGGCCTCCCGTTACAGCCCCAGTGCACAAATATGCTGCCAGGTTTCTAGCCCAAAAGTGACAGAATAAAAGCCTCTAGCTTATAATTGAATTTGCGATTTCAAATGCGCTGGGTAAATACGGGTCATTATCCTGCTTGCATAACAGTTGTTTGGAGTGCGGTATGAAGAGCTGTTCAATTAAGGTCCTATTTTTATAGAAATTGAAAGCACATTAATGTTAGTTTTTGAAACATTAATAATCACAGTGCGGGACAATGACATGAAAATGAATATAATACAAAGAAAAAAAAATATATATATATAACATATATATAATAAACACGCACATATATATATATATATATATATATATATATAGTAAATAAGTTGTACATTTATGTTCACATTTAAACATCTAAAACAAGTTAAAAAAAACTTGTTTCATACCCAGAATTCCAAGAAATACAGTTATTACACTGCACTCTGGGAACCTTGGCTGGGACATGCAAATGTGTCCACAAAGGCTTCGCTTTTGCAATCCATAACCATATAAAACATGGCTTCCCTTAAGCATTTGCCCGCTGTATCACACAGCTTTGAGCATAGCTAGGGTTGGATTATACACAAGCTAGGAATATATGTATTAGTATATTAATATTAATTCTAATGCAAAGGTAATATCTTAATCATTATTGCTTCTGGCTTGATAAAGAGAGATGTACCTCCCGAAAGCTTAGCAATTTAACATTTAACTAAATACACACATACACACATAAATCAATAAATACATAAATATATATATATATATATATATATATATTTGTTTCAGGTTGGTGGTTGTTTAAACACAGTGATGGAAGCTTTGGGGGAATATATGTAATAATTTAGAAGTGGTTTAAAAATCCAGACATATAATAAGACACTATGGCGCTCATTCAATTGCGATTTGGCCAATTGAATAGGGCTCTAAATAAGCACATAACATATTTTTTAAAAGAAGTTTTTAAATAGTAAACATCTATCCAAAAGCAAGATTTTCACTAACTAAAAATGTATTTAAAAAATATATGTTATGTGCTTATTTAGAGCCAGCAAATAGTACTAAATTAAAATTTGGAAGTGAACAACTAAAAGGGGACAGGATTATCATGAATGACTACTGTAGTTTGGGACATTTTAGATATGTGTAATGTATGTAACAAAACTAACCACATTAGCAACCTTTTAAGCCAAGAGTATAAAATAATTTCCTGAGAAAATGATATAATTAGCTGACTCTGCTTGTGTCATGGGGATTTCATGACTGTTAGTCTATCTTAGTTTAAGGGTGAAGGTTATGCTTCTGGAGTGTATTATTCTATTTACTTTTATTTCCAAGCTGCTATTCAAAGTGAGAGTCTTTCAAGAGAACTGAATAGAGTTATTATCCAAATCCACAGTCCCTCACTGGTATCTAATCCTGTTAGAAACAAATGCAAAATATCTGCATCATTAAAGCAAAATTGAATACAACTTTGTAAACACATTTTGAACATTATCAAGTCAAGAAGTAATATGACACTGCAGTGGCCCTTTAATTCTATTTTGCATAAATGTACTGTAAATCCATGGCAATGGTATAATTTTCATAATTTTCAAGATAAACTTACTTGTTGCAAATGTATATTGTAATTAACAGATTCCTCCTCCTCTTATGGCAACAGAGTGTACTAATACTTCCCTCCAGCTGCCTCACAGCTGCAGCACAGTCATAAAATTAGGGAAAAATAAATAATTTCAGTTATTTCAGAGTATGTTTTCTTACACAATATTAACTTTTTCTCTTTAGTCGTTCAGTCATGTCCGTCTCTCAGTTACCCTATTGACTGCAGAGATGCCAGACAAATTGCGTTCCACCGGAGAAGGAACTGACACCCCACTCCAGTATCTTTGCCAAGAAAACCTTATGGATAAACACAACCAGATACAAGATGCTCTTGTTTCAGCAAGCTTTTGATGTTAGTGTTTTGCTTTTTTCAGTTCACCCTAAAAGATATCCTAAAATTCTGCATATTATTAAAGTATAAGCACTAAAAAAAAATATTTTTATAAAAGTATTTATTATTGTTGTCCCTGATAATCATTCTTTTTACAACAATCACATTATAGTAATTAATGGTTTGTCAGGTGATGATAGATAAATAGATAGATAGATAGATAGATAGACAGAAAGACAGATAGATAGATAGATAGATAGATAGATAGATAGATAGATAGATAGATAGATAGATAGATAGATAGTGAAGACCTTGCTTTTGGATAGAAGATCACTAACTAAAGACTTCTGTAAAAAAACAATATGCTCTGTGCTTATATAGAGCCCTATTCAATTGGCCAAATCACATTTGAATGAGGCCCATAGAGCCCAATTCAATTGAATGAGGCCCTAAGTTAACAACTTTGAAAATAATAAAAATTACGCCTTTGTTTATATACAGTATATATATATATATATATATATATATATATATATATATATATATATAGTTATTCAGGTGTGGTGCATTTGTCAGTAACAAATATAAAAGAAAGACAATTGTGGCTGTATATAATTGCTTATTTAGTAGGGAGATTAAATATTGTTTTTTGATTTGGTGTAGTAGTAAGTGGTATGATGCCACTATTTTGAATTAGTAGTTTGTTAAAAAGGTTTGGATTTAGCTCAAATAAATCAACTCAATCCCAGTTATTAAACACATTTCTGATGTTTATCCAGATACAGTTGAGGGCTTTCAGGAAAGTGCTGGGTGTATATGAAATGAACACATCAAGAGAAGAAGAAAAACACACTAATAACCACTCACGCTTGCAAGGTTCAGTTTCAAGATCACTTATATACATGCAACTGATAGGAGAATTGTAACCTTTATTATGCATCATTAAAAAGGAGAATTTTTACATAGAGCAAATACACAATAATAACCACATACATGGTCGTAGGGTCGTATCTACATTTTTGGAGCCCCTGGGCAGTGAAGTGGAGTAGCCCCTGCAAGTGAGTATACAAGGTATGCATGGAACAATGTTTGCCTTTTCTGTGCATGTAAGTACCTTTTCCTGTTGTAACTCTCTTGTTCTAGGTGGTTAGTCCCTAGTAGCCAGACTATGAACTGCAGCATTTCATTTTTCTTAAGCCAGGAACCATTATTTTTTTTTTATATGGTGCTCCTCACAGGGAAGCGTACCTAATGGGTAATCCGACCATGAACACATATGTAGTCTAATTAATATCCTTTAAGAAGGCAAGGATGTATTAAGTCTACAGTTGTGGCTTTCAACAGTCAGGCCTAGGACTGGTCCTGGTCCTTCTGACCTAATCTGCTGGATCAGTACCCCATGAGCATTAGATGGTAACAAGTCAGGGTTTTGTACAGGGGTGGGCAGATTCGGTTCAGGAGGGCCACACACAAGCCGGATTTCAAGATAACCTTTCTGTGCACAGGTGAATCAATCAGCATGACTAAAGAAGTGATTGACTCACACGGTGCAGCAGGGATATCATCAAATCCAGATATGAATGTGGCCCTCCAGGACCGAACTTGCCCACCCCTGGTTTAGAGCTCTTCTACTGGACCAGTGTTTTGAAGATTTTTCATTTTATAATGAGTTAATATTTTATTTCAGGAAAACTCAATGTTTATTAGCTTTGTCTTTAATAAAAACGTGAAACCATGTACCCTGGTGCCCGCATTTATATTTATGTTATTTGCTCAAGGGCATGTAACTAGGTGTATATACATTTTTTAAAATAAACCTAGTAGCAGAAAGCAGTCTGAACACATGTACTAGTTAAGGGTTCTTATACTAAGACTTAATTATAATTTATTTACTTGTAATGATAAGTTATCATAATAAGTAATGAATTTATCTTATGATATTGCTTTACAATTTTCAGTTTTCCTAGGATTGATCTACTATATATATATATATATATATATATATATATATATATATAGCCAGGTTCCATTCTGTTCATTGCAGATTTTAAGATCGATGGGTCCTATGGACAAATGTCTTGGATTAATGGGGACTTACTATTGAGATGTTATCTTCTGGTTCTCATAATCAAAGTGGGATGAGGAAAGCTAACAGGTTAAATATATCACTACCCTTAGTCATAATTATCGATAGACTACTGATGAATTTATCTGTAATTAAAATGTACTCTATTCAAATCAGTGCAAACCAAGATGCAAATTTAGTGTGTCATGTAGAAAAGACCTGCTCAATATGGTCTAGGTCTCACAATCAGTCTCTGTGAGCATTGGTAACCAACCAGTTATATAAGACTAGCAATAAGATTGTAAGGCAGGTAATGGTGTTTGTTTGCGACATAAATTTTGTTGGTGTTCCGAGATCGTTTGGCGCTCATTGCGAGCCTCGCGCTGAGAGCCTTTGGCGCTCATTGCGAGGCTGTTTGTTGTTTGTGTGCTATGAGCAGCGTTGGCGGCCTTTTTTTGTCTGCTAATGAAATAATAAATAGAATAATACATCAATATACTTTACCGATTTTGAAGTAATATATGCAGGAAGCATTGTGCTGAAGAGCTGGCAATCTGTTTTCATGTTGCTGCAGCATAAAATGTAGGTTTGCACTGCTGTGGAGCTGCTGTGTAAGTGTCAGCAATGTGTGCAGTGTAGTGTAAATAGTGAGCGTGCACAATTTCTTGGACCTCGTCTGGCTTTTTTGGAAAATCTGTATGTGTTTCATGTTGTTTTTCGTGTTTAGGGTCCTGTAGCCTCGTTTTTGTTTTTTTCGGCGGCCATTTTTTCTCTCGCTTAGGGGATTTTCGGGTGTCTAAACTCTTGTATTTCAACTTAAATTGAGGTGTAACTTCACTTGCAGAGGTCCTGGGTGCCCCCCCCCCCCCCTGCTGTGGGTAATAGTGATGTCCCGAACAGTTCGCCAGAGAACTATTCAAGGCGATTTTCGCATGTTCGCGTCCGCAACGAACGGCGAACACATGCGCTTTTTGGTTCGCCCCCTATATTTTATCATTGAGGAAACTTTAAACATCATTTATTTTATTTTATAATTTTTTTTGTGTAATCTATGCCTGCCTGCCAGCGTGTGTGTGTGACAGGCTAACACCTAACAGCTTATATTGTGCTTATTTTCACTACTCATACCTGGTGGTGTAACTTACATTGAAAACAACCATTTTTTTCCTGTAATCTATTTTCAGTTGCCTGCCTGTGTCAGGCTCACAGCTTATATTGTGCTCAGTGACATAAAACTTTTCTGACTGTAATAGATTGAATAGCAATTGCCTGCCTACAGGCGTGTGTGTGTGAAGCCTATTGCATCTACTCTGCCAACTTTTGCCAGTGCACAGTGACACTCATATCTGGTGCAACCGTAATGTACAGTGACATAAAACAACACTTTTTTGACTGTAATCGATTGAATATCAGTTGCCTGCCTACAGGCGTGTGTGTGAGGCCTACAGCGCCTACTCTGCCAAATTTTGCCAGTGCACAGTGACACACATATCTGGTGGCACCTTAGATTGCACGCGCAGTGCCCCAAATTTGAAGTAGGAGGTCCGACCAAGCATCTTTTTCCATCTCCCTGTTCCAAAAATCATGTCCATATACACGTCCCCTAATCGTGGACGTAACAGGGATTAAACCGATAGGAATAGTACTACTTAACAGTACACACCTTATAATAACGCAGACAGAGGCAACGCAGAGAGAGGAGTCTGAAGAAGAGGAGTCAGAGGAGGAAGGTGGCTTTGAGGAGGTGGAAGACCAAACACAGCAGGCGTCCCAGAGGCTTGTTGTCACCTTTCGGGGACCCTTGGTGGCTGGGTGGAGGAAGAGACCTTCAATGACATCAGTGAGGACAAGGAACGGGACATGGCTAGCTTGATATCCAACCTTGTGCAAATGGGGAGTTTGCGGTTGTGCAAAGGGACTGTTTGCGGTTGTTTGCGGTGCATTAAACAGGGAGATTGGTCTGTCACTGTGAAGCGGGCCTAACCCTTACACTACCTGATCGATACAACATCATACCTGATGTTTTAAAGCATGTTATTCCAAACAATTTAGGAATGTTAGGTGATTTATGCCCTTTATGGCTTAAAACCAGACTCTGCATCAACTATGTAATTTTCCGTGGGAGTTTTGCCATGGATTCCCCTCCGGCATGCCACAATCCAGGTGTTAGTCCCCTTGAAACAACTTTCCCATCACTATTGTGGCCAGAAAGAGTCCCTGGGGGTTTTGAAATTCGCCTGCCCATTGAAGTCTATGGCGGTTCGCCAGGTTCGCCCGTTCACGAAGATTGATTGAAGTTCGTGTCCGATGTTCGCAAACCGAAAATTTGATGTTCGCGACATCCCTAGTGGGTACGCTGTTTATGTGTTTGTTGTGTGTATTTATTGTGTTTTTAACGATTTCATGTGCGCATGTTTCGGGCGCTAAGGTCATTTTTTTGTGAGCTCGTATTGTTTTTTTTTTAAGTCCTGCATCTCGTATTTGTGGATGCTAAGTCCGTAAATTTTGCGGTCGACGTGGGAGCCTCCACCTCCGCAAATGCGGCCCCTCACAAATCGAGGGTCGGCATTTGTGGGACTAAAGTCTGCAGTTGCCAGCAACTGCGGCCCTCGCAAAGCGAGGGATGCAGGCTCGCTATGCTAGCCCACAGCGTTAGCAACAACCCGCTTGCTCACAACTATATATGTGATGCTATAGAACAGTGGTTCTCAAACCTCTCCCCAGGACTCACCAGACAGGCCATGATTTAGGGGTAACACTGTGTGAATATACAGGTGAAGCAATTTTATGTGCCACCTTCTGTTGAATACTAGTTGTCTCATCTTTGTTCACACAATGTTTTACCTAAATCATGGCCTGTCTGGTGGGTCTTGAGGAGAGGTTTGGGAACCTACGTAACTGAAGAGTATATGCAAATACCTATTTTGGTCAGAAACCATAAGCGTCCCCTAACACCAACCAAGGTAGCTGATGCCATGTCTGCTTCTTAATTACATCATTTAGGTTCAATGTCACAATGCTTAAATAACATTTTTTATCTGTTGTGCTAAATATACATACCCTGTGAGGTATGTTGGTCTCACCAACTGTGAAATGAAGCAATGACACATCTAGACAACATACCTAACAGTAGCGAAGATCTTAGGAAAACAAAACATTAACCACTGTCCTCAGACATGTTTTTATATTTAACAAATCAAAAACAGAATTAGATTTAATAATAAAATAGACTCTTAGCTATCTGGCACCCACGGTGATTGGTAGATGCCGGATAAATGTAGTTTCTTGTCGCTTGAGAGTTAATATTAAGAGGCCTAGATCAGCTGCACATATAATGCTCTGCTAAGTATATGTGTCTGTGAGAGCTGTTCTAGCAGCAGCAGCTTTCACTCCTCACTTACACACAGGTACGTTGGGCTGGAGGGTGCAGTGCTGACCCCGGGGAATGTAACGCCAACACTGCCCTGGCTCAGTCACTCATGCCGGTCTGCTTCCAGGTAAAACTGCTTTGCAAAGACATACAGTGGATGAAATCTAGGTGCCTGTAAGCATTTTGTGGCATAAGAACCTGGCTCCTGGCATTTGTTGAGCCCTGTAAAATTACATTATTATTTAAAGTACAGTATTTACTTTTTTCTGGTTGCTTGAGAGTTCTGGTTAACTGAGAGTCTACTGTATTTTAGACAATTCTGGACCAGAGATATGAGGTTCTGGTCAGCTTTTCAACTCCAGAGAGTCATGTTATCATCTAGGGAGTTTTCAAGTGGTCCAAGAGGAACACATATTTGTGAGGATGAACACACTTTAGGCTAGTACTGTTACTATGCATTAGGAATAGCTGACACTTTATCAGAGTGTGCATACTACTCTAAAAACACACATACTGTACTTCCGAACAGAAATAGTCTTGCAATTTAGGGGTTTAGGGTCTTTTTGTCTTGTTAGACTCCAATCAAATCATGTTGGGGTCTAAGCAGTCCTCTTGATACTTATGGAGGTCAAATAGGTAAAAAGCAGCTACAGCTTGGGCATGCTTAGCTAGCTTTGATATGCAAGCTATTTTTTGCAGATGTATATAATATAAGGATGTGGAGACAGACAAGATAACATTATGGTGATTGTTGGTTTAACGCTTCTGTAAATCAGGGTTATTAGAACTGATGGATTTTATAAAAGGTAATAATAGTATTACATTGTATTTTATTTATTGCAATCTATCTCCGTATATAAGCACTTACCTTTTGATAATGTCATATTGCTCCAATTCCATAATTATCCTCTTCACTGTCAAGCGCCTTATTCTATTATCTAGTTGCAAACGCCTTGAACTCATAAATTTGGCTTCTGATGTTTGTTTTTTTTTATAAATGTTTATATGCATTCTATTGATTTAAGAATTAATTAGTGTCAATAAGGAATATTTTCAAAAATATATAGCAATATTAAGAGTGATTTTAAGTGTGTATACATTTACAAATTCGGCAACAGAATAGGGCCCCAAATGTAGTTTGCTTCAGACAGGATCAGGAGAACCAGAGACATATTTCAGTCCAATGTTTGCTTCTGTTGACACCAATATGAATATGACCCAATGGCATGTATATCTGATTGGATTCTGAAAAATAATCAGTCAAGATTTACAGCCTTATTAAATTGCGATTGGGTCAATTGAATAGGGCTCAATATAAGCACAGAGCATATTTTTTTTACAAAAGTTTTTAGTTAGTGAGGACCTTTCTTTTGGATGGAAGTTCACCAACTAAAAACTTCTGTAAAATAAATATGCTCTGTGCTAATATTGAGCCCTATTCAATTGGCCCAATCGCAATTTAATAAGGCCGATATTTAGGAAGGGATTAATATCAACTAGCAAAATAATTCCACAAGACATTAAAGTTGTACTAAAATTCCTTTAAATGAAAGAATATTGTTACTTTATTAGTTTTATATTCAGAAGATAAAGAAAACGATATTATATTAAAATGTTTAATGTTTTAATAACATGATCCCCCTTCTCCTTTCTCATAAACAAACTTTAGCCATTGAGACTACAACTTATTGGCACTGTAAAGTTTTTTGCAAACAATCATTAGAAAACACACATTTTGTATTTGAAACAAGTTGATTGCACAGGCTAAAAAAATAGTTTTATCACTTTCAAATAATGCATAATATGCTAACTTTAGTAAATTATGTTATGTATTATTTATATTTTTTAGGATTTACACAAACACTATATATATATATATATATATATATATATATATATATATATATATATATATATATATATATATATATATATATATATATATATAGTCTAGGAATATTTGTAGTATCAAATTTATATATATATATATATATATATATATATATATATATATATATATATATAAATAAAATTAAAGCTATTACACACAAATAATATATAAAAATACATATTTCTTAAAGAATTTATGGACACTTACATAGTGTAACAGCAGTGGGATGGCAACTTTTATTTGATATGGCAAGTTGAATAACTGAGTACTTGCCATATTTAGCAGACCACTAAAGAAAATCTTAAGTGTTGTGAATACCATCTTGCTCTATAATTTAATTATTTCCGTAAATTAACTTTATTTACGCTTTAACAATAACTATTTATACAAAGTTGCTATTTTTTGTGTTATTAACTCTTTATCTTAAGTCCCCATGAAGCAATCCCTGTGTGTTAGTTACATGGTGCCTCATTCAATTGCAATTTGGCCAATTGAATAGAGCTCTAAATAAGCACATAACATATTTTTTTAAAGAAGTTTTTAGTTCGTGAACATCTATCCAAAAGCAAGGTCTTTACTAACTAAAAACTTCTGTAAAAAAAAAATATATATATATGCTATGTGCTTATTTAGAGCCCTATTCAATTGGCAAAATTGCAATTGAATGAGGGCCATGGTTTCCAGTAGGTATACACTGGCAGGGGGATTTTAAATAGTTGACAGTACTTGCCAAAAAAAAACAACTCTCAGTATTAACCCCATGTTCGTAACCATTTGAGATATAATTATATTTTACCTTTTTCTTTGCACGATTTTATTCAGGGATAGTTTATAGGTTCCTCTAAAAAAAAACATCTTATTTTGCAAAATATATAGGAGGAGGTGGTGTTTAGTTATAGCACAAGCTAATTGAAATAACCTGCTACATACTAAGTGGAACAAATCCACAAAATACATTATTGCATCCAGAAAGAAAAAAAAAAAAAGCACTAGAGTATTTAATTCTAATGATATTTAAGGAATTATTTCAACATTAAATGCAGGTTG
This sequence comes from Discoglossus pictus, assembly GCA_027410445.1. Lineage (NCBI taxonomy): Eukaryota > Metazoa > Chordata > Amphibia > Anura > Alytidae > Discoglossus > Discoglossus pictus. The sequence goes on from CM050168.1 coordinate 78,708,880, forward strand.
AAACCAACATGTTTAATGTAACTTTAAGGAACAGTTCGCCGGCTTAAGTAGTTGGAAAGCTCCACAAATATTTGTTATGGGTTGCAGTGTAATTAGAATTAAATTCATAATTAATTTATTAGAAAAAGAAGGTAACAAAACGTGGCAATTACCTCTGACTGAAACAAAACGGCTGGGGGAGAATTTAGTCTTTAAGAAACTTTAAATCCCTCAATTATAGAATGGGAGTTAATTTATTATTTGCCTAGTTTTGTAAAGGAACATTAGAGAGGTGTGAATAATTTATATATATATATATATATATATATATATATATATATATATATATAAATATCTATCCCCTTCCTTGCTGAGATATCCAGGATTTGAAGTATCTTCTTGATTTAACTATAATTAATGTAACAGATAGCAGGTGAGCTTCAGCCCTCAGCAAGCGCTGGGAATATATTTATTTTTACCTTATTTCCCATGTAGGTGGCATAGAGGTCCTCACTTAAATTTACACTATAGCCTGCGATGCCAGCCTTTCTTCAGCTTAGGAAAGGTTTTTACATGCCTATTAGAAAGGTTTTCCATAGGATAATGTAGTATATTGGATAAGAGGGATGAGTAGAAACAGACAAGTTAGTAAATCCCTAATTAGCACAGCTCCTGTGATGGTTTAACAACCAGCCTTGTTTTTCAATCCAGGCCACATTTAAAAAAGACAAAAACTAACATCCTTAATAAATTGCGATTCGGTAAATAAAAAAAAAAAATAAAAAAATTAAGCACATAGCATATTTTATTTACAGAAGTTTTTAGTTGAACTTCTATCAAAAAGCAAGGTCTTCACTAACTAAAAACTTCTGTAAATAAAATATGCTATGTGCTTATATAGAGACCTTTTAAAAATGTACCGAAAATGTAATAAGGCTGTAATATGTATATATCCCCTCAACGTTTTAGAATCAATCCCTACAATAAAAAATGTTATTTGTTAATGGTTTGTAAATAACCATGAAACATCACATAAAGTTGGCATGGGGAGAATTCACTAAGCACTCATCTGAGAGGAGACAAGCTGAGAAGGGTTGTTACCCCATTGGAAATAGTACCTAGAAATATATATTCCAATTGTCGCTATATTTTAAATATTACCATGAGACAAGGAACAAGCCACGATAGAGATAATATATATTTTACAAGTAATAGATCTACTGATCTAATACCTGTAAGATTTTGAATTAGTTGCAATAGGTTCCAACATAAGACATTTATGAATTACTAATATTATTGAATTAGTAAAATGTTACCACAAACATCATTAAAAACAAAAAAAAAAGAAGACTCTTAAAATTCCTCTTAGAAAATTTATTGATGTCTTGTTGATTTAACTTTCAACTTAAAATCTTTAGAAACCCAGTGAAACAAGTGAACTAAAAACAGTTTTTTCCTTGGGTGATATGTTAAACAATTCACAGTAAAATTGTATGAACAGGACACAAAAAAAAATAAACATTTACAGAAGTTTACAGACTGATGAAGGAAAAAATAAAAAACAAATACAGTTTACTATAAATTAAAACAAATAAAAACAAGTCTTGCGTTTGCGACCCGCACAGCTCTTTGTAAAGTCTACAATTTAAAGTGGGAATATTTCTAGTTTTGGAGAATACTCAAGTACAACAAAAGAAAAAAAAAGGAAAGAACTTGAGTGGGTGAATAAAACTTGTAAACATTTCAGGTAAATGGTCTTCAGTTTCTTTTTACTGCTAAGATCCTCATTTAAAAACCAAATGAAAGCCCATCTTTATATCTGTGCTTCATAGAAAGTCCCCAGGAGACCTCAGTATATAAGGCTTGTGCTCTATAGGAAGTTTGCGCAAACTTTGTACAAAATAAAACAAAAAAAATAAAATAAAAACAAAACCAGCCTTTTGATTCCTCAAGATGAGCAAGAGTTCTTGGTGTGCCTGCTAAGCAAGCAATGTCCTAAAACAGAGTCTAGATATGAGTCAGTGGTACAGTGCCATTTACACCAGTCCCAGCACTTTGATAGTGTTGGTGGACACTGTGTAACCTGCTGCTCTGGAGGGAGGATGGGTCATTACCATCTCCACCGGGAGGCAGGTACATGCTGATCATATCACGCAGGTCTCCCAGGCAGGCTCTCTGAGTGTGGGAAGTGATGGCTGGTGGTGGGGAGCTGGGCTCAGATTTCACCACTGACCCCATAGACCCCAGACTCATGACTGTGGAGGTCTGCTGGTTGTATACAGGTGACATGCTGTAGGTGGAAGCTGCATTCATGTAGGTCTGTGCTGAGGACATCATTGGGTTGTACTGGAGGCCAGTCATGTCATACCTGTGCATCTGCTGTATCTGGGGGCTGTTCATCCCTGGGTGCTGGGAGTATCCAAGCTGGTCCTGCATTAGGGAATAAGCCCCATTAGTCCAGCCATTCATATGGGCATAAGTGTCAAGGCGCTGGCCAACACCAACAGAGCTGGATACTGGACTCACTCCTTGGGCCAGCAGGTTGCCTGGTAGGGAGTACTTGTCCTTTTTCAGCAGGGTCTTGGTCTTTCTCCTTGGTCTGTACTTGTAATCCGGGTACTCCTTCATATGCACAGCCCTCAGTCGCTTAGCCTCATCTATGAAGGGTCTCTTCTCAGCATCACTTAGAAGTTTCCAGTCTGCCCCCAACCTCTTACTGATCTCAGAGTTGTGCATCTTGGGGTTCTCCTGGGCCATCTTCCTCCTCTGCCCCCTGGACCACACCATGAAGGCATTCATGGGTCGCTTGACCCGGTCCTGGTCTGGAGTAGAGGCGTTGCTCTTGCCCCCAGGAGTGTTGTTACCCCCGGGTGGTGCAGATTGAGGCTGCACTGGGCTCTTGATATCGGTGTCCAGCATGCTATACATCTGGATGCTGCTGGGGGGCTGTCAGATAGGTGATCAGGGGCTTCTCAGGACGGCTCTACACAAACTTCTCTCCAGGGCTCTGGTTAAGAGGTGTGTATGGCAGGGCTACTGAATGAGAGCCTATTAATCACCTCCCATCAGCCAATCACAGGCCAGGCTCAGCGCCACGCCCCTCTCACTTCCAGCTTTGTTGAGGGTCCAGTTAACTCTTTCAGTGCTCAACACCCATAATAGGGTTAACCGCCAATACTTCCAAGTTGCATCCTTTGTGTTATTTGACTTTATATACTAAAAAACACTTAGTTAAATATTTTATAAGCTCTTTTCCTATTAATATGACAATTATTATAACACTGGCACCTGCTCCAATCCAGAATAAATATATGTCTGGAAAGTTATTCAATTACTATATAATAAAAGCTGAATAATACTATAGATCAACTAAATTACAGTTAATTGCATTGATGGGCATTGGAAACGTATTTTGGTAAAAATGGTAAATTTCTGTATATTTTATTAAAAGTGTTGTTTGGCATATTTATTTGTTTTTCTAACATTTAAATAATGGTGCAATCTGAATATAAGGATGACAGACACTAAAAAAGTTCATATTAGTAGCTTATATGTTTAATTAGAAGAAATTGTCACTTAAAGGATAAATAAATAATGTTTTAGCAAACACATTGGGGTGATTTATTAAGGATTGTTCCCCCCCCCCCCCATAGTAATTAATAAATCAGGATTTCATTTGAGATGCTTAGTAAATTCCCCATTGCGAGTTATAGGAGAATATATATGACAAGTATAGTATATATCAGTACTATATAAAAGGGTTTATTGTAAGTGATCTACATTTAGCATCATACATATTACTGCATGAAAAGGGACAAAGTTTGTATTTATTTGTTTTAAACAGCACTTCAATTCAGAAGGTGTCTAATGCCCCACTAAGGTGATAACAGGTCTTTATAAAAACACTTGGTACCTGTTGTACTCACTGAAAGGAACTTCTCAGCTAATTGTTGGTTACTCTCAAGGAGGGCAGGTGTCACTCAGAGATCTGGGAGAAACTTCATTTTCAGTTTAAGTCAAAACACCCTTATGTAGGACTTGGTAATGTGTCTGAACTACTGGGAGATAGGGGCAGGTGAGGAACAGATAGAATTGGGGAGCCCACAGACACTAAATATATATGTGTGCATATAGGTGTATATATATATATATACATGCATGCAGCAGATTAGATTTAAGGGTAAATATAGTTAATGATTTAATAGAAATGCTTCGGAAAATGGTAATAGAAAGCTGTATATATTTTATACTATTTCTCTATCTCTTTCTTTCTCTATCTCTTTATTTCTTTATCTCTCTCTTTCTCTCCCTCCCTCTCTCTCCCTCCCTCATCTCTCTCTCTTCTCTCTCTCTTTCTTTCTTTTTTTCTCTATCTCTTTCGTTCTTTCTTTCTCTCATTCACTCTCTCTCTCTCCTCTCTCTCGCTCTTTTTCTCTCTCTCTCTTTCTTTCTCTCTTTCTCTCTCTTTCTCTCCCTCCCTCTTCTATCTCTCCCTCCCCCTCCTCTCTCTCCCTCCCTCATCTCTCCCTCTTTTCTCTCTTTCTCTCTCTTTTTCTTTCTCTCCCTCCCTCTCTCCATCTCTCTTTCACTCTATCTCCCTCATCTCTCTCTTTCTCTCTCTCTCTTTCTCTCTCTCCCTCTTCTCTCTCTCTCTCCCTTTCTATCTCTTCCTCTTCTTTCTCTCTCCCTCTTCGCTCTCTTTCTTTCTTTCTCTCCCTCTTCTCTCTCTCTCTATTTCTCTCTCTCCCACTTCTCTCTCTTTCTCTCTCTTCTCTCTATCTCTCTCTCTCCCTCTTCTCTCCCTCTTTCTCTCTCCCCCTCTTCTCTCTCTCTCTATTTTCCTCTTCTCTCTCTTTCTCTCAGATAATAATACTTCCTCTAGACTATAAACAATTGTTGCTAAAAGAAAGTAATCTTCACATCTAATAGAAACTTTATTGCCCACCATGCACATGTCTCCACTGGAGGATTTGGGACCTTTAGGTCCAATTTAGTGATAAAGTGACTTTGCTATTTCAGAGGTGCAATTATCCATTTTATGGGAACCTCATGTGTGTCCTTTTCCCCCCATTCATTTGTAAAGTTTGAATTTCCCTATAATTTGTGGGATGTTGGACCCCTCCTCCCTTCTCCTTTGCCAGTTCGGTTTGTTTCCAGTTGGCTGCAGGTGGGGGGTTGGGCTGGCGCGAGAATCCCTTTACCATGGTAACATTAAGCCTTTGCCACTGAAAAGAAAGTTTGGGGGGAGGCCAGAGCTGTCAATCACCTGACCTTATTCACTCCACCCCGCCCCCCTACTGAGCAGAGCAGACCCTCCCCCACCTACCTGCTATGCAGACTACAGTGGGGGCTCCAACTGGGAGAGGGACATTATATGAATACTCAAACTTATCATAACACCCCCAACCCAAATATGCATGCTTCATAGCCCAGGACTATTGCACTCATCAGAAAAAAACTAAAATACTTATTTTTTCCTCAAAAAATATTAAATAACATGTTTTTTTTAAGTTAAAACAGCTTAAGTCAAATGATCATAACTCATCATTATTATCTCAGAATTTGTTGGGTAAGTACATAACTTGTTGCATTTCCAGAACTTTAAAAAAAAAAAAACTTATATTTCAACTTAACGTTAAAAACTGCATTGACATTTTTATCTAAATTATTTCCCCCTAAATCTAGCATTTTAATTTTTCTGATGAGTGAAATAGTCCATACATCTTTGGGTTGGGGGTGTTATAATAAGTTTGGGTATTCCTATAAGATCCCAGATTTTGGTAAATACATCTTAATTTTTAACTTTTTTTTTTAGTTGCCAAATATATACAAAAAACAAACAAAAAACAGAATATTAATATGACAAATAATTTGCTTTAAAATTATGAGTTTTAAAGGGTATAATAGTTGATGTTTTTATCATTAGCAGTTACATTACACTTTTAATTAGTTTATTAATTTCGAGGAAATTGTGATTTAAACAATTCGTTTCACCTATATTTAAAGCTGTTTTCTATATATATGTGTCAAAGAGTTATCCCAGCACAATAACCAAAAAAAGCCCTCTTTCAAGATATAAGGCCCAGAAAAGCTCCCCTCACCCCATCTACCCCAGAAACCATAGGGGAACACAACTAAGGAGTCCAGCACATTCGCCAGTTTCGCCTTCTCTTTGTTTGCAAATCACTTGTAAATATTCCACTGTATATATTTATTTATTTGTTTATACATAAACACAAACATTGCATGCGTTTAATATTCCAAAACACACGCCTACAAACATCTGTTTACTAAATAATATAAAATACTACTACATATTCATGCTGGCGCCTTTACAAGTTAATATTCTCCTGTTTTAAGCATATATTTGTATGTTTTCTATAACATTTAAATAATATAAATACTCTTTATAAATAGCTTTAAATTAAGTATTTGGTTGGTAAACCGCAATATATATATATATATATATATATATATATATATATATATATATATATATATATATATATACATGTATATATATATATATATATATATATATATATATATATATATATACATATATATATACATGTATATATATATATATATATATATATATATATATATATATATATATATATATAATTTAGTCTTTATTACAAAATCTCTAATATTTTACTTAACAGTTGGTCTCTTTTTAAACCATCATAGTTGGCAAGTGCCAACTATTCCCATGGAAGTGACTTATTTGCCCCAAATCCTATTAGGCTCTCTGCCTGTTGCACCTTGAAGGGTAATGTTCAGTATATCTAGCCTGTCAAATACCCTTAAATCTTCCAAAAATGCAGCACTTTACAGGTGCAGAGAGACAGTTATCTACAAATCCTCCCTTAGGGATTTACACTTGAGAAAACAGCAATTAGCACTTCTCCAATAATAAAATTAGCTAATCATATAATAATATATCTAAGCTGTAATTGGAGAAAGTGGATGACATGCACAAAAGCAAACTAAGGAGAAGGCTGTAGCAATTATGAAATTAATTAGCTTCATTTTTTTTAATTTCTCAATTTGGCCAAAACATCTTTGTTTTGTTTTTTTTGTTTTTTTTTTCCTTAAAATAAATGAGGCAGACGCAAACTTCTACATCACCGGAAAGTTCAGATTAAATTGCATAAAACACACATAATATGAATAACATTATACAGATTATACTGCATCCATAAATAATAATTACGTGACAAAACAAGACTTATGAAATATAAATCAATTTATTAAATAATTACATAAAAATGGTATGAGGAGGTATTTTCAATTTAAGAGAAATAGAATTAGTTTTTAGAACACAAATATTCAGATACTTGTTTCATTTTACAAACTACTATTTTACTTCAAATTGAATGATGCAAAATGGATTATTCTATAAAATAATTTAGAGGAAAGAAAAAAGTTAGGCTTTTAAAAAAGATCAGAATTATAGTTATAAAAAAAAGCTTTGTATATATATATATATATATATATATATATATATATATATATATATATATATAACAAATACATTTGTAAACCCATTAAAATGTCTAAAGATATTTTTTTAAGAAATATATATATATATATATATATATATATATATATATATATATATATATATATTCATTTATAGTGAATAAATAGTACTTTTTTGTTCGCATTTGAATTTCTAAATCAAGTAAAAAAAATTGTTTCATGCCCTACATACAGTTATTACACTGCACTCTGGGAACCTTGCCATGGATATGCAAATGTGCTATCTATCTATCTATCTATCTATCTATCTATCTATCTATCTATCTATATCTATATCTATATATATCTATATATCTATATATATACATATATATATATATATATATATATATATATATATATATATATATATAGTATTTGTTATTTATTTAATACAAGAAGTGTGCCTGCAAGTACTATAAATTGCAGGGAATCAGTGCCATATACGTATTGTTATTTGAACAGTATGGGGGGGGGGGGGGGGGGCACTCTTTAAATTCCTTCTTTATCCAACTTTTTCCAACATCCGGATCCAGAGGGGATCCATCCAGCAGTGGCACTGACCATGTCTTATTAGTGCTTTTCACAGTGGAAGAATCCACGCAAGATAACCCCCACAGCACAAAAAGTTTTCCATCCCACTATTTGCAAATCATAATCTAAATATTTGTAGAAACCAGAAATAAGCAGGTGCAATTTTTTATTATTAAAATCAGAATATTTATATTACAATGTTTGTAGGCTAATATATTTATTTAACTTCATTTGCTTCTACAAATCTATTTGCTAAAATTCAGTAGAAAATCCAGAAACATAAGATTATTAAAACGCATAAAAATGCTGGGGAAACAAAAAAAAAAAAGAATAAATTAATTTTATTTGATCTGATCTTATTCATTTGAAACATCTATTAAAGTGTAATTATTCTAATTAATTAATACTGTCCAAGTTAAAAAAAGTTCTTTTTATTCAGCGATCTACAGAATAAATTAAACCTATTAATTGAAATGGACATTCTGAGCAAGATAGTTAGATTTTTGAATAATATTGCAGAATGAATGATTTAATTAATTTACCAGAGGTGGTAAATTCTCAGGGGTATAATTCGTACTGATGTCATGATAGAAAAGGGAAAATATACCTATCCTCGTAAAATACAATCACGAAATGTTATTTTTACAGAAAAATACTAAATTTGGATTACATTAAATTAATTCTTTTTTTCCCCTTGCTTTTCTTTATTAAATATATATATAAAAAAAAACATTACTTATTAATTCTAAATGTCAATTATTATGAAATAAATCAGAGGCAATTACTCCTATCCAATCCAATTACAGACAAGTGCATCTTATTCAATCTATTGCAGATGAAGAATTTGCAGAGCAGTATTATATTCTTTATTTAAAGAGAAATAACATTTAGTGTAATAAGTACTTACCTATTAGTTCATTAAATTTAAGATTTAAAAAAAAAAATCTTCCCATGACCAGTTTTTATCTAAATGTACCGGTAGATATCCCTGCAAGTTAAAATGTCTGAAAATATCTGGGAAAAAAACACATCAGAAAAGTAACAATAAACTGCAATATTAGAGGTAGATAATGACAATCTGTGTAGCAACATCGCCGCTTATCGACCATATAGCGAAATGCACGCCCAGCCCAAAAAGTGGATTCATTTAATAATATAATAATATGAGTTCGTAATTGCCGCACTCCCTTGCAAGTTTTGTGAGGTTCAGCAAAAAAAAGATAGCCTTTATTTATAGAACAAAAAACAATTAGAAATATGATCAATAGGTAGCTTATTGTGACTTAAATGGCACCATTATGGAAGCAAACATTAGCCTTATAGAGTGGCAAGTTTAATTTATACAGATTGCCCCTAAACAGTATGGACTTCTTAAAGGAGACAGAATTTACAATGTGAAGAGTGAAGTAATCTGATGTTTTCTGGATTTGCAGGATAATCCCTATTTAATACTTAACACTTTTGTTGCAGGACCAGATGAGATTTTATATGTTAAATTGTATCAATAGTCTTTCACATATCACAAATAGAACATCCCTCTTGCTTCAACAAAGTAAATTAATTAATATATTGTATTGTTTGCCAATACGTTTTTATTACCTTTTTTTCATCATTATTATTATCATCTATTATTATAACTATTCTTCATTTATAAGGCACCGGTACTTCCCTGTAGTGCGATTAGAAACTAGAATAAAGTACTATGGGAACAATTAGCAAATTAGATACATTGTAAAATAAGCAGAAACACAAACACAATACACAATTTGGCGCAATAGAATTGGGTCCCTATTCTGAAGAGCTTGCAATCTAAAATATACGGGTTGAGGTGTGAGACAAAAAGGGCGACATTATTATAAATACATATAATACATACATTATTTTATTTGAAATGTATAACCTAGTATTTCAACCCAAACTTTATAAAACGGTTGCAATAAAAAAAACCTGTAAATAAATAAGTCACATGTGTGCGTTTTCAGATTTATATATATCAACTTTTTTTGTTTAAGTCTAAATCCATATTTCAAATATTAATCTGATCTGAATACTTATTATGTTTTAGTATATCATTACATGTTTAAATTACATCCACAAATTATATATATAAAAAAGTGTAAACCCCCCCCCCAAAAAAAACAGTAAACCACTTCAGAAAAAGCCATTTTATATATATACGGAATTTAAATAATTAATCAGGTCATACAAAACCTGATTTATTCAAATAAATGATTTCATAATTAGTGAGATATCTACCTATATATATGTATCTATACCTATATGTGAATATATATATATATATATAGAGAGAGAGAGGTATGTGATCTATCTTTTTTATTCTATCTATCTATCTATCTATCTATCTATCTATCTATCTATCTATCTATCTATCTATCTATCTTTTTATTTTATTCACTATCTATCTATCTATCTATCTATCTATCTATCTATCTATCTATCTATCTATCTAAATAAATAAAATCTATCTATCTATCTATCTATATTTTTTATCTCATTATCTATCTATCTATCTATAATTTTATCTCATTATCTATCTATCTATCTATCTATCTATCTATCTATCTATCTATCTATCTATCTATCTATCTGTTTTTATCTATCTATCTATCTATGTTTTTATCTATCTATCTATCTATCTATCTATCTATCTATCTATCTATCTATCTATCTATCTATCTGTTTTTATCTATCTATCTATCTATGTTTTTATCTATCTATCTATCTATCTATCTATCTATCTATCTATCTATCTATCTATCTACATATAAATATATTAATTACTGTATAATTTCCTTTACTGATAATCGCTAGCATCTTTTATGGGGGTTAGCTTAATAATTGTTCTTGGCTTGACAGTTTAAAAAAACTAAAAAAAAAAAAAAACTAAATTAAAATGAGGTTTTTTTTCTGGCAGCTGACAAGGGTCTCACACACTCTGCTGAAAGCTTCAAGTTCCCATCAATAGTTTTTCTTACAAAGCAAGATTGTTCTTATTATGACAAAAACAGCAGCCCTGGCCAAATTTCTTAATTAGCATGTTCCTTAACCCTGGCCATTCAGGTGTTGGCGAGGAATTTGTTTATTAGGTTTAGGCATACTGATCTCCTAGTAATCCCCTTGCAGTAATAGGGGCAGCAGTAGGGGGGTATTGGGGAAGCATGGCCACTGGCTAATAAGGACTGCTGCTTTTCCAAGGTACTAATTATCAATGTTGTAAAAAAAAGACCACCAGTGCTGGGCATGCTACCAAGCCTTCCACAGCTATGTCATAGGACACATTAGCAATTAAAAGGCAAACTGCAGGTTCTCAAGGTTATTAGGAATGGCATGTATCTGTAAATGGGGAGCAGCACTGTCCTTCACCCACACAAAGGTGCTGCTGATCCCATCTGCACAAATGGTACTGCAATATTCATACAGACTGCATTGATGGCTGGCTTAAATGATATGGAGTGGAACATAAAACATAATAATATAATGACAGTGTTTGGGCTGGGGATGGTTATATATATAAATATACATATAAATACATACATAAATGCTTTTTTTCTATCCAATTGATATATGTATATGTAGATTTTCATTTTGTATACATGAAAACACACACACACAGATATATATATATATATATATATATATATATATATATATACATATATATATATATATATATATACATATATCTATCTATATATATTGGTATATATATACTGTATCTATATATATCTATTGATATATATATATATATATATATATATATATATATATATATATATATATATATATATATATATTGTGGTATATCTCTCGCTCTCTCACTCTCTCTATCTATATATATATTCATTCATTATTTTTTTTGTTTTTTAACTCAGTTATCTAGTTTACAATAAAATAATTGGTGATCCATACTTAAAGTAAAAAAAATATCTAGCAAGCTAGAATGGCATATATATCAGCTACCCAGTTTACAAACAATAATAATACTCATTAGATATTTAATAAGAAGTATCTATCTATCTATCTATCTATCTATCTATCTATCTATCTATCTATCTATCTATCTATCTCTGCGATTCGGCCAATTGTTTTTAGTTAGTGATCTTCTATCCAAAAGCAAGGTCTTCACTATTATTATTATTATTATTATTATTACTTTTATTTGTAATGCGCCAACATATTCCGTAGCACTATACAGAGGAAAAGAACAAGGAAAAATATAATTTTAACAAACTGCAAAAAATGGAGGACCCTGTTTTGAGCTTAGAATCTCAAAACAGGGTCCTCCATTTTTTGCAGTTTCAGTAGCTAAAAACTTCTGTAAAAAATATGCTCTGTGCATATATATATATCCCTGTTCAATTGGTAGAATCACAATTGGATGAGGCTCTATCTGTCTATCTATCTATCTATCTATCTATCTATCTATCTATCTATCTATCTATCTATCTATCTATCCTTCTGCAAACAGTTTAAATATCTATATATTGTTTATGTTATTACTGCTACATGACATATTGTATTATTTTCATAGCTATAGATATGCTGAGAAAATGTTAAAAATGTTGTGCGTATTTTGAAAACAATAGCCCTGTATAACTCTCCTAAAATAAAGATGATTTTCTCCCAATGACTATGGGCCCTATTCTATTGCCCAATTCGTAAATGGATACACACTTAAAATCCCTCTTAATATTGCTACATATTCGGCAAATATTACTAATTGGCACTAATGAATTCTTAAGTCAATAGAATGTATATAAACATTTATATAAAAAAAACACCTAAAGCCAAATTTATGAGTTCAAGGCGTTTGCGAGTAGCTAATAGAATTTGGCCCTATGTATGAGACAAGCCCTGCAATTGTTGTATCTAGTCTCTAATTACTTTAAAATAACACCTTCATTAGCAGAAAATTAAAAAAAAAAATAACATGTTCACCCTCCATCAAAAATCTAATTTCACATTAGATGTTCTTATAGAGTTAATGATAATATCTAAGGCCTGCTAAATTAGCTTTCTAAAGGAGGCTTTATATGATAAATAATGAAATTATATTCTATGTTAATTGGCATTATAAATGTACAAATGAGCTTTTTCCTTTGGAAAGACATAACAGTTGGTAAATAAAGCAAGCAATCTAAAGAAAGGAGTTTCCAAGCAAATGAAAAGCCATTACTACCTTTCAATAATGTGTCTCTTTTGATCAGAAAGAAATTAGCTTCACAGGGCAGACAATGAGAGTCTGTCCCTCAATAGGGAGAAAATGAGATAGACTGGGCTATTTACACCTATGTCTATTAACTATGCAGCTCCTTGCTTTTCAATTACAGCTGCTCATTTCAAGAGTACAGAAAACATGTGACTAATGTGGAACAGCACTGGCGCCCATTGGGAATTGTTTGGATAAATACACATATTTATTATTATATCCTGTTCTGTTTCCCTTTCCAATTGGCTGTTTCAATAGCATTAAAATATATACCAATTTGTAACTCTTCAAGTCATCATCTATTGACCCACAAATGGGCTGTGTATATTTGGGAATTGATAAATCAACTCTGTGATTATATGCAACAACAAATTTGGATAGATGTTATAGTATTTGGAAGGTAAATAATATTATCCATAATTTCTAAACTACATGAGTATTTTAGATTTAAAATGTCTGCTTCAAATAAAAATTATATTAATGGAAAAACACAAAAATGATGCAGTTATATATATATATATTAAGACAAACTTGTGAGGGAAAGGGTTAAATACACAATAATATGTACTGTATTAATATTTGTTACATTTACATTGTTTTATCTAAATTTTTCCATTTCAGTTCTGGGTATATATATATATATATATATATATATATATATATATATATATATATATATAAATACTCATTAATACAAATCTAGAAGTATCAACATAAGACATAAGGCACAATTTAAAGACTTGGGGCCTCATTCAATTGTGATTTGGCCAATTGATTAGGGCTCTATTTAAGCACATAGCATATTTTATTTAAATAAGTTTTTAGTTAGTGAAGACCTTGCTTTTGGATAGATGTTTACTAACTAAAAACTTATTTTAAAAAAATATGCTGTGTGCTTATTTAGATCCCTATTCAATTGACCAAATTGCAATTGAGTGAGGGTCTTGGGTCCTGATTCAATTGCCCAATTCGTAAATGTATACACACTTAAAATCACTCTTAATATTGCTACATATTCGGCAAATATTACTTATTGGCACTAATGAATTCTTAAGTCAATAGAATGCATATAAACATTTATTAGAAAAACACCCGAAGCTAAATGTATGCGTTCAAGGCATTTGAAAGTAGCTAATAGAATAAGGCTACAGGGGTATCATAAACATGTTCCCAAATATGTAATTATTGCACATTATCAGCCTTATTAAATTGCGATTCCGTAAATTTAAAAGGGCTCTATTTAAGCACAGAGCATATTTTATTTACAGAAGTTTCTAGTTTGTTAAGACCTTGCTTTTGGATAGAAGTTCACTAACTAAAAACTTCTGTAAAAAAATATGCTATGTGCTTATATAGAGCCCTTTTAAATTTACTGAATCTCAAATTAATAAGGCTGTATGTGTGTGTGTATATATATATATATTAGAATTAATAGCTAACTTCTTTTCAACACAGTCTTACTGTTCAAAATTCTGCACTTTATAAAATAGTATATATCTGTGCAATTCATACATTTCACATATAATGCTGTTACTGTTGACAACTATAAGAAATACAGTTGTCTTGTTAATACTTAAAAAGCAACAGGATGTTAAAATTATTAAACAGTCACCTATTAGAACAGCATATAAGGAATACGTATATGACAGTAATCCTCTGCTGCTGCTTTACGTTACATAGATTACATAGATATATAACAGTATATAGAATGGACTGTATATATATATATATATATATATATATATATATATATATATATATATATATATATGAGATTATTGGTTGAATTCTGTAAAAATAATTATTTTTCAGTGCACATAGTACAAATCTACAACTACACTTACACAGTTATAACTGCACAGGACTCAATTGTGCACTGGCATGAAAGAAGCTTTGCTCTAATTTTTCATATTATATATATATTATTTTATATTTAGTGAAAATGAAATGTAAGAAATTAGCAAGTTTTCAATTTAAATATATAACCAGCTCCATATTCTCTGTCCAATACAAAATCAACCAACCAAACCATCAATGATACCCTAATAGTCTAATCAATAGAAATTAGGTTATTGTCTGCTACATTAACCTCCAAGCACCCAAGTGCCTTTGCAAAATATTTTGTCATTTAAGATGCGAATATTCTGAATTTTTATAACTCATCTCAGTATGAATAAACAGTAATACACAAAATATAATCTTATTTTCATATGCAAGAATGCGATAACCATCAACAATATTTTGTGGATTTCAGCATAAAGTCGAAATGTGTTTTTTTAATAATAATATAATTAAATTACCTAACGTACTGATTAACAGCCTTATTAAATTGCGAATCGGCCAATTCTATAGGGCTCTATATAAGCACATAGCATATTTTTTTTTTACAGAAGTTTTTAGTTAGTGAAGACCTTGCTTTTGGATAGAAGTTCACTAACTAAAAACTTCTGTAAAAAAATATGTTCTGTGCTTATATAGAGCCCTATTCAATTGGCCAAATCACAATTTACAATTTAATAAGGCTGTAAGTATTTAGTAGGTTTGAATTCAATTTTGTCACATCCCAACGTCATCAAATTTATCATCTGCCACATTCTATCCCTCAATCGTCAAACCGTCCACAAACCTTTCTGGTCTATGGCTCCTTATACAGGCCTCTCTTCTTCCTTGTGATGCTTCTTGACTCTACGTGAGATCTAAATGGTTTGGAAGCAGAACTGTAGTGTAGTTTAACTAAACTGCCATTTATCATTCTAACTGACAATCTCAAAAAAGTTACTGCGAGTAACACTATATAGACAATATATTCTGAGGTCAAGTGCTAGGAACAGTTTGAAGATATATCCTACTATACAACCATAAAGTATGAACATTATGAAGAAATATACTACTATACATTTTTTACCTTTGTTTCTTCTTATTTATTTGGTTGTACAAGATATAAAAGAACTGAGGAGTCATAATGTGTCACCCCAGGGCATGCGCAATGTTTATATTTGCAATATATTGAATGACAAGTTGTGCTGCAGGCCATTAAAATGTCACTTAATACAAGTGCATGACACCAATAGGAACTGGTCACATCTAATAAACAGCCAGCATAGACTCAGTTACTTAAGTATTTGTTATCTGATATTTTTCTGTTACTTGTATTAGGTTTCGTTGGTAAGACAAGCAGCACCTTTAACCATTTTTATCAAAGACCAACCCGACCAGGGGCTATATGTCCTATGCTTCATTTTGGCAAAGTCCTATATTAAAACCAAGTGGTAAAGAGGAATTGATGAAGCTTTGACACAGAATGTGCAAAAAATATAGCTAATGTTGGGCGGAATTTACTAAGCTTCACGAATGGCTGAGATACTAATCTCTGTATGCATCATTTCCTATGGGTTAACGTTGTCATCAACATGCTTTGAAAATCGTCTCCGCCACTTGAGATGTTAGTATATTCCAACAAAGTTCATTTATTCACTGAGGGAGGTGTATGGAGAATCCCAGTGGCTGTATTCAAGCATTCCTATATTCAATATGAACCATTACCCAAAATTGCCCTCACAGCCCAACCCAGCACATCACAAACACTGGTATTCTTTAGTAAATCTCCCCTGCTGTATTTTAAGAATCACCCCTAAGCTTTGCTGGGGTCACAACATTTTTCACACTCTTAAAATGTAATTTTCAACATGGAAAACAGCTACAGTTACCTTCAGTGAAGCATTTTACAATCCATGCAAAACTTTGAGATTCTAAGAGTACCAGTGTCTATGTAAGTATACAGTAAGTCAGAGAGTGCCAGGCACTAGTACATACATAATATTCTCTGCATACAGACATTTCCGTGCATATTCTTTGTCTTTGTATCAGCAACGTCAGGCAGCCTGCTGCCTCCTGAAAATGAAGATTTTCTCTGAAAATGCTTTTAGGCCCATGGCGTACATAGTTTGCAGCCTACTTCAAAAACATGTGAAGTTTTTGCTACTATACAGTGGTCCTTTAATGATCCTGCAATAGCAGTAAACCAGCAAAGATCTCTGTAGATGGTGACTGCAGCCATGTAATTTAAAAATGTTTGCTTCTGGGGTAGAAACTTACGCAAGTCTGGACAAGCTATTAAAAAGTATATATATTATACTATCAACAAAGGTCTCCATAGTTAGAACTATGGCATTCCCTATAGTAACATACAGATGTGAGAGTTGGATCATACAGGGAGTGCAGAATTATTAGGCAAGTTGTATTTTTGAGGATTAATTTTATTATTGAACAACAACCATTTTCTCAATGAACCCAAAAAACTCATTAATATCAAAGCTGAATATTTTTGGAAATAGTTTTTAGTTTGTTTTTAGTTTTAGCTATTTTAGGGGGATATCTGTGTGTGCAGGTCACTATTACTGTGCATAATTATTAGGCAACTTAACAAAAAACAAATATATACCCATTTCAATTATTTATTTTTACCAGTGAAACCAATATAACATCTCAACATTCACAAATATACATTTCTGACATTCAAAAACAAAACAAAAACAAATCAGTGACCAATAGAGCCACCTTTCTTTGCAAGGACACTCAAAAGCCTGCCATCCATGGATTCTGTCAGTGTTTTGATCTGTTCACCATCAACTTTGCGTGCAGCAGCAACCACAGCCTCCCAGACACTGTTCATAGAGGTGTACAGTTTTCCCTCCTTGTAAATCTCACATTTGATGATGGACCACAGGTTCTCAATGGGGTTCAGATCAGGTGAACAAGGAGGCCATGTCATTAGATTTTCTTCTTTTATACCCTTTCTTGCCAGCCACGCTGTGGAGTACTTGGACGCGTGTGATGGAGCATTGTCCTGCATGAAAATCATGTTTTTCTCGAAGGATGCAGACTTCTTCCTGTACCACTGCTTGAAGAAGGTGTCTTCCAGGAACTGGCAGTAGGACTGGGAGTTGAGCTTGACTCCATCCTCAACCCGAAAAGGCCCCACAAGCTCATCTTTGATGATACCAGCCCAAACCAGTACTCCACCTCCACCTTGCTGGCGTCTGAGTCGGACTGGAGCTCTCTGCCCTTTACCAATCCAGCCACGGGCCCATCCATCTGGCCCATCAAGACTCACTCTCATTTCATCAGTCCATAAAACCTTAGAAAAATCAGTCTTGAGATATTTCTTGGCCCAGTCTTGACGTTTCAGCTTGTGTGTCTTGTTCAGTGGTGGTCGTCTTTCAGCCTTTCTTACCTTGGCCATGATTCTGATTATTGCACACCTTGTGCTTTTGGGCACTCCAGTGATGTTGCAGCTCTGAAATATGGCCAAACTGGTGGCAAGTGGCATCGTGACAGCTGCACGCTTGACTTTTCTCAGTTCATGGGCAGTTATTTTGCGCCTTGGTTTTTCCACACGCTTCTTGCGACCCTGTTGACTATTTTGAATGAAACGCTTGATTGTTCGATGATCACGCTTCAGAAGCTTTGCAATTTTAAGAGTGCTGCATCCCTCTGCAAGATATCTCACTATTTTTGACTTTTCTGAGCCTGTCAAGTCCTTCTTTTGACCCATTTTGCCAAAGGAAAGGAAGTTGCCTAATAATTATGCACACGTGATATAGGGTGTTGATGTCATTAGACCGCACCCCTTCTCATTACAGAGATGCACATCACCTAATATGCTTAATTGGTAGTAGGCTTTCGAGCCTATACAGCTTGGAGTAAGACAACATGCATAAAGAGGATGATGTGGTCAAAATACTCATTTGCCTAATAATTCTGCACTCCCTGTAAAGAAGGTTGAACAGCCAAACTGTTCACTGGAAGGTTTGATCATGAGGCTAAATCAGAATTATCTTGGCCTATCATGTGAAGACAGGATTCCCTAAAGAAGACTATGATACTGGCTATGGCCCTCATTCAATTGCGATTTGGCCAATTGAATAGGGCTCTAAATTAGCACATAGCATATTTTTTTTAAAGAAGTTTTTAGTTAGTGAAAACCTTGCTTTTGGATAGATGCTTACTAACTAAAAACTTCTTTAAAAAAATATGTTATGTGCTTATTTAGAGCCTTATTCAATTGGCCAAATTGCAATTGAATGAGGGCCTAAGATTGAAAGCACATGGAGAAGGGGACAGCAAAGATGGAGATGCATAGATACGGTAATTGAAGCAATGAACATGAGAGAACTCGGAGGCGTAGTGGCTGACAGATGTGCCTGACATGCTGTGGTCCATAAAGTCATGGAGAGTCGGAAACGACTGAACACAACAACAGTGAAGAATGCAAGTGGAAGTTGGATACAAATGTGGTCAAAGAGAAAGTGTAGCCAAGTTTACCAAAGCATTGTGAGTCTTTTGTATAATCCTTTTGTAGTCTATGTTCTTTTGTAGTCTTATTTATAATAAGTTACTCACATAAAATAGGTAAATATATTTAGAATACACTAAATATAGCTTGACAAAGTGTACTGTTCTCTTGTTGGGCCAAAATATTTTAATACCATAACTTCTGTAACAGTGAGAAAGAGAATACACCAAAATCCAGTCTGCTAACATATATTCTTGATGATCAATTTTTTATATTTGGAAATCATTACAATTATACTGTGATTATTATTAATTCCCCCCAGTACCCTATTATCAATTTAGCAAGGTCTCTAATTGCAAGTTGTTCTAAAACTCACATGGAAATACCTACCGTATTGGTCCAAATATAAGCCGCACCTTTTTTCAGATTTTTGAGTTTGCGAGTTACGGGTGCAACTTATATTCGCGACCGTAAAAAAATGACTGCCGATTTGCGAGCTTGCGAGTTACGTGTGCGGCTCATATTCGCGAACGTAAAATTACGGCCGATTTGGTGCTTGAGACTGCATTGTAGCAATTAAATAGTGATTTGAGTACGTAAAATTACTGCTGATTTGCGCAATTGCGAGTTAAGCGTGTCGATTTGCATGCTTGAGACTGCGGTATTGTAGCAATTGAATAGCGATTTACAGTTTTAGTGATTCTAACATCCTGTAAAGCCTGTAACCTGCAAAATAAGTTACAGTACTAATTAGAAAGCCTGTTTCTTGCAATGGCTGATCACTTGGAGGGAGTCTTTTTCTCTCCAATTTTAAGGGTGTGGCTTATATTTGAGTACTATCTTTTTTCTATTTTTTCCCCTTGAATTTTACAAGTGCGGCTTATATGCGGGTGCGGCTTATATTCGGACCAATACAGTATTGTAATGCCACTGGAATATACATTCTCAAAAACAGAAACAAATGGATTTGATAGCGCAAGTCATATTTTTAACACATATCAGGGTCTCAATTTTTCTGGATGTATTAGATAAAGCTTGGAAGACAGGAGCAAATATTAATCTGACAGAATCATGTCAGTAACTTCTCTGTGTTGCCATTAGGATCTATAGCTCAGCTGGTGCAGCCTTTGATTGGCTGCACCTGCCATCCATAAATAGGTTTGAAACAGAGATATGGAGTAGACAGATACTCAGACAAGGCTAATATCATGGGTGTAGGAACTGGGGGGGGGGGGGTCATATCCTCCCAGATTTTTCAATGTGTGTGTTTATGTGTAGAGAAGCAAATATTTTTATGCTATATACTATATCCCCCCCAGATTTTCTTTGGCTCCTATATACACTTTTGCAACAGCATCCACAGACTGCTTTGTATAACACTGTATAACGTGCCATATGGAATTCTAGGAAGTTTCCTTGATCCCTTCTGACAAGTACAGGACTTGCCATTTATCATTGCATTACACAGCCCATGGAAGACATTTTTTTTTCAACAATGGTTAAACAGCTCCATTTGTGTGAATTTCATTTAGTGAAAAAAATATGTTCCTTATCTCAGTCTTAATCCCTATCTACGTACTTCAAGTACCCATTGGCAAGCATATGGCAAGCTACTCATGACGTTTTTAGATGCTGACATTTCATATTAACTCTTAATTATTTATTTCGTTTTATGAATACTTAGTTTGTTAAATTTGCCATAGTTTGGTTAATATCGAAATCATTAAAGATAAATCCTTTTATTAACATATTAAAGTCCAACTTTATAAATTACCATATATATTATTTTACTAAATTGTGTTTATATACAAAGTGTTTTTTTTTTAAAGTTTATTTTTAGGAAATTGGAATTGTCCTACTCACAGAGGCTCTTCAGTGCCACTTCTAATTGGGCTCAGTCCTAGGTCCTTTGTTTGTTTTCGACACCCAAATGTATCTCTCATCACAGTCTCTATCTATATCACCTTCTTTTAGAAGAGGGAGTTTACTGATTGGCCAATATTGTTTGTAAAACCTTGTAAAAAAACTTATCAAAAAGATTTTTTTGTAAGTGTTCATCAGGCGACTGCAGAATTGTGACGTCCTCCACAAGCTTGAATAAATCGAAAATACAGAGATATCTGTGTTTCCTGTTCTATCAGATTCTGAGGGTGATGGGAAGCCAGTGAAATTGTTTTTCTTCAACAATGCCCCTGCAAGACTCAAGCATCTTACTCACACACCTCTGTCAGTCACTCAATTGGCTCCCACACCCCATAGAAAAAAATACAAATCTTGCATACAAAGACTTCAATAAATCCACATCTCTTCTCCAAGTATATTCTGCTCATAACATGTCCCTTTCCTCCTCACCACCTCCACCTACAGGACTTTTAAGGTGCCAATCTTGTCTTTTAGAAGTCCATACTTCAATGTCACCTATTTATTCAAAGAAACCTATCCCCTATAGCCTCAACACTTGCAACCTCTACAATTTAGAGAGATCAACTGTACGGCGAGATCAGTCTTCAGCAAGACTCAGTGCTATCTCCTCTAACCTGCTATCAATTATTCAGCGTTCCCATTCCTTCTTTATCGATAGCCCAATTTTCTCCTTTAGTATGTAAGTCCTCAAGTATAATTTTTTTTTATCTGTAATGTAATGTGCAACATGCTCACTGTAAAATGTCAGCATTCTATGAATGATGTTAAATTTTAATATATATATATATATATATATATATATATATATATATATATATATATATATATAGTATAAAAATAGTACATTTGTGTTCACATTTGAATGTCTAAAGCAAGTTAAAAATCCTGCTTCCTGCTCAGAATTCCAATAAATAAAGTTATTACACTGCACTGCACTGGGAAGCTGAGCAGGGACATGCAAATGTGCCCACAAATGCTTTGTTCTTCAATCCATAACCGTTTTAAATATGGCTCCCTTTAAGCTTATGCCCGCTGCATTACACAGCTTTTTTGCAAAGCCAAGGTTGGATTATACACAAGCTGGGAATCCTACCCACGGACAGCCGTTTCAAGGTTACTGCCTATCATCAGCATGAGGCGGGATGCCAGCTTGTGTAGTGGATATTTGGAGTAGGTAGTTCACCACAACAATCATTTAATATATGGTGGCAAAAGAGCGATAGAAGCCCTCCACTGTACAGTAGTACAGTAAATAAATAGCACATCTGTGTTCACATTTGAATGTCTAAAACAAGTTAAAAAAAACCTGCTTCCAGCTCAGAATTCCAAGAAAAACAGCTGAGCTGGGACATGTAAATGTGCCCAAAACTGCCTCGCTCTTCAATCCATAGCCATTTTCAAACATGGCTTCCTTTAAGCTTATGCCTGCTGTATTACATAGCTTTAATGCAAAGCCAAGGTTTGTTTAGACACAAGCTGAGAATCCTATCCATATATAGATGTTTCAAGCTTACTGGCTATCATAATCATGGAGCGGGATCTCAGCCTGTGTTGTGGACCTTACGAGTAGGTAGTTCACCACAACAATCATTTATAATATGGTGGGCAAAAGAGCAATAGAAGCCTCCACCGTACAGTAGTACAGTAAATAAATAGTACATCTGTGCTCACATTTGAATGTCTAAAATAAGTTAAAAACCTGCTTCCAGCTCAGAATTCCGAGAAAAACAGTTATTACACTGCATTCTGGGAAGCTGAGCTGGGACATGCAAATGTGCCCACATATAAAAATAACTCTTATTAGTAATGCACCAACATTTTCACACACACACACACATATATATATATATATATATATATATATATATATATATATACACAGTATATATATATATATATATATATAATTGTACATAAAGTTGTGCAATGCATATGTGTTTCCATAGTTGAATATAATAGTTAATAAATTAAAGAATGCATTTATTTTTTTAAATACATTTTGACTTTTATTCATTCAGTTGTAGAGTATACTGTAAATATGGCACATCCCTGATCATTTAACAGCCAGTAAATCCTGACACATCAAACCTTACCAGCTTTTGATAAAAAGAAGTACATGTTTTCCGTTGAACCAGTCACCACTCTCAGATCTGTTGTCATCCGAGAGCAGTGAATTCAATTACAAATGTGTAATCACTCTACCATAGAAGGACATGTGTTGACAGATAGTTTGTTTGCTTTCATAGTTCAAAACCCAAACCATTTCTGTCTGAATCTCCTCTCATCCTAAATGTTTAATTAAACACTGGGAGACTTGTCAGTACTGATATACTTCTTTCCACTACATTAAACAACCTAATCCTTTACATTCCTGTTCTATCTCCATTGCCAAGTCAGATCCTCTCTAAATGCTTCCTGTTTAACCACTGTCTACAGAATTGGCAATAATGCGATTTGTAACATGATTTACAGTTCCGCAAATAAAAATGCAAACATATCTAGGTTGTAGACTTGAAAACAAAGATAATATTATAAAAACAAACAATTATGGATATTGTTACCGCCTCGTAACAAAAGACACAATACATTTACTGGGATACTATACTAAACATAATATGTTTGGACTGTATGATGCAAGACAACTTTATTGCTTTGTTACTATAGAAATACATCTTGTCCAGTATATACAGTTTATCAAAGAAGAGATACGTATATATATATAGTATCTCACAAAAGTGAGTACACCCCTCACATTTTGTAAATATTTTATTATATCTTTTCATGTGACAACACTGAAGAAATGACATTCTGCACAGTGTAAATGTGCTGTCCCCTCAAAATAACTCAACACACAGCCATTAATGTCTAAACTGTTGGCAACAAAAGTGAGTACACCTCATTATTTTCCAGAACTGCCTTAATCCTCATGGGTATGGAGTTCACCAGAGCTTCACAGGTTGCCACTGGAGTCCTCTTCCCCTCCTCCATGATGACATCACAGAGCTGGTGGATGTTAGAGACCTTGCACTCCCCCACCTAACATTTGAGGGTTTAGGTCTAGAGACATGCTTGGCCAGTCCATCACCTTTACCTTCAGCTTCTTTAGCAAGACAGTGGTCATCTTGGAGGTGTGTTGTTATCATGTTGGAATACTGCCCTGCAGCCCAGTCTCCAAAGGGAGCGGATCATGCTCTGCTTCAGTACATGTTGGCATTCATGGTTTCCTCAATAAACTGTAGCTCCTCAGTGCCGGCAGCACTCATGCAGGCCCAGACCATGACATTTTCACCACCATGCTTGACTGTAGGCAAGACACACTTGTCTTTGTACTCCTCACCTGGTTGCAGCCACATACGCTTGACACCATCTGAACCAAATAAGTTTATCTTGGTCTCATCGGACCACAGGACCTGGTTCCAGTAATCCATGTCCTTAGGCTGCTTGTCTTCAGCAAACTGTTTGCGTCTTTCTTGTGCATCATCTTTAGAAGAGGCTTCCTTCTGGGACAACAGCCATGCAGACCAATTTGATGCAGTGTGCGGCGTATGGTCTGAGCACTGACACGCTGATCTCCCACCCCTTCAACCTCTGCAGCAATGCTGGCAGCAGTCATACGTCTATTTCCCAAAGACAACATCTGGATATGACGCTGAGCACATGTACTCAACGTCTTTGTGGTGAGGCCTGTTCTGAATGGAACCTGTCCTGTGAAACCGCTGTATGGTCTTGCCCACCGTGCTGCAGCTCAATTTCAGGGTCTTGGCAATCTTCTTATAGCCTAGGCCATCTTTATGTAGAGCAACAATTCTTTCAGATCCTCAGAGAGTTCTTTGCCATGAGGTGCCATATTGAACTTCCAGTGCCCAGTATGAGAGAGTGTGAGAGCGATAACACCAAATTTAACATACCTGCTCCCCATTCACACCTGAGACCTTGTAACACTAACAAGTCACATGACAACGGGGAAGTGTACCCACTTTTGTTTGCCAACGGTTTATACATTAATGACTGTGTGTTGAGTTATTTTGTGGGGACAGCAAATTTACACTGTTATACAGGCTGTACACTTACTACTTTACATTGTAGCAGAGTGTCATTCCTATAGTGTTGGCACATGAAAAGATACACTCAAAAAATTACATAAATGTGAGTGGTGTACCCACTTTTGTGATATACTATATATATATATATATATATATATATATATATATATATATAGAGATATATTTATATATTTATTTATTTTTTATATATATATATATATATATATATATATATATATATATATATATATATATATAATTGTAAAGTACTGAACTCTACAATGTAGCCTTCTTCAGTAATTGACTTATTTCCCAGGTAAGATCTATGTTGTGGGGCTCTTATATTCAGGTGTTGTAATAAAGGGCTCCAATTATGTACTATAAGTATGCTTCAACTCAGCAGGGTTATTACTCAACTCAAGGTTCCAAAATGTTGTGTGGCTTGGGTTTACACAAAACTAAACAAAGCCATACTTACATCCTGCAATAGACACATGCATGTACATGCATTAAACAACAAAGAAACTCTGCCTCACAAACACAATATAAATAAGTTGAAAGGCAATATTAATATCATGGGTGTAGGAACTGGGGGGGATAAGGAGGACAATCCCCCCAGATTTTTCAATGTGTGTGTTTAAGTGTAGAGAAGCAGTTGTGTGGTATTTGTATACTATATGCCGTATCCCCCGCCCCAGATTTTCTTTGGTTCCTACATCCAAGGCTAATATGGAACAGATATCTAATACAATAAGAAATTCATTTTAATTTACTTCAACTGACTGGCAAATTTAAGAGCCCAGCTGGTCAGTTCCACCAACATTTCTGGGCGAATCAGGGCTCCCCCAAATTAGCTGTGGTATTATGAAGTATTATGTTGCTGTCTTATTTATTTAGACATAAGATGACACCCCAAATCAGCTTTACTTTTAAACTAGCATGATTCGGAACTATAACTCACATCTCCCCCCACATCTATCTTGTTTAGGTACAATTCACCTTAAACAGTTCCAGCCACACCATATAGACACAGGGCGATGACTGATTGATCCTGATAGAAAGCAACAGATCACAGCGAATGTTGCCAATTCATGCTTCAGAGATGTTTACTTGATTATCAAGAAGCCATTCTGAGGTTTTATCTTCCCTGTAGTCACTGTTAAACATGTTTTGCTTACGTGTTACTGGTATTAAATTAGCCCAGTAACATTGCTTGCAGCGGACTTGTATGTTAACTTGCAGGGCGGCCAAAAAATGGCAATGTGCTGAGCAACATTGAACTTCGCCCACGTAAATCTTTGATCTATCATGCCCATAACTTGTTCAATTCAGCTATTAAATTGCAACGTGGTCACTCGTGAGCAAGCACGTAACACGCAAACGGAGCCCAAAGGCCAATGTGTGCTCGAGAGCACCCTCAAGGGGGCTTAAGTACAATACATAGCCCTTCATAATCAAATAAAAACACACTACCGTACATTTATTCTAAGGAAAAGTGATGTTAGATCTTAGAATTAATAGCACAACATTCTCAAGCCCGCAAATCGGGCCAAAAAAATACTTTATTTCATGTTCATATTTTGTGTTATATCAATCGCTGCAATCAATGTGTTACGACATATACTGTAACTAGCATGAGATAGAATATCATATTTACTGCTTTGTTAATATTGCATTATATCTGGACTTCGGGGCCAATCGCAAACTGGATTTGTAGCACGTAGGACCTAGAAATCTACCCTCCCCTTTTTTAGTGATGTAACGCTAACAATCTATTTTTCCATTGGCTCCATCTGAACCCGTAAATACGTAATTGCTTAATTGTTTGTGTTCAAGTAGGAAAGGACAAGTAGGAAAGGAATAGGGGGCTTTGTATAAAGCAAAATAAAATGAAATACTTAAGGTATAATGCCAGTAGCAATCTCAAAGAAGCACGCAGAGACATATAAAGAGAAGGAGGGACAGGAGATGTGCTAAGGTGAAAGCTTCTCTACAGTTGGAGAACACTCCCTAATTGATATTTTATGAATGCTGCAGCTGTGCAGATAGACATTGGTCTATAAAGCCAATATCCTGATAGCAGGGCTTTCTCTTTCTCATGATATGCACATACAAACACAAAAATCAAGAAGATGAAAATAAACTACTGCTATCAGGCTGATATGGTAAAAAAACATATTTTAGACTTTTATTGGTCAACAGAGATGACCTCTCAGGTGCCAAAAAGAGAAATGGCAGCACACAGTGAGATCAGTATGCAGTGAGATCAAAAGCAAAGAAGTTCCCAGAGGAGAAAGGAGTGGGGCTTTTAAAGTGCCCCCATCTTGCTTCTCAGACCATGAAAATCAACATAGCCACTAAAGTTCAGCTGATTGCCATATAAAGGGCAGTCAGCTGATCACCACTTGAGCACCAGGCAAACATCTGGTCTAGATGGTGAGCATAAGATTCCTTTTTTGAAAGGCTAGGGTTCCTTTTCCAAAGAGGGGCCATAAATATAATAATTTAATATCATTTTATATAGAACAGGTGGTGAGGCTCTAAACCCTCACACCCAGACATATGCTATTATCCCATCAATTATTTTATGGGTGTGCATATGTGGTTGGATAGGGCAGCAAAGGATCAAAAAATGCCACAAAATGCCTATCAAACATTTAAAAGAAAATGCAAACCTTATGCTTTTCTTGAACAAATTGATGATATGAAGTTTAAAATTCTTGTATTAAAATTACACAGAAACAAAATGTTCAATTAATATTTTGGAACAGAACATAAACGTTATTAATTATATTTAATTAACTACTATAATTTAAAAGTTTTCCTTATTTTTCTCTAGCCGCAAATTCGGATACTGATATATTTTGAAAAAAAATTGTTAATAGTTTGTTATCTTCATTTTCTATCAAAATCTGAATTAATAATATATCTCAAGCACTTGCCAAAACCAGCCGTCTTTCCAATAGACTAAGCACAACATTTCACATTAAATCAACGTTCAAAGCGCTAACAGCAGATGCTGCTGACATGAACCCAATGTAATCTCTTTAACCTCGTCCTGTAAGCAGCATAGGAGTCATGACCATGTAATTCAGACTAAATTAGATTTAATATGCTGGTATGGAACCTAAGTTCACTTCCCCTAAAATGAGTCACCAATTGTATTTGTCAGTAATGGAAATGATAGACAAGTGACAATTTATGGCTCTTCAAATTAATAGTGTTATGTCAGAATGTAATTCTTCTGTTCAGTAGTGTTATTCTGCAGGTAAAGTATTTGATATATTCCTGTTTATTCATTTTAACAATGTTATATAAATGCCAATATATAAATGCCAATAATTGTTTGTTTGTTTTTTTTGTAAAGAAAGGTTACTCATGGCTAAGCCCAATGTTTATTAGATCTACAATCTGACCAACCTTTATTAAGATAGTGTTTGTTGCTGCAGTATGTTTATTCATCTACAAGAATATACAATACAACCAGGTGGAGACAAGTTGACCTGCCCAACAGAGCCCTGGTTGGTCACATTAACAATACTGTCTAATTCCCAACTGTACCCTTTTGGTTTGACAGTTCCTCTTCTCAGGGAAAGTTTCCCTGTCAACCTCCAAATTGTCTCTCTTTTAATGAAAATACCACATTTAAGGGCAACACACGATTTTTTATGTCTGACCATATCCCGCTTCCTCTGGTTTATCCAGCTGTTATCTCTCAAAATATAATAGAAAGATTATGAGTATGAAGTATTTTAAATCCATGTTCTTTACTCAAGTCCAACATCTCCATTCTTCCTCATCCAAGGAGGAGACCTTTTAGTGACATGAGAGAGGACAGGGTACAAGGAAGGTGTTTGACAGCAGTTTAAAACTTGGATGAACAAGGGAAAGAAAGAAAGAAAAAGAAAGAAAGAATGGAGAGAGAGAGTTTTAAAAGAGACAGCAAGCAAGAGAGACAGTCGACAGCAAGGCAGTAAAAGAGACAGCAAGCAAGAGGTATGGAAAAGAGACAGGAAGTAAGACAAACATTCTGAAAGTTCTTTACTTCTATAAGGAATTTCTTTGTACATCAGATAATACAGTTGAGTTGCATTATTATGGACACCAGGTAATATCCTAAATAATTGCTGTGTGCAGCATGAACAGTAGCTAGACGGTGTGGTAGTGAGTCAATAAAATGCTGGAAGGTTGGCAAGGGTATTTAGAGCCATGGAGACTGCTGTACATCCGACAACAGCTGAAAAATGTGTGGTGGAGGATCCATACGGCGAACATGGCGACTGAGGTGGTCCCACAGTTGCTCAACTGAGTTCAATACCAGGGAATTCGGAGGTCAGGGAAGTACTTGGAAGTCTTCGTCATGCTCCTCCAACCACTCCTGGACAATTCTGGCCATATGGCGTCTTCCTGGAAGATCCCATCCGCTCCAGCAAAGACAGTCAACATGTATGGGTGTACTTTATCTGCAAGGATGGATAGATAATCCAATCAGTTGAGAGTGCCTTCCAGAGATATGATCAGGCCCAGACAATGCCAAGAAAACATTCCCCAGACCATAACGCTACCGCCACCAGCTTGCGTTCTTCCAACAATGGTTGCAGAGTGTTTGTTCTTGGAGGTTTTGCACATGACACACCAACATTCGTCCAGTCGATGGCGCAGAAAACATGATTCACCAGAGAAAGCAACCCTTTGCCAATCAGAACAGGTCCAATTTTGATACAATTTTGGAAATTTAAGCTGTTTCTGGCGATGAAACCTCGTCAGCATGGGTGCAGTGACCAGCTGTTTGCAACAGGGTTCGCTGTTCTGTCAGTTTAGACACACGTCTGGTAGCCCACTGGTTCATTTGAACGGTGAGTTGCTCAACTGTAAACTGTAGCGTGTTGGTTGCAGCAGATGTTCACCTCTGACATCAATGACATGTGGTGCATCGCAGTTTCTACACTGTTTATTCGCAATGGTGTCATTTGTTCAGTCACGTTGCACTTTAACCACAGCAGCTCACAAACAGTTTACAAACTGCGCTGTTTCAGAAATATTGCCATCCTTGGCCCAAAAGCCAATGACCATCCACTTTTCAAGGTCAGATAAATTGCACGTTTTACCCATGATAGCTATGGTTGATATGTTTGTAGAATGCCTTATATACCCATCAAGCTAGCCATATTTCAATCGCTACGCGCTGCTAACATCAAAAGTAGGTCATAATAATATGACTCGACCCTGTATATGAAACCAACCTCAGTGGACATCCAGAATTATTTTTTTTTTTATATGAATCATTTCTTTAAATTGGATGCAAAAACTTCAGGTACGAAATGAAGAACAGATCAATTTTCACAGTGAAGATATAGAAAGGAACATTTTAGGAAAAAAAGGCAGTGTCTTTTAGAATAATAACAGACAAGTAAAATGTCTTTGCCCTAAAGGATTCATAATTTATATTCAATAGATATTTATGCATACAGTTTTCATTTTGATCCACATTTAAACATTTTGATAATTATTTACTGACATTTAGTTTTTTTCTCTACATATTAGTAAAATCAACAAGCCAGTGGTTAAAAAGCTTCATGAACAAAAAAAAACTTTTTTACTGTAGAAATGATTGATCCCTTCAATATGATTAATATAAAGTAATTGTTATCTATATCTGTCACCAAAATTAATATACAAAGAAGCTTTTTTTGCAAACTAAAAGCAAAACGGTGGCATGCACATGTATTGCTGTATAGTCTAATTAAAACTCAGAACTTACTAGGTGAAGATGTAAAAAAACAAACAAGTTTAATTTCTTCAATTAATTTAGTAGCCCATCCTAGTTAATCAAACTATACTTTTTGTTGAGTATGACAAATCTCTTTGTCATAATAGGTATGATATGGAAGATAAAAGCCATATATTTTCATTCCACCAATAGGTCCTCCAAAAGGAACCTTAATTACATTAGGTGGTGATGAAACATTAATTAAGTTCTGTCAAAAATAATTAGGTCCACGTTAAAAATGATTTAATTAAACATTTTTTTCCAATTTAGTAAGAAAACCAAAGTGCTTGTATCTGACTGCTGCCAAGAAAATTGATATTAGTCCTATGGTAACCTTGGATACATTTTTAAAGTAGGAAATAGAGTTATACCTCATGGTGCATAGTACAGTGCAATTTCAATATAAAACAGATAGAGAAATTAACAGTAAAAAAAATTATAGCACTCATTTCTATTGTTGGTTACTGAAAATAAAAACAATTTTAAATAATGTGTGCTATATTATATTAAAATAAAAAATGCATAATGGCTTAAATTCTGCAGGTTTCAACATGAAAACAGTTTTTAAAAATGGAGGTATAAAAAAAATAAATGTATTGATTTTTTATCAGTGCAGCTTTAGCCTTACCAATATATATGTGCAAATGTGTCATCTGGCCTTATTTTTTCTGTCTTCAAATATATGCTAAATGTTATGTGTTTAATGTACCATTAGTTCTATGGAATGTTCTGGCCCTCTACAAATATAATCTTATTATTATTGTTAACTCTACTACTACTACTAATAATAAGAATAATAATACATTTATTCTAAATATAATTTGTTTACTAATTCAGGCCTGTTAACACACTTTTAAAAGGGTAAGGAACTAAATAGATACTGGTTTTGAAAATTGAGCGAAATGCGTTGAATTTTTTAATGTAGCACCTACTCAAGTTTAAAATATGGCCTAATGTGATATGTGAGTGAGATTCAGGTTTATTTGTTTATGTCGGCCAAAAGTATCTGTGCCTCATTAACCCACTAGTACATAGAATGTTCTAATAAATGATAACTGGACAGAAATATACATAAACTATTCTCCACTTGAAGGTTGGTGGTAGAAGAAAGTCAAATATATTGACTCAATTTGCATCACATACTGATGCTTTCAACACATAATTATGACTGGACCTCAAAAATATAACAATAAAAATAATTCAAATTCCACAATGCCTCAACATATGTTAATTAATTTGTAAAATGTTTATATTTCTATATTTTATATTTTTTTGCAAAATTGTATAAAAATGTGTTTAATGGTTGAGTGCTTTATTGGTATTGGTATTAATAAAGCTTGAATTATTTAATTACTCTAATAATCTAAGATGCCACAAATATAGTTAGTTTCCATATTAAAGCCCATCAGTTCATGCATAGCTGTAGAGAAATAAAAAATCAGTAAAATTTGCTTTTAATATGTCAATTTTAAATATATTAAATGGTATCATCTTATTAATCCTTATTTCCTACTTTAAATTCAAATGAATGAATAATCAAATAAATTATGTACAATATATTTTAACAAGCTTAAAGAGTTTTGTTTAAGCCAGCAAACACAAGAAAACTATAATTTTAAACAGAAAGTAACAGTAAAGTAATTAATAAATACATACATAGTTATTTCATTATTAATCTTAAACAGATGTACATTTTAGCATTGTCCATTGCCGCTTGTACTCCCTGCCTTTGTTGTAATTAATTATGCAGCTGTTAAAAATCTAATGAATTAATGTGCATTTTTTTATAATATACATTTCTACTTCCATGTTTAAAACATGAAATTGTTAAAATATTGTTAAATGTCAATTGCAAATTATTATTAAAATTAATAAAAAATTAAATATGCATACACCATAGTTTCAATTATTCTATGTAAAGCAGAATACTAATTATATATATATATATATATATATATATATATATATATATATACATATAAATGAAAATAATTACTTTAATAGGAAAGATGATAAGAATTTGCATAAAATATATTAATTAACCTAAAATATATTAATGTGAAATGTTTCTTGTATCATGCTCTTTCCTTTAAGTAATCTGCACTTACCTGTTCATTGCTTTGGTTTATATATCCTGGAAGATTTGGTCACTGAGTTCTACAGCTTGACTCTAATGGGGAAGAAAGCAATTTATCCCATTATCAGTCACACACATTCAAACAGAATCCTGTCCAGCACAGTAGTTACAACTATAAGCACTGGGACCTTCTCATTGAACCAAGATTGCTTCATACAAAAGTTGACAATACACTAGTGAAAGCCATTGTTGATATTCAACATTTTTTAAATAGCTCAACAGAATAGACAATAAGGCTTGCAGGAAAACTTGGGCAGGAAGCTGAACTGGAATCTGGATTTTAGAATGAAAGAATTTGTAGAATATTTGAAATAGCTATATAATTAATGCATCTACACAAACCTTTGAAATTATGTTATTATTAAAAGTATATAAATGTAAAACAACTTTGGAATGCACAACTATATTATCAATGTAAATGTATTTTTTTACAAGAATTTGCTACAATGAACTGAAGATATACAGTATAAGGTTTTGAGCAAAGCAGTGACTTTTTCATATTTTAGAATTTTTTTTAAATAAACAAACTATGATATATGCTCAATATTGCTTTAACAATAACTCCTTTTTTCTATTACACAATTACACACAGACTGTTCCTATGTCTAATAGTTATCAATTACATTTATGATTATGTTTCTTTCTTTTATGGTGAGAATGAAAAGATGTATTTGTTAGGACAATTATCATTTTGCATTTTCTTCTGTAGATACGATTATTTTGTTGTTACTGTTGTTATTTATTTATTTCATTTTGGGATTTTTTTTTTTTGCATTTTCTAAAGAAGTCATGAATACAGAGGGATTAAAGAAAATGAGTAATATATTAACTTGTGCCTGATTTAGTTTACTTACCGATCTTAGCACAGAAATACAATTAAATTGCCACATATATTTAGAGAAAAAACAGGTTTTATATATTTACCTTTTTATGTTATAATTATATATTTTATGTTAGTTTTATGTTATAGTTATATATTATAATATAATTACCTGTTTCTATTTTATTCTCTAAGTTGCTTCTTTCAGCTTTTTTCTCAGAGTGCCCTTGAAAACCAATGGTATTTCTGTTAGTCCTATTGGCATTTTTAGTTACAATTTTTCCATCACAACAGTTAAATTTTCCTCTGCCGTGAAAGCTTCCTACCAGTTGTGAAACTAGATCAGCAGAAAATAAATGGTGGCTTCCATTGCAGTGCAACTATTTATAGTAGGTAATAAATTAAAGCCTAGGGCCCTCATTCAATTGCGATTTGGCCAATTGAATAGGGGTCTAAATAAGCACGTAGCATATTTTTTTTAAATAAGTTTTTAGTTAGTGAAAACCTTGTTTTTGGATAGATGCTTACTAACTAAAAACTTCTTTAAAAAAAATCTGTTATGTGCTTTTTTAGAGCCCTATTCAATTGGCCAAATTGCAATTGAATGAGGCCCTAGGTTATTTTTTTAGTTTCTTTTGCTTTCTAAAAGCATTTTGTTTATTATGAAGTGTAGGTACTCAAGAGATTATTATTTAAATATAGGACTACAGTGGTCCTTTAATTAGTGTTGCATTTTTTTCTACATTCTCAAAACCCCTGTCTTCAGGTCAATACATTAGGTTATCCCCTCCATGCTAATCAAGCACACTGACTCTACTTAGTATATGCTGACATTGAAGAAAATGTTGGATACCCTAGTATTTATTTAGTTAAAGAAATTAATTGAATAAAACGAATAAATAATTTTCAGTGCTCTTTAAAAGGGCCACTGAATCCATGATTCTTACATATCTTGGGCCTCATTCTATTATCGGCCGTAAATCGGCCGTAAGGCTGCGATTCCTTGCGGGGGTTCTGTTAACTCGCAATTCAATTATACGGCCCTGCAAGGATCTCATCTTACGGCCGGCCGCATATCTTGGAACCGGCCGTAAGCTCTGAAATCTAAAAACTCAAAAATAAATTCAAGCCTGCGCTGTACAGCTCTGTAAATGTTAGGGATCATATTGGGGGACATGAGGATT
This sequence comes from Discoglossus pictus, assembly GCA_027410445.1. Classification (NCBI taxonomy): domain Eukaryota; kingdom Metazoa; phylum Chordata; class Amphibia; order Anura; family Alytidae; genus Discoglossus; species Discoglossus pictus. Next base: position 78,744,322 of record CM050168.1, read on the forward strand.
AAAAGTAACCCACTCTCAAGCTTGCACATCAGCCCAAACCCGAGTTCAAATTAACTGTTTATTTTCCGGCTGCGGCGTGGGCGGGTCTGAGGTGCTCCAAGCACTCTGGACTTTTTACATGGATATTTTACGTATATTAAAAAATATATATTTTACGGATTTGAGTATAAGGTAATTATGTGCTATTTTTGCTAACACCGAATATCACTTTATAGACTCTGCAAAGTGCAGGATGGCTTTATTTGGGCTATTTTATGTGCTTAATTGGTGCTAGCGGGACCTCTTTCCTGCAAGTAAGCTGCGGCTCGCTTTTAGCCTTGCAGAGAGGGTTCCCGGAGCAATTGAATTGCAAATAGGAATTTCTTACGGCCGATTTCCTTGCGGCCGTTTTAGATCAAAGGATTTCCTCCGGCGCGAGCGGCCGCAAGAGATAGCAAGGCACCGGCCGCAAGCCTGCCAGAATCCCCAGCCGGAGGGGAATAGAATAGCAGAATAACTTGCGGCCGGGCCTTGCGGCCCCGCAACGGCTGCGGCCGTTAATAGAATGAGGCCCCTTGTGTCTGATAAAAATTATCCTGTGATGTGTATACATGTGAGTTATTAGCAATTATTATCAATCATTTCACTCCTGCACAAAGATAAAATATAGGGACAAAGGGAAGGATCAGAAAGCTGATTGACAGACAAGAGTTACAAACTTCAATTTGCTTTCACCATAAGAAAATGCAATTTTAAAAAAAATATATGTTTTATTAATGCTTCTGGATTTCACTAGGAATGTAATATACCTATGTATCTCTTAAATTTTGTGTATTTACCTTTATGTGCTTTATTTTCTTCTGACAACGTCTCAAATATATTTGTACTCCACAAATTAATCAAAAGCTTCATACATCACTATGCAACAGAAAAACAGAACAAAAAAATCAGAAAAATGCAGGCAACGGTCATCCTATTTATAGTCTCTTAGACATTAATTCAAAGTCTAAAGTGCTCTCATCAGTATTAAGAGATGCAGGTCAAAAAAAAACTGAATTTATTTTTTTATATTTATTTATATAGCCACCTTAATTATTTTCAAAAGTACAGTGTGGGAGAAAAGATTGGAGTTATTTATAAAGCTCTTTATGACTCATTCATTTAACATCAAAGAAACAGTGGTGTTTATGTGATGATCTATAAAATAAATTAGAGACAAAAATAAAGATGTGTCTATATATAAATAAGTCTAGTCTGTGGAACATAGTGTTTCATTTAGCAAAATCACTGTGAGTGCAAGAACTTGTTATGTATTATATATATATATATATATATAAAATAAACCGTCATTTAGTGCTCCTCAAGGATAATTGAAAATTTCATAATGCTTATTTTTAAATTACAATTTTATACCTTGATGTCTCTGCTGGATAATGGAGTCATTCATAATACTTTGGTGGAAGTTGTGTGTTATGAGTGTACTGTGTACAGTATTGAGTGCTAGACTTCTTTTGTATTATACATATACAAATAGAGATAGAGAAGAGAACAACCCAATGGAGGATGGTGGAAGAAGATGGTGAGGGTTAGAGGATGGGAAACGGGTGATAGATAGATTAAGAAGTGGTGTGTTTTAGTGTTTAGTGAGGGTGGAGGGGGATTTGGTGTATAGGTCTTAGCTTTAAAGAACCACTAAAATGTACTGTTTTGAAGAACATGACTTGATAGTTAACAGAATATTAAAACAGTTAATGTCTATTGTGTTCAGTTTTTGATTTAATGATTATAGACATTTTTTCCTGGTGTCTAAAAGGCCTTGAAACCTTGTGAGAAGTAGGAGGAACAGTGGGTCCATTTACGATCTGTATTCACTTCTCTTAGAGACTTAATCTCAAAATACCCCATTGAAAGTAGAACTCAAAGGCAGGATAAGGCCCCATAGGATAATCTCCCACTGAACCTTTGGACTCACAGTGTGATGCATACCCGCTAATGTTGTTATTTGATTACATACTTCACAAGCATGTGAAGTTTTCCCCAAACTACAGTGGTCCTTCAATGTGTATGTTGAAAATTTTTTATAATTCTGTTTACAACAAAATTCCTAATAACGCAATGTTGGAATTTACCAAAGGATCACTTTGTGTATGTGCGTCTGATAATGATTATTGCTGGTTGTCTTGGATATATAAAACATATGTAAAAGACCACTGTCACCTTGTATACGTAGGTCAGTGGTTTTCTTATTGGTCATCAGCATAATTTGGCCTTTTATATATCTGAAAGTATTTTCCTCCTGGAGTTGAGTCCAGCGAATGGATGTTTTCCTTTTATCTTTGGAAAATTGTGACACATAATTTGTGGCTGCAGAACAAAGGCCAGACACCAACAGCCTTATTAAATTGCAATTCGGTAAATTTTAAAGGGCTCTATTTAAGCACATAGCATATTTTTTTACAGAAGTTTTTAGTTAGTGAAGACCTTGCTTTTGAATAGAAGTTCACTAACTAAAAACTTCTGTAAAAAAAATATGCTATGTGCTTAAATAGAGCCCTTTTAAATTTACCGTATCACAATTTAATAAGGCTGCAAGACTTTGGAGTTAAAGCATCTCCAGGAACTTATGGCATGACCATTAAACACACAAATCTGTAGTACCTGAGTGCATGGTTATTGAACTTTGTCTTTCCAATATAAGATCTACACTAAGAGCTGCTTATTCTCATGTTTTCACATGTTATATGGATGAAGAAGATCCCCTCTTTCTCAGTTTGATTTATGGAAGTTTCATTGATCAACATACCAATAAGCACATTCAATATATTTAATATTGTACAATTAAAAACAAATCACATGTACTGTATGTATGTGAATAGTAGATCTTCAGCCCTATTAAATTAGAACCCTGTAGCGACATCGGCAAGCCCGAAAAGGCTTCAAGCTTGAAATTCAGCTGTGTTACAGAGCTATTAAATTAGACCATGCCGCGAGTTACGGGCCGGAGATGCAAGCCTGTAAACCATTCTTGCACCGTTTGATTTGCGGCCGTGAACATGATCAATTAGTCAAACCTGTAGTTACAGGTTTAAACGGAGCCAATGGTAAAAGAGATCGTCAGCATTACGTCCCTGAAAAATGGAGGTTATATTTCAAAGCCTTACGGGTTTCAATAACGTGGTACGATCCGACCCACATTCCAGAAATAATGCAATATGAATAAATCCATAAATATGATATTCAAGTGCATACGAGTTCCATTATATGTATTAACACATTGATTGCTGGGATCGATATAACACGGAAATTAAACAGAAATAAAAGTATTTTATATTGCAGATTTGCGAGCTTAAGAATGTTGTGCTATTAATTGTAATACCTAACATCATTTTCCCTTTCATTATTTGTACAGTAGTGTGTATATATTTGCATTTACAGTCCTAGGGATAGGACTTTTAAGCCCTTTGCGGGTCCTCTCTTGCACCAGTTGGCTTCTTGGCTCCATTTGATGGTTATGGGGTGAAAAAACAGTGTATTTGTTGCAATTTATTAGCGAAATTGGGAACGTAGCAGTTACGGGCTTAAGAGAACAAAGGATTTGTGGTAGCGCAGTTCAAATTTCCACGTCACGTGGGTTTTTTTTCGCACCTAATCAGCAAGTCGTTTGCGGGGAGCTTTGAGAGGCCAATTTAATAGCCGTAAGTCTTGCGAAATACGTTACGGGCTACGTTTTTCAACGTTGAGGGAATTTAATAGGGCAGCCTGCTTGTGTATTTAATATTACACTCTGTTACTGATTTGTTTGGTTTATATACTAATTTAGTTTTATGAAGAGTAGATATATGATTTAAATACTGAATAATTTACTTACTGTAACCTATTTTTTTGGTTAGCTCCAGGTTTAACTGTAGTAATTTACATAGCTAGATGACTTTGTTAATAAAAGTAATTGATATTTGGTGCTGATACTGTAATATTGCCAGGTTTTTGTTATTATAGGTCAATAATGACATTATTCCAATCACTTTATCTTTGCCAACCACTATTGCACTTTGTAGGGCATGATTGAAATCTAACACATCCAAATTTTGCATCTTGTTTGTACATGCATATGTGCCCACGCTAATGAAAACAGCTACTGGACTGCTCATGCTTGACCTCTAAAACATGCATGTGCTACTCTGATGGTGACGTGTAAAGGGGGCAGGATAATGCTACATTGGGCATTGTCACTCTGTTGATTGCAGATTAACAAGCATTTTCTTAGTAAATCCCCAAATGTAGGATAATAGCTTATAAGTGCTGTCTATTAAAGAGGCACAGCAAAAGCCTAATTTAAGACATGTAATTACAATTGGTTGTTATTCAAAATTTGGAGCAGAAGTGTTAGATAACTGAGCTTAAAATATGGATATTTTAAGTATAAAATACAGATAAAGATCCTCCATCTCTCCAAATGACATTTTCGTGTGCTTAAAGGACCACAAAGGTTGCCATGTGTACTCAGCACCATCAGTAAGAGGATGGACAATCATGTGGAAAATGTGTTTACATTTTTTAAATTGAATTAGATATTGTAATTTTAGTTTAGCCCTTGAAACCCTCCAACATGAATCTACATAAACAATAAGGCTGGAGTCTGTAACTGTTATACATTGTATTCTATAGATTTACAGTGTATTTTAAAGCAGAGTGTGTTGGCGTAGTGGTAAGTGCTCTGTTTCAAATATTTTTTTGATTGATAAGTCATAGGTTCAATTCCCCTGCCTTACACTTTTTTGTAATTAGTTTTTTATATATTTCAATTACACAAGTGTGTTAATTAATACATAAGTCAATTAAAAAAACACAAGTATAATTTTATTATTTGATATATATATATATAATTATTTTTAATTATTAGGAAAATAAATAATTTAGAGTAAACAAAAAATCAACACAGTTACCTCATATTAACATATGCTTTATTATACAACATAAAGGTCAAATTTCTGATTTTTAAGCAATAAAGGAAAAATATAACTTGAGGGTTTTGAACCCAGGACCTTTACCATTGCAGACTATAGCCTTACCCACAATGCTGTTTTGTTAGTACAGTAACTGCTAGAATATAACCAAGAAGTTACAAATCACTTATCCAAACCCTCTACTCATGATTCTAATTAATATTCATTATATTCTGCTCTGTCAAGAGCTCATTACACATATAGGGACTTTTGTGGTCCTTTAATTATCTCTCACAATGGTCCTGAGTAACCACGAAGAGCATGTTTTGTTGTTATTGTTGTTCAGTCCTTCAGTGACCCTATGGACAGCAGCATGCCAGGTACATTGGTCTGTGTTTCTGGTTGTGCTTATCCATATGGTTTTCTTGGCAAAGATACTGGAGCGGGTTGCCAGTTCCTTCTCCAATTTGTCTGACCTCTCTGCTATCTTTTGTGACCCTACATAATATAGCTCACAGCTTCACTGATATAGACAAGCCCCTTCACCATGACAGCAATCCAGAAGGAAACAAAGCATACCAGTTGGTATAGGTTGTAAATGGTGTTGCTCAGTTGTGTCTGATTCTCTGTGACCATGTGATCATAGACAATACACCATGCTGATCCACTTGGTTTTCATGGCAGAGATAATGGGGTGTATACCTAGGATACTCCAATCCAAGTACTTACCAGTGTGACCTCATGGTTGTCTGGCTGGATTTGAACCCAGGATTCTGGGGTGAAAGCACCTGCATCTGAACCACTGCACCACCAGGGAACCCTGGTATGAAAAATAAAAGTCTCATTATTTATTGAAGAGTTAATCAAAATAACTGTGAGGAGAACATTTTTATGTAATTTATGCATACAATACTCAACTTTCAAGTTAAATTTCCTAATATTTTCACCCAAAATGTCTGTTTATTTATTAATACATTTTGTTAGTGCCAGTAGTTATATTTACTATGTAACTAGAAAATGAGGGTTAGTCCTGGCGGGCATGGATTGCCAGAGCTATCATAAACATGTACTTAGCATCAATTTAATGATAACATTACACAGAATTCTCTCTATTTGTCTGGTATGGAGCCAGTGGATTTGTGGGAACCAGATATTCAATACCAAAGTTACTGTGAACAATACAGAAAATGACAGATCTGTAATAGAAAGTACACACCTCGTCCACATTTCACTGGTATTCAACTAAGCAGCTGCCAATTTAGCCGTCTGTTACATACAGGAAATTGCACATGTTAAATGGCTGTTTGTTATGTTTTCTTGTCTCAAGTTTCACGTTTAATTTCAATTTCTTAATTCGCATTTATGGTAAAAGTGATTTTTGCCTACTGCTAAGGGAATATAAAGCTTTTTGTCTTTTATTCCGGGTGTGTTTTAGATGTCAAGAAAAAAAATTGTATCATGTATCTATCTCTAAGGTTATTAGTGCATTGTTTCTTTAATCATAGATAGCAAATATTTTATAAGTGAAACTCTTTGCAAAAATGACTTTATTGAAAACATTATTAAAAGGACTCTGTTTTATGTAAATGTTTTTAAAGGCATATTAAACTTTAACATGGATTATGAATGCATCTGATAGAGTAGAATCAGTAGTGTATGAAAATGTTTTTTTGCATGAAAAAATCCCAAAATAAATATTAATAAACTTGCCATTGACATTTGCAAATTTCTTCAGGTTTCTGCCACTTGATTTTGAGAAGGAATGCCTCTTAAAAACTTTAGCTAAATTTGCAATAAAATTAATCATTTGTTTTGGCCAATCACTGACAGCTATAACATTGTTTCAATGACTAGCAAGTCAGTCTGTGCAGCAAAGCATCATGGGATGTGTAGTCTTGATTTCCCTTCCACAAGGAAGCAAGGATGAGCTCAGACATTGCTATGTGCTGCTGTTGGATTGAAGGGCAGCATAGGGTTAAAAAACAGACCCAAATGCAGTGTTTCTATTGGCGGGTACCAGATGCCTATGTAAACACCTCTGGGGGTGTGGAAACCATTTTTTTAAATAAAGTAAATCTGTATGTGTATAGAATGAATCATTATAATGTATGTTTCTGATATAAGCAGAACAAGTTACAAACAGGGGAACTTCCATATACCTTTAGCTAGTTTAATTAATTGTATATTCTTTAAATTAATTATGATATAAAATTTACGCTACACTTTTTAGAGTTACACATTTTTCACCTTCTGGAATCTCCCGTTTTCTTCCCATATCCCCTCATGAAAGTCGCAATGTTGCACAGCTGTGACCTTAAGCAGTGCCTAGAGGGGAGGAGCTTCACAATACCAGTCTCTCACGTTGCCAACAAGCAGACAGTATCTCAGCAGCATGAGATGCTTACTTAGGCCCTCATTCAATTGCAATTTGGCCAATTGAATAGGGGTCTAAATTAGCACATAACATATTTTTTTTAATGAAGTTTTTAGTTAGTGAAGACCTTGATTTAGGATAGAAGTTCACTAACTAAAAACTTCTTTAAAAATATATTTAATGTGCTTATTTAGACCCCTATTCAATTGGTTAAATCGCAATTGAATGAGGCCCTTAAAATATTAATATAAAACAATTTTGCTTAAAGAGTCACTTTAGTTGATATCTATATATGTATATAATATAAAATATTTGTTTTTCTATTTTAAATGGACACTAATCATCAAAATCTGTGCTTTTAACCTTGATCATGTATTCATTTTGTTACTACTATATGTATTTACCTACTAACATTTAAATGGCAAAAGCTGGACACATATATATTGTTTAAAATGATGTAGTGTTACGGACTGCGCAGGAACATAAAAATGTATTTAGGAGGATAGATCCATAAGTGACCAAATAATATATATATATATATATATATATATATAAATAAATATATTATAAATATATTATTATACACATCATAAATCTATCTATCTATCTATCTATCTATCTATCTATCTATCTATCTATCTATCTATCTATTATCTATCTATGTGATCTTGTGAGGCCCGGGTTTCAGCCACAGGAACAGGAGGTGAGGGAGACCCCCCCCCCCCTATCCCCCCAGTTCCTACACTGCTGAGTGTTACCACCATTCTGTATAACATGGACTTAATATGTGTACAGTGTATGTACAGTAGACTCTCAGTTAACCAGAACTCAAGAAACCAGAAATCTCAAGCAACAGGAAAACACTGCACTGCACCCTCGAACATACCTGTTTGTAAGTGAGGAGTGAAAGCTGCTGCTGCTAGAACAGCCCTCACTGACAAATATACTTTGCAGAGCATCCGATGTGCCTCTTTTAATAGTAACGCTCAAGCAACCAGAAACTACATTTATCCGGCATCTACCAATCCCCATGGGTGCGGGTTAACTGAGATTTCTCTTAGATTTAGAGAGAAAACAACTGGATTAACAAGAGAAAGTGATTAGGTGTGAGAAACAGGATCTTCCCATAACATTTGATATTTTCCTTCAAAAGAGCACCATGAGAGAGACTGAAAGCGACAGGGATTCATCTAAGAAACAATGGCTGTCCTTCCAAAATAGGGTCATTTTGGATGTATGTACATATATCACATGGTCTATCAAATAATGGGGGGGATTTACTTACCGTAATATTGTGGATGGCTGCACTATTTTGTGATGAGTCATGATGACCTAATATCCATCATCTAATTTCATGATGAGAATTATTAAAGGCTATTTTTGTCTATCCACAGCCCAACACAACAAATCACACCATCTGTGTCTGATCTACACCAGTCATACACCGGAACACACAGCAGGAAGTCTGCTATAGCTGCCCACTGTAATAGCGTTGGATCTAAGCAGCACAGTGAATTGGGCAGGACCTATAAAAGTAAGAGCTTTAGGGTATAACTATTGGATTGCAAAGTTTCAACATTATAAATCAAGATACGTACATAATACACTGGCCCTTTAATGTGGGGTACAATATGCTAATTTACACATCAGAGTGCTTGATAAGTGTGGTGGATCTAAACTGCATGAAAACTTAGGGAGGCATTAGAGTGCAAACAGACTATAATGATAACATCATATCAATGCAGCTAATTAGTATTTGCGAGCTTCTCATTTTTAAATTAATAGAGCCAAAAAAGGCTGATTAGCTCAGGAATTATCCAAAGGCTAGTACTACGTGTAGCTAGTTTTTGTTCTTTAAGCATAGATTTCTAAAATTACTTTTGGGGATTGACAATTAAAGTATATTTGTGCCATAGTGCATTAGTAAATTCAGTCAGTGGCAGAGCTAGTCATTTTTTTTTTGCCATCCTCCCCAAGGTGCCAGCTCACTCAGCAAATCCTTCTCTCACACCAACTGGTGCCACTCACAAAAGATCCCTTCCCAAAGCAGCTGCCTTCCCCCCAAGATCCTCTTTTTCCATTCACGGGCCAATCCTAATAATCCACTAGACCCATCCCCAAAGCAACTCTATTCCCCTCAAGACTCCCTCAGCCAGTGGCCCCTCTTAATACCCCTCAATATAATATTGTGAATTACAAAACCTGATATTGGGGAAAACGTTTTTAGAAAGGAAAAAAATAATTAACACAACCTTTACATTTTTCACTTTTATATGCCTTTCTTTAGTGGGCCTAATTTTTTTAGCTCCTATCTGGGTGAACATTTTATAAGACATCAAATAATCTTCCCCCTGGCCCACTAAAATCTATCTATCTATCTATCTATCTATCTATCTATCTATCTATATATCTATCTAACTATCTATCTAGAGTTAGGTAGCCGTGTAATAATAATAAATAATAATAAAATATTTACAAAAATGTGAGGGGTGTACTCACTTGAGTTATTTTGGGGGGACAGCAAATTTACACTGTTATACAGGCTGTACACTTACTACATTACATTGTAGCAAAGTGTCATTTCTTCAGTGTTGTCACATGAAAAGATATGACAAAATATTTACAAAAATGTGAGGGGTGTACTCACTTTTGTGAGATACTGTAGATGAATAATCAGAGTGTTGCAGTATATAGTCATACCTTTTTTATTGGACAAACATGTTCAAATAGGTGTGTCCAGACCTAAACCCTATTGAGCAATTGTGGGGCATCCTCAAATGGAAGTTGGAGGAGCGCAAGATCTCTAACAGCCACCAGCTCCGTGATGCCATTATGGAGGAGTGAAAGAGGACTCCAGTGGCAACCTGTGAAGCTCTGGAGAACTCCATGCCCATGAGGGTTAAGGCAGTGCTGGAAAATAATAGTGGCCACACACAATATTGACACTTTGGGCCCAATTTGAACATTTCCACTTAGGGGTGTACTCGCTTTTGTTGCCAACGGTTTAGACATTAATGGGTGTGTGTTGAGTTATTTTGAGGTAACAGCAAATTTACACTGTTATACAGTCTGTACACTTACTACTTTACATTGTAGCGGAGTGTCATTTCTTCAGTGTTGTCACATGAAAAAATATAATAAAATATTTACAAAAATGTGAGGGATATACTAACTTTTGTGAGATACTGTATCTATCTATCTTTCTATCTATCTATCTATCTATCTATCTATCTATCTATCTATCTATCTATCTATCTATCTATCTTTCTATCTATCTATCTATCTATCTATCTATCTATCTATCTATCTTTCTATCTATCTATCAAGAGTTAGGTAGCCATGATTGTCCAGTAATCTATATGTATTGCAGTATATAGTCAAACCTTTTTTCCTTTTTTATTGGACAAACATGTTCATTTATTATGTTTGTCCAATAATAAATGAATATGTCTGTCCAATAAAAAAGGTATCACTATATTCTGCAATACTCTGATTATTCATATACAGTATCTCACAAAAGTGAGTACATTCCTCACATTTTTGTAAATATTTTATTATATCTTTTCATGTGACAACACTGAAGAAATGACACTCAATGTAAAGTAGTGATTATTCTGATTATTTATATATATTTATAATTCTCTCTCTCTCTCTATGTATATATATATATATATATATATATATATATATACACACACAACTAAGATGTGTCAGTGTACAGCAGTACATTTGAGACGAAAAAAGCACAAGACTTATAAATGTGAGAAAACTCTTGTTGGGGAGAAAAAAAATTCCATGCACTTTCCCTACTCATCTACGGACAAACATGCAAGAACATATAAGCTCCTGTATGCATTGCATTGTAGTAAAGATCTTCGAAAGTGCCAAAGTAAGGCAATATTTTGATTAATTTTGTTTCTTTTAATATCAAATTTTCAGGTAATCTCGTCTAGTAAAAATACTACAATTTAAAATTCTGCCTTGTGCTATCAGGGCCCAACTGGCTTTTTGAGCTCTCCTTGGTACCTAGCTTGCACTGCTTGTCAAAATTTAATGAGAGTACCCATTCTAAAATAATTGAATTTTCATATCAGAGAGAACCAGGATTGTGCAGACAATAAAATTGCTGAGTCCTGCACTGTTACTGGCAAATACCTTTTGCTTTGCTCATGGAATCGGTATGTAAATGCTCAGGGTTTGTATTTAAGGCATCTTGCATTTTGAGTTGTAGGAGTAAAATAATTTCAAATGGTTCCGTTGATAAGTAGCTGATTATAATGCTTTAAATGTAATTTGTTTGGAGGGTCGGGATAAGCGTTTGGTTTATGCATTATATAAATGTTAATGTGCAGTGAGTTTAATTACGTCTCCTAACTTTTACCAAGTACTGTTTGAAGGACACCTCTTAATCAGATGGAAAGCTTTCATGAAATATTTCAATGCGAAAAGTTGATGACCTAAAAAATGTGACTATGCTGAAAGTCAAATTATAAGCATATAGAACAGGTTGCAAAATTATTCAGAATTATCTGTGAACGGGAAGAAGAATATAACAGTATAATTTATTGCATTTTAGTAAAAAAAAGTAAAATATTCAAAAATTGCATAATCTTTCTTGACACATACACATAGACTCCTCTGTGGCTGTACTCTCAGATGCATGGAAAGCAATGAGCTAAATCATCTTGGAGATGTGTTTATAGCATCACATGAACTGTGATGTCACTTTTTCTTAAAGATATATGGCAAGACACAGGCCCAGGCCTAGGGCAGCATATTTTCAGAGGGCAGCAACCTGCCATAAATTGCCAGTGTTGTGACTCAAGAGATAATCAATAATTAATGGCACTGATCTCTCTTTAACAAAAAAAATCTGAATCTCTGTGCTTAGATAAGAAAGGCTGACTGGCAATTCAAAACGGCAAACTTCAGTGTCACCCCAACCGGAAGTTGTCACCCCAACAGGAAGTTTATTTAATTTAAAAGAGCATTACAAACTTGGCTGTGCATTGTATTGGTATTTTTCTGTGCAGTAAATCATTTTTGAAATATTTAGAATTGGTTTTGGGGCTCCTGTATGCTAATGTGCGGCTAAGAGTACATGATGAGGGTGAGAAAGGGGTCTAACTGGCAGATAACATTGCAGATATTTATTCTAATTAGCACACATTAATATGTTTGAGGTGCTTTTTTGCATATAAATGCAGCAACAACAAGCTGGGACTTCCCTGATATAAATAAATGATAAATGGATAACACAACATGTACCCAGGTTTTTGCTAGAAAGCAACAACTTGATTTTGGGGTGGAAGAGTGCCATTAACTGTGGGAAAATGCATTTTTTAACTAATAGTCAATTGATAAAGTACTTACAATGTTAAGTTATAAAATAGAACCCTGAGTTATATCTGACATAACACATAAAATAGGGGCAGCTATATTAGCCAAAACCAAGCTGCCTTTATTATACTTTTATTGATACCATTTTAAATTTTATGTATCTATATAATAGGTGACAAAATCTTCTAATAGAGGGGTGGGCAACTTTGGTCCTGGAGAACCCCACACAGACCAGGATTTGAGGATATCCCTACTGCGTACAGATGAGTCAATCACTTCTTCAGTCATCCTGATTGACTCATCTCTGCACGGATAGAATATCCTCAAATGCAGGCATTGTGGGGCTATCCAGTACCAGACTTGCCTACCCCTGTTCTAACGGATCATGGTATAACACAAAGTAACTTTCCAGCTATAGAGATCGTGCAATATTGTTTCTCAGGATTTTTTTTATTTTTTTTATAGATTTTGATATTTGTGAATTTAAATAAATGGTACTGATCAATATGTTTTTATTGTAAGTATAATGTGTATGTTTATTTTTTAAAGAAATCTAATATACTGCACTATGCATGGTTCTTTTGTGCTATCCTATTTTCCCTTTAAGTTATATCATAATTAAAACCTATGCTGTGTCAAGGGTGTAGGAAGTGTGTCTTTATTAACTACTTTTTGTTATGCTTTAGAGGGGGAGATGAAGTATTAGCAGCACAAGGGTTAATCTATTGGAATCTTATCTCCTCTCGTCCAATGGGCTGTAAGGGCAAGTTGGGTGGGTAGAGATTACTTTAGGAGTCTAGGGTTCGTGTCCACCGGAGCACACTGGACAAGTAATGGCTAGAGTGGGCTGCTGCAGGTACCATTTTTTTAAATCACCATTTCACAATGAAAACTCGACTCTAGCTAAGAACATAATTAAGCAGGAAACATATTTTATGCCTCTGCAGGGGCTTTGGTGGAATGCATGATAGGTGGAAGTTTTGTGTGGGAAAGGATTTGTTTGCATTTCCTAAAGCAAGGAGTCTTCTTCTGGGCTAGTGAAATCAATATCAATTTCAATCATGTCCAACTATTTAACAAAGACTCTCTCTTTCCTTCTCCCCACCCCTCTCTCACACTGATAGCCAAAGTACACACTCTCATGATTCAGTTCTGCAGAAGTGATGTAACAAACAGAAAACTCTGCAAGGGAAGCAAATATGATTCTGCCACTATACACATCTCTAGTACGCCCTCATTTGAAATATATAGAATACAAGTTTGTGCACTGCTTCCTAAAAAATACATTTTTGAGCTGGAAAAGGTACAGAGAAGGGCTACAAAACTAATAAGGGGAATGGAGGGGCTAAGTTATGAAGAAAGACTAACCAAATTAAACGTATTTTCTCTATAAAAAAGGCATCTAAGAGGGGATATGATTACCGTATATAAATACATCCAGGGTCAATACAAGGCTTTGCCAAGTGAGCTTTTTGTGCCAAGAGGTTTTCAACTGACAAGAGGACATCCTTTGAGGTTAGAGGTAAAAAGATTCCACCTTAAAAAAAAAAGGGGTTTTCACAGTAAGGGTAGTTAATCCGTGGAATTCTCTACCAAAGAAGGTGGTGACAGCAGATTCCATAGATAACTTTAAAAAGGGGTTGTATATATTTTTGAATAAAAAGGGCATTCAGGGTTATCCTGGATAATTAGAGACTGAGTATTGATCCAGGGAGGAATCCAATTGCTGATTTCAACCTCAAATACTATGTAACTATAAAATGGATTCATATACAGGTAGTTACAGACCACCCGACTTACAGACGATCAGTACTTATCTTTAAATGACCACTGTATATAAAGTCAATGGGGAAGACTTTATCTACCAGTATTGTGCTAAATTTTAAGACATAATGTTTTCCACCAACATAATGATCTACGTTAAAGGTTCCTTGACAACAAGCTTTTGCTGTTGGGGCAGCCTATCAATAATTGTTCACTCTCTTATCATATCTGATTGTTCATAAAACCCTTTAGACTTGTCTCTCAGCCAAAACTCCCAGACTCCCCTTCATGTCTTCATCATAGAGGAAACAAACACTCAACTTGAGGCAGATTCTCTAATCTTTGAATATTAATTTATTATTGAAAATTGTTATCATAAATTATTACATATGAATTGCATTAATGATACCTGCATTATCAAAATAGCTAGCTATTCTTACTAGGGCATTACAGAGGTCCTGTAACTGAGCGCTATCGACTGCAATAGGTAGTAGAATATGAGTTATGCCTGCGCGATGTGGCCTGCACTGGCGTTACTACCTTAATTCTTGCCGGCACACTGGGAGGCATCGGGAGGGAGAGAGGGAAAGAGAGAGAGGGAGGGTGGCAGAGAGAGAGAGACAGAGAGAGAGAGAGAGGAGGCAGAGGGAAGGAGAGTAGGCCAAGGAGAGAGGGAGGGAGAGATAGATAGGGAGGGAGAGAGGGAGACAGAGGGGGGAGGCAGGCATGTAGCGATGGAGGGAGGGAGGGGGAAAGACTGAGGGAGGCAGAGAGGGAAATAGAGAGAGAGGGAGCCAGAGAGAGGGAGAGAGAGAGAAAGGAGAGGGGGGAGAGAAAAGAAGGGAAGGTGAGAAAGTGAAAGGGATAGAGAGAGAAAGGGTAAGAGAGAGGAGAGGGGGAAGGAGAGAGACAGAGAGGGGAAGGAGAGAGAGAAAGAGAAAGCACACACACACACGGAGGGTACACTGAGAGAGAGAGAGGCAGCGCACAGAGAGAGAGATTGTGCACAGAGAGAGGGCGCACAGAGAGAGACAGTGGGCTCACAGAGACAGCACAGACAATTGAGCATAACATATTAAACCGTAATTTATGATGGGCAAGTTACTAGTCATTATATAGTATTTCCTTATGTACAATAATCACTCTGTGTTAAAGAATAATTAAGATGTCACTGTATAACATGTGTAATTAACTATCAAAACTATCTTTGCCACTTAGCCTTCCCTATTTTTATTCCCCTTCACTGTCTGACCCTTTTCTGCCTTGACCTAATTAAGTTAGAAAAGTATAGCCCCTCCACTTCCCATTCACATATTTCCCTTCCTTGACACTCCCCTTTCACCATTATTAGAAAAAAACTTGAGAACCCTCCTCCGAACATTTTAGGGAACATTAAATCATTGTGAGAATTCTAGATATTTACTGTGAGAGTTTATTCATACTCCTCTAGATCTATTCATGTTTATCTGTTTCTCAATTAGATAAGTGCATATGCTCTGCTACAGCATAATTATCCATGGGAGAATTGTATAGTAAAACAGAAGCTGCCTACCACAAATGTACTCAGGACATACTCCAATATTTACACAATAAATCAAGTTAAACAAAAGTGGGGTATCTTCATGTTTTTGGTGCAATGTTTCCTGCCCTTGGGGTTCTTCATCAGATATCTACTCCTAAAGCAATTTCCCATCCATTCCCTTGTATAGTTGATAATGTCATTACTAAATGTATGTATATAAATAATGAAATATGGGTTATCTGCCCTTCTACTCAGTGGCAGTTTGTACTGATTGACTTCTACAATATCTTCTATCACAACTTCATGAAACCCCATCCATGATCTTGTGTTAAAGACCTATCAATTTCTACCTTCTTTTCTTTTGCAGTTTACACTTTTGCTTTTTTAAAATAAGTTTAAGGGTGTTCCCTTTCGTCTTTGTGCCTTTTTCTTATCTTCAACTGTCTTCTGTTTCATTGTTAGCCTCTGGGCTGTTTTTCTTTATTCTCCAGTCTTTGTTTTCCAAAATTCTTTTTTTCAGTCACTTTCTACTTTGACCCATGTTCCATTTTCCCTTTTAATTCTCTAATTTCCCTGACCCACCTTTCTGACTACCATTTTATCCAATTTCACACTTTCGTGTTTATATCTTTTTATATATACATTTTTCCCATTTTTATGTTATTTACGTTTCTCGTAATAATGTCTCTGTAATTTCAAAAATTATTTTATGCATCATGCTATTCACAGGAAAATACAATGTAATGATGTATGAAAATAGGTCTTTAGCACTAGTGGAATGGAAATCTCATTTTGTTATCTCACATCTACTTTCATTATTAAACTATAATTATATATAAAATGAAGATAATGTAATGTCAATCACATTTAACCTTCTCTGATCCCCCATGATTCTTTGCACCAGAGGCTCAAGGCCAGGTCTCTGCTGACTGCTTGATAACTGAATGAGTGATTATCCTTCTTGTTAATAGACAATGATATAGAAATGCATCAGCATGTACGGAATATTAAATAGGAGCTGCAAAAGCTGTGATAAGAGTACAAGATGCTAACATCACATATTGGGATACTAGTTGTCTCCTGCATTGGTGGAGAGTAGAGAAAATTTTTGACTACAAACATTAAAAAGTAAAAAACAATAACAACTAAAAATACATATAAAAATAGTTCAAAATAGAAGTCCATCTATCATATAATAAAGCATGGATATGTAAGCGCACTGTAAATTAAATTTTTTAGTTCTTTTATAAAAATATAAACTAGTTTTTAGTGCACCAACTATTAAACTTTTATCAACATGACTTAGGGCCTCATTCAATTGCAAGGCTGCAACTCATGGTGTATGTCTGCAGGATTGCTGCGGGCTTGAGATTTGCTACAATTACGGAGCGTTTTAATTGAACAAGGCCACAACTTACGGCCCACAATTCGAAAACTAAACCAAGCACTCGGGCATAGCATTTCAGAGCCTGAGCCAGATCAATTAAGCAAGGCCGTAACTCTCTAGTCAGAAATAGCCAATAGAAAATGAGACTGTCATCATTACGGCAGTATAAGATGGAGATTACATGTCAATCAATTAGCATTTAGAGGTTGATATGCGATGGGACTCGCAAACCCGCAAAATACAAAATAATAAAAATGAATGCTAATACTGTTCTAGTCCATGTGGGTGGCCTGATATGTATTAACACATTGATTCCTGAGATTGATAGAACACCAAAATGAAACATACAAATAAATGATTTTTTATTGCAGATTTGCGAGCTTGATTCTAATGCAATTAATTCTAATGTATTTACTCGCTTTTCCCATCATTTACAGTGCAATATTGATTTTTTATTTGCATTTACAGTGCTACGGACATGTCTATAGCCCCTTTGCGGGTGCCATCTGGTACCCGTAGGATTTCCTTTTACATTTGCTGTTTACGGGTGTGAAAACATTTGCAGGCTTACGGAATTGTAGCAATTGAATAGCGATTTGTGATTTTAGCTATCGTAACTCAAAGGCTTCGATGGGGCATAAGTTACTGTTGTAACAACCGCAGGGATTTTCAGCCCGTAACCCGTAGATTGTTTGCGGCTTGCAAAAAACACGCCAATCGAATACCACATTAGTTTACAGTCTACAATATGGGCTCCCCTAAGCTACAATTTCTCAATTGAATTAGGCCTTTAGAGTAGAACCTTATAAAATCACTTGGTTTTATCCAGAATAATAGCATAGTCTGTGCTTCTATAATACATAACATTATATGCAAACTCTCAGTTTTTGGACAAAACATTGTTTTTTCAAATTCTTTAAATGGCCATTTCTCTATGTGATCATAGGTTTATCTTTAGCCTCATATCTTTACACTATATTATATGGTCATTTTGTTCCTTATAATCTCTCATCCTGTACATAGAAATCAAAGAAAATGTATAGCATTGTACAGCAACATTACTTCTCTTGCCATAAAAGGGATTTCATAGTTCTGTGCCCAGTATTGCATGTTCTTCTTCTAAATTGTAAGCTCTTTGGAGTAGGGACCTCAACTCAGATGCCTCAAAGTATATAATTGCTTTCCACTGTTTTTATATTTTTTCATACCTTACAATTTGTTCGCTCATTGTCGTTAAAATATCCATTGGACTTAAATGAACACAATTAAAAAGCAATCTAGAAAATGTTGGAGATTTCTTAATATACAGATAATTATAATTTATGTGAGCAGTAGGTAAGGATGGAAAAAGGAGCAAAATAATTGATTGGTCTGGCTAATGTCTAAAGTTAGGAGTCATTTTTTAAGTTATAAAAAATATATGTATTGGAAGACTCATAGATCAACTTAGTAGTAAAGAAATGTTATAGTAAAGCAATTAGGAAAAATAGCATGATTTAGATATAAAAGACCTATCTTGCAAGGAAATGAAAGCTCCATTAACACTCTAGAGTGGAGTTTCATTTAACAATCTGACAATCTTGTGGCTCTATGATGTACCAACTAAGTTGCTGTTTTTTGTCCATGAGTGATGGGAACCTACAGTGGAGTTGTGCCAGAGCACACCAACTGATTACATGGCATCACAAATAAAACAATAGTTGGCGAATTTTGACACTAAGAGCTTTTGGATCCTTCAAAAAAAGATTTACCATTCTTAAATGAAGGCTAAATAGTCAAATAAAAACATAGTTATGTGCATGCTTAAAAATAAAATCCAAACAACTTATTTAATATACATATCTGCCATGTATACTTTCAGACCTTATACCTGCCTACTCTGGTCCCATGTGGACAACGGCAGAGTCTACCTATATGTAGACGATCTACTACTTTCTTGACCTTCAAAAAAGCCTGAATATTCTCTTTAGCCCTGTTTACGTTTCTGATTCTCAAACCCATTTTTTCTTTTTGAAGAGCTACACCGTGACTACAAATCCCTGGGGCTACATTTGTTTTAACATCAAAGCTGAAACACTAGACACCGATATCCTACGGACACCTTCCTATCCATCCCATCAGCAGAAGCACGCAGTTCTATCAATATTTAGACTTTGATAAAGTTTCAGAAGGGTCATAGTGTTCATGCCTTGACAATTAGACATTAAAAGCCAATCAACATGTGTGACATTTTTCTTGCATACTAAAATAACCTACACATTCAAACAGCATTGCCTATCATACCTTAGAATATACATGTTTTAAATCTAAAGATGCTTGGGGTTTAGGGTGCATGGCTGTGAGTTAATAGTGATTACAAGAAATAAAATCACTTTTACCGTATTCCTAACACATATTTTGAAATATTAGGAAGTGTCTTCTGATATCACATAACATGTTTGCAAGAAGTGCAAACAATCACAATTATAAAACTACACAGTGTTGTGTGCAAAAAATAGTTTCTACTCACTTTACATACAAAAAGACTGCTAAGAAAGTTTTATAGAGATTAATAGAGCTGTCCAGGATAAAATAGGTAATCCAATCACATATATAGTTGTGAGCGTACGGGCCGTTGCTCACGCTTGCGGGCGCCGAAGGCGCTCCATCCCAGCAGCTTGCAAGATCGTAGCGAGGGCTGCGGGCAAGATCGTAGTGAGGGCTGCGGGCAAGAGCGTAGCGAGGGCTGCGGGCAAGGGCCTCAGTTGCTGGGATGGAGTGCCTTTGGCGCTCCATCCCAGCAACTGAGGCCCTTGCCCGCAGCCCTCGCTGCCCGCAGCCCGCAGCCCTCAGTTGCTGGGATGGAGGCTACAGCACTCTAACCACGAAAAACACTTACGGATAATCCGCTAAGACGCATACCACACATTACGACATCTCAAAAATCGGACGCAACCCGCGGACAGGAAAAAAGCAAAAACACAATAAATACACACAACACATACATAAAAAGCTTACCTACAGCAAGAGGAAACATCCAGGACCTCAAAAGAACTACTTACACCTTCACTTAACTAAAAATCAAAGAGTTTAGACACTACAAAATTCTCTAAGCGAGAGAAAAAATGGCGGACGAACAAAACGAAAACGAGGCTACAGCACTATAACCACGGAAAACACTTACGGATAATCCGCTAAGACGCATACCACACATTACCCGCCATTTTACGATAATGCGGAAGTACACAACTACGCTAACAGTTTCGGCTCGCTCGAGCACACTATTACACTGCACACGTTCATCACGCTCACACAGCAGCTCCACACCACTAATGCTGCAGCAACATCAAACAAGGTTCACAGCTCTTCAACACAATGCTTCAAAATAGGTAAAGTATATTCATTTATTAATTTGTATTATATATTTCAGTAGTACACACAAAACAACATTAGCTACCTTACAATTCCATATGTATATTAATAACTAAACAACTTTCCAAACATACACATCTCATTGCCGTCATTTTTTGACGGGCAAGTCGCTAGTAGTTAATAAACTCAAGTTTTTGACTTTATACAGTTTTTTTACCCAATATATATGTAATAGAGCTCCAGAATAGCTTACTATTAATACAAGCCATCGGTGGCCCCATAATGATCAATTATCATATCAACATCAAAGTATTTACAGCTGATAACTTATCCCATGCTACATTGTAATATTATTATAACTGGATTTTGTTGCTCCATGATATTTATGTATGATGGATATTTCTCTGGGCTGAGGGGTATCAAACACTTTTGCTATGTATAAATTATAACAATTTGATTTTGTACACTGCTATATTTTTTTGCTACATTATGTCTATATTACAGTAGGTACTCACTTTTAAATAATCTGAAATAAAAAGATCAAGACTCTAAATAGAAAAAAAAATTAAAAAAAATCACTATTTCACTTAAGTGTTACATATTTGAAAGGGAAACATGTTCATCAGTGATTTTAGTCAGCTTAAGTTCACTATAGAAGGGATAAGGTGGGGGAAATAAAGTCATAGAGTGAAAGGAAGAGTTTTCTGGGACCAGACAGATGAAACACTAGGGGAGCACTGTATGCTATGAAAGAGAACCTAGTGAGGGCTACATGGGAAGCCTTTGAGGCCTGCACAATGCCCACCAATGCCCTAAACCAAACTTCTTTTTCATTTGAGGCCCACTGCTGGGTCCATTATATAAAAGGTAATTGTCACAACATCCTAGGATATCTGTACTGTGTACATCCAAAGAAACCGTCAATAGAGAGAAACTGGTAACCTGCCTTCTCCCAATTCCTTACCTCAACAGGATTTTGTCATCTTGGATGATTGCCTCCTCCAAGGAGATCCTGAGATCCATGTCAGGCCTACATGCAGCAACACTTTATCAGCTATGCAATCCTAGAAAATCAAATTATCTATGAAATAACCAAAGAGCACCAGATTACCCTCACATATATATAAATATTACTTGTATACCTAATGCCCATGGCCCTTATCCCCTTTACCTACAAAAAAATTATTACAAAATAATTCCCATTTGTCATAAATATCTTCTGTACATCAGGCATAAATAAAAAGTATCACAAATGATTATGTATAGTCATAATCCCTAATTTATTAACAAAATTTGAATAAAATAATGTACCATCACAACTAAGCCACATGTACTATAGCTTTTGTCCTTTTTTAAAGTGGTCACTTTCACAAAATGGCGAGTTTCACTTTTGTTACAAGAATGAAAAGTAATAACACATTTTTGTAGATGGTAGCCAAAACATACATTTGTTGTAAGGGATGTAGTGCTCAAAATTATAGTAAAGCACTGCGGATTTGCCATAGACCCGTGCAGATTCAGTAGATGCTAATTGATTACCTCTAAAAGAATAGACGTAGAATATATTTCTCAAATAATTAAATAATTAAACAATAGTTCATGGCCCCTATTCAATTTCAGCCTTAAGTCTGCAGGCTTGAAATTTTTAGCAGTTACAGAGCAATTCAATTGGTCAAACCCACAGTTACCTGGCCGAAAGCCTAAACAGTAAACCATGCAATCGTAAGTAGCATTTCAGAACATGTTCATAATCAATTAAAAAAAGGTCGTAACTACCGATTTAGAAACAGCCAATAGTAAATGAGGCTGTCATTATGACGTCAGTAAAACATGGAGGATAAACCCCAATTGGACTCGCAATCCAGCATTCTACATAATAATAAAAATGAATAGCTCCTTGATTACCGAGATTGATATAACATGGAAATGAAACGTAAAAAAAAAATGTTTTATTGCAGATTTGCAAGTTTGAGACTGTTGTGCAATGAATTCTAATGTCTTTAATTGCTTTCCCCGTCTTTTAAAGTTCAGTATTGATTTTTTTTATTTGCATTTACAGTGCTACAGACAGGTGTTTAACCCCCTTGCAAGTCCTATCTGGTACCCATAGGATTTTCCTCTATATTTGCCATTTATGGGTGTGAAACAATTGCGGGCTTGAGGAGTTGAAGCAATTGAATAGCAATTTGTTACTGTAACATTTGCAGGTTGAAAGATCAAAGGCTTAGATGGGCCGGAATTACGATTTTGACAACCGCAGGGATTTTCAGGCTGTAACCCGCAAAGTGTTTGCTGGTAGCTAAAAGACACCAATTGAATAGCAAATTAGTTTACAGGCTACATTACTGGCTCCAGTAACTAACAATTGCTCAGTTGAATAGGGGCCCATGAGAAATGTTATCGCAGCCTTTGTGATATATCTAATATTAAACACAATATGACCCATCATACTAGGATTAGGATTTATCTGCCTCTCTCTCTCTCTCTCGCTCTCTCTTTCTCTCTCTCTCTCTCTCTCTCTCTCTCTCTCTATATATATATATATATATATATATATATATATATATATACATTTTTTGTTTATAGCAACTATTTGTGCCTTTATTCTATATCTGGCTGCAAAGAACACATTCCCAAATAATGAAATAATGAAATAATAGTCCATGATAAGTGCAGCCTTTGTGATGTATAATCTTAAACACAATATAACCCATCATACTAGGATGAGGATTTATCTGCCTCTATATATAAGCATTTTGCTTATAACAACTATTTGTGCCTTTATTTTATCTATAACACTCCTAGCTTTCTGATTTAGTCAAATATTTTATTGTATATGTTATAAATATGTATATCTTATGTTCCATTTGCAATCTTCTTAAACTGTGGACAAAGAATAAAAATGTAGTTACTATGCATAGATACTGTATTTTATTGTTTATAAGTGCACATGCTTTACTCTAGTATTATAGGGTATTACTATTTTAAAATAAAAATATTGTCAATAAAGTGTCATAAAAACCTCATGAATATAGATTTGATCATACTATGATATTAATGTAATATTATACATTTTAGTTGCATTTTTAAGTCAAGTATTCCATCTATTCGAATAGTTACTTTTGTCCAATATTGAAGGTATCATGTGCAGGAAAACCATATACCAATTATTATTTTCAAACCTTTTAATAGACCACACTGCTATTTTAATTTAATTATATTTTCTGTTTGCCTTCCTCTGGAACAACCAACAATTAACAATTACCGTATATACTTGAGTATAAGCCGACCGGAGTATAAGCCGAGGCACCTATTTTACCACAAAATACTGGGAAAACGTAGTGACTCGAGTATAAGCCGAGGGTGGGAAATGTGCTGCCCCCTGTGTCCCTCTTGTGCCCTCTGTGTCCCCCTCTTGTGTGCCATTTCTTGTGTCCCCATTCTCTCTCCCCTGTGTCTCTTCCCCCTCTCCCTCCCCTGTGTCTCTCCCACTCTCCCTCCCCTGTGTCTCTTCCCTTCCTCTCCCTCCCCTGTGTCTCTTCCCCTTCTCCCTTCCCTGTGTCTCTTCCTCCTCTCCATTCCCTGTGTCTCTTCCCCCCTCCCCCTTCCCTGTGTCTCTTTCCCTCCCCCTCCCTTATCACCCTCCTCAACCCCCCTCCTCACCCCCTCCTCATCCTCAACACCCCTCCTCAACCCCCCTCCTCATCCTCAACCTCCCTCCCCAAACCCTCTCCTCCTCCTCAACCCCCCTCCTCAACCTCCCTTCTCAACCACCTCTTCAATCTCCCTCCTCAAACCCACATCCTCACACCCCCTCATCATCAACCCCCCAAACCTCAACACCTCCATCCTCAACCCCCCTCCTCATCCTCAACCTCCCTCCTCAACGCCCCTCCTCATCTTCAACCTCCCTCCTCAACCCCCCTCCTCAACCCCCCTCCTCAACCCCCCTCCTCAACCCCCCTCCTCAACCCCCCTCCTCAACTTCGCTCCTTAACCCCCTCCTTAACCTCCTTCCTCAGCTCCACTCCTCAACCTCAACCCCCCATCCTCATCCTCAACCTCCTTATCCTTAACCCCCCCATCCTCCTCCTCATCCCCTCATCCTCAACTTCCCCACCGCATCCTAAACCCCCCTCCTCAGCCTCAACCCCCCTCCTCAACCTCCCTCCTTAACCCCCTCTTCAATCTCCCTCCTCAAACCCACATCCTCACCCCCATCCTCAAACCCCCTCATCATCAATCCCCCATCCTCAACAACTCCATCCTCAACCCCCCTCCTCAACCCCCCTCCTCATCCTCAACCCCCCTCCTCATCCTCAACCTCCCTCCTCAACCCCCCTCCTCATCCTCAACCTCCCTTCTCAACCCACCTCCTCAACCCCCCTCCTCAGCCTCCCTCCTCAACCTCCCTCCTTAACCCCCTCCTCAACCTCCCTCCTCAGCTCCCCTCCTCAACCTCAACCCCCCTCCTCAACCTCAACCCCCATCCTCAACCTCCTCAGCCTCAACCCCCCCCATCCTCCTCCTCATCCCCCCATCCTCAACCCCACCATCCTCAACTCCCCCACCTCATCCTACACCCCCTCCTCATCCTCAACCTCCCTCCTCAACCTCCCTCCTCAACCTCCCTCCTCAACCCCCCTCCTCAACCCCCCTCCTCAACCTCCCTCCTCAACCCCTCCATCCTCAACCTCAACCCGCTCCTTCCGGCTGCGTCTTGACCCGGTCAATACTAATGACGTGACGCGCATGTGACTTCACGTCATTTGCATATCCCGGGGTCCCGACGCAGACGGAAGGAGCGTGGAGGATCGGAGGAGCAGCTGCAGATGGAAGGTAAGTGAGGGGAAAGGGAGAGGGAGAAGTAATAAGAGGAGGGGGTTGAGGGTGAGGATGGGGGGGTTGAGGATGAGGCTAGGGGGAGTTGAGGATGAGGATGGGGGGTTGAGGATGAGGATGGGGGTTTGAGGATGATAAGGGAGGGGGAGGGAAAGAGAGCCACGGGGGGGGGGGGGGGAAAGAGAGCCACGGGGGGAAAGAGAGCCACGATGGGGGGGGGGAAGAGAGACACGTGGGTGGTGACTCAAGTATAAGCCGAGGGGGCCCTTTTATGCCTTAACAAAAGGGCTGAAAAACTCGGCTTATACTCGAGTATATACAGTAATCTGCATATTGCAGATCAGAGGAGATCTAAAAAGGTTGAACTTGATGGACTAAACATATTTTTTCAACCCCAATTACTATCAGCCTTATTAAGTTGGAGCTACATTGGAAAACTCCAGATTTACGTGTTAAGGACATTAAATTAGCCCTGTAATGCTGCTCGCTTGTTAACATGCATGTAAATAATTTGATCTGTCATGCCCGTAACAGCTACTTGTTCAATTCAGCTATTAAATTGCAACGTGGTCACTCGCGAGCAAGCACGTAACACGTAAATGGAGCCCAAAGGCCAACGTGTGCTCAAGAGCACACGCAAGGGAGGTAAAGTACAATACGTAGCACTTATTAATCAAATTAAACACACTACTGTACTTTTATTAACAGGGAAAGTGATGTTAGGTCTTAGAATTAATAGCAAAACATTCTCAAGCCCGCAAATCGGCCCCCGAAAAATACTTTTTTTCTTGTTCATATTTTGTGTTTTATCGATCCCTGCAATCAATGTGTTAAGACATATACTGTAACTCACATGTAATAGGATATCATATTTACTGCTTTATTAATATTGCACTATATCTGGACTGTGGGTTCGATCGCAAACTGTACGTGAAGCATGTTGGACTTCGAAATCTTCCCTCCCCTTTTTCAGTGACGTAACGCTAACAATCTATTTTTCTATTGGCTCCATCTAAACCCGTTACTATGTGATTGCTTAATTGTTTGCGTTCGAGCACAGAACCCCGACGGCCGAGAACTGGTTTACGAAATAGCCTCTCTTGCTTGTAGCGAGCAGTGCTTTCTAATTTAATTTATAGCAACGTAAGTAGGCCAAATTTCAACCCCGCAGCCATTACGTGCTTCACGTTGGACTTACTGGCATTGAATTTAATGAGGCTGGTAGTTCATTCAAACATGTCACTGGTTAACACATGTAACATGTTTCTCTAATTTTTTTAAAAATATTTTTATTGTAATTAAAACAAAATACAAATAATTAACAATTTTGTTGTAGAGATACATAAATACACACATTTCTTTGTCCTTTTATGTAATTTTTCAAAACATTAACAGTGATGAATTTTAAAAAAAACTGTGGGGAAGCAGACAAATAGTGGGGTAATATTATTTAATTTCTCTTTCCTGAAAATTATTTAGGTTCTGTTTGTTATTATTTTTTTATTTTTGTCAATTTTATCCATTTTTAAAAATTGGAATCTATAACTGCCGATATCATGTACATTGTGTGTGTATATTGATTTTTTTTTTAATCTCTTCTATTGTGGGTTTATCTTATTTCCAGTTTTTAGTTATGACAATTCTATTATCTAAAAATATTTGATTTATTAGGAGTTGTGTGTGTTTTGATACGTTTGATATAGGTAATCTTAATAATGCCTCTTCTGTTTTTTTAGGGATAGGGAATCCTGTTAGTGTTTCTAATACTGAATATGTTTCTTCCCATAGTTGAGAGGTTATGTTTCTTTAATTCTGAGGAATGAGTGACAAAATCATATCTAAAAAAGTGCCCATGAGGTGATATAATTACCCTGTATTTACAAAAGTTAAACACGGTTTCACTTGTGGTCTTTTTTTTAACCAACACTTCATTATCTTTATCTTTTAAAACATGTGCCTGACAAAGAAAAAAATCACCAGTGAATTTATAGATATTAAAAAAGAAAATATAAAATTTAGAATTTAAAAATATTATACATTTTATAAGTAACTAGCGAATTGCCCGTCAAAAAATTACGGCAATGAAATTGTAAGGTAGCTAATGCTGTTTGGTGTATAATAATGAAATCTATAATACATTAATAAATGAATATACTTTACCTGTTTTGAATCATTGTGATGAAGAGCTGCAATCTGTGTTGATGTTCCTGCAGCATTAGTGGTGTGGAGCTGCTGTGTAAGCGTGATGAATGTGTGCAGTGTAATAGTGTGCGTGCGCGAGAACAAACCGTTAGCGTAGTCGTGTACTTCCGCATTGTCGTAAAATGGCGGGTAATGTGTGGTATGCGTCTTACCGGAATATCCGTAGGTCTTTTGTGGTGTTTTGCGAGTTTCTTGTGGTGTTTTGCGTGTTTAGAGTGCTGTAGCCTCGTTTTCGATTTGTTCAGCAGCCATTTTTTCTCTCGCTTAGAGAATTTTTTTTGTCTAAACTCTTTTATTTTTACTTAAATGAAGGTGAAAGTTACTTTTTTGAGGTCCTGGATGCTACCTCTTGCTGTAGGTAAGCTTTTTATGTATGTGCTGTGTGTATTTATTGTGTTTTGATTTTTTTTATGTTCGTGAGTTGCGGCCGATTTTTGCGAGGTCGTAATGAGTGTTGACGTGTCTCGTATGTTGTTTGCGTTGCGAGGTAAACTTTGCGAGGGTCGCAGTTGGTGTGTCGTGTTGTTTGCGTTACAACGTAAATTTGCGAGGGTCGCAGTTGCTGGCAAGGAGCGCCTTTGGCGCTCCATGCCATCAACTGAGGCCCTCACTTTGCTACGCGAGCCCGCAAGCATGAGCAACGGCTCTGGCTGGCTCGCCTGCTCACAACTATATATGTGATATTTCAAATAAATCACCTTTCCCCATCAAAACGTCAATTATATTGTGTAGAACTAGAGCATAGATTTTTTATTTCAATAACTGGAAGTTTGAGCAGCTAAAGAAATAAACATTTTTTATTCAATATATTATTGATACCTATATAATTTCTGTTTTAATTAATCTATTTGTTGTTATATAATAATCAGGAGAAAGCACAATGAAGACTATAAAGTATATTTAATAGTAGGACAATTTGGTGCCAAACAATATTTGAGGAAACGGAATCCCCCTGAAAAAGCCCTAAATACTAAATATGTCTATTATGGGAATATTAAGTACCAGATCAAATATTTAGCTAAAGAATACTTTACAAGACTGATACAAATGCCCATTTACTAATTCAAGGTCTGATTTAATATATATTAATTATATATCTGATTTAATATATATATGATTATGTTATCATGTATAATTATTTTAGATATGTATATTGTAACTTTCTTAAAGGTGTGTTTTTTTCAATTAACGAGTTAGTTGAATGCATTACATGCAGTGTATTTAAAGAAATAATCCTCTCTTGTTCTTTTACATATTTAACATATAAATTGTGGCTATAGTTTCTTTTTCTACATTCCATTATATTCTATTAGGATACAGGAGACAGATATGCTTATTTTAGATATGTATTTATTGTCTTATATTTTTGCGATGGATAATAAAAAGAAGTTAAGCAAATGAAAAAAAAAATGATTTACCGGTACTATAAAAGCCATAAAACATCTACCAAGTTTTCCTTGCTGTCTAAGACCAAAAATGTTTTTTTTTAGTATGCATTTATATATTTCTTTAGTTTAATAAAGTTTTTGGGGTAAAAATATTACAATGTTAGTTTATTTAAAAAAAAATCAACTCTCTTCTGTCTACTCTAGCAGTGTTTTTGTACTCGGCTAAAATCTTTAAACAACTGGTGGGAAACTTATTTACTTAACATAAAACAGTATTTTTTGTAAATGAACCTCTTGCTGGTGAATTGTTCTGTTTGTTGACTAACAATAGACATAAGTTCTCTAAATTAAAATGCAAGGCTGTTTTGGATCTTCTAGTAAGTTTAGTTTCTTGAATGGAATAGGTGTTATGGAAATCAAGGGAGTCTCCTTGGTACATCTTAATTTGCTTCCATTTAAAACAAAAAGAACTTTACATGTATCACAAAAGAATAAATTGGGCTTGAAGGTCAGAACAGAAAATCATTAGCCCCTTTTCCTGTCTCCTCTGTGCCATTTAAAATGTAAGCTGCTAAGGTGTATTAATTACAGCAAGCTTGTTTTAGTTGTAGATTCTAAAATAATATATTTTAAAGGTGAATATAAGTGTTTTTCAAAAAACTTCTTATTTGTGCAATAGTTCATTTATTTACGGCCATTAAAAAGTGATATACCAGTACAACACATTTGGGGGATATATAAGGCAGTTCATATTTTGCTCAGAATAAATAATAAAGCTTTACAATTACCTCAGAGACAAAGAGGAACGAACACATTAATCAGTTTGTTACATATTGTTACATTTTGTAAGGAGTTAATTAGACCTCCCATATAATTTTTATTTTGTTCTAAATATGTAATGTTGCTTATACTGTGAAGGTGATGCACTACATTATTTCAGTGACAGGCAGCCTGATTCACTTGAATAGCCTCGTAGGTGGCCCCAGAGTCCTTAAAAGCACAGCCTGGGGCTTTAAGCCCTTTAATTCGATCAACTAATTTGAACAAAATAGAAAAATTGGTATATGAAAGGTATTAATTGGTAAGAGAGGTATAGGCAATGAGAAGATGTATTTAGGAGAATAATTGGTTATTATTTGCTAGTTTTAGATAGATATAATGGGCTATGTTTTGTTGAAGAGGGCATGCTCAACACTGCAGAGAACAGACTGGGTGTTGCATGGGAAGTGCCTGAGGCCCGCATGTAGTCACTGGGAATTCTGATGACCACCACTGTTCTATATGAAACCTCTGTATCAAAAGTCATTGTGTTGACCCCTCTGTAAAAGTTTATTATTAACAAACTACTGATGAATCACACATTAAGCATTAGCTTTGTGTAATGATGGAAGAGGTGCTTCAAGGTTTCTTAGCTTTTAAAGGAACAATTACTTTGGCTCCCATCTCTTAATATTCAATACAAAGAAAAACAAGAAATGTACATGGAAATTTTACTGAATTTCATTAAAAATGAATGCTATAAAAGAGATAATGCTCCAGATAATGTCTAAACAAAAATCCCAGCAAAGTTATCAAAACAGAAACCAATAATAATAAAGTAGAAGAAAGACTATATTGTAATTTCCGGAATGTGAGACCCATTTAGAAAAAAATTCCAGGGTCATATATTCCAAATATAGAGCCTAATTCAATGGAAGCTTTCGGAAGATCCAGGCTCGGAAATGTAGCCCACAAGTTATTTTGCTATTCAGTTGAGATCTTTATGCAGGCTTGGATCAAGTTACGGGCTCTGGGCTGTGATTCATTGTGATTGTTCAAATGGCAAGTTAATGTGCCTCCAAGCCTTTGATCTTTCTCGGCCGCACGAGTTGCGAATGCTAAAATTGGAAATCACTATTCAATTACTCCGATTCCCCCTCGCTAACCAATCCGTCAAGCCTGCAAATGACAAAAATCGAACCACAAGTTACTGGTACCAAGGAGATCTCACAAAGGGCTTAATGACATGTTCGGAGAACATTAAAAGCAAATAAAAATTAATACTGTACTTTTATTAAAAGTGAAAGTGATGTTAGGTCCTAGAATTAATAGCACAACATTCTCAAGCTCGCAAATCGGTCCAACAAAATACTTGATTTTATGTTTCATTTTCGTGTTATATCGATCCTGGCAATCAATGTGTTAATACATATAATGGAACTCGCATGTAATAGAATATCATATTTATGGCTTTATCAAGCATTATATCTGAAATGTGGGTCAGATCGTAACTCCTAATTCAAGCCCGTAGGAATTCAATGAAAAATGGAGGTTGGATTTCAAAGTCCTACGTGATAGGACCCAGATTCCATTGGCTGGTTCTAACCGGGAGTTACGGCCTTGCGTCATCGATCATGTTCAAGCTTGCAAATGCTACTTTCGATAGCATGGTTTGCGATGTGCGCTGTCAGGCCAGGACTTGCGGGCCCGGCCAACTGAATAGCACCATAAGTTGTGGCCGTTGTGGGCTTGCAGCAGGCCCACAGCAGGCCCGCAGACATACGGCCTACTCCGGTCGAGTTGCGGCCTTGCAATTGAATCAGGCTCATAGTGTTTTCCTCTTAAATTTTAATCCTATGCAAAATCAGTGGGTCAAATATAAACAAAAACATTTATTTGGGGCACTTTTCCTGCCTATACTGCCTATGTACAGCCTTGGAATGCATCAATAAAAAAAATATAAATAAAATTGCCTTTGCATTAAACCTTTAAAAGACACAAAGTGCAACTTCAGAATCACAAAATTGCCTACAAAACCCCCATCACCATGTGTCAGAAAACAAAATATCAAATTACTAAAATTTGCACTAAAGCTTTGCATGCCCTTTCATATATATTAACTCCAAAAGTAGTAAACACAATGGTCCTCATTCAATGTGAAAGTTGTCAATTGAATAGGGCTCTATATAAGCACATAAGATCTTTTTTTTGACAGAAGTTTTTAGTTAGTGAAAACCTTTGTTTTGGATAGAGGTTCAGTAACTAAAAAGTTTGTTTAGATTTTTTTGTATGTGCTTATATAGAGGCCTATTCAATTGGGCAACTCGGAATTAAATGAGGCTCAATGTGAGTAAAATACAAATTAATATTGTTGAAAATATATAACATTATACTACAAAAACATTAATAGAAGATAAAGAAACATTTTCTTCTACCTCAAGTTCACCTCATTACTATATCTATAAAATGCAACTTAATAATTTCTTCCATGTACCTTTTTACTACTTCTCC
Source organism: Discoglossus pictus (assembly GCA_027410445.1). Taxonomy (NCBI): domain Eukaryota; kingdom Metazoa; phylum Chordata; class Amphibia; order Anura; family Alytidae; genus Discoglossus; species Discoglossus pictus. The sequence continues at coordinate 78,776,684 of CM050168.1, forward strand.
CTACATATTTCCCTATTTGCAGTCTATTTATCCTATATAAATTAAATAAAGCACAATTACTTGCGGTCATATATTCAGTATGTGTCACAAGTGCATGTTCAATATCATGGAAAATAGATTAAAATCTTTTTTTAAAGGTCTTTTGAATTTCCTGGGCGAAGTAGCTTCATGTTAGTATTTGATCATTTTACTTCCACGTTTTCCATCTCTGTAACCATTTAAATAGATAAATAATCTCTATTACCATTTAGCTTGTGTTCAATAGGGCTCATTACTAAATGTAATAAGCTATTTGAATAGAAAGCCTGCATTAACAAATACTATCTGGCTAAATGGGTAAAACACAATAGCAGGTTTATTGTTATACAAATTAGAATGCATTTCAATAATTTTATTTATTCATTTTTTAAGTGATATCTGACCTTTATACTAATGATGTCATAAGTTATTTTTAACTAGTTAGATCTCATATTTAGTAGACAGCCTTAGGCTCAAGCATGTAGAAAAATGTTCTTTGTGAACACAATTTGATTAGTTAGGTTTTTAATAATTCATGATTTTGTTTTTAAAGGACCAAATAGACCATGTTGAAAGTCTTAGTGGACAACCTGAATATTGCTGATGTCTTGATGATTCTTCTGCCCTTTAATTAACAACTGCAATGTGTTTTGCAATTTTTTAATTTAGTTTGTGTACTATCTAGACCTGGTTGCATTGTAATTAATTTATTTCATATTGTTTTTTAGTTTCACCTAAGGGAAGATCATAAATCACAGTTTAAGATCCTCAGAATTAAGTTGATTTAAAAAGTGTTTGCTCTTAGAGTTGATTAAAGTCTGGCTTTTAAAACAATAGATGAAAAATGGTGATATATATATATATATATATATATATATATATATATATATATATATATATATATATATATATACAATATATATATATATATATATATATATATATATATATATATATATTCACTTTCATATTTAAAAGAGGAAGCATCTCAGCATTTAAGCAATTAATACATAATTTTTGTAACATCAAGTGCAATATGTTATACAAGATTTCAACGGCATTACCAAAAAGTACTTTTACTATTAAGGCAATACATCCTAACATTCATTAATATTCTCTTTTGTTTTCAATGGTGATATCTTTGAATGTTTGTAGATTTCCTAAAACTTTTCTTCAAAGAATATAAGATATAAAATAAATAAAGCTATAAAATAATTTTGCAATAATAAGTATTGCAAAAAATGTAGTGCTAAAACAAAAGGCTATAATTTCAACTATTTACTTAAGTAGTTAATTAATAGTAGTTAATTATTTGAATCTGTTTACTATAATAAGTTATTGTGAATGGATGTTAAATGGGAGTGTTAAGGTGTGTTATGGGTATCTGACATGTGGCATACAGTGAAAGTGAACATCTAAGTTCTATAAATTTACTAAAAACAAATTTTGCTTTTCACCACGAACGATGCTGATATACAGCACTGCATGTTTTCACCTGTGAAAGCAGTATATTTTATAGTTAAATAAAATTATATTAGCAACAATACAGCCATTTGCATACAAATAATCAGCTAAATATAACAATAAAATTAAGTAAACACAACTGATGTTAACTGCAGGGTAAATGAATCCAAGCTCATGGAAATGATGAATTAAAATTTATGTTGTTAAATATTTATTCATTTATATATTGTTATATATTTATTATTTTAAATATCTATCTATCCCGCGACACACCGTGTACATTTATCTTATGTTAATATTACTTTTTTATTTCATTATATGTTTGACAAACTGACATTATAAAAAAGTGAAGATATGCAGCCACAATTAATTAGAAGCTTGTATCTGCAACATGAGACCCGCAATGGCTGCGAGCTTGAAGAGTTGCAGATTTATGGTGCTGTTATTAATTACAACAGGCTGCGAGTTACGGGCTTGAGAGTCAAACCGGTAAACCATTTTTCGCTCGTCGGATGTGTAGCTGTGAACGTGATCAATTAGTCTAACTTGTAGTTACAAGTTGGGATGGAGCCAAAGGCAACAGAGATCGTCAGTATTAGGTCACTGCAAAATTGAGGTGGGATATACAAAGTCTTACGGGGTTCAATTACGAGTTACGATCGGACCCACATTTCAGATCTAATGCAATATTGATATAGCCGTAAATAAGATATTCTATCACATGCAAGTTACAGTATATGTATTAACACATTGATTGCTGGGATTGATATGACACAAAAATTATACATTTAATAAAGTTTTCTATGGGGCCGATTTGCGAGCTTGAGAATGTTGTGCTATTAATTCTAAGGCCTAACATCACTTTAACTTCAATAAAAGTACAGTAGTGTGGTGATATTTGCATTTCAAGTTCTATGGATAGGACTTTACCCCCCTCTCTAGCAATCGGCCTTCTTGGCTCCATTTGTGAGTTACGAGTTTGATTTGATTTAATAGCTAAATTGGAAATGTAGTGGTTATGAGCTTGAGAGAACAAAGGATTTGCTGCCGCGAAGTTCTACGTTCCGCGTCCCGTAGGCTTTCTTCAGCTTTGCTGCGTCTTAACCCGTGGGTAGCTTTAAGAAGCCAATTTAATAGCTCGAAGCCCTGCAAGCTACGTTACGAGCTACTATGTAACACGTAGAGGGAATTTAATGGGGCTGAATGTTTTTTGTTATTATTCATCAAGTATGAGATTATGCCAGCCATAACATTTTTGCCAACCACTACTGGGGTTTTGATTGAGCATATGCAGAATCAAAATACATCTGCACCAATGAAGAAACTGTTAAACTGTGTTTTTTTTACCCCTATTTTGTTTGCAAAGTGAATAGAATGGATACATAATGCTACACCGATCATTACCACACCTCATCGTGAACCTAATTATAACACTGAGACTTAGTAAAACTCATGTAGACGTGAGTTGCATTGACGTGGAATGTGCCGCACGGTAAGTCACGGCTTATTACTTGTCCTGTTAGTAAATATCCCCAGGATACATTTCAAGAACAGTAGGAACAGGATGTAAAAGAAGGAATTAGTGAGGAACAGTGGTGATATATATTGAATAATGTAAGACAAAGTTATTTTGTGTGAACATTAAAGCAAGTAGTTATAACTTATAGATAGTAATGTACACTACAGTTTTTTGAAAGAGTAAAAGATAATGATTTATGTTGTAAAGGTTTGGAAATGTGAATACTTATTTTCACTTATTGTACAACTGTCCAGTGAGAGAATGTTAAAACATGGTAAAAGAGGCTGCAGAAAAATATATTAGGATATAAAGTACACATGAATCTAATTATTTTGTCTTCCAAATCATGTTACCAAATGTTAATTAATTGTGTGTGTGTATGTGTATGTGGGGGCAGGGGATTTACTAAGCTGTGTCCCCCTCTTGTGTGCCCTCTGTGCCTCCCCTGTGACTCTTCCCCCCTCCCAGGTGTCTCTTTCCCTCCCTCTCCCTAGTGTCTCTTTCCCTCCCCCTCCCTTATCATCCTCCTCATCCTCCCCATCACTTCCCCCTCTCTAATTACCCCCTCTCTCCCTTTCCCCTCTCTTACATTCCATCAGTTGCTCCTCATGCTAATGAAGTGACGCGCATTTGACGTTATTAGCATATGCCGGGTCTCGACACAGCCAGAAGGTACATTACCAAATATGCAAATGAATGAAAATGGTTCCCTCATCTGCCTAGGCATTTGACATAGTGTGGCTTCTTCTAGACATCTCTCCCATTCAGTATCATCTGCAAGGAAGTTTCTATGTTGTGCAGCTTATTAAAATGTATCATAAATTATATCATTCACAGTTATCAAATGTTCAAAACTTTGTGCACCTGAAAAATTTAAAAGGAGTAAATGTAAACAAAAACGTTCAATGTCTCGTGGACTAACGATATAAATTCTGGGAATTATTTTATTACCACTCCTTTTTTTTTCCGCCATAGCCCATTAACGAAAACATAATGATATGGAATCTCAATGTATAAGAATTCCCTTGCCTCATTGTCGTTACAATTTAATGTAAACCAAGCAGTAAGTGTCATTTCTCGATGCTCATTTTGGGCAAGAGCATTTCTTCACCAGTATTAAAATAAAAGAAATGTCTTTGTGGCAAATGAACAGCTAATCAATAAACTGCATGTGACTGATCATGCATTTCAAATTTCAGAAGGCGTGAAATTGCTTCTGGAGCACTCACATAGCGAGCATTTACATGACATGAAAGTTCACCATGTACAATCTGATTGTCTTCTTCATTTTGGCCACTTTGCACCACAACAGTTGCTGCATCATATTCTTTGTAAATATATTTATACACATATTTAATTGATTTGATAGAAGTGCAAGCTTCAACATTTATGTGTGCATTGTACTTCATCAGCAAATGTGGATTATATGGAACAACATATCAGTTATCTACATTTTTTCCACAAATAATTGCAGTTTGACCTTCTCTTCTTCAATTCAAAGGATATACATCACAATTTGCAAATGTTTTCAGTCTAAATTCTTTAGGGAAATCTGTAGTGCATTTATAATTTTCCATACATGGTGACTGTGAATTTATATCTCCACATGGGCCATGAATCATGCGACGTGTAACAATTTCATAAAGTGTAGCATTTTTTTTATGGATCTGGTTGTTCAGAGATATTAACTAAATCCACTCGATCAGCAGAATTTAATTTATCTTTTTCTTAAAGGATTAAAAGAATACGTGCATGTGGAAGGCCTCTTTTTTTAAATTCTATAGTATAAACATAAGCCACACACTTACCAAATAAATTACTAATGGTGATGTCATGTATTAATGCTGATAGTTTAATTTTGAAAACTCTAGCTACTAAATCTGGTCTATCAGAAGCACTTTGTCCAGTTTTCAAATTATCAACAATCTCTGACCATTGTGGATTACTTGTAAATGTAATAAATAAATCTGGTTTCCCAAATTTACATAGTTACATAGTTACATAGTTACATAGGGCCTCATTCTATTAGCGGCCGCAGCCGTTGCGGGGCCGCAAGGACCGGCCGCAAGCTATTCTGCTCTTCTATTCCCCTCCGGCCGGGGATTCCGGCAGGCTTGCGGCCGGTGCCTTGCTATCTCTTGCGGCCGCTCGCGCCGGAGGAATTCCTTTGATCTAAAACGGCTGCAAGGAAATCGGCCGTAAGAAAATCCTATTTGCAATTCAATTGCTCCGGGAACCCTCTCTGCAAGGCTAAAAGCGAGCCGCAGCTTACTTGCAGGAAAGAGGTCCCGCTAGCACCAATTAAGCACGAAATATAGCCCAAATAAAGCCATCCTGTACTTTGAGAAGACTATAAAGTGATTTTCGGTGTTAGCAAAAATAGCACAAAATTCCCCTATACTCAAATCCATAAAATATTTTTTTTTAATATACGGCAAATATCCATGTAAAAAGTCCATAGGGCTTGGAGCACCTCAGACCCGCCCACGCCGCAGCCGGAAAATAAACAGTTAATTTAAACTCGGGTTTGGGCTGATGTGCAAGCTTGAGAGTGGGTTACTTTTAATCCTCATGTTCTCCAATATGATCCCTAGCATTTACAGAGCTGTACAGTGCAGGCTTGAATTTATTTTTGAGTTTTAAGTTTTCAGAGCTTACGGCCGGTAGCAAGATTTACGGCCGGCCATAAGAGGAGATCCTTGCGGGGCCGTTTAATTGAATTGCAAGGTAACGGGACCCCCGCAAGGAATCGCAGCCTTACGGCTGGTTTACGGCCGATAATAGAATGAGGCCCATAGTATTTAAGGTCGAAAAAAGATTTTCAATCCATCAAGTTCAACCTTTTAAGATCTCCTCTGATCTGCAATATGCAGGATTAACTATTAATTAATTAGTTGTATAAAAAAAAAAAAATCATTTCCCTCCTGATCCCAGACACCGGCGACCGGACTTCTCCCTGGATTAATACTGTCTATCTAATTATCCATGATAACCCTTAATTCCCTTTTTAATTAGAAATAAATCCAGTCCCCTTTTAGTAACAATTGCCATAGCATGATTGTATCTTTTCTCTCATATTGCGAGCAGATCCTTGGAAAGAAGATGGCAAAGGTTGGCTTGGCCAAGTGGAAGTTCTCTGTTTGTAGCAACTTCAGCTACATAATCCATAAATCCACAATACTGTTCAACACGTAGCTTATTTTGTTGATATTTAATATCAATATCTACTTGCAGATATGAATCAATGATCCATTGTTGTGTCAGTTTTCCGCCATATAAAATGGGATTATTATCTTTATCTCGAGTAGCAGTTTGAGCAACTTTATATTCAAGCATTGAAATATTATTTGTGATATGAACTTTACGATTTGGATAACTTTCAAGTATTCATTTAGGTTGCTATCCTGCTTTACCATTTGGATAAAAAAAAAGGATATGTCATTAAATCGAAATTAGTACTTGTTACTTATGTAATGAAAGGTTGCTCTTGATTTCTGGGATATATTCTAATATCACGCTCAAATGGTGGTTCCCATCGTCATTTTGAAACACCATTGCAACCTCATTAGATGTTGGTAAATTATAACAGCATTTATCACAATGGCGATCTCTTCTAAGGACCATATTGACTCTAGGGATAAGCAAATTATTTTGTTCAGAATGACTCTGTTGTTCCCGCTCTACTTCTGATAATTTTTTATAAGCTTGAGCATATGGGTTTCGGGCCATAATGTTATCAAGCTCTATAAAAAAACATTTGCTAACCATTTTTTATTTTCTGAAAGCTTCATACGTTGTTCAACAGCCTCCATTGTATCTAGGACATACAGTGCCTGTTTTCACCCCCCTTGACTTTTTACCTATTTTGTTACATTACAGTTTTAAGTTCAATGTTTTGTTAATCTGAATTTTATGTGATAGATCAGAACACAATAGTCTAAGTTGGTGAAGTGAAATGATAAAAATATATACATAAAACTATTTTTTAGAAACAAAAAACAGAAAAATGGCATATGAGCAAAAAATACATGACGAGTTACGACCCATTCTGAAATGCAAAAACCGTCCGAAAACGGCGCACATGAAAACATGAGAAATACAATAAATAAACACAACAAACACATAAAAAGCTTACCTACAGCAAGGGGGGGCATCCAGCACCTCGAAAAGTGAAGTTACAATCCATTTAAGTCCAAAAAACAGAGTTTAAACATAGCCGAAAATCACCTAAGCAAGAGAAAAAATGGCCGCCAAACTAAACGAAAACGAGGCTACAGACGCAACAATTCTACAGTGACTCGCAAAACTGAAACAACGCTACAGTCAACTTTACGAGGTACATAACACATACTATGCGGCACGTACCACACTGATATTAACCACTATTTTGACAACTACTATGCATAAAATGGCGGCTGGAACACAAATTGTACGCTGGAACGCAAATAGCGCATGCGTATTGCGTTCTAACGGTCTTAGGCACCTCAAAGTTTATAAATACTGCCTACTTTCCAAAAAATTCTACATTTCTCCTCAGGTGATGAACGGAGTGACTGGATAGTTAACTTCTGCTGTTACTTGAGAAGAGAATTATTTCTTAATTTCCTACTTTACACTGTGCAAAGTAAGCTATAATATATTACATTTTATTTCCAAGAAAGCAAAAAAAAAAAAAAAGACAAACTTTAACTATGAAAATGGGATTCATGTATAGTGACATGTGACACGCACATTTATGTGTATAGGCCCTACAACAAACTAATGTTAACTCAAACTAATAAAACAAGTATATTCAAATGACATTAATTTACTGCAACTCATAGCAAAAAAAATATTACACTAATACATATTAAACCTGAAGCTGAATCTTTGCCCATTTTTTCACTATTCAGACAGACTCTGCATCAACAGCGTCACTCAAGAATTTGCACCCTGGACTGTTAAAGAGAATTACTTTTTTTTTTTTTAATAATTAATTTTTTATTTAGGACAAGTCAATTTTATACAACAGTTTAGTATACCATAGTATAGAAAAGTCTATCATGCAAATAGCAAAACATAAGCACAAAAAGAGTGAAGAACAGATCTAAGATATGCAAAAATCTAAGCATTCTATCCTTCTCAGCCTGTTAAGTATTCATGATCTAATAAATGTCCAGAGTTTTTAATAAAATGGTGTGGATGAAGCATATAAAAATAAACATGAGATACCGGCTCTTAGCTCCCCAACCATATTGATTTGGACCAACTGAGATCTGGATGCTATATGACCTTCTATTCTATGATGTAACAAGACGTCCTAACATTTTTTCTCTTTTTGATTATCAACCTGCATTCTTAAGTATGCTTGCTTTTAACTATTTTACAAAATATTTAGCTATCATTAAACCTCCTCAGCTTATGTTTACTTATGTTGCTAAATAAAAAATATTCAGTACCTGCGAGCTCCTTCATCATCACTCCAAAAGCCTCCATCCAGATGCGAACCAGCCATCCTCTCCAGCCGCCACCATCCTCCAACTTCCCAAACTCTTCTATCCAATCTCAATCTAGATCTGTATACTATATTTGGACACCAACCAGGGAGCCCACGTGTTAGTGAACCTGGGCATTGTGTTCTTCAATGAATTCGCTATTCTCTCATTTATCATTATATAATTTATCTTTGTTACAACTTCTTTGATTGGCAGTACAGAAGTTTTCCAATTTTTGGCAATGCAATTTTTGGTGGCTAAGGTCCAAAATTGCCAGAGTTCGTTCTGTTCTCTAGATAGATCATAATGTTTCATTCCCAGAAGGCATGTTTCAATTTCGGGTCTCAAACTACTGTTTGTAATTTGTGTAAATAAGTCTGTGAGTTCTCCCCATACCTTCTGCGCAACGGGACATGTCCACCAGATATGCAGGAAATTCCCTTCTGTTTTGCATCCCCTAAAACATTCTCCATTTTTATCTTTATTAAATTTTGCCATCCTTTGGGGAGTGTAATAGGTTCTGTGCAATACCTTAATAGAGGTCTCAAGTAGACTATATGTATATGAACCCCTTGTCAGATTAGTGCAGATTCTTTTCCAGGCAATGGCATCTAATTCCTTTCCCAGGTCCTGCTCCCACTTCACCATAAATTTAGTTTTTTGTGTGTTCTGGAACTCTATCAAGTATGAGTATATGTATCCTAGGGTGCCTTTCATCGAGGGTATCTTTTCGCAGATAGAGGACCATGCTGTATGTGTAGGATTCCCATAAATTTGGATTAATGAGGAGATCCAGTGTCTAAACTTCCGATAGTTCCACAGCTCCCTCTCCGGAATTTGGAACCGGGATATGATAGAAGTATGTGTTAACAGAGCCTCCGTGGAAAACCATTCCCCTATTCTCTTTAGAGGGCTAGTCAGCCACCATGTTTTAGAATTTGGGCTAATAGTGGCCTCAAACTCGGGGAAGGACGTTAAGGACATCAGTGGTGATAGGGTTGGAATCAAGTTGCTAGATTTTTTAAGCCTATCCCAGCTCTTAAGGGTCGTAGAAATTATTGGGTTAGTATGTCTGTATCTCGTGTCTATCTTTGCTATCTCCCAGATCACTGTATCCCATGAGTGGGGTTTCATCTGCCAATTTTCAATAAAAGTCCACAGCGGTTGTAGTTTACTAGAATGGGTTACCGGGATGCACGCCAGCCGTGCTTGCTTGTAAATAAAGCCTCAGATTGGGACAAGAAAGACCCCCTTTTTGCCTATTCCTGTACATTGTTTTCCTCGCAATACGTGGTGGTTTATTACGTCAGATAAATCTAAACATTGTATTCTGGAATTGATCTATTTCCCTCATACATAGGTTAATTGGTAGAGTTCGGAAGAGATACAGAATTTTTGGGAGCACTGTCCTTTTTATTGATGTTATACGTCCCATCCATGATATTTGGTATTTAGACCAGGTCCTTAAGTCTTCAGTCAGCTGCCTAATTAATGGTGGGAAGTTAGCTTTGTATAGACCCGCCAAATTTTTGGTAAGCTTAACTCCCAGGTACTTGATTAATTTTTAGGCCATTGAAAATTTAACGCCGCCTTCAATGTTTCTATTATAGGTCCTGGAACCCCTACCCCCAAGGCCTCAGTTTTTTCCTCATTAATTTGTAGCCCTGACATGGCCCCAAATTCCCTTAAAGTAGACAATAATTTAGGAATAGAGTTTACAGGGTCCGTCAGAGTGCATAAGGGATCATCTGCAAATAGAGAGCATTTCAGGTGGTGGTGACCTATCTGCAGACCCCTGATCTCCCTTTCTCCTCTTATCTTTTGAGCCAAAGGCTCAATAGCCAGAGCAAAAAGCAGTGGAGACAGGGGACACCCTTGCCTGGTACCCCGCTGGATGTTTACCAAAGCCTCTCCTGTCCCGGGCATTCTTAAATGAGCTTCAGGGCTTTTATATAGTGTTTTGATTAGGCGTATAAAGTTTCCTTTAATACCGAATTTAGCTAGCACTGCATATAGGTAAGGCCATTCTACTGTGTCAAATGCCTTTTCCATATCCAGTGCCAACACACAAAGAGGTGTCTTACTTTGGGAGGCCAGGTGTATAACATTCATGGTCCTACGGATATTATCTACCTTCTGGTCCTTGTGTATTAGGGTTGGGAGAAACCTTGCCATCCTATTTACTATAATTTTAGTTAATAATTTAATATCCCCGTTCATGAGGGAAATGGGACGATAATTTTTCGGCTCCAGGGGATCCCTCCCCTCTTTAGGGAAGATTACTAAGTTCGCTGTGCTGAGTTCCGGGGGCATAGATCCCCCACTAAGTATGGCATTAAACAGACAGCTAAAATGTTCCCAAATACTTTATAATAAGAGTTGGTGAAGCCATCTGGCCCTGGGGCTTTCCCTGATTTCAGACTCTTAATGGTTTCTAATATCTCCTCTACACCCACTTCCGCGTTCAGGAATCCAGATAAGATCTAAGAGCTTCCGGGCTCGGGTTTATTTTTGTCGAATAGATCAAATTATAAAAGTCCCTAAATGTGTGTTTGGTTTCGCTCTGACTCACTGTTATCTTCCCAGCCCTGGTTCTAATCCTCAGAATTCTGGACAATGCTGCTTTAGACCGAAGCTTCCATGCCAGAAAGGAATCTGGTTTATTAGCTTTGGAATAAAACAGCTGATTCGTCCGTCTCAGGGCACTCTCTGTCTTGTGCGAAAGAAAGGCATCAAGTTCTAATCTAGTGTCATCTATTCTATGGCGGAGTCTGGTGGAGGGGAGTGTTTGATTCTGCAGTTCTAAATCTCGTAACTTAGCAGTAAGTTCCTGTTCCTGACGTATACTATTTTTTTTATGGCAGATGCCATCTTGATACACATCCCCCTGATATAGGCCTTATGGGCCATCCACACCCATCCTATATTAGATCCCGGGGTATTATTTAGCTCAAAATATTGTTGCAATTCTTTCAGTATCTGGCCCGTTAGCGCCGTATCTGTTAACATACGTTCATTAATTTTCCAGGAATATGGAGTCCTTGAGTCTCCACCAAGATCCATATCCAAGGAAACTGCTGAATGGTCTGACCACGGGCATGCCAAAATTTCCCAGCCCCTGGTTTGGTAAAAAAACTTAGAGTTTACCAAAATCGTGTCTATCCGTGAGTAGGTCCCATGCGTATGTGAGTAGTACGTGTATTCGCGACTATTAGGATGATGTTCCCTCCAGGCATCCACTAAGCCCATTCTGTCTAACACCCCTTTAATCTGTTGTAGTTTCCGCGAATATCTATTAGTGGCCTGGGAACTCGAACGCTCTAGTCCATACTCTAACACAAGGTTGAAGTCCCCCCTATCACCACCAGACCATCTGACCAGGGTTCTACTTTTTTCAGCATGTGTAGTAAACTTTTATGGGGTGCCACCATGTCTGCGTAAAAGGATACCAGCGTAAGTTTGACTTCTTGAATTGTTCCCCGCAAAATGACATAATGCCCATCCTTGTCTATCAATTTGGAGTCTATCTGAAAGGGAATGTTACGGTGAATAAGAATGGGGGCTCCCGCTTTTTTGGACCTTTGGGTTGAAGAGTGGAAAGTGGGATATTCCTTGTGTAAGTACAAGGGAATGTGATTCTTTGCAAAATGCGTTTCCTGCATAAAAATTATAAATGGTTTCTTAGTTTGATAATACAGGAAAGCTTTCCTTCTTTTAAATTGGGAATTAAAGCCCTTGACATTGTGTGTTAAAAAACTATACTTCTCCTTCAGAACTCTAGCCATTTCTGTCCTGCATCAAAAGATAGTTTGGTCTAATCATCTTACCTTGTTTTAGTGTTAGCCGGACTAGATGGGGCGACCAGAGAGGCGCTTGAGCCAAAACAGAAGGCTCCTTGAAGCTGTTGCAGTGATGAGATTTGAGCATGCAATTCTGGGAATGAAAAAAATAGCAAGAAGATAAGTTAACAATTGAGGAGTTCACAAGAAGATCAATATCCTCGCGGTGTTTTTAATACACATAACTTCCTACGCCAATTGTAAATCCTGGCTTCTAGGGGAGAGAGTAAGGGACCTGCCATCCTCTAATACAGCCCCGTTAGGAAGGGGTAATAGAATTCTTTGAGGTACAAAAAATTCCAACTAAGGAGAGGGGGGATACCCTCGACAATGCAGATTATTTAAGCATCATTATAACTAGCAGCTTAGTAACTAGCTGAAAAAGAAAGAATCACTACTGTAAAAAAACAACATTTTTGAAGATTAACAAGTTCTCCAGACACCGAAATCCAGATAAATAAGTCCCATGCATCAGCAAGAAAAATTCATAGACCCCTCCAGCTTGGGGCTCAGCTGATTTTCTTTTTCTTTTTTTGCCCTGAGTCTTTGTAGTTATTGATTATTGAGTTCCTTCCAATTCTGTGCAAATCCTCAATTCCTCTCCCCAAATCTTGGTATGTCTTTCTGGAGGGATAGTCAAGGCCTCTAGCATGTCAGCCTCTCCAAGTCTGTTTTTACTCCTGAGAGGAACCGAGGTCCACTGTCTCTTAGGGAGAGGATTCAGGGTCACACGCTGACTCTCAGGGTCTCTATGGCCACCATCCGAAGTTATATGCAGCATTTGTAGCAATGACTGGCAGTCTTCCAAACTGTGGGCCGTGTGGGTTTTTCCCTTATATTGAAAAATCAGGGCAAAAGGGAAGCCCCATCAGTATTGGATACCATGTTGGATGAGTATTCCCAATGCTGGTTTCATTTCTCTTCTCCTGGTCAACGTGATAGGAGAAAGGTCTGCAAACACCATGAGCTGAGCATCATCTGGTCCTCTAAGATCCGAGATCTTTCGGGTTGCAGCTAGAATTAAGTCCCTTGACTGTTGTCGGGAGAATCGGACAATTACATCTTTAGGGGTATCCATATTACGAGAAGCTCCTAACGCCCTATGCGCTCTTTCTATATCAATGTCCGCTTCTGCCCCTTCTGGTAAGATCACAGTAAGCAAGTCCATAATATATCTTTTCAGATTCATTATCGCTTTAGGAATTCCCCTTATTCGTATGTTATGTCTTCTAGATCGATTCTCTAGATCTTCATACTTGTCCTCTAGAGCCGCTATGCGTGACGCGTGGGGATGCGTCTCCCTCCTGTCTCTATCCTGTGCTTCAACCAGTTGGTCAACTGTTTCTTCTAGTTGGTGGGTTCTTTGACCTAGGTCCTGGATGTCTTTCCTGATTGCATCCACCGTTTTAGTCGTGTAAGCTTGAAACAGTTTTTCAATTTGTGCCATCGCACTCTGGGGTAGATTTATATCAACCTGGGCTGCTTTTTGTATGTCCTCCCCCTCCGATTCCTCAGAGGGGTCAGATCTCACCTCACCAGGAGTTTCAGGGGGTTTGCAGTAATCTGTAATTCTCTTAAGTGGAAGGGATTTTTTACTCTTTCCCATCTTGGGCTGCAGTGGACCCTCCACAGAATATGGTGTACTAAAGTTGCCGCGTAGATGTATGCCCCTTTCAGGGATATGTTTTTGTTAGAGTGGGATTCCGGCTTGTTGTTTTACAAGTTGTGGCGTGCTGTGTTGCTATGCCATGATCTGTCAAGGTCTCCCCATGTGGATCATATTAGACCTGCATTACTCTCTGTCCACATGTAAACAATGTTCAATAAGCAAGTAAAGTAGTTGAATTGATCTTAGTAATCAGATATCTTGTTGGTTTGCAAGTGAAGCCTGAAAGTTGCAGCCCTGAAAAGTAATGCCAAACTGCCTTGCCAATTATCACACTTGTCATGTGTGTCAGTCTTTGCTTCCTGGGTATTACTTATACACTGCCACTTGTAGGTTTAGAACAGTCAGTAGCACTGGCAGAAATAGTTTAAATGTAGATGTGGCATATGTAGGGATCTCTGGGCCTGCAATGCAGCTGTTTACTCACAGTTTAGGGTCAGGTTGTAGATGTTCTTTAATTACCACAAGGTCCCAGATGCAGTGGCAAGAAGGCCTTAGCTTCTTCTCCTGGTCAGCAGCCTAAGATGGGCACCACCCGTTTTCGCGGGCTTTTTTTGCGTGGTCTTGCCGCCCTGTGGGCTCCAATTCTGGGTACAGACCCCCCAGCACCGCTCCGGCCGGAACCAGCCACCACCGGACCCTTTTAGGGGGACACTGCAAGGCTTGCAGGGTATGTGCAGCTCCCAGGCCTCAATCCGGAGCTCTCTCCGTGTGGGGAGTTAAAATGGCCGCCGCCCGGTATCCCCGGGTCTATGCTCAGCCACCAACTGATAGGGCCCCCTGGTCAGACCTCACCACGCTGCCCAGTCGGATCTCTGATGTGCCGATCCTCTCCCCGGCGGTCTCCTCAAGTACCTCACAGCAGGGGGGGGGGGGGGCGCTTTACTGTGTTGGGGACGCTTCTCCCCTTCTGTCTCCGCCGTGGAGCCGCTGTGCCTCCCTTCTTGGACCCCAAAAAAGTACCAGGGCATCCGGGTCGTCCCCTCTGCTTCCCCAGCCACTTTGGGTCAAATTGTGGGACTTTCAGGGCGTTTAATAAGCCCAATTATTCGTTTGTGTGCTGGAGCTCTAGACAAACACGTCCAGCTCCTTGCAGGTACAAGCTCCGCGTCAAAGAGAATTACTTTTAAAGAACAGAAAGAAAGAAGAAGAGGTAAGATAACAAAATACATTACATGCTGAAAAAGACAATGCTTTGCAAAATCAAAAAGAAGAAATATACAATTAACCATTTAACTTTCTTTTCAAACAGACACTACAAGAAGACTGACGGATTAAGATTGGCAGGAGGGGACCCTCTGTCATTCGGACAAGAACAACACTTCAATCAAGGTATAGTATAAGAAGTAGAAAAAAAAAAGTACATATATATGTTTAAAGAAAGAGGTGGCCACAAAACAGAATAGCATCCGAAACAATAGCAACATACAGAAAACAAAAGTATTCCTCCTCTTTACTGTAAAATAACCTCCAACCATCACCCACAAGCCAAATGCAGCAACCAAAAAGTGGTGAACACAAAACAGCATAAAACAAAAAAGCGCAACATGATATAGAAAAGGCAATTAACATTCATTTTTACTGTCTAACAACATTTAATCCTCACAAAGAAGACTAATTAAGCAAATAAGGTATGCAAAATATGGTGGACACAAAACAGTATTGTACAAAAAATCACACAAACAGAAAAGTAAATTAATATTCTTCTTTACTGTTTAACAACCTATAAGCCTTACAAAGAAGCCTAAATAAGCATACCAAATGTGGTGGACACAAAACAGGATAATGCTAAAAACATTGCAATCATATCCAAAATGGGAAAAACATTAATAATTACAGTAAAAAAAAAAAAGGATAACTGTAATATAGAAATAACATTTAAGTATTTTAAAGGGTTGCACAAAAAACAGCATAGCAGAAAAAATCACCATAACAGATAGAATAGACCAAAACAATGAAATATGCTATTCATTACAAATACATTCAAATCAAATAACATTTTACTTTTTCTTTTACAACAGACACTGCGTGAAGAGCATAGGATGAAGACTTACAACAGCGGACCAAGAAATATTCTGCTTGAAATCACACTTCAAACAAGGTACAGTATAACAAGTAAAAAAAGAGAAAACTAAATAAACATGTTTGCTCTGCATCCATGTCAACAGAAAAAAAAATCACCAACAACAATAAGAACCACTAATTATAACCTTTACCAAAATATTACTGACACATTTGTCATTTACCAGTTATTTGTCTTTTACAGACAACAATGTTTAACAGTAAACCCAAACTTCAATCTAGGCAAAAAAAATAAGCTACATAAAACAACATAGTCCCAAAAATTTTCAAAACACAGACTAAATAACATTTTTCATTCTCAATTCCCAGCCCTAATGTACAATATTAAGCATAAAACCTAACCACAAACATAAAATAGAATACTAGAACAAATACTACTTGCACTGAAAAAACAATACAAACCTTTTCACAGCCCCAACATATAAGCCTTTAAATAAACTATAAAAAATAGTATTACAACAATCCCCTGTAGGACAAATTACAAAGACTAATTTTTGCCCTCTACTATGGCTATAAGCCAAAAGTACAACAAAAAAAGCAATTAACAAACAAAACAAAAAATCCATTTCAATTAACACTATACACCTACTACATCTAGAAGAAGCTATAATGTAATTACCTTCAGTGTGCTATGCATGCAAGACAAAAATTACAACGTACAAAAGAAAGTAAGAGCAAAAAAATAAAACACACTTATTTAACAATACAAAGAAAGTTCGGCTACAATGAACTACAATCACATAGAAACAAACGGTTGCTAATAAAATATTTAAAAAACAAACTTAACATCTGAAACTAAACTAATGATACATTATTTTCTTTTACAGATTAACATGGCTGATAATGACAGCAAGCAAGAAAAGATAAAACGTCAAGCTAGAGAACGACAACAAAGATGGGCCAACCAGCAGACACCGGAGCAGAAGGATATTCAACAAGAAAAAGAACGTAAAAGAATTGCAAGCAAAAGACTATCACCTACAAAAATTCAAGATACACCAAAAAAAGCTAATAAAAAACAAAGCATTTAGAACCTGTTCCTGAAACATCAGATGACATTTTACCTGAACAAATAAAAGATATACCAAAAAAAGCCACCAAAAAATCAAAGCATTTACAACCTGTTCCTGAAATATCACATGACATTTTATCTGAACAAATAAAAGATATACCAAAAAAAGCCACCAAAAAACAAAGCATTTAGAACCTGTTCCTGAAACATCACATGACATTTCAACTGATGAATTTGAAACTGAAACTGATATATGCTTTGCAAATTGTCCTTTACTCAAGTCTTTAGCAGTAGAGGTTCATTATTGTGGGGACATGAATACTCAATGTCATTTTTGTAAGGCTTATCATTTTAAACAGGAGTGACCATGAGATGGCCAATTTATTAGTTGCTGTCAAAAAGGCAAGGTCAAACTTCCAGAAAGAAAACAATTTCCAATCTATTTACAAAACATTATGACTGAACCTACTTTTCCAAACTACAACATTTTTAACACAAACATAAGATCCTGCAATAGTGCCATATCCTTTGCATCTATGGGGGCAACATTAGCTGCTAATGTACCAGGACATGGTCCTTACTGTTTTAAAGTCCAAGGCCAAATTTACCATCAGACTTCCCATTTACATCCAGAGGAAGGAGAGCAAAGAAAATGTGATCAACTATATGTCCTAGATACAATGGAAGCTGTTGACCAACGTATGCAGCTGCAAGAAGATACAAAATGCTTACCCAGTGTTTTTATAGAGCTAGATAACATTATGGCCAATAACCCCTACACTAAAGCTTATAAAAAATTGGCAGAAGTAGAAAATGAACAACAACTTTATGCAGAAAGACATCAATTACCAATCCCAAAGGTCAATATGGTGCTTAAAAGAGACAGACATACTGATAAACGCCATTATAACTTGCCAACATCAAATGAGGTTGCAATGGTGTTTCAAAATGATGAAGGAGGATCACCATTTCAAAGAGACATTAGAATATATCCTAGAAATGAGGAGCAACCATTCATTAATATCAGTATCTTAAGTCCAAATTTAGATCCAATGACATATCCCATTTTTTCCCCACACGGAGAAGCAGGTTGGCAACCAAAATTAACCCTTGCCAGTTATGTAAATGCTAAAGCCAGAATCCGAAATAATGTTCCTATGCTTGAATTTAAAGTAGCTCAAATTGCCATTCGAAATACATTTAATCCACTTTTATGTGGTGGAAAACTAACACAACAATGGATTATTGATTCCTATTTGCAAGTTGATGCCAATAATTTAAACTTTATAAAATATCAACAAGATAAACTACATGTAGAACAATATTGTGGACTAATGGACTATGTTGCTGAGGTGGCTACAAGCAGAGACATGACAGCTGGCAAAGCCATCATTTTACCATCTTCCTTTCAAGGATCTCCTCGAAATATGAGAGAAAGCTACAATGATGCTATGGCTATTGTCACCAAATTTGGAAAACCAGATTTATTTATTACATTTACATGTAATCCCCAATGGCCAGAAATTACACAAAATTTACTTCTTGCCCAAAGAGCTTCCGATAGACCAGATTTAGTAGTTTTTAAGATTAAATTAAATTAATTAATACGTGACATCACTATAAGTCACTTATTTGGCAAATGTCTTGCTTAAGTATATACCATTGAATTTAAAAAAGAGGCCTTCCACATGCACATCTTCTCATAATACCTCAAGAAAAAGATAAATTAGATACTTCGGACAAAGTGGATGCAGTCATTGTTGCTGAACTACCAGATCCCGAACTATATGGTAGACTATATGAGATTATTACTTCATGGACCCTGTGGTGAGCTTAATCCACAATCCCCATGTATGGAAAATAATAAATGTTCCAAAGATTTTCCAAAAGATTATATAGACAAAACCTATGCCAATTGTGATGGCTATCCACTTTATAAAAGAAGAGAAGGAGATAGTGCCATTATTCGTGGAAAAAAAGTTGACAATAGATATGTAGTACCCTACAATCCACATTTACTCATGAAGTATAACGCCCACATTAATGTAGAAGCCTGCACTTCCATCAAATCCATTAAATATGTGTACAAATATATTTACAAAGTCTATGATGCAGCTACTGTAGTCGTCAAAAGTGCAGACAACCCTGAAAGTAGTGAGTTAGTACATGATGAACTTGCATCTCATGTAGATGCTCGCTATGTAAGTGCACCAGAAGCTATGTGGTGCCTTTTAAAATTTGAAATGCATGATAGATCACATGCAGTATATAGATTAGCAGTACATTTGCCACAAAGACATTTAGTGTATTTCCAGATTCAGAAGCAACACAATTCTGATATATTGAAATTCCATATCACTATGTTTTTGTGAATGGATTATAGAGACCTAGAAAAAGCAGAGGAAATAAAATAATCCCGAGAATTTACACAGTCAGTCCAAGAGATCCTGAACGTTTCTGCTTACGACTATTACTTTTAAATGTTCCTGGTGCACAAAGTTTTTTTTTTTTTTTTTTTTTCATATTTTAATTTTTTTATTGTTTTTAGAAACAGACAACCAAAATAAAATACATACAGTAAAACAATACTTACATCTAAATCATACACAATCGCCCACCTACAAACCCCCCACCCACCCCTTGGCAATATTCTCATTATTTACAGAAGGAGGCAATACCCGAAACCTATTATATAATTAAAGTAACTTCGCTAAAGGCAACAAATACAACAACAAAAAAAATATCTATTAACAGAAAGGCCCGGCAAACAGTTCTTCGTCCCATCTTGCCCATTTCTTAACCACTGATAATCTTAACTTGGACTCAAAACTTAAATATTCCATTTCATACTGTTTATTCCTTTCCATAGTACTACAAATCTCATTCCATTTAGGCAATTCCCCACTTCTCCATCTCCGTACAATCCACCATTTAATTGCCATGAGAACCTGCACCACTATCCCAATTGTTTCACTAGACCATGTCCTTGGAAAGATATGTAATAGAAAAGCTTCTGGGTTTAAGGTAACTTCCTTACATCCCATACCCACCAACTTGGTGACACACCTTTCCCAAAGCCCTTTGATCTTAACACATTTCCACCACATGTGGCTTTGGGTGCCTATTTCCGAGCACCCTCTCCAACACAGCTATATTTGCTTGGATCTATTTTAGACAGAAGCTCTGGAACTATGTACCATTTTTGTGTAATTTTAAAGTGGATTTCTCTGTAAGTTGTACAAATCAAGTTATCTTTTGTTAGCTGATACGCTTTTCCCCAGTCCTCCAAATTTTTCTTAATTCTAAAATCAGTTTCCCAGCTTTCCATGGCTACAGATTTTCAAGAACTTCTGTACTCGTCTAACATTTTTAAGCATTTCGACACTGAACTCTTATTACTTGTTCTTAATGACAGGAATTTTTCGAGAGGTGTCAAATACCTGACTGATTTTACATCAAAACCTTCTTTTGTTAATATCTTCTTAAGGGTCAGAAATTGCAGCCACATTGATATTGGGACCTCTTTCACTCTCCTCAGTTCCTCAAATTTAATAAAGCCCTCATTTCTGATTAAATCCTTACTTTTGTCAATACCCCATTTCCCCCACTCTACCTTATCTATTTCGGGGTGTATATCATAAATTACTTCCAGTGGTGTTAATGGAGATGGAAAAGGGAGCACCTTCAATTTTGAGTTCATTTTGAGCCAACTAGCCCAACATTGTTTCCCTATTCTGAACTCTATCTGAGTCTTAAAGTTGGACGATTTCTTATACCATAGAACTTGCTGCAGAACTATTTTGGGGCTTAATGCTTCTTCTAACTGGACAAACTTGGGTCCTTCCACTCCTTCTGTCCATCTCAGAAAGTGGTACAATTTTATAGCCTCTGCATACTTCCAGAGGTTGATTGCCCCTAATCCACCTTCTATATACTTTTTATTTACTTGGTCTTTACTGACTCTAACCCTATTTCCTTTATATATAAAATGATCTACCACTTTCTGAATTTTAGTAATACTTCCTCTGGATATAAATAGAGGGATTGCTCTTAAAACATAAGTAAGTTTTGGTTAATGAACATCTTAACACATACGATTCTGCCTGACCAGGTTAGGTTTAGCCTCTCCCATGACTTGAGTAGTTTGCACACTGAAACAAAAGTTATTTCCAAGTTATTCTTTAACATGGAAGCAACACACAGAGTCAACTCTATTCCCAAATGTTCTATTTCATTCTGCTCCCATCTAAATGGGAATTTCTCTCGTAACAAGGTTTTAGTTTCTAAGTTCACATTTAGCCAGATAACCTCTGATTTGGAAGAATTAATTTTATAATATGATAGGCAACCAAAGGTTTTTAATTCCTTCATGAGATACACCAATGATTCTAGTGGCTCTGATAAGACTACAACTGAATCGTCTGCGAATAGAGTGATCTTCGATTCTATAGCTCCACATATTATTCCTCTTATCCTATCATTCTTCCTTATCATTTGAGCCAGCACTTCTATACACCAATTGAAGATCATTGGGGATAGCGGGCATCCTTGTCTCGTCCCATTGCTAATCTCAAACGATTCCGACTGAAAGTCTGTACCTTTTATGAAGGCTGAAGGGTTAGAGTATAGCGCCATAATCGCACTTGACCCGAATTTGCCCAATCCAATTTCTTCTAAAGTACACTTGATAAACTCCCAGTTGAGCCTATCGAAGGCTTTTTCCGCATCTAACCCTACTGCCACCAACGGGATTTTATTATCTTTAGCATGTGCTAATATATCGATAAGCTTTCGCAGATTATCTGTCCCTTGTCGGCCTTTAACAAAACCTGTTTGATCTGGCTCAATTAACTGGTCTAAAAGAGGATTTAATCTTTGTGCTAGTATCTTTGAATATATTTTGATATCGATGTTAAGTAAAGAGATGGGCCTGTAGTTAGCACAATTTGCCAGATCTTTTCCCTCCTTCGGTATCATAATTATTGCTGCTTCTAATGTCTCCTTAGGAGCCCATCCTACGTCTTTAATTTTGTTAAATGCTTTTACCATATGAGCCCCCAATTCTGGTAAGAATTGTTTATAATACAGTATCGGGAACCCATCTGGTCCTGGGGATTTTTGGACATTTAAACCGGACACACAATTCTCGATTTCCTCCACTGAAATCTTCCCATTTAGTAGTTTCTTTTGCTCCTTGGAAATTTTTTTTAGATTCATCTTTTTAAACAAATCCTCTAT
The DNA here is from genome assembly GCA_027410445.1 of Discoglossus pictus. Classification (NCBI taxonomy): domain Eukaryota; kingdom Metazoa; phylum Chordata; class Amphibia; order Anura; family Alytidae; genus Discoglossus; species Discoglossus pictus. Next base: position 78,798,996 of record CM050168.1, read on the forward strand.
TTGCCCTTTATCAGGTTTAACCCACGCTGGTTTCTTTTTCAGATTATACAAGGCGCTATAATACTCCGCCGCAATTCTACCTATTTCAATAGGATCCTTTTTCATAATTCCTTTGGCATCGAGGAATTTCACTATCCTTTTGTTGCTCCGCTTTTTCCCAATAAGATCCACTAGTGATTTATTTGCTTTATTACCTAGATGATAATTTTTTATTTTGAGCTCCTTTAACTTCTTATCTATTTGACTTTGTAAGATCATATTTATCTGTGCTTGTATCTTATAGATCTGTTCCGTCAACATGTTATCCTGGCTTTTTTTGTTGGCATATGATAACTTGTAGAGTTCTAAATATAAATCATGCAGCGATTTCCCCCTGGCCCTTCTCTTCTTAATCATTCTTGTTTTCAGAATACCCCTCATATACGCTTTGTGCGCATTCCAAATACTTAAATCTGAGGTTATAGAGCCACTGTTAACTCTAAAGAACTCTTCAATTACTTCCTTAATTTCTTTTTTTTCTTCTATTGTATAAAATACTTCTGAGTTAATATTTTCTCTTTTTTTTCCATTGCTAGTCCCCCGACCTTGCAGTACTATTTTTACCAGGGCGTGGTCTGACCATGATATAACCCCTACCTCCACATCATCCACTTCTCTCCATGTCTCTATGTCAACCAGTATGAAATCAATCCTTGTGTATATACTATGTCTCTGAGAATAATAAGTATAGTCCCAGCCCTCAGGATTTTTTAGCCTCCAAGAGTCATATAGTTTGTATTTCAACAATATCTCATTAAATCTTCTAGACAATCTTTCCAGAGCCAAATCGCTCGTCCTTAAGCTCCTATCAATTTTTATGTCCAGGACCATATTCAGATCCCCACATATAATAAGCTTACCCACTTTTAGTTTGGAAATAATTTTTAAACACTTACTCAAAAAGCTTATTTGATTCACATTCGGAGAATATAAATTTGCAATTGTAAATGACTGACCATTTACCTGTCCTAACCAAATGATAAATCTCCCTTCTCCATCATATTCTACATGATCCGTTACAATCACATTCTTATTATGAAACAAAATAGCAACCCCTCTAGCCTTTTTCCTGAAGCTAGACGAGAAACCCAACTCAAACTGTTTATATCCTATTCTAGGTTCTTTCCCCTTTACCCAGTGGGTTTCTTGTAGACAAATAACATCCAATTCTTCTTTTATAAATTGACGGAAGGCACAGTGCCGTTTGCCGGGAGAAATTAAGCCCCTAGCATTTTGCGATTTCACTTTTAACATCAAAGTGAGTTACTTGATAACCTCCGAGTCCCCTCCTTACCTATCATACAATTTTTATTGCCTTCACTTCCCCTCCCCTTCCAACAGCATACAAACACCACACATACCTTTTCCTCCCGATGGCAAGAAAAACTAAATGCCATCTTTTAAGATGTCTGGTCCTCCGGGGCGGAGAAAAAACTTCAAAAAGAGAGAGAGAAAAAAAAAAAAGACCCCGGCAGAACCTTGGGAGTGCGCCCATTGCCCCCTCACCCTACTCCTAGAAGCACTCAACTACACGTTAAGTGTTTCCTTCACGTCCAAAACATTTAATTGACTCTACAATAGAATATTGAAACATTTCCCAAAATTGTCTCGGATAAGTAGTATATTTTATACATTTTCTTTTCCATTTTTTTTTTTTTCCTTTCTCTTTATTCACCTACGTACTTCACTTTCACTTTCCCGTTTTACCGCCTCCATCGAAGTTGGGGCCTTTCCCATCCCTTCTCGTGTCTTTTTCTATTTCGAAACCCCACTTTTCCAAGCAATGCACATCTTCTGCGACGGACTTGATCACCTCAGTTTGGTTACCTTTAGTTATAATTAGTTTAACAGGGAACCCCCATTTATATAATACCTTTTCTCTTCTGAGCACTTTAGTGATAGAACTTAATTCTCTTCTTTTAGCTAAAGTTTCGCTTGAATAGTCTTGGTAAATTTCTACAATTTCATAAGGGCTCTCAAACTGTCTTTTTTCTCTACTACATTTAATTATCCTTCCTTTGAAGGAGTAATTTTATAATTTTACTATTACATCCTGCTCTCTTCGCCCTATCAGTCTCCTAGGTAATGGGAGCCTGTGTATCTTCTCAAACGTACCTTCCAGAGTGTTATCATTCCCTGTGATAGATTTAAAAAACTCATTCACGTACTTGCCTAACTCATTGTCCAGGACTTTCCCTGAAATCCCCCTCAGCCTTAAATTATTCCGTCTAGAGAAATCTTCAATTCTACATAATTTGTTCTTGAGACTTACAACTTCATCCTCAAGCCTCCCAACTTTGGTCTCTAATCTCTGATGATCCTCCACAAGCTTTTCTTGTTTGCCTTCCAGCTGGCCAATTCTCTCTAGTAACGCATTCACTGCTTTTGTATTCTCTGTAAGCTCTAATAGTATATCTTTCCTGATTCTGTTTTCAAAGTTATAAAACAACCTTTCCAACAACCTTGGTGCACAAAGTTTTGAACACTTAAGAACTGTTAATGACATAGTATATGAATCCTTCCATTTAGCTGCAAAACATAGAAACTTACTAGCTGATGATACAGAATGGGAAAGATGTCTAGAAGAAGCAGCACAATGTCAAATGCCACGGCAGATGAGGGAACAATTTACTTTTATTTGTATCTTCTCAAATGCTCCAAATGCATTAGCTTTGTGGGAGACTTTTAAAAGTAATATGGCTGAAGACTTTATGCAACGATACAATGAACCTATTGCACACTTAAAAGCGTTAATGGAAATCCAAGAAGTATTTTTAACTCATGGATTAAGTTGTGCAAGTTTTAATTTGCCTGATCCAGGTCTTATAGATGACATAAACTTTGAAGACTATGACATTCAACTAAGTACAAAACAGAAGAAAGACTTGCAACTTTAAATACGTTACAATTGCAAGCATTTAATGCCATTAAAAATGCACTAGATGATGACATGGTCAAAGAGCGTTATTTCTATCTTGATGGACCTGGCGGATCAGGAAAAACATATCTATATAATTTATTTATGAGTTTTGTACAAGCACAAGGTCAAATAGCACTGCCGTTTGCCACTACTGGAATTGCTGCACTTTCAACTGCCAGTGCCTATTTTTTAAACCTCTGTGTCAGAAATTCGCAAGACATCATTACAAGCAAAAAAATTGAAAAAAAGTAAATTAATTATAATAGATGAGGCCACAATGATGTCATGCTATGCCCTCCAATGTATTGACCGTTTGCTTCGTGAAGTCATGGATAATACTTTTCCATTTGGTGGAAAGGTAATGTTGTTAGGTGGCGATTTTAGACAAACATTACTTGTCATTGTACATGGAAATCGAACTGACATTATGATCGAAACCTGTATAAAGTCAAGTAAACTATGGAAACATTTTACCCATCTTCAACTGCAACAAAATATGAGATCAGAAGGCCAAAATGATTTCAATGATTGGCTTATTAAAATTGGAGAAGGCAGAACAGAAAAAATACCAAATTTACCTGACGACACTGTGCACATCCCACCTAATATGATTTGTCACCAAGATCTTATATCGGCTATATTTGAAGGTACCATAAATAACCAGTAATATTCCGAGCTTGCCAACCAAGTCATCCTAACCTGTAAAAATAAGGATGCATTAATCCTCAATAATGAAATCTTAAAGAAAAAATTTATGCAGCCCAAAGAAATTATCGCAGTGCTGATTCTGTACTTGCTGATGACAAAGAAAGTGAGGCAAACTTTTCCACTGAATTCATAAACTCATTAACTCCTTCTAGAATGCCACCACATATTTTGCAGCTAAAGAAAGGTGCAATTGTCATGTTACTGCGAAATATGAACCCCAAAAAAGGCCTATGCAATGGCACAAGATTAATTGTTCAACAATTAAAGGACCATTTCATAGATGCTGAAATTTTAACTGGTACCCATAAAGGAGAGAGAGTTTTCATACCAAGAATAGATTTAGCACCAAGTGAAAGTAGTCTCCCTTTTATACTTCAAAGAAGACAATTTCCCATCATTATGGCATTTGCCATGACCATTAATAAATCACAAGGACAAACTTTCAAATCTGTGGGTATATTCTTAGAACAACCAGTATTTGCACATGGCCAATTGTACGTTGTCTTATCACGGTGCAAAAATCCACAGGCTATTAAAGTTTAAATTGAAAAAAATGAAAGTCAAATCTGATTTATTAGAAGATGGTCGCATTTTTACTAAAGACATTGTCTACTATGAAGTAACTTTTCATTAAACAAACAAAAGCCATGCAAAACCAATTTAAAACTGAAGGCAAAAACGTAAAAAAACACAATATAACCACAATATTTTTACTAAAAGTACACCCAACTGTCCATTTCCTTCAAAAGGTCATTATTACGCCACAGAAATTAGTTTACAACAACAATATTTTACTATTAAACTACATGAAATTGTCAAACACATAGAGAACAGTGGTTACAGGTCGCGGAACAACTTTAAATTCTCACATTCTCTTTTTAGAGAAACACTGTTCCACAGACAAAACTCTATGTGCCATTTAAAACAATTACTACACCAACAAACAAAGGTCAACCATTGAAAACTACAAATCAATAAAGAATTCAGTCATAATTTATGGAAGTACTGTTTATGCATGATTAGCCTCACAAAACACTTGCTTTGCATTATTTTGACAAATTATTTTCAAATGTTACTGTTTCTAATGGTACAAGTTTGAAAAAAATATTTTCAAGTTCCTTACTTAGACGCATAAGAAAGTTCAAGTTTCCAAAAATATACTTTCAAGTTCCTTACTTAGACATATTACAAAGTTCATGTGAACAGCACAACCACGTTTTGAGGCGCAATGTAAATGTTGTCTTTTATGTTAAACATTAATCCAGAGAGTAATCTGATTGCCAGTTAATGGGGTCAGGAAGGAATTAATTATTTTCCCGCTTTGAGACAATTGGCTACGTTTCAAAGAGGTTTTTTTACTGTTTGCCTTCCTCTGGATTCAATGTATATTTACGTTAACAATTGTTCACATACAACTTGCATGTTAAAAAAACATTACCTCAAGTTTACAATACTGATTAATTTCAAGTTCAACTGTTCTTTCATTTAAATGTTAATACTATTACCACAAAACGCTTTAACAGTTACTGTTGAACAAAAGAAAATGTTACAAAAATAAACATGTTTAATATCACAATAGTACTTATTTCATCATAACTAAAACCTTACAAGTGTCAAATACTTATATTAATAACTAAACAACTTTACAAACATACACATCTCATTGCCGTCATTTTTTGACAGGCAAGTCGCTAGTTAGTATATATCAGTAACGGATCTCCTGGCACCCCGACTGGGTACCTCCGTTGATGGACGCATCCTAGCTTGCGCCGAGGACTACAAGCACTGCACCAACTGTCCACCACAACCACCACAGACTCCACAACCGCTGTAGCTTAAATTGAGCCGCGCCATCTTCCTTCCACCTTGTATGAATCTCCAGCATCCAGGACCGTGTGGGGAAGACCTCTCCTCCAAGGAGAGTACATCAGGAACAAGAGTTCAGTAGGCTCAAGGGAGTATGCAGCGCATAGCAATCCCCAGTGTGATATAGCAATTCCCTCCAAGAACGAGACGAGGCTACGTTTTGAAGGGTCAAGTAGAACTCAGGTGCTGGAACACCCAGCCTGGTTTTTATTACAGTCAGGTACAAACAGAACACACCCAGGGGGAGGTATAAAACAACCAATAACATAATAGTAATGCCCACAGTTTCCCTCCCCTCTGCTTGGGAGATAATTGAGTTTCTTATTGTATCTACTCAATTATCTCCCAGCTAAAACTTACACATTTTTATACATTTTTATAACTTAATGATTTTACATAGTACATAAATAAATTTTACATTTTTATGGACAACATAAATTGTGGAACAACATATTAAAAAATGGCATGAATCATACCAGGGGTTCAAACGTTAGTAAAAGTATCGTTTGGGCTATGACTGGCAGCATGGCAATCTGGCTCAAACAGGTTTTACAGAGGCCTCTGTACTGTAAACGATGGAGAAAGTAATCCAATTATCCAGGGATAGAGGCAGACTCCATTGAGCACATGGTTGCAAAAAGACATAAACCACTTTAAAATACATAAAGTCACCTTTTACACATAACACACAGACATTTCACCGAATCACGCTCAGATCCTATTCACACAGTTCAATTGCCATGTAGCTAAAGTCTTTCCCATAGTCTTTTATTATATGAGTGGGCTCCATGGCATAGCTATCTGGGGTATCACTGCTCACACAGGGCAAGTACCGAATGACCCCACTGTATTTAAAGGGCCAGAATGAGTGACATACACTCTGGTATGGCCGAATACTGTTTTTAAAGGGCAATATGTCCCAGGGCCATAGTCGCAGGGCAGGAGGCTGGCAATAAGTCCTCTTCAAGACAAAGTGGCATCTAACATTTAATCGATGTTTTTCCAATAGCATTTTCACTTACATAAAATGTTACAAATATGGATATATTCAATGGATTTGTGGGCATGTAGAATTTAGGATGACTGGTTCCCACACTCTGGGGGAGACTAGTTGCAATAATCTGAAATCCTTTAACTTCCTATTATTATGAAAGATGCAAAATGCTTCCTATATTTCCTATGAAAGATGTATATCCACAGAATGCTTTGGAAATAGATTCATTATTGCTACATGGGCTTTGATGTTTAAAGCCATGTTTAAAGAATATTTAAAAAAATATTTAAAAAGTCCAATACAAATACAAGACAGATAAAAAAAACATATCAATGAATATACAGGTTCTAAAGGAAATAAATACTAGTGTTAGATATAAGCAATAATACAACATTCCAAACATTATTATTATACTCTACTTTAAGGAACCCAAATGACCTGGGGCTTTCTCTGGCTTCATCATGTCCCAGTAATGGTTATGCTCCTGGTGGCTGCTTGGTTTTAATAAATTAAGACCCATATTCAATTCCAAGCCCGCAACTCTATTACCGATGGACCAATGTCTGGGGATGTGTTGCGGGCTCCTGCTCGACTCCGATTGTGATGCTATTCAACTGAGCAACGGTGCGAGTTACGGGCCGAAGCCCAAGCCTCCTGTGGCCACAAACTGTTAAGGGTCTGCCCGAGATGCGATTGGCCGTTACGATCCAATCGATGTATAACTTAGTGCGAAACAGGCCTATCAGCCAATAGAAAATGGTCTAGCCACAGATGATTTAGAGAGGGAGATTACAAAGCCTGCAGGTCCCGGTGTTGGTGGTTTTTGAGAGTGAGAGAGCAGGAGTTATTTCAGAGTAGTCATTTGTGTTCATTTATCTTCAAAAATGTAATATTCTACACTCCTTGATTACACATATTTACAGATTACACATATTTTCAATACACATCATTTAAAGAATACACATAGAGACATATAGAGCTAGGTTACTCCATACACCCCATTGGATTACACAGTCCAGAAGTTGAATCATCTGTTTTATTGAGCAGATCTAGTCAAGTTGTAAGTGCTATGCACATTAATGGTTTCTTCAATCAAACAGAGTGATTTCATCAGATTCCGGTTGCCGTGGTGTAGTGACCACATTTGACCCTGGTAGGTGCTATGCATCATGTGTGATGAAGTGTCACCAGAGGGCAGAAGAGAGCTCTTCAAGACTTTTCTCCAGGAATGAGAGAGTTAACAACCTGCTCAAAAGGCAGGGGTGTGGCTGCAATCAAGACCAGCGGTCGCTGTCTCCAGGGGGAAAGCTGTTTGACAGTGCTGGAGCGTGGAAGTGTGCAGGACCGAAGTCAGAGGCTGCACTGAAAGCTAATGGAACAAAGCCAGAAGCTTTTAAGAGAAGGTACGCAGATGAGAGGAACAGAAAGTCCCGCAGGAGGGATCTGATTTGGAAAGAGAGGCCGGAGATACAGAGCCTAAGAGAGGTGAGAGGAAAAGACACCTCTGCTACCGTTGTATGGACTGTATGTTTGCACGCCTACATAAGACAGTAAGGGAAACTACAGTTCAGTTATGCAGGGCTTCAATGAGAAGCTAGGACTTATTTTCTGTTTGGTTTTTTTTTCTGTTGTATGCTGACAAATAAACAGCCCCAATCTACTAAACATTTAAAAGGCTCCAGAGTACTCCATTGTGGTGCTGGAAAACAAGGCACGGATCCTGAGAGTGGCAGTGAATCTGTCACACATGCTTATTCTAGACTATCACATTACCCCCTGTAAGTATTCCCTTTTTACCACAAGCCTCTTGCTCTCCCGGGACCTGCCCATACCACACACATGAAATTAATGCACAGTCTTAATCATTTCTGATTGTGCTCTGTGTATGAAATAAATCTTTGTTATATTGTTCTAACCGTGTCAGTGTGTTTTCAATGGTTGGGGTTATTGAATATCCACATACATCACATATGTGTCACATTCCTATATATGTAAACTAATGAGCCCTAGTTACTATGCAATAGATAAATACATATAACAACAATAATAGACATACTAGAATTAGCTATCATATAATAATATATATCATATATAATCAACATAAAGGGTTAATATACATGCAAATGTCTAATTAGTGATATTGTGGAGTATCAACATTCCTCTGAGGGCCTGCTAACAATATTACAGGTAATACTGGAGTGGATTGCCAGTTCCTTCTCTAGTGGATTGTGATTTGTCTGATCTCTCTACTATCGCCTGCCCACCTACAATGGCCCTACATGGTATAGCTCACAGCTTCATTCAGGTACACAAGCCCCTTCACCACCACCACTTAGTAATACAGAAGGGGACCAGGGGAACATACACTACACTAATGTAAATTGATGAATAGCAAAACATAATGGGAGGTCGCCAAATGGGAATGGGTATTCACCTTGGGGCATGGCCACCAGCAATGGCGTGGGACTTTCCAGGATGGGTATAGTGGAGATTACCCTTGGTGGAGGTAAGTTGGCTGTTGATCCACGTGCCTCTGCACAGCATCAATGTGTGTTTGCGGCCCTTCCTGATGGGTTAGAGTAGATTAGTGTGGTATATTTTACCCTGGTCCCCTTCAGGATTGCTAAGTGGTGGTGGTGAGGGGACTTGTTTACCTGAATGAAGCCGTGAGCTATACCATGTAGGGACAGGTAGGCAGGAGACAGGTAGGCAGAGAGGTCAGACAAATCCCAGTCTACTATTGAAGGAACTGGCAACCCACTCTAGTATCTTTGTCATGCAAACTTGTGGATATGCACAGATAGATACATTAGTAGGTGTGCTGAAGTTCATAGGGTCACGTGAGTAGGAGCTTTACTAGGCCAGAGCCACCTGCTATAGACTACAGGTTACCCACAAGGACCGTTAGGTTCTTTGAAATCTTGGCACCAGCACCCTGACATCTGGCTTCTGTATCAGTCAGAGTCTCTCCATCAGGAATCAGCACTTCCAGGAGTCACAGTAACATTCCTGTGGTAGTGACCAGGGCAGATTACTTAGAGAGTGGAGATAGGTTCAGTATCACAGCCATTCAGGCGAACAGCAACAAAATAAAGAAACAATATGATTTCTATATGTCTCTGAGTGAACTGATTTATTTTTGAAAAAAGTATTTGTAGGGGAAAGATACAGAGGGGGGTAAACAATACAACAATGATAAGGTGGGGTCTAACAGTAGCTTCCTGAGAGCAATATGATAAACCTTCAATACACATTCTGCGTGTCTGAGTGGTCCAGAACTTAGATAGAGGACATGGCAGATGGGAATAACTTAATTTGCTAATAATGGGCAAGAGCGGATTATAAATAAACTGGAGGTGTTTACGTACATAATACAGTGGCTGGAGCCAAGCTGTCTGCCCTTTGATGAGCTCAGCAGGCCAAAACACAGGCTGAGAAAACGGGTCTGTGACATTACTACCCCCTTCCAGCCAGCAGTTCTGGGGCTATGATCCTGACGGATGATAAACTTGAACTGCAGCCCAAGTCCAAGTCCCCATCCAAAGAAGGAAAAATGTTGGCCCAAATGGCCACTGCATAAATCCCAGTTCATGACCTCCTCCTGGAGGGGGTAGTAGTTTTGCCTCTTCTGGGGGTGGTTGTCTGTTCTTCGGGAATGTGTCCACAGTCTCTAACCCCATTCCTTTTAACAACCCACCCCAAATTGCAGGTATCAATCTTGGGGACAAATCAGGATGTCAGGAACTAGAATCTCATAATAAGGCATACTGCTGTCCCCTTTTTCGCAGGCAGGTAGAGGCACTGGGGTATCTCATCTAGGGAGCAGCTCAGGAGGAGGTAAAAAGCCCTTCAACGCCAGCACACACGGGGTAGCAGACTTTGCTGGGGTCAGTAGTTCCTCTGGGTGGGTATCCACAAGGGCAGGTAAGGTTGAGATCCCCTCTGCAAACTAGGGTATGCTGTGTCAGGTCCTCTGGTACCATGGGCCGCTTACCCATATTCTTTAACTCAGGGGCTGTCAGGACTGAAGCGATCCCTGCCAGCCCTGCTATCAACTCTGCAGGGGTTGGCAGTGGAGCCTCAACTTGGTCCTTCCTCAGGGTCTCAGGGCCAGTGCCCTCACCTGAACACCCACACCTATCTGAATCCACCTGATCCATGCTGGGCAAAAGAACTGAAAAAAGGGTTCTGAAGGGAACTGCAGCAATGAAGTCCCCAGAACAGGGTCCCAGTGTATTGCACTGAGTGCACTGGTGGTTGATCTGCCCTTGCTTATTGCTTCCTGTCCTGGCAGTATAGTTTAATTACCCCCCCCCCAGATCATGTTGGTCTCCTACACCCATGGCCCCATGGTCCTGCATATACTAAGTTTAAAGAGGACAGATTTGGAGTTGTAAATGACAACTGGTTGGAAGGTAGTAATGACGTAATTGAAGTGAACCTGTGGTGATTTTAAAAAGACTTAAATAGTATAAATGTGCAAATTAGTTTTTCTGTATATATTGTGTTTCCAAGACCAAAATAAGCCAACGTTTGCTGGAATGTTCCAATGTAAAGTTCCAAATGCATTTGAAAGGGTCTACTTTAACCATTGCAAAAGTTTGGGATATATTACCAACTGACAAACCTGAATGCTGGAAAACTTATATTAGAATTGCATCATATATATTTTAGAGGGAGAAGTGATTGTGTCTTCTCTTGCCTGGCTAGTTAAAAAGAAGAAACATTGGCAACACTCAGCTGATTCATTTCATGAGCACTTGCCTTGTTTTTTCTCGACTATGGCCTTCCACAAAAACTTCCACTGGGATTCTTTTGCCTTAATGGCATTTTTAAAAGCATGTTTGCAAAGCTATTACATTGCCCCCACAAATAATGCAAGACTTTTTTGACTCGTACAATTGGTGTATTGAACATTATTAGCTAGCTCTAATGTGCGCTTGCAATGTGCCTAAAGTGTACTAGTAAGAGACTAAACACAGTTGTCTTGATAGAAATGCAACACATTAACTAACTTGGACACGCTACATACTTGCCTTAACTTTCTTCTGCCCACTTTTCTCTCTATATATTACCCGCCTTCCATGGCAAGAAAAGGAATGACTAAAATAAAATATGAATATAGGGTGTTACTGACCCCCCACCTATACTTATCAGCCACCTACTAAATACAGTAAACCTTAAGGTCCACTGTTCTTCAACCCCTTTGTGCTTTGAGGAAGGGAGCTATTAACACCTAATAAATAAAAAATGGCTATTACCTATTAACCAGCCAGATTGAGATAATTGAAATCCCTTAACTCTGGTTGGCTGGAATTTGATTGACACATATTTCAGACAGAGTCCTAGAAATTCTACATGAAAGGCAGTGGCAAGGCCAAAAAGTATCATTCACCATGAGACCTCTCTATAGAATGAACTCATTATTAGAGATTTTTTTATTTTGTTTTAGAGCTGCACCTTTTTGGATGGACCTTTACCTGGCACGAAGATGAGGATTCAATTGCTTCAATCAAAATTTCATCTATGTTGGGGTGCCCGCATACCAGGGCTGAACAGAGGATCTATGGAATTTTATGACATATCGTGCCTCGCTTCAACTATATTTGCTGGCTTACAAGGTGTGCATGACAATTTGTTTTTCCTTTTCAGCAGGGGGCAAGGAAGGAGTTTTGTGGTTTCATTGGTGTTTGTGTTCAGCTGTTTATATATGGCACCATTCCACTAGCCCCACTCATGATCAGAAGCCCTATAGCTGCACCCTCATTCACTAGACAGGAAGAGTAACTAGCATGTTAGACTTTATACAGAGTCTGCTAGAAATTACATAATTCCCTAAAATGCTTTTTATGCTCTTGGCTTGCACAACTGCTACTGTAGTTAGCTTGAGGATTTTCCTAAACTACCTAGGTCCTTTAAGGCATAATTTCTATTGCAACACATTTTTTTATAAATGAGATCTTGTAGAGAAAAATTTTGTTCTGTTATGTTATGTAGTAAAATATTATGTAATAAAAATCATCCATTTTGTACTTTTGCTATGAATAATAGGTTTGTATGTCTTTATAATAATACTGCTTGGCTTATATAAAATGTAATGACTTAACGTATGCATATGCACAGACTGGAGCCTATGTAAAAACTAGAACCTTACAAAACTAACTCACTAACAATATAAAAGTGTATGTTTTATGTTTCTTTTTAAGTTTCCTTTGACAAACAATAGCTGCATACAAACCACATTTCTTCAATATTTTCTGGTAAATTCTACTTTTCTAGTAATTTTCCTTTGCATTTATGTGTAAGAACAATATTTCTCCACCCCTTCTATAAAGGTTGTAACTATTTTGACAAGACAAACCATGCAAAGTTTTATTTGATTTATTATGTGTTCTCCAAACTTGTAAAATAAAAAAATCTTGACTGACGTCTCTGGTTTCCTTTCCTTCATTGAGTGAGGTTTGTAGAAGTGGCACCAAAAAGAGATATTTCCTTTGACAGTCTCATCAGGAAAATATATACCTTTCTATCAGTAAGCTAGCTGCCTAGCTTAGGTCACTGGTATGTCACTATATAATGAATACAGTGAGGTTATTGCTACTACTGTTTTACATACAAAAACAAATACAACAATACAAGCAGTGAAGTATGAGGTAGCGAAGCAATGGAGAAAACAGATTAACTAACTGTCACCATTTCACCATTTAGTGTGTGTGAAACCTTATATTTCATGGAAGGCTATGAGGGCCAACCAGGATTTCCTGATCACCTTGATTCAGCAGGACAGGGTTTAAGGGTATGTTATGTGGCAAGCTGGAGGTGGAGCCAGTTATAAAGCCCTGTTAGTGCCTCTAGCACCACTCTGCTCCCATCTAGCCAAAAAAAATGGGGGAGTGTTGGTATGTTTGAGTATGTATTATGTGGTTGTTGACAAGTGGTTTATGGTGTTCTATTCATGCATATGAGTTGTTTATGTTAATTACATTTATTTATGTATTATGATAGTGACAGATGTTAAGGAGAGTTTCCAGGCCAGTGATAATGTGGGTGAGTCCCTACCCTATGGATGTTAATTAGAGAGGGGTAAAGGAGGGGGGTTGAGGTTAAGGAGGGGGGGTTGGAGAGGGGAGGATGAGGAGGGGGTTAAGGAGGGGGGTTGAGGATGAGGAGGGGGTTGAGGAGGGGGGTTGAGGTTGAGGAGGGAAGATGAGGAGGGGGGTTGAGGAGGGGGTTGAATGGGGGGGTGGAGGTTGAGGAGGGGGGTTGAGGATGAGGAGGGAGCTTGATGAGGGGGGTTTAGGAAGGAGGATGAGGAGGATGATAAAGGAGGGGGAGGGAAAGAGACACGAGGGAAAGGAGGGAAAGAGACACAGGGAAGGGAGAGGGGGAAGAGAACCAGGGGAGGGAGAGGGGGGAAGAGAACCAGGGGAGGGAGAGGGGGGAAGAGAACCAGGGGAGGGAGAGGGGGGAAGAGAACCAGGGGAGGGAGAGGGGGGAAGAGAACCAGGGGAGGGAGAGGGGGGAAGAGACACAGGGGAGAGGGGGGAGAAACACAGGGAAGGGAGAGGGGTAAGAGACACAGGGGAGAGAGAGGGGGACACAAGACAGGGACACAGAGGGCAGCACATTTCCCACCCTCGGCTTATACTCGAGTCACTAAGTTTTCTCAGTATTTTGTGGTAAAATAGGTGCCTCGGCTTATACAGTACTTTATTTATACTATAGACTAGATATTTTTCATACAAAAAGTATATATTTTGTAATTTAGAAAACTGTCGCTCCTGTGCTGATCAATACCCCTTACAGGATTGGGGGTCTAATCAGAACACATTGGTGTATAGTGGCGGGAAGACTAACACATGGAATTGCTGAGGAATGAGAAAACAGAAGAACAATGACACAGAGTAAGACAACTGCAAAGGTAAGTTATCAAGGTTTTGCAAGCTTTTGGAAATACAAATATCCTTTGATTTTTAAATATCTTTAGATGACTGCATAAAAATATTCTTTATAGTGTCTCTTTAAGATTGATTAAAAAAAAAGAAAACTGAACATATTGTACATGTGACATGAAAAAGGTAATAATTATGTTGCCTTGATATTGGAAAGATTGTGAATCAGATTATTTGGCACAATATCAGACCCAGGTGTTCAATCTGCAATTTTCTCAAGGACCTCATAGAAGTGATTATCACATGGTACAAATTTATCTTTGATCTAATGCATTATATGAAGCCTCTCTGACAAATTATACTGCACTTTATGGAAATGTAACATTTTGTGTGAATGGCTAGGGACAGTCATGTTGCATGCTAATGTGTTAGAAAAAGTAGCTTCCCTCTGATTTGCAAGTGACCCAGACCCTTCCATTAGCAAATTAAAATCTGTTCAAATTTATTTTGAAATACATTATGAAAAGCTGTAGGATAACCCATAGACCTGTATTATGTTTCAAACAACTCTAGCAGCAAAATTAATTAATTGAGCAAAATGAAACTTCTGTTTCATGTGCCCTTGACCAAAGTTCTCTTAGAAAGCGCAATAACATACTCTCTAGAGAACATGAAGAGACTCATATTTACAATATGCTTTTCTGAAGAACTACGCATGACAACCAACACATAAATAAATAAATAAATAAATAAAAAATAAAAATAAATACAAGGAGATGAAGCGGGATTGGCACAATAAGGATCCCTCTGGTTAGACCTCCACCAATGCACAAGGATACTTTCTACATCTCATCTGCTAGAGCACACAGAAGACTCTGGTAGCCCATCAGTAGATCAGAAAGCCACAAACAAAACAAAAAAACAAAAAAACAAAAACCAAAGGATAAAATTGGATATACTACAAAGGAACTTTAAGAAACTTTAAGAAAGGTGGTTCAGCAGTTCCAAATATTCTGGAATATGCTGAAGCTGTAAGACTGATTCACATTTTATCTTGGTATAATACCAAAGGCATGATAAAACATAGCATCATTGAAAAAGATCTTACAGAATATTGAAAACTAGATTACTTAATTTGGTGTAAAGATAAAAATAAAAAGGACGTAAAATCACCTTCCCCAGTGATACATTTTCTGGTTAAAAATGTTTTCAAATATAATAATAAATTGGGATTAGTAAGGTTTCCCTCTCTGCTATCGCCTATAATAACCCTAAATTAAGGACTTTTTAAATTTAGTAAAATTAATTGGGAGAGATGGAACGTTAAGAGGTTTGCAGACTTGTTCTTAAATGGGAAAATAAAAACCTTTGACGTACTGAGGAGAGAAAACGGTCTCCCAGGAGAAAAATGGCTGGAATATCATGCTTTATTTAAAGTTTTATCTAATAATGAGTATAAACAACTAATAAGACCAATAACGAAAGAGCTATAAAAGAAGTAAACATTTTTTATAAAAATGAGTAAATGGGAGGAAGAATTGGGAAAGCAATGGGGCCATACTTCATGGTATAAAGCTTTTGAGGTGACTGTCAATACTTTAAAATGTGTTAACATATTTTAAAGTTATCCAAAGATGGCACTTAGTACCAAAGTCAAATCTCCAGATTTAGTAAAGGAAACTATATAGATCTTTGCTGGAGATGTGAATCTGAAACAGGTTCTTCTATATCCCATTGTAATTGGCTGAAGGCATCTTTTCCTCCTGATTGGCTGCAATCTGATTGACAGTTACAACAGCCAATCAGAAGGCACAGATCCCTTTTTCCAGGGGCCCAGCCGGAGAAGACATCAAGAAGGATGGGGGCATTGCGGAAATGTAAGTTCAATATTTAGAATGTTTAAAATTGTATGTTGTGTTTAGTTTTGTACTAATTTTATGTTTCTTTTTTTCCTAGGGGAGTGACCTGCGGCAGGAAAACCGTCGTCCCTAAAGGGGCATTTGGTCAAGAAAAACTGGCAATTGTAAAAGGGGCAATTTGTGAGCAGCAGTGCTGTGACTAACTGGGATGGCATTCTGTAGAGACTGAAAAAATAAAATAAAATAAAGCTATACAATTAATATTGAGCAAAATTAAGTTCAGCCTATGGCTCGGCCCTCCACAACATTCCTGAGTTAGGGACTTAATGTATAGCTAGGTGTTAATGTATTAAATTTTTGGGGTTAATGTATGTAGTTAGGGGGTTAATGTATAGTTAGGGGGTTAATTTATTGATTTAGGTGTTTAATGTAGTTAGGGGGTTAATTGAATGTAGTTAGGGGGTTAATTGAATGTATTGTATGTTTTATTGAATGTATTATATGGTTTATTTTCTGTTATGTATGCTTTTTTTATTTTTGGTAACTTAGATTTTTTTATTTTCAGTAAAAAAGTTTTTTGTATTTTTATGCAGCTTAAATTTTTTTAATATTGGTAATTATTGGTATTGGTAAAAATTATTGATGAAATAATGGTAAAATTTATTTTCCATAATGTGCTTTTTAATTTTCAGTAACGTCCTTTTTTTATTTTGTGTAATTATGTTTTTTTTAATCTTGTGTAATTAGGTGTTTTTTTTTATTTTGTGTAATTAGTGGGGTAATAGGGATTTTATCAGGGTGTTAGGTAGGTAGTGTAGTGTTTTAACAGGGTAGAGGGGGTTGATAGTGTAGAGGGGGGTTAATGGGCTAGAGGGGGGTTAATAGTGTTGGGTAGGAGTTGGGTAGGCAGTGTAAGGGTTAATAGGGTAGGATAGGATGGGTTTTACTGGGTACATTTGGGGTTAAATAGGCCCAGTTAGGGTTAAATAGGCCTATATAGACTTACATAGAACTAGATGGGGTTAAATAGGTCTAGATGGGGTTACATAGGCACATTTAGGGTTAAAAAAAGGCTAGATAGGGTTATTGAGTATAAATAGGGTTAAATAGACCCAGTTAGGGTTAAATAGGCCTAGAGAGGCAAACATAGGACTAGATAGGGTTAAATAGATCTAGATGGGTTTACATAGGCACAGTTAGGGTTAAATAGGCCTAGATTGGGTTATTGGGTCCAGATAGAGTTAATGAGGTTTAGTATGGGTTAATGGGTATAGTTAGGGTTAATGGGTTAATGTGGTATAGTTAGGGTTAATAGTGTAGAGTAGTGCTTAGACTTTGTGTCACAAGGGACCTGGAGGACCCTCATGGCACTTATAGTGTTAATAAAGGGGTTAATAGTGTCCTATAGGGTTCTGTATAGACCCCCATAAGTGATGGGTTTAATTAGGGGCTCATGGGGCTCTGTATAGGTTAATTTTTTAATTTATCAAGAGTCCTTTAAATTTGAAATTGTGACTGGCGTGGGGGTCCCGATTTGGGCCCCGGCACCAAGGGTTAATATGGGGAAGCTGCGGGTGTCCCGGTGGGACCCTTAGCATTGAGGAGGTTAATGTTAGGTGCCGGGGGGATACTTGGAGCACCACCCGCGGCAGGGCTTGTGTTTAGAACTGCCGCGGAGGTCAAGATCGGGCCCCTGCGGCTATTGATGATGTGGGGAGCCTGCAAGATCATGCAATGTGGGTGAGACTGAGCTAAGATTTGGCGTGTCTAGCACGTTGCTCACAGCCCTTCTAATTTAATAGCGTAACTTTGGAGCTTTTTATGCACTTAGGGCTTAAGACCTATACTTGCGACATACAAGGTTGGATTTTAATGGGGCTGATAATGTCAAGAAATAGAGTTATCGAAAAAGATTTAATTGAAGTTAACCTGAATACACAACTGAAAACTAATATTGCCTGGAAAATGTGGGATGACTACATAGGCACACTTAACTAACTTCTCTTCTTCAGTGAATTTAAAGATCGATATGTATTGATGGAATATCAGTATGTATGTTTAGGTTTTGTATGATTTTATATATGTATTTGTGAGATTTATGTAAATAAAAAAAAGAAAGAAAGGAAAGCCACAAACAAAGCATGGAGTCCCAGCACTTAGGAAAGGAACATCATTCTACACTAATGTATTAACCAAGAAGTAATCACTTTATATAGGACTTTTTTATACAGGATATTTATATGGAAAATACAATGGTGATATTAGATACTAACACAAAGTACCTACCGTAAACAGTGGTAACATTAAACACTGTTTCATGATACTACAATCAGCAGTTTAAAGCCAATTGTAATGATATAGGAATCACAAGGTTGTGGAGACCAGCAGCCTAGGTCAGCAATGATCCAATTCAGCAACTTGTAGGTGAAACAGGAACGAGGTTTATTGAAGTGATCAGGAACCACACAATAATCTGGCAAGGATACAGAGACAGGAAGTGCCTTATAAAGGCCAAGAACCAGACAGCTGACCAGACACAGCTAAAGAGAGTTGTCACTGATTGCATTGCTTTTAGAGTCAAGGTATCAGATCTAAGGCAAATCTGCAAGAGGCAGGCTGGTGTACCGGTAGGGAAGAGGTTTAGCAACATGCAAACCAGGGTTCGAATCCCAGAAGAGTCAATTCCTCACAATACCCCCACCTCTATAGGCGCAGCCTCTGGATGCCCTATTACCCGGTTTAGCAGGGTACTGTGCATGGAAAGACTGAAGAAGATCAGGAGCATAAATATTGTCCACTGATTCCCACGATCTATCCTCCTCACCATAGCCTTTCCACCGAACCAAATATTGAAGCTTGTTACGGAAGATCCTGGAGTCAAGAATTTTTTCCACTTCGTACTCATCCTCACCATCCACGAGGACTGGAGGTGGGGCAGGCAGGGCTCGGCCAGGGAAAGTATTTTCATGAAAAGGTTTAAGCAGTGCAACATGAAACACTGGATATATTTTCATGGAATTTGGAAGTTGCAAATGGCAAGTGACAGCATTGATCTGAGCAATGATCTCAAAAGGTCCCATGAACCTTTGACCCAATTTATGAGAAGGAATCCGAAGCTTAAGATTCTTTGTCAACAGCCACACCTTGTCACCAACATGATAGACTGGGGCCTCCTTTCTATGCCTATCAGCAGCTATTTTGTAACATTCCTGAGCCTCCAAAAGAGTCTCTTTCAACAGTGCTTGGGAATCACGTAAGGCGGTTAGCCGGTCAGTGACAGCAGGAATGGAAGTAGTAATTGGGAGACTGACTAGAAAGGTCGGATGGTAACCATAGTTGGCAAAAAATGGGCTCAAAGAAGTGGAGCAGTGCTGGGCATTGTTATAGGCAAACTCCGCCGTGGGTAGAAAATCCAGCCAGTCATCCTGCAGGTAACTAATATAGCACAGCAAATATTGCTCCAAAGTCTGGTTGGTTCGCTCAGTCTGTCCATTACTTTGCGGATGAAAAGCTGACGACAGATTTACATTAATACCTAGATTAGAACAAAAATGTTTCCAAAAACGAGATGTAAACTGCACTCCCCTGTCAGAAACTACTTCATCAGGCACTCCATGTAAGCAAAATATTTCCCGAACAACCAGGTCAGCAGTCTGTTTAGCTGAAGGGAGACCACAAGCTGGTATGAAATGACCCATCTTAGTTAACCTGTCCACAACAACAAGAATAGTAGTGTTTACCTTAGAGGGAGGTAGTTCCACAATAAAGTCCATGGATATAGATCCCCAGGGACGATGAGGAATCGGAAGAGGCTGAAGCAAGCCAACAGGGGATGAGCGAGGAGTCTTATGTCTGGCACATACATCACAAGAGGACACATACTTCTTAACATCCTCATGATACTTCGGCCACCAAAAGGATTGGGCAAGTAGCTCTTGTGTCTTTCGGATTCCTGGATGACCTGCTGGTTTTGAGTCATGGTAAAGACGTAAAAGGTCCAGTCGCACTGACTCCGGAGCAAACAGACGTTGTTGAAAAATCCAAAACCCATTAAGCATTGTCATATGGAGATCACGAGGAGGATCACGAAGAACTGGGTCTTCAGCGTAGCCCTTTTTAATGCGAGACATCAGATCAGAAGGGAATGTAACTCCTATAAATATATCCTCCGGCAAGATGGTGGTCTTGGTTACGGCAGTATGGAGGGGGTCAGCTATTCTAGACAAGGCATCCGCCTTACCATTCTTGGAGCCGGGACGGTATGTAACCAAAAAATTAAACCTCGAGAAGAATAGTGACCAGCGTGCTTGTCTGGCTGACAGTCTCTTTGCTGATCGAATACATTCCAGATTTTTGTGATCTGTGAGGACAGTAATTGGATGGGTAGCTCCCTCCAAGAGATGTCTCCATTCGGTGAAGGCAGCTTTTACAGCCAATATTTCTTTATTCCCTATGTCATAGTTTCTCTCTGCTGGCACCATCTGGCGGGAATAGAAGGCACACGGATGTAACAGCATCTTAGGTACAGTCCTTTGAGACAGTATAGCACCAACAGCTGAATCAGAAGCATCAACTTCCACAAAAAATGGTAATTCCGGCTGAGGATGTACCAGGACAGGGGCAGATGTAAACAGAGTCTTTAATCGGGAAAATGCGGTACCACTGAAAAGGAGTCCCTTTACGTGTAAGTTCAGTGATCGGTGTAATAACGGCAGAGAAATTCTTAATGAAACGCCTGTAAAAATTGGCAAACCCCACAAATCTCTGAACATCTTTTTCATTCTTGGGGATGGGCCAGCACAGCTTTAATTTTACTTGCGTCCATACTTAAACCTTTGGGAGTTATTACATACCCCAGGAATTGAATTTCTGTTTGTTCAAACTCACATTTTTCTAGTTGAATGTATAGGTGGTGGGTACGAAGGCACTCCAGAACTATACAGACCTGTTTTCTGTGGTTTTCAAGATTATCAGAGAATATTAGGATATCATCCAAATATGCCACAAAAAACTGATCCAGGAGATCTTGTAGTACATCATTGATAAGATGCTGGAAAGTTGCAGGGGCATTACACAGCCCAAATGGCATTACTAGATATTCGTAATGCCCGTACCTGGTTCTGAAAGCTGTTTTCCATTCATCATTTGATCTTATGCGAACCAGATTATATGCCCCCCGAAGATCAAGCTTCGTAAATATTTTAGCTGAGCGTAGTCTCTCCAAAAGTTCAGGAATCAGAGGCAAGGGATAGCGTTTTTTAACAGTGATGTTATTAATGTCCCTGTAATCAACGCATGGCCGTAGGCTGCCATCTTTCTTTTCTACAAAGAAAATAGGAGCTCCTGCTGGAGAAGTAGATGGTCGAATAAAGCCTTTGGCAAGATTTTCTTGTAGGTATTCACGAAGAGCTTTCAATTCAGGCTCAGAAAGGGAATATATACGGCCAAATGGGATAGCAGCCCCAGGCAACAGCTCTATTGGGCAATCATAAGGCCTGTGGGGTGGAAGCTGATCAGCATTCTTCTTATCACAGACATCTGCAAAATCCCGATATTGTAGAGGAAGCTTAGTCAAGTTTGTAGCAACCATTTCATTAATTGTTGTGGCAACAGGTGTTACTTTAGAGGGTTGACAATTCATTAAGCAGTGTTCTGAAGGAAAGGACAAAGTTCTGATCTTCCAATCAATCTGTGGGTTATGCAGAGCAAGCCAAGGTACCCCCAAAATCACTGGAAACTGTGTTGAGGAAATTAGGTGGAAAGAGATAGCCTCATGGTGATTCACTTCCAGAGTCAATTTTAAGGGCACAGTCTCATGTGTAACCGGGCCTGACGTAAGCGGAGAACCGTCTACTGTCTCCATTAACATAGGTGAAGAGTTAGGGATAGACTGAATTCTATTTCCTGCTGCAAATTTAATGTCCATAAAGTTTCTGCCTGCTCCAGAATCTATCATAGCTGTAGTTGAAATTTTACGATCACCACATTGCAACGTGATAGGCACCACAAAATGAGGATGTTGAGTCAACATACCCTCTTCACCATGAGCCAGAGAAAACAAGGGTTGTGTGACAGAATCCAGTTGATCTGAAATCTGGGATTGGTGTTGAATCTGTGCACCCTCAGCCGCCATAGCTATTGTTCTTTTTGATTTGCTAGGGCAATTGATGGCATAGTGCCCTGCACTACCACAATACAGGCATAAATTGTGAGTGCGTCGCCACTGTTTTTCTTCGTTGGATAATGGTCCTCTTATTAGATTTACCTGCATAGCCTCAGGCTCAGAGTCTGAAGGTGTTTGTGGGGTTGGAGTAGAAATTCTTGAATAGGAAGTAGGAGTAGTACTTGGTCTAAAAGAGCCCTGTCTTTCCAATCTTCTTTCAGAAAGTCTCCGATCAATACGGATAGCCAAACGCACAAATGCATTAAAGTCAACAGGAAGATCAACACGAGCTAGCTTATCTTTTATAGCTTCTGAGAGACCTTTTCTGAAGTGGAACCTCTGGGCTGATTGGTTCCAGGTAGTATCAGCAACCCACTGTCTGAATTCAGCAGCATATTCAGCCACCGAACGCCTCCCTTGATGCAAATGAAGGAGAGTGGCTTCTGCTGTAGCACATCGATTTGGGTCATCAAAAACTAGGCACATGGCCTCAAGAAAGTCATTTAGATTACACAAGACTGGACTGTCCTGTTCCAGAAGAGGGGAGCCCCAAGCCAGGGCTTCATCTTTGAATAGGGAAAAAATAAATCCCACCTTCTCTCTTTCAGATGGAAATTGGTGAGGTAACATCATGAAGTGCAAACGGCATTGATTTAGGAAACCCCTAAATTTTTTGCGATCTCCTCCAAACTTTTCTGGTAGGGGCAAGCGGGCATCTTGTGCAGGTGTAACAGTAGCAGCCGCAACATCAGGTGCCCTGTAGCTGGTATACTCACTGTGCATTGACTGAACTTTATTTTGCAGTTCAGCTACCTGGTCCTGCAGCACTTGAATGGTCTGTGCCTGGGTCTGCACAGTTCTTGCAGTAAAAGCAACCTGTTGGGCCTGCAGTTCAGTTACCTGGTCCTGCAGCACTTGAATGGTCTGTGCCTGGGTCTGCACAGTTCTTGCAGTAAAAGCAACCTGCTGGGCCAATGCAGAATCTGACCCGGCGGTCTCCATGAAAGGGCCAGATTATTCTGTAATGATATAGGAATCACAAGGGGGAGACCAGCAGCCTAGGTCAGCAATGATCCAATTCAGCAACTTGTAGGTGAAACAGGAACAAGGTTTATTGAAGTAACCAGGAACCACACAATAATCTGGCAAGGATACAGAGACAGGAAGTGCCTCATAAAGGCCAAGAACCAGACAGCTGACCAGACACAGCTAAAGAGAGTTGTCACTGATTGCATTGCTTTTAGAGTCAAGGTATCAGATCTAAGGCAAATCTGCAAGAGGCAGGCTGGTGTACCGGTAGGGAAGAGGTTTAGCAACATGCAAACCAGGGTTCGAATCCCAGCAGAGTCAATTCCTCATACTAATATTAACCTCTCTGGCTGTCTGGCTGTGTCAGTACCCCCAAGTGTTAAAGTGGTACACTCAGGGGCACTGACATGGCCAGATCGCCTTGTTCTGCCCCCCTTCCTCTACATTTAAAATGTTTCTGTAATGTAGTGGCCCCTCCCCCCAGCCCCTGCAGTACACCATTCCCCCCTCTCCTCCCCTTACCCCTCTCCTTTCTCCTCCCCTTCCCACTCTCCCTTCTCCTCCCCAGCCCCCTTCTTTCCTCCCCCTTCCCCCATCCTCTTACTGTGTTACCCTCTTATCCTTCCCCTGCAGCACGTCTTCTGGTTGTGGCCGGGAATCGCTATTGACGTGACGTGCATGTGACTTCACTAGGGACTCCCGGCCAGAAGACGTGCTGCAGGGGAAGGATGAGAGCATTACACAGTGAGAGGATGGGGAAGGGAGAGGGTGGAGGAAGTGTGTAATCCCGAGCGTGGCTCGGGGTCGCTGCTTTAGGAACTGAAAATGAACCCCCGAGCCACGTTCGAGATTACCTCTAGGGTGGTTAAGATCACTAGGTCAGAAAGCAAAGTTAAAATAATAACTCAGAACCTTTGCATCTCTGTGTCAGTATTTATTAGAAGTAATTTGGTTGCATTCCTGTGCAGGAGTTCTTCAGTGCTGAACGCTCCTATTGTTTAAGGGTAGCTGAAGCTTGATAAAACCAAATTATGAGCCTATTTAGAGCTAGATGATAGGATGCTTAATTAATTTTTTTTGTCTTTTTCTTAGTGTCTCTATCACAACTCTTGACAAAATGCAATAGTGCATTATTTTCACACATCAATACTCAACGTAAATAAATTATGTCATTATATACATAAAAATTATTTTAATAGTGCAGTAAATAAAGAATACATATAATATTTAAATAATTATGTTTGAAAAGTTTTTTTATCAACCACATCCATTTTCAAGTAATGAATATATTCTTTTGTTTTTTCGTCAAATAAACTTAATCCGATGAATGCAAAAACAAAAGGAAACAATAAACAAAACAAACAGTAAAACTTCTAATTGTAAGAGAAAGATAAAAAAAAAAAACTTATGCAAGCCAACTCACAGATTTCAGTGCAAAGTCTTGCACTGGAATAAAAGCTCAGTAACGAGACCCAAAAGTCCATTCCACTAACAATGGTCAAGGTCAGTTACTTTCTACTGTTATGAACTGTCCTCAGTCTTGGTTTCCATCAATACATTCCACCTGCTGTGGTGCCAGGGTTCTCTCAATGGAGCAGGAAGGTCACATTTTGAATGAAGATTCCTTTTTAGTTGGTAACAGTTCTGCCTTTGGTTTAGATAGAGCCTTTACTGAAATATCCCAATGCAGCTATTGTACACCACCACCACCAATGCATTTAGTCATTTTTTAACTTTTTCAACTCCAAGGTAATACCATATTTAGTAAACTTTTATAGTTTTATGGCCCAATAGCCAAGTGATGTATTGCTAAAGATTAGGAACCAAGTAATGTATTAATAAAGATTAGGAACATTAATTTAACTTCAACCCAAACAAAACACAATAAGATATATCACTGCTGAAGACTTTGCTAGCCACTTTAAAAACAACATTGAAACTATCTGTAATGAACGTTCCACTCAATGGGATCCTAACTCACCGTTCCCTCAACAAACCGACTGCACCCTGTTTTCACTCTTCCCCTATCCATTATGAACTCTGTTGACCCTGTAACTGAGGATAAAGGGCCTCATTAAATCTCATGCCCGCAGTTGCCTTTATACAGCCCATAAGTCTGCAAGCTTAAAATATGCAACAGTTACAGAGTGATTAAATTAAACAAGCCCGTAACTACATGGCCGTAAACCAAAACCATGCACCCTTAAAGAGCATTTCAGGTCATGATCATGATCAATTAAGCAAGCCCATAACTACCGATTTAGAAGCAGCCAATAGCTCAATTTAATAACCATAAGCCTAACGGACTCCATTACTGGCTACAGTTTTTCACGTTGGGGCAATAAATAGGGCTGATGGTGTTATTGTCAAAGCACCTTGCAAGAATGAAAATTTATAATCTAAAAGAATTCATGTTACAAAAGCAGAATTAATTAAAAAATAATACAATGGCTTGGTAAATAATTGAAAATTAGAGTAGAGGATTAATTAGTGATTACATTTGTGGGTGTATCAGCTGTGAAAAATTTAGGTAATAGCATTATTTTGGCACTATAAAGTAACGAAAAGCAAAGGTGGGTCTAGAGGCTAATAAAACAAAGTAAATGGAACTGGAAATTGAATGGAAGTGGTGCAGTGCAGAGGGTTTTGGGTTTTTAGAGCACTGGGCTGACTTCTCACTTGGGTACAATCTCTATAGCAGGGATGGATTGCACCTTAGTGATGAGGGAGCTTTTGTGCTAGGGGATAGGATGGCTGGGGTAGTTTTTAAACTTGTAGGTGTGGGGGGAGGTACTATATAGAAGTATTGGGGTAAATAGGGTAGAGAGGGAAAGGGATGAATGAGTTACCCATGGGGGAGGAGAAGGGGGGAGGGTTACAATAGACAGAAGGAAGGTATTAATAGGGGCCTCAAATACAGTGGCAAGCACTTCACAACGGCAGAGCCATAGCAACATAAAGTGTATGCTTGCTAACGCAAGAAGTTTGCCTGGGAAAATGGACGAGCTAGAAATATTAGCGGTACAAGAAAAATGGGGCTTAATAGGCATTACTGAAACATGGTGGGATGAATCTCATGACTGGACTGTTAATCTGGATGGTTATAACCTATTTAGGAAAGATAGGGGAAATGGTAAAAGAGGAGGAGGGATCTGTCTGTATGTTAAGCCTGAATTTAAGCCTATAGTCAGAGAAGATATGTATGCTGGCACTAACAGCATCATTGAATCTTTGTGGGTTGAGCTAAATAGTGGAGGAGCTAATTCTAAACGCATATTGATGGGAGTATGATATAAAACCCCAACTATAGCTGAAAGTGAGGAAATACAATTATTGTTACAGATTGGAAATGCAGCTAAGCATGGGCAAGTTCTAATAATGGGAGACTTTAATTACCCTGAAATAAACTGGATAAATGAGACCAGCAGCTTAGCTAAGGGGAGCAGGTTCTTGAGTACACTCAGGGATCATTATCTGGCCCAGGTAATACAAGAACCTACTAGAAATGGGACCATCTTGGATTTAGTCATCACAAGTAATATTGATATAATATCAAATGTTAAAATAGGGGAACCCTTGGGGAACAATGATCACAACACAGTCTCATTTGAGATTGAATACAAAAAACAGAGTTGTAAGGGGCCAACAAAAACTCTATACTCAATACTACATATAGACTGGGAAAAAGAACTTACAGGGAAAAATACTGAAAATAAATGGACAACATTCAAATCCTTACTAAATAAACATACTTATCGGCATGTACCATGTGGAAATAAAATGAATAGGAGTAAATCATATCCCATGTGGCTTAACAATGACTTAAAGATCATGATGAGGAAAAAGAAACATGCATTTAAATTATACAAGGAGGAGAAATAGAGGCAGCTTTATGTGACTATAAGGAAATCAACAAGGCTTGCAAAATGGCTATTAGACTGGCTAAAATAGAAAATGAGAAGTCAGTGGAAAGTAAGACTAACTATTTTTTAAATATTTTAATGGGAAGAAGGCGAGGAAGGAAGCTATAGAAACATTACAATGTGACACAGGCCATCTGATAATTAGTGACCAGGAAAAGGTAGATGAGCTAAATAGGTTATTTTCGTCGGTATACACAAGGGAGGTACCAGTGGTTGGGACAGCGCAACATAATGGGGCTACACTACCATCACTAAATAATTGGTTAACGCAGGAAGAAATTCAAAAGAGATTGGAGAAAATAAAAAAGGTTAATAAAGCCCCAGGCCCTGATGGAATACATCCAAGGGTACTGAGGGAGCTGGGTTCTGTAATAGCCAAACCATTATATCTAATATTTCAAGACTCACTCACTACAGGGTCTCTACCGGATGACTGGAGAAAAGCAGAAGTGATACCTATATTTAAGAAGGGATCAAGAGCAAATCCGCGGAATTATAGACCAGTGAACCTCACATCTGTAGTTGGGAAGCTTTTAGAAGGGTTAATAAGGGACAGAATACAAGAATATGTCTATTTGAACAAGATCATAGGTAGCAGTCAACATGGATTTATGAAGGAAAGGTTGTGTCAGACCAATCTAATTAGTTTCTATGAGGAGATTAGTAGGAACTTGGATCAGGGCAACTCAGTGGATGTAGTCTTTTTAGATTTTTCAAAGGCATTTGATACAGTGCCACATGGAAGACTAGTGAGCAAACTAAGGGATGCAGGAATTGCAGTAAATATCTGCTCGTGGATTGAGAGCTGGCTAAAAGACAAGAAGCAAAGGGTTGTTGTAAATGGAACATACTCCGATTGGTCTAATGTGATAAGTGGTGTTCCTCAAGGTTTAGTATTAGGTCCTCTCCTTTTTAACATATTTATTAATATAAGTAGGACTCGAAAGTAGTGTCTCCATTTTTGCTGATGACACTAAGTTGTGCAAGGTAATAAAATTAGATAATGATGTACTTTCCCTACAAAGGGATTTGCATAAAATAGAGAAATGGGCGGCTAAATGGCAGATGAGATTTAATACAAATAAATGCAAGGTTATACATTTGGAAAGGAAAAATAGCCATGCGATTTATAATCTTAATGTAGCAAATCTAGGGGTATCAGATATTGAAAGGGATTTGGGAATACTAGTGGACCACCACCTAGGTAGCAGTGCTCAATTCCAAACAGCAGCTGCAAAGGCAAGTAAAATATTAGCATGTATTAAGAAGGGTATAGAAGCAAGGGGAGCAAATTTAATTCTACCACTATACAAATCCCTAGTACGCCCTCATTTGGAATATGGAGTATAATGTTGGGCACCACTTCATAAAAAGGACATTTTAGAGCTGTAAAAAGTACAGAGAAGGGCTACAAAACTAATAAGGGGAATGGAGGGGCTAAGTTATGAAGAAAGACTAACCAAATTAAACGTATTTTCGCTAGAAAAAAGGCATCTACGAGGAGATATGATTATCTTCTTTAAATACATCCAGGGTCAATATAAGGCTTTGTCAAGTGAACTTTTTGTAGCAAGAGATTGTCAACTGACAAGAGGACATCCTTTGAGGTTAGAGGAAAAAAGATTTCACCTTAAACAAAGAAAAGGGTTCTTCACAGTTAGGGTGGTTAAACTGTGGAATTCTCTACCAAAGGAGGTGGTAACAGCGAATTCGATAGACAACTTCAAAAAGGGGTTAGATATATTTTTGAATAAAGAGGGCAGTTAAGGATATCCTAGATAACTAGCGAAGAAATATTGATCCAGGGAGAAATTTGATCGCCAGTTTCTGGGGTCAGGAAGGAATTTAGCTTTTTTTCCCCTTATGAGACAATTGACAACATTTCCATGTTTTTTTTTTCTGTTGGGCCTTCCTCTGGATCAATTAACAATTAATAATAAATAGTCCACATATTAAAAAGATCAATAGAGATCTAAAAAGGTTGAACTTGATGGACTAACTCTTTATTCATCCTCCAATACTGTACTATTAATAATTATTTAACAAAGAATCAATTAATAACTAATCTGCAGATTGCAGATCAGAGGAGATCTTAACAGGTTGAACTTGATGGACTGAAAGTCTTTTTTCAACCTTAATTACTATGGGCCTCATTCTATTAGCGGCCGTAAATCGGCCGTAAGGCTGCGATTCCTTGCGGGGGTTCTGTTAACTCGCGATCCTATTATACGGCCCCGCAAGGATCTCCTCTTACGGCCGGCCGCATATCTTGGAACCGGCCGTAAGCTCTGAAATATAAAAACGCAAAAATAAATTCAAGCCTGCACTGTACAGCTCTGTAAATGCTAGGGATCATATTGGGGGACATGAGGATTAAAAGTAACCCACTCTCAAGCTTGCACATCAGCCCAAACCCGAGTTCAAATTAAGTGTTTATTTTCCGGCTGCGGCGTGGGCGGGTCTGAGGTGCTCCAAGCACTCTGGACTTTTTACATGGATATTTTACGGATATTAAAAATAAAATATTTTACTGATTTGAGTATAGGATAATTATGTGCTATTTTTTCTAACACCTAAAATCCCTTTATAGTCTTCTCAAAGTGCAGGATGGCTTTATTTGAGCTATTTTATGTGCTTAATTGGTGCTAGCGGGACCTCTTTCCTGCAAGTAAGCAGCGGCTCGTTTTTAGCCTTGCAGAGAGGGTTCCCAGAGCAATTGAATTGCAAATAGGAATTTCTTACGGCCGAAACTCTTGCGGCCGTTTTAGATCAAAGGCTTTCCTCCGGCGCGAGCGGCCGCAAGAGATAGCAAGGCGCCGGCCGCAAGCCTGCCGGAGCCCCCGGCCGTAAGGGAATAGAATAGCCGAATAGCTTGCGGCCGGTCCTTGCGGCCCCGCAACGGCTGCGGCCGCTAATAGAATGAGGCCCTATATAACTATGTAACTATGTAACTGGGAAAATTACAATTTGAGAGTGAATCTGCTTAGTGAATGGTGTGAGGACCAGTGACATTGGCTGAGCCCCTGCAGAAGTGACTACTTAATTCTGCTGGTAGATGGTAGTTTAATTTGGTTAGTCTTTCTTCGTAGCGTAGTCCCTCCATTTCCATTATTTGTTTTGCTGCCCTTTTCTGTACTTTTTCCTAAAATGTCCTTTTTATGAAATGGTGCGGAAAAACTGTATTTAATATTCCAAATGAGGGCAAGCTACGAATTTATTTAGTAGCAGCATTATATTTGCTTGTCTTGCTTCTATACCCTCTTAATAGATGATAATAGTTTACTTGCCTTTTCAGATACTGCTCGTCATTGAGAACTGTTACATAAATGATTGCTACTAGCACTCCTAAATCAGTTTCTATCTCTGATACACTTAGATTTGTTCCATTTAGATCATACATTGCATGCTTAATTTTCCTTTACAAAAGCATAACTTCACATTTATTTGTGTAAAATATTATCTGCCATTTAGATTAATGAATATATTAAAAAGAAGAAAAAATAATACTGAACCATTAGGAACCCCACTTATGACATCAGTCCAGTGTGAGTATGTTAATTTTGCAACCCTTTGCATCCTGTCTTTAAGCCATTTCTCACTCCATGTGCAGATATGTACTGCAATTCATGTATCCCTTAGTTTGCACAGTAGTCTTCCATGTGGCACTGTATCACAACACTTTACAAAATCCCAAAAGACTACATCTACAATGTTGACTTAATCAAAGTTCCTACTTAACTCTTCAGAGGAACCAATTTTTTTTTTACATGATCTATCCCTCATAAATCCATGTTGACTCCTACTTATTTTGTTCACATGGTTATATTCATGTATACTATAGCTTATTAAGCCTTCTAAAAGATTCACTCCAGAAGTGAGTCTTACAGGTCTATATTTCCCTGGATTTGCTCTTGCTCCCTTATTAAATAAAGGTACCACATCTTATTTTCTCCAGTTATCTAGTACCGAGCCTGAGTCTTGAAAAATTAGATATAATGGCTTGGCTTTTAAACAAGCCAGTTCCCTCAGTGCATCAGAACCTGGTGCTTTATTAACATTCATTTTTTTCCATCCTATATTAGATTTATTTCTGCATTAACCAAATATTTGGCAAAGGTAGTGTAGCCCAATTTTGCAGTATTCTAACTATTGGTTCCTCCCTTGTGTATACAGAAGAAAGTAACTTGGGGGCCCCATGCTAATCCCTGAAAAATCAATTGCAAGTGATGTAGTGGCACCAAATATTCTACCTAGCTATGTAAATCACTCATCCCTAAAGCATTGCACGCAAACTCCTATGGGTCACTGCTCCGAGTGAAAAAGCAAGGCATAAATCTCCATTGAGTTATTTCCTGACACTCTGGCACCCAAACCCTATGCTAATAAGACTTTACGGAGCACTCACAAATCAGTGCAGTAATTGAAAAAGCAGAAGAAAGATTTAGGAGAACCAGAGAGAGTTTTAAAACCTTTGCTGAGTCTCCCAGAAGCATTTAAAGTGACAGTATAGTGAAAAAATCACTACAAAATGATGACATTTCAAAATTATTTGCCACTTAACAATATCAACATATGTGTAATTAAAAAGTATCATGAACTATGTTAATATTAAGCCCTTTTTTTGATACAAAATCCAAGGTAACAAACAACCCAGTACTCAAGGTGTTAATACACATCACAAAACTATGTTGCCTCGGAACAAACACTCTAGTGCATTGTCTATAAATATATCATATTTTAACACAAAATAAACATATCTTTATTTATTGAACCTATAAATACAATTGTCGCATCTTTTTAAGATCAAAATATACCGTATATACTCGAGTATAAGCCGACCCGAGTATAAGCCGAGGCACCTATTTTACCACAAAATACTGGGTAAAATGAGTGACTCGAGTATAAGCCGAGGGTGGGAAATGTGCTGCCCCCTGTGTCCCTCTTGTGCCTTCTGTGTCCCCCTCTCTCTCTCGTGTCTCTTCTCCCCTCTCCCTTCCCTGTGTCTCTTCCTTCCTTCCTCTCCCTTCCCTGTGTCTCTTCCCCCCTCTCCCTTCCCTGTGTCTCTTCCCCCCCTCTCCCTTCCCTGTGTGTCTGCCCCCTCCTCATTCTCAACCTCCCTCCTCAACCCCACTCCTCATCCTCAACCTCCCTCCTCATCATCCCTCCTCATCCTCAACCTCCCTCCTCAACCCCCTCCTCCTCAACTCCCTCCTCAACCCCCCATCCTCATCCTCAACCCCCCATCCTCAACCCCCTCCTCAAAGCCCTCCTCAACCCCCTCCTTAACCTCAACCCCCCTCCTCATCCTCAACCTCCCTCCTCAATCTCAACCCCCCTCCTCATCCTCAACCCCCTCCTCAACCTCCCTCCTCATCCTCAGCCCCCCTCCTCATCCTCAACCCCCTCCTCATCCTCAACCCCCTCCTCAACCTCCCTCCTCAACCTCAACCCTCATCCTCAACCCCCTCCTCAACCCCCTCCTCAACATCAACCCCCCATCCTCAAACCCTCTCCTCATCCTCCCTCCTCATCCTCCCTCCTCATCCTCAACCTCCCTCCTCAACCTCCCTCCTCAACCTCCCTCCTCAACCCCCCTCCTCATCCTCAGGCCCCCTCCTCATCCTCAGGCCCCCTCCTCATCCTCAACCCCCTCCTCAAACTCAACTCCCCCTCCTCAACCTCCCTCCTCAACCTCCCTCCTCAACCTCAACCCCCTCCTCAACCTCCCTCCTCAAACTCAACCCCCCCTCCTCAACCTCCCTCCTCAACCTCAACCCCCTCCTCAACTTCCCTCCTCATCCTCAACCCCCCTCCTCATTCTAACCCTCCCCCCCCCCTAACTTACCTGCTCCGGCCTCCGCTCCTTCCGGGTTTTGACGTGGCGCGCATGTGACGTCACGGCATTAGCATATACCGGGTGTCGGCACCCGGTATATGCTAATGCCGTGACGTCACATGCGCGCCACGTCAAGACCCGGAAGGAGCGGAGGCCGGAGCAGGTAAGTAAGGGGTGGGGGGTATTTTTGAGGGGTAGTATGAGTAGGGGTTGAGGATGAGGAGGGGTGAGGGAAAGAGACATGGGGGGGTTAGAGAGACACGGGGGTGTAGAGAGACACGGGGGGTTGAGAGACACAAGGGGGGGGGTTAGAGAAACACGGGGGGGAAGAGTGACTCGAGTATAAGCCGAGGGGGCCCTTTTTAGCCTTAAAAAAAGGGCTGAAAAACTTGGCTTATACTCAAGTATATACAGTAATATTAAATACAAAACAATTACTTTATATGTATCTCCCTTGCTGTAGCTAGTTATGGCAGTTGTTATGGCAGCTATAACTGCACTTCCCCGTCATTATAAGATTTATGACGTTCACGTTTATCCTATTGGCTCCTAGGACTCTGTCTCTTCCGTAAAGCTTGGTTTGGCTGCTCCCTCCCCAGATACCTGTTACAGCTACAGAGCAGAATTTTCAGCTGTGTACTGAGTGCTCTAATCTGGGGAGTGAAAGATTTACATCAGTGTAGAAGTTAGGGAAAAAAAAGCTCCTGCAATCAGATGCAATTACGGCAGTGCCCTAACTTAGAGCACCTGATTTACCTGGGGCTCTTATTTAGCTTACCTGCCTTCTCCATTATTTATTGGCCTGTTTCATGTTATTAATATAATATCAATATATATATATATATATATATATATATATATTTGAAACATGAGAATATATATATATATATATATATATATATATATAAATATATATATACACACACATATTTAAAACAACATTTTTAGGGCTAGTCATTTTCTATTTTTAAGCTTCCCCTTAAAAATTAAAAAGAGTAAGAGAGGAAATAGAAGAGGGAAAAATAGATGCAAAGAAACTGAACTAATTATAATTTGTTCAGGATATATCCATTAGTGATGGTCTTTCATCAATATCAGATGAGAAATTAAAAAAAGACACATATAATTTAAGTTCCAGAACTTTATTAAAAAAAAGGAAGTAAAAATTCTAGAAAAAGGATTTACATTTGAATCCTTACAGTGACCTAAATAATGTGAACTGTAGATATTAATAAATATATTATAACATACACATTAATATGGTTATTTATTAAACATACAATAAGGTACTATCTCCCTCTGTTGATAGTATAAATGCTTGTGCCCAAATTTCCCCAACGTATAAAACCGTAGCCCGTACCGTAGTCCGCAAGACTTGCGGCTATTAAATTGGCTCCGTTATGCAAGCCGCCAATGACTTGCGGCTGAAGGGCGAAAAAAGGCTACGGGACGTGCCCGCAAATCCTTTGTGCTCTCAAGCCCGTAACTGCTACATTCCCAATTTTGCTATTAAATTGCAAAAAATCCATTGGCTTTTAACCCTGTAACCCGCAAATGGAGCCAAGAAGCCAACAAATACTAGAGAAGACCCACAAGGGGGTTAAAGTCCTATCCATTGCAGTGTAAATGCAAATATAAACACACTACTTTACTTATAAATAGAGATGTCGCGAACAGTTCGCCCGCGGACTATTTGCAGCGATTTTGGCATGTTCGCGTTCACAGCGGACGGCGAACACATGCGCTTTTCGGTTCGCCCCCTATACTTTATCATTGAGGAAACTTTGACAATGCACCTCACAGTCAGCAGACACATTCCAGCCAATCAGCAGCATACACTCTCTTCCAGGGCCTTCCATCTGAAGGACAGCATACATTTTAGAATCATTCTGAAGCTGCATTCCTTGTGAGTGGACAGATAGTGTAGCTGCTGGAGATTTAATAGGGAAGTAGATAGCCAGGCTGTGTATTTAGCTTCCACTACAGACCTGAAGGACTCATCTGATAGCTGCTGCAAGGACAGCAACCCAAAAAGCACTTTTTAGGGCTAGAACATCATTTATTTTATTTTATAATTTTTTTCTGTATAATCTAATTGCATATGCCTGCCTGCCAGCGTGTGTGTGTGACAGGCTAACACCTAACAGCTTATATTGTGCTTATTTTCACTACTCATACCTGGTGGTGTACCATACATTGAAACAACCCTTTTTTCCTTTAATCTAATTTCAGTTGCCTGGCTGTGTCAGGCTCACAGCTTATATTGTGCTCAGTGAAATAAAACAACACTTTTTTTACTGTAATAGATTGAATAGCAATTGCCTGCCTATAGGCGTGTGTGCGAAGCCTATTGCATCTACTCTGCCAACTTTTGCCAGTGCACAGTAATACGTCATATCTGGGCGAACCGTAGTGTACAGTGACATAAAACAACACTTTTTTGACTGTAATCGATTGAATATCAGTTGCCTGCCTACAGGCGTGTGTGTGAGGCCTACAGCGCCAACTTTTGCCAGTGCACAGTGACACTCCTATCTGGTGGCACCTTAGATTGCACGCGCAGTGCCCCAAATTTGAAGTGGGAGGACCGACCAAGCATCTTTTTCCATCTTCCGCTTCCAAAAATCCATGCCATATACACGTCCCCTAATAGTGGACGTAACAGGGATTAAACCGATAGGAATAGTACTACTTAACAGTACACACCTTATAATAACACAGACAGAGGCAACGCAGAGAGAGGAGTCTGAAAAAGAGGAGTCAGAGGAGGAAGGTGGCTTTAAAGAGGTGGAAGACCAAACACAGCAAGTGTCTCAGGGGGCTTGTTGTCACCTTTCGGGGACCCTTGGTGGCTGGGTGGAGGAAGAAACCTTCAATGACATCAGTGAGGACAAGGAACGGACATGGCTAGCTTGGTATCCAACCTTGTGCAAATGGGGAGTTTGCGGTTGTGCAAAGGGACTGTTTGCGGTTGTTTGCGGTGCATTAAACGGGGAGATGGGTCTGTTACTGTGAAGCGGGTGTAACCCTTACACTACCTGATCAATAGAACATCAAACCTGATGATTTAAAGCATGTTATTCCAAACAATTTAGGAATCTTAGGTGATTTATGCCCTTTATGGCTTAAAACCAGACTCTGCATCAACTATGTAATTTTCCGTGGGAGTTTTGCCATGGATCCCCCTCCGGCATGCCACAGTCCAGGTGTTAGTTCCCTTGAAACAACTTTCCCATCACTATTGTGGCCAGAAAGAGTCTCTGTGGGTTTTGAAATTCGCCTGCCCTTTAAAGTCTATTGCGGTTTGCCGATGTTCGCCCGTTTGCGAACATTTGATGAAGTTCGCGTCCGCTGTTCGTGAACCCAAAATTTGATGTTCGCGACATCACTACTTATAAGTAAAGGGGAAAGTGATGTTAGGTATTGAAATTCATAGCGCAACATTCTCACCCTCGCAAATCTGCAATATAACAACGGTTCAAGGATGGTTTACGTGCTTGCGTTTACGGTCCGTAACTTGCAGCATGGTCTAATTTAAAAGCTCTGTAAAGCAGCCGAATTGTAAGCCTGCAGCCTTTGCGGGCGTGCCGGTGTCGCTATGGGCTTTGAAATTAATGGGGCTTCTTCTATCTATAGCAATTTAAAAAAAGCCCTCAACAGTTTTAAACATCCATATGTAAAGGTTTTTGAGAAAGCTATAGTTGATGCTATTAAGAAATTATACAAGAAAAAAACTGTATAGATCGAATATGTTGATTATAAGTTATATATCGATATAAGTTAGCCTTAAAAATAATGACACCGTTATTTTAGGATAATAAGGTTAAGGTCGGGGGGCTGTTATATTGGCTACACATATTATGACATTCATATTAATAGAATATTGAATGACAGTACTACATACCAAAAACTGCCTTTTAGTTCAACAAAGACATTTAAATCTTAATTAGTACATAACATATAATAGTTGTCAGACTACAAAATGTCACCACCCTTTGCAAGCTCGCGAAGAGAGCTTGCAAGAACTGTGTCCTTCATGAAGCGAGGGGTCGCATTTGCGGAAGGTGGAGGCTCCAACGGCGGCTGCAGTGAGTGGAAGGCTCATTGCAGGCTGCAAATGTGGACCCACAGTATCGCAAAGGCCTTCACCGTGCGACTCAGAAGGAGCACCAACGGTGCTCATAGGACACAAACTACACCAGGGGAGAGGCTTGCAATAAGCGTACAAAGGAGATCAGCGCGGACCTTACAATGAGAGCAAAAGTGCCTCTCATAACAAAAAATACACCAACTGAGAGGCTCGCAATGAGCGCAGAAGGATCTCAGGCGACCAAAACACTTACAGCCTTATTAAATTGTGATTCAGTAAATTTAAAAGGGCTCTATTTAAGCACATAGCATATTTTATTCACAAAAGTTTTTAGTTGGAGAAGACCTTGCTTTTGGATAGAAGTTCACTAACTAAAAACTTCTGTAAAAAAATATGCTGTGTGCTTAATTAGAGCCCTTTTAAATTTACCGAATCGCAATTTAATAAGGCTGTTACTGTCTGTGCCCCGTTATTTTTGACTGGGATTATCACTAAAAAAGAGTTTCTTGTTGTAAAGTTTCCTAAATTACAATTATTATTGAATATTATTTTATATATTTAACCATTAGAACTGCCAAGAGCCATCAGGTAGGTCTATTATTAGTGAAATAGGGCCATTAACAGCAAATCTTTCTAATTCATTGATCACTGTTTACAGAAATTGATTCTACAGCTCCCTTCTTATCTAAAAATGGTGTTGAACTGTTGATGTGAATTGCATTTTCGAGTCACTATAGTTACATGATTGTAACCTGTAATAAATCATAAATACGTTTTTTTTTCTTGTCGTTCACTCGTGTTCGACTCTTCATGACTTCATGAACAGAATCATCTTTATGTCCATGGTCATGCTGATCAACTTGGTATTCATGGCAGAGATACTGGAGTTGGTTGCCAGTTCCTTCTTCATTGGGCCACAGCATACAGCTCTTGGTATTCATAGGTGGTCTCCCATCTGACTACTGACCAGGCCCAGACCTGCATGGCTTCAGGGTGGTGTGACCTCTTGGTTCCCTGACTGGAATAAAACCCAGGTCACATTTTTGAAAGAACTAAACCCCTGGACGACCAGGGTCCATAGCTTAGAAGTAGCTACATTTTATGAAGATGGGGATCCTAATTTGTCAATTTTAGACAGCATACAGTCTATATTCCAGCTTCACTATTTTGGTACAAGGTCTCCAAAAGGGATTATGTAGGGAGTATAAATGATTATGGGAATTAAGACATGCATAGGCAGTGCAGTTTAGGGTCATATTGGTTCTCAGTTATAGATATATAGACAACCTGTTTATAATATGGAAACGACTAGAAGAAGAACTGCAAACTTTAATTCATCTTTCAATAAAAATAATAAAAGATTCTAGATTCTAACTATTATATTTTAGCCAGCAGTGGGCATTATGGACCTTGGCTTTAACCAAACCCCTCCTCAAGATTCACTAGACAGGCCATGATTTAGGTAAAACTTTAGGTTCATTGTGTGAACAAAGGTGAGGCAACTAGTATTCAACAGGCTGTGGAGCCTCAAATGATTTCACCTGTGTATTCACACAGGCCCTCATTCAATTGCGATTTGGGCAATTGAATAGTGCTCTAAATAAGCACATAACATATTTTTTTAAAATAAACACGGTAGTCCGGCCATCTACAAAATTACATTACATAGATGCAAATCCTAAATGATAAGTGAATTAATCCAACTGTACATCTATATAGAATATGATATGAATCTATACAGATTAAATCAGAAATAGAGATAAATTCCACAATGGGCTAGTAGATACAAATCTATATAGTTAGTTAGAAATTCATACAGTAGAACATAAGTATACAGTATCTAGGTTGCATATGTGTCCTTGATTTATACATTCATAATGCAAGTGCCACCTTCATTCTATAGTGGGGAGTGTATAGGCAGGTAGGGGAGACTATAGTTGTACCACTGTGGCCCTCTCTGAAAATACACTAGCAGTAGAAGTATATGGAGGCCCGCTAGTTACCTCCCTGACTGCCTGTATAAATAATAGCTATACTGTCTATTCTGGGACTATGCCCACCACCTGCCCACTTACCCACTCAGAATGACCTCTGTGGATTGCATGTGTAACTCATAACATCAGCTGAGCTTGGATCCCATGCAAAAGGAGATCCAACAGCATGGAATCGAAAACCGGAAGTAGGAAACCGGAAACCGGAAGTAGACGGCCGGAACCGGAAGTGATCCGATGCGCGCGTTTCGCGCCAGCTTCAACAGGGATCGTGACGATGAAGGCGGCGCTCCACTATTTAAAGGTAAGTGATTGTCTTCATCCACATCAGATGTGTAAATCAATCTTCAATAAGCCAGGATCAAAGGGAGTTTAATGAACCAGACCTCAAAGGAAGAGGAACAAGTGATTAGCTTATGTATTATTACCAAATGACATGTATTTGTGCTTTGGGCATACAGAAATAATTTCAATATTAGCATCATATCACATAGTCTTATTATATCACATATTATCATCACTTTGTCCAATATCCTCATTAAACAATATATAATTAATATTTAAATGGATCAGAACAGAGGATCCTATGATTATCATAGTATTGGATAAAACTGGGCTCACCAAAACCAACTTCAAAGACATTGGTCCTACAGGCAAAATTAGTTACACAGTTATCTCTAGGCATACTGTGTAATCAAATCAATAGACAGCACAGACGAACATCCTTGTTGGATACTGAAAAATGAAACCGTGGTTGTTAACTTGAAGAGTTCCAATAATTATTGTTAGATTTGTAATGATCTAATTTCATCTGCACAGAATCAAAAAAACTTTAAAAAAACTTTAAACATATGACTAATACTGAAGGAAAACTCAATATTGTGGACAAGATAATATCTGAGTAAAGATTAATAATCTTTGTTAAGTAACTATTGAGATATCACTAGAATAATGATAATGATATTAGCCTTATAAAAAGACACTAAAATTGTTGTTTTCATTCAGTCCACTAGGGACAACGGTATTGAGTAAAGATATCCATTTACTTTCTGCCTTTAGTAACTCCAATTCTAAGTTTCCTTTTCTAATTCCAAGACTGATTTTTTGTAGAATCCAACATCTTAAAGTAGATTTCGACTCGTGTTTCTCATGAAAATGTCTGGCTACTGATGTAGGTGTTTTTCCTTTTATGATATCACTAGCACTGTTACGGATGTTGCTCAAGTGTTCACCCAGCCTTTTTCGCAGTTCTCTGCTGGTGATCCCAACATATCTGAGAAAACATGGGCATTCCAGGCAATAAACCACGGCGGTTGTGCCGCAATTATATAGGCCTTTTAATTTGGTAACTTTTCCTGTTCTGTCACATATTTCTTCTTGTCTGAACATATACGGGCAGAATTTACAATTTCCACACCCTACAGTTCCATTCGATAGTGAATTAACTTTTCTTTTTCTACAGAAGTGGCTTCGTACTAGTTGGTCTCGAATATTGCTGGATCGTCGCCAACCAATGGTTATCTTATTGTCAATCATTGTCTCTATCTGGGGATCTGTCTTTAAGATGTTGATATGTTTATTAAGGATGCTTTCTATCCGTTTCCAATCCTCATTGTAGGTTGTAATAAAACGTACGTTTTCATCCTTATTTGTTCTTACCTTCGGAGATAATAGTTCTTCTCTTGGAGTATGTAATGCTCGTTGATATCCCTTTTTGATACAGTTGTTGCTGTATCCCCTCATCTTTAAACGTTCACGCAATTCTTTCGCTCTCTCAACAAATAGATCTGAGGTTGAGCAGTTCCTTCTGATCCGTAAGAATTCACCTGTCGGAATCGATTTAATTGTTGATGGAAAGTATGAACTGGAATGATGCAAGGTACTGTTTGTGGCCATTGGTTTGCGAAATAAATCGGTTGTAATATTACCACTACCATCTTTACAAATGGATATATCCAAAAAATCTATTTTACATCGATCATAAGTGTGTGTCAGCCTAAGGTTGAGGTCATTGACATTCAGTCGATTAATAAACTGGTTTAAACTTTCTTCAGGACCATCCCAAATGAACAGGATATCGTCAATGTATCTCAGCCATATACTGATATGATCGGAAAACAGTAAGTTGGTATCATTGAAGACACATTCTTTTTCCCACCATCCTAAGTAGATGTTGGCAAACGTGGGTGCACAAGAAGACCCCATAGCTGTTCCTCTTTTTTGCAGGTAGAAGACGTCATTAAACACAAAATAATTGTGATTTAGAATTAATCACAGTAATTTTAACAGGAAATTATTCATGGGGATCTTAGTGTTGGTTTGCATTTTCAGAAAGTATTCCACAGCTTGACAGCCTGCTTCGTGTTTAATAGAGGTGTATAGGCTTTCCACGTCACACGTTACTAGAAAAGTTTCCGGATTAGTAGTGATGTCATTTAATCTATTTAGAACATCCATTGTGTCCCTCACATATGACGGTAAGCTCAATACAAAAGGGCGTAAGTGAATATCAATAAACTTACTGGCATTCTCACCAAGACTCCCATTGCCTGATATGATCGGTCTACCTGGAGGTGTTGTAACATTCTTATGGACCTTG
Organism: Discoglossus pictus; assembly: GCA_027410445.1. Lineage (NCBI taxonomy): Eukaryota > Metazoa > Chordata > Amphibia > Anura > Alytidae > Discoglossus > Discoglossus pictus. Next base: position 78,840,905 of record CM050168.1, read on the forward strand.
GGTAACATGTAGAGGGTTGCCGTCCTCGGTTTATTTGAGATTAGAAATTCATGCTCTTTCTTATCAATTATCAGGTCATCTCTGGCTTTGTTGATTATTTTGTCATATATTTCCACAAAATCATGAGTAGGATCGCCCAGTAATTTTTTATAGCAGTCTTTGTCATTTAACTGTCTTAGGGCTTCATGTATATACATCTCATTTGGCCAGAGAACTATGTTCCCTCCTTTGTCCGAAGGTTTGATCGTAATATCAGTCCACTCCCCAATTTCTTTCAAAGCTTTGCTTTCATCTCTACCAAGGTTGTATGTTATTGAAGACTGTAGTCTCTCAATATCTTGTGTCACCGCTTTTACATAGACGTCCACTGCCGAGCAACTAGATAATGTTGGATTGAATCGAGATTTAGTTTTAATTTTATGAGCAATAGAGGTTGAGGTGGTTGGTTCATCTGACATAGCTATAGGTTCTGTCAGTTCGCTCGAAATAGTTCTATTCAAGAATAATTTTTTTACCATTAGTTTGCGAGCAAACAGATTGAGATCTTTATACACTTCAAAAAATGCAAATTTCTTACTTGGAGAGAAGGATAAACCTTTCTGCAATAGTACTGTTTGTGCTTTAGTCAGTACTCTCTCAGACAGATTAATAATCTGCATCTTGTCCGTGGTTACCTTCTTGGTTTCCTCTCCCAATTCGCCTTCTGGGTGCTGGATGAGCCTCTGTATCCCCACTGTCTGTGATCTCTCAGATTCCTCACTGGATCCCAAGTCTCTTCCTGAGGTTGTCTCGGGTTCCTCTCTATCCTCGATAGAGGGCCCTGATCTAAAAAAGAAACCAATGGCTTCTGTCTTCGTCCTCCAGGAATCAGTCTCATATCATCATCGTCAGTTTGTGAGGAGTCTAATTCAGTATCTGAATTATGGTATCTTCTGATTGGATCAACTCTCGGGCGTAATTTCCTCCTACTGTTATTCCTGTGTGTCCAGTTAAAGATGTTGCCACTTTCGAAGTCCTGTAGATCTCTGTTATACTTTTGTTTTTTCAGAGATACAATTTCATTTTCTCTTCTATCCAAATCAGCCTGTATTCTTTTATATGTTTTCTTAAAATCTTCTAATATTTCAAATTGTTTCAAAGTTTTATTAAGTTGAGTAATTTCCTTATCAAGTTCTGTTTGTATTTCTTGTTCATAATCAGCTAGTATCGCCAAGAGTGTCTCAGAACAGCTAGTTAGGGCTTGTTTCCATTTTTCTTTATAGTTATCCAAATGAAACGTAAACGATGGGAAGGTCTTGATCCTTAGTCCTCTAGGTATGAGGTGTTTGGCTAAGTATTTCTCATGGCTTACCTTGTTCCAGAATGAATTGAGTTGTTTCCTCAGTAGGCCTTCTAAGTTTTTAAGGCCTAATTCCCAGTCACCATTGATATTTTCAATGGTGCACTGTTCAAAAGCTCTATTAACTCCTTCAAGGCGTTTACTAGTCCTTGACTTATAGTCTGAATCTAAATCAATTTCAGCCATAACACTCTACAAACCTATTGTAATAGGATGATTACTCTTCAAGAAAAGGCTACTTGGTAACCAAAATAAATATATTGGAAAAAAAGGAGGAATAAAGAGTAATTATCCAGGGTATCTCTAGAAAACAAATATAATAATCGGATATGAACACATATCTCCTAAATTATGTAGTTATTGAGAAAATATCATTGGCAGTGTGAAAATTGTGGTAATATTACAACCGATTTATTTCGCAAACCAACGGCCACAAACAGTACCTTGCATCATTCCAGTTCACACTTTCCATCAACAATTAAATCGATTCCGACAGGTGAATTCTTACGGATCAGAAGGAACTGCTCAACCTCAGATTTATTTGTTGAGAGAGCGAAAGAATTGCGTGAACGTTTAAAGATGAGGGGATACAGCAACAACTGTATCAAAAAGGGATATCAACGAGCATTACATACTCCAAGAGAAGAACTATTATCTCCGAAGGTAAGAACAAATGATGATGAAAACGTACGTTTTATTACAACCTACAATGAGGATTGGAAACGGATAGAAAGCATCCTTAATAAACATATCAACATCTTAAAGACAGATCCCCAGATAGAGACAATGATTGACAATAAGATAACCATTGGTTGGCGACGATCCAGCAATATTCGAGACCAACTAGTACGAAGCCACTTCTGTAGAAAAAGAAAAGTTAATTCACTATCGAATGGAACTGTAGGGTGTGGACATTGTAAATTCTGCCCGTATATGTTCAGACAAGAAGAAATATGTGACAGAACAGGAAAAGTTACCAAATTAAAAGGCCTATATAATTGCGGCACAACCGCCGTGGTTTATTGCCTGGAATGCCCATGTTTTCTCAGATATGTTGGGATCACCAGCAGAGAACTGCGAAAAAGGCTGGGTGAACACTTGAGCAACATCCGTAACAGTGCTAGTGATATCATAAAAGGAAAAACACCTACATCAGTAGCCAGACATTTTCATGAGAAACACGAGTCGAAATCTACTTTAAGATGTTGGATTCTACAAAAAATCAGTCTTGGAATTAGAAAAGGAAACTTAGAATTGGAGTTACTAAAGGCAGAAAGTAAATGGATATCTTTACTCAATACCGTTGTCCCTAGTGGACTGAATGAAAACAACAATTTTAGTGTCTTTTTATAAGGCTAATATCATTATCATTATTCTAGTGATATCTCACTAGTTACTTAACAAAGATTATTAATCTTTACTCAGATATTATCTTGTCCACAATATTGAGTTTTCCTTCAGTATCAGTCATATGTTTAAAGTTTTTTTAAAGTTTTTTTGATTCTGTGCAGATGAAATTAGATCATTACAAATCTAACAATAATTATTGGAACTCTTCAAGTTAACAACCACGGTTTCATTTTTCAGTATCCAACAAGGATGTTCGTCTCTGCTGTCTATTGATTTGATTACACAGTATGCCTAGAGATAACTGTGTAACTAATTTTGCCTGTAGGACCAATGTCTTTGAAGTTGGTTTTGGTGAGCCCAGTTTTATCCAATACTATGATAATCATAGGATCCTCTGTTCTGATCCATTTAAATATTAATTATATATTGTTTAATGAGGATATTGGACAAAGTGATGATAATATGTGATATAATAAGACTATGTGATATGATGCTAATATTGAAATTATTTCTGTATGCCCAAAGCACAAATACATGTCATTTGGTAATAATACATAAGCTAATCACTTGTTCCTCTTCCTTTGAGGTCTGATTCATTAAACTCCCTTTGACCCTGGCTTATTGAAGATTGATTTACACATCTGATGTGGATAAAGACAATCACTTACCTTTAAATAGTGGAGCGCCGCCTTCATCGTCACGATCCCTGTTGAAGCTGGCGCGAAACGCGCGCGTCGGATCACTTCCGGTTCCGGCTGTCTACTTCCGGTTTCCGGTTTCCTACTTCCGGTTTTCGATTCCATGATGTTGGATCTCCTTTTGCATGGGATCCAAGCTCAGCTGATGTTATGAGTTACACATGCAATCCACAGAGGTCATTCTGAGTGGGTAAGTGGGCAGGTGGTGGGCATAGTCCCAGAATAGACAGTATAGCTATTATTTATACAGGCAGTCAGGGAGGTAACTAGCGGGCCTCCATATACTTCTACTGCTAGTGTATTTTCAGAGAGGGCCACAGTGGTACAACTATAGTCTCCCCTACCTGCCTATACACTCCCCACTATAGAATAAAGGTGGCACTTGCATTATGAATGTATAAATCAAGGACACATATGCAACCTAGATACTGTATACTTATGTTCTACTGTATGAATTTCTAACTAACTATATAGATTTGTATCTACTAGCCCATTGTGGAATTTATCTCTATTTCTGATTTAATCTGTATAGATTCATATCATATTCTATATAGATGTACAGTTGGATTAATTCACTTATCATTTAGGATTTGCATCTATGTAATGTAATTTTGTAGATGGCCGGACTACCGTGTTTTTAGTTATTTTACTGTTTTGTGTATATTGTGTACATTAATAAAATCATATTTTAATAAGGTATTTTGATTTAGATTCTTTTTCCACATATGCAGGATCATTCTATTAGGGTATTTAATATCATTGGAATTAAAGGTGTACTTTTTTCTCTTTGCTTTCTATGGTCAATTTTCACACTGCCAATGATATTTTCTCAATAACTACATAATTTAGGAGATATGTGTTCATATCCGATTATTATATTTGTTTTCTAGAGATACCCTGGATAATTACTCTTTATTCCTCCTTTTTTTCCACAAATGGACCCGCCATCCTCCCAATCTTAAATTCCTCCTGTATTTTTTCTTTCGCTACCCAAGGAAACTCCGATACAGATTTGAGATTTGCAGGCTGTATATTACCTGAATGGTCCACCTCAAAACCACTGCGAAGACCCTCAATTCGTAACCTTGCTGCTTCTGACTTTCCGTGGACTCTACCGTAATGTTCTTGCCACAGCAGCATTGCATCCAGCACCACTGGTGTCTTGCCCTTGTGCAGCAGTGTCAGCAGCCTTTCCGTTGTCTTTTGCCCACATCTAAGCACTGATTGTTCGCCCCTGCAGCACGAGCATGCATGTCTAAACCTGCAATTCGGTGACATTTGCATAATCCTTCTTTGATGTATTAGTAGACCCTCTTGACCAAGCCACCCGTGGCGGTGGAGAGTCTAGGCCCACCAGCCTCCCCTCAAAAGGGCAATCTGACTGCATGGGGGTTATTTCATTAAGCCAATGAGTGACTGCCTTGTCATCCGAAGAAATGCCCTGTATAGTGGCCATATATTGATGAAAGTTTTCATCATATCTCCACCATGCCATGCCGCAGGACGTGCGATATGGGCTCCTTATCTCATCAGGTAGACAAACAGGTAGACAAACAGCGCTGAACACTGGTTGGGAAACTTTTCTCGCCATGATAGAAAAGGTCTGAAGCCAGCTGTCGAACGTACTAAGGATTTTCTGTACCCTTTTCTCTTTTCATCCATGTTGAGACAAGCCTCCATCTTGGCTATCAGAGAAACGTGATGAAGATAGTAAGGAAAATATTTCCATAAACTCTCTCCTCTATATGCGCTCCTTGATGCCAAGAGAGAGGTGAGCACCTAAATTGTCGAGGTGCCGGATAGTTGGGCAGGAATGACAGAGGCAGACAGCATATCTGACCCCGTATCCTTGGGCAATGCTGTGGTAGTAGTCAATGGCTGACGCAATATTGCGTGAATTTATCTGCCCCTTACCAGCTGAATGCCTCCAAGCCAAGCTAGAGACCCATTCACCTAGACCATCCTTACTAATGTGAATATTGTGTGACCCCAGAAACTGTTGAAGGCCTGATAGAAAAACATGCGTCTGTGGCTTAGGGAACGTGATCTGTCTTTGCCTTTGCCGTCTAGAAGCAGGGTCACCCTCTCCCTGTGATTAATCACTATGATAAGACTGTGGCTCTGAAGGACACTCTAGCAGACTGCTGGATCCAACCACCCTTAAGGTTCTGTTGTCACACTCTGACAACCCTTCTAGTCTTAATAAGTTTCCCATGACCGTCTCCATACCTCTCCCAACTACCCTCCCAACTGCTTTGTCAGCTGTCAATGGCACGTGTAACATGAAATTGGAAGACGTTTGGTGTTTACCTTTCTTGGCCTCTATGAATGTAAAGGGACTGTACCTTGATGCAGCTCTTTGAGCTCTGGCTGGGCGAGGAACCCTCTGGACCACTTCATTAACCTCCTTTACCTTGTCTGGACACTGTCTGCTCATTTCTCGCTCAGTCTTGTTCCTCCTCTTACTGTAACTGCAAAACGTGAACTTCATCATTGCTCCTGCCCAGATCTGAGGACTTGGGAGACTGAAGTGTCTGAGCCCGGCCAAAGCGTCTGCTATTACCCTATCGTACCTCGGAACCCTAGGCTTAATCGGTGTGGGCTGTGAGGACAGCGAACCCCCACCTGAGTGCTGCAGGTTTTTTTCGGGTTTTGCACGCAGGTGTTGAGCCACTGTCAACAGTATTAGTGTGACTAGGCTGCCTCTTCTCCTTTGGCATGCTGCTTGTGGGGAGAGCCTTGTGGGGAGAGGAGCCACTCCCTGCGCCCTTGGGGCTTACAGTTGTGGCAGACTGCTCCCTGGTTGTCATGGAGGACTCACCCTCAAAACTGAGATTTAAATTAGTGGCTGTAGTAGGCTGATCACTGCAGAGAGGGTCCTTCAGCAACCTTACCCTATACTGATTGCTCTTGCCCTGACCTGAGCCAATATGTGCTCTAAAACTGCAGCATCCATGACACACAGACACACCACAGACAAGATGCTACCTTTCTGCTATCCGGCCACGGAATGACCTAAGATGGCGCCTGCTCTGCTCGGAGGAGGAGCAAGTCACCAACACGGCACGCCAATCCACAACCAGCCACTACCAGAGTCAAGGGTTCCCTTCAGCCACCAGTGTCACTTGGTCTGCCTCAGCGAGACATTTATTATTATTGTTACTCTGTATTCATAAGACGCTAGCATTTTCTGCAACACTGTTTACAATGAAGAATCTTGTACAGTGGAAATTACAAAGGTATAAAACAACCTTGACCTAAATTAAAACACAACACAGTAGAAAAACAGGCAGTTTGGTGCAATAGAGTTGAATTCCCTAAACCAAAGAGCTTGCAGTGTAGAAGGTAAGGTTGGGGTGTCAGACAGGAGGGTGACAAATGTAAGATGGCAGTGTTTATGGCAGTAGGCTGATGTAAGTGCACAATGGAGGGCACCCTATTTCTTTTTGCGTTCACCCACCTGGTGCCCCCTCTGGGAATCATTGATGGTGCAGTGGTATCCTTCCCCTACATCTGCATCTTTTTTCAGTGGCAGGGAATCCCGAATAACATCACACATAAAAAGAAGCAATGGCAGGAGAAGGATACAGCTGAAACATCAATGAATCACCAGATCCCTTAAGAAGTCTACAGTAAGTGGTGGGGCTGGTGGTCCGTGGAGGCTTGGGTTGCTGGTGCCCTGAGGAAGCCATGGTGAGTTGTGGGGGACCACTAAAATACAGATTTGCCCTGCAAGTGGAGGTGGTTGTATTTTTTACTATAGGTTGTATGTGAGCAATTTGGTAGACAGCAGTCTGTGCATGAAGGGCCTGGAGGCCACCCCAGCCTGCTGTGGTTGGGAGTAGGGCCCTTTGACCTGGCAGGACCGGTATGGAAGGAGGTGGCTAGCTGGGGGATGCAGAGCCATTATAGGCGGGTTTGGCACCAAAAGTTATCAGTAGTACCCCAGCTAGACAGGGCAGCTCCTTCTTGTTGGGCTATGTGGCCTCCAGGGTGCTGAGTTTGGATCAATCAGTGGAGGTAATGTAAGGCGTGGAGTGCTGGGGGCACTAAGGAGGAAGGTGCTGCCTGTCTCCCAGCACAGCTCTCTTTCCTGATGCAACGTGGTCTCCTGGGCTGCCCTCACAGACCCAGAGAGGGCCTGCATTCCAGGAGGACCAGAGATGCTGAGAGCTTGCAGCGGGTGGCGCAGAGTTTGTGGACCGGTTACCCGGTGGGAACTGAGGTATGGTGCCGGCTCCTCTTGTTTGCATCGCCGGGGGGGCTTCGTTTGTTATCTCCCGGGGGGGGGGGGGGAAAGAAGTGAGCAGGGCCTTCCTGGCAGGATGGCTGGGGCAGTAGCTCCGGTAGTGGTTCAGCTGGGCCGCATCAGTAGGGCCCTGGGGGGGGGGGGGGGGGGTGTCTGGTAGCTGCTAGATCGGCGGCGGCTGTCGCATCGGCGTGGGTGGGCTCCAGGACGGGTGAGCCTCCAGGACAGGATGCTGTCCCCCCCGTGGTGCGTGTAAGGGCGGTCCCTGTGGTGTTTAGGCAGTTCACCTGCCCGTATCTGAGAGTGGTCAGATGCAGGCATGCCATACAGCACAGGTTACCTGACAGCCTGCAGGGGGGTGCTTATGTTGCAAGAATAGTCTATTGTGAGTTATGTCATGGGGGCCATACATATTAATGCATAGGCTCCTGTATTACCAATGTTCAGGATAGTGGATCTGCCCCCACCCCCTCCTTCTCATTTGTCCTGGCATGTCCAGTGCTTTATCTGGATGGTAGCAAATATATGTAGATTCAGTGTCACATAAATGTACAGTTATTTCTGCATAATAAAGTCCCCCTGGGGAGTCTGTGTTCATATGACTTAAGTGTTAGCTCTGATAGTTCTGTGCTTATGTATCTACGCTGGGAAGTGGCTGACCTCTGTTCATGCCTCACTGTATCTTTCCCCTCTGTGTGTCTACTGCTCTCCTGTATGCCTGCAGGGCTGGTAGTGAACCCTTCCTGCTATCTCATGCTGGCGTTGTCACTACATGCTGTCTGGGAGCTGCAGTGAAGGTAAACAACACCTAGTAACACTGGGTATTTGGACCATGCTCATTAAAGATTATATGCAAGGCTCTGGAGGTTGCCCCATGTGTGGTCGCCCCCGCTCATGCCAGGGGTGTTGTGCTGGGGCAGGTTCCGTTCGGGGTATTGGGGTTCTGTATATATATGTAATTGGGCGGCAGTAACTCCATGTTGGCTAAGAGCGGCAGGGATGGCCTAGTGCACAGAAAGGTTTGCACACTATGAAGTTAGCACAGTGCAAAATAATGATGGATTATTTAATATAGCAGTGTCATTTTGTATTCTGTTTAGACATCATCTAAGCTTAGGTGTCAATTCCTTTTTCATGGTATGTACAATAATGTGTTCATAGCTACATTTACAGGTTATGGATAGGCTTTTTCCCCTTTAAGTGGCAGTTGGTTTATCCAATTGCAGGTACAGGGTTGTACGCTACAATGGTGCCGGGTTGGTGCTTCTAGTAGCTTGTTGTATGATTGGTTTTCAGCCCTTAGGGTGCTGCCTGGGTATGGGCCATAAGCTCATATCGGGGTCCAATTACCAGAGGTGGTTCTAAGGGGCATGGCGATGTGGGCAAATAGGCTTTAGGAGTTTTAGGGCCAATTTCTCTCTACGGTGTTCTTTTTAGTTTGGGGCAATTCCCAGGTGCATTTTAGTACCATGGCTCACTAATCAGGCTTATTGCCTTAACCGCCGCATAGGGGGCGCTACGTCATCGGTGCGTGTGGCATTCATATATTTAGGTATTTGTCATGTGCCTGCCAGCTAGGTTTTTATAATAGTTATGTTTGTGTGGACGCAGCTTGTTATCGGTTTCCGGGCTAAGTTCCCGTTCAAGGCAGTCATCTGGTGTCAGGTATAGGGGCATAATTCCGTCTTTCTCGTGGTGGCGTTTTTGGTATGTCGGCTGGGTTATGGTTCAATTATCCATTGAACTTGCAACATATTCTCCTCCAATATGTGGGGAACTTTGTGCGGCATTCCAGTAAATACAGTTGTGGTTCAGATCGAAGGGTCCACTTTTTCCCCGCTACGAGGGGCGGGTTGAGTGGTACCCCCTCTTGGGGTTGGGTTAGTATCTGGGATGTTGTATAATCCGCCAGGGTTTACCCACTGTGGAGGGGCATTGGTGGTCCTTTTATAGTTATGTGCTTCTCGGTGGAAGATGATTAGGCATTTTGTGGTTTGGATAATTTGGCAGCAATTTACACTCAGTTATGCATTGTTACACTCGGGTCTACGTGATCTGCAGATCCCGGGCTCTGGACCGACAGGGATCATATGGTGTAAGGAAGCGTAGGTTCCAAGCTGGGGTTTGCGGATTTCTCCTGCCAGGGTAGTATTGCCTGGTTGTTCGGGGCTGGGTCACTCTTTTGAGTAAGTCCAGAATGATGCACTACAGGATATTTCTCCCTGGGCAGAACACAAGCGAGCCAAAAGTGGAGGCTCGCAGGATGGATTAATTAGGACGGGATGGTGGGTTGGTACCCCCCCACCACCACCCCGTTTCTAGGGCGCACCACAGACTGCTGGACAGGGTGCGAGGACGAGCAGTTTTTTTGGGCCACTAGACTTGCGTTGGCATGCGAGTGATGGAATGGCAAGATTGTGGGTCCTCGGAAACACAGGACCCAGAGTGAATGTCCCCTGAAGGTGGGGCGTCTGGTAGCAGAAGCGGCCGCCCGGAAACGGGCTGGGCTCATACTACCTTGCGTAGCGAGGCATGGAACAGAAAGGGGGCCAGGAGTTGCGGAAAAGGGATGACAGGCGATTGGTAGTCTTTTCCCAAGGGCCGGAGATACCACGGTTCAGGAGGGAGCTCTGTGCCCAGTGAAAGCCTTCGGGTCTGTGCAGCCATGTCTCCTTCCCGCGGGTCTGCCGGTAGAGAGAGGTTGGTTGGTATACAGACAAGGCATGGTAGCCTCAGGTGCCTGGGTTTTTGAGATCCAAAGGGTAATCGTGCGAAAATATGCCCGGTCTTCGATCCTAAGGGTGATCATGTGACCATGTGGTGGTATACCACGGTGATGGAAGGAGGTCTGTGACAAGTGTGAAGCCTTGAGGTTCTGTACAGCCAAATCTTCCCGCTGGGAGGGAGAGGGTGGCTGGTAAACAGACAAGGTATGTCGACCTCGGAGGATTGGTCCTGGTATCCAAGGTGATCAGGCGACCATATATGCAGAGGCCAAGATTGACCAGTTGGAGGAAGGGTGGTAGTTTACAGTGCAACATGCACACCGAATCTCCTCCTTGGTGGTGCAGACTTTCTTGGGCTGGAAGGCATATTTGGTGGACCACTGCTGACGGAGGAGGTTTGTGACATGTGGGAAGCCTTGGGGTGCTGTGCAGCCATCTCTTTCCCGACGATCAGTGGGTGGCAAGAGATCGGTTGGAAAACAGACAAGGTATGTCAACCACAGGTGGCATTGGGCGATCCAAGGAGAACATGTGGCCATTTGGCAGCGACGGTCCAAGACGGAGCAGGTGGGTAAAGGGGGTAGTTACAGTGTAACAAGCACACTGATCGCTTCCCCTTCATGGATTATGGCTCTCTTGGTCCAAACCGCGCAGTTGGTCTGCCATCTTTCCTTACTGTAAAGAGGATTGGTTCTCCAGGATCATAATTCAACGGCAGGTAGGCGCTTTGCCTCAGTTGCCAATCACGGCCCCAGATGGGGGGCATGGCCCCGGTTCGGATGGATGGGTAACGACATCAGTTGGTTGTGCGGGTAGCGAGTGGCACTTCCCGCTTCCTACCTTGGTATTGACCCGAGGGGTAGTAATGCTCCTGATAACAGACTTGTTAAGCAACGGGTTTATCAAAGGCTAAAAGGATCAGGCATGGTCGTATGTGCCTCATACGTCAAGTTACACGATTGGGCTGAGTAGGAAAGCAGTCTGATTCAAGTTCCGCCCTGGTTGGGGCTCAAGTTCATGAGCAGATATGAAGATCGGAATGCTGGTGTTTTAGGGGAGTATACGGCTGACCAGGGCGTTTGTTGGGGGGTGTTGAATACCGCAAAAGGTATTCTGCGGTCTTCTTCGTGGCGGGTCGTGGGGGGAGTCGCCAGGACAGTGTTAAAATGGGTAAGATCCTACTCTACGGTGGTACGGATGTTACAACGCGGTAGGCCCTGGATGAGGCTTCAGGGCGTAGGGCCTACTGTCTCTGGCCAGGCTCCTCCCCTCATGTGGTTATGTTTATTTATTAATGGTTATGGTTATTATGTCTACTTGTGTTTACCAATAAATGCTGTGGCCAGTCTTCCTCCTAAGAAGTAGTCTGTGTCTAATCATTAAATTTAGCCTATGAAGTAGATTGGGTCTAATCGTCATATGTTAGAGGTAATTGTGTTTAACCCATATCCGTACATACCAACTGGGCCTTGCTTAGGTCATGTTAAGACTGAAGGTGATAGTCTTCTTTAAACAGATGTATTTTTAGGCAAGGAGTAAGTACAGCTTGAGAAAAGCACTGAGGGTGGCAGTGAGAGGAAGTGACAAGAAATAAGGATAGAAGAAGGTCATAAGCAAAGAAAAAGACATTTAGGGGAGTATTTGGAGACAAGGACAGAGATATAAGGGGTGCACTGTTGTTAAACCTTTATATGTTACTGTCAGGATTAAAAAATGTATTTTGGAATCTACAGAGAGGTGCTGTAAACCTTGATTGTTGAGAGTGGCAGAGGAGCTAGTAGTTTAAAATGTGCAATGGTCCTTAGTAAAACTCATATTTTTTTATTTTTTTTAAAACTTTTTTTATTGACACATATGCAGTCTATATTAACATATTATATCCGAGTCGCCGGTCCAATACAAACTTGCATAAACAGGTTTCTTAACACAGTATTCTAGACATCATTTTCAGTTTTTTTGTCTATGTTGTTTGTCTCGGCTTGTCTTTTGTACTTTCTGCTCTATGTGTCCACCTTAACCATTTTCCATTTTCTTAACTTTGCAGGAAACATCTGCAAACTAGACCTTCCCTTCTAGATTAGGTCTGATAGGGTCTTGTAAGTTAGCTAGCTTGTTGTCTATCGATTTTAATTCCCCTTATGCACTCGGTATATGGGAAGTATAACATCAAAGAAATAAAAAACAACACAAAATAGAACTTTGAACTTATTACCTGAATCCTTCCTGCATCCTCCTCCCTCCTTCCTTCATCCTCAGTCCGCGCGGTCCACCAGCAGATATCGACAGCTGAGGCACCCGTTTCTTGGCAAGGAGCTCCCATCCTTTCTTTGTTACTACTCCCCTTTGAAGTGTGCCTATCCCTATTTCTGCTTTTAAATTGATATAGCTTTGTCCAATTCCATCCATCTGTCCCAAATTTGACTGAAGTTATGGAGGGAGTTATTTATTGAGTGCGTCATTCTTTCATATATCATAATGTGGTTTAGTTTTTTTATAACTTCATGGGGGTCTAAGTGAGGCTTTCTCCAGTTCTTTGCTATGTGGCTTTTAGCTGCCAGCGTGACCATTTGTATCCATTTGTTATGGTTCTTGCTAACACTTAGTACCGGCATTCCTAGTAAACATGTCTCCCTAGATGGGTGTATTTCCCTGTCTAGTACCTCAGAGATCATTTCAGTAACCCTTCGCCACAAAGTTTGCACTTTAGGGCAGTTCCACCATATGTGGTCAAAGGTTCCTCTATCTGAGCAGTTCCTAAAGCATTCAGGGGGGGCATGTGGGTTTATCTTATTGAGCCTGTCAGGAGTTATGTATACCCTGTGTAATACTTTAGTTGCCGTTTCAAGGTAGCTAAAGAAGAGGGATCCCTTAGTCAGTTCTCTATGAATTTTTCCCCATCTCTGCATGTCCCAGGTTATTCCTAGTTCCTGTTCCCATTGCAGGACGTGTTTGGGTTTTTGATCAGTAGGTGGTTTATTAGCTAGCGAATAGATAGTGCCAATTATTCCTCTAGCTAGGGGGGTTTGCCTGCATAACTTCGATAACCAGGTGTCTTGTGGGGGTCCCCACTTTTTGACTAGTTCTCGGACTCTATGGCATATTTTGTTATAATTAAATATCTCTTTGTCCGGCAAGTTATGCTTACTTGTAAATTGAGTAGAGGTTAGAAGATTGCTGTCGCAGTACCAGGACCCAAGTAAGGCCAGTTTCCGAGATAGCCACCATGCTTTTGAGTCTCCTCCTAGCTCCCCCTCTATCTGGGACCCTGTGAAGACGGGCGTTTGGTAAGAGAGGACATGTGCCAACTGACGCCTGGAGTTCGCCCCCCTCCACACCTGCAAGGATACCCTTATCATTGGGTTATGAAACCCTGATTTTGATACCATGGGAAGTGTCGGGGACCAAAAGATATTATCCCATTTGTAGGGGTTCATTTGGTAATTCTCAATGAATACCCATATTGGTTGGTGTTCTCTGGAGTGGGCTTGCGGTATAAAGGAAAGCTGGGCTGCCCTGAAGTAATGTATCAAATTTGGACAAGCCAACCCCCCCGCTTCCCTTTCTCTATACATTAAGGACCTGCTGATTCTCGGGCGTTTATGTTGCCAAATAAATCTAAATACCGCCTTTTGGAATCCATCCAGATCTCCTTTATGTATCTGAATTGGGAGTGTTCTAAATAGGTATAGTATTTTGGGTAACATGTTCATTTTAAAGGCGTTTATTCTTCCTGACCATGACAGATTATATCTGTTCCACCTAAGTAGGTCGGCTTGTAGTTTTTTGTAAAGGGGGGTGTAGTTTTCTTTGTATAGTGCTGCCATCTCGGGGGTGAGATTAACTCCCAGATATTTGATGCTGCCCCTTGGCCATGAGGATGAGTATCTATTTTTTAGGGCTTGTTCCTGGTCTAAGGGTACTCTTGTGCAGAGTATTTCAGATTTATCTGCGTTAACTTTAAGTCCTGATAAGTTCCCAAAGCTGGACATTAAATCCATAAGCGCTTCTATTGAGGTTACCGGGTTTGTCAATGTACATAAAATGTCGTCTGCAAACAGGCAGCATTTTTTAATTTGTTGGCATCCTACATCTATTCCCTGTATTTTAGGGCATGTCCTAATAGCTTGTGCAAGTGGTTCAATGGCTAGTGCGAATAGCAATGCGGACAGGGGGCACCCCTGTCTCATACCTCGCTGAATGTTAATAATATCTCTATTCTCCCCTGGGAGTTTCAGGTTTGCCGTCGGGGTATTATACAGTGTGTTTACCAAGTTTGTGAATTTGCCTCTGATGCCGAATTTATCCAATACCGCATGCAGGTAAGGCCATTCAACTGAGTCAAATGCCTTTTCTAAGTCTAAGGCTACCATGCTGAGTGGTATCTTCACTTTTTTAGCTATATGGGTAACATTTAGTATACGGCGTATGTTGTCCCCAGCCTGTCTGTATGGCACAAAGCCCACTTGGTCTTTGTGTATTAGTTTGGGAAGGGAATTGGCTACTCTTGAAGCCATTAGTTTAGCTAGGACTTTAATGTCCCCATTTAGGAGGGATATTGGCCTATAATTCTTTGGATTTTACGCATCTCTTCCTGGTTTAGGTATAAAGATTACATCTGCCTGATTTAGTTTGGGTGGCATTGTTTTCCCTGAAAGAATCTCGTTAAATAAATTGCTTAAATGTGGGGCCAGGAAGTTTGCTAGGCTTTTATAATATAAATTTGAGAACCCGTCTGGGCCAGGTGCTTTCCCTGCCTTTAGAGTTTTGATAGTGTTGATGACTTCAGACAGGGTTATATCTGCATTTAGAAGGTCTAAATCCTCCTCTGGAATTTTGGGGATGTCTAGGCTGTTGAGAAAGTCCTGTATTATGAAATTATTGGCTTTTGTTTTAGACGAATATATATCTTGGAAGCACTTATGAAATGATTTTTTAATTTCCGACTGATTCATTGTGATTGCCCCGCTTTCTGTTTTAATTTTGGTGATGTGGGTTAAGTTTTTCCTTAGGCTGAGCCTGCATGCAAGCATAGGAGAGGGCTTGTTACCTTGGGCGTAGAATTTATGCCTAGTCTTTCTTAGTGCTTGTTCTGTTTTTTCGGCTAGGACCGCGTCTAGTTCTAATCTGGTGTTGTCCAGTTGGGTTCTAGAGACCCCTGGGTTTTGGCCTGATTTGCCCTTTCCAGGTTCTGTAGTTTTTTGAATAAGGCATTTTCATTCTGAGTGCATAATTTCTTTCTGGCAGCTGCCAGTTTGATCAAGGATACTCTAATGTAAGCTTTGTGCGCAACCCAGACCCACCCCATGTCTGCCCCAGGGACTATGTTTAGCGTAAAGTATTCTTGGATGTCATGTTCTATTTGTGTTAGTGTTCCTGGGTTGGTAAGTAAAGCCTCATTGAAACTCCACTTTCCAGGGGACGTGAGGCTAAGACCTAGCTGGATTTTCATGTTTAATATCGCATGGTCAGACCATGGGCTGGGGTAGATCTGGGCATCTACTGTGTGGTTAAAGAGTGAGGTGTGCGTTAGTAATACATCAATTCTGGAGTATGAATTGTGAGTTGGAGAGTAAAAGGAGTATTCTCTTTCCAATGGGTGAAGTCCCCTCCAGGCGTCAGTCAACTCTAGCTCCCTTAGTTGTGTATGTATTGTCTTAAGTTGTTTCAAATTTCGTGTGCTTTGGTTTACTCTTGATCTATCTACCGAGGGCTAGTTAGCGTAAGTTGGTGCTGTGGTGGGGGGCATAGACATTTACTAGTGATACTCTAAGTTTTAGGATGGTTCCAGTTATTATTAAATAGTTACCCTCTTTGTCCTTGGTTTCTTTTTCTACTACAAACGGGGAAATTACGGTGTATTAATGTGGCTAGGCCTGCTTTTTTGCTTTTCTGGTTGCATGTGAAAAATACTGGATATTCCTTACGTAAGTAAGAGGGTACTTTGCCTTGGGCGAAGTGGGTTTCTTGCAGAAATATAACGGATGGATTGAATCTTTTGTAAAACAAGAAGGCCTTGAGTCTTTTAAATTGGGAGTTAAAACCTGTAACGTTATGCGTTAGAAAGTTGTGTTCTACTTTAGCCATTTGTTTTTCGTGTAGTCGGCTGTGTTGTTCTTTGTAGTGAGAGTGTGATGGTTAAGTTACCTGGTTTGAGGACTCTGGAGGCTCCCCTTGAGTGCCTCGGGTGGCGAGGCCACCTGCGAACCAGACAGACTAGGAGGAAATGCAAAAAAGAAACAGAGGTTCAGTTCCAACATTATAAAAAAATTGTATAAACATTTTCTAACAACTTGGTAGTTTCCCTGTCTCCCTAACTTTTCTCTTATTTTGAGGCCTGTTGTTGTTATACCCGGAACTGGGTTTGGCCTCTTAGGGAGAGTTTTCCCACCTGGGGGATCTACCTGGGAATTATTTGGGGGCTCTAAGCCCTCCCTAAACTTCATCTTACTTATTAGTTAAGCCACCTCAGGAGCTCTGCTGCTGCTATTTCTGTAATCTTGTAAATAACATTTTAAACATCTTAAATATAACTTATTTTAGTTTAACGAAGTGTCGCCTTCGTCCACTGCAAGGGAAACATGATAAACAAGTGTCCAACACTCTTCCTTAATGTTCGGCGTCTGGATCCTCATCGTTGGCTGGCGGCTCGACCTCCAGGGCTCTTCCTGATTGCCGCCCTAGAGTGGGCCCCCCATGGAAGGCTGTTGTTCTTGTCCTTTTGGTTGAAATTTGCCACATCCTGGAGGGACTAGCCCTAGGCCCTGGACTTCTCCTATCCTCTGCAATATCTACTGCTGACAAATGTAGCTTTCTGAGGAGGACCTCAGCTTCTTCTACTGTGTGCACTCTGTAGGTGGATCCGCCTCGTTGGAATATTAGTGAGAATGGGAAGCCCCACTTGTAGAGGATTTTGTGGCTGTTTAATGTTTCCAGAGCGGGTTTCATATCCTTTCTTCTTTGTAACGTGGCCGGAGCCAAGTCCATATAAAGAGTTATCCGGGCCCTTGATTTCCTTTAACTTCCTCGCCGCTGTGAGTATGAGATCTCTAACACTTTGGTTAGCAAACCTTATTATTATGTCCTTAGGTTGATTGTTAGCCTTTGTCGGGCCCAAGGCCCTATGCGCTCTTTCAATGACCCAGTCTGCTTCGCTGCTTGTGGGGATAATACCCAGGATGACCTCTCTTGAATATTTCAGTACGTCTGATATGCTGTTTGGGACATTTCTTAGTCTTATATTGTGTCTTCGTGAGCGGTTTTCAAGGTCTTCCACCTTATCAGACAGCTCCTTTATCTGCAGGGTATGTTGCCCTAGTACTTCTTGGTCATGCATCTGGGCTTCTGCTATCTGGTCCGTTTGCTCTTCCAATAGCAGCGCTCTTTGTCCCAGGCTGTGTAGCTCCTTTTTAAGGTCTGTAATAGCAGTCTTCATTAGTTCTTGCATCATTAACTTTATTTTTTCCATGTATCTGTCTGTTAATTCCACCTGAGCGTGTACTATTTCAGACTCTCCCTCTTTGGCCAGCGAGCTTGGGTTATACGAGGATGTTGGCGTGTCACTTGGTGCTTTGTAGAATTCCTGTATGTTTCTGCTCGCTTGGTTTTTCTTAGGTTTGGTGCTGCTGCGAGCCGCCATGCTGTCGTCTTGATCTGTTCGTTTGATCTATAGGGGGTCACTGTCTGCTGACTCTGGGTGTAGGCGAAGCAATCTAGGTTATTTTCTGAGTTGAGCGTGAAAAATCAAGTAGGCTATTGCATTTCTGGAAGCAGGCTCCTGCCAGTGGCCATCTTAGTTCAGTGAGTTATTGCATCATGCTCTTTGTAGTGCTAGCCAAGTTACATACACAGCGAGTCTTTCTTTCCATGAGCTAGCCACCCATTCTGTAGCATGTCCTCGAGGTCTGTAGCCCTTTGTAAGGTTAAGGCAGATGATGTTTGTAAGCCTTGCCACTGGAGTGCTTTGGATTCCTAATGGTCTGGTAGACAGCACAGTGTGTTTTGGGAAAGCAGTCTTGGCAATCACTATGTTAAGCTCCTCAAGGCAATTTGGTGAGCAAGGCTGTGCTTTCTCCTATGGGTCTTGCACAAACACCCCCTGTTGCTATGGGGTCCCGTTTCAGTGGCAGTGTGTGAGGGTCAGCTACCCTCAAGCTTGCTCCTGCCCCCCTCAATCTCTGCTTGTCTGGTGTTGTGCCTGTCTTGGGGTTGGGGTTCAGGGTGTCCCTTCTCCCAGGGGCTTTTGCCTGGAGGATGTGTGGGGATGTCTGTGAGCGGAGTGGATCTTACCTCCAGACGCAGCCTCTCTCTGCTGTCCGGGCCCCTTGTCTTTTTCTGCACCGGTGCGGCGGGAGGCTAGGCTGATTAGGCCTCGGCCGCTTATGCAGCTTAGTCAGCCTCTGAGGTGAAGTTTGGCTGTTGGGGGTAATGTGCTAGCTTCAGGGTGCTTAAGGGAGACTCTTAGCGGGCTCCGATGAGTCGCGTTGTCTTGCGGTGGGGAATGCCGGCGGGCTCCTGATGTGCTGATCGCTGGGGAGGCCTGATGTAGTAGGCCTCAACCACGCAGCGCATCAAAATTTCTCTGATCCCCACAATATTGGTATCAGGAGAATCGTCAGGCCCTCCTTGGGACTGTGGTGGGTTCAGATTTGCTTTTTTGTCTTGGGGAATGAGCAGATTGTAGTGGATTTACTCCTTTTGGGTAGGAGCTGCTTTAATATATTTTTTTATTTTTAATGGCACTATACCATATTTCATTCACATGTCTTAAGGGCTTTATTAACAATCTGATCAGATAAGAGACAAAGTTATCATGCAGAGCTAGTAAATGGAGGGCCTCGGCGCAAAAAAGAAAATGTTGGGCCCTCCTCCTGGGGCGGGGCAAGTTTATTCTGGTGTTGACTGCCTGGTCCATTCTCTGTTGCAATATATTTATTTTATACAAATATATACATTACATATACATATATATCACAAGTCTGCAAGTTTCCATCCCTGATTCATAGGCTGCCCCTAAAGCAAAGTTTTGTTGCCAATAGAAACCACTTTAACACAGCAATCTCCTGCAATTAGTTTATATAATTTTGTGCTTGTAAAGTCAGCATTGCTTGCTACACAATGCATTTAGCAATGTGGAGGACAGCAGCTGCTGGGATTGATCTTAAATGTATATGTGAATTTTGCTTTTTAAATTATCGAATATTAATTGTATTAATTATCCATACCTAATAAAAATATCTAGTTTCTGTTAGGACATTACAGTCACATTTAGAGTCCCTTTATAGTATGGGGTAGATATCTACCTGGAAAGAATTGTCAAAGCTGCCTATTATCAGCTCTAGCTCTTTAAAGGACATATTTGTATGAACAGGAGTTCAGGAATCGTTTAATAATTGCTAAGCAAACATTCAGAATCTCTAAAGGAATACAATTGCTAAGAATTGAAATTCCCTAAACTGTAATCTGTTTTATTTGAGATAGAACTGACAACATAAAACTAAATAAAATATCTGTACGAGGGGACATTTGCTATGAAGTGTTACATACAAAAATTGAATTATATTGCCTTTCAATGGTAAATCTGCACAATGCTGTCACCTTCTGGTCAAAGGGTAGTGTTACAGGAAAAATATATTGTACATGAAATCTGTAAACATGAACATGAGGTTTTTCACAATACCCGAAACATGGATGATCAAAATAAAAAAGTACAATACAATGCAATACTGATATCATACTCATCCAATAGGATAGTTTTAGCTAACATACTCATTGACTATTTATACACAGACACTAATTGCAATTAAAAAAGCCACAGGTGTGGGAAATTAACCTTTAATTGCCATTTTAACCTGTGTGTGTGTGTCACCTTGTGTTTCTGTTACAAGGCAAAACATTCAAGGGTATGTAAACTTTTGATCAGGGCCATTTAGGTGATTTCTGTTGTCATTATGATTTAAAAAGGAGCCAAACAACTAACTATGTGATAATAAATGGCTTCATATGATCACTATCCTTCAAAAAAAGACATTTTTCTTGCATGATCAGTCATATTTTCAAAATAAATGCCAAAATCTCACAATTTCTGCCAGAGTATGCAAACTTTTGAGCACAACTCTCTCTCTCTCTCTCTCTCAAGAGTTTATATGCAGCAGTGAAAGCAACACTGACATCACATGATGCCCATGCTTCTAATAAACCCGGGAAGGGTTACCATAATGAGATGCTGACCCTGAGTAGAAAGTGTTACAGATTTTAAATAAATAACAATGTACAAGAATATGAAAAAGGGTAGCATGCCTTCACGATATAATAGCCTTGAAAAGTGATTATAAACAATCCATATCAGTACGAGTGCTGGTCAGAGACCAGCAGCCTTATTAAATTGCGATTTGGCCAATTGAATAGGGCTCTATATAAGCACAGAGCATATTTTGTTTACAGAAGTTTTTAGTAAGTTCTATCAAAAAGCAAGGTTTTCACTAACTGAAAACTTCAGTAAAAAATATGCTCTGTGCTTATACAGAGCCCTATTCAATTGGCAGAATCTCAATTTAGCATGGCTGTATGTCTGCTGATCCTAAGAGGGAAACAGAATAAAGAGGTGGGAGAAAGATACATATTGGGGTTAGAAAGATTAATAATGAAGACAGAACTGCCCTATTACAAAATGGTTGTAATCTCTAAAATGGTCCAACTATATTTCAGAAAATCCTGGTTCCATAAAGTTTGGGAACCACTGGCCTAGAAGATCAAATGGATAGACTGAGTTCATCTAGACAAATAGCTCCTATGCTCCAATAAGGTAGGGACATCATTCCCTAGCTTGTGATCACAAGACAAAAGCGATACAGAATGGCAGTCCGATGCTGAAGCTGGAGGTTTCAGAGGATTTTTGTCTTAGGTGAGTTATGTGAATCATGTGCTCACTTTAAGTAACTTTTTGCGTGAATAAAATTGTGTGGCAACATTACACTTTTTCAACCCCTACTCCTCTTTACTTTTACGCAAAACGGGATCAGTGGGAGGAAATGGGAATGAATAAAAGACGCTGACCCATAGTGGGTCTCCCGTCTGCTTGAAATTGAGCAGTAACCACTGCTCTGTATCATGTGCGTGTGAAAATTCTCACATCATAAAAATTGTTCTTTTGTATTTAATGGGAAACAGTACAATTATTTTCTGTATGTTTGTTTGAGATTATGGGACAGAATTGAACATGTTTATTTATGTGGGCTATTTCTATTGTTGTTTTAGATATAGAACATGCAGTCTTCACCAGGCTACACTGCACCTACTAAACGGTAATTCTCAGGAAACCCTTAAAAGCCAAGGCAAAAAATGCCTTACTTTCCCTATTTTTAGGGTGTCATGGCTTGGCTCTGTGCCACGTTTTAGGGGGTTAAAGTCCCAGACAGGCTATCATACATAGCAGGTGCTTACTGTTTTTTTTAAACTCTATATCCTATCCCATCACTAGTAATCACGTTGGGATTTGGATGTTTTAAGGATGTGTTGAAAGTAAAACAGACGTGATCTTTATCAGCAAGTGGGCTAGACTGGATAGTACAACTAAACCCACAAATCTTTCCTGCTAATCAACTGTGAATGCATTACGATTTCAAGCATGCACCCCTGGCATGAGATCTGCTAGTTTCTAAATGATAAAACTGTTATTGTTTACAAATGTTTATAGCAAACATTTCAAAAAGAGAGAAAAAAGTTAGAAAAACAGATAGTTGGTCTAATCATATAAGTATGTAAGATTTCCAAATAACCCCCGATTCCAAGTCATTAATTCAAATAAATTCCTTAAATATAATCTGAAATTGATTTAGAGTTTTATTTAGAACAGAAATAGACATTTAAATAAATATAATAGTAGTGTTAAAATTACCATCATTAGATTTTAAACTCTGCCTAACCAGGAGATCTCTGTGTATCTCCATATTAAGGCCCTCATTCAATTGTGATTTGGCCAATTGAATTGGGCTCTAAATAAGCACATAGCATATTTTTTTTAAATAAGTTTTTAGTTGGTTAAAACCTTGCTTTTGGATAGATGCTTACTAACTAAAAACATCTTTAAAAAAATATGTTATGTGCTTATTTAGAGCCTTATTCAATTGGCCAAATTGCAATTGAATGAGGGCCACATACAGTAGACTCTCAGTTATCCGACACCGACAGGAATTGCCATATACCAAATAACTGTAGTTTCTGGTTGCTTGAGAGTCACTCTCAAAATAGGCCTAACTAACCCTATACCCCACACAAAACCATACACAATGAGCCTCATCCAATTGAGGCTTTTGAGAGATCTGGGCTTGGAAATGGAGTCCGCAAGTTATTTTGCTATTCAATTGGTGTCATTTTGCAGGCTCCGATCGAGTTACGGGCTCCGGGCTGTGAGTCATTGCGATCCATTGGGATTTTTAAAATCGCAAGTTAATGCCCCTCCAAGCCTTTGATTTTTCACTTCTGCAAGAGTTGCAAACGCTAAAATCAAAAATCGATATTCAATTGCTCCGATTCCCCCTCTCTAACCACTCTGTCAAGCTCGCAAATGGCAATAGTCGAAACACAAGTAACTGGTACCAAGGAGGACTCGAAAACGGCTTTATGGCATGTTCGGAGCACTTTAAAATCAAATAAAAAATCAATACTGTACTTTTATTAAACAGGAAAGTGATGTTAGGTCTTAGAATGAATAGCACAAAATTCTCGAGCTCGCAAATCGGCCCAACAAAATACTTGATTTCATGTTTAATTTCAATGTTACATCAATGTGTTAATACATATAACGGAATTCTCATGTAATAGAATATCATATTTACGGCTTTATCAATATTGCATTATATCTGGAATGTGGGTCCGATCGTGACTCGTGGTTCAAGCCCGTAGGACTTCACTGAAAAATGGAGGTTGGATTTCAAAGACCTACGGGCTTGAACCACGAGTCACGACCGGACCCACATTCCATTGGCTGTTTCTAAACGCCAGTTACAGCCTTGCGTCATCGATCATGTTCAAGCTCGCAAATTCTACTTTCGATAGCATAGTTTGCGATGTGCGCTATCGGGCCAGGGTCTTGCCCTGCCAATTGAATAGCACCATGAGTTGTGGCCGCTGTGGGCTCGCAGCAGGCCCGCAAACATATGGCGTACTTCAATCAAGTTGCGGCAATGTATTTAATTTCTACTGCTAATTCAATACATTCTTTAAAATCTGGAAAAAAAAAAACACACAAAGTTAGTTTTAACAAAGCATTTTTTTAGAAATTACATACATTACATAGACACTTACAGTTAGTCGCTGCAGAGAGGCAATTCCAGGCAAAGTTTTCTGATGGGCTCATACAGGGTCAGGATAAACTCAAGCACTTCCAGGCTGCAGATTGCTTGAACTTCCTGTGCTTCAGGGTCACTTCCTGTTGTGCTGGTTAGATGAGAGTTTCTGGATAACAGGGAATAAAGGTAGGTGCCGGTTGCTTGAGAGTTCCAGAGGCTTGAGATCTGAGATTTTACTGTAATTGTTTTCATATATTCTGAAGCATAGGGATAAAATTAAATTCACATAAATCTAATGCAGTTTTAGTCAAATGTATTCCTAAATATTTAATTTTCTTATCATGCCAGCAAAATGTATATTCTGTTTCCAATTTCTTTTGATCTTCCTTTATACAGCCTACTGATTTAGTAGTATTCATTTTATGGTGGGAGAGTTTGCAGAATCTAGATAAAAGATCCATCAAAAGAGCGAATCAAATCTAAATTCAAAAGTCTGAAATATTTCAAAGAGATTAATCTTAAACTGAATTCTTCCAATAGCCACTCCAGAGATTCTTGAGTCAGATCTAATTGCAATGACTAGAATCTTTATAGACAGAATATTTAGTTAAGGAGAAAGAGGACATCCCTAGCGGGCTCCATTCTTCAAAGGAAATTCATGAGAAATGATTAACCTTCACTGTAAGATAACTGTAAAATGACAAAACTAAACTTATAAAATGTAGAAAAACACAAAAGCTAATGCTGCTTGCTTTATAAAATCCCAGCTGACCCTTCCAAAGACTTTCACATCATCTAAAGACAGGGCCAGCATGGAAATTGCATATGTGTTATAATGCGTACTTATATCAATCGATTTCCTTATATTATATGATACCTTTCTTCTTCTCATAAATCCTACTTGATCTTACCTTAATTAAATCAGGTAAGATAAGCATTATTCTAATATCTATAACCCTGCGAAAATGTTTCCATCTATATTTTGAAGATAAATTGGCATATAGTTCTGACATTTAATTTAATCCTAATTTAATTTTGGTAATGTAGAATTTTTTCTTGCTATCCTCTGGAATTCTGCATTCAGTTGGACAAATATCTTCCTATACCCACTACCTATTGCATTCCTTTCTTCCTGGGCTACTTTCAAATCCTTGTCAGATAGACAGTTTGTGTTGTTAGTTTTCTTTCTTTTAGGGATATTCTTTGTTGCTGTTATTGTATAATGTTGTAAACTTTGGTCCAAAGTACTTCAGGCATTATATCTTCCATGTCTAATCCCTTAAATCTATTCTTTACTTCCACTGCATATTCACAGGGGGTATTATTTTTTTCATACCTGTTTGGTAGAGGGTGTTAACTATGACCAGCAAATTATTTTGACAGAATTCTAATAGTCACTGATCAGCTTAATTTTTTACTCCAAGGCCAGACTTGTAGGTAATTCCACATGTCTTTTGGTACCCTACTTTAGCATTCCAATCTCCTATGATGATGGTAACATCTTTTCTTGGTGCTATACCTATGACGTTTTGAACATCTTTGTAGAACTGGACAACTTCAGCCTCTTCAGAATCCATGGTTGAAGCATAAACTTGAATCACTGTGATATTAAATGGCTTGAATTGAATTCAAATTGAGATCATTTGGTTATTTATTGGGTTGTAACCGAGGAATGTATATCTTTGATTTACTATGAGGGCTATTCCATTTCCTCTGTGAGATTCTTGACCACAGTAGTTGTCTGGTGGTTGTCTGATGTGAAATGCCCCTTTCCAGTTCATTTAAGTTCACTAATTCCCAAGATATCAATGTTTAAAATTGTCATCTCATTCTTGACCACTTCTTGTTTGATTGGGTTCTAATATTCCAGGTTCCTATGCTGAATTATTCTTTGCAGCAATGGACTTTCCTTTCCCCTCCATCTGCAGCTGGGTGTCCTTTCGGCTTTGGCCCAATCACTTTATTAGATCTGGTGCTACTTGTACTTGCCCTCTGCTCTTCCTTATTAATGTGGTAGGCACATTCTGACCTGAGCAGCTCATTTTCCACTGCCATATCATTATGTCTCTGACTGTGCCTGTCCATAAAGTCTTCTTAGCAACATTACTGGAGTGGGTTGCATACTGCTTCTCCAGTGAACTGCAATTTGTCTGACCTCTCTGCCATGACCTGCCCATCTTGGTTGATCCTATGTGGTATAGCTCACAGCTTCATCAAAGTACACAA
Organism: Discoglossus pictus; assembly: GCA_027410445.1. Classification (NCBI taxonomy): domain Eukaryota; kingdom Metazoa; phylum Chordata; class Amphibia; order Anura; family Alytidae; genus Discoglossus; species Discoglossus pictus. Next base: position 78,866,779 of record CM050168.1, read on the forward strand.
GCCCCTTAACTACGACAAGGTAGCGATCCAGAAGGGGGAAAAAGTTAAAACACAGCAATAATTTTAATACTACAATATAATCAGAGGCCATTTCTCTTAGTTCATGAGTCTGGACTTTTTTTCAGATTACTCCTGCTAGGGTACACCACTTTTTCAACAAGGTTCCTGAGTACAATCAGAAATCATTATCTGGCCCAGGTTATACAAGAAATTAAGCTATCTTGGATTTAGTCATCACAAATAATACCAATATGGTTTCAAATGATGAAATAGGGCAATTTTTGGAAACAGTGATCACAACACAGTCTCATTTGAGATTGAATCAAAAAAACAAAACTGTAAGGGGCCAACAAAATCTCTTAATTTGAAAAGGGCAGATTTTAACGGTCAGTATAGACTGGGACAAAGAACTGATGGATAAAAATGCTGAACATAAATGGACAACATTTAAATCCTTACTAAATATACATACTTATTACCATATATCATGTGGGAATAAAAGTAAAAGTAGTAAATCACATCCAATGTGGCTTAACAATTATTTAAAGACCAGAGAACAGCGTAAAAAACAGGCATTTAAATTATACAAACAAGAGGGGACAGAGACTGCTTTACGGGAGTACAAGGAAATCAACAAGGCTTGCAAAATGGCTATTAGACTGGCTAAAATAGAAAATTAAAAATTAGTAAAAAAGAGTAAGACTTACCCTAAAATATTTTTTAAATATATTAATGGAAAGAAGGCCAGGAAGGAAGCTAAAGGAACATTACAATGGATTTGATAGATAACTTTAAAAGGGGACTGTATTTATGTTTAATTAAAAAGGGCATTCAGGGTTATCCTGGATAATTAGAGAGAAAGTATTGATCCAGGGAGGAATCCGATCGCCTGTATCTGGGGTCAGGAAGGAATTCATTTTTTTTCTCTTTGAGACGATTGGCTAAGTTTCACTTGGGGTTTTTTCTGTTTGCCTTCCTCTGGATCAATAATTAACAACTAATCCGCATATTGCAGATCAGAGGAGATCTTAAAAAGGTTGAACTTGATGGACTGAAAGTCTTTTTTCAACCTCAGTTACTATGTATCTATTTAACTAATAATATATATATATATATATACTAGCGAATTGCCCGTCAAAAAATGACGGCAATATAATTGTAAGTCAAGGAATGGCGTTTGGCACAGATATTATTTGCTGTGGTGGTCTGAGATCTCGGTGCTCATTGTGAGCCTCTTGGTTGATGTATTTTTTTTACAGAGGCGCTTTTGGTGTCATTGTAAGGTCGGCGTTGATCTGCTTTTTGCTCTTATTGCAAGGCTGTCCCGTGGTGTAGTTTGTGTGGTATGAGCAGCGTTGGCGCTCGTTGTGATGCACGCAGTTAATGTCTTTTGCTTTTCTTGCAATAGTGTTTATTTTATTTTGTGTCTATGTTTTTTTGATGCTAATTAAATAATTAGTAAATGAATAAAGTAATATAAGAGTTAGCAATTTGTGCAGTGTGTAGTGTAAATAGGCTGCATGCGCGAGGGGAAGCCGTTAGTGTAGCTGGGTACTTCCGCATTCTGGAAGTTAGTGTTGTAAAATGGCGGCGAATGTGTATGTAGTAGGCAGGTTTGTATGATTTAGCGTCCTTGCTAATGGTGTATGTTGTAGGTCGTACAGGTTTTTGTAAAACCCGTATTTGCTTTGTGGTATTTAGCGGCTTTAGGGGTCGTGTAGCCTCATTTTCGTTTGTTTTGGCGGCCATTTTTTCTATCGCTTAGGAGATTTTCGAGTGGCTAAACTTTGTAAATTTGACCGAATTCGAGGTTTAAGCTGTGTTGCAGAGGTCCTGGGTGTCCCCCCTTGGTGTGGGTAAGGTTTTTATTTTTTTTGTGTGTGTATTTTTGTGTTTTTTAATGTTTGGTGCTATGCGCGGATTGTCTGTTAAGGTGTTATCTTTGCGAGGCCGTAATGGATTTTTTCTAAGTCTCGCGGGTCGTAATTGTTTTTGTGTAAGTCCGCAATTTTTTTTTTCTAAGTCCTGCGGCTGGTATATTTTTGTGTAAGTCCGTAGTTAGTCATTGCGTGTTTATGTTTTTTTTTCCTGCTTGTGTAGTGGTTTGTAACTGGTTGTAGAGCCTCCAACTCCGCAAATGTTTGTGGCCTGCAATAAGCTATTGCAGCCGACGTGGGAGCCTCCACCTCTGCAAACCTCTGCGGCTCATTGCAGCTGACGTGGGAGCCTCCACCTCTGCAAATTTAATTTACGGTCCGAAAGTTGTAGGGGGTCGTAGGGATGAGCGCCTCATCTCGACCAGTGCAAGGAGTGCAGCAAGTGTTAGCAACAACCCGTATTGCTGACAACTATATATGTGATATATACACACACAAACACACACATATATATATATATTATTAGTTACATAAATACATAGTAATTGAGGTTGAAAAAATACTTTCATTCCATCAAGTTCAACCTTTGTTGTTGGTTCTGTTGACCGCAGGCTGCCAGGAACATCTGTCAGTAACTGTCCAAATGAGGTCCCTCCAGGTCATTGCTACAATGACCTCATCTATCCATCTCCTCCTCTGCCGTCCCCTTTTTCATGTGCCTTCTATCTCTCTCAATTGGATATTACCATTTATACTGAATATTGCTTTGTCTGCTTTTTCAGAATATTCCTTTTTACGTCTCAGAGTGTCATTTGAGAGATCTTGAAAAAGCAGAATATCAGTTAATGGGGAAGGCATGGGTTTCTTTTGTTTAACTGCTTTTAACATCCCTAGGAGCATCAGATCTAATGTTTTTGGGTTTAGGAAATAAGCTCACAAATAATGATGAAACATACCTTCCATTTTAAGTCTTCTGTTATACCTTTCATTATAGATACTTGGGGCCTCATTCTATTAGCGGCCGCAGCCGTTGCGGGGCCGCAAGGACCGGCCGCAAGCTATTCGGCTATTCTATTCCCTTACGGCCGGAGGTTCCGGCAGGCTTGCGGCCGGTGCCTTGCTATCTCTTGCGGCCACTCGCGCTGGAGGAAAGCCTTTGATCTAAAACGGCCGCAAGAGTTTCGGCCGTAAGAAATTCCTATTTGCAATTCAATTGCTCCGGGAAACCTCTCTGCAAGGCTAAAAGCGAGCCGCTGCTTACTTGCAGGAAAAAGGTCCCGCTAGCACCAATTAAGCACATAAAATAGCTCAAATAAAGCCATCCTGCACTTTGAGAATACTATAAAGGGATTTTAGGTGTTAGAAAAAAGAGCACATAATTATCCTATACTCAAATCCGTAAAATATTTTATTTTTAATATCCGTAAAATATCCATGTAAAAAGTCCAGAGTGCTTGGAGCACCTCAGACACACCCACGCCGCAGCCGGAAAATAAACAGTTAATTTGAACTCGGGTTTGGGCTGATGTGCAAGCTTGAGAGTGGGTTCCTTTTAATCCTCATGTCCCCCAATATGATCCCTAGCATTTACAGAGCTGTACAGTGCAGGCTTGAATTTATTTTTGAGTTTTTATATTTCACAGCTTACGGCCGGTTCCAAGATATGCGGCCGGCCGTAAAAGGAGATCCTTGCGGGGCCGTATAATAGAATCGCGAGTTAACTGAACCCCCCAAGGAATCGCAGCCTTACGGCCGATTTACGGCCGATAATAGAATGAGGCCCTAATTCATTATAGTCCTTTTCTTTACTGTTCTACATTTAGTTAAAGTGACTACTCCTAGCTATTATAAAAGGACAACAAAAGTCGCCATATGTGCTATGCACCATCATTTAGAGGGTGTAAAACCATGTGGAAAATGTGCTTACATTCTTAAAATTGATCAAGAATAAGAAGTCTGGATTCTGTAACTGTTACACATTCTACTTCAGATTTACACTGCCTTTAGGAGTGGAGTGTCTTGGTGTAGTGGTAAGGCTTTTGTTTTAAAAAAAAAATTCTGGTAAGTCATAGGTACAATTCCTCTGCCTTGGATGCATTATTTTTTGTTTAACTGATGCACTTATTTATTTATATATGTATTAATCATATGTGTGTTAATAAATACATTAGTAAAAAAAGTGAAAGGCATTCATCTATATATTGATCTATATATTGAATATTTCTGTGAACTGGTTTTATATATATATATTTGTGGGCACATTTGCATGTCCCAGCTCAGCTTCCCTGAATGCAGTGTAATACCTGTTTTCTCGGGAATTCTGAGCTGGAAGCAGGTTTTTAACTTGTTTTAGACATTCAAATGTCAACACAGATGTACTATTTATTTACTGTACTACTGTATGGTGGAGGGCTTCTATCGCTCTTTTGCCCACCATATTATAAACTAGCGACTTGCCCGTCATATAATGACGGCAATTAAATGTGTATGTTTTGAATTATGTTTTGCATGTAATATGCGTAGTTGACACTTGTAACCTTTTTCTTATTTATAAAGAAGTACAATTTTTATATGAAACATGTTTATTTTTTTAACATGCAACTTGTAGGTGACCAACTGGTAAATCATGTTTTTTTAAGAGTAGTAACATTTTAATGTAAGAACAGGTCAACATTGTATTAATGAGTATTGTAAAAATGACATAATGTTTTGTAACATGCAACATGTAGATTAACAACTGGTAAACTAAATATGTATTGAATCCAGAGGAAGACAAACAGTAAAACCCCCCATTGAAACTTAGCCAATTGTATCAAAGGGAAAAAAAAAAAATCCTTCCTGACCCCATTAATTGGCGATTGGATTACTCCCTGGATTAATATTTTCCATTGAATTATACATTTAAATTGTACAACAAAAGCTCCTCCTTCTCTTAACATGAACTTTGAAATATATGCAATGAAACAACTTTGCACACTTTTGTCCAAAAATAGTAACATTATAAACAGTAACTTCATAAAGTAAAGCAAGCAAAGTGTGTTGTGGGGCTAATCATGCTAAAAGGCTACTTCCATAAAATTAAAATATCTTATTTTGTCGTTGTTGATTTTTCATGGATGACATTTTGTTGTTATTGTTGTAATTTGTGAAAATGGCACTTAGAGTTTCCTATGTGAAATAGTGGTTCTCTAAAAAGAGAACGCCAGACATCAAAGTTCGTCCGCGGGTTGTAATCGCTGTTCTCTATGGTTTTTACAATTATATAGAGTTTCCTATGGAAATAGTGGTGCTTTAAAAAGAGTCTGAGTGACATAAAATGTAATCCTGGAAATCAAACCACTGTTCTCTATATATTTTATTTTTTTGTTGTACATTTGTTCTTGAGATGAAAGTATTGTTGGAAAATGGCACATAAAGTTTCCTATGTGAAATAGCAGTCCTAAAAGAGTCCCAGAGATATATAATTTGTTTCTGGAAGTAAAACCACTGTTCTCTATGTTTTTTGCCATTTTATAGAGTTTCTTATTGAAATAGTGGTCCTCTAAAAAGAGCCTGAGTGACTTAAAAGTTCGTCCTCAAAATTAAACCACTGTGCTCTATTTTTGTTTTGTTTTTTCATCTGAAATTGTCGTTGAGGTGAATTGTATTTTTTTTTTGTTCTGTACCATGTCTTGTATTATTATATTTTGTGGAATTCAAGTTACAGTACCTCACAGTAGACAATGTTTTTTGTAAAAATGTGACCATCATCTAATAAATCACCTTGACTTTGGTTGTTTTAAATGTAAACTTTAATAGCCTCTGGATTCTTGCATCTTGAAAATGCAACATACAACTGGCCATGTGCAAATACTGGTTCTTCTAAAAAGATACCCGCAGATTTGAAAGTTTGTCCTTGTGATTTATTAATGGTCATGGCAAATGCCATGATGATGAGAAATTGTCTCCTTTGAAGTACAAAAGGGAGGCTACTTTCACTTGGTGCCAAATCTATTCTATGAAAACACTCTCTCCTTTATGGGTACCAGTTAGAATTTCAGCATGTATGAAATGGTCCTTTAATTCTTGAACAATTAATCTGGTCCCATTACATAGGCCTTTTTTGGGGTTCATATTTTGCAGTAACATGACAATTGCACCTTTCTTTAACTGCAAAATATGTGGTGGCATTCCAGAGGGAGTTAATGAGTTAATGAATTCAGATCAAAAATTTGTCAGACTTTCTTTGTCATCACCAAGTACAGAATCAGCACTGTGATAATTTTTTTGTGGTGCATTTTTTTTTAAAATATTTCATTATTCGGGAGTAATGCATCATTATTTTTGCATGTTCTCGTTATTTATTGTACTTTGGAATATAGCTGATATGAGATCCTGTTTGCAAATCATATGAGCTGGGTTGTGCATGGTATCATCGGGTAAATTTTGTATTCGCTCTGTTTTTTCTTCTCCAATTTTAATGAGCCAATCATTGAACTCATTTTCTCCTTCTGATCTCATATTTTGTTGCAATTGAAGATGGGTAAATAGTTTCCATAGTGTACTTGACTTTATACATGTTTTGACAATGTTGGTTCGATTTCCATGTACATTGACAGGTAATGCTTGTCTAAAATCTCCCCTAACAACATTACCTTTCCACCAAATGGCAAATCATTATCCATGACTTCACGTAGCAAACGGTCAATATATTGTAGGGCATGGCATGACATCATTGTAGCTTCATCTATTATAATTATTTTTTTTATTTTTTTTGCTTGTAATTCGAATATCCGACACTGGTGTTTCCAAAATAGGAACTGGCAGTTTAAATCCACTTTGCACAGCTCTTCCACCTTCTAACAAAAGTGCGGCAATTCCAGTGGTTGCAAATGCCAGCGCTATTTGACCTTGTACTCAAACAAAACTCATCAATAAATTATATAGATAAGTTCTTCCTGATCCGCTAGGTCCATCAAGATAGAAATAACACTCTTTGAGAATGTCATCATCTAGGGCATTTTTGATTGCATTAAATGCTTGCAATTGTAATGTATTTAAAGTTGCAAGTCTTTGTTTTGTTCTTTCTTTTTGAAGCTGAGTGTCATAGTCTTCAAAGTTTATGTCGTCTATGTGACCTGGATCTGGCAGATTAAAACTTGTACAACTTAATCCATGAGTTAAAACCTCTCGGATTTCAATTAATGCTTTTAATTGTGCAATAGGCTCATTGAATCGTTGCAAAAAGTCTTCAGCCATATTTGTTTTAAATTTGTCCCACAAAGCTAATGCATTTGGAGCATTTGAGAAATACAATTGAATGCAAATTGTTCCCTCATCTGCCGTGGCATTTGACATAGTGCTGCTTCTTCTAGACATCTTTCCCATTCTGTATCATCAGCTAGGAAGTTTCTGTGTCGCGCAGCTAAATGAAATGATTTATAAACTATGTCATTAACAGTTCTTAAGTGTTCAACACTTTGTGCACCAGGAACTTTTAGAAGTAGTAATCGTAAGCAGAAACGTTCAAGGTCTCTTGGACTTACAGTGTAAATTCTTGGGATTATTTTATTTCCACAACTTTTTCGTTTTCGCCATAATCCGTTAACGACAACATAATGGTATGTAATGTCAATATATAACAATTCCCTTGCCTCCAAGTCAGTACAATTTAATTGAAACCACGCAGTTAGTATACTTTGGCGATGCTCACATTGTGCCAAAGCATTTGTTTCATTTCCAACATGGAAATACACTAAATGTCTTTGTGGCAAATGTACAGCTAATCGATATACTGCATGTGAGGAACATGCATTTCAAATTTTAGAAGACGCCACATTGCTTCTGGCGCACTTACATAGCGAGCATCTACATGAGATGCAAGTTCATCATGTACTAACTCACTTTGTTTGTGATTTTCAGCACTTTTGACCACTACAGTAGCTGCATCATAGACTTTGTAAATATATTTGTAGACATATTTAATGGATTTTCCACATTAATGTGTGCATTATACTTCATGAGTAAATGTGGATTGTATGGTACCACATATCTGTTATCTACCTTTTTTCCACAAATAATGGCATTTTGGCCTTTTCTTCTTCTATATAATGGATAGCCATCACAATTAGCATAAATTTTGTCTCTTTAATCTTTTGGAAATTATTTAGTACATTTCCTATTTTCTATACATGGTGACTGTGGATTAATATCTCCACACGGTCGATGAATCATACGATGAGTTACAATCTTATTTAGTCTACCATGTATTTCTAGATCTGGTAGTTCAGCAATAATTATTGAATCCACTTTGTCACCAGTATCCAATTTATCTTTCTCCTGAAGGAGTATAAGAATATGTGCATGTGGAATGCCTCTTTTTTTAAATTTGATGGTATAAACATAAGCCAGACATTTGCCAAATAACTGAGTTATGGTTATGTCACGTATTAATTCAGTTCATTTGATTTTAAAAACTCTGGCCACTAAATCTGATCTATCGGAAGCAGTTTGTCCAATTAGCAGATTGTGTGTAATCTCTGGCCATAGTGGATTACATGTAAATGTAATAAATAAATCTGGTTTTCCAAATTTAGTGACAATAGCCATGGCATCATTGTATCTTTTTCGCATATTACGAGGAGATCCTTGGAAAGAAGATGGTAAAATGATGGCTTTGCCAGCTGGCAGCTCTCTGGTTGTAGCAACCTCAGCGACATAATCCATCAATCCACAATACTGTTCTACACGTAGTTTATCTTGTTGATATTTGATGAAGTTTAAATTATTTGCCTCAACTTGCAAATATGAATCAATGATCCATTGTTGTGTCAGTTTTCCGCCACATAAAATGGGATTGAATCCATCTCGAATGGTAGTTTGAGCCACTTTAAATTCAAGCATGGAAATATTATTTCTCACACGTACTTTTGAATTTGGGTAATTCTCAAGGGTAAATTTGGGTTGCCAACCTGCTTCCCCATGTGGAAAACATATGGGATATGTAATTGGATCCAAATTCGTACTTAAGGTACTTATATTTATGAAAGGTTGCTCCTCATTTCCGGGATATATTCTAATATCTCTCTGAAATGGTGGTTCTCCTTCGTCATTTTGAAAGACCATTGCAACCTCATTTGCTGTTGGCAAGTTATAACGGCGTTTATCAGTATGGCGATCTCTTTTAAGCCCCATATTGACTTTTGGGATTGGCAATTGATGTATTTCTGCATGAATTTGATGTTCCTTTTCTACTTTTGCCAATTTTTTATAGGCTTGTGAGTACGGGTTTTGAGCCATAATTTTATCAAGCTCTATAAAAACAATGGGTAAGCATTTTTTATTTTCTTGAAGCTGCATACGTTGTTCAACAGCTTCCATTGTATCTAGGACATATAAGTGAGCACATTTTCTTTGCTCCCCTTCCTCTGGATGTAAATGAGAAGTACGATGGTAAATTTGTCCTTGTACTTTAAATACATAAGGGCCATGTCCTGGCACATTAGCAGCTAATGTTGCACACATAGATGCAAAGGATATGGCACTATTATAGGATCTTATGTTTGTTTTGAAATTTTGGTAGTTGGGGAAAGTAGGGGTTAGGGTAGGTTTTTTTTTGTTTTTGTTTTTGCTATCCTGTTTTGCATGTGGCAATGTTTTTATTAAGGGTTTGCTGTTATAATGCTTTGTAAATATGTTGGGAATTGTTGTCTTTCTGGAAGTCTTACCTTGCCTTTTTCACAGCAACTAATGAACACGCCATCTTTGGGTCTTTCCTGTTTGAAATGATAAGCCCCACAAAACTGACAGACAATATTCATAATACCACAATTATGAACCTCTACTGTTAAACATTTAAGTAAAGGACAATTGTGAGAAGACCTATCAATGTGACTGTGTAAATCATCATTCAAATTCGTATCTGATTGATCAGGAACATTTTCTAAATACTTTTGTTTTTTAGTTGCCTTCTTGTGGTTGGATTTAAGTTTGTCAGCTGATAATCTTTTGCTTACAAATCTCTCCCGTTTTTTTTGTCGCCGAATTTCCTTCTGCTCCGGCGTCTGATGATCTGCCCATGTTTTTTTACTTTCTCTAGTTTGACGTCTTTTCCCGTTTCTTGTCAGTATCTGCCATATTAATCTGTAAATAAAATTATTATATTATTATTTTTTCTCCTTAGTTTATTTATTTCTTTTAACAGCATATTTTTTTCCCCCGACTATCCTGTTTTGTGTGTAGCACTGTTTCCATTATGAGGTTAGGTTTATGAGGTTGGAGCAACATAGGGTCTCATTCAATTGCAATTTTGGCAATTGAATAAAGATCTATATAAGCACCGAGTATATATTTTTTACAGAAGTTTTTAGCTAGTGAAGACCTTAGTTTTGGATAGAAGTTCAGTAACGAAAAATTTCTGTAAAATAAATATGCTATGTCCATATACAAAGCTCCATTCAATTGGGCGAATTGCAATTGAATGAGACCCTTAGTTAGGTTGCAGTGTATTTTGTGAAAGTGGCACATGAAAGATGATAGTTACTTCTACTTTGTATGTGTTTTATATTAATTTTTGTGCGCTACTGTTGTCATTATGTGGTTAGGGTATGGAGTTGGGCTTAAACGTTTGTACATGAAAAAGCGTACATATCTTTAAATTGTGTATATGTTAACATAATTTTTTTATTTATTTTGTGTGCAACACTGTTGGCATTAGGGGTTAGGGTAGGTTTTTTTTTTTTGTTGTTGTTGTTATCCTGTTTTGCATGTGGCAATGTTTTTATTACGGATTTGCGGTTTTGGGGTTACGCTTATATTGTTAGTTAGGTTGCACTACGTTTCCACAAAGTCAGACAAAAACAGGATAGGTTCTTCTATTTTATATGTGTAAATAGCAGTATTTTATTTTTTGTTTAACTTGTAATACTGTACCTCTTTTGTTGAAATCTGTTGTTTGGAAATTGCAGTAGCGATGTAGAGAGTCTTCAGGCAGTGTCTGTTGAGAATGAAAGAGAGAGATGCAAATGTTCAAGTAAAATGTAAATCATTTTTTTTTTAGTAAGAGCATGTAAAACAGGATATATACCGTATATACTCGAGTATAAGCCGACCCGAGTATAAGCCGAAGCACCTATTTTACCACAAAATACTGGGTAAAATGAGTAACTCGAGTATAAGCCGAGGGTAGGAAATGTGCTGCCCCCTGTGTCCCTCTTGTGCCTTCTGTGTCCCCCTCTCTCTCCCGTGTCTCTTCTCCCCTCTCCGTTCCCTGTGTCTCTTCCCCCCTCTCCTTTCCCTGTGTCTCTTCCCCCCTCCTCATTCTCAACCTCCCTCCTCAACCCCACTACTCATCCTAAACCTCCCTCCTCATCATCCCTCTTCATCCTCAACCTCCCTCCTCAACCCCCTCATCCTCAACCCCCTCCTCCTCAACCCCCTCCTCAACCCCCCATCCTCATCCTCAATCCCCCCCCTCCTCAACCCCCTCCTCAACCTCAACCCCCCTCCTCATCCTCAACCCCCTCCTCAAACTCCCTCCTCAACCTCAACTCCCCTCCTCATGCTCAACCCCCTCCTCAACCTCCCTCCTCATCCTCAACCTATATGCTAATGCCGTGACATCACATGCGCGCCACATCAAGACCCAGAAGGAGGCCGGAGCAGGTAATTGAGGGAAGAGGGGGGTTATTTAGAGGGGTAGTATGAGGGGGGGTTGAATGAGGGGGGGATTGAGGATGAGGAGGGGGGAGGGAAAGAGACACGGGGGGTTAGAGAGACACGGGGGGTAGAGAGACACGGGGGGGGTACATAGTCACGGGGGGGGGGTAGAGAGACACAAGGGGGGGGGTCGGAGAGACACGGGGGGATTAGAGAGAAATGGGGGGGAAGAGTGACTTGAGTATAAGGGGGCCCTTTTTAGCCTTAAAAAAAGGGCTGAAAAACTCGGCTTATACTCGAGTATATACGGTAGTTTGATTTTGTATGTATTCAGCGAGGTTTAGGTTATGGGGTTAGGCTTAGAGAGTGGTGCATATTTAACAGGATAGGTGGCTGCATGTGTTATGTTTTATGAACATTTGTTGTAGTATCCTGTTTTGTGTGCAGCACTGTTGGAATTAGAGGTTTAGGTTATGTGGTTAGGCTTATAGGCTAGGGCACAGAAAACATGATTTATTCTTCTATGTTGTATGTGTTAACAATATTTGTTGTACTATCCTGTTTTGTGTACACCACTGTTGTCATTCGAGGTTTAGGTTCTGGGTTTGGGCTTATAGGTTAGGGCACACAAAACAGGATTTATTCTTCAATTTTCTATGAGTTAACAATATTTGTACTATCCTGTTTTGTGTAAACCACTGTTGTCATTATAGGTTTAGGTTATGGGTTAGGCTAAGAGGTTGGTGCAGAGAAAACAGGATTCATTCTTCCATTTTTTTTTTTAAATCTTTGTTGTACTATCCTATTTTTTGTACACCATTGTTGACATGATGTGTTTAGGTTCTGGTGTTGGGCTTATAGGTTAGGGCGCAGCAAACCTCATTTGTAATATCATTTTGTATGTGTTAACAATATTTGTTGTACTATCCTGTTTTGTGTACACCACTGTTTTCATTAGAGGCTTAGGTTCTGGGTTTAGTCTTAAAGGTTAGGGCACACCAAACAGGATTTATTCTTCAATTTTGTATGTGTTAACAATATTTGTTGTAGTATCCTGTTTTGTGTACTTCACTGTTGTCATTAGAGGTTTAGTTTATCGGTTAGGCTTAGACGTTGTTGCGACAAAACACGATTAATTCTTCCATTTTGTATGTGTTAACAATCTTTGTTGTACTATCCTATTTGTGTATGCCACTTTTGACATGATATGTTTAGGATCTGGTGTTAGGCTTATAGGTTAGGGCACACCAAACCTGATTTGTAATTCCATTTTGTATGTGTTAACAATATTTGTTGTACTATCCTGTTTTGTGTACACCACTGTTGTCATTAGAGGTTTAGGTTCTGGGTTTAGGCTTATAGCTTAGGGCACACAAAACAGGATTTATTCTTCAATTTTGTATGTGTTACCAATATTTGTTGTACTATCCTGGTTTGTAAATGCCACTTTTTTCATTAGAGGTTTAGGTTATGGGTTAGGCTTAGAGGTTGGTGCAGAGAAAATAGGATTCATTCTTGCATTTTATATGTGTTAACAACATTTGTTGGAGTATCCTCTTTTGTGTGCACCATTATTGGCATTAGAGGCTTGCTTTTTTTTTGTTGTTTGTCATTTTGACATTGGCGCACTGCAAACAGGATAGGTTTTTGTTTTTTTACTTGTTATACTATACCTTTGTTGAATTCTTAGTTGTGTATAAATGAAAGAGGGCCCCCTTCTGCCAATCTTCCTGTGACAGTCTTCAGGCAGTGTCTGTTGAAAAAGAGAAAGAGAAATGTTTTTGTTTTTTTTATTATATATTTTTTTTTTACTAAGAGCATATTATTTTTGTATATTACCTGTTGTTCTTTCTTTGTCATGCGTAAAATTCTGCAGATTTGACAGTCCTTGTGAAACCGAGCAGAGCTGCAAATTATTCGGTGACACTGTGGAGTCAGAGTCTGTAGAAAAAAACAAAAAAAGTGAAATGTTGAAATGCAGTGTAAATATATATGTGTCTATATTGTTTTGCTAAAAGCATAAATTATGTTTTAAAATATATATGACTAAAAGTATGTTCTTGTTGAAATTTGTCCTATTTTTTATTGAGATTATTTTAGGGCACGTACACATATATCTGTGTTTCAAATGTTAGTATACATGAATATGGTTGTTGTTGGCAATATTTTAAAGCATATTTTATTTTATTTTTATATTATGCATTTATTAATTAATTAATGTTTAATAGCTTACCTATTTGTTGTAATTTGCAGATTTTAAACTTCTAAAGTGATAATGAAGTTGCTTCAGAAGTAACGCCACCAGTGAAATGTCCAGTCACACTGTTCATCACCTGAGAAGAAATGTAGCCGTCAATTTGCGTTTCAAGCGCCATTTTGCGCAATGTAGTTACTTGTTGCATGTAAAATGGTCGCAATTTTGTGTGTGGTACATCCCGCATAATGTGTGTTACGTGCCGCATGAAGTGTTCTTGAGTGTTGGTTCAGTTTTGCGAGTACGTCTTGTAATTTTACGGCCTTAGCCTCGTTTTCGTTTTTTTTCGGCTGCCATTTTTTCTCTAGCTTAGGGAATTTTTGAGTGTCTAAACTTTTTAAATTGTACTTTAATCGAGGTGTAACCTGACTTCCAGACGTCCTGGGTGACCCCCCTTGCTGTGGGTAAGGTTTTTATTTTATTTTTGTGTTTATTTTGTGTTTTTTTTATGTTTGCCATGGCTCATATTTTTATTTTTGTAAGTCCGCAATTTTTTTATTCTAAGTCCCGATTCGCGAGGGTCTGCATTTGCGGGCTGCAATGAGCCTTTGGCAGCCGACGTGGGAGCCTCCACCTCTGCAAATGCGTCCCCTCGCTTAGCGAGGGTCCGCATATGACCGCCGAAAGTCGTACGGGGTTGTAGGGATAAGAGACTATGGCGCTCATCTCCACCAGCGCAAGGAGCGCCTTAGCAACAACAATTACTGAGAACTATATATGTGATGATTGTTGTGGTGAACTACCTACTCATAAGATCCACAAAACAAGCTGAGATCCTGCTCCATGCTGATGACAGCCAGTAAGCTTGAAACAGCTGTACATGGATAGGATTCTCAGCTTGTGTAAAATCCAGCCTTGGCTTTGCACTAAATATGTGTAATACAGCAGGCCTAACCTTAAAGGAAGCCATGTTTGATAATGGCTACGCATTGAGGAGCGAGGCATTTGTGGGCACATTTGCATGTCCCAGCTCAGCTTCCCAGAATGCAGTGTAATAACTGTTTTTCTCAGAATTCTGAGCTGGAAGCAGGTTTTTTTTAACTTGTTTTGGACATTCAAATGTAAACACAGATGTACTATTTATTTACTATATATATATATAAATAAATATATATATATATATATATATATATATATATATATATATATATATATATATATATATATACAGTACTCTTCATTATCCGGCACCCATGAGGATTGCCATATGCCGGAAAACTGTACTTTCCGTTTGCTTGAGAGTAACTATTAAAATAGACCTAACTAATACTATACCCTCTAGAAAACCATAAACTATCTATTAAATTGCTATTGCTAATTAAATACATTCATTAAAAGGTAAAAAACAAAGTTCATTTAAAAAAACAAAAAAACGGATTCGTGACAGCACCCCGGACAGTCGCACTCAGGCAGAGCTCCTTACCTATTTGGAGCAAAATTAGATAATTTGAAGGCAAATCTGCTTCAAAAGGCATGATTATTGCCTACAAAGAATCAGCTAACACTACTGAACAAATTAACACTGTATAAGTGAGGTGTTCACAATCAAAGAAACCACAACCAAATCCCCACTAACCACACAGACTATAGCAGACAGCGGACTACAAGACAACCATTGCAACCCCTGTCCTAAGAAACCTGATTAACCCGTCACCGCATCCTGCAACCGACTTACCGGATGCAGACCGGAGTAGGAGCCTACGTCAAGTGGCAGAAGAAGATCATCTGAATGGGTAAGGAGAAAGGACATCCAACACAGGGAGCACGCCTAGGATTGATAACACGCCAGCCTGCAGAAAAGGACCGCTAAAAAAAGACACAGATTCCCAGATTCACAATTAAATACTTTGCAAGCAACATACTGCCATAACATTTCTACAACTATACCTAGTAAGGGAAACAAGGCAATATCGCCACCAAGTGGCCAAAGAAATGAATACACAATCAGCTAGAAAACAATTCTGAAGAGTTTAAACCCATTTACTATACAACGATCTCCAGGGTCCAGTTCAAACTAGTGTGGGGACAACTTCAGCTAAGTGGATAAATAAATAAAACAATAAACATTAAGACAGAGGTCACACCACTTATCAACTGATATCTATACATCCTAGCTATTTCAGCTCCAGAATTTTCTCAGTTCTTGGAGCACCGTTGACATGCTTGTTACAACCTAATGGATGGTATATGATGCTCCCTTTCCTTCAGGGAGATGATTGCATAGACGTTTACAATATGAGTATGTAAAAGCAGATTTTCTACAGAGATCTCCCCTCCTATCGTCACATGGCCGAGCTTGGACTACTTTCTTTCTAAGAATATAACTAACTGACCAGGGCATCCTTTTATATAATTTTGATCACTGAATCAGGGTCTAGAAATCCATATATCAGTTTTTCATCTCGATTGGTGCACTCTACAAGACCAGCGCAAGAATAATGGGAAAACAGAGGAAAAGCATTCCTTCAAAGGGAATAAAAGACCATTTAAAAAATTCAACAATAAGAAGCTTTCCGCCTGAAGAAATAGCTATGAATCCCATAGGCTCCTTTGAGTCAGAAGAGGAATAGAATAACTCCTGTGGGGACATGAATCTCTCTGCAAGGTCAATGGCGGCAATTGAAACTCTCTTAAGAAATCAGCTTTCGATAGAGCTCAAAGATATCAAAGTGGACTTGCATGACCTGGGCCAATGTACACATAATCTTGAGTAGGTCACGGACCAAATTATACAGACACAAGATGCTGACAGAATTGATATAAACGCTACCACTGACAATATTACATCTTTAGAGACCAAGTTGGAAGACTTGAAAAATAGAACCAGAAGACGTAACTTGAGAGTGAGGGGGAACCCCAAAGGGGTCGCTGACCTACAACCCTATCTCAGAGCATTTTTCGGTACTATTCTTCTGAATATTATAGATAAAGACCTTGAGATGGAGAGGGCCCTCAGAGCGCTGGGAGGCCCAATGATTTCTACACTCCCAAACGATGTCCTGCTCAGATTTTTGCGGCAAAACTCAAGGGACAAAATATTTGAAGCTTCAAGGAAGATATCTAATCTCCTGGGTCCAGATGGAGCACAACTTCAAATTTATGCCGACTTGGTCCCTTCAACTCTGGTCAAGAGCAGGGCATTGAGAAAGGTCTTGGAGATGCTGATAACACACAAGATCCAATATAGATGGGGGTTCCCATTTCGGCTAACATTTCAATACAAAGAACAGTTTCATTCCATATTTACTCTGGAGGGTGGATTCAAATTGTTATCCAATCTATGGAGGGGAGATCTACATTAGGGGCAAACTTGAGAATAAGTGGTGCTCCTGTTACAGAAGGTTCATGCCATACAAATATAAATTTTCCTACATAAGAAACGTTAACTTCTCATTCACTTAACATTGTTAAATTATAACATATCCGAAAGGACAAACTTATGTTGACTTTGGACTTTGCACTGATGGGGAATCAACATAGGTTCAAAGAGTTACGAGTAATTTATAGAAATTTGCATGTTGAAAATTTCTTTAAAGGAGGTGGGGGCTGATTGTTCTTCCTCATTCTAGGGTTAAGAAGGGGGTCTATTTCTCTCTTTCTCTAGGCACCATAGGTGCAAATATATACTTCCTTAGTGACAAGGGCCCTCATTCAATTGCTATTTTGGACAATTAAATAGGGCTCTAAATAAACACATAACATATTTTTTTAAGTACGTTTTTACTTAGTAAGCTATCTAAAAGCAAGGTTTGCACGAACTAAAAACTTCTTTAAAAAATATATGGTTATGTGCTTATTTAGAGCCATATTCAATTGGCAAAATCGCAATTGAATGACGGTCAAGGTCTTTAATATTTAAATTTACATTGGTAAATGTTTATATGTTCATCTTATGTTATGTTGTTGTTCTAGATGTTTGGCCACTAATCACCTTGCTTTGATCCTGCCTTTTCATGGTGGCTGTGTCCTGCTCTGTGGCTGGTCTTCATCTGGATCAGGAGGCTCACTGGTTAGAGGTGAGATGGATTTCATTAAAGTAAAGAACACTACACAGGGTTCCACATCGATAATTTGCCTATGGGTAGTACAGAATATGTAACCCACAATGTACGTGGATTCAACACTCATTTTAAAAGGCGCAAGGCTTTCCTAACTTATAGAGAATTCAGGCCCCCAGTAGTATTCCTCCAGGAGACTCACTTCCAGACCAACCATGCCCCCAATTTTTTACATAAAAGCTTTTCCTCCTCTTATTCTACATGCAATCCCCCCCCAAAAAGAAGGAGCAGTACTGCTACATAATAACTTTCCTTTTACACTAGAAACACATAATCACAATATTCTAGTTGGTAGGGTACATGACATGCCAATAACTCTTGCTACTCTTACGCGGCACCTGAAAATCCTCATAATAGTCTCTTTCAGCTTCTTAGAACCCTGAAAAATGTCAAACAGGGCCAGATTATTTTGGGAGGGGATTTTAATCCCATAATGAATAAAACTCGGGATAGATCTCGTGGGGGGTGGGGGGAGAGGTTCTCTAAGAAGAGGAGGAGGATCACAGTCCTCCTTAAGAAGATGGAAATGGTAGACATTGGGAGGGAAACTCATCCGCTTGAACAGGAATATACTTTCTTTTCCCACCCTCATTAAACATATTCTAGATTAGATTACATATATGCACAATCTGGCTTGATTGATGGTGCTATAATTGCTGAAATAATACCGTGCCCATGGTCAGATCATGCCATAGTAAAATGATGTTTGACCTACAAGTTAATTCTTAGTATAAATGGAGAATCAATGAGTTCCTTCTATCCTCCCCTCATAGTGATCAACTTGCTAAAGAGTTGAAATTTTACTTTGAGACTAATGCTCAACCTGACATGGGAGTTGACTGGGTCTGGGCGGTGCATAAGGCATACATGAGAGGGGTTTGCATAAAACTAGCTGCGAGGTATAAGAGGCATTACGAGACAAAGAGTCTAAACAAATGGAGGAATTAGATAAGCTAGAAAAAAAAAATCTAAATAATCATACGGTTAAAGTAAGACAACAAATAGACAAGCTAAGAGCAGATCTGAAAGAATGGAGAAAGCATGCAATCGCACAGGCCATAAATTGTATAACATGGCAAATAAAACGGGATCTCTTTTGGCTAGACAACTGAGAGCTAAAGTGATGCAAACCAAAATTAGTAGTATTAAAACAAATAGGGGCCTAGTCACATCTAATCCTTCTAGAATTCAAGAGGCTTTTGTCAAATTCTATCAAATACTTTACTCCTCCTCCAATTCGCCACTAGATTTTAACATTCATACATTTCTGATCTCCTGTGACATTCCTAAGATAGAAGATTGAAAATCAGCAAAGCTTAACGCCATTATTACAGTGGAAGAAATAAAAAAAAGCGATTCAAGGGCTCCTGGGCCTGACGTTGTTTCCAATGTATACTTCAAGAAATTTCAAGATTTACTTGCTCCACACTTAGGTAACCTTTTTAATTCAATAATGGGGGGTAATCCACTTCTGTCAAAGATGAACCAGGCGGAGATAGTTCTGTTCCGAAAGAAGGGAAAGACAACATGGAAATCAAAAACTATAGACCCATTTCCCTTCTTAATGGGGACATTTAACTATCAACAAAAATGATGGTGGATAGATTTACAATCTTCCTACTCCGACTGATACATAAAGATCAGGTGGGTTTATCCAACATAGGAAGGTCATTAATATAATTCATCAAGCAGATTCGTCAAGAACACCTTTGTGTCTCTTAGCTTTTGACGTTGAAAAGGCGTTCAACACAGTGGGCTGGAACTATCTGAAAGCGGTTTTGAGCAAATTCGGCATTCAAGGGCAGTTTGTAAATTTGATCAAAATGTATAACAACAACCCCAAAGCGCATTTGAAACAGCCAGGTCCAACTAAACCAACAATCAACATCTTTGACTCTATGGTAAGAACCCATGACCTTCCCAGGGGAACCTGGTTATCTTGAGTCTGTCTCAGGAATCCCATGGCAAAGGGAATAATAAGTGGTATATACGATCTATATAATTCCCTGGGTCCATCAATCAAAGATAACTACATGCGGGAGTGGGAGAAGGATCTGGCAGAGAATTGGGACATGGAAAAACAGGAAATTTCCTGGGGGAGCATCTATAGGGGGTCTCTTAATCATAATATTATTGAAACAGCTGTAAAGGTGCTACACCGTACTTATCTCACCCCAGAAAAATTAGCAAAGTAGAATTGCTCGGCTGATCCAAACTGCTTTAGGGGCTGTAATTCCATTGGCTCATTTATTCATATGTGGTGGGACTGCTTGAGAGTGAGACTAATATGGGAAAGTATTTCTAAATTGGCATCTAAATTATTTAGTGTCCCCATGCGAGAGACTATGGAAATGTGATTATTGCGAATTCCGGTGGCCTCGCTCTCACACACTCAAAATAAACTTTTACAATATTTGTATTTGGTCACCAAAATTCATATAGCTAAACAGTGGAAGCAGGGGGACCTAAATTTGCAGGTAATCATAAATAAAATAGACTATAAAGCTACAAACAAAAGAATTACACATTCTCTGGAAGACCCCATGAATCGCTTTATGGAACTATGGGGGCTTTGGTTAGATTACAGGGAACGGCGTGCCATTTAGGAATCTTCCCTATATTCATACACAAAGGGGGGAAGGAGAGGGGACCCAGGTGGAGACCAGTTTCATCGTGAGGCGCAGAAGCCCGAAAAGTGAACGGACTAGCAAGACTACCAAACACTGGCAAAAGGTATTGATGATGATCTGTACTGTTTAATATTTTTTGTTTCTTTTTTCTCTTTGTTATTACTGATTATTCGAAAAGTGCTGTATTATTAAAGAAGAAAATAATTGACCTAAGATGGTCTCCATATAAACTAAGTAGGGACTGTAGATATGGGTAAATATATAGAGTCACTGATATGACACAAAAGCTGGCGACAATAGGGAACCATGTTGGTCAGGAGTTGGGAAACTGGGTTACCTAGGATTACAACTAATTATATAATGCTTGAAATAATAGATTACCGTATATACTCAAGTATAAGCCGAGTTTTTCAGTCCTTTTTTAAGGCAAAAAAGGGCCCCCTCGACTTATACTCGATTCACTCTCCCCCCGTGTCTCTCTAACCCCCCCGTGTCTCTCTAACCCCCCGTGTGTCTCTAACCACCCGTGTGTCTCTAACCCCCCCATGTGTCTCTAACCCCCCGTGTGTCTCTCTACCCTCCCGTGTCTCTTTTCCTCCCCCTCCTCAACCTAAACCCCCTCAAACCCCCTCCTCCACCTAAACCCCCCTAAATACCTCCTCCCTCTCCCCTCACTTACCTGCTTGTGCTCCGGCCTCCGCTCCTTGACCCGGCGCTGGCGCGCATGTGACGTCACATGCGCGCTGCGTCATTAGCATATAACGGGTGCCGGTATCTGGTATATGCTAATGACGCGGCGCGCATGTGACGTCACATGCGCGCCAGGTCAAGGAGCAGAGGCCAGAGCACAAGCAGGTAAGTGAGGGGAGAGGGGGAAGGTATTTAGGGGAGTTTAGGTGGAGGAGGGGGGTTTAGGTTGAGGAGGGGGGTTGTGGTTGAGGGGGTTTGAGGGGGGAGGTTAAGGGGGTTTGAGGTTGAGGAGGTGGGTTGGGATTGAGGGGGGTTGAGGTTGAGGAGGGGGGTTGAGGGGGGTTGAGGTTGAGGAGGGAGGTTGAGGATGGGGAGTTGAGGATGAGGATGAGGGGGTTGAGGAGGGGGTTGAGGATGGGGGGTTGAGGAGGGAGGTTGAGGATGGGGTTGAGGAGGGGGGTTGAGGAGGGAGGTTGAGGATGAGGAGGGATGATGAGGAGGGAGGTTGAGGATGAGGAGGGAGGTTGAGGATGAGGAGGAGGGGTTGAGGAGGGGGGTTGAGAATGGGGGTTGAGGAGAGAGGATGAGGATGGGGGGGTTGAGGAGGGGGTTGATTAGGGGGGTTGAGGAGGGAGGTTGAGGATAAGGAGGGAGGTTGAGGATGAGGAGGGAGGTTGAGGAGGAGGGGTTGTGGAGGGGGTTGAGGATGGGGGGTTGAGGAGAGAGGATGAGGATGGGGGGGTTGAGGATGGGGGGTTGAGGAGGGAGGTTGAGGAGAGGGGGTTGAGGGGGGGTTGAGATGGAGGAGGGTTGAGGTTGAGGAGGGTTGAGGAGGGTTGAGGTTGAGGAGGGGGTTGAGGATGAGGATGGGGGTTTGAGGAGGGAGGATGAGGATGGGGGCTTGAGGAGGGGGTTGAGGATGGGGGGGTTGAGAAGGGGAGTTGAGGAGGGAGGTTGAGGAAGGGGTTGAGGATGGGGGGTTGAGGAGGGAGGTTGAGGATTAGGAGGGAGGTTGAGGATGAGGAGGAGGGGTTGAGGAGGGGGTTGAGGTTGAGGAGGGGGGTTGAGGATGGGGGGTAAGGAGAGAGGATGAGAATGGGGGGTTGAGGAGGGGGTTGAGGATGAGGAGGGAGGTTGAGGAGGGGGTTGAGGATGAGGAGGGAGGTTGAGGATGAGGAGGGAGGTTAAGGATGAGGAGGGAGGTTGAGGAGTGGGGTTGAGGAGGGTGATAAGGGAGGGGTGAAGAGACACAGGGAAGGGAGAGGTTGGAAGAGAAACAGGGAAGGGAGAGGGGAGAAGAGACACAGGGAAGGGAGAGGGCAGAAAAGACACGGAGAGAGAGGGGGACACAGAGGGCACAAGAGGGACACAGGGGGCAGCACATTTCCCACCCTCGGCTTATACTCGAGTCACTCATTTTACCCAGTATTTTGTGGTAAAATGGGTGCCTCGGCTTATACTCGGGTCGGCTTATACTCGAGTATATATAGTATATGTTTTCGAAATATATTTCATACTGATGTTAATGAGATGTATACTATGTCTTACCTGATATGTGATCCAATTCCCATCTAATAAAAATTAATAAATAATATATATATATATATGGTTATTGTACATTGGATATATTAGATTGGCATTTCCAGGCAGAGGCTTCTGATTGGGACAGGATCCACTTGGGCACGTCCAGGATCACTTCCAGGCTTCAGATTGCTTGAGATTTTGTTTGTGCAGGGTAATTTCCGGTTGCTTCAGATCTGGTTGCACAGGTCCATTTGCCGGTTGGTTGACAGTTTCCAGATAGCGGGGAAACAATGGAGGTGCTGGTTAGTTGAGAGTTTCAGATGCTTGAGTTCTGGATAAACGGGAGTTTATTGTATGTATATATATTGATAAATATATTATGTATTATGTACAAGTTAAGAAAACTACCAACAGACACTACTGTTTCAATCTTAAAATGGATCTCATCAATGTGGCACTGGTTCTTAACTCCTGCTTTAGATTTTGTGGGAAGGCTATTAATCACAACATTAATTAGCTAATGGTGGGCGCAAAAGTGTGATAGAAGCGCTGCACTTTGCAGAATACAGTAAATAAATAAGTACGTCTGTGTTTAAATTTGATTATTTAAAAATATAATTAAATTTTTTTTATTTTCTGTATATATATATATATATATATATATATATATATATATATAGTAAATAAAAAGTACATATGTGTCCACATTTGAATGTCTAAAGCAAGTTAAAAAAACCTGCTTCCAGCTCAGAGTTCCGAGAAAAACTGTTATTACAATGCATTCTGGGAAGTTGAGCTGGGACACACAAATGTGGCCACAAATGCCTCGCTCTTCATTCCATAGCCATCCTCAAACAGGGCTTCCTTCAAGCTTATGCATGCTGTATTACACAGCTTTAATGCAAAGCCAAGGTTGGAATAAACACAGGCTGAGTATCCAATCCATGTACAGCTGTTTCAAGCTTACTGGACATCATCAGCATGGAGTGGGATCTCAGCCTGGGGAATCCCCAGCCTGAGGAATCCCTAGGCTTTATCTTTTCAACATTGTCGCTGCTGGAACCCTAATGAAGACCCCTGGGGATCAACTCTAGTCTTGGCTCGTTGGGCCCAGGGAATCCCCAGTTAGACCTATGGGGCCAAGGGAGACTCCCGGGACCAAAATATTATATAAAGAGAGAGAACAACTTAGAAAACTGGTTCCATTGGAAACACCATCATTATTATTTAGGAATTGAAAGCATCATCAATATTATAAAAATAAGATGTTTATTATATAATCATTTACCAGTCTTGTAACAGACGTTTAATAGGCATCATATTCAGAACCCAGCAATAAAAACAATGAACATGACACACTGCACAGGGCAATCGGTCCTTTATGATGGATGTTGGTATTGAGACTTCTTTGACTCCAATGCTCATTAAAAATAGGGGTAAGTAATATTGACCCTTCTGAGAAGTATTGCATATCATGTATTCAAAATTGTTGGCCTATTCCCCTGATAACTCAAACCAGAGTAGTAAATATTGTTTAAAATATCTTGAATAATCTTCAATTTGCACACTATTCTGAGTGGTTTAAACCCACTGCGACTTATCTAATGTGTCATTCAACAATTTGGACCCCTGGGCCTTCATAAAAAATGTAGGGCCTATTAACTCCATGAAGGTCTCTGTGGACCCCGTGGGTAACTAACGCTATCCATGGAGGTACCTCTGGATCCCAAGGGCAATCTAAATTTAACCTTGTAATGTAATTTGCCATAACAAAAATATTTAAATGTCTAAAGAATAATTTTATTGGGTTCTATATCAATTTATAGACAAGCATACACTTTACAAACAATTGTACGTATTAAAATCAATTCTAATATAAAATATAATAACAAGCACAGCTATACTTTACCAATTATGAGGTTAGAGAGTAGACCCGTTTTTGAACAGGACTCCTTCTTAAATGTGGTAAGAAGTAATCTTTTTGGAAATTGATCAAGTAAAAATAGATATAGTGAACATTTTTCCAGAGAGCCACCTTGTATCCTCCCTTGTACTCCCCAGATAAATTATTTCATATATACTACTCCCCTTCTACAGTTACATGACTGATTTTACCCAATGGCCATAACCTCACAGTATGATTGTACACAAATACATAATTGAAATATATGAATAGAGAAATGGTGTATAGATGTTTTTAGGCCACTAACTTGAGTGAAGACCCGCTCCATGGCCTAACTACAGTGGCTTACAAAAGTATTCACCCCCTTGGCATTTTTTTCGTGTTTTGTTGCCTCACAATCTGGAATTAACATGGATTGTTTAAGGATTTGCATAATTTAATTTGCAGAACATGCCCACAACTTTGAAGATGTTTTTTTTTTATTGTGAAGCAAAAAACAAATAGGACAAAATAACAGAAAAAGTAAAGGCGCATAACTATTCAACCCCTAAAGTCAATACTTTTTAGAGCCACCTTTTGCAGCAATCACAGCTCCAAGTCACTTTGGATAAGACTCTATGAGCTTGCCACATCTTGCCACTGGGATTTTTGCCCATTCCTCCTTGCAAAATTGCTCCAGCTCCTTCAAGTTGGAGGGTTTGCACTTGTGAACAGCAATCTTTAAGTCTGAAAACAGATTTTCTATTGGATTGAGGTCTGGGCTTTGACTAGGCCATTTCAACACATTTACATGTTTCCCCTTAAACCACTCAAGTGTTGCTTTAGCACTGTATTTGGGGTCATTGTCCTGCTGGAAGGTGAACCTCCATCCTAGCTTCAAATCACGCACAGAGTGGTACAGGTTTTGCTCAAGAATATCCCTGTATTTAGCACCATCCAGCTTTCCCTCAAATCTGACCAGTTTCCCACTCCCGGATGCTTAAAAACATCCCCACAGCATGATGCTGCCACCACCACGTTTCACTAAGGAGATAGTGCCCTTAGGGTGATTTGATGTTTTGGGTTTGCGCCAGACATAGGTTTTTTTTTGATGGCCGAAAAGTTCAATTTTAGTCTCATCAGACCAGTGCACCTTCCTCCATACATTTTGGGAGTCTCCCACATGCCTTTTTGCAAACTTAAAATGTGCCATTTTGTTTTTTGCTGAGAGTAATGGCTTTCTTCTGGCCACTCTGCCATAAAGCCCAACTCTATGGAGCTTACGGCTTATTGTGTCCTATGTACAAATAATCAAGTCTCTGCTGTGGAACTCTGCAGCTACTCCAGGGTTACCTTAGGTCTCTGTGGTGCTGCCTCTCTGAATAATGCCCTCCTTGCTCGGTCCGTGACTTTTGGTGGGTGGCCTTCTCTTGGCAGGTTTGCTGTTGTGCCATATTCTTTCCATTTGGTTATGATAGATTTGATGGTGCTCCTGGGGATCATCAAAGATTTGGATATTTTTTTATAACCTAACCCTGTACTTCTCATCAACATTGTCCCTTACTTGCTTGGAGAGTTCCTTGGTCTTCATGGCAGTGTTTGGTTAGTGGTGCCTCTTGCTTAGGTGTTGCAGCCTCTGGGGCCTATAAAAAAAGGTGTGTATATGTAATGACAGATCATGTGACACTTAGATTGCAAACAGGTGGACATCTAATGATGTGACTTCTAATGGTGTGACTTCACTAATGATGTGACTTCTGAAGGTAATCGGTTGCACCAAAGCTTTTTATGAGCTTCATAACAAAGGGGGTGTATACATATGCACATGCCAATTTTCTGTTTTCTATTTCTAAAAATTAGATTTATGTATAATTTTTTCTCATTTCACTTCACCAACTTAGACTATTGTGTTCTGAGCCATCACATAAAATTCAGATGAACAAAACACTGAACTCAAGGCTGTAATGTAACAAAATAGGTAACATGTCAAGGGGGGTGAATACTTTTGCAAGGCACTGTATGAAATAATATACGATTTTCAAGGTCTCTATCATCCATTATGGAAGAGTGGAAGAAAACTCCAGTGTCAACCTGTGAAGCTCTGGTGAACTCCATGCCCATGAGGGTTTAGGCAGTGCTGGAAAATAATGGTGGCCACACAAAATATTGACACTTTGGGCCCAATTTGGACATTTCCACTTAGAGGTGTACTTCCTTTTGTTACCAGGCATTAATGGCTGCGTGTTGAGTTATTTTGAGGGGACAGCAAATGTACACTGTTATACAGGCTGTACACTACTTTACATTGGAGGAGAGTGTCATTTCTTCAGTGTTGTCACATGAAAATATATAATAACATATTTACAAAAATATGAGGCATGTACTCATTTTTGTGACATAATTTATATATATATATATATATATATATATATATATATATATATATATATATATATATATATATATATATTAAACATTGTTTCCATTGGCAAGTATATGCTTCAAAAAGGTAAACTATAAGTATCAGACTACAACTTGGCATGTGCTATTCTACAAATTAAGGTGTTATGCTCATAAGCGGATCTTCCATTAGGCAAATTAGGCACTCGTCAAAGAGCGCTTCACATTGAGGGGCACGTCGTTTTTAATCATTTAAAAAGAAATAGTAGTGAGAAAAAAAATCTATAAACTCCAGGCTCTTCTTTTAAATATTTCTAATAATGAATACCCCCCCCCCCCCCCCCCCCCCCCCATCCTAGGCAGAGTTGCTGTGTCCAAAGCACACGCATGCAGTCGTGATCTTGGATCTTGGTTTCTCACACTAACAAGATCAGCTGCTTTCTCTGACTTATCTAAGCACAACCTCATAGATGTTTCTTCTTCCTACAATGTCAACTTGTGACCCTGATCTCTTAAATAAAAGACACAGCATGTCCTTTTTTTCAAAAGCATCTGAAGACTGTGAGTGCACCTCTCTTTCATTGTGTTTTAGCAGCATCTGGTTTTGTAGGGTCTAAACATGCAAAGTGAGCACCAGTTTGCTTTGTCTATACAATCTTATATGTCTTTGCATTATATCTGCCTTGATAATTTTGCTTACATTTTGATAAAATTGCTGCTGTGATCATTTAAAGGGAACATTACATAGACAAATCAACATTCAGTATTATTATATTTGCTAGTCAGTCTATTTCCAATTGTTAGTATTTTATAACAGTGCTCACTTGATTCATCTGCTGATCCTGTTACAGTGTTTACAACAGTGTTTATCCTCAATGTGTATTGTTAACTTGCTCTCACTGAGTTGAGCCTGTAAAATAATACAGCAGGAGATATTGTATTATTTAAAACTACAGGTAAGTTATTCATTGAATATTAATATGACTTATAGTTTTGTAGGCAGGTGTGCACATGGTCAGAACTTCCATTAGGTGAATTAAGCAGTATCCTAAGGCCTTCTCATTGAAGGGCGCTTCATTGTTTAAGCAATTAAAAAAAAATTGTGAGAAATAATGAACTGAAGCCGCCTACCAAGTGAGACCCCCCGCTGGATATGCAGTGGGGAGGGGTGATGGGCTGTTCAAAATTGCCCCTTTTATTACATTTAATTAATTAATCTCCTTCTGTGTCCCAGTCATAGCAGGATCTCCAATTAGGCGACTTAGGCATGTGCCTACAGGCGCACATGTGGAAGGGGTGCCTCATCAGTAAAACAATATGACTCAGATGTTCCTGTCTGCTTCCTCTGCTCTCCCTCCATGTCTGACTGTCCCGCCCCCTCAGCTTACATGTCTTTTTTATATCCTTCTTCCTCTCCAACTTCCTGCCGTGCATGAGAAGTGGCAGCGGTGTGGGATTGGGAGCTGCATGGAAGCTGTGAGTGTGAAGGGATCTGACTGTCCTGGTCAGAACAGAGGGTTTGAATCAGAGCTTAAATTTGAGTAATGTAAAAGTAATTTGTGTCTGTATCACAATAATGGTGTGAAAGTAGAGAGAGGAAACATGATATTTTAAAGAAGAAGCGAGACAGCTAGAGAGGGAACTTAGTAATGGCACGTGAGGTTATAAAGTAACATAAGTGATGCAGTGTAAGAGAATATATGAAGGCAGATGGGGAGAGATAGTGGGTGAAGGAGTGATGAAAAAGCAGAGATGGTGAGTGAAGGGGGATGAAAAAGGAAAGCAGGCTGTTAAGAAGCTGTACAATGACCAATTGAGGATTAACTATAACACATCCCACTCAAGGAGCATTATAATTATTGTAAAATAAAACATTTAGTGACCACACTAATGAAAGAATGGGGTAAACCGCAAACCAATGGGTTATCCCATATATGTAGCAAAGCCCCACTAACCAGAGGTGTCCTTGGATCTATTTACTCTATACTAAAAGCCCCAACAACAAATTTCAAAACAAACTTTATGAAACAATGGGAATTAGACATGGGAACTAAAAAATCTGCACACATATAAGCAAAGGCTCATAAAATTATGGTCTACTTGAAACTTCTATACAGGTGCTACACAGAGCTTATCTTACACCTGATAGATAACATAAAATGAACACACAAACATCTTCAAGTTGCTATAGACTATGTCAAACTACAGGTACATTTCTCCACACTTGGTGGGAATACCCGATAATTCAGAACATTTGGACCAAAGTCATGGAATTGTCATCTACCATTTTGAAGACAATACACCCTTCAATAGACATTTGCCTATTGGGAGACTATTCTTTACTACAAAAGCAACATAATACATGGCTACAATTCCTGGTTATGGCCAGGAAAAGCCACATTGCAAAAAGCCAGCGTGACATGTAGAGGGGAGCAGAGGAGCTGCAGCAGGGACGCTGCTGAGGAGCAGTACAGCCATTTAAAACCCTGAGTATCTGTGCGGGTGGTGTGTGCTTGCTCTGTGTGTGTGCAGGGGTCTGTCTGTGTGTATACCTACGGGAATTTGGTGCACTTTGTGGGAACTGATAGCAGGTTTATAAAATGGGCTCTCACGAGGATGCAAACTTAGAGCACCTGCTACAACTAGTGAGATCCAAGGTGCTTTCCCAAGGGATGGCTGGACGACAGCTTGGGTAGCCCACAGCTAACGGGGGGGGGGGGGGCAGTGATACCCCTGGCCCAGCCAGAGATGGCTGCCAGCCAGGGTGACCTGGGGCACCATGTGTCTTTGGAAGGGCCTCCACACAGCACTATCTGGGTGCTGAGAGTCAAGTTAGAGAGAAAAGTTAGAAGATAGGAGATAGTGCTGGATTGGGAGAGGCACAATAAGCACTTGGGGCAGATGCTGCAGCTGAGCTTAAAGGGGCTGTGGGTGAAGGCGTGGATGTCTGGCCCTCACCTGCTTCTACACCTCTGAACTACACTTTTTTGGCACACCCACACCCTCGACCTAAGGGCAGTGGTAAGAGTAAGGTATGGAGTCCTGACCAGGCTTCTACAGCCATTGTTGTGGTACACAATAGGGCTTCAAAGAGAGGTAAGAAATCCTCTACTTCTTTTCTCTTAAAAGGTCGGCGTGCAGACAGTGAAGAGCTGGCAGTCAGGAAATCATCGCTAAGACGCTTGGACAGAAGAGGCGAAGACCAGCAAAGGGACGAGGCTGCAGCCATGGATCAAGCGTGTTCTTCCACTCGGTCTAATGCCGCAAGGCCCTCCAGGAATCGGAGATCCGCCACAAGGTATGGCCCTCTCCTTTTTTCTAGACCGATTTCCAGACCGAAGCAAATTACCCCTACCACTCGGGGTGGAAGAAAGGACATTGTGGGTGACATAGTGGGGGCCAGTGAAAGAAAGCATGGCCCACACTGACAGCTTACAAACTGTGGGGCCAGATTCCATAGACTTTCCCCTACCAGTTCCCGAGTTTGCACTGGGTAGTGACCTATCGTCAAAAGAGGGTAGGCATAGGACCTTCCAAGGCAGGAGGAGATGGGTGAGTGATATTTCTTCTTGCCTTTCCAGGAGATCTAGATCTCTCAGCCAGGTGCAGCTGCGCAAGCTCTGGGTCAGAGCGTGGAGCAATGGCGAGGAGCAGACGAGAGCGTGCGTCTGAGATGGAGAGGCGATCAAACACGCCCACTACCCATGTCACAGGTGAGCCTGCATCCGCAGGGCTTGGTAGCAGCCAACACCTGACAGCGGGGGGTAGGGGTGAATCTACTCAGAAAGGGCAGGACACCGGTCCTACTTCACGCAATGCTGCCTTGGCTAGAACGCTACGGTAGAGCAAAGGGTAAGAGCGAAGCCACCAATCTACTTCAGGATTCTGTGTTAAACTGACCTTTATTATGTCAAGCCTCAGAATCTGAGGTCGGCTATGGAATTTCCTGAGGTGGTTCGTGAGAAGCTGGACAAGGAGGTTTAGCTGGGCTGGATGGCGGGCCCCTTCTCTGCATGGGCCATCGGGCACCTCAGAATATCCCCGTTGCGGGTGGTTGATACACCATTTGTCATACCCGGCGGGAGGGTCTTTCAAAGATTGCATTGACACGAGTCTATCCACCAGTCTCTTATGCCTCGTATCACTCACTACTTGGATGACTTCCTATTCGTGGGCCCAGTGGGATCACCAATCTGCACCCATATACTGAATACCTTCACGCGTGTGGCTGGGGAATCTGGGGTTCCATTGGCTCAAGACAAGACAGAAGGTCCGGTGATGCAACTATCCTTCTTGGGCATAGAAATTGATTCTCATCGCATGCGAGTGCAGTCTGCCCATGGACAAAGTGGTCAACCTACTGGAGGAGCTGGAAGCAATATGCGGAGAAAGAAGAATTACACTGAGGCACCTTCAGTCGGTCCTGAGGAAGTTGAACTTCTCATGCAAAATAATTCCTATGAGGAGGATCTTCAGCCAGCTGTTGGCACTGGCAACAGGCGGCGTACATCGAACACATCGCATCACTACCACATTAGAATTCCAATGGTGATGAAGCAGGGCGTTCAAGTTTGGCTTAGTTTTCTCAGGACGTTCAGTGGAAAGACCTTGATACACACGAAAAGATTGGTCAGCGAGGAATTGGAGTTGTACATGGATGCCGCTGGTGGAATTGGTATAGGAGCTTACTTCAGTGGAATATGGTGTGCCAGATCGTGTCCGGAGTCATGGTCGACCGCAGGGTTGACCAAGAATCTAGCCTTTCTAGAATTATTCCTAATCGTTGTAGCACTGGAGGGCAGGCAGATCTTATTCTTCACGGAAAATATGTCGATACGTCGATCGACATATGGTGTAGAGCAAGGCATGTGCCGGGGTATTCCAATGGAATTGCTGACACCCTTTCTCGTTCACAGTCGGATCGTTTCGGGTCGTTAGCTCTGCGCTGCAAGGAAATCCTCCCCGCACCTGTGAAGCTAGGAGCAGAAATTCACTGACACCGTCCACTTGGATTGGTTACAAGAAGGCTCGGGAAAAATGGCAGGAGTTGGTCAGTATGGCAGGCGGTGGGTGTACTGTTGTGGTACCTACTTAGGTTTTAAGGATGCCGGGGAGTAGGCGGCATCAGTCAGGCGTCAGGTGGCAGCCCTAGCTTTTATGTTTAAGCTAGTTGTGCAAAGGTACCTCACAAAGGAGTTTGTGTTAAGGTGTGTCGTGCCAGGTATGTTCCGTAGTGAACACAGTCACAACAATGCCACTACCTTCTCTTAGTCTCCTCATCCTCCTTTTTTATGCCATCATGTTTTGTTTCTATATAGCAATCCACTGGTAACAAGGAAAATATTTAAATGAACTCAAGTTTCCAGATCTTTTCCTCCTTGGCTACGTGTTCCCCTATTAGCCAAATAGAACACAGCAGTTTAGTGGTTGCAAGTTTATTGGTTAGTGGTTTTGAGGTTGGTTTCAGGATTCCGTCAGCTATAATGGGGGAGGTCAGTGACGTGTGTATGTATACAAACAAGCAGCATAGACACTCTGCACATAGAAGAAAGCCAGTGGCCTCCTAAGGGGCAACTTACCATTTAGTGCCCAGGGACACTGGAAATTTAAATCCAGCCCTGTGTCTGTCGGTCTGTCTATGTGTTTATGTGTGAGTACCTCTGTGTGTCTGTGCGTCTCTGTGTGCATGTGTGTGTGTCTGTTTCTGTACCTTTATGTGTGTGTGTGTGTCTGTTTCTGTACCTATATGTGTGTGTGTGGGGGGAAATTATGTGATCATGATATGTGTTTGGCTGACTGCTGACCTTCAGATATATAGTACACACAAATATATGTAAATTACATTATTTAATGTTGTATTGTAAGAACAGACCCGCAGCCAGTTACACATCAGGATCACATATATTTGCAATGGTGATATATTTGCAATGGTGTTGAGTTTTATTATTTAAGGAGCACTGTAGTTCAAGAAAAAAAAAAAAACTTATTTGTTAAATATGTCCTAAACAAAAATATTAGCAGATGTGAAAGTCATGGACATAATGCATTATTGGGTAAGGTGACACTATTTATGAGTATATGAATCACTTTTATGTTTGCTGCATCAGTTCCTAAATGCTGGTAGGGATGTTTGAGGGAGGAGGGAACATAAAGCATTTCTTAATTGGATAATTTGCAATTGATGCCACACCCCTTTCCCCTTGTTGATCCAGAACCGGACTCTTTGCTTCAAAAAAATCTCTCCAGAAGTGTAAACACCCTCTCACATACACACAGCAAATTTATTTTTTTCTAATTAAAGACTATGGGCCCTATTAAATTCAAAGCCCTCAGTGGCCGTCGTACAGCCCGTAGGCTTGAAATTTGCTGGAGCTACAGAGCAATTTAATAGCGATTTGCAATTGTAATATTTACGGGCTTGACAGATCAAAGGCTTAGCTGGGTCGGAGTTCAGATTTTGACAGCCCGTAAAGATTTTCCGCCTGTAACCCACAGATCGTTTACAGGTAGCTAAAAGAGGCCAATTTTAATAGCAATAACTTTTGCTCCTTTACGAGCTTCTGGAACTCAAAATCGCTGCATTTAATAGGGCCCTAGCTGTATTAATTATGCTCCTAATCTGATTTAAAATGTTCAAACATTTTTTTTTAACTTTAACATAATTACTCTGTTTTTCTGTGTGATACAGGTATAATTGTGATCCTGTCAGTGACTTATATGTATACTGCAACTGGATCAGTAATAGTAGACTAACTGTAACAGGTCAGCCATATTTTTGCAATGAGTAAATATTATTTTCTATTGATTTCTATTGCTCACATTTGAATGTCTAAAATAAGTTAAAAGACTTATTTCCTGCTCAGAATTCCAAGAAATTGCCCTGTATCCTGGGAACCTGGGCAGAGACATGCAAATGTGCCCACAAAGGCTTCTCTCTTTAATGCAATACCATTTCAAACATGGCTCCTTTTAGGGATATGCCTGCTGTATTACCCAGCTTCAAGTAAAGCCAAGGTTGGATTATGTACATGCCAGGAAATCTACCCACAGATAGCTGTTTTGAGGTTACTGCCTCCCATCAGCATGGGGCCGGTGGTTAGGATTCACTGCTGCGACCTGGTTTCGATTCCATTCAGGGAACCAAGAGGTCACACCACCCTGAAGCCAAGCAGGGTTGGGCCTTGTCAGTACTTGGATAGGAAATACCTAGGAATAGCAGGAGATATATGCTGTGGCCTACTGGAGAAGGAACTGACAACCCACTCCAGTATCTCTGCCATGAATATCAAGTGGATCAGCATGGTGTGTTGTGGTCCATGAGGTCACAGAGAGTTGGACACTACTGAACAATGTAATATCAGCAATATTCAATTTTAATTTAATTTTTCAAAGATTACATCTGCCTCAGTTAAACTGATGTCTGTGTGGATTGTTGCTTTCCAAGTACCAAGTATACAGTAAGCATTCATGTAAAAGGCAAAAAATATCACTTTTTATCAGGTGTTCCTTCATTTTACTGCCTAGGGACTCCAAAAGGCTAAATGAAGGGACTCCAAAGGCTGGGGGCCGCATAGGAAGTGCCTGAGGGCTGCATGTTGCCCACCATTGATATATGCCTTTTTGGACATATGCACTCACTATTCCATAGCAGTGCAAATTGAACTCAAGGCAGTCTACTGCCCCCTGAAAGTCTGTTGCCCTAGGCCTGGGTGTTGTTGCTGTCTGGCTCTACCTGAGATATTCATACTCACTGTATCCTGCACACTGTCAGAACTTTTTTGGCAAAATCAAAAAGTTACTTTCAGAGAATGGCTGTAAGCAAAAAAGTTTTATAAATAATCATAAAAAACATGTTCTTTTATTATTTTTGTTATCTTTTGTTACAGGCAAGAAAATCAATAGAAAATAAAAATATTAGATCCGGTAAAAGAAAATTGCAGCCAGAGGGATACAAGAAGATACTATCTAGGTCTTGCACACTAGCAGAGCTGCAATATATAGTGATTGAAGTTTTATTTTTTCATAAATAAACCAGCTCAGTTTAAACAGATTAATTCTACAATTTGCCCACCAGATGGGGCAGTGTATTCCACAACTGAGAGCAAATGCTGGATGTGAAGAGTTTAAAAGTAAAAAGAGTATGATATTACAGAAAAATAGATTTAATAGTAACTGTAACGGAACCCATCACTGTTTTGCCCTGTGTTATGGTTATTTAATTATTGTGGTTGAGGTATGGTCACATTGCTGTGCTGTCGATGTGTTGGTTTGTGCTCTGCAGGATGTTGGCTCAGACCATTGCAGACACCTAGCATAATACATAATCCTATTAGGGTCTCCTAGAGTCAGGAGAGCCCTATTGTGTAAAGTGTTCACATTGTGAAAGATGGAACAAAGAGAAGCATTATCTTATCAATGTCTGATTGTATCAAAAGTAGCCGGCTTGTCCCTGGGAGGTGTGGCTCACCTATTGTCCCTATGTGTATTGTGTGTGGCCAAATATGG
The DNA here is from genome assembly GCA_027410445.1 of Discoglossus pictus. Classification (NCBI taxonomy): domain Eukaryota; kingdom Metazoa; phylum Chordata; class Amphibia; order Anura; family Alytidae; genus Discoglossus; species Discoglossus pictus. The sequence continues at coordinate 78,902,235 of CM050168.1, forward strand.
GCATGTGTATTACCTGTGGAAAGAGGTGTATATATATTTCTGCATATAACAAAATAAGATCAGTATTCTTTGACTCCCAAGAAAGTGTCGTCCAATATGGGTGGTCTGGGCTTCTGAGACTGCGCAGTGCTTCTATATGGATATTTAATGCTGAACCTGACTTTCCCTCTGGAACTCTTGGATGGGATTATACCAACTTCACTTTTTACACAGCAGCTTGCCAGGGAAAAGGACGTCTCCAACGGCTGGTACCCTCTCACTACCGGGGTAGCCGTTACATTGGATGGCAGTGGTGGGATGGTCCTTTTCATCCCCAACGCAAGTGCTGAATGGAATCCCAGTACGCTAAACTGAAAAGATCCACACTAAAGGATCTCTTGGAAACCAGAGGAAGGAGTGCCAGCAACCGAACACGGAGAGAGCTGATAGCTGACTTACTGGAGCTGGACGAGATGGATCGATCCATGGAGGTCGTGGACCAACCTTCCCCTGCCAGCGAGGAGGAGGAAATTACAAACCTGGTTCAGCGGAGATTATCCATGTACCCAGCAACATCCGTGGAGCTAATAGATCAGCTGTTCCGGGAAGCGAGAACGGAGATACAAAATAGGAGGGGGCACGAACTTGAACTGGCAAGAGCTAGACAACCCCTGGCACATACAGTTCATACTCCCCCACCCGCTGCTACAGTAAAGAAAATACCCTTCACTGCCTTCAAAGCGTTTGTGGAAAGTGAGGAAGAAATTGATGGATATTTGGCTGACTTCGAGAGGCAGTGCTCACTACACCAAATACCACCAGACCAATGGGTCACTATTTTGGCTGGAAAGCTATCAGGAAAAGCAAAGGAGGCTTTTCGGGCGCTTACTGAGGAAGATATTGCGCAGTATCGCCGGGTGAAGGCTGCACTGCTCACCAGATATGCCGTCACCCCGGAAACATATCGCCGTCGCTTCAGGGAGTCTAAAAAGAAGGCTGCAGACTCCCACATGGAATGGGCCAGCAATATACAAAGGGTGGCATCACATTGGGTGCGAGGGTGCAATGCCAACACAGGAGAGGAAGTACTACAGCTATTCCTGATGGAACATTTCTTCCAAGATCTGGCGGCAGACATACAGGATTGGGTGAGAGATCGTCGCCCTGCTAACTTCACCGAGGCAGCACGGCTAGCGGACGAATACGCAGAGTCCAGAAAGGTGAGCCAAGGGTCCACACGACCAACCTCTAGAGCAGAGCCATGCACTTCAATACCCGCTGCACGCACAGAATTTCGGGCCCCAGTACCCCCAGGACCGCCACGGCCTCAGGGGTCTAACCACCAACCCCGGGATTCTTACAAAATGATGTGCCATCGCTGCAGCAACACAGGGCATATTGCCCGTTATTGCTCTTTGAGATCAGCCAATAACAAATGGAGGCGCACAACACCCCACACAGAGACCCCGCCATCACGTCCCTCTGCTGCTCACTGCCTGAAAATCAAAGGGAGCCCTGAGGAGTGTTTGGGAATCTTGTATGAGGCCAACCCCGTACAGGCTGCCTCCCCGGATAACCGCCAGCATCACCGCCAAGAGGTGCGTGTGAATGGACAGATAGCACAAGGCTTAAGAGACACTGGCGCTACCATCACTTTGGTGCAGAAACATCTCGTGAAACCAGAACATGTATCTAATCGTACCGTTGCTGTTCGTGTCGCAGGGGGGGCTGTTTTTCGCTTACCCACCGCCCGGGTACACTTGGATTGGGGAGTCGGGTCGGGAAAGACCACAGTAGGCATCATGGATAATTTACCTGCTGAGGTTGTGCTGGGCAACGATATTGGCCCTCTAGCCTCAGCCTTTTTACCCACGACTGCTGCTGCTTGTCCCGTGACCACCCGCTCACAGACCCGTACCGAGGATGTTCCTACAACAGGTCGGGAGACCCAGGTAAGCCACAAGCAGACACTTAGCACTACCGCCACAGAGAGACCCATAGCGTGGGACACCCCCGAAGAGCTTGTGAGGGAAACTAGACAGGACCCCACCCTCCAAAAGTACCGAGCATTAACCGACGATAGAGGGGATGAGCGGGAACGTTTTATATGGAAAGGGGTTTCTATGGGACAGAGATTGTGGCCCACATTTTGGACACTGGGATCCTGGATTGTTGGGATGGGATCCTGGATTTTCTTGGGTGGGTGTACAGGGGGAGAACAGTGGGCCCTGTACAATAGGGGCCCGACCACGAGCTGGGGGAGGAATGTACTCTGCAACTTGGGACGGTTTAGCTAAAGGACTTCAGTTCATTTGGAAGGCTGATGCTTTTCTGCTTCATTATTTAATTGTCTGAAACCAGTTTGTAAAATGTATTTTCCCTCTCCTTGAAATGTTTATTGCTGTGAATGCTGTATGAAGTGTGCCTTTGTTTTGTTCTTGAAATGTGAGGAAATGTGAATTGCAGTAATGCTGATGGGTTGTCAAACTGTAGAAGTGACCAACAAATCGTTTTGTCCGGACATCCCCAGGCCGATCCGTTGGGATCAGACCGTGTATGCCGGCTTATGGTCACGGGGGAGGTGTGTAACGGAACCCATCACTGTTTTGCCCTGTGTTATGGTTATTTAATTATTGTGGTTGAGGTATGGTCACATTGCTGTGCTGTCGATGTGTTGGTTTGTGCTCTGCAGGATGTTGGCTCAGACCATTGCAGACACCTAGCATAATACATAATCCTATTAGGGTCTCCTAGAGTCAGGAGAGCCCTATTGTGTAAAGTGTTCACATTGTGAAAGATGGAACAAAGAGAAGCATTATCTTATCAATGTCTGATTGTATCAAAAGTAGCCGGCTTGTCTTTGGGAGGTGTGGCTCACCTATTGTCCCTATGTGTATTGTGTGTGGCCAAATATGGGCATGTGTATTACCTGTGGAAAGAGGTGTATATATATTTCTGCATATAACAAAATAAGATCAGTATTCTTTGACTCCCAAGAAAGTGTCGTCCAATATGGGTGGTCTGGGCTTCTGAGACTGCGCAGTGCTTCTATATGGATATTTAATGCTGAACCTGACTTTCCCTCTGGAACTCTTGGATGGGATTATACCAACTTCACTTTTTACACAGCAGCTTGCCAGGGAAAAGGACGTCTCCAACGGCTGGTACCCTCTCACTACCGGGGTAGCCGTTACAGTAACTAAGAACCAAATAACCCATTTAATCTGCCAGTTCTATCTACCTAAAAAGTTCCAGTTTAAATTACCTTCAGTGCGGCTATGTATTCCTTTTCTGTGTCTGTCCCTACCACTTCAGCTGGAAAGCAGTTTGTTTAGTGTAAAGTGTAATTTCACAGACTACTACTTACTATTTTGCTATTTTGTTATTACCTTTAGAAACATTAAGCTTGCCTTTTATAAAGAGAAATAATTTTAGAATAGGACTACTGATATCGTATTTACATTTATCAATCAAGTTCTAGTGTAAATATGGGACAGTTTGAGAAATAATGTGTTTCCTTCTTTTTATAAAACAGATAATAGATCAATAAACCAACCTAAAATAAGGGGAGGAATATACAATCTGTAGACAGCTAAGAAGCGCCTAACGATCACAAAAAGAGTGTGTGGAAATAAAAGGGCTCTACGAGAATTTGTCTGGAAAGGAAAACAATACTAAGAGGTGTACAAAAAGAGACTAGTGCCCGAGGGTGAGAACAATTAATCAAGCATCTAATCACATAGAAATTAGATATGTGAATGCAAAGCAAAAAACATAAAAATATATAATAATGTAAAAATGGTCAATGACAATAAAATCAAACAAATCAGTCAAGTGTAATGTTCAGAGACACTTCTGTTGACAGATCAAACCCTGGCAGTCTCTGCTGCTCCTCAAATAAAATGGGCACCGTCCATGGAAATGCCACAAGATATGAAACGATAAAAAAAGGAATGGGGGAGAGAAGTGCACACTGCCAGAAGGTGCAATAAAAGGAGTTTAATCAGAAAGTAATATAAAAACAATCAAAGCACTCACATTTGAAGACCTCATATGAGTTATTTGTATTATTTATATATCAGCTATAGTCCTCATAAGTCCAGCTCAGTTGTGGTTCCAAAAGCAGGCAATTCTCAGTTGAAATCTCAGGTGTCCATATGAGTAAAGTCCAAACATAGATGGCAGCCTGCTGGTTGGACAATCCAAATGGCCAGAGTACATAGAACGCTGATATATGCAGAAAACGGCAAAGTAAAATCACCAAAAGACCAAACACGTTTCGACCAATAGACTGAGCTTTCTCAATGGTAAAAGGCTATTAGATATAAGTGTAGGCCTATATAGACCTTCACCAAACATTAATAAAATTGCACCATCTGGCGGTGTGCGCTTCTCTCCCCATTCCCTTTTTTATCCTTCTATTTATGATGTAATCCAGTTGCATTTACACTAGCCATTAAATCAACTGTCTGTCTAATTTTTTCTTAATATTTTTTTTATTTGATTTATCTTCTCAGCCATTATTACCATGGTGTTTTGTAATGAACCTGACAATTGGAATCTCAATTAGCGTTCGAGCAAAGCAGTGCTCCAATTTATCATAAGTCATCTGATTTGCCATATTAGATTTTTATACATTTAAATTGAATTCTTCGCCCATATTAATATGTTTCTCATTAAATCTCTTTGCTTCTATTTTGAGTTAAATATCATATTTGTATTTCTGTATGATAATTCACCATAATGGGTTTTTTTTAACCACAATTTAACAGGCCACTGCAGTTCTTAGCAATGATCATTATAAATACGTGTCACATTTATTGGGATTAAAGACAGGGGTCCTCATTCAATTGCAATTTTGCCAATTGAAGAGGGCTCTATATAAGCACATAAAATATTTTTTGACCGAAGTTTTTACTTAGTGAAGACCTTGATTTTGGATAGAAGTTCAGTAACTAAAAAGTTCTGTATAAAAAATATGTTATGTGCTTATATAGAGCCCTATTTAATTGGCCAACTCACAATTGAATGAGGCTCAGGATCTTTTGTGAGGAAAGCGCTTTACAGACCAATTTATTGCATCTCTTATTATTTCCACTTTGTAGAGATTTAGAATCGCCTCAAAGAGGTTTTTACTAATTCTCCATGATCTCAAACTCCGACCATCCTCCCAAATTAATGGTATGATGCAAAACAGGCTGGCATTCAATTGAGGCTTCAGGAGATCCGGACTCAGAAATGGAGCCCGTAACTTGATTTTGCTATTCAATTGGCTTCCGTTTGCGGGCTCCGAGCTGCAATTTAAAGCGATTTATAAAATCGCAAGTTAATGCCCTGCAAGCCTCTGATCTTTCACTTTCGCAAGGCTAAAATCGCAAATCGCTATTCAATTACTCTGATTCCCCCTCAGTAACCACTCTGTAAAGCCTGCAAATGGCAAAAAGTGAATTACAGGTTAATTTGATTTTTGCGAAAGGAGGTCTCGCAAAGGGCTTAATGACATGTACGGAGTACTGTAAATGATTATATAAACACTCTCCTGTACTTTTATTATAAGGGAAAGTGATGCTAGGTCTTAGAATTAATAGCACAACATTCTCAAGCTCGCAATTTGGCCCCAAAAAATACTTGATTTCATGTTTAATTTCCTTGTTATATCGATCCCCGCAATCAATGTGTTAATACATATAATGCAACTTGCATGTAATAGAATATCATATTTACGGCTTTATCAATATTGCATTATACCTGGAATGTGGGTCTGATCGTAACTCATAATTCAAGGAGGACTTGGGCATGGAGGTTGGATTTCAAAGTCCTACGGGCTTGAACCACAAGTTTTATGATGAAGGGACAGCTTCTGACACCAGTTGTGGCAATCTGCTTTCTTTAGTCGGGCTTTATAAGGCTGTTATGGCCAAACCTACCCAGCAGATACACCAAGTTCTGTATATCCCTTCACCAGACAGCTGATGTCTCTTTAATTAGATGCAGTATTTAAAATATGAATGCAGGCTCAGCTTTATAAAAACATCAGGAACTGCTTTAATTGTGATTGTAATCCATAACAGGATCAATAGATGTACATGAGCTGACAACACTCTTCAACAGTCTGTGTATACTCTGGACTAAAATCAATTAACATTAAAATCATGACTCTAACTTATAATGCCCTCAACAATAATCCACCCTCTTATATCTCTGCTCTCATCTCTAAGTACACCCCCAACCACCCTCTCTGCTCTGCTAACAACCTTCTGCTTTCATCTTCTCTTATCACCTCCTCTCACTTCCGTCTCCAGGATTTTTCTTGTGCTGACCCTATTCTTTGGAACTCCTTGCCTCACTCCACTAGACTATCCTCCTGCCTCAAATTCTTCAAATATTCACTAAAAACTCACCTCCAGCCCTAATGTACACATCACATCTATAATCCTTCTATACCTCTCCCATACCCTCCCATACCGATGAAAGTATGATTCACTGAGCAGCTGTACTTAGAAGTGAAGGTACTGATCACTCTGTTGCCTGATTACTTCACCAGGGGCCCTATTAAATTCAACAAATTGTAGTTCAGGAAGTCCGTAAAGGGGCCTGCAAAAGTTATGGCTATTAAATTGGCCTCTTTTAGCTACCCGCAAACAATCTGCAGGTTATAGGCTGAAAAACAACTTCAGTTGCCAAAATCATAACTCACACCCATCTAAGCCTCTGATCTTTCAAGACCGTAAATGTTACAATCGCAAATCGCTATTAGATTGCTATAAGTCCTCAAGCCGCATTTGTTTTTGCACCCGTAAATGTAGCCAAAGATCCTATGGGTAGTAGAGAGGACCCTCAAGGATGTTAATCCTATCTGTAGCACTGTAAAAGCATATATAAACACACTACTGTATTTTAAATTACAGGGAAAGCGATGAAAGATATTAAAATTAATAGCACAACATTCTCAAGTCCGCAAATCTGTTATAATTTTTTTTTTTTATGTTTATGTGTTATATCAATCCCTGCAATCAATGTGTTAATACATGTAATTGAACTTGCATGGACTAGAATATTATATTTATTGATTTATTCATATTGCATTATTTCTGGAATACGGGTCCGAAAGCAAATCGGACTTCAAAACCGTAAATGATTGACATTTAACCTCCATGTTTTAGTGACATAATGGTGACGTTCTCTTTTACTCTTGGCTCCTTCTAAACCTGTAACTACGGGTTTTAATAATTTATCATGTTCATGCCCGGAAATGCTACGTACCAAAGCATGGTTTACGGACTTGGATTTCGGCCATGTAGTTGCAGCCTTTTCTATTTTTATCCCTTTGTAACTCCTGCAAATTTCAAGCCCACACTGGTCATCGTACAGCCCATAAGTCTGTGAGCTTGAAATATGCAGGAGTTACAGAGCGATTAAATTAGAAAAATAATAAGGCCCCAGGTCTAGTAAGTTCCTTTATTGCAAGTAGAAAGGATAATAATTGTAGCCAAGGGATTAGCTGTATGAGTCAATACTATAATAATGAACAGGATTAAAAAAATATCTTTATATTCAAAAAATATAAGTGGTGCTAATACAGAGGATAACTTTGTCTAATACACACATGGAGTACTGAAGTTTCATTTGAAATTATTTAGTTTAGGCATACAGCCTTTACAAAAAGGATTGCATATTTGGAAGCTTTAGAGAGGAGTCATCAGCAGAACATTCATTAGGTAGGAAGTAGTGAAAACAATATGGACCCTGAGACTCAGAATTAATTCATGGATTGTTGAATGGGACATTAAAATACTTCTCAATACTTTCAATATCCCTCCTTTTGACTTACTCAATGAACCTTCATTAAAGTGAGTAAGTTCAAATTTTCTAGCACTACAAGTAAAAATTCCCAATCTTCCCTGTCAAATGTCTTTTCTGCAGCTAAGGATATCAAGTTCAAGTACCCTACTTGTCTATGCCCTTGTCCACATCCGAGTTTGCACTTTGCCTTCCCTATGCCTCATTCACGTGGTTTCTGGCACAGATCTATTAAACTTCTACCCTCCTTACGCTCTCCTATCGGCCTACTCCGGGCATCACTTCTGTCACCTAAATACTATTCAGAACCTCCTGTCGTGCAGTTTCTGGCTCCTTTTCTTGCCCGAAAGGGCACTCTCATTGCTGGAGAGCGATGGTTTCTCTCGAGATAAGTTATCCTGACTTCCTTACGCTTTCCTACTATAGATCTGGGCCTGAACCTACTTGTCTATGCCGTTGTCATCGTCCAAGGTAGCACTTCGGCTTCCCTACACCTTATTCATGTGGTTTCTGATCCATATCTAATAAATGTCTACCCTCCTTACACTCTCTCGGCCCTGTCTGGGCAACACTTCCGATATCTCCATAAATTCTATACTCGCCTTCACTAGGCACCACCTCAATCAAGCTTTCATAGTTCTAGTCGCTAGGCTCAACCACATTGGCAAGCCACATCAGCCTTTGCTAGGCTCCACCTCAATCACGCTTTCATAGTCGCACTTGCCTTCGCTAGGCTTAATCATACTCGCAAGCCCCACATCAGCCTTCACTAGGCACCACCGCACCACTCCTTCTACTAGGTCCTACTCTAGAACCTCTCGTCCATTGCCGTTAATGTATTTTCATGTATCGCCTAATACTCTTTCCCTCCAGTAGCCTCTTCGACAGTCGCTGCTGATCCCGGGGTTACCCGAAGTTCGTCATTCCTCTCTTAGACCCACCTTCAGCTCACTAGCGACTTCATCTGCTCTCTCTGCTGTTCCAGTCCGTATCTGCAGTACTTGCTTCGTGCAAGGACTCATGTGAGCATGCCGGATGTCTGGTAGCACCTGGCACTTCTCGGCTACCCCTCGCCACATTATTCTACTTGCCTGACAGGGCATTCCATTGCTGAAGGGTTATGGTTCTCATTGCTACCACAAAGGTAAGACTGTTCGGAGAGGGCCCCTACCACAAATGCCAGGTAACACTCTTTACCTGGCCATATATATAAATATATATATATATATATATATATATATAAATATATAAATATATATATATATATATATATATATATATATATATATATATATATACATACAAATATACAAAGACTATAGTACAATTTCTAAGCATAACTATCTTTTTGGGACTGATCAATATATTTTATCTGCAGCAAGATCTTTTTGGTTCTGATGTACTTTCCATCTAGAGTGGGGAATTGGTCTAGCCCCCATTTTCGCTCCCACAACTGAATTTGTTTCTTGTACGTTTTCCCCTGAACTGTTCTCCCCTCAGTGTTCGCCTTGTTCCCATTTGTGAGTTACTTTATTGTTTATTGTTCTCTCTTACATTTGTTTCATTTTTCGTTAATGTATTATGTTATTTTTGGGAAAACTTGCAATTCATAAAAAGTTTAAAAACTATATATTCAGACGCTTTTTTACTAAGTCCAAATTGGAACAGCTGTTCACAGTCTTGGCACTAACCCCTAGCTAAATGAACATCCCCAAACATCATAAGAAACCTCTACATCATAAAAATTAATCAAAGTAACTGTTGCCCAGCCATAACACTCTTAACAAAAATAAATGTTCCATTTCTAACAATAAAAAATAAACATTAAAATAATGGGGTTGACTCCTGGATAAAAGATAACGAAAAAAGATAACAACAGTCAATCTTATAAACAGCTCTGAGATCATTTTAAACTGCCCATTCAAGAAGATTTCAGCTGCTCCCAAATCAAACATTTTATCACCATAACCAAAAAAAACTAGGAACCCTGATTCTAATTGGCTTACCTGAATAATTGAAAAAAAACTCTAGGCATGCTATGCAACATTTTTAACTCAGTCCTTTCAGGTCACAAGTTCCAATACATGATCAAATGGGAAAAAGACCTTAACCAAACTTGGGACCAAAATATTTGTCAAGAAACATACTCCAACCTATCGAAATCCTCCTTAAATTATAGTATTTTAGAAACCTTCATTAAAGACATATCCAAGTGAGCTGGATTATTACATTTTTGCACTCTTCATGTAAAAAGCATCATTTATGTATGCTGCACATTTTATAAAACATGTTATTTTTATTGACACCCTCAGCGGGGGCTATACATGCCCCTGATCCCCAACCAATTAGCGTGCAGCATTAGGGGAGCAGTTTTTAAATCATTACTTACCCTGTGTGCCTTCTTCAGGCAATAGCAGAGCACTGATGACAGCACTAATGTCTCTGCCTCCTGCTGCAGTCTGCTCTCTATTTGTTCTGCCCATGCCTTTCACCACAAACAAACTGCATTTCCCAGGCTGCATTTCAGCACAAACAGGAATTCAGAGTTAATTCAAAACTTTCACCTAACCTGATTGGCCAAAACTTATTATTGTATATTTTATGCTAATGTACCCTGGGTTTGGAAGGTGTTAACCCTGATTTACAACTACAGACTGCAAGTTAACTGTTTAAATGTTTATTTGGGGATTTTTCCACACAAAAATGTTTGCATACACTACTAATTCTCCTCTATCAGATCCACTCATAATCCAGTTTACTTAGAGATGCCTTTAAGGTTCTTCATAGAACATATATTACCCCTGAGACGTTACTTAAATAGACAACCTCTATCAATCCTTGCTGCTTTTCAGGATGTGAGGTTTTGAGGCAGTGAGATAGGCCCTCATTCAATTGTGATTTGGCCAATTGAATAGGGCTCTAAATAAGCACATAGCATATTTTTTTTAAAGAAGTTTTTAGTCAGTGAAAACCTTGCTTGTGGATAGATGCTTACTAACTAAAAACTTCTTTAAAAAAATATGTTATGTGCTTATTTAGAGCCCTATTCAATTGGCCGAATTGCAATTGAATGAGGGCCATAGTGTGGTGGAGTGAGAGAAGGAGTTACAGAGTATAGGGGAAGCATGAGAACAGTCCTGAAGTCGGGAGTGAGAGGAGGTGATGAGAGGTGGAAAGAAGAAGGTCATTAGCAAAATGAAGAGGGTGGATGGGGGAATATTTGGAGATAAGGGCAGACATATAAGGGGTGCACTGTTGTTGAGGTCTTTGTTAGTTAGGATCATGATTTCAAATTGTATTCTGGAGGCCACAGGAAGCCAGTGGAGTGATTGACAGAGAGGTGCAGCTGACACTGAACGTTGAGTACAGTAGATGAGTCTAGCGGAAGTGTTCTTTATCGATTGAAGTAGGGATAGCATGGTGGTGGGCAGGCCAGAAAGAAGTTGCAGTAGTTGAGATGAGATATGATGAAATAATGTATTAGAATCTTAGTTGTGTCTTGTGTAAGATAGTGATGCATTTTGAAGTTTTTTTAAAAATGAAAGACAAGCTTTTGTTAGGGAATGTATGTGAGGAAGGAGGGAAATGGCAGGTTCCAATAGAACTGCTAGACAACTGGCCTGCGAGGTGGGAATGATGATGCCATTGTCGATGGTGAGAGAGATATGAGGAATTTAAGCTGTAGTAGAGGGTGGGAAGATCAGGACTTTGGTCTTAGACATGTTGAGTTTGAGGTGGTTGTGGACATCAAGGAGAATATATTTGAGAGGCAGTTGGAAACATGTGCTAGAAGAGTATTGTCTGCATAGAGATGATACTGAAATCCAAAATATTTTATTAGGGTACCAAGTGAGGATGTGTACATGGAGAAGAGGAGCGGGACTAGGACTGGACCTTAGGGTACACCAACTGGCAGAGGTTGAGGAGAGGAAGAGGTGTTAGAGAAGGAGACACTAAATAATCGATCTTGTAGGTATGATGTGAACCATGAGAGAGTAGTGTCACAGATGCAACATATTGGAGAATTTGGATTAGAAGAGGGTGGTCAAATGCGTCAAAGGCAGCAGAGAGTTCCAGAAGAAGTAAAATAGAAAAGTGACTTTTTGACTTGGCAGTGAGCAAGACAGGAGTGCATAATGTTTGTGGGAATGGGGAAAGGTAAAGGCAGGGCATTATCAGTTAGTTGAAGGGAAGGAGTATGTGAGCAAAGTTGATAGGACAGTTTGATGAAAATGTTTCCGATTTTATGCTTAAAATGTCTGGCAAAGTCTTCAGTTGAGGGGTGGAGGTGGGTAGAGGAGAGTGTTGAATGTGGTAAACAAACATTTGGGATTGGAGGACAGAGTAGATATTAAAGATGTGCGCTTTTTGACAAGGTCGAGGGGAAATAAGTAGGAGAGCAACATAAACTTGTAGTGGAGAAAATCTGCTGAAGTGTGAGATTTCCTCCATAGTTGTTCTGCAGTGTGGTTGGATGTATTGTGTTTGTGTAGAGAGCCATTGTTGTTGAGGAGAGCAAGGGCAGATAACGTGGTTATGGGGGCAAGATTGTCAAGGGTGGAAGTAAGAGTTGAGTTGTAGTATGAAGTGGCAGTTTCAGGGCAGATGAGTTTGGCCATGGGGCTGCAAAGGGGTTGTAGCACAATGGAGAGCTTTGTGGTTCAAGTGCTTGCAGGTTTCTGTGAGTAATGGTAGCCGAGGTTGCAGAAGGGTAGTGAGAGGAGGGTATGAGGTTGAACGTTAGAAGGGTGTGGTCAGATAGAAGGAGGGGAGGGATGACTAGGTCAGATGTGGTGCAGAGATTGGTGAAAATAAGGTCAAGGGAGTGTCCAGCTTGGTGAGTTGAGGAATCTGCCAATTGTGAGAAGCTGAGGGAAGAGGTGAGTGAAAAATTGATTGTGAAGAAAAATAATGGGGTGGAAAATATATCGTACCAGTCAAAAGGAAAATATAGAAGTTGAAGTAAGTTCCTAAATTGCCCTGAGGAGGGTGTTACTATACTTAGATTACTTATAATATTTATATATATACTAGTGACTTGACCGTCAAAAAATAACAGCATGATCAAGTTTTTTCATAAAAAATTGTTCACCCACTCTCCCTCCACTGTGTCTCGTTCCCCCTCTCCCTCCCCTGTGTCTCTTTCCCCCTCTCCCTCCCCTGTCTCTCTTCATCCCTCTCTCCCTCCCCTGTCTCGCTTTGCTGCCTCTATCCCTCCCCTGTATCTCTTTGCCCCCTGTCTCCGTCCCCTGACTCTCTTTGCCCCCTCTCCTGTCTCTCTTTGCCCCCTCTCTGCCTCCTCTGTCTCTCTTTGCCCCTCTCCCTCCCCAGTATCTCCTTCCCTCCTTTCTCCCTACCCTGTCTCTCTCTCCCTCCCTCCCCTGTGTCTCTTCCCCCCCCTCTCCCTCCCCTGTGTCTCTTTCCCCCTCTCTCTCCCCTGTCTCTCTTCGCCCCCTCTCTCCATCCCCTGTCTCTCTTTGCCCCCTCTCTCCATCCCCTGACTCTCTTTGCCCCCTCTCTCCCTCCTCTGTCTCTCTTTGCCCCCTCTTTCCCTCCCCTGTCTCTCTTTCCCACTCTCTTCCTCCCCTGTCTCTCATTCCCTCCTCTCACCCTACCCTGCCTCTCTCCCCCATCCCTCCCCAGGGTCTCTTCCCCCCCTCTCCCCTGTGTCTTTTCCCCCCTCTACCCCCCCCTTGTGTCTCTTCCCCCACTACCTTCCCTGCATCCCACCGCCTCTCCCTCCTCTGTGTCTCTTCCCCCTCCTCTCCTTCCACCCTGTGTCTCTTCCCCACTCCCTCCCCTGTATCTCTCCCCCTCTCTCACCTCTGTGTCTCTTCCCCTCCTCTCCATCCCCCCATGTCTCTTCCCCCTCTCCTGTGTTTTTTCCTTTCTCCTTCCTCCCCTGTGTCTTGTGGTCCCCAGGACCCAGAGTCCCCAGGAGAGAGAGAGTGCGAAAGCATTAGTTGGGCAGGAGGAGGCTCTCCTAGGGGCCTACTGGCCTTGTGGTTAGTGTGCCAGGGGGGAGAAGGCAACACAAGGCATGGACACCAGAAAGGAGCCACAAGGTGGGTAGCACAGTGCCTGCGTTGCTCATCTCCAGCTCTGCAGGGGGAGATACAGTGGGCTGGAGGAGATGGTGGCATGGAGAGAGAGAGTGGCCTCGCAATGAGCATGCAAGCATTAGAGGGGCAGGGGGAGGCTGTCCTAGGTGACTACTGGCCTTGTGGTTAGTGTGCCAAGGGGGAGAGGGCAGCACAGAACATGGGCATCGGAGATGAGACAACAGGTGGGCAGCACAGTGCCTGCATGCTCATCTCCAGCCCTTCAGGAGGAATGCAATGAGCTGGGGGCTGGAGGAGAGAGTGCCAATGAGAGAGAGTGGCCTCGCGATGAGCATGCAAGCATTAGTGGGGCAGGGAGAAGCTGTCCTCGGGGCATACTGGCCTTGTGGTTAGTGTGCCAAAGGGGAGAGGGCAGCACAGAGCATGGTGCACCGGAGAGGAGATAACGGATGGGCAGCACAGTGCCTGCGGCGCTCATCTCAAACCCTTTAGGGGGAAATGTGGCAGGCTGGAGGCTGGAGGAGAGAGTGGCGAGGAGAGAGAGAGTGGCCTTGCTATGAGCATGTAAGCCTTAGTGGGGTAGGGAGAGGCTGTCCTAGGGGCTTACTGGCTTGTGGTTACTGTCCCAAGGGGGAGAGGGCAGAACAGGGCATGGGCACCGGAGAGGAGCCACTGGGTGGACAGCACAGTACCTGCGGTGCTCATATCCAGCCCTGCAGGGCGAGATACTGCGGGCTGGATCTGCGGGAGGGAGTGCCGAGGAGAGAGAGAGCGGCCTCGCGATGAGCGCGCAAGCATTAGTGGGCAGGGGGAGGCTGTCCTAGGGAACTACTGGCATTGTGGTTAGTGTGCCAAGGGGGAGAGGGCAGTACAGGTCATGGGCACCGGAGAGGAGTCACAAGGTGGGCAGCACAGTGCCTGCGGTGCTCATCTCCAGCCCTGCAGGGGGAGATGCGGTGGGCTGGGGGCTGGAGGAGATGGTGGTGAGGAGAGAGAGTGGCCTGGCGATGAGCGTACAAGCATTAGTGGGTCAGGGGTAGGCTGCCCTAAGGGCAAGAGGGCAGCACAGGGCATGGGCATCAGAGGGGAGCCACCAGGTGGGCAGCACAGTACCTGTGGCACTCATCTCCAGCCCTGCAGGGGGAGATATGGCGGGCTGGGGGCTGGAGGAGAGAGTGCCCAGGAGTGAGAGTGTCCTCGCGATAAACACTCGAGCATTAGTGGGACAGGAGGAGGCTCTCCTAGGGGCCTACTGGCCTTGTGGTTAGTGTGCCAGGGGGGAGAAGGCAACACAAGGCATGGGCACCAGAAAGGAGCCACAAGGTGGGTAGCACAGTGCCTGCATTGCTCATCTTCAGCTCTGCAGGGGGAGATACAGTGGGCTGGAGGAGATGGTGGCATGGAGAGAGAGAGTGGCCTCGCGATGAGCACGCAAGCATTAGAGGGGCAGGGGGAGGCTGTCCTAGGTGACTACTGGCCTTGTGGTTAGTGTGCCAAGGGGGAGAGGGCAGCACAGAACATGGGCATCGGAGATGAGACAACAGGTGGGCAGCACAGTGCCTGCATGCTCATCTCCAGCCCTTCAGGAGGAATGCAATGAGCTGGGGGCTGGAGGAGAGAGTGCCAATGAGAGAGAGAGTGGCCTTGCGATGAGCGCGCAAGCATTAGTGGGCAGGGGGAGGCTGTCCTAGGGGCCTACTGGCATCGTGGTTAGTGTGCCAAAGGGGAGAGGGCAGTACAGGGCATGGGCACCGAAGAGAAGCCAAAAGGTGGGCAGCACAGTGCCTGAGCCGCTCATCTCCAGCCCTGCAGGGGAGATGCGGTGGGATGGGGGATTGAGGAGATGGTGGCGAGGAGAGAGAGTGGCCTTGCGATGAGTGCGCAAGCATTAGAGGGGCAATGGGAGGCTGTCTTAGGGGCCTTTTGAAATTGAGGTTAGTGTGCCAAGGGGGAGAGGGCAGCACAGGGCATGTGCACTGGAGAGGAGAAAACAGGTAGGCAGCACAGTGCCTGCTGTGCTCATCTCCAGCCCTTCAGGGGGGATGCAACGAGATGGGGACTGAAGGAGAGAGTGCCGAGGAAAAAGAGAGATTGACCTCACGATGAGTATTAGTGGGGCAGGGAAAGGCTGTCCTAGGGGCCTACTGGCCTTGTGGGTTTAGTGTGCCAAGGGGAGAGGGCAGCAAAATGCAATGTCACCGGAGAGGAGACACCGGGTGGACAGCACAGTCCCTGCGGCGCTCATATCCAGCCCTGCAGGGAGAGATACTGCGGGCTGGGGGCTGGAGGTGAGAGTGCCCAGGAGTGAGAGAGTGGCCTCGCGATGAGTGCGCGAGCATTAGTGGGGCAGGAGGAGGCTGTCCTAGGGGCCTCCTGGCCTTGTGGTTAGTGTGCCAAAGGGGAGAGGGCAGCACAGGGCATGGTGTACCGGAGAGGTGACAACGGATTGGCAGCACAGTGCTTGCGGCGCTCATCTCAAGCACTTCAGGGGGAAATGCGGAGGGCTGGAAGCTGGAGGAGAGAGTGGCGAGGAGAGAGAGAGTGGCCTCGCGATGAGCATGCAAGCCTTAGTGGGGCAGGGAGAGGCTGTCCTAAGGGCCTACTGGCCTTGTGGTTAGTGTCCCAAGGGGGTGAGGGCAGCACAGGGCATGTGCACTGGAGAGGAGCCACAAGGTGGGCAGCACAGTGCCTGCGGTGCTCATGTCCAGTCCTGCAGGGAAGATGAGTGGGCTTGGGGATGAAGGAGATGATGGCGAGGAGAGTGAGTGGCCTTGCGATGAGCACATGAGCATTAGTGGGGCAGGGAGAGGCTGTCCTGGAGGCCTACTGGCCTTGTGGTTAGTGTGCCAAAGGGGAGAGGGCAGCACAGGGCATGGTGCAACGGAGAGGAGACAACGGATTGGCAGCACAGTGCCTGTGGTGCTCATCTCTAGCCCTTCAGGGGGGATGCAACAAGCTGGGGGCTGGAGGAGAGAGTGCCGAGGAGAGAGAGTGGCCTCGCAATGAGCATATGAGCATTATTGGGGCAGGGAGAGGCTGTCCTAGGGGCCTACTGGCATTGTGGTTAGTGTGCCAAGGGGGAGAGGGCAGCACAGGACATGGGCACTGGAGAGGAGACAACGTGTGGGCAGCACAGTGCCTGTGGTGCTCATCTCCAGCACTTCAGGGGGGACGCAACGAGCTGGGGGCTGGAGGAGAGAGTGCCGAGGAGAGAGAGAAAGAGTGGCCTCGCGATGAGCACGCGAGCATTAGTGGGGCAGGGAGAGGCTGTCCTAGGGGCCTATTGGCCTTGTGGTTAGTGTGACAAAGAGGAGAGGGCAGCACAGGGCATGGTGCACCTGAGAGGAGATAACGGATGGGCAGCAAAGTGCCTGCGGCGCTCATCTCAAACCCTTCAGGGGGAAATGCGAAGGGCTGGAGGCTGGAGAAGAGAGTGGCGAGGAGAGAGAGAGTGGCCTCGCGATTTGCATGCAAGCCTTAGTGGGGCAGGGAGAGGCTGTCCTAGGGGCCTACTGGCCTTTTGGTTAGTGTCCCAAGGGGGAGAGGGCAGCACAGGGCATGGGCACTGGAGAGGAGCCACAAGGTGGGCAGCACAGTGCCTGCGGTGCTCATCTCCAGCCCTGCAGGGGGAGATGCGGTTGGCTAAGGGATGGAGGAGATGGTGGCGGGGAGAGAAAGTGGCCAAGGGGGAGAGGGCAGCACAGGGCATGGGCACTGGAGAGGAGCCATCGGGTGGGCAGCACAGTGCCTGCTGCGCTCATCTCCAGCCCTGCAGGGGGAGATGCGGCCGGCTGGGGGATGGAGGAGAGAGTGGTGAGGAGAGAAAGAGTGCTGCCTGTCCTAGGGGCCTGGTGATGAGCGCCTGCGGAGCGAGGCCAGCAACGGGACAACAACTCGCAATACGACAACTATATTAGTGATATAAAACACGTTTTAGTGTTAAGAGATAAGTGATAATAAGTTGGTGTACCGGAGAGGTGACAACGGATTGGCAGCACAGTGCTTGCGGCGCTCATCTCAAGCCCTTCAGGGGGAAATGCGGAGTGCTGGAAGCTGGAGGAGAGAGTGGCGAGGAGAGAGAGAGTGGCCTCGCGATGAGCATGCGAGCCTTAGTGGGGCAGGGAGAGGCTGTCCTAGGGGCCTACTGGCCTTGTGGTTAGTGTCCCAAGGGGGTGAGGGCAGCACAGGGCATGTGCACTGGAGAGGAGCCACAAGGTGGGCAGCACAGTGCCTGCGGTGCTCATGTCCAGTCCTGCAGGGAAGATGAGTGGGCTTGGGGATGAAGGAGATGGTGGCGAGGAGAGTGAGTGGCCTTGCGATGAGCACATGAGCATTAGTGGGGCAGGGAGAGGCTGTCCTAGGGGCCTACTGGCCTTGTGGTTAGTGTGCCAAAGGGGAGAGGGCAGCACAGGGCATGGTGCAACGGAGAGGAGACAACGGATTGGCAGCACAGTGCCTGTGGTGCTCATCTCCAGCCCTTCAGGGGGGATGCAACAAGCTGGGGGCTGGAGGAGAGGGTGCCGAGGAGAGAGAGAGAGTGGCCTCGCAATGAGCATATGAGCATTATTGGGGCAGGGAGAGGCTGTCCTAGGGGCCTACTGGCATTGTAGTCAGTGTGCCAAGGGGGAGAGTGCAGCACAGGACATGGGCACTGGAGAGGAGACAACGTGTGGGCAGCACAGTGCCTGTGGTGCTCATCTCCAGAACTTCAGGGGGGACGCAACGAGCTGGGGGCTGGAAGAGAGAGTGCCGAGGAGAGAGAGAAAGAGTGGCCTCGCGATGAGCACGCGAGCATTAGTGGGGCAGGGAGAGGCTGTCCTAGGGGCCTATTGGCCTTGTGGTTAGTGTAACAAAGAGGAGAGGGCAGCACAGGGCATGGTGCACCTGAGAGGAGATAACGGATGGGCAGCACAGTGCCTGCGGCGCTCATCTCAAACCCTTCAGGGGGAAATGCGAAGGGCTGGAGGCTGGAGAAGAGAGTGGCGAGGAGAGAGAGAGTGGCCTCGCGATTTGCATGCAAGCCTTAGTGGGGCAGGGAGAGGCTGTCCTAGGGGCCTACTGGCCTTTTGGTTAGTGTCCCAAGGGGGAGAGGGCAGCACAGGGCATGGGCACTGGAGAGGAGCCACAAGGTGGGCAGCACAGTGCCTGTGGTGCTCATCTCCAGCCCTGCAGGGGGAGATGCGGTGGGCTAAGGGATGGAGGAGATGGTGGCGGGAAGAGAAAGTGGCCAAGGGGGAGAGGGCAGCACAGGGCATGGGCACTGGAGAGGAGCCATCGGGTGGGCAGCACAGTGCCTGCTGCGCTCATCTCCAGCCCTGCAGGGGGAGATGCGGCCGGCTGGGGGATGGAGGAGAGAGTGGTGAGGAGAGAAAGAGTGCTGCCTGTCCTAGGGGCCTGGTGATGAGCGCCTGCGGAGCGAGGCCAGCAACGGGACAACAACTCGCAATACGACAACTATATTAGTGATATAAAACACGTTTTAGTGTTAAGAGATAAGTGATAATAAGTTAAGTGATAATAGTAATAGTTAGGTTACAGTATGTTATTCTGTATATTCATTTTTATTTTCAGTTTCTAATCACCAAGGCAGGTGTCCTGCTAACAGCATGCAAGGCTGGTAAACTATGCATGTTAAGGGCATATATTGTTCAATTGAAATAGACTTAGATTTAAATGATTTAAAATAATGTTGCTTTGATTGTGTTCATTTACAAGAATGCATCTTTTCTGAAGAAAAGCACTATGATCTAACTAGTTTACAAATATTTACGTAGCATCACATGTGCCAGCAAATACAGGAGTTGCTATACTCATCAGTAAAAAAAATGTTAATTTTATACATAAACAGCCTTATTAAATTGTGATTCTGCAAATTTAAAAGGGCTCTATTTAAGCACATAGCATATTTTTTACAGAAGTTTTTAGTTAGTGAAGACCTTGCTTTTGGATAGAAGTTCACTAACTTAAAACTTCTGTAAAAAAAATATGCTGTGTGCTTAAATAGAGCCCTTTTAAATTTTCCGAATCACAATTTAATAAGGCTGAAAGTGTTCATTTAAATCCTAACAATACATGTAATCCCAACAGTAGATTCAAATGCAACAACTGTACAATGAGGCATAATGTATGGGATCTGATCTGTGACCTAGGCCAGAAGCTGAATGCCATATATGTGAGATTCACACATACATATTTACATTTGCTACCCAATAAAATAAATAGACGTTAATCCTTCTTCATCTTACCTTACCATACTATCTTTCTTTTCAAATACTTTTGACAGCATTTTATTTTAACTGAGGATATTCATTGTATGCAATATTTTAAAGCCTAAGAAATGATTTTCTCTCAAGGTTGCACTGTATTCTAACTTACAATTACTAACACTTAACAAGAGTCTCTTTATGGGTAATTACACAATTTAATTATAATCTTTGTGCGCTAAATTTTTTTTGCAGTTAAGCATTTAATTGTACTTTGCGCTTATTTAACTGACAGTAATTAGCCCATTATCTAATTTTAATTGGACCTAGGTCATTACTTCATGTTTTTGTTCATATTATATACAATTTTCACAAGCAATACATACAAATGAAAGAAAGCAGAAATAAGAATGCAAATATTTGTTTAGCCACAAGGTGGCACTTTAACATAAGGCTTATATTGCGTAATATAAAATGTTTGCTTAAGAAACTAAACTGAATTTGAAGGGGTTGATTGCTTTGTTGCTTAGACACAGACAGGAGAGGTGTGTATTGACCTGCGAGTGGGCTAGTGTAATCTCTACTCTTATTGCCATTCTGGCAGAAAGTGTTTTAACGTCTTTCATCAGGAAAAAAAAGTGTTCAGGCTAATAACACAGAATATGCTAATCGAGAGAAAAAAACCTAGCATTTTAAGAAGTCTACTGATTAGAGAAAAAATAATAAGAATGTTCGCGTTGGAGGAGTTAATAATATACTATTAAGTCAATTATACCTGCCAGAGGGGACATTGGATTTTTTTATACACCCTGTGAAAAATAAAGTTGAAGTTTATAATAAAAAAGATACATTTTACTTGAAAATTATTTTGGACAGGAGTCTTGTCCAGGGAATTGTTGAGCAAAGAGGTAGCAAAATAGTACGTGCGGCAGACCAAGGAAATGCTATTAGATAACAAGGAACAAGTTGTCATCCACACAGTCTGCTGATCTATCTTTTGTCACAAGACTGTTCACCTATTAAATATACTGTTTAAATGTGATTTCTCTTTTTTCCTGCCAATTTTATAAGTAGTTCAAGGTTTTCATTTCTGACCTTGATTTTTGCCATTTGTTATAAAAACATCCAATGTCTATGTACTTCTACACAGCTATAAATATCAGTTCCATAAGCCTTATTTCTGCTTGTATATGAAGGGCCACTGTAGTCCAAAGCATTTAAAAGAGCATGTTTTATACATTACAAACATTTATTTTCCCATTAATTGAAGAAAACTAACACGAAAACAATTGACTGTCAGATAAAAAAACAATGGGCCCTATTAAATTGTCAAAATTGCAATTACTGAAGCCCGTAATGTAGCCCTCAAAAGATACGGATATTAAATTGGCCTCCTCTAGCTACCCGCAATCTATTTGCGGGTTACAGGCTGAAAATTCCTGCAGTTGTCAAAATCATAACTCCGACCCATCTCAGCCTTTGATCTTTCAATCCCGCAAATGTTATAATCTCTAAAATCGCTATTTAATAGCAACAATTCCACAAGCCCGCAACTGCCTTCAAAACCCGTAAATGGCAAATGTAGCAAACAATTCTACGAGTACTAGATAGGACTTGCAAGGGGGTAAACACTTGATCTTAACACTATAAAAGCCAATAAAAACACAATACTTGACTTTAAAATACGAGGAAAGGGATGAAAGACATGAGAATTAATTGCACAACAGTCTCAGGCTCGCAAATCTGCAATAAAAAAAATTGGTTCCGTTTATTTTCCATGTTATATTAATCTCGGGAATCAAGGAGTTAATACATATCAGGCCACCCACATGGACTAGAACAGTTTCTTCATACATTTTTATTGATTTTCGCTGGAGTGTGAGCCCGATCGCATATCAGACGTCTAAACACTAATTGATTGATATTTAAACGCCATGTTTTACTGAGGCCATGATGACGGTCTCATTTACTATTGGCTGTTTCTAAATCGTTACCTACGGGATTGCCTAACTGATGATCATGCTCTGAAATGCTACAAGGTTTATGGATTTGGCTTTCGGCCATGTAATTGCGGGCTTGTTCAAGAAATCGCTCTGTAGCGGTTGCAAATTCCAAGACGACTTAAGGCCCATATGAAGGCAAATGCAGGCCTGGAATTTAATAAGGCCCTATGTGTTTGATCCGACTTTGTCTTATCAGTGACTCACAGCAGACCCTGTTATTTGTATGTTTAAATATGATTTACATTAAAACCAAAGTGAACAAAAGCATAATGTATTGCAGTTTAAAACGTCCATATGGTCACTGTAGCATATCAAGACTCTTTAAATCTAACATGATTTTTCTATGGTATAGATATATATCAATTATTTAAAAAAAAATTATATGCATGCTAGACATTCTAATAGTAATATCTAAGGGCCTCATTCAATTGCGATTTGGCCAATTGAATAGGGCTCTAAATAAGCACATAGCATACTTTTTTAAAGAAGTTATTAGTTAGTAAAGACGTTGATTTTGGATAGAAGTTCACTAACTAAAAACTTCTTTAAAAAAAATATGCTATGTGCTTATTTAGAGGCCTATTCAATTGGCTAAATCGCAATTGAATGAGGCCCATAGTCAGGCCATCACAGGCTGAATAAGATATCATCATGAGATTCAAAATTTAAATGATATTTGATTTAACTTTCATATTGCATTATATTTCTATTGGTACTAGATGTTCTAGCCAATCACAGACTGTTTCTCTTAAAAATTTTAAATGCTACTGCAAAACAATCTGTGATTGGTTAGTAGATCAGGTAATACAGAGACACAGTGAGCATGAGTTATCAGGGCAGGCCTTTGTTGGGAAAATTTGGACTGTTTCAGTCAGTAAAAACAGAGCTTTTAAGCATTTGTTATTAAAATGATGTTTAGATACGCAAACACTTAGATTGATTATTTTAATATTATATTAATATTCCTTTAATATCCATGTAAAATATGTGAATATACATTACAATATTTATTAAAAATTAAACAATGATTATTTGTATTTATTAATCTATTTAGATTACAATTAAACACAATGAATATAACAATCTGTTATTTTGATATCTGGAATGACTTCAAAGGTGGATTGAAGAGCTCTGCCATATGTTGTTGACTCCTGGGCAGGAGTGAGCTTATGAGTTTTCCCAGAAAATCAGAAAATATTTACTGACATTTCAAGGCTGGACCTTCAGGATTGCTACTAAAAATGTGGTGTCCACTGCAAATATGTCAGGCTTCCAGTGCCTCAAAGGCATCCAACGCCACCTCCTGATTTGTCACAAGGAAATAAGGCTGTAAGAATGAGTGGTGTGTAGTTGCATTGGTTGCCAACAGTTGGTCTTGTGTTTGTTACAAGGGGAGGAGGAATCTGCTGTTTGCTATAAGTGGGAAGGGTGAGGTCAGTACACCATAGTAGTGTTTCCAAAAATGTGTTCTGTGGAATCTTTGGATCAATTTATTGTTACATGGGGTTCATGAGACCTGAAATGTGTCTATACAAAGCTTTCTTGTGTCCTATGGAGAGCCCAGAAGATAGGTAATAAAGAATGTAACATGGTGTAGACATATTGCTTTTCTTGAGAAAAGTTGAATGGATAATACTTTGGCACCCCTGTGAGCCCAAATCGGGTTGCGTGGCTGTATAATTTGGGGAAGTCACATGGAAATGACAAAAACTAACTTCAAGGTATATCTAAGTGAGCTGGATTAATACATTTCTGCTCTCTGTAGGCAAAAAGCAGGCCATCGGTATACAGTACGTCATAAAACATTTTATTTTTATTGATATCTAAAAATCTCACTAATGATTGTGTTGACACCCCCAGGGGGTGTCTACAAAAGTTCCTGATCCTCACCCAATCAGCATGCAGCATCCGGGAAGCAATATTAACCCACTATTTACCTGCTCTTGCTTGCTCAGCCAATAGTAGAGCAGTGTTGTCAGCCTCCCAGTCACTGCTGGGATATGACTCCTCCCTGTTTCCTGTCTATGCTGTGTGCTGTTGCCATAGAAATTAACATAGTGCTATGTCTCAAATCTTTCATCTAACCGGATTGGCCAGAACAAATTATGGAAGGGTTTTAACCTTATTTTTAAATTGTCAGAAATTACAATAGATTTTGCTAACTAAGTGTTTAAATGTTTATTTTGGTATTTTTTCATGCAAACATTTTTTTTCCATATACTATTAATTCTCCTCTATCAGATGCATTCATAATCCAGGAAACTTACATATCTCTTTAATATTTCTTTTCATATCACTCACTTAGAATAATCCTTATTTGTTTCTGCTCTGAATTTGAATCATAAAATAGAGGTTATAGCAATTG
Source organism: Discoglossus pictus (assembly GCA_027410445.1). NCBI lineage: Eukaryota > Metazoa > Chordata > Amphibia > Anura > Alytidae > Discoglossus > Discoglossus pictus. The sequence continues at coordinate 78,926,647 of CM050168.1, forward strand.
GATAATTGCTTGTTGGTATGTCAGACCGTTAATTTAACCACTTTCATGGAAGTTTTAATAACAGAAGAGCATATGGTACTTTATTACAATAGCTTTATATAACGTTGTGCTGCCTTTCCTGGAATTTTTCATTGTTTCAATCCACCCACATAGAATTATGACTAATAATAATGAATTCTTACCTTTCCTGTCCCTGAAGCGGTTTCTCATACTGTTATGACTGTTCATAACTGCATCACTAAAAACATAATATCTATTGAATAGATAAGTGGTCTTTAGTCATATTAGTCCCATTGGTTTAGTAACCTATTCAGTTTTGTACCTTAAAAGGACACAGCAAAAGTCTCCAATAAAAGTATATAATTTTTAAATATGGATGGTAACATTAGCTTTATCAATTTAATGTTAACAAAAAATTAAAACCAAGGAAGAAAAGAGGGGGGGGGGAGGGAACCCCCTCCTAGTGCAAAATAACTGGTATAATCATTTGTAAAAGACAATACTGAGCTAAAGAAGGTAAAAAACTCAAATTTGTTGACCTCAGCACATGAGGTATGGCTGGTACATCAGGGGCACTCTCTCCTCAGATCATCACAGGTATGAGGTAATCCTTACGTCTGTGGTTAGTCTCCAATGGTCCGTTGTTAATCAGAAAGGTCCTATTCTTAGGAGTGGAAAAGATGGGATCCACCCAAATATCATATATGTGGGTGTGTTAGGTCTGCAATCTTCACATGTAGTGTCCCCGTTGGGTAAGTATATTGCAGCTATACTACCAAAAAAGAGTCATATGTGTACTGGTAGGTAAACGTTGAAGATGTCTTTATTAAAAAGTAGTATATATATAGCTTTACATAGATATCAATAGTACACAAGCCCCTTCACCACCACAACTTATCAATCCACAAGGGGACCAGGGGAACACACACCACACTCAAATCAGGAAGGACCGCAAAAACTCATGGAGGCTGTGCAGAGGCATGTGGATCAACAGCCAACTCAACTCCATCAGGGGTAATCTCTGGTATACCCATCCTGGAAAGTCCCACTCCATTGCTGCTGGCCATTTGCCAAGATGTATACCCATTCCCATTTGGTGACCTCCCAGTCTGTTTTGCTATTCATCAATTTACATTAGTGTGGTGTATGTTACCCCGGTCTCCTTCTGGATTGCTAAGTGGTGTGATGAAGGGGCTTGTGAAAGAAGCTGTGAGCTATACCATGTAGGGCTACTGTAGGTGGGCAGTTAATAGCAAAGAGGTCAGACAAATCACAATCCACTAGAGAAGGATCTGGCAACCCACTACAGTAGCTTTGGCATACAGACCTTGTGGATACACACAGACAGAGACATTAGTAGATGTGCTGTAGTCCATAGGGTCACAGAGAGTCAGACACAACTGAGGGACTGAACAACTATATGTGAAATGTTCTTGATATATGCCATATGGCTGTATCATTTGGCCATTATTTGTTGTCCCAATGTTGATGTGATGAGTGAAATGTATTTTTAGGGTCCACATTAGAGCCTCTGTGAATGAGAAATGGTTAATATGTCAGCTATTTGCATGTATTTGTGTTGCAATGTAATGAGGTAGTGTGTCTTTAATAGCTTTCAGCATGTTGCAGCATGTCTTTTCTTATTGGCATATGCATGACCGTTACAACCTATGAGGAAAATAAAATGTTATATTTTGCTATATTTCATAGTTCTGAGTTGTTGTGCATGTAATTGTAATGTCTTCCATTGCTTTCTACATGTATTAAAGTGCATTGATGTCTTTATATTGTGACTTGCAAACTAGTTCCAAACTAGTCTGTAAACCCTTTCTTGGTCCTGTTAGGAACCCAGAATCTTTGTTGAGCGTTTTTTGCAGTTGAATAGCGATTTGCCATTTTCGCGATCAGAAGTTTTACGCCCTTGAAAGATCAAAGGCTTTGGGAGGCCTTAAGTTACGGGTTTAACCATGGCATTTTTTTCAAGGCCGTAACTCGTAACCTGTTTGGAGCCCGCAAAAAGACGCCAATTGGATAGCAAATTAACTTGCAACCTCACAGTATCATTTGAATGAGGCTCTGTATATTTACAGGACTACAATTTATATTCATGTGGAAGGTGAGAATTTGTTAAGCTGAGGACTTAAAAACAAATAACATGTATATTCTATATGACAATTACATTGAGGTGGATAAAATGATGTCACATAGTTTAAACATTTAGGAAAATTGGTATTGTTCTCTATAAAAGAATCCCTTTAAATCTAGAGAGTCAAAAATGTTTTCATAGACAGCAGGAACTCTGTGGTGCAGGGCCCACACACACTTAAACTTTCAGAAGACATTTTTTATCCTTTGTACCACTTACTTTTCTTGTAAAACATGTATATACGTAAGATTTAAAACATAAAAGATAATTATTACCTAATGAGGATGTGCCGTAATTATGCCAAGTAAATGTAAATGTTCTGTCTGAAAAATCATTTTAGTACATTTGTGTTTTTAGCTGTTTAGATGAGTTTAGATTTTATGCTGCAGTAGTCACACTCAGATGTAGCGCCCTCCATCAACCCTCTATTACGCCTTCTTTTAACTTGTTATGCCCTTATGTTACCATTATCACACATTTATATATAGAAAAAAACAGCATGCATAAGCTCAAAGGAAGCCATGTTTACAATGGCTCCGGAATGAAGAGCGAGGCATTTGTGGGCACATTTGTGTGTCCCAGCTCAACTTCCCAGAATGCAGTGTAATAACTGTTTTTCTTGGAATTCTGAGCTGGAAGCAGATTTTTTTAACTTGCTTTAGACATTCAAGTGTGAACACTGATGTAGTTTTTATTCACTGTACCGCTGCAAGGGGCCGCATTTGCGGTCCGAAAGCGGCAGCACAAGGAGCGCCTTTGGCTACGCAAGCTTGCAAGCATTAGCAACAACCCCCATGCTGACAACTATATATGTGATATATATATATATATATATATATATATATATATATATATATATATAGTAAATAAATAGTACAGTTGTGTTCACATTCAAACACCTAAAACAAGTAAAAAAAATTGTTTCCCGCTCAGAATTTCGAGAAAAACAGTTATTACACTGCATTCTGGGAACCTAGACAGGGACATGCAAATGTGCCTACAAAGGCTTTGTTCTTTAATCCAAAAACAATTTCAAACAAGGCTCCTTTTAAGCATGTGCCTGATGTCTTACACAGCTTCAAGCAAAGCCTAGGAAGGATTAAGTACAACCCAGCTAACCAGCCAGCACTGTTTCGAGGCTACTGCCTCTCATCAATGTGGGGCAGGATCCCAGCTTCTAGTAGATTCTGTGGGTTGTGGGGAGGTTGTTTACTACAACAATTTATGGTGGGCAAAACAGAGACAGAAGCACCCACCGTACCGTAGTACAGTAAATAAATAGTACATTTGTGTTCACATTTGAATGTCTAAAACAAGTTTAAAAACTTGTTTCCTGCTCAGAATAAGGGGGAAATACAGTTATTACACTGCATTCTGTGTATATATATACATAATATATAAAAAATGGCAGCTTCACTTATAGTTTATAGTTCGAAATATCAATGTGTAAAGACACTTCTGTGCATATAAACATACCTTTCCATAACCCTGCGGCCCTAGGACTGGCCTTAAAGGCTTAGACATAAACACCTCCTCCAGTGTAGGTAGTTATAAAATGCAAACCATGTGGTGTTTGCATGCCATGAAAAATCTATTTTGCAATATTATCTCTGTATTAGAGTAGAAAATAACAAAAATCATCATACTACAGGCAAATATAAAGTATAAATGATTTATTAGTGTTTATTTTATGATAAAATGTATTTTTTGTTTTGTTCACATTATAAATGTATATAAAACTGTATTAATACAATTAAAAAAAGAATAAAGCAGAGGTCCTTGTTATGGGATGATAGTAATGTTCCAATAGAACAAGATTTTTGTCAATTTGAAGTATTTTTAACAAAATGTCACTTACAAAATAACAAATAACATTCAATTTACTAAATTTTGTCTGTCACTCAGCTCAAGAGGTCCTCCCAGCAGACTTGCCTTGATTTCAGTATCTGAATACCTCACTACTTGATTACTGACTTCCTTTGGCATATGGCTTCTGTTGTTTCAGTACAGACTGGTTGTTTATATCTAACATGAAACTTAAACTTAACATTGAAACTTTTATCAATAATGAGGTTATTAGATATTGATATGAAGTTCAGTCTGGTGGGAGGATATTTTGAGTTGAGTTGAATAACTTTTGGATAAATAAGCTTGATAACCGACAAAATGGTTTTAGAAGGGAGTGCAGCTATTACATTTTTATGATTTATACCCAATTGTTCCTTGCTGCAGGCTTACATTTTCTTTTAACTTATGTTTTTCAGGAGGTTGTACCCTAGAAAACTAATCAGCATTCAGTTAGACCTAATCCCATGCAATGGCAGTTGTAGACGACACATTTCCATTGTACAGATAGAAATTTCCTTTGTATTTCAAGTCTCCGCCCACTTCAGGAAGTAGAATGGCAAAAAACAAAATGGTAGATAATATCTAAAAGGCTAAGCTGCATATTTGTCAGTGTAGGTCTTCAAAGCAGCATGTATATATATATATATATGGTCAGTGGTCATTTAAGTTTAACAATACTCATATATTATAGACCACATATATTATTACTTAGAATCCAAACATCAAATTTCATTTTCCAAATATTTTTTCTGTATTACTTATCTTTTTTGCATCTATTTTTTCCCATAGTCATCTCTAATTGTACCATTTATTTAAAACTAATTAAAGTTAAAACACATTTAACGAATCTTGGTCATACATAGTCACACACTACTTTGTGTTTGAATGATAATTACTGCAAATAAATGAAGTATGGATATAAATAAAAACGTCATATTAAAGTGGATATTCTCGCTTCTATTGCAGAAAATGAAGCCTGAGCGCCTAGGCCTCAGATCCTCTGATTACCTCACTTTCCCTCATGCATATATTTAACCGGAGAAATTGCCTGATAAACCTGGTATTATTTACTGTGTTCATAAATTCAAGTGAATGCAATCAGCTTTTACAGCCATGTTTGTAGAAGCTTTGTCTAGTAATTGATATAAAAGAGTTGTAAATATTTTCTGCTATAATTGGTCTTTCACTTTCAAATGAGTTCCATATTTCACGACGCCTCCTGAGAACTATTTAACAGCAAAAAAATGCCTTTGTATGATTTTTCCATTCCGTCTGTTTATCTACATGTCTATTGAAAATAACTCTGTAACATATCATTTTGTTGTGTGATATATTACTTTTGTGATGACCAATGGAATTGAGTTGTCTTGACGCCATCCTCAGAGCATATTTCATGTGCATATTCATAATTATTAGGGGTTAAGGCCGACAGAGACTTATTTGTCTTTATTAATATTCATCCCTACATGAACTAGACACAGTCTCAAAAGCCCATTGTTATGAAGGATATTGGAGAATAGAGCTGTGTTTCTTGGATTGCAATAGCTTAAAATGTTATGTCAACCCACACACATATCATAAATGTATATTTCAATCACTATAGAGCTTCTTCTATCTACCTAAAAATATTTGGATAAATAAATCATCAGGATGGCCTATTGCACATCCTAGTCATATGGAATCTCTATAGTCTATCTGTTTCTATCATATCCACTGGAAAGCTGTTATCATGGGTGTAGGAGCCCAAAAAATATGGTGTGTGGGGGGGGGGGTGGGGGGGGGAGACAAAATAATGTTGCCCTCTACTCCCAAGACAGGCGACCTCCAAGGGAAGAGAAGGCAGGCCAACCAACAAATATAAAGACAACTTACAACAGTGGTGCACTACACAATATAAACACAATGTGTTAGAATATCAAGAGAATGGTACTTATCCACCACCAATGGAAGCAGTGATCTGAGGCAAAACCTCAATACTAATGGTATCAGTCCAAGCCCAGGTATGGATGAATGATGAGCTGCTATCCAGAAGATCTTGAGATCACCCTGCACAGTAAATGAGATTGATGAAAAAGAATTTAGAGAAGAGGGCAAAATGGAAAAAAAAATATATAACTGGTGAAGTAAGTTTGAGGTATTTTATTATATGCATAAATAATGTACTTTTTAACACAAAAAAATGTCAAATATTTGGCATAATAGATACACAGAACCTCTTTTTTAATGTATGTATTATGGCAGATTTTTTTACACTTTTGTGAGCTGTATTTAAAAAATAGGTTCTACATAAGTATAATAGATATATAATAATATAATACAGATAATTGACTTTTTTAGCATTAAGTAGATAACCTTTGATTAATCTCATGCTCTGAGGCTATACAGGACTTTTGTGTGTACTGTAAGAGATCGTGGACATGTTTCTACAGTTTTTATCTTTTGTAAGTACAATTTTTCACATATGTATTGAAATATCCCAAACTTATGTAACAATATATTTTTTGTTGTTTTTTTTTAACCTTATTTTTGATCTCTCCTCCAAATCCTTTTTTTTAACAAACAGACAGCTAAAAATAATGTGTTGAGAATCTGCAGAGAGCAGAGATAACGTAAGAGAGAAAGAAATAGAGAAAAAGAAAAGAAAGTAGTACTTTACAGAAAGAGTAATAGATAACTGGAATAGCCTTCCAGTGGAAGTGGTCAAGTCAAAAACACTTAAGGAAGTGAAGAATATTGCTAGACGCGTCACAATGTTCCCCTTGATCATAATTATTACATATATATAGTTGTCATTGTGCGTCACATTGCAATGTTGGTCACGCAGAGGTCACAACCGTGTACGGCGCAGGACCTAGGCTGGATAAGCGCCGAAGGGGCTCATCTGCGAAGCCTCATGAAGCGAGGCAAGCTGTGTACAGCACAGGACTTAGCCTGGATGAGCTCCGATGAACGCTCATCTGCGAAGCGAGCCATGTACAGTGCAGGACTTAGACTGCATTGTGAGGGTCAGAACTGCCAGCCAAGCACGTAACTATAATAACCCTCAAAACAAAAAAATACATTTAACAAATATAATAACACACTCACAGACAGCACAAGAGGAGAGCCAGGAAGCCTGGGAGTGAGATTGCAAGCAATTTTGAGCCATATTTGTGGGTTTCCGTCAATCCAAAAAAGAGGAAAAAAATGGAGGACGAAAAACATAAAAAAATCTGAAACTGGATGAGAACAAGGCACGCGGGACTTAGAAAATACACAACGGCAAAGACAGTAACACTTACATCAACAATACCAGGCATGCGGGACTTTGAAAATAAAATAAATGATCTTTAGCTGACACACAGAGGAGAAACACACAGGGAAGGGACAGGGAGGAGGGAGATGATGGAAAGAGACACATGGCATTCCCAAGCAAAAAACTTGCAGGTTAATGAAACCTGCAATTATCAGCCCGTACAGTAGACGGGAGGAAATGCTTGCAATGAGCGCCAAACGCGCTCATTGTGAGCTAAGAGATCAGCTCATCGCATGGGATCACAATGAGCACCGCGAGCGGGAGAGGCTTGCAATGAGTGCCAATGGTGATCAGTGCAAAGCAGGAAAGTTCAAGTACACGGGGGAGAGGCTCGCAATGAGCCCCGAAGGAGCTCACAGGAGTAAAAGCCTCACATTGTGTGGCAAACAGCATTGCTAGCCTTTACAATTTTAAACCCGTCATTGTTGACGGGCAAGTCGCTAGTATACATATAACTATAAACAACATGTATGCAATGCAGATAAAAACATATTCAAAGTAAAACACAGGAATGTATTTGTGCTGTAGTCATGCATGGCTTGAAATCTACTGTTCATGTTTGCTAATGTATACCTCTGCATAACATAGGCTTCCTCCCACCTCACTATTATATCACTGCATAACACAGGCTTCCTCTCACCTCACTATCCTATGAGTGCATAACATATGCTCCCTCCCTCCTCACTTTTCTCCAATTTTAATAGCTACATTATACTTTACAATGGGAAATAGTGTGTGAGGGTTTGGTGGGATATTGGTGAATAGGGAAAAGACGGGAAGAGGAATTAGTGGAGGAAGAAGCAGAAGGTGAGATTGGGAAAAACGAAGACTGTAAAAACAGAATAAACAAACAAAAAATGGAAGTGAGTAGGAAAAAATATGAATAAACTGAATATATTGCAAAAGTAAAAAAATAAATACAAAAGGTAGGTGGTGTGATGCAAAAATACATCCCTGAAAATGGATACTAGCACAAGTAAATGGCAAATGTAGTAGAAAATCCTACGAATACCAGATTGGACTCACAAAGGGGTTGTAGCACTGATCGTAGCACAGTAAATGCAAATACAAAATCATTACTGCACTTTAAAAGACGGGGAAAGCGAAGAAAGACATTAGAATTAATTGCACAACAGTCTCAAGCTCGCAAATCCGTGTTATATCAATCTCGGGAATCAATGAGGTAATACATATCCGACCACCCACATGGACAAGAATATTTCCTTCATCCATTTTTTATATTTTGTACATTGCCGGATTGCGAGTCTGATCGCATATCGGACTTCTAAATGCTAACTGATTGACATTTAACCTTCATGTTTTCCAGACGTCATGATGACGGTCTCATTTACTATTGGGTGTTTCTAAATCGGTAGTTACGGCCTTGCTTAATTGATCATGATTATGCTCTGAAATGCTACTTACGGGTGCATGTTTTACGGTTTAGGCTTTCAACCAGGTAGCTGGGGCTTGATCAATTGAATCACTCTGAACTGTTGCAATTGAATAGAGGCCATATACCGCATATACAAGAAACTTTAAAGTACAAAACTCATGTATATATATTTTGTAAATGCTTTTTATGACCATTGTCTCATCAGTTGGTATTAGCTCCATGAGAACTTGTTGCTGTACTTTAGAAAGTGAGATTCTTATAAATTCTTTTTAATTAGCTATCAAAGTAACTACACACTTCTTAGATCTAACATCAAAGAAGTGTAATTTGAGGAACGAATATCATGAAAAGCAAATGTTCTTAATTCCCTTCTTAAACCAAAGCTGCTGTTAAGAATGTCAAAAGCTGCACTGTATGGAAAGAATTAACCAAAAAACGAATATGTCAGCAATAAAAAGTGATGTACCATGTACATACTGACAAACAGGGAGTCTCTTGTCATCTGTAAATGTTGGTTGTGTCTAGTAAAGAGTATGATGTTTGGAGCCCGAACAAAGAGTGAAGGGCCAGGAGGCCACCCCAGGCCTCCTGGGGTTGGAAGGAGGGCCTGGCAAGCTGGGGAGGTGGAGCCATTTATAGTCTTGTTTGGCGCCATTTCCACCATTAGGCCCCAGCTAGCCATGATGGAAGATACCCACCCACCCATCCCTAAAGTATTGTTGTTGAAAGTTATGATATGTTTTCCTTAAAAAAAGAATACTAAAAAAGAATAAATAAATGAATAAAACTAAGGCTGTATGTTGGCAAGTTGGAAGGATTATCTTGTTTTGTTAAACACTTGTTGTATATATTATTTAAGTGTTTTACAAATCTAGTTGTCAGTTCAAGGACGTTGGTCACGTTGCAGCTTGTAGGGCCGCAACTGCGAGCCTCCGAAGAGAGGCGAGACGTTGACGCCTGCAGCACACGGGACATGCTGAAAAGAGCGCCAAAGTCAAAAGGACTTGAGAGATTTTGGCAGCTCCTCCCACATCCTGTTTAGACTTTTTATTAAATGGAGGCTGAACAAAACAATACCGAGTTATATAGTGGCAAACAGTTTTGGCTCTCCTTATATTAAAGGGATATGTAAGTGAGTTAGGCTTCAAATCATTCCTAATAAATAACTACTGATTAGTAGACAGATATGTATTATATTGGAAAGTTGAATGTATTTACATATTTATATACTAGATACTGATATCTGGATGAGCACACCCCTAGGAAGCTTACATAAAGAGTACCCTGCAGGGTACAGTGTGTGACCTCTAAAGGAAATGATCTTTGTTAGGGTCACAGCTGAAATTGCCCACAATGAGACAGGCAGAGAGAAAAAAACAGACAGCAACTGCCAGATTGTGATACAAATGTTTCAGTCTTTACTTCCTCCTGATTGGCCAAAACAATTTATCAATTGTATACCAGTTTAGCCTGGGTTTGGAGGGTGTTAACCCTAGGTTTCAACTGACAGAAATTAAAATATATTGATTGTGAATTTTCTCACCCTGAAAAGAGTCAGATTCCCCATTGATGTGCTATTGAGACTGGCTTTAAATGATTACATAAATAAATAAAAAAAACTGTTTACCTGTTCATACTGGGTTGAAAGAATACACTTTTCTTGGCCCTTTAAATGAAAATAAAGCTCTCAAATCTCTACAGAGCATTTACAATTACAATTTTAAAAAATAGAAAGCATTGTTCCATGAAAAATGATAACTAAAAAAGCTAAAAACTGTGAAGTTGAAATAACAGGGAGTATGCTTAAAGGACCACAAAAGTGCCCTATATATGCTCTGCACCATTTGGTAGTGGGTGTAAAAGGACATGGAAAAGGTGTTTTCATTTTGGAAATTGATGCTGAATTCATGGAGTTATGATCAATTGAAGTCAGGCTCTATCACTGTCTTGTCTCTGCCTGAATGAGTAATAAGCTCTGTACCGCGAGGAACAATGAATAATTAGAATCAAGTGTAGAAAGCTGGAATGAAATAGTGGCTTAGCCATTGTAAATACTTCATTCTATTATAGCCATTTGTGAAGCAACTGAGCCTATGGCATGTAGGTAATGTTTCGTCCTTGGAGCAGATGTTACTGGGTTCAATTTACAGGGAGCAATTTTTTTTCTTTACTTTAGAAAAAAAATCAGAAATATATTCTTCATTTTACATAATAAGTCAACGTCTTGTTTTTTTTAAATGTATTAATAATTATATAATAAAAATAATAATTGGATAATTATGTGAACTACTTCTTTAAAAAAAATATACACACACACATATTTTAAATAACTAGTTCACATAATTTTTCAATATATATAATTAAAATGTAATTACGGTAGTTCGCTTTAAAAATTGTTTGTAAAAGTTAGAGTGTGTTTATGTGTGGTCAGTGTGTTTCATAAATTTTTTTCATTAGTACAGTGCCTTGCAAAAGTATTCAACCCCTTGACTTTTTACCTATTTTGTTACATTACAGTCTTAAGTTCAATGTTTTGTTTTTGTTCTGAATTTTATGTGATCGATCAGAACACAATAGTCTAAATTGGTGAAGTGAAATAAGAAAAATATATACATAAAACTATTTTTTAGAAATCGAAAACAGAAAATTGGCATGTACGTATGTATTCATCCCCTTTGTTATGAAGCCCATAAAAAGCTCTGGTGCAACCAATTACCTTCAGAAGTCACATAATTAGTGAAATGATGTCCACCTGTGTGCAATCTAAGTGTCACATGATCTGTCATTACATATTCACACATTTTTTGAAAGGCCCCAGAGGCTGCACTAACCACACACTGTCATGAAGACCAAGGAGCTCTCCAAACAAGTAAGGGACAATGTTGTTGAGAAGTACAAGTCAGGGTTAGGTTAAAAAAAAATATCCAAACCTTTGATGATGCCCAGAAGCACCATAAAATATATAATAACCAAATGGAAAGAACATGGCACAACAGCAAACCTGCCAAGAGACGGTCGCCCACCAAAACTCATTGACCGGGCAAGGAGGGCATTAATCAGAGAGGCAGCATAGAGACCTAAGGTAAGCCTGGAGGAGCTGCAGAGTTCCACAGCAGAGACTGGAGTATCTGTACATAGGACAACAATAAGCAGTATGCTCCATAGAGTTGGGCTTTATGGCAGAGTTGCCAGAAGAAAGCCATTACTTTCTTGAGCAAAACCTGTACCACTCTGTGCATGATTTGAGGCTAGGACGGAGGTTCACCTTATAGCAGGACAATGACCCCAAGCACACTGCTAAAGCAACACTTGTGTGGTTTAAGGGGAAACATGTAAATGTATTGGCATGGCCTAGTCAAAGCCCAGACCCCAATCCAATAGAAAATCTGTGGTCAGACTTAAAGATTGCTGTTCACAAGCGCAAACCATCCAACTTGAAGGAGCTGGATCAGTTTTGCAAGGAGGAATGGCCGGCACTGAGGCAGCCCCAGGCAAGCCGGGTCTGACGCAGCACTGCGTGACCCGGCAGAGCCTGGGCGCTTCTGATTGGCTGGAGGAGGAGGAGGGACTTCTGCTTGTTTCGCGGGCTCCCTCCTCACTCCGTGCCGGCCATTGAGCTGATTCCCTCCCCTTTGAGTTGGTGGTTAGTTTTAAAAAAATATATAAATTATGGATAGATTAATAAGGTATAGTCGAAGGGAGTAAGGTTTGTGAGCTCAGCTCAGGTGGCTTAAGTTTAAAAAAAAAAAAAAAGAAAGGAAAAGAAAAGGGGGAAAGAGTAGAAGGCTAAGGAATTTAGGATTCCTAGGTTGGAACAGAAGTTAGGAATAACTTTGGTTGGCAGGAGGTGAGTCACCCAGCCCACGGGCTTAAGTGGGCATTGCCCTGCTTCATGGGCGTGCTTAGTAAAGCACTGGGAGGCTCTGGGCGCTGGCCCAGGGCGTGAGGTTACTGATCGGGCCGGGCTCCTCCTCCTGGATGTTTAAATGAGCTGTGATGTAACAACATTAATTATGTTAATTGGTTATTGCATTATGGTTGCTTTAATAAAGCTGTGGCCCGTAATTTTCCCAAGAAACACTTGGTTAGTGTGTTTATTTATCTAAACTCCTAATGGATCATGCCAGGGTCATGGGCAAAAATCCCAGTGGTAAGATGTGGCAAGCTCATAGAGACTTATCCAACGTGACTTGGAGCTGTGATTGCTGCGAAAGGTGGCTCTACAAAGTATTGACTTTAGGGTGGTGAATAGTTATGAACATTGACTTTTTCTTTTATTTTGTCCTATTTGTTGTTTGCTTCACAATAAAAAAAATAAATAAATAAATAAAAAAAAAACATCTACAAAGTTGTGGGCATGTTCTGTAAATTAAATGATGCAAATCCTCAAATAACCCATGTTAATTCCAGGTTGTGAGGCAACAAAACACAAAAAATGCCAATGGGAGGTGAATATTTTTGCAAGGCACTGTAAGTCACTGTTCTATTTTTTTAATTAACTAATGTACTTATTACAATAGGAATCATTTGGCATATAAGAAACAATAATAATAATAATAATAGTAGTAATAATAACAACAACAAAACGTGTAAAAGCACCACTGAGGTCATAATGTTTAAGTGCACTCTTTTGAAAAACTACTTACAAATATGCATCATGTTTTAAGACTGAAAAAAGAAAATAGCACAGCCTCTATTATTATTATTATTACAACAGTAATGTATTATTATTACTGTTATTATTATTTATACATTTATTATTAATATTTATTATATACCCAATTATGTGGAATGTACCATTTTATTTTCAGCAGATCAACTTCCTGAGTTGGGAGAAGAGTTTAAATGTAGAGGAAGTTTTCTGTTTGCGCAATTGGAATATGGCAGCTATAACTACCAGCGTTCTCAGCAGAACTAACGGGAAAAACATTAGTTAACAAGGGCACACCCTGCGGAGAAAGTAACAGACAGCAGAAGGCAAGAAAACAAAATAGAAGTTTTCTATAAATAATAATTGCATATTGAAGTAGAAGTTGTGTTTGTTTTTTTATAGATTCAAAATACTGTATAGAATCCTTTTTTTTTTTTTTAGTTCCACTCCTGAATAAATAATTGGTGGTACGTTTTATTTCTCATTTGCGTGTCACTGCCAATAATACTTAGCTACAGTGTCTATACTGTTTAGGTTCCCTGGTGGTCCAGTGGTTAGGCTTTGGTATTTTCAGTACTGCAACTTGGGTTTGATTCCAGTGAGGGAAACAAGAGGTCACATCACCCTGAAGCCATGCAGGGTTAGGTCTGGTTAGTACTCGGAGATCACCTACGAATACCAGGAGACTTATGCTGTGGCCCACTGGATGAAGAACTGGCAACCCACATAAATACCAAGTGGATCAGCATGGTATGTTAAAGTTCATGAGGTCACAGAGAGTCGGACAAGACTGAGTGACACAAACACATTTACTGTTTACAGAGGGTTTGTGTGGGGAAGAACACATTTCCTGGCCTGCCTTACACCTATGAGTGTACTCAGAATTATATTTCCTTTCCATACCTCTTTGAATCTACACCGAAATTAGCTGCCAAAATGTCTTCTTGGCATGCAGTCCAAATATTAACTTCGAGGATTAGGAGACTGACCCTTGAGTTTTCTGAAAACTTTAAGAAGTTTTTTTTTTCTAAAGCACTAATCACAGTGTATTAACTATATATATATATATATATATATATATATATATATATATATACATATATATATATATATATATATATATATATATATATACATATATATATATATATATATATATATATATATATATATATATATATATATATATATATATATATATATCATTGAAAGTAATTTATGTGCTCCGTCTAGTGGTCTATTAAACATTTTTTTTGAGTATATTTTGGATAAAACTTTTTCTTTAGCCATCACAGGAAAAGTTTAATCATTATGTCCAGCAGAGGTCAGCGTTGTTCCACTTCTATTGCATTGAGAAACTAGGAGAATAAACATATTTTAGTTAAAAAAAAGGCTTTTAATTCTGCTATTTATTCAAAATAGCACAATTGTTCTAATAGAATCCCAAGTTCATATAAGGTAAACATGCTTTGAACAAACAGAACCAAACCTGATCTGAGTATCAGGGCAATCTGAGCTATTTTGCATTATTAGCATTAAAGATAACATCATCTTCATTTCAACAGAAGAGTAGAAGCTAATAAATAACTACCTAAAGGCAAATGTTACCACAATTGCATGTAAAAACATATTTTTTGCAATCTAAAAAAACATAAAAATATTAATTAAATTGGGATGTGCTTTAAACTTTCTCAACCTGCTTGATTTATGAAAATATTTAATTTTATGGATTTTATTGTCTATGAACTTCTTTATGGACTGGAATTTAAGGGGACAGTACAGTCCTACATTTGTATCATGCTATTAAATGGATATGGAAATAATGTGTTTCTTGTTATATCAGGAAGAGTGTCTCAAAGTGTGCTTTCTTTTTTCAAATAAAATTGTCAGAGCTCAAACATTTATTAATTATGCTATCTGAATGTCCTATGAGTTTAAATGAATTTTAAACAGGTTTTGTTTAATATTTTGTCATTCAAAAACTCTTGTAATAATTAAACTACGCTTTTTTAAATACATGAAAAAAATGTTGTTTTCCTTGTCCCTTTAAGAAAGAATTATTGAACAAGTTTTCCTATGAAAAATTAAAGTTTTAAAGTTAACAATAATTATGTTAAATTACAGAATATGAATATTTAGTATGAAAAAAACTATTTGAATTACTGATTTCTGTTTGGTTAAAAGTCTAACCAATCAGCATGCACATATTTCAATCTGAAGAACAAGGGCTTCAATCAAGCAAGAAGAGGATGGATTCTTCAATCAACATGGAACTGCCCATTTATCTAGGACTGAGGATCATCCCTGGAGGGTTGTCAAGGTGGAGACTAAGTAAAATTTCCATAAGGACCCCTGTGGTATAGCGGTTACATATATATTAGATTATAGCAGTTAAAGTTTGGTGCCATGGGGATTCATGGAGACACACATGGTTATGGTTAGAGGCCACATAGGGCTCCATAGGGATCCCTATTGTGGCCTTAATAGACCAGGCACCCCACAGTATAGGGTGTGTGTGTGTGTGGGGGGGGGGGGGCAATGAACCACAGGTATTTAGGGGGTAGAACCGGGCTCATATGGGAAAGCGGGTATTGAGAGAGAACCCATTGGGATACCTGGGCTCATAGAAGTATCGGATGCTGAGATGTAGTTTTTTTCAATATTTAAATCTAATAATTAAAAATGTAACTTAGACTAATGTGAACTTTTTTTTACACAATTACAGGATATACAGCGGCTTTTAACAAAGAACACAGATAAAAAAGATGAATATATTTCTGCAGACTTTATTTAAATGGGCATTTCAGATCCCACTTGTAATTTTGTACAGTCCTATCAGATTAAATGGATGCTTAAACCAAAACTCCTAAATAATTAAGCAGTCACCAGATAAATTAAATGGCTTCTATAGAAACAATCTGAGTCGTGAGACTGGAGGGAGGTGGAGAAAATCTACCAGTTCAGTTAAGCATTACTGTTTTATTTACATATTTTTTTGTTGAATTCATAAATACCTATTTCTTGAGCTAACAAATGGTTAACTAAATGTTAATAACCCTTTCCCTTGGTCCTTTAACTCAGCACCACCAAATAAAACATACCAGGATGCCTACTCTTATGGAGGTCACAGTAGTATCAAAAAAGTACTTTTACATTGAATAAAATAATTTTAGGAAGTAATAAAATATATAAAATGTTTCACATTTACATGCAAATATTCTTTATTGCAGGCTTCCATTTTCTTTACTAGACTGCTTCTCTGAACTTATGTCTCACAGGGCATGTACCTGTAATCTAATGAGTTTAATATTAATATTAATGAGAGTACTGACAGTTGTAGCTGCCACATTTTCATTAAACTTCCTCTTTGTATTTGAAGACTCTTAAGACCCCAGGAAGTTGATCACTGGAAATTAAAATGGTTGATTACACAGCAGCAAAATTGCATATAAAAGTAATAAAGTAGAGCCAAATTCTAAAAATATGTTGCCTAATTTTGAGTATTGTTCTCTATATGTGGATCTATTATTTTTTGACCACAGTCTTTAAGGATGCTTGAAATAAGCAAGTACCTTTTCACTTAACGGTGTATATAAGTTTCCTGGGTTTCAAATGTCTCCTAATAAACAGCTACTGATAAGTAGAAAAATATGTATTATATTGACAAGTTGAATGTGCTTACAAATTTATATGCTAGATACTGACATGTGGATGTGCACACCCCTAGGAAGCTTACATAAAGTGTACCCTGCAGGGTACAGTGTGTGACCTCTAAAGGAAATGATGGTTGCTGGGGTCACAGCTGAAATTGCCCATAAGTAGACAGGCAGAGAGAAAAAATAAATAAATCAGACAGCAACTGCCAGATTGTGATACAAATGTTTCAGTCTTTACCTCCTCCTGATTGGCCAAAACAACTTTTCAAACTGTATACCAATTTAGCCTGGGTTTGGAGGGTGTTAACCCTAAGTTTCAACTGATAGAAATGAAAAGATATTCTGCTAACTTCAAGTGTTTAAATGCTTATTTTGGTATTTTTTTATGCAAAAAAAATAAAAAATGTTTTCATACTCTACAAATTGTCCTCTATCTGATGCACTCATAATCCAGCTCACTTACATATCCCTTTAAGGGAATGTCAGATTCATGCAAAAACTCTGAAGAGTTTTATTAACTTAAAATAGTATGTTGTGATTACTATCATAGAGCAGCAATATGCCATGAAAGTTTGTCTTGTGCTTTGTTTAAGCTATTTCATGCTCTGCTTCTTTATTTGTTGCTCTCATCTTTTCCCAAACAATGAGGGGAGCGTTCTAACCATCTCAGTCTCTGTATTTCTGTATTTATTATGCTATATTTCTTATAGGGGAATACAGAGATCACAGACATTCTCATCTTATTTCAACCACTTGAGATGCTTAGTAAATTCCCTCTAGTGTTCTATGGCACTCATGGTTCTTTTATTCGTGGCTAGTGGATCAAAAAGAAAACTAGCCAGATGTGTTTCCCTTGTAGCAACATTTATGGAGGGATATTTACTAAATTATTAAACTATGTTCTACCTCATACCTTATCTCAAGCGCTGTAATAGCTTAATAAATATCCCTCCCTATGGGCAAGAGAAGAAAAGTGTTGGATGAGTCCCTGGAGCTATTTTGGAGTAACAGACAAGAAAGAGAATGAAGCCAGCACATTTCTGCATTTGGAGCAATTTAATAAGTGTGATTTTAACTTGTATTGTAAAATTATTCAAATCACTTGAAAATATTAAAATAAAAGAAACAAAATAGTTACTACAATTAAATGGATAAAAACTAGGGCAGTGTTGTGCAACTCTTTTACTTTGGTGGTCCAGATTTTTATTGGCAAATGAGCTAGATTTAAAACAATAATTGAGTTGAAAAAAAGGTATTTTTAAATATTTAAATTCCTATTTAAATGTAATTATTTAAATCTAATATATATATGTATACGAATACTTTGAAAACTTTAAAACTCAAAAAAACATTATATATATATATATATATATATATATATATATATATATATATAACTGGTGGGATGCATCCAGATTGAGGGCCTCCAGTTGGACAGCACTGATCTAGGGTATTATCAATGACCCTATGAAAACTATAAAAAATATATATATGTATCCATGGCAGTTTAAGTAATGAGGATCCTTCAATGTTTTGAAGCCCTAAAAGAGTTTCAGAGCTAAATTAGTTTGAGAAAGTCTAACCACTTCTTCTGCTCCCCAACTTACTGCTCTTCATCACCGCAATACATTATCCAAAAATATTTGCAAATTCACATGTGTTCACCCTAAAAAATCCATCTCAAAAAGAGTTGTTTTAAATTTGGTTTAGGACTGAACATCTGACCAATTGCAAACTTCTCAAGAGGTCTAGCATCTTCACAGCATATAGTTATTTTACTTTAAGTTTTTGCTTAAAGTCTAAAAACATTTTCAGTATTTTGAATAATATTTAGCCATTTTAATATTTAACTTTTATTTATTTACATTTCTATATTTATTATCTTTATACTTATCTTTTTTTTTTTTTTTTTTACAAAAATAACCAAATCATCACTCAGAATAAAAGAGCACAGTTTTTAAAAGTCAAAGCATACAGTGAGATGTAGATTTAAGATATTAACTGAAATAGTGCATTTGGTCAAAGACTGTATAGAATTTTTTGGGCATGCTGGAGGGTCAATAACGGGACAATGATTTATTCTGCCTGAATTCTATTATGTTAAAAAAAGGAGAGAAGATGCATCTTAAGATTTGTGCAGATTCATTTGTGAAACTTCTCCATTTTTTTCTCTTTTCTATTGTGTTGCCCCTTCCTCAGGAATATATTTAGTTACCTCCAGATCGTAGAACCAAATCAGCAGAAATAAAAATGGTGGCTCCAATAGAGACATAATGGCATATAAGAATATTTTTTTAATAAATGCAATATTTTGTCTATTATAAAGTACAGTATATTTTTATTATGGGACTACAGTGGCCTTTTAAATTGAAAAAAGAAAAAAAAAACGCTCATGCATGCTTTTCACACATTATAAAATATTAGCATTTTAAATAAATACAATATATGCTAAAAAAATCTCAATTGGTTATTTTGGTAAAAAAAGAATATGGGCATTTTTTAAAACAGTCTTACGGACCTAACAGAGACATTTCGAATATGATGTTGCTTCATATTCCCACAGTATAACACTCTTGTGGTTTCCAGTACCAAGATAATTCCTCAGTGTCTTGTGTATGTATGAGAAGAGATATCATTGTATTCATGTCTGCCACACAATACACATTACAATGAGAACAAGATATATAATTTATCATTGTTTCTCAGACGTACAGCAAGTTTGGATGCTAATGTCTCAACTTTCATGTTGGTTCTAAGGACATAAATATACAGTTCTCCATAGAAATTCTTATATTTACTGGGATATTAAAGGGCCATTGTATTGTATTTAAAATATGCCCTTGAAGAACTACAGTTTAAACATTAAAACTAATAATTGAATAACTTTTACATGCATTTATGCTGCTGTGAAATCTACCACTTGGATTTCTTGTTATGATCTTCCTTTAGTGGGTGGAGACTTTGAATGCACAGGGCATTTCTCCCTACAGAATGGGAATGTGGCATTTGAAGCTGGAAGTATTTTCAAAAGGAATAATGGAAATCTAATTAGTTTACTGATGAAAAAGTAACAGACTGAGTCATTTGACAAAATAAGATCCCTGTTGTAAAGAATAATTGCATATGCATTAATACCCTATTTAGCGCTCCACATGTGTTATTTAAAACAGCTCTAAACGGGGCATTTTATCGCCATAGCGCTGATTTGAGAGATCTGAGCAGGGATTTAAAGGCTAAATGCGATTTGTAGCTCAAAAAACATAATATTTTTATTTTTTTCCCCTCACCCCTCTTCCCCTGTATCTCTTTCCCCCTCTCCCTCCCCTGTGTCTCTTCCCTCCCCCTTTCCCTCCTCTGTCTCTTTCCTCCTCATCTCCCTCCCCTGTGTCTCTTCCCTCTCTTCACCTTTCCCTGTGTCTCTTCCCCCTCTCCTTCCCGTGTCTCCCCCTCTCCTTCCCCTGTGTCCCCCCCCCCTCCCCTGTGTCTCTTCCCCCCCACTCTCGCCCCCTCTATCTCTGCCCCCCCCCCTCCCCTGTGTCTCTTACAATCATTATATTAGTGATACACATGATTGGGATATAGTAAAAAGAAAGATGGAATAGTAACTGGATAGTTTGGGGCGAGTGCACAAATCTGAATTGTACTAGGGTAGCATAATAACTAAATATACACCTAAATCCAGCAGTATTATAAATAGACAGATCACTCTGAATTTCATGGGCCGCTGATTTGCATTATAAGAGGAGAAAATGGCACCTTGGGAAGCAGCAGACAAGCAAATCATACCGACTTATTATTAATATGTATATAATTATATACATACAGTAATTATGGCAAAAAAAATATGACTGTGAATGCGCTTTAATCAGGGTTTTCAATTATATTTAATGTATCTTCTCTGTTGTTTTTTTGTTTGCAACTTGTGTTACATAGGTTCCTCCTTATTATGTACCTTGAAAATGGAAATCAATGGCTACCACCCACATGGGTTGACAGAATAAGAATGATGGCAGGTTTACAAAACACATTAATCTCAAAGTTCAAACTGAAATTAAGATGACATATATATTGTACTCCTTAAACACCTTATTATCACTTTATTATAACTTATTATCAAATTACAGTAACATAGAAACATACATTTTATGGCAGATAATTCTATCTACCTAAAATATTTATTTTAGTGGTCCTTTCCTGTTATGAGAACGTCGGCACACCTCCAGCACATGCAGCAGCAGTGAGCATCCGCTAGATATTGCTGCCAATATTTTGCTGCCAGTGTCATAGGCTAATGGCTTAACCTTGGAAATTGTGTACGATCTCAGCAGGGCTTACAAACTATATACAATTTCGGCAGCACCATCTAGCAGCTCCTTGCGGCAATTGCTGCTGCCACTACTGGCGTTCTCAAACAAGGAAAGATCCATTTTAGTTTAGCCTTAGGATAGCCTTGTGCTTATCCCATTTCATCAACTATATATTTGCTTGCTGCATCTGAAATAGGGTATATAATAATGTACCACTGTGTGTTTTCTTTTAGTCAAATAATTCAGCAGAAATTTCTTCAAAAGCTTTACTGATGTGGGGCTTGCCCCTGTCAGCCAATGAGCAGTAAGATAGATGCATGAGTCAAATTTGTCTGCCACTGAGATCTACAGATATATGTATGCTCTGAGTACTTTCTGTTAGTTTCCATGAAGTTTAAAAATATTTCCTTACTATCATTTCCATGCAAAACACATCTGTTGTAATGTTTAAAACGTGCACTTTTAAATTGTTTTTAATATTCCTTTAAAGGTATATGGAAGATTCCCTGATTTTAAATGTTTCTTATCTAACAGACACTGATTAACAGAAAAAATATGCATTACATTGGAAACATCAATAAATGTACAGATTTATTTAAAGTAAACAGAAATCTTGATTTCCACACCCCCAGAGCTGTTTACAACGGTAACCCGTACTAGCCTATAGAAACACAGCATTCAAGAACTGATTTGAAACCATTTGTTACTCACCTGGAGAGAGAGAGATAATTGACTTCTAGCGTGAGTGGTGGACTTACAGCCCCTCCCAAAACACTGCAGGGCAATACAAAAAAAAAAAAAAAAAAAAAAACAGGCTAAGCATAATCAAAGCTTTGGATTTATCCCGTTGTGTAAGCCCAAGAAATTGCCAGCACTGACAGCTGCAATGCCAGCAAGTAGCCGCTAGATGGCGCCGTCAGGCTTCAGGGAAGGCCTATAATTATTCCCCCCTCCAACATGGCGCAACTCGACCAGGCTGAATCTACAGCAATGCCATCGCTATGTTCGGCGTTGGCACTCGGCCCTCGGATGCGCGTCTCATAGCTCAAGGGCTTTTCTGTCGGTGCGCCTTATATGCAATGTTCAGCAGCATTCCCGAAAATCTGCAGCGACATCTAGCGACTGGCTGCGGCACTGCTGCCAATCTTTTGCGTAGGGGAAGAGGTAAAGGACCAAAGCTTTTTTCTGTTTTTCTGTTCTATTTCATTCTGTTTGGCATATAATACAGAGAAGTAACCAAAGCTGAACTCTGGCACCGCAGACAGTGTTTGGTTTAACAGTATGGTAGTATTTTATATGTAAACACTATGTTATTCTTTGAAGCCTTTTCCTGTTTCTTAGGGAGATTTCATCTTACTTGCTATCAGCCTTATTAAATTGCGATTTAGTAAATTTTAAAGGGCTCTATTTAAGCACACAGCATATTTTGTTTACAGAAGTTTTTAGTTAGTGAAGACCTTGCTTTTGGATAGAAGTTCACTAACTAAAAACTTCTGTAAAAAAATATGCTGTGTGCTTAAATAGAGCCCTTTAAAATGTACTGAATCACAATTTAATAAGACTGTATATCTATATATATGGGACCAAATAAATAAGTACTAACACTGATTTCTCTTAGTATTGGTACCAAAAATGTATTTTATTGCAAGCCCTTTGTTTCCATATTACAGCTGCAAGGAGCCCCTCACTTACTTATTAATAAATATAACAATCCACAGGAAAAGCAACTGGTGACCCACTCCAGTATCTTTGCCAAGATACCTTTATGGAGAAGCGCAACCAAAGACATAACGATAGATGTGCCTGGCGTGCTGCTCTGTAACAACAAATATGACAATCACATAGGACCGCTTTACTAGTGCAATTGTATAGAAAGATGGAGAACACACACACAATCTGCAATAAGTACAGTAACATCCCAGTTGAGACAACTTGTAAAGTAAGAATGTCTTTCTCGAGAACAGCAGGAAGATTAAAGGTAGTGATGTCAGAGATCTGACCTTCTGACCTTAGATTTTAGAAGCAATTGAGATGCAGACTGTTACAATGTTGTATCTGCCTCTGATTGGCTACCACTAAATATGAATTTTATGCTAATTTAGCTTGGATTTTCAAGTGTGTTCACTCTCAAAACCAACTGCCAGAAGACTTTAGGATACATTTATTAATGTTTATTTTTTATTAGTTCATGCAAAACACACCACTGAATCTCATTTATCAGATGCATTCATAATCCCTGAAACTTCTATATACCTTAAAAGAGTATTAAAATGGTCTATATGTTTTTATAGCTACTTTTCTGTGGTAAATCATTCCTGAGATACATTTTGTATGTGTAGCTCTGTTATGAAAATATACACCTCTTTATACTAATTTATAGGGTTATTTATATTATATCTATAAGGGTTGGGTTGGGATCTAATTGTGTGATAACATTGGGGAATATTGTTTTTGCCACTGCAGAAACTATTAAGCAGATAAGCACATCAAAACATTAGGATTACCTTGAAAAAAACTAGCTAGTACATTGTATATCAAATTATTTATTCTCTTTAACCATAACAAAAAAAAACATGATTTGGAGGAAACAGGGATGTCATGATCTGCCGTTCAGGGCCTAAACCTCCCATAAAAAAACTATTCACTAGGGACATATTAAAAGCTTGTCTGAGACTCCCACTATAGAACTCTAATGGGTAAAATTCCCCATGTTTATTCTCACAGAGGGTAGGTCTTGTTAAGTTTGGCCCATTAATAAATACTCCTTAAGGTGGCAACTTGACCCTGGGCATCCTAGACTGCGCCCAATCAGAAAGCCATCTCCTAGGGCATTCCTGGATTGTCTGCCTTATTGTGGAGGGGTAAATTCAAATCAGAGCAACGCTTCCCATTGGCTGACACAGGAAAGCGGAGGAGATGCAGCAACCGCTGGTTATCATGACCCAGGGGAGGGGGTCCAAATCAGCTCCAGAATGTTCCTGCCATGGCTACAGGAAACCTTCCTTGGAACATGGAATGGATGGGCTTTTCGTTGACCATCAGGATGCAAAACAGGATAGAAGGGGCTAAAAATAACAAACAGAGGTTATAACCTGTAAATAAAAGTCAGTAAACCATGGTTATGTTCCTTAGAAGAGTGTATCTTTATTGGAAAAAGTTGGAAAATTTAAAGGCAAACAGAAAAATACAACTTTGGTTATACCAATGCTAATCTCTGCCCTTCGGAACGTAGCTTACATACCTTCCAGGTCACTAATGTGATGGCTGGCAGCCATCATATGCGTAAACAGGAAGATATGGCTGTTCCAGAAGCTGACAGGCTGTTATTTTACTGGCTTCTTAAAGGTAAGTGAAGTGTAAATTTTATTTGATAATTCCCTTCAGTTTCTACCATAATTTGGACTTTTGCTGTTGCTCAACGCTGCATAAATTATGTGATGTATTCATTAAAGGCTTATATCACTGTTTACATTTTTTTTTTACCATTAATTATTCTATTTATTAAAACAAACATATTGTTAATTAGATGCCCCTTTACACAACTGTACAATAACAAATGAATGTTTGGAAACTTTTAATGTGACTAGCAACATAATTAGCCAGAGACCCAAAAATAGACTAGAACTTAATTATGTATTAAAATTAAATATATTTTGATGTGTCTACTGGTCCATAGAGGCATCCGTGATACTTTGGTGAATGTTGTGTGTGAGAACAGCAATTACATTTCTTGGAATGCATGGCTTGAATTTATTGTTGCAAACTGCCTGTTTCTGAGCTTGTGCATAGCATGGGGTTTGTGATAAACTCAATATGATTGAAAATATATAACAAGCCTCCCAACCCCTCCATTCCAACTGTTCTGATCCAGCTACCAGGGAGTGATAACACCAGATAAAATGGAATATTCTATATATATATATATACATATATATATATATAAACACAGTCTGATTTTCTAAAAAAAAAACACATGTTTATGTCCATGGTTTACACTGCTGTTAATGTTGCTAGGTTTTTGGCGTTTTTCTTGAACTACATCCCATCACAGACCACTTACGGTCCAGTGCACACAGTGTAAGGTGGGGAACTGTGAAGCAAAGAATCAGTCTTTTTTTCATGGGAACAGGAGGAATAAGAGAGGGAAAGCAAAGCAGTTACATCAAGAGCTTAATTCATTTTATCACTGCTTCAAGATCCTCTACACACACTTCAAAAGTATTTTTTTTGCCTTGATGAAGTGAGCTCTTGAATGATATCTGGAGGCTCCAGTAATTTAAAGCCGTATAACTCATGAGAGAGCATAAAAAGAAACTCAGGCACAGCACCGCAGGACTCAGCTTATAGAACAGATTCTGTAAATAGCCTGTGGCCAGATAACAGCTGCATGTTGTACATAAGGGTTAATGCATACATAAAACAGACTTCCCCTTCAACTCAACAACACACATTAAAGGGAATATTACATGACATAAATTTGTTTTTTTTTAAAGGATAAGCTAAGGTAAAAAAGTGTCTCCCATATCTTATTTGAAATAAGTGTAGGACTTGAGGAATAAAAAAAGGAGAATTTCTGTGTTTCCCCCTGAAAAATAGGTCATATTGTTACCAAGGTGACTGGAGCAGACAGGATGGTGACATAGGGTTGCACACCTTCTTTCACTTTGGAACAAGATGGGTAGATAAGCCACATTTACAATTCTTAAAGGGCTACAGAAATTTGTGAAAAAACTTCATAGAGCGGGTGGATACCGGGAAGAGGAAGCGGGATGGACTGAGGGCAAGAGGGAGAGCTCAGGACTACCGAGCATCACACAGAGACCGATACCAAATAATAACATAGGGAACCAGAGAGCAGCCTGGATTGGGACACCCCCACATACACATGGTCCAACTGTAAAGGCCCTTGCGCGCCTCCCCACCTTCTTTTACCGTTGTGGCCTCTGCAAACCCGCAACTTCGGGCCTTCAGTGCTCATTACTCATGTGCAAGGCCGCAATTGGCGAGCCTGGCTAAGAGGTCCTGGCGAGCTCACAATTGCGACAACTATACATGTGACATATATATATATATAAATATACTAGCGACATGCCCGTCAAAAATGACGGGGCAATAAAATTGTAAGGCAAGGAATGCTGTTTGGGCCAGACATAATTTTTTTGTGGTCCGAGATCCTTGGGCGCTCATTGCAAGCCTAGCGCTGAGCGCCTTTGGCGCTCATCGCGTGGCTCACAATGAGCGCCGAAGGCGCTCCTTGCGAGGCTGTTGGTTGTTGGCTCATTGCGGCCGGCGTGGGAGCCTCCACCTCCACAAATGCGGCCCCTCGCTTTGCGAGGGTCGGCATTTGCGGACCAAATTGCGTCCCTCGCTTCGCTTTAGCGTGATGACGATTCGTAGTTTGACAACTATTATATGTGATATATATATATATATATATATATATATATATACTGTATATAAATATGTTTTAGTATAATGTATCTCTATGAAGAGTTTGTCTGGCTTCTAAGTGTTAAATATTTTGATATTCCATCCCTATTTATGTGTGTGTGTCTGTATCTGTGTGCATGCGTGCGTGCATGTGAGTGTAGACAGACATGCATGAGGTTGGACAGCCCTGGCTGTTACATTTGCCCTGAGCCCCATAAAGTCTGATGTCTCACACAGTTGCATTAATGTTGTCTGGCTAGAAATGAACACGCCCACATGAAATTCTACATTTGGATCAGTTTATTCAGCAACAGGATCTTTGTTAAAAGAGTCATGGAATAGATATTTTTATATCATGCATTGAAATGAGAATGTTATGAAAAAGTTTCTTTTTTGAGTAAAAAAATATTTAGTAAAAAAAAAACACTATCAAAGGGCTTCTTTCAGATACAACAAAGACAAAATACATTCAATGGCCCTCTAAAATATGAAAAGACATTTTCAATGTTTTAATAATACTTCCTTGTGTGTGTTTGCATTGTTCAGTCATGTCCGACTCTCTGTGACTTCATGGAGAGCAACATACCATTCTGACCTTCTTGGTATTTATGGCAGAGATACTGGAGTGGATTGACAGTTCTGTCTCCAATAAGCCACAGCATACAGCTCCTGGTATTCCTAGGTGGTCTTCCATGCAAGTACTGACCAGGGCCAACCCTTCTAGTCTTCAGGGTGGTGTGACATCTTGGTTCCCTGAATTAAATCAAACCCAGGTCAGCGAGGTGAAAGCACTTAATCCTAACCACTGGACCACCATGGAACCCAATACTTCCTTATAAAATATCAATTATAGTTGGACAGACAGAAATGTTACTCAACTAGACAGGTCAATTTAAACTAGCCATACAAAATTATTTAAGTTAAAAAGTAATTCCTTAGAATAATATTAAACTGTAAACTACCATAGACTTATGATTATCTATTATTGAGTTCAATGCTATATTTCATTATACAATTATAGTTTGTTAAATATAATTCCATTTCAAGACTGTCCGATTACTGTGGAAAATTCAAAACAACACAATCAAACTGTCCATAATGCATACAAAATCATTATTGAGACAAGGAGACAGTGAGGGGATACCCGAACCTATACTTTATTCATTATTTAACAATTTTGCATGACCCCAGCAAGATCTTGTGAAATAACGACTGACACCAATTTGGAAGTAACCCAGGCTACAGCTTTATTAACCAACTGGATTAACATAATCCATAACTTAAACATAATTATCGTAATTAACATAACATTCCTTAATTAACATAAAGGAGGAGGAGCTTTTCAAAGCACGCACATGAGGCAGGGCAATGCCCACTTAAGTCAGTGGGCCGGGCAACTAACCTCCCGCCGTGAGACACCAACATCAAACGAAACAAGAAAGCAAATTTTGATACAACGTGCCACATTACACACTTCCTACTCAATTCCTCTCCTATAACACAAGGAAAATATAACTATATATACATATATAGATATATTTTTGTTGTTGTTGTTGTTGTTTATTAGACCAACCCAGCTTTCTTAACTAACTTGGGGCGGGGAGGGAGGGAAAATCCTGGCAATGGCCGACGCAGAGTGAAGGAGGAAGCCCGCGAAACGGGCGGAAGTCCCTCCTCCACTCTCCTAGCCAATCAGGAGTGCCCCAGGCTCCTCTGGGTCACGCTGCGCTGCATCAGAAGCAGTGCCTGGGGCTGCCTCTGCGCCGGACATTACCATGGTTGCAGATAAAATCACTGCTTACAGTTTATAATATGATAAAATAGATCCTCAAAGAAACATAACTTCCAACAGGACCATCCTCAGATGAAAACAAATCAGAAAAGCATATTAGGGTGTGTTTGTATAGACAATTTTTTCAAGTGAAGTTCTTTGTAAGAATGAAGTTGAAATATACGGCTTATAATGCTCTTTTAATGAATAAACCATCTAAGCTATAAATAACATTTTTATTTACATAAATACTTGTTATTTTCTAACAAAATAAAAAAAAACATGACTTTTGATGACCAGTACATGTTTATTTATTTTGTATTTCAATTATTTATTTACCAGAACATTTTGTTCTATCAGAATATAAATAAAAACATTGGAATGTTTGAGAAAGCTTATTTCTAACGCTCTTACCATTATGAATGCATCCAGTGGCTTGAATGTCATGTCATGAATAGACAAGGCTTTATGGGCAGTATCTGCATAGTATTGTGTTTTTTTAGTTAAAAGCCATCAAAGTATTTGTACATATAATTTTAGAAAGCACCTTTGTATGCATGTTTTTGTGTAATTTATATTTATATCTGCACAAAAACATCAATGCACTTAGCACACATTTTGCATCTGGATCACTGTATTTAAAATGTTTTGACAGTGTGTCCTCTTTTTGAAAATACAAATGGAGGTTTCAGTGCTAAATAAACTGATTGGGATGTGTAAATTCCCTGTGAGTATGTCCATGCCGATAATGAGTAATATGTGAGTCATGAGTTTCAGCCAGTGACCTTACATCATGCTATATGATTGGTATATTTCCTGTAAGTTTAAAGCATAGATTTGAATATATTTAATAGTAATAATACTAGCAGACTCAGTGGTGTGTTTACTAGTCGGCATAGGCCAGCGCATTTTCAGATGGCAGCAGACTGCCTGAAGGTGCCGGTGCAATACTATCACGTTGTCACGCTTTGCGTGGTGTGTACGACTTAGGCTTGCGAGCTTCACGAAGCAAGGCGAGCCCTTAAATCGGAGCACTTAGGCAATGAGCGCCAAAGGCGGTCATCGCCTGCGAGCCTCGAGTAGCGATGCGTGCCGTTAACTCGCAGCACTTAGCACCTCCTTTGGGGCACTAAAATTCGCAGCACTTGGGAGATGAGCGACGAAGGTGCTCATTGCCTGCGAGCCAAGCGAGGCGAGCAGTGGAGGCAATGAAACACGCGGGACTTAGCCTCCAAACACTTAGGAAACGCGGGATCGCCTTAGGCTGTAAGCTGTTGATGAACGCAGGACTTGAAAAATAAAATACCGAGACGCAGGACTTCGGAAAAAAAAACACGAGATGCTGGACTTAGAAAAAAAAAATACGAGATAGGAAAAATACAAAGTTAACGGCCAAACCGCATAAAGCAAAAAACATGAAACACACAAAAAATACAAGAAAGAAATACAACAAAAACCTCACACATAGCACAGGGGAACAGCCAGGACCTCTGGGAGTGAGGTGGAACACGAATGTAAGACGTTTTTGCCGAGTTTCGGGACTCGAAAATCAGCTAAGGGAGAAACAAATTGGCGGCCAATCAAAATGAAAACGAGGCTACACGACCCTGGACCACGCAAAACACTAACAACCGCGTACCACTTTCACACAGGAACCTACAAGGTCCAAAATACACTATTACGAAGGACGGCAAATGCTCGCAGCACATAGACAAACAACGCTATTTTACAATCCTAAATTGCAACTAACAACATTACGCATCTACAGTAGCGCTTTACACAAATATACCAACGGTTTGCCCTTGCGTACGCAGCCTATTTCTAATGCACAGTTGAGACATTCATAAAACTATATCCTCAGGCCAGCAACAGTCCCACTGGACATTATATGCTGCAGGACAATAAAAATACATTGTTACCTCTTCAGGCTGCTGATTGTTACATATATTAATTACAAAAAGGTAAACTATATTAATTTATTATTCAACTAATTCATTAGTTAGTATTTAAAAAAATATAGAGACGAGACAAAGGACACGCGAGAAGAGGCGCGAAATGTGAGCTGAAGGCGCTCATTGTGAGCCACGCAATGAGCTCCAAAGGCCCTCAGTGCGAGGCTCGCAATGAGCGCCTTAGATTATAAAAAGCTTAACATTGTGTGCCAAACAGCATTGCCATGGCTTCAAATTTTATTGACCGTCATTTTTTGACAGGCAAGTCGCTAGTCACTAATATAGTTTCAAAAGTGTGTGCAACGCTCCAGATACAGAGCATGCGCACTTTAGAAACTATATGTACGGATTCTGCACATGCCACGGTGCTCACAGCGCGCAACACCAGAGGGGGTGAAAGAGACAGAGGGGGAAAGGGGGAAAGAGACACAGGGGTGGGAGGATTGGGAAAGAGACAGAGGTGGAAAGAGACACAGAGGAGGGAGGAGGTTAACAAGTTTTGTTTTTTATAAATAATAACACATATTAAATAACAATAGGTGCCTGCCTACCCACACTTAAAAGATCCAGGGGACCCCGTGCCCCAGGAGTACAGCAAAATAAGTGCAAATCAAATGTATAATAAGTCAATAAAATTAGCCATTGTCAAGTATCTAGTATCTAAAATTCAACATAGATAAATGCAAAATAATACTCTTATGGCACAAATAGCCAAAAAGCAGAAAAACCACTTAAAGGTAATTAGATGACACAAACAGAAAAGGAAAAGGGCATCAGAGTTATTATATTGGATGATTTTAAAGCAAGCAAACAACGAAGCTGCAGGTAAAGCAAGTAGGATGATTTGTTGTATTGGAAGAGCAGAAACAGAGAGGAACTAATGCATCTCTCTATATCCATAGGTAGTCCACTTCTAAAATACCTTGAAAGAAGAACAAATATATTTTCACTGTTTTTTAAAAAAAGTTAAGGAGTGTTTGCCATAAAAAGAGGAAGGTAAGAACAAGAGGTCATTGCTTGAAGTTGGAATTTAGAGCTAACATGAGAAAACATTAGTTTACAGAAAATGTACAAAATAAGTGAAAAAGTCTTCCAGTGCTAGTTGTGGAGTGGAACACATTTACAGAATTTAAGCCTGTCTGGGATAAGGGGATAAGGGGATAAGAGTAAGGCTTCCCCAAGGCTTAATTAAGCCAAACATTTAGGTTGATCGAATGAGCAGATTAGATTTTTTATTGATCATTCACTTATATTAGTTATATATCCTAGAACACATGAACTGGCAACATAGCTATAGGGGCAATTGTTTGAATACTCGTCTGCTCAAACCTGTGTAATATAGGTATATGTCTGGCTGAAGAATGATTGTTGCTAGTTAAAAATTATATTTTAACTAGAATATTGCCCGTCAAAAAATGACGGCAATGAAATTGTAAGTGAGCTAATGGTGTATGGTGTATGGTAATGAAATAAATAATACATTAATAAAGTAATATACTTTACCTATTTTCAAGTAATATATGCAGGAAGCATTGTGTTGAAGAGCTGGCAATCTGTTTTGATGTTGCTGCAGCATACAATGTGTGTTTTCAGTGCTGTGGAGCTGCTGTGTAATAGTGTGCGTGCACGAGGCAAATCCGTTAGGGTAGCTGTGTACTTCCGGATTGTATACGTTATTGTTCTAAAATGGCGGCTAAT
This sequence comes from Discoglossus pictus, assembly GCA_027410445.1. NCBI lineage: Eukaryota > Metazoa > Chordata > Amphibia > Anura > Alytidae > Discoglossus > Discoglossus pictus. The sequence continues at coordinate 78,958,797 of CM050168.1, forward strand.
GTGTGGTATGCGGCCGTTTCAGATGTCATCCGACTTTTTTGGAATTTCCGTAGCTGTTTGGTGGTGTTTTGCGTGTTTAGGGCCTTTAGCCTTGTTTTCGTTTTGTTCGGCGGCCATTTTTTCTCTCGCTTAGATGATTTTCGTGTGTCTAAACTCTGAAATTTGGAGTTTAATCGAGTTGTAACTTCACTTGCAGAGGTCCTAGGTGCACCACCTTGCTGTGTGTAACCTTTTTATGTGTTTGTTGTGTGTATTTATTGTGTTTGTAATGTATTTCGGGTTGCGTCTTTGTTTCCGAATCTCGTACGTCTTTTTCGGGAAATCCGTAGGTGTTTGGTGGTGTTTTGCGTCTTTAGACTGGTGTAGCCTCGTTTTCGTTTTTTTCAGCGGCTATTTTTTCTCACGTTTAGGGGATTTTTTAACTCTTTTATTTGGAGTTAAATTCAGGAGTAACTTCATTTTTCGAGGTCCTGGGTGCCCCCCCCCTTGCTGTAGGTAAGCTTTTTATGTATTTGTTGTGTGTATTTATTGTGTTTTTCGTGCTTTCATGTGCGCGGGTTTCGGCCTATTTTTGCGAGGTCATAATGGGTCGTAATGTGTCTCATATTTTGCTTTCGTAACTACGTAAATTTTGCGAGGTCCGCAGTTGCTGGCATGGAGCGCCTTCGCCGAGGGCCACAGGCTCGCTGCGCGAGCCCGCAAGCATTAGCAACGACCCGCATGCTCACAACTATATATGTGATAACTGCATAAAATGTTTTTGAGAACAAAATCAAGACTTCCTTCTTACTACATTTAGGGCCTCATTTAATTGTGATTTGAATAGGGCTCTCTATAAGCAAAGAGCATATTTTTTTTACAGAATTTTTTGGTTAGTGAACTTCTATTTAAAAGCAAAACCTTCACTAACGTAAAAAATATGCTCTGTGCTTATATGCTCTGTGCTTATAATTGGCCAAATCACAATTGAATGAGGGCCTTAATTAATTAATATGTATAATGAGTGATGGCGCTCAATGGAACAATCATCTACTCCGTCTAGTGGTTGAACCAAACACAGCTAAAAAAAACATTGGAAGCTCTTGGCTTCATTCTAAAAATAGCGATAACAAGAACCTTTTTTTCATCCCTTACACTACTCAGTTGTCTCACAAAGAAATTCATTTGTAAAGTTGAACTATGCATCATTGCTACAATGCTTGGCACTTGTTGGTCAACTTCACATTTTTGGTTTCATGATTACAGAATATGAGCTTTGTGCTACTGATAAAGCGCAAACTATTTATTAACTTATAGCCCTATTAAATTTGGGCTGTGTGTAAATCCATAGCCCATAAAGTAGATAGTGGGACTTACAGCTATTAAATTGGCCTCTTAAACATACCCACAGACGACTTGCGGGTTAAGTCGTTTAAAGGCCGAAAAAAGCCTATGCGATGTGGAGTGTGACACTTCGCAGCCGCAAATCCTTTGTTCTCTCAAGTTGTAACTGCTACAATTCAAATGTAGCTATTAAATTGCAACGAATTCAGACTGATTCTGGATACCATGCACTGGGCGGGTAAACACTGTACCCCCTTATGCCTTCTAGTCCTGGATATGAAGACGGCCTTTGACTCTCTAGCATGTCCCTACTTAAGAGCAGTATTGTTGAAATTGGGACTAACAGGACATTTTATGAACAGAGGGGGACCAGACAAGGCTGCCCTCTATCCCCTTTACTCTTTGCTCTAGCCGTTGAACCCTTAGCTCAGGCTATTAGATGAAACGAAGACATTAAAGGCATAAATATAAGCCACCATCACTTTAAGTGTGCCTTATTCGCAGATGATGTCCTATGTACATTGACAGATCACTGCACTTCAGTCGCTGCCCTCTTTTACCTACTGGGAACATTCTGTAAAGTCTCTGGGCTCCACATAAACGTGGATAAAACGGAAGTTCTAAATATTTCCTTACCCCCCTCAGACTTAACCTTTTTGCAACAGCACTTTAATTTTAACTGGCCCTCTAACCATATTAAATATCTAGGTGTGAATCTCACCCGTAACACCGCACATCTTCACAAATCCAACTATACTGCCATCTACAAAACATTCACCCAAAATCTACTGACATAGGCAAAACACCCTATCTCATGGTTAGGACGTATCCACTCATTTAAAATGAACTTCCTTCCCTGCCTTATGTATTTATTTCGCTCCCTACCGATCACCTTGAATTACATGGATTTAGACAAACCACAGCACCAAGTCTTTAAATTTATATGGCAGAATAAATCACATTCTATTTCTAAATCAACTATGTTCATCCATAAATCAAAAGGAGGTCTCTCCTGCCCCAATTTGAAATTATATTTTAAAGCGGCACAATTGGCCTTTGTTCCAATTGCGCACTCCCCTACTCACCAACCTCTTTGGATATTTATTGAGAACTTTATGATGGCCCCATATACGTGGGATTCCATTCCATGGATTCCAAACCCACTGACATGCTTGGGTAAATTGAACAGTCCGTATATAAAGCATTCCTTAAATATTTGGTCATGGGCTGTCCGCAAATTTCAGCTGATCCCGAAGTACCCCACTCCTTCTCCCTTAATACCCAATCCCAGATTCCCGGATACTCTCCCTGCAACCTCTTTATTATGGTGGAAATCCCATAATCTACTGACGGTGAATTCCTGATATCGAGATAATACTACCTTAACATACACTCGACTAAAAGAAGGATTCAATATCCCCATTCAGGAACATTATACATTTTGTAGATTTAAATACTTTCTCTCCACGTTAGAAAATACACTAGGTAAGCCGACTTCAAATTGGTTTAGTAGGTTATGCCTGTCTGCTCCTCTTACAAAAGGTATTGTGGGTATCCTATATGATACTTTTAACTCCCCTCCCGCCACCCCCCTCCCAAAATATATGCAAAGATGGGAAGAAGACTTAAATGGCAAGTGGGATATGGGGAACTGGAAGAACTCTTGGCGAACCCTTACCAGGGGATTTTTGAGCAGTAATATTCTGGAGACCTCTATTAAGGTTCTTCATAGGATATATATCAGCCCAGACAAACTATTTGGATGAAAACGCTCCCCTAATCCTAATTCATTGCTTTAGAGCTTGTCAGATTCCTGGGACCTTTTTCCACACTTGGTGGTCATGTCCCCTGGTTCAGTCTCTCTGGACCAAGGTTTTCCACTTAGCCTCAACCATATTTGGCACGCCTGTTACAGCCTTAGACATAGGCCTGCTAGGGCACTCTGTCCCCTCACTATCAAAATATCAAAATAGACTCCTTCAGTACTTAATGCTAGCAACAAAGAACCATATAGCCAGGCAATGGAAATCTCCCACTCTTACTTTACAACCAGTCATCAAAAAGATGAACTACATTGCTATAAATGAAAGGCTAACCCATTTACTGGAGGACCGTATGCCTATTTTTCTCCCGATATGGAATCCCTGGATTCATTCTCCCTATAGCCCCCCTATCACGTGAAGTCTTCTTAATTAACATTGTGCTATATTTTGCTAATTCTTACATTGGAGCTGCGGACCGAGGACTGGAGGAGGCGGGACAGGCGGTGGAGCCGAGCTGGTAACCAACAGGACTTATACTTCAATACCCTTGAGACAAAAAATTGTTTTCGAATTTAAATTTCATGTGTAGTCAACAATGCTTTTTATTTTTCTCTTTTATTATACGGTTTTAGCTCAATTAGAGTTATATTGGGTTCTATGTTACTGTGAATGCCAGAAATTGGAGAATGTCGACATTCACTGGTGAATGTCGACACACACCAAAATACGCCGGTGAAAGACAGAATATTTCGTTCCATTCTTGTACATTCTGACCCTCACCGGTGTATGTCGACAATCACAGCTCTGCTCTGGTGGAAGTGCAAAAGGGAGGAGCCGGCGAAGAGGCGGCCGGCTCCCTCTTCCGCTGAATCCTTCGTTCTGCTGAGATAGGGCGACGTCGTTTATACTAAATGGATACAGCAGTAAATCGCAATCGTTTTTCTTGAAAAAAAGTTCAATGCATTCATTGCGGGTAAACGAGAAGACAGTCCTTTTTATTTTTATTCTCTCAAGAAAAGTACTCTAAAATACTTTCCGAAGTGGTTTCTGCTAAAAACTAAGCGCAACACGCCTTTGGATTACAGATGATTAAAACCTTTTTTTTGACGTTTTAAAAAACGAACGATGGAGAGAAGTTAATTGTACCATTGAAAGCAGGGTGATCGATTTTACGGTATTACGTTACCGGTGAAGAATCGTTCGGTATACTAGACGAAACTCGCGGCAGAATAGGCCACGGACGAAGAACGCGTACACTTAAAGAGTTGCAAGTTAAATACCCAAAAATATTACATACAAAGTTGTAACGTTGTATTTAAATTTATGCGAACAGTGTCAAATGAAACGCAGCGCACCTAAGAGGCTATACGCTCTGTCATTGCAAAAAAAAAAAAGGAAGCGTTCCGCAAATAAATGCAGTTGGAAAAGCAAGGGACTCTCGTGCAATTCAAAGTGTCGTAACAGTTGAAGTAGTTGCAATAAATAAGATTGGAATCGCGTATCAATCTCCGACGTGTTCGACATTCACCATTAGCGCACGGTGAATGTCGACATTCACCGGTGTAAGTCAGAAATAAGGGTATTTAGCAAATATTTCGGACATACACCAAACGGCTAGGTGAATGTCGACATTCTCCAATATCGGACATTCACTGTAACATCTATACAACATAGTTAGTTTTTTGTTTTTCTTTTCTGTTCGTTTCTTACTTCGGCACTGGATGTTTGCTCTGCTAGACCGAGCCTACCAAACTGTTTTATTTTAGGTAAACTTTTTCCTTAGAAAATTGGAAAAACTTAGGTAACCTGGCTACCCTTAGACCTTCCCACAAGTGGGGATAGATCTTTTTGGTTAACTTGATTTTGACTATTATATGGTATCTTCTTATGGTGTAATGTAATGTTAACCTTTTCTTCTTTCTTTTTCCCCTTAATTGGGTATGACTGTATGTTAATAATGTCAAACTGCTACTTGGCTTTTATGTTATCCTCCGGTTTATTTGGTTACCTAATAAAAACCTTTGAAAAAATAAATACAAAATTGCAACAAATTCACTTGCGTTGAACCCCATAACACGCAAATGGAGCCCAAAGACCAACGAGTGATAGAGAGGACTCGCAAGGGGGGTAAAGTCCAATTCGTAGCACTGTAAATGCAAATAAAAACACATTACTGTACTTTTCATAAAAGGGAAAGTGATGTTAGATCTTAGAATTAATAGCACAACATTCTCAAGCTCGCAAATCAGCCCAAACAAATACTTTATATCATGTTTGATTTCCGTGTTATATCAATTACGGCAATCAATGTGTTAATACATATAATGGAACTCGCATGTGATAGAATTTCATATTTACGCCTTTATTAATTTTGCATTGTATGTAAAATGTGGGTCCGATCGCAAATTGTAATTGTAGCCCGTAGGAATTGGAATCTAACCTCTCCTTTTTCAGTGATGTAATGATGATGATCTATTTTTCCATTGGCTCTGTCATAACCCGTAACTAAGGGGTTTGACTAATTGATCCTGCGCAGGGCAGCAAAACTAAATTTCAAGCCCGCAGCAGATGTGGGTCTCTTGTTGCCGATACGCGGCCGAATTTAATGTGGCTGTTAGTTTAATAATATGTTTTAAATGGACCTCTTAAAACGAATATCTTTTTAAACATTACAAAATTTATATCAAATAAAAAAAACATTATTAAAACTTTTTTAAACTTGCTACAATTCTGCAAATCATGCACCAATCATCTCTGGCTGAAGCTCATGGCTCATAATGTATACTACAATATTGGGTTCTTTCTGCTCTTCTACCTTCACTGTTTTGTAATGTTTTATCTTTTCTTGCTTCTTAAGCTCTGGATCCTAGATATATATTTTTGGCTCCACTATATACTATAAACTATATGCAAATTTAAATTTAGATGATGCATTTGGATCTCATTTGAATTAAATTATCAAGCTAATTTGTATTTTTGCACTTTACTGTTCATTTATCTGGTATATGCACATTGCACATTATTATATTTCAGCTACCTGGAATTTTGTGCTTAGTTATCATTTTTTATTATCATACAATTCCATGAATGCTCATTATTTGAAAAAGGCACGCCTCTCAGAGCTTATTATACTTATAAATCAGTTTTTATGTAATGGTACGTTCAATGAAAAAAAATCATACTGTAGAGCATTTCCAGATATGTTTTTACCAAATGAAAAAATGGGATATTTTACAACGAGAGGCATATTTTTCCGTCTGTATTTCTTTATCTGCTTATTTACCAGAAGCGTTGTTCCATCAGCACATACATAAACTATTTGATAAAGCTTATATTAAGACAATTCTCCTCATAAATGTTATCCAGTGGCTTGAATGTTTTGTCATGAATAGTAATGGCTTTACGGATAGTATCTGAAACAATCTGTGTTTGTGAGTCAAAAACCAGTAAGGAGATTGTACATTTATTTGTTGAAAAGAAGCTTCATGCCAATGCTTTTATATGATCTATATGTGACTTCTATCTACACCACAACATATATTTAATAACTAATAATTTAATAAGTAGAGTGTAGTTAAAGCATATTTTTCTTTGTTGCCTGAAACTGTGTTTCTGGGTGTTGTTAATTTAAAAAAAAATTATGTCACAGCACTGTATAAACTCATTTCAGTGTGTTAAAGGGCTCTCTAAAGAGTACTTTGGTAGGGCCTGATAAGCTTATGTAACCTGGGGCAAGGTTTAAAACAAATTTAAATGTTGAAATACACAGTAAAATATTAATAAAGTGGTTTTAAAGAGTCTTTTATAATAACACTAAAGTGGTCCTTTTATCCCATGTTGAATTGTAGTGATCAAACCTTATATAGCTAAAAAATAGTGGTATGTTCTGACTTTATTCCAAAAGCAGTTTGTACTATGATAAAATGATACTTTTAACCCCTACAATACTCATCATTTGCTTTATTACAGAGAATATATTTTTTAAAGCTTACCTATACATAAATGACGGCATAATATTATATTAAAAATTGTGTGTTCTGTCTCTCTTTGTGTGCACTCTCACTGTGCACCCTGTCTCTCTCTGTGTGCGCCCTCTTTCTTTGTGGGCCCTCTTTCTTTGTGGGCCCTCTCCCTCTCTCTGCGCCCTCTCCCTCTCTCTGTGTTTACTCTCTCTCTGTGCTCTCTCTCCCTCCATCTCTCCTTCTCTCTTTCCCCCTTCTCTGTTTCTTTCTCTCTCTCCCATCTTCTCTATCTCTCTCTCCTTCTCTCTCTCTCTCTCCCTCCTTCTCTCTTTCCCCCTCATTCTCTCTCTCCCTTCCTCTCTCTGTCTCCCCCTTCCTCTCCCTCCATACTTCTCTCCCTCCCTCTTTCTGTCTTCCCCTTCCTCTCCCTCCATCCTTTTCTTTCTCCCTCCTTCTCTATCCCTCCCTCCTTCTCTCTCCCTCTCTCTCTCCCCCTACTTCCTTCTCTCCCCCTCCCTCTCTTTTCCATTCTCCTTTTTCTGCCCCCCCTTCAGCAGTGCACAATGCCCTGCACTCATTGCTCTTTGTGTTACACACCTTGCTCTTTATATTATAGATATATGGTGCTGTTCTTTTTCTTCAGATCCAAAACATCAGCTGGACATACAGCTGGCTGGACAATACACTACAAACATTTCTACAGGAAAAAAAAAGAAATAGCAAAATGTCATTAGACTGGTTTCAAACACCCAAGGAATGTAATCATCTTACTGGATAAGGATGATGGATAATACAGTCCCATGATGACTTATTGTATGAAAAGGACATGCCCCCGGACTCATTATACATTCAAATCAGATTGTTCAAGAGTAAAACCATCATTAAAAGAAAAAAAACAGAATCATTTTCAAATATGCCTCTTCATGTATAACAAAGAAAAATGGGCTATTTTATAGCCAGAAGCATATTTTTTCTATCTGTATTTCTGTTGTTTACCAGAAGGTTTTGTTCTATCAGAACATACATACAATATTTGTTAAAGCTTACATTTAAGGCTCTTCCCCTTTCAAATGTAATCTGATGGCTTGAATGTCTTGAGATGAATAGTCAAGGCTTTGTGGACAACATCTGAAAAGGATTGTGTTTGTGAGTCGAAAAAATAGAATATATATGGTAGATTTACGTATTGAAAAGAAGCATTCAATGAAAGGTTTTATGTAACCTTTATGTAACTTACATTTCTACATACATTAGTATGTATTTTATTGAACTACAGCAATTTGGTAATTGATTGGTCGCTCCAGGTGTTCCCCAAGCCAATCAGAACAACTACTTCATAGGCCCGTTTAAGCCAGTTGGTTAGTTTGAAGCACGTTGCCAAACTATCCACTGATTAGCTAACTCCAGGCCAATCATGGACTTAACGGCGTAGGCCTAGTTCTCATTGGCTGTTTAAGCAGGGATTTCAAAATTGCTTTTGCATTCACCAAGTTAATCTTTATGCTTCCCTATTGTTTAACCCCTTAAAAATGTTCACCCCAACCTGAAATGAAGTGTCAGTCTTTTGAGAACAAGTAATGATGTCTTGTGTAATCTTTTTCTATTTTTTATTTTATTCATCAAAAATACAAAAACGCCTCTCAAACGAGTACATTAGACACACAAATAAACAAACATACAAACATACCATCCAAGGTGAGGAGAAGGAAGATCTACCTTTGCTTAGACGTTTGTTGGAAAGTTGTCAGCGGATTATTAATCCCACAATAACCATTTTGAAATAGTTTTGTTTTTATTATCAGAATAAAATTTATGTAAGAAAGTCCAGTTCCATTTGTCAATTTTGCGATATGATAGCGCTAATATTATTCCAACTTGGAAGGGAGACAATTTTCCATTTGTAAACTATTAACCATTTGGGGGCAAGGAGGATATGTTGCACCAAGCTAACTTTGGTACGATCTAACTCCTCAGGGAACATGTGAAATAAGAATACCTCCGGGGAAGGTTTTATCTCCTTTTTTACTATTCTTGTTATATGTTCTGCACACATTGTTCAGAAATTTCGCATTTTTTTCACATTTCCACCACATATGGGCTTGAACACCTTTCGCCATGCATCCTCTCCAACAAGAATCTCAGTTAGCTTTTGGGTCTTAAAACTGCTATATACCATTTCTGCAAAATGTTGTAGTGTATCTCATTAAATGACATGCACCTTGTGTACCTTTCAGTAACCAGGCAGGCATTAAACCAATCCTTGTCATCCCTTTTTAATCCAAAATCATGATCCCAACTACTCATCGCTCTTGATTCATGTATCTCTTGTGTGTCTTCTAATAATTTATAACAATTAGAGACCGAGAAATTACTCTTACCCTTACTGCAGAATCTCACAAACCCAGTAAGTTCTCGACATTCCCTCATACTAAATCCAATCTTTGCCACTAATTGTTTCAGTGTGTTATATTGCAACCCGTGTGTCTTTGGATTGTTATTGTCTTGTGTAATCTTCAGGGTCTAAAACCGTTGTTTAATATTTTGTGCCAGAATCTTCCTCTAATCCTAATAAGAGAAGCCCCACCCAGTCAATGCAGTGAGGGGTCCCATGGATCCAGGGTCATAATAGCTGCAGGACAAATTGAATCATCCTCCAGCGCTGGCCTGTATAATATTAGTAATTAAAAATGATTGCTGCAAAAGCTAACAAATATACTTTAACTAGCGACTTGCCCATCAAAAATGACGGAAATAAAATTTGAAGCCTGGCAATGCTGTTTGCCACAAAATGCGAGGATTTGGCCCCTCTGAGCACCTTCAGCGCTCATCACGAGCCTCTTCCCTGTCTACTTTACTTTTTTGCCGCTCATTGTGCCAAGCAGCACCTTTCCTGCTTTGCAATGATCCCCTTCAGTGCTCATTGCGACCCCCATGATGAGCGCCTTTGTCGCTTATTGTGTGGCTCGCAATGAACGCCCTCTGCGCTCATTGCGAGCCTCTCCTGTGTACTTTATATGTCTGTGTAGTTTGGGCGCCTACTGGCTTGAGTTAAATGTTACTGCCTTGTAGTAAGTGATTCTGGTTTGCGTTAAGTCTTAGTGCTTAGTGCTCGTACTTCGCCCTTCAGCCTCGTCTCAAATTAACTTGCAACCTCACTCACAGGCTCCCTGGCTCTCTCCCTGTGCTGTGTGAGTGTGTAAGTGAATTTGAGTCATATTTGTGTGTGCATGTTTATCCAGTTTGGCGGTTCGGCCGTTAAAGTCATATTTTTGCAAGCCCTGCAGTTCATCTACGTGCTTTGGGTCCTAAGTCATACAGCCCGTACTTTTAGTCCTGCATGCCTCAACTGCTTGCCTCGCTTTGCGTGGCTTGCAGTGCAATGAGCACCTTTGGCGCTCATTGCATCCTAAGCCCTGTGTGCCTCAACTGCTCACCTTGCTTTGCGAGGCTCACAGTTGCGGCCCTACAAGCGTGTCAACAACTCACAGATTGACAACTATTATATGTGATCCCTGTATAACTGCATAGGTTTGCAGTCAAGTTACAATTTTAGGAAGAAATTTAATATTTTGTAGAATTATACAAACATTTTGATCACTATTTATTCCAGTTGTTAAAATTTATATGGAATTTCAGCATCCCTTTAAGATATGATAGAGATTAATTATAAGCTTGCAGCGTCGCCTTTATTTTCTAACTCCTATTTTTTGAGAAACATTTCTCTGTGAGGTAGATATGACCTCTAAATGTCTGTGCACCAACATGGAACATCCCAGACATCTGCCTAGAATTACTCAAAATTAATATTAAAAAATTAAGGTTAATATGTGTGTCCTAATTTCAAGTCTCTTGTGCTAATTTAGCCCTTGCATCCCTTTTGTGAAACTTGACATGGCACCTAAGTGACCTATTAGGATAATATGTTGAGAGCACCCTTCCTATTTGCTGCCAATTAGACAGCTGTTTAGAAGCGAGACAATCACTTTTCTGGGCCCTGGTGTAGTATTACACAAGCTGCACAAAAATATACTGGTTAAAGTGGAAGGTTAAGATTGTATGAATGTTATATTTAATGGGGAAAGAGAAAATATTTATGCAACAATACAATATTGTTTTAATTTCTATTAATTAATTGCAAATATAACTTCTTTTTTTTGCAAACCTACCAGCTGCTGATATAATTGTTTTCCCCATGTTTTAGGTTGCCACCAAGTACTAGCTGCCCTATGGGCCAATCTTCCATATACTGCAAGCATTAATAAATTAATAAAAAAAAAATTCACTTCTTTCCACTAGACAAACTAGTCCTCTAGTGATTTATGAACCTTTAAGGACCTACAGAACTGAAAGAGGCAAATAGCTTGGCTGTTTGCTTTAAGAAAAGTATCATGATCCTTACAGCAACCAGAAGAGTTAATGGCATCTTAAGGCAAATTAAAAAATGTGCTATGTCAGCATCTGGTTGGTGTGATTTGCTTTAGGGATCAAACTTCCCTCTTATTTGCAGGCCCTGAAAGGGCTACACGTCATATGCTTGGTGACAATGACTATATACCCTTTTTTCCTGCATCAATATATTCGGCAGCTTTTTCCTTTCTCTCCTTGAGACATCTGAATCTCTTATCTCTCCCTTGTTCATTTCCTGAACTTTCAAGTTGTTATGGTTTATAATCATTTTAGGACCCGCATAGGTGAGTGAGGCAGTTTGCTGGTCTGTTTGCTTTTAGAATAGTTCTTTGATCTTAGGGCTCCCTATGGGTAATAGAGTGCTTCAGATGTGGACTCATTGCTCACTGTGCCTTACAGAGTGAAGATGCACCACACTGACTAGACCCACAGAGGACGAAGCGAGGAAAAAAATGGTGAATGAAAAATGTAAAAAATCTGAAACAGGATGAAAACGAGGCTTACCAATGCCAGGCACGCTCGTGATGAGCGCCGAAGATGCTCAGAGGAGCAAAAGCCTCACATTGTGTGGCAAACAGCATTGCTAGCCTTACAATTTTATTCCCGTCATTTTTGACAGGCAATTTTCTAGTTTTATATACTGTAGATATGTGTTCAGTTTTGAATGCAACTTCCTATTTAAGAGATAATTATAAAAAATATGTGTCACCTTTATTTTTTTATTATTTATACTACTAATTTTCAATTTCACTCATTTACCAATGAAGTAAATGCTTTCTCTAAATGTCATTACACTAAGATTGAATGAGTTGTATAGTTACTGCTGGTGCAGCAAGTGCAAAACACCAGAGCCTACAATAAAGCAGTAGGCCACTGCTTCTGGAAGCTGTCTGGATTAAAATCTGACTTTTTATTTACTAGAGAAGGGTACAAATAATCATCACTGTAGTCGTTATATAACCATTATCATATTTTTGGGCTTTTTTTTATTGATCGCGACAGGGTGTATTGAGAAATTGCAAGGGGAGCACCCGGGCCCCCTCTATTCACAAGCTTTATTCAGATACTGGTATGAAACATCCCAAATTCATACACAAAATAAGGTTAATATTTGTGTCCTAAATACATTCCACTTGGCTAACTTAGCACTAAAATCCCTTTTGTAAAATTTGGTCTAAGTTCCCTAATAGGATAATATGTTAGAAGCACTCTTCCAATTTGCTGCCAGTTAGACAGCTGTTTTGAAGCAAAGAGGTGCTTTTTTTAACTCTAGTGTAGTATTATACAAGCTGCTAAGAAAACATTCTGTATCCATAATGGTGGAAGATTATGATTTCGTTGAACATTAGTAATTTAATGTAACAAGGAATAATACTTGTTTTAATTACCATAACTGAAAAAGTTAGAAGAATTGAAGAATTTTTGAAAATTGCTTTTCAAAAAATAATGGAGCAGGTGTATTTTAAAGGGATTTGAGTATGTCAAGGACAGGGAAAGGTATATATTTTTAACTTAATAGCATGTACTTACAAGGACTAAGTAAACTGCACCACATATTCTTTTGAAAGTACATATATTTGAAATTCACGGGTAAAATATATAATAGGCAAAGCAAGAAAAAATAGATCAAATTATCATTCTGAACATGTTTCTTTTCAACAATTGATGAAATGGAGTATACGGGTCCAAAAAAATTTCACTTCTTTTCCATGTTCACCACATACATAAAAATATCCCATACCCAACTAAACAAAATATCCCATACACCACAACCTTTCCAACATTTTTCTGAAGCACTGAATCCAGTTCTGTGTAGCTTACATGCAATGCCAGCTCTGTTATTTGGGCAGAGTCATGGCCCACCAAAGCACCAACTTACATGTGATGTTACCAAGTGCGTATAGAACTCAGGCCCTGTTTAGTAGGAACCATGCATGTGGTGAGTATCTCCTTGTCACTTGTTTCAGTTTTGTGTTCTTGCTATTCAGTGTTGTAAAAATAAAGATGTAATTTTGTGAAGAACAAAGCAAAAAAATGTATGTATAATGAAAATACTCATATTATTATTATAGTTTATTTATAACACGCCAACATATTCCGTAGCTCTGCACATAAATTAAGTTCAGACAAAGATAAATACAAATTAACATATAGCAAAGCAAGAAGGGCCCTGTCTTTGAGCTAGGAATCCAATGTCCAAGGTGCATTCCCAAAGTACTTAGGATAGAAACTCACAGACTTACAATCTAAGGTATAGTGAGTGGAAAAGAAGGAGAGAGAGGTGATAAGCGTGTTAGGGTGGAAGGTGACACGCTTCTTTAAAGAGATGCGTTTAAGTAAAGTTTTATATGTTTTGAGGCAAAAGGATAATCTGGTGGAGCGAGGCAAGGAGTTCCAGAGACTAGGGGCAGCATGAGAAAAGTCCTGGAGGCGGGAGTGAGAGGAGGTGACAAGAGTTGTAGAAAGAAGAAGGTCATTAGCAGAACGAAGAGGGTGGGTGGGGGAGTATTTGGAGATGAGAGCAGAAATGTAAGGGGGAGCGTTATTGTTGAGGGCTTTGTAAGTTAGGGTCATGATTTTAAATTTTATTCTTGAGGCTAAGGGAAGCCAGTGGAGTGATTGACAGAGAGGTGATGCCGACACTGAATGTTGTGTATGGAAGATGAGTCTAGCAGAGGCATTCATAATGGATTGAAGTGAAGATAGTCGGGTAGTGGGTAGGCCAACAAGAAGCGAGTTGCAGTAGTCTAGTCGAGAGATGATGAGAGAGTGTATAAGGATTTTGGTTGTGTCTCATATGCTATTTTTATAGCTTATCTTGCTTCTGTGTCCTAATATTACTGCTATATAGTATAACACAATCTTATGATTATAGTATGTCTGTAATTTGACACGTAAAAATAAATCTTTACCATGACATGAAACACACTGAACCTGTAGATATTATGTTCAAGCATATGGTAGGGAAGAGAGGTGCGATTATCACATATATACTTGTGGTAATTGCAGGTTTGTCGGTCACGCTATGTTAAAAATTCTGGGTTGCGCATGTGCAATAGCGTGACCGACAAACTCGCAATTACCGAATTATGTGCTGCATATTGCCCCTGCTAAGTGTGTGAGCTGCGCTGGGAGCATTGCGCTAGGAGATGCCCAGAGCCCCTCCAGCTAGGCTGACCCCCTTTAGCTAGGCTGAGGAGCTCTCCCACAGCAGGCGGCTCCCCTCCATGTCTGCACATCACCGATGATCCCCGAGGGTCACCATGGAGGCAGCTCAGCAGGACCAGCGAGAAGAGAGATAGAGACACAGGGGAGGGATAGGGGGGAACAGACACAGGGGGAGAGAGAAACAAGGGAGGGAGAAGGGGAAAGAAACACAGGGGAGGGAGAGGGGGGAGAGGGGGAAAGGAGGCACAGGAGTGGGAGAGTTGGAAAGGAGACACAGGGGAGGGAGAGGGGGGAAGGAGACACAGGGGAGGGGGGAAGGAGACACAGGGGAGGGAGAGGGGGTAAGAGAAATGGGGGGAGAGGAGGGGGAAGAGACAGAGGGGAGGGAGAGGGGGGAGAGACACATATTATAAAATTCTATAATGCCGTCATTTTTGACAGGCAAGTCGCTAGTAAATTATGGTTACATAGTGTCACAACCTGCTACTTGCTTGGGCTTGAAAGGATCACTAGACCGATTCTACCAAGCAGGTTGGAGGTTGGTTTGTATCCCCACTAACAGGATATCAAATGTCCACCTGTTTAGGGAATTGGGACACACTGTATAATAACTGCTGTTACTCCAATATCTGCAACTATGGCCTCTCACTTTGGGGATAGTCTGACTGCTAACCTGAGAAAGGAGGCATTACTCCGGGGCCCTGGGTTGTTGGCCTCTATTTTGCCCTTGTCTCTTATCCCTTAACCCCAATCCCTGTTCCTCCAGCCCTTCCTTCCTATTGCTCCACTTGTACCCTTGGAGAGCCCATCCAGACCTTTCCGGCATTCTCATACTCCCCATAACCTTAGTTCTTCTGCCCCTAGGCCAGGGGTCTGCAACCTTTAAGACAAAACGAGCCACTTGGACCCGTTTCCGAAGAAAAAAAACTGGGAGCCGCAAAACCATTGCGACATTAAAAACAAATATAACACTCCATATATTGTTTCTTAACATAATGCTATATATAATGAGGGCCCAATGTCATCCTCGTCATTATAAAAATATTTTCCCTCACAATGTAGTAGTGGCCACCATACATGCCCCATACAATGTAGTAGTGACCATCATACATGCAGTGTGTGGGCCAAGCTCCACCCCTGAGGCATCACTGCACTTCCATGTCCCCTTCAATGCAGTATGTGGGCTGGGCTACCCCCCACCTAAGGCATCACTGCACTTCCATGCCCCCTTCAATGCAGTATGTGGGCTGGGCTACCCCCCACCTAAGGCATCACTGCACTTCCATGTCCCCTTCAATGCAGTATGTGGGCTGGGCTACCCCCCCCCCCCTGAGGCATCACTGCACTTCCATGCCCCCTTCAATGCAGTATGTGGGCTGGGCTAACCCCCCCCCCCCCGAGGCATCACTTCACTTACCTCACACTAGCGGACGCGCCACTGCCCTCCGATCTAACAGCGGGCAAGAAGGTGACGTTGGGCGTCGGGATGGTGTGTGATTAACGTATGCACTGCCCCCATGCGACGTTACAGCCAGTACAGCGCCCGCCACAGTGGGGAGTGTCGGCGCGTACAATGCGTTCCTCTCCTCGCTAGTATCCGCCCCGGAGCCGCGGCAAAGGTGTAAAAGAGCCACATGCGGCTCCGGAGCCATGGGTTGCAGACCCCTGCCCTAGGCCTATAAAACGTGCTGAGTATCTTTGTGTTCACATTGTGTATGGTTGCTGTATCAGAGAGAGAGAGACAGAGGTCCAGAGGTATTGTGGGCACTTCAGAAAAGCTTCCAGGAAGTGTGTATGGTTGCTGTATCAGAGAGAGAGACAGAGGCCCAGAGGTATTGTGGGCACTTCAGAAAAGCTTCCAGGAAGTGTGTATGGTTGCTGTATCAGAGAGAGAGACAGAGGTCCAGAGGTATTGTGGGCACTTCAGAAAAGCTTCCAGGAAGTGTGTATGGTTGCTGTATCAGAGAGAGAGACAGAGGCCCAGGTATTGTCCACATGTCAGAAAAGCTTTAAGGGAGTGTGTACACACTCCTTTAGGATACACTCAGCTAGTTTGGGTGTGGGTGATGATTGGATTAAAATAATTGGGAGATGAAATTTAGAAAAATGTTCGACCACTATTATTTAAATCCTTTTTTTGCAGGCCTCTCTCCTCAAATCATCTGGATCATAAGACATTCTTATATTTATTGGGTGGGAATGACATCTGCAGTTCACGACAACGGATTATAATTGGGTTTTGCAAAAGGACCAAATGCAATTATGTTGGTTTGCGATAACGGATTTAAATGGGAGCGTATTTTGCTAGAGGTGGTGCAATATGCTATGTGATTTGTTTCACCAGACGTTTTAGTGATACATGCTGGTGGGAATGAGTTGGGGGTTATACCTCTAAAATATTTAATTTACATTCCTTGTGAAAGAAATCACAATTTAAAGTGTAGAAGATAAAGATTCACCCTGAAATTTGGAGGTTTTATATTCTAGCATAGAACTCAAATCAAAGGAGAGAGTTATCCAGATGAAAAGGCACCATTTGACTCTATAAACCAGGGTAAAGATACATAAATAAAGTCATCAGAGTCAGCTTTTTTATTGATATTAATAAACGATATTGCAATTTTACAATTTCCCATTCTATATTTTGTGTTTAAGCCATTAAAGGTTAAGTTTTAAATTAATACCTAAAGGGCATTGCAAAAAGGTATTTCTATTTTGACCAGTCTATCGGTCAAATTTGATCTGTTTCAACAATTAAATATCTAGGATTATATTCCCTAAAATATAGGCTAACACAACCGTTAGGTTATTTAATTGTGTTCAATAAAGAAGCTGTTGCCTTATCTACCAAGTCTATTTGTGTGTGGTCTTTTTTGTGTCCGGTTTCTTATGGGGTTAATCCATAGTGGACAATGCATAGGTCACAACGTGTACACAGAAAAATAACTAACCTTAACATGCAAAACCAACGTGAATGAAATACTAGCCCTATCCTTCTTCCACCACCCATATTTATAGGGAATGGGTGGTGGGTTAATACAAAAAATAACAAGGGAAAGTGTTAATATAATATACACTATATTAAGCCTTCTCTGCAGTTGGGAAGGGTAATGTAATGTGCAGAGATTTATTACCTCCTTACGCCTAGCACCCTGGGCTATAATAACATTCTAGTTTCCCCTTGGACATCCTCAATAACCAGGCTGCTGGATTTAGGCGGTCTTTCTCTCCACCCCTTAATACTTTGGTGTAGCGCTATTAACCCTTAATATAATAGCTCAACATCAGTCCCTAAGGTATCATCACCCTCCCCCATCCTACCCTACCTACCCTAACCCTAGGCAGTATTATTTTCTCCCTACCCACACCCCTAGGTCACGGGGTGGTATCTTATCTATAGCCCCAAAAACCTTCTATAGGATTTAGCAGCTAAAAGTACACTGGTTAAAAAAAAAATAGCATAACATCAAAATAATTACATTAAATAATACATGAAAGCCCTTGATCCTCAATTGGGGCCATAACGTTTGTCACCAGTGTACAATTACCTTATGATAGTTCTAACCAATGAATATACACAGAAAGCTCTTTTTTGTATTATTGAAGTTTGATTTCCATTGTTTGCATCACAATATAATTCTGCATACAACTATCTTCTTACATTTTATACTTTTATATTTAGTGGCTTTTTCATCTGTTCACTCTAACAAGAAAATATATAACATTTACCTCTCAAACATGTTATTTTTTCTCAAAAATATATTTTTTATCCAGTAAAATCTATTAATACATTAAAAAGACTATTTTTAAATCTATTTTGCTATCTTCTCTTTGTTGGATTCTGTCACTTAGAAAATGTTTTATACAAAGAAGACTTTGATTTTCCAGTGTTTGAATATTAGAACACCCCTGGTGTGTTTCGTAGCATGAGTCCACTTGATTGGCACCTGAATCCCAGACTTATCCACTGAGAGGATCCAGAAAGTCCTTCGTATTCTTCTACTAATTCTGTTCTTTTTTGTACTTTTTTGTTTATTAGTTTCTGAGTTACTTTCAAACTCACAGGTTGAGTGAGTCCAAGTTACAATGAAATCCTCAGAAAAATAGACAAATAGTGAATTGAAGGACAACTGTAGTCTTATATTTAAAATAAACTTTTTTTAAGTTAATATTGTTATTGAGAAAGCCACATTCTATATAACAATAGTAGACCATTGACATTGTAACACCACTATGAGTACTTATAAAGAATAGCAATACACAATATCTTTCCAGTAAAGTATCAAAGCCAAGCAATGCTTCATATTTAAAACAATATAAAAGTTAATTGATGCTCCTTACTTTTTTATTTTGGGGAAAAAGGAAAATAATAGGAAAAGGGGAGGGGAGATTCTGTGAAAAAAGGAGTGAGGGGCAAGGGGTATGGTGTGAATTGTAGTTAGATCCATTGTCTAACACAGCACACTGGATTCTCCATTTTGCCTTCTCCACACTAAGGCGCCATATTCTATTAGCTACTCTCAAATGCCTCAAACTTAACAATTTGGCTGCGGTTTGTTTTTTTTAAATAAATGTTTAGATGTATTCTATTGACTTCAGCTCGAAAATTCTGACGGCAAGGCTGAACTGGTAAACCCTTACTTTTTAAGTCTTATTTGAGGGGCCGTGATCATATGATCTGACATTATTTAAGCAATCCTGTAATTTACTTCATAGACACAGCCAATAGTAAATGAGTCCACCATCATGACGTCAGTAAAACATGGTTATACGTAATCTGCACGCGCAGGCTACAAATTAATTAGTGCCAATAAGTAATATTTGCCAATCAGACTCACAATCAAGCAATCTATAAAATGCATTAGATCATCTGTTTTAGTCCTTGTGATATGTATTAACCTCTTGAGTCCTGGGATCAATATTACTCAGAAATAACAGATAACATTTATATTTTTTAATTGCTTATTTGTGGGGTTGAGGCCATTGTGCAATTAATTCTAATGTCTTTCCATACCTTTCCATGCTTTTAAAGTTCAGTATAGTGTGTTTAGTAGCTGTCACAGCTTTAATAAGTGTTTGAAAAAGCCCTGCGAGTCCTTTTTGTATTCGTAATATTTTTGACAGAAACTTGATACTTTCTTTTAGTTGCTAGTCAGACTTTATTTGTGAGCTAGGGCAATCGGACGAATAGAATATCGATTTTGTGTAACTTCAAGTAGAGCTCAAAATATTTGAGCTGTGTTAAAACCAATGGAGTTCTAAGGCCAAATTTGAGTCTTTGGCTGACCTGTAGTGATCGAGGGTGAGTACCTCCTAATCTGTTTGTGAATAGCTAATAGAATATTTGGCAATATTTAAAGCAGTTTTAAGTGTGTATACATTCACGAATTGGGCAATAAAGTAGGGCCCCCAACTCTGCCTAAGACTGTAAGTCAGAATTACTAAAGGGTGAATATTTGAATATTCTCTCTATTCCTACATTTTTTTTTTTGCCTTTAAGAGTTAAATTATCAACAACGTTTTACACATGTCTAAAGAGATATCTAAGTCAACAGAACTGCTGGGTTACTAAAAAACTGTGGCTTTGAGGTCAAGTTGGAACCTTGTTTAGATTTTGGAAAAACATGATCAAGAATTGAATTAGTTGTAAGCATTTGTGGTTAGTGATTGTAAAAAGCTATGTAGCCCAATGCCTTTGGCAGTCATCCTCATTATATATATAGCGGTTAAGAAAGAGGTTTAGACACTCTAACATTCTTGAGTCAGATAGCTTCTGTAAGTACAAAATATCAGACATACATCACATAAGTGAAAGTTTGTCAAGGAGATATCTGAATAGGGCCAGTTCAAGGATTTGTATGCTCGGCTTTTTTTTTAGCTGGCATATTATACATTATGAAACAGATTGCAGTATCTTAAACCTTATCTGAATGCAACAAAACTAGATAGGAAGCTTTTATCACGTTGGCAAGGACTAAAATAGATTACAGGTTCTGTAATGACAATGCCAGTCATAAATCAAACTGACGGAGTGATTCGCGAGGGAGAATTG
The DNA here is from genome assembly GCA_027410445.1 of Discoglossus pictus. Classification (NCBI taxonomy): domain Eukaryota; kingdom Metazoa; phylum Chordata; class Amphibia; order Anura; family Alytidae; genus Discoglossus; species Discoglossus pictus. The sequence goes on from CM050168.1 coordinate 78,979,472, forward strand.
GAGCAATTGAATAGCGATTTGTGATTTTAGCGGCCGCAACTCTTGCAGTCGTGAAAGATCAAAGGTGATTTTAAGAATCGCAATGGATCGCAGCTCGTAGAAAGTAACTCAATCGGAGCCCGCACAAGGAAGGCAATTGAATAGCAAAGTAGCTTGTGACCTCCATTTGCGAGCCCGGATCTCAAAATCGTAGCAATTGGATAGCTGCATGCGCACTGAAGTTGTGCTATCCTTTATTTCATATTTAATTTCCATTCAAAGTCCTACGGGCTTCAACCTCCAAGCCCATAGGACTTTGGAACTCAACCTCCATGTTTCATTCAAGTCCTATGGGCTTGAATAACGAGTTACGGGCTTGGAGGTCATTCAAGTCCGCAGGATTTAGGACAGAAACTAGACATGAAATAAAGTATTGTCTTTTGCCGATGTGCGAGCTTGAGAATGTTGTACTTTTAATTCTAATGTCACCCATTGTGTTCCCCATCATTTACAGTGCTGTATTGATTTTATATTTGCAATTAAAGTGCTCCGATTTTACAGGCTTGAGCCATGAGTTCCGTGCTTGCGTCTGCGATCATGTTCAAGTCCACAAATGCTACTGCCGATAGCATGGTCTCCGATTCTCGTGAACTGTGCCTAACTTTTGGATCCTGCCAATTGAATAGCAGAGTAAAAGTAGAGCAACGTGAGCACGTAACTCAATCGCAGAAAATCGGCTACTTGCGATGGAGTTACGGCCCCCAAATTGAATGAGGCTATAGGAGTTGAAACTACAATCAATTAGTGTTTAGATGCCAGATTAGTAATCTGACTTGCAATCCAGAAATGTAGAAATCAATAAAAATCAATAAATCAACTGTTCTAGTCCATGCGGTTTCCATGATATGTATTAACTCCTTGATTTCCGGGATAGACATAACACAAAAATATGTATCACTTGCTGCTCGGTACTCTTGGTACTCTCGGTACACATGAGTTCACATGTGTAACAATATGTGGCTGGAGTGCAGGATGTTTGAGTCATCCCACTGAAGTAATTGACTAGTTCACAAATTACTTTTAAATTAGAATGCTCTCTTATCAGTGTTGAAGATAACTATTAAAGTGAAAGTGGAGCTGTGCTGGAAGATTAAAAAAAAAGAATTATAGAACTTTAGGCATGATTTTAATTAAACAATTTTCTTAATGTTTTAAATACACCCTTTTAAATACAAGACAAAATATTTTAGACTCTACTGTTTGTTGAAAATTTTTATAATGTTGTTCTAATGTTGTTTGGAATTTTGTGAATTAAAAAAAATTGCACCAAATTTCAGTCAGTCATTAAATAGGCAGTGTGATAATCTCAGAATAATTGGTATTTCTCTCCGCAACTATTGTTTCAGTGCCAAAAACCCAGAGAGAAAAACAAACATGGCATGCAAAAAAATTAAATAAATTAAAAATATATAATTTATTGGTTACTTGCGCAAAACTTTAAAAGGCAGGTTATATTTAAATGCCTACAACTGGGATTTTATGCTCAAACATCATATTAATTCCATGCACATTTATTAAAAGTTAAGTACTTTTTAGATCCTAGATTTTCTGCATTCCAGATGGATAAATCTATGAGCGTGTTTAATTGCAATTAACACTTTTTATTCAAGTAAAAAAATCACTTGATGCCAGGAAGAGCATTTTGGTCCAAAATGTTTAATACAAAAAATAAACATAATGAGGAAACATTTCTTATGAGAATAAAATAATTATTTTGTGCAAGTTAAAAAAAAAAGTCCATTTCGCAATATCGATCACATCTAAAATACTTGAATTTCTATAATTTTTTATACGTTGGTACTTTTGGTATATATTATACAGGAGCATGTATGAACTGAACTCTAGACATGATCTGGAGAAAAGATAATAGGAGACTTCAGTGGTATTTTAAAGGCTGATGAGTGAGCTCCTGATGGTGGGAGATCTCCCCAAACTATTCTCTGTTATCATGTGAAGAAGCATGTACTAGAATTTTTTAACATCTTCAACAAAACTCTATGGGCCTCATTCTATTAGCAGCCGTAAATCGGCCGTAAGGCTGCGATTCCTTGCGGGGGTTCAGTTAACTCGCGATTCTATTATACGGCCCCGCAAGGATCTCCTTTTACGGCCGGCCGCATATCTTGGAACCGGCCGAAATCTCAGAAATATAAAAACTCAAAAATAAATTCAAGCCTGCACTGTACAGCTCTGTAAATGCTAGGGATCATATTGGGGGACATGAGGATTAAAAGTAACCCACTATCAAGATTGCACATCTGCCTAAACCCGAGTTCAAATTAACTGTTTATTTTCCGGCTGCGGCGTGGGTGTGTCTGAGGTGCTCCAAGCACTCTGGACTTTTTACATGGATATTTTACGGATATTAAAAATAAAATATTTTACGGATTTGAGTACAGGATAATTATGTGCTATTTTTTCTAACACCTAAAATCCCTTTATATTCTTCTCAAAGTGCAGGATGGCTTTATTTAAGCTATTTTATGTGCTTAATTGGTGCTAGCGAGACCTCTTTCCTGCAAGTAAGCAGCGGCTCGTTTTTAGCCTTGCAGAGAGGTTTCCCGGAGGAATTGAATTGCAAAACTCTTGCGGCCGTTTTAGATCAAAGGCTTTCCTCTGGCGCGAGCGGCCGCAAGAGATAGCAAGGCACCGGCCGCAAGCCTGCCGGAGCCTCCGGCCGTAAGGGAATAGAATAGCCGAATAGCTTGCGGCCGGTCCTTGCGGCCCCGCAACGGCTGCGGACGCTAATAGAATGAGGCCCTAAATCGGGGCCCAAAATCGGTCAACCAGTCATGATTAATGTACTACGCACAAGCTCCTACCCTTGTTTCCCAAACACTTATTTGACATTCTACAGAAAATGTTTTAGATTCTGCTGCTGGCATGGCATGGGCCATGGGGTGGAATGCAGCGTTGAAAAGATTTGATTGGGGCAAATTTGTAGGGGCATTAAAAAATAATAGGAATTATGTTACACATAGCTTTTTCTATAATTCCTTCCCCTTCTGCCAAGCGTCTGCTTCACTTGATATGTTCAATCTGACGACCAGGAGATTTTTTTCTGCCACCATTTAATTGTGTAAGAATGAGTTTCAGCATTACCTATGACAAATTCTTATCATACAATGCGTTCACTATTTAATTGTTCATGCCCGCTATTTTCATTGCCTTATAACTGCCTTCAAATTTCTCTTATATGGAATAATATCGTTGACCTTGCTTGATCCCTTCTCTACAGATCCCATCTAGAAACTCACAGTATCTAATTTTAATACATCTGCACTATTAAAAGTCTAAACTACCTCTATTGAGCTTCAGTTGCAGACTGAAAACTATTAAACAGAATTTCCACTTTTTAGACCACATATATATGGCAATTTAGAATTAAAAGAAAAGGAGTATTAATTAAAAAAGCATAAACCTATGACAATATACACTTGATGAATGACTTTATCTATACTTTCACATCTATATAGTTTTCTACTGAAAAGTACATGTTTATTTTCTTTCAATATTCATAACTTTATCTTTCATACCATCAAAGTCTCTTACATCACCCCTATATGGTATATATCAAACAGATGGATAAATTAAACTCTACAAAAACTATGCAACAGTTAAAACGACATAGAAGGTTCTCTGTTTTTAATATAAAAAAACAAACTGTGTTTAGTTGTTTATTTAAAAAATCATTTTATTAATTTGTGTATGATGTCCCTTAAATATCAAAGGATTTTAGAAACACCGAAGGCAAGAACATTTTGTCTACCTCGTTCGAAATTAAACGTTCTCACTTTGTAATAAAGGCGACCAGTTCTTTTACTTTAATACACTGTCTCTCAGACCATGATGGCACCTCATTGAATGATGTGGTTGAGAAGAAGCTATGTGATGCCTCATATTTATCATTCAGCAAGGCCCTTAGGCTGGCGGTGGCCCTAGAGCCTTACTAGCAAAACGTGATATAGAATCGGCCTTCCGTATGTTGCCCATTCATCCAATTTGTTTGAATCTGTTAGTTTTACAGTTTGACATTTTCTTCTATTTTGATAAATGCTTGCCCACAGGCTGCTTCTGCTCCTGTTTTTATTTTGATGTAGTTGCCTCCATTTTAAATTGTGTCATTAAACCTCTGATAGATTGTTCATTTATAGAGCATTAAATAAATAATTATCTTTTCACAGACCCAGCAAATGTTGATCCTAATCTCATATTATACAAATCTAGGCTCGGTTTGCTTATACACTTTTATATTGCTTTATGTTGAAATTCAGATTGGAACATAGAATCCAAGCAAAATCATGTTTTTATAGGGACACTGTGTTAAACATGTTCTGTATGCTTTTAGAAAGTAAACAAAACATTAACACAGCCATTAAATGTTATTTTTATTACCAAATTATTCATTACTGCGGGCATGCATTTTTTTAGTCACCTGACTCTACCATTTACTTTGTTAAGAGGGTGTTTTCTTGTAAATGAATGAGATTCCCATTACTGCTGCTGAAAGCCCTGGCACTTTCTAATGTCAGATCCCCAATGTGCACAAGAACTTCCTGTGCAATCAAAGTCTCCTCCCACTTTAGGAAGTTGGCTACCAGAAACCAAAAAAGGAAGTAAAATGGCATAGAAAAGGCAATACATAGTACAGGCTATATTCTTTTATTTATATAATTTTATATTATATTCTAAAAGCATGCTCCATATTTTCAAGTGTATTTCTCCACCCAATTTCTTTTTTTATTATTTTTTTTTAAAAGTGACCATATTGGCTCTCAATATTGACGGACTATAAGTAATGTTCTTTTAAATATACAACACAAAATAGGCACATAAAATGGTTCCAGTTGTTACTAATGTTAATTACATATATAATTAACCAAGATTTACATTTATTCTTTAGAGCAAAACTAAAATCTAATTTCTGAAATTTTCAGAATTGCTTTTCATTAGTTCACTAGGCCCAGAAATCATTCACTCTTCATATAAAAATTTGCCTTACCTGAGGTTGGCAAAATGATTTTATTATTTTGTATCTTAGTTGTGCAGATATTCACAAATATTTCAGGTAGAAATATTAATTATATGCACAACCGTGAAGCCTATAGAGTGAGTAGGAGCTAGAGAGAAAGAGTGAAACATAGATTGGGCACCGAGCATAGGCCTAGGGTAGATTATATAGGTAAGGATATACAATATGTATTTAATGGAAATTATATAAAGGAAAATATATCTAGGTCCATGCACCCCACTACCTAAACCTTTTTAATAAGGGATTTCGTTGTAGTTGTAATTACTCCTCTACCTCAAAGCACCATAGGGTAATAGGAAATGAAAGATCACTAAGGCCCCATTAAGGAGGGCTTGCATGCTGTTAGCAAGGTGTAGTGGCTTAAAATCTATTTTAGTGAGTATGTGAATTCCTTCCAGGTTTTGGTGATCAAAAGTGTGATGCTTTGAATGTATTCAGCAGAGGAAATTATGTAACTGTTAAGGCAATACAGATCCCATAGCTGTACAGTTTATATCTGTTCTCTGATTTATCCTGCAAATTCAGCATTCAATGTTATAAAAAGGGAGCAAGCATCTGGAAAAAAAGAATTTCTAACGACAGATACTGTACTCATTGAACTACACCTACTACTGAGTTAGAAATGAGGACCAAAACTATTTTATGGCAAAATAAATGAGGGCTCTATATATATATATGTATATATATATATATATATATATATATATATATATATATATATATACTTATTTATCTCTCTTATAATTATGTGTACATTATAATTATGTGTACATTATATTTTGGAGAAAACTTAGATATTTCTAAAGCAATTTATGATGAGTTGTCTAATGGCAGATATCTCAAGGCTGAGCTGGGCTCTCTGGGTAACAAACACTTCTTACATCAGAGATGCATCATAATAGATGATGTCACAGAGCCCAGGAGACTATATAAGGAGCTGTGTTGTGAGTCAAAGACATTCACAGCATAAAGATCAAGAGATGAACAGCTGAATAACAGATCATAGGAATCCTTAAAGGAGCAAACTCTACCTTGCAAATGAAGACTTACTGATAAACGGTAAGGCTTAATAATTTGGTAATTACCTGCAAGGCTTAATATTTTGGAAATTAGGTGAATTGTAACTTTCTACTTCTATGTTTAGATTCTATAGTCACAAGTCTCATGTATTTACTGTAATCCCTTGTATCTTTCTGCAGAAAATGGTAGCGCTCTACAAATATAAAATATAATTACATATGTGAGGAGATAACAGCTACAAATATAAAATATAATTACATATGTGAGGAGATAACAGCTGTGAGGTGAGTAAAGAAGTTACTTCAGTTTATTTGTTCTTGACTATATAGACTCTAGGCTGGCCAGACCTCACCATTAATTGGCATGGCAGGGATGTACTTCGTTTTAATGCAGCTCTGCAATTTGTATTTTTTCATAAGTATCTCCCATTATAGGGGAAGTTTTGTCACCTTAATGTATGTGAGTTTTTCCATTTATTCTGTGTATGTAATCTCGAGTGAGTACTTAAGTGAGGAGAGCTGCCTTAGTGAGTACCACAGCGTTTGTTGCTAACTTCTCCAATAAGAATCACCAAGGACCAGATAAGGAACACAAGGACTGGTATTATTAATTTGCCTTAAATAAAAAAATAATAAAACTTACCAAGGTGACATATGAGATAAGTTATATGTTAATTTGGTTGATTTAAGTTTCTTCTTATTACTACCCATACTCACTCCTACCTTGCAGGGAATATTCTCGATACCATAATGCCAGATATGAAAATCCCAGACTGAAGAAACTGATTTTGGTATGGAATAAATGTAATTAATAAAAATGACATAATGGAAATTCCAGTAAAACCTATTGATGAAGCTTAGTAAAGATGAAATAAGCAAACCTGTTATTGTTCTAAAACTAACCTACCGGATAATAATAAGGAGGAACATTTTGAAAATGGGACGAGGCGTATTGCATGATCAATACAGTAGTTATATTCTTAATATATGCAAATGATACACGTAATATGTTGAATGTTTTTAAGAATATAGTAAACAATGAATAATTTATGTAATAGAGTAATTGTTATATATTTATAAAACATGTCTATGAACAAAATTGTAACTCTGTATGTCCTATATATGCTGACAATAAAAACAATAAAAAAATAAAAAAATACACCAACCCACTTACCCCTTCAGTCTATTAACAAGTACCTTGGTATATGGATGGATATGAAAACAACATATATCACAATAAATAATATCACAAAGTCACAAAGCCTAATTAATATATAGATGTAGGGTCTGAAGATCTGCAAGTTAATCTCTGATGTACAAAGCCATTAAATAATACTGTAGACCTATATTTGCATTAAACTGTTTTAAGGAAATAGGTTATTGGTAAGTAGGCACATACAGCCTTTAATTTATTACCCGTCATATATAATTATGATTTATTGGGGCAGCCATTATCTTCTATGTGCAGCTATTCTCTGCATTCCCCACCTGTTGTAATAGCAGGGAATGCAAAAGTGGTGACTCCCGTTACAGTATAATTACATATAATATTTAAAGGCTGTATTTTCAAAAAAATTCTTATGCTTTCTAAAATATATTGGCCATTATCAGTGTATTATAAATTAACTAGAATAATTCCCGTCAAAAAATGACGGCAATGAAATTGTAAGTGAGCTAATGCTGTTTGGTGTATAATAATAAAATAAATAATACATTAATAAAGTAATATACTTTACCTATTTTGAAGTAATATATGCAGGAAGCATTGTGTTGAAGAGCTGGCATGTTGGTGCAGCATTAGTGCTGTGGAGCTGCTGTGTAAGCGTGATGAATGTGTGTAGTGTAATAGTGTGCTTGCGCGAGACAAATCCGTTAGCGTAGCTGTGTACTTCCGCATTGTATACGTTATTGTTCTAAAATGGCGGCTAATGTGTGGTATGCGGCTGTGGCTGATTTAGCGTCCTTCGTTTTGGATATCGTCCGACTTTTTCTGAATATCCGTAGCTGTTTGGTGGTGTTTTGCGTGTTTAGGGTCCTTTAGCCTCGTTTTCGTTTTGTTCGGCGGAGATTTTTTCTCTCGCTTAGGTGATTTTCGGGTGTCTAAACTTCAAAATTTGTACTTAAATCATGGTGTAACTTTACTTGCAGAGGTCCTGGGTGCACCACCTTGCTGTGGGTAAGCTTTTTATGTGTTTGTTGTATATATTTATTGTGTTTCTAATGTTTTTGGGGTCGCGCGGGTTGCATCCTTGTTTTGGAATCTCGTAGGTCTTTTTCGGGAAATTTGTAGTTGTTTGGTGGTGTTTTGCATCTTTAGACTGGTGTAGCCTCTTTTTCGTTTTTTTTGGGTGGCCATTTTTTCTCTCGCTTAGAGAATTTTTGAGTGTCTAAACTCTTTTATTTTGAGTTAAATTGAGGTGTAACTTCAGTTTTCGAGGTCCTGGGTGCCCCCTCTTCCTGTAGGTAAGCTTTTTATGTATTTGTTGTGTGTATTGTTTTTTTCATGTTTTTATGTGCGCAGGTTTTGGCCGATTTTTGCGAGGTCGTAATGGGTCGTAACGTGTCTCATATTTTCCTTTCGTAACTACTTAAGGAGGTCCGCAGTTGCTGGGAAGGAGCAACAGCTTGCATGCTCACAACTATATATGTGATATGTGATGGATTTCATTGGTTTTAGTTCTTTTTCTTTAGAGCCAAGAACTTCCGAAGTGAGTGAAATATTTGACTATATTAAGAGACTGAGAATAAGCTGGACACAGAAATTTGACTACTAGTTCTCAGGTGTCTCCTTGACTTAACACGACACACACTCTTTATCAAAGTAGAAAATGTTAATTACTAGCTTGATCTTAGCTATGTAAGTAGAAATTGGAGTCAGCGTTTGTGTAACATACAATCACTGAAAAACTCTGTCATGTCAGTGAAATGTAACTAACGAAGTAAAAAAAAAAATACTGTGGGAAATACACAACCCAAAACCCTGAACTTAAAATATTTCAAGTCTCCAGAGGACATGTTTTTTAAATGTGTGGACCCCGAACCCTTTACCTTTGCCCTGTACTGAACAACATTAGGAATCTAATCACACTGTAGGTTCTCATTTCATTTGAGATACTCATGGGAAGATGCATATCCACTGGGTCCAAGCCTCCCTTAACCACAGGAGGAGCTGCAAAGATATTAGACCACGGCAGATTTTATTTTAGCACTCACAAAATACTTGCTTAGCATCATAAACTGGTCATAGAGACTGTCTCAAATGTCTTTTAAACCAATGCATTGTCCTGGGAGATTATGTCCTTCTGAATTATTGTAATAAGGCTTAATTTTCTCCTAGGTGGACTGACCCTCTCACCTTGTGCTCCTCACCAATTGATCTGCTGTCAAGGTTGAAGGAAAGGATCAAAATGGTTTCATGGAAGCTCATGCAGCAAGGTTTTAAGCACCTCACTATGAAAAATGACTCTTTACAACCCTCTTGTGTGACTCTTTGCTATACTTGCTCTGTCTGCCATTGTGGTTATCTTCTTGGTCATCAGTTTCGAAGAGTGGGAACAGTGGCAATTCACTTATATAGAGGACATCAACTTAATCTGGCTCCCCACATCTCCTTAAGAATCAAAGCAGGTAGCAGAGAAACTGACTAAAATGTCTGATATAAAGCAGGTAGCAGAGAAACTGACTAAAATGTCTGATAAATCAATCCATCATAGAACTGGGAGATTATGTCCTTTTGAAGTCTCTTTACAAGGTTTCTTTATCTCTTAGGTGGACTGGATCTCACCTTGTGCTCCGCTCCTCAGCAATTTCAACTGATGCCAAGGTTAATGGAAAGTTAGAATGGTTTCAAGGAAGCTCATGTTGCAAGGTTTCAAGCCCGTCACCATTAAAAAGTGTCTCTTCACATGCTGACTTTGTCTGCCATTGTGGTTATCCCCTTAGTCATCAAAGTGTGGGAACAGTGGCAATTCACCTGTGTAGCCGACACCAACTTAACTGGCCTCCTCATCTCCTTAAGCATCATAAGAGCAGGTAGAAGAAAGACAGCCTCAAATGTCTGATGACCCAATGCATGACATTGAACTCTGGGAAATGATGTCCTTGTGAAATCTCCTAATAAGGTTTCTTTATCTCCTAGATGGACTGGACATCATCTTCTGCAATGGAACAACTGTCAAGGTCTAAGGAAAGTCAGAATGGTTTCATGGAAGCTCATGTTGCAGGTTTTCAAGCCCTCTTACCATGAAAAAGGACTCTTCGCAGCCATCTTGTGAGACTCTAAGCATACTCAATCTATCTGCCATCATGGTTATCCCCTTGGTCATCAGTTTTGAAGCTTGGGAACAGTGGCAATTCACCCGTGTAGCCGACACCAACTTAACCGGCCTCCCCATCTCTTTCCATCTCTTTAAGCATCATAAACAGGTAGCAGAGAGACAGTCTCATTTTTTTGATAAACCAATGAATGATATTGAACATAGGGAGATTTATGTTCTTGTGAAGTCTCTAAAAAAATGTTTTATCTCCTAGGTGGACTGAACTCTCTCCTTCTGCTCCATGTTGTGGACTCTCTCCTTCTGCTCCTCACCAAAGTTGAAGGAAAATCAGAATGATTTCATGGAAGCTAATGTCGCAAGGTCTCAAGCCTCCTCACCATGAAAAAGGACTCTTCACAGGCCTCTACTCTCTGCAGACTCACTCACACTCTGGCTGCCATCGTAATTATTCCTTTGGTCAACAGTTTAGAAGTGTGGGGACCGTTTTAATTCTTTACTACATGACAATGACCACAGTAGATTATTCAAGTCTTTCTAGAAGCAGTCTTTATGCACTCCCTCACTCCCTTGTTACAAGTAAACAAGTAAAAAATGCACCTCCTGCTTGATTAGATCAGATCTGTGTCATTCTTTACTGAATCAAATTCAACCGTAACATGTGGCAAATGCAAATTAATATTGTATATTGGAAGTCACTGGTTGGACACACAGCTGCCACTTTCAGTGTTTATTGCCTGCTGACTGGGCCATTGACCACCTTCTTTTTTTTTCTTTTTTTTATGCATTTTTATTCTTTTCAAAATATATTGCAAATTAACATCAGCACATTACATATCAATGTTTAAAAATAACATACATAACATATAACAAACATACAATCATTCAACATGAAGATTCCACATAACTTTTTCACATTTTTAAAGAGGTAAGGTATCTGGCCCATTTAGTCCAATTAATGAGCGGGGCATGCTTTAAAGGAACTGGTCTATGAGAATTATATGTCAGATCCCTATTGAGGCTAATTACATTAATTAACTCTTTTATTGTGGGAACTAAAAATAATTTCCAGTATTTCACAATTAGCCATTTAGCCCCTAATAGGATGCAACATATCAGATATCTATCCACAGGTGGTAAGTACTCAAGGTCCATATGAAAAAGAACCAATTGTGGGGTGCAGGGAATATGTTTTATCGGTCATTCTAGATAATAGCTGGCATATTTCTGCCCACATCTCTAATATTTTTGTTACACTCCCACAAAAAATGGGCTTTATTACCTTGTACACCACACTGTTTCCAGCAAAAGGCTTCCCCTTTTAAGTTACATTTTGACATTCTAACAGGAGTAAAGTGCCACCTGTGCATTAATTTAAAGAACAATTCCAGATATGCTGTGTTGAGTGCTGATATCTTAACCGTTTTAATAATTCCCCTCCAAGCGGTTTCATCTAAATTCATTCTAAGATCTAATTCCCATCCTTTAATTCCTATACTTTTAATGAAAGGAGTTGTCTCACACACAATCTTATTACATTTGGAGATAATGTGTGAATTTACTTAATTAGTTCTTCAATTTTCATTCCAGTAATTTCATATCCCCAAGTAATTAGAGTTTGTTTTAAGCTTTCATAGTTTAACCAGGTACATTTTGTAACCTCGAATTTCTTCTGCATCTACGAAAAGGTTAAAAAATTATTATTTGTATATAATTCAAACACTGAGGGGTATTCCCCTCCTTCGTAAAAGGGAGAATGTTGAAGAAAGGTCTTTTGTATCAAAGATAGGGGTAGCTAGTGATGAAAAGTTAGATATTTGCAATTTCTTTTTTTTTTATACCAAAATCTTAAAAGTGCATTTAAATTTTTTGGGAGTTTGACGGACACATTTTTTGTATAAGGGGTAGCTAGTGATGGAAAGTTAGATATTTGCAATTTCTTTTTTATACCAAAATCTTAAGAATGCCTTTACATTTTTTGGGAGTTTGACAGACAAATTTTTTGTATAATTCGAGAGCCATAGTACATTCTTTATAGAAGTATCCATTATAAGGGCATCTTCCAGTATCCTCCATCTAGGTTTATCTTGGAGGGTATTCCAGCCTATAAATTGAGCTATAACAATTTTTTGATATATATCTTTTATATAGGGGGCCTTTAAGCCACCTTTTTCAAATCTCTTACTCACTAGACTTTTCCTAATTCTATTCCCCCCCCCCCCCCCCCATATATAAATGTATCCAACATATCCTGGATGAGTTTTAAGTAATTATTTGGTATACTGCCTGGTATCGATCTTAAGCAATAAGTAATTTTCGGGATAATGCTCATATTGATAGCAGCAATTCTAGCTGACCAAGATACATTTAGAGATCTCCAATTACTTAGAATGGGTCTGATTTGCTTCATAACCTCATTTAAATTAACTTTATAGGTGTTCTTCACATTAAATGAGAATTTTATCCCCAAATGAACAATATATTCCGATTTCCAGTTAAAGGTGAATGATTTCTCCAATTTATGTTTGACTTCTGGCTTTATGCCTCTTATCAAGGTATTGGATTTCGATTTATTAATCCTAAAATAGGATAGTCTACCAAACTTCTCTAATATTTCCTGTGGTTTAGGACAGGCCACCTCCGGATTGGTCATAGTTATGATTATATCGTCAGTGCATCCCATGAATTTAAATTCCTCCTGATCTATAATTATGCCCTCAATTTCTCTACAATCTCTTATATATGTCACCAATGGCTCCGTAAAAAGGATGAATAATAATGGAGATAACGGACATCCCTGGTGGGTGCTGTTTCCTATTTTAAATTTGTTTGACTCAAAGTCAGGGCTCGCAATGAAGGCCGTTGAGTTTGTATATAGAACTTTTACTGACTTTGAGGCAAACTCCTCTAATCCATATTTCATAAGGACTGCCTGTAGAAATTCCCAGCTGACCCTGTCAAAGGCCTTTTCTGCATCCAATGACAGGGCCAATAAGGGGACATCATAGTCCTCAACATAATTCAAAATATTGATCATTCGTCTGGAGTTGTCAGAGGCTTGACGGCCCGGGATGAATACCATTTGATCACAATGTATCAACTTATTAATTATAGTTTTCAATCTATTCACCAAAATCTTCGCTTAAATTTTGACGTCTACGTTAATCAATGAAATAGGGCGATAGCTCCTACAATCGTCCGAGTTCTTCCCTTCTTTCAAAATATTAACTATTGTTGTCTCTGACAGCACCAGAGGAAGATCCCCTGTTTGTTTGATCACATTAAATAAATCACATAAATAAACTTTTATTTCGGGCATACAGTAAGAACTTTGTAAAATATAAGGTCAAATCCATCCACCCCTGGGGATTTATTTGATTTACCAGTATTGATAACTTCCGTTATTTCATCAATGGTTATCTCTCTATTTAAATGGCAACTAGATCTTGGGTAACTTGATTTTGTCAAGAAAGGCCTCAATCTCCTTATTTGCTGGTGGGATAAATCGCATGTCTTTATCCAAATTGTATAATTTCATATAAAAATCCTGAAATACCTCACCTATTTTATCTGGATGAAAATGTAAGTTTCCCTCTTCATCATGTATTCTTAGGATCCTATTTTGGGTACCTTGCTTCTTTAATCTGTTTGCTAAGTATTTCCCTGTTTTATTACCATATTGACAATGTGATTGCTGAAATCTCCATAAGAGGTTATCAGCTTGTAGCTGAAGAATTTTTTTGGATTTGGTTATTTATATTGTTTATTTGGATTCTTTTTGTTAATCTGGTGTATATTTTCTAATTCTATATAGAGGTATTGTCCACCTTCTTGTGTCACTCCCTCATCTCCTTTACAACACTGTAAGTTACATAATTACATGGTTGTTCTAAAAACTCAGGCCATAATTACCTCTGACTAGTGATGTCGTGAACATAAAATTTTCGGTTCGCGAACAGCGGACGCGAACTTCATCAAATGTTCTCGAACGGGCGAACATCGGCAAACCACCATAGACTTCAATGGGCAGGCGAATTTCAAAACCCACATGGACTCTTTCTGGCCACAATAGTGATGGGAAAGTTGTTTCAAGGGGACTAACACCTGGACTGTGGCATGCCGGATGGGGCATCCATGGCAAAACTCCCACAGAAAATTACATAGTTGGTGCAGAGTCTGGTTTTAAGCCATAAAGGGCATAAATCACCTAACATTCCTAAATTGTTTGGAATATCATGCTTTAAAACATCAGGTATGATGTTGTATCGATCAGGTAGTGTAACGGTTACACCCGCTTCACAGTAACAGACCAATCTCCCCGTTTAATGCACCGCAAATAACCGCAAACAGTCCCTTTGCACAACCGCAAACTCCCCATTTGCACAAGGTTGGATACCAAGCTAGCCATGTCCCGTTCCTTGTCCTCACTGATGTCATTGAAGGTCTCTTCCTCCACCCAGCCACCAAGGGTCCCCGAAAGGTGACAACAAGCCCCCTGGGACGCCTGCTGTGTTTGGTCTTCCACCTCCTCAAAGCCACCTTCCTCCTCTGACTCCTCTTCCTTAGACTCCCAGAGTCTGGGGGCTTCCACTGCCCAGTATGGAAGATTATACACAGGTCAGAGTCTGGGGGCTTCCACTGCCCAGCATGGAACATTATACACAGGTCAGAGTCTGGGGGCTTCCACTGCCCAGCATGGAAGATTATACACAGGTCAGAGGCTGGGGGCTTCCACTGCCCAGCATGGAATATTATACACAGGTCATAGTCTGGGGGCTTCCACTGCACAGCATGGAAGATTATACGCTTTGCCTCTGTCTGCGTTATTATAAGGTGTGTACTGTTAAGTAGTACTATTCCTATCGGTTTAATCCCTGTTACGTCCACTATCAGGGGACATGTATATGGCATGGATTTTTGGAAGCAAGAGATGGAAAAAGATACTTGGTCGGTCCTCCCACTTCAAATTTGGGGCACTGCGCGTGCAATCTAAGGTGCCACCAGATTTGAGTGTCACTGTGCACTGGCAAAAGTTGGCAGAGTAGATGCAATAGGCTTCACACACACGCCAGTAGGCAGGCAACTGATATTCAATCGATTACAGTCAAAAAAGTGTTGTTTTATGTCACTGTAAACTACGGTTGCACCAGATATGACGTATCACTGTGCACTGGCAAAAGTTGGCAGAGTAGATGCAATAGGCTTCACACACACGCCTGTAGGCAGGCAACTGATATTCAATTGATTACAGTCAAAAAAGTGTTGTTTTATTTTACTGAGCACAATATAAGCTGTTAGCCTGTCACACACACACACGCTGGCAGGCAGGCATATGCAATTAGATTACACAGAAAAAAATTATAAAATAAAATAAATGATGTGCTAGCCCTAAAAAGGGCTTTTTGGGTTTCTGTCCTTCAGATAGAAGGCTCTGGAAGGGAGTGTATGCTGCTGATTGGCTGGAATGTGTCTGCTGACTGTGAGGTGCAGGGTCAAAGTTTCCTCAATGATAAAGAATAGGGGGCAAACCGAAAATCGCATATGTTCGCCGTTCGCTGCGAGCGCGAACATGCCAAAATCGCGCGCGAACTGTTCGCGACGTTACTACCTCTGACCCTATTTTATATAGTGGATACTTTTATGCCAAACCCAAACATAAGCACACGTTTGAAGTAGTTCTTTTTTGCTTTCGCTAGTACCAAATTTACCCTAAAGATAATCTGGATATTTAGCACCTATCCACTATAATTTATAGTTGTCAGAGATGTGAATAATGCCTGCGAGATGCATTCTGCGCAGGCATTACACACATGCTGACGGCGGGGAAACTAGGAGGAATCTCGCCAGGGTGCATGCATGCGGTGGCGGGGGGATTAGCGAGAGAGAGGGGGGGGGCTGAGAGAGGAGGCAGACAGAAGAGGCAGAGAGAGATGGAGGGGGAAGAGAGAGGAAGGGAGATAGTAAGAGGGGGAGAGGGAGAGATAGAGGGATAGCTGGCAGAGAGAGAGGGAGATTCAAATGTACTCTATTCACATAAGTGCATAAAATAAAAAAATAAAAATGACCCTTTTCAGTGTTGGTCCCTATGAGCATTATAAGGTAACCAGCAAGTCACCAGATCAAAAAGTTTGAGAATCACTGCTCTTGATGTACAGTATGGAAACCCTTAGACACACATAGCTCATTTGAATTAGACTTTTTTTACAATATGGAAACCCATTGACACTTTTTATATGCTAATGACGCGGCGCGCATGTGACGTCACATGCGCGCCGGGGTCAAGACGGAGCAGAGGCCGGAGAAGAAGCAGGTAAGTGAGGGGGAGGTATTTACAGGGGAGACAGTGAGGAGCGGGTTGATGAGGAAGAGGGGGGTTGATGAGGAGGAGGGGGGGTTGAGGTTGAGGAGGGGGTTGATGAGGAGGAGGGAGGTTGAGGAGGGGTGTTGAGGTTGCGGGGGTGAGGAGGGGGTTGAGGAGGGGGATGAGGATGGGGGGGTTGAGGAGGGTGGTTGAGGATGGGGGGTTGAGGAGGGGGTTAATGAGGAGGAGGGAGGTTGAGGTTGAGGAGGGGGGTTGAGGTTGAGGGGGGGTGAGGAGGGGGTTGATGAGGAGGAGGGAGGTTGAGGAGGGGGGTTGAGGTTGAGGAGGGGGGTTGATGTTTAGGGGGGGTGAGGAGGGGGATGAGGATGGGGGGTTGAAGATGGGGGTTAAGGATAGGGGGTTGAGGAGGGGGTTGATGAGGAGGGGGGTGAGGAGGGAGGTTGAGGTTGAGGAGGGGGGTTGAGGTTGGGGGGGTGAGGAGGGGGATGAGGATGGGGGGTTGAGGATGAGGATGGGGGTTGAGGATGGGGGGTTGAGGAGGGGGTTGATGTTGAGGAGGGGGTTGAGGTTGAGGGGGGTGAGGAGGGGGTTGAGGATGGGGGGGTTGAGGATGAGGAGGGGGGGTTGAGGGGGGAGGATGAGGATGGGGGGTTGAGGGGGGAGGATGAGGATGGGGGGTGAAGGAGTGAGGTTGAGGGTGGTTGAGGAGGGAGGATGAGGAGGGGGTTGAGGATGAGGAGGGAGGTTGAGGATGAGGAGAGAGGTTGAGGAGGGGGTTGTGGATGAGGAGGGAGGTTGAGGATGAGGAGGGAGGTTGAGGTTATTTAGGGAGGTTGAGGTTATGAAGGGAGGTTGAGGTTATGGAGGGGGGGTTGAGGTTGAGGAGGGGGTTGAGGATGAGGGGGTTGAGGATGAGGGGGAGGTTGAAGATGAGGAGGGAGGTTGAGGATGAGGAGTGGGGTTGAGGAGGGAGGTTGAGAATGAGGAAGGGGGTTGAGGTGGGTGATAAGGGAGGGGTGAAGAGACACAAGGAAGGTAGAGGGGAGAAGAGACACGGGAGAGAGAGGGGGGACACAGGCGGGCAGCACATTTCCCACCCTCGGCTTATACTCGAGTCACTCATTTTACCCAGTATTTTGTGGTAAAATAGGTGACTCGGCTTATACTCGGGTCGGCTTATACTCGAGTATATACGGTATATGGGAAGGATTGTCCAAATTGTAACAAGCACTGTCCTTCTTCATAAAAAATGGAAGAATATGAATCAGCCTATTCCATAGCATCTTTGCTGGCAGAGAATGGAGAATGTGTTGTATTTCCAGCTACAGCTTTAAAAAGAAAGGAGGAGCTAAAACCAAAATAAGAGGGGGGGGGGGTGGATTTAGAAGTATTCAGTGTAAGTTTTCTCACAAAAAAAATCTGTCTTTTTCTAGTCATATTAAACTGAAAAACAATTTATACTTGGCCATTACTATTTAAAAGTCATGAAAGCTTGATACATATAGTGGCCCTTCAAGGTAGCTTAGTTAAGCTTACCCCTTCTGGATCGTTATCATGTCGTGGTGAAAGGGCTTTTGTACTTCAAGGAAGCTGTGATCTATACCATGTAGTGTCACCCACGATGAAGAGGTCATAGTATACCATGTAGGATCACCCAAGATGAAGAGGTCATAGCGGAGAGGTCAGACAAATTGTGGTCCACTGGAGAACAAACTGGATAAGCACAACCTTATGGATAAGCACAACCAGACCCAAGATATGCCTGGCATGCTGCAGTCTATAGAGTCACAAAGAGTTGGACACAACCACACGACTAAACAACAAGTTAAGCCTATCAGCTTTCCCACTTGTATGTGGGTTTACTGTCTTGCCCCCCCCCCCCCCCCCGGGTTGTAGGACCTGTTTAAGTCTTGTGGTACTATTGGTTACTTGTCTGATCAACATTTTAACCCACAAATGTCTGACCCAAGGTCTACAAAACCCTATCCTTTATATCCTATAAATAGGTATTATATCAGACCTCTGAAGGCAGCTCTGAGACAATCAACCAGTCAAATCCAAATGCATCCCTGATTATCCCTAACTGTCTTTTTCAGTCAGTCCCATGCACATGCCAAGATGTTTTGTCTTCATAACCTAACATAATAGGATTCTCACTGTAAAACAAAGCCTGTAGATTATGGGGCATTTGAGTCTTGTATCCAGTGTGGAGAGGAATGTTAAAGTGAATATTATTATTATTATTTACTAGGGAATTGCCCATAAAAAAATGACGGCAATAAAATGGTAAGCCTGGCGATGCTGTTTGCTACACAGTGCAAGACTCTCTCCCCTCTAACTGACAGGCCTCGCAAAGAGCGCCTTTGGCGCTTATTGCGAGCCTCTCCCGCATCTACTTTATGGGCCATGTGATTAGTGCCTTTTGCGCTCATCACGAGCCCCGCAATGAGTGGCTTTGCTGCTCATGGCAGGCCTCGGCAAACCAGCCACCTTCAGCGCTCATCACGAGCCCCGCAATAAGCTCCTTCAGCGCTCATTGCGAGCCTCTTCCCCCCTCTATGGGGCTCGCAATGAGTTTTGTCACATGGAGATAGTCTAGTGGAGCGAGGCAAGGCGTTCTAGAGAATATGGGCAGCACAAGAAAGATCCTGAAGGCGAGAATGAGAGGAGGTGATAAGAGAGGGGGGAAGAAGAAGATTATTATCAGAAAGAAGAGGGCGGGTGGGGGAGTATTTGGAGATGAGTGAAGAGATTTGAGGGGGTGCCATGTTGTACATTTTAGAATGTTTATTTGTTCCTCTATTTGTAGATGCTTTTGCTTAATTATTAGTGCAAACAAAAAAAACTTCCTTAATCCTTTTAAAACTAATTAATACCCCACAAAATATAATGAAAAAATGTTGCAGCATAACACTATGGAGAACATGTGACTGACACCTTTCACCCACAGAATCAGTTATTCACCACTCACATAGATCACTGTACATTATCACTCAGTATCCTGTTGTACTCAATGACTCAGCTGGTGCATCACCATGAAATAGGCAAATCAGTTTTTAGAGGGAGATTTTGAAATAAAAAAAGTTTTCTTTTTACTGGAATTATGTTTTTTAACCATTATAGATCTGTATTCTTTCAATAAATTGTTTGAAATATTGAGAACATGCTCAATTTCTACTCATGATGTAAAATTTGGGTTTTTTCGATATCCGCTGACCCCCATACACACAACAGATCATATTTGTATCCAAAATGACAATATTTGTAATAATTAATCGTAAAAATTAGCAAATTTGCAGTATTGATCTTTCCCTTTGATTTTTCTCTTTCATTTTACGGGAATATTATGCTTATTATGCAACATTTTTTAATTGAATGTGTAATTAATTACAACAGTCTAACAAATTAATCTTGGAAAATATTGATCAACTGAATAACAAGATCTTTTAATTTACATTATAGCTTTCCTAAAATATGTAAAATATTTAAGCTTTTTGCGGATAGTAGACTAAAACTGATAACAATTCACTATAAATTACAACAACTCTCATTTAACCCGTATGCAAATATGTACGCAGGTCTATGTTTTGGTTTTTGAAGGCAATAATCACACTGAAAAGCTAGATGGTCAACTACCAGACACCAGGCTCATTCGTTAAATGAAGTGGGTCTTTGTGCAAACCATGTGAATTTCACAGTGTTAGAACTTATGCTGGTTCTTAGGGACAGTGTATGTTGGTGTAGTGTGGGCATGGGGGAATATGCCTTATTTGTATAGAAAAAAATATTAACCTTAATAACTTGCAATTGTTATGGAGAGGGACAATGCTTGTTTCTCTTTAAATAGCAGTTTGGCCAGTCCCTACTATGGGCCTCATTCAATTGCGATGTGGGCAATTGAATAGGGCCCTAAAGAAGCACATAGCATATTTTTATTAAAGAAGTTTTTAGTTAGTGAAAACCTTTCTTTTGGATAGATGCTTGCTAACTAAAAACTTCTTTAAAAAATATATGTTATGTGCTTATTTAGGGCCCTATTCAATTGGCCAAATTGCAATTGAATGAGGGCCTATGTGATTGCCCACTTTGGCATGAAGCACAAAAACATTGTACTTTTCTTCCTCCATGAAAAGATGGATGTGTAATGGCTTGCAATTCCACAACATCATACATGGGCCCCTATTAAATTCCAAATAGAAATTTGCAGCAGTTACAGAGCGATTAAATTGAACAAGCCCACGACGATATGGCCAAAAGCCCAAACCGTAAACAATGCAATCGTAAGTAGCATCAGGATCAATTAAGCAAGACCGTAACTACTGATTTAGAAACAGCCAATAGTAAATGAGACCGTCCTCATGACGTCAGTAAAACATGGCTTGTAAACGTCAATCAATTAGTGTTTAGAAGTGTTTTTGCAATCGGCCTTGCAATCCAGAAATGTTGAAATGTATAAAAATCAATAAATCCACTGGTCTAGTGCATGCGGGTTCCATGATATGTATTAACCCATTGATTGCTGGGGTCAATATAACACAGAGATAAAACTTTTAAAAAATATTTTTTTTTCTGCAGATTTGAGAGCTTGAGACTGTTTAATTAATTATAATGTCTTACATCGGTTTCCACATATTTTACAGTGCTGTATTGATTTTCTATTTGCTTTTACACTGCTACGAACAGGTGTTTAACCCCCTTGCAAGTCCTATCTAGTACTCGTAGGATTTTTGGCTACATTTGCCATTTACAGGTTTGAAAGGAATTGCGGGCTTGAGGATTTGTAGCAATTTAATAGTGATTTGCGATATTATGCGATTGCAGGCTTGACAGATCAAAGGCTTAGCAGGGTTGGCGTTACGATTTTGACAAACACATTTGATTTTCAGCATGTACCCCCCAGATCGATTGTGGGTACCTAAAAGAGGCCAATTTAATAACAGTAACTTTTGTGGGCTACATTACAGGCTAAAGTAACTACAATTTGGACAATTTAATAGGGGCCTTAGTATAGCACAACTATTCTACTCTAAAACCCTCATTAAATTCGAAGTCCGTAGTGCGTTACAGAACTGTTAAATTCTACGATGCCGCAAGTTACGGCCGTAGAGGCAAGCCCGTAAACCATTCTTGCGTGCGTTGCATGTGCGGCCGTGAGCATGATCAATTAGTCAAACCCGTAGTTACGGGTTTCGACAGAGCCAATGGCAAAAGAGATTGTCATCATTACGTCACTGAAAAATGGAGGTTAGATATCAAAGCCTTACGGGCAATATTAATAAATCAGTAAATATGATATTCTAGTCCATGTGAATTCTATTATATGTATTAACACATTGATTGCCGGGATCGAAATAACACAGTAATAAAACATAAAGAAAAAGTATTTTATATTGCAGATTTGTGAGCATGAGAATGTTGTGCTATTAATTTACGGATAGGACTTTAACCCCCTTGCAAGTCCTCCCTAGTACCCGTTGGCTTTTTGGCTCGATTTGCAGGTTACGGGTTGGAACGCCAGTAAATTCGTAGCAATTTAATGGCGATTTTCAACGGTAACTGTTACCGCTTAAAAGAACAAAGGATTTGTGGCTGCGGAGTTTAGTCTTCGACATCCCGTAGAGGTTTTCGCCCTAACGCAGCAAAGCGTTTTGCTTTACGGGGCCAATTTAATAGCTGTAAGTCTTACGGTCTACGGTTTTACATGTTCACAAAATTGAATAGGGCTGTATGTATCAGTAACAAAGGAAACAGAAAGTAAAGTATAAAGTAGGTAGAATATAAGCATTGTCATTACTCTAAAACCTATCTATCTATCTATCTATCTATCGATCATCCCTGTATCTATCTATCTATCTATCTATCTATCTATACAGAATACATAAAACTTATTTTGCATCTCAAGGGCCAAGTACAGCTTTGTAATGGTACCATCTGACACACTGCTGCCTGCTCTGATGACTGATATTATCTGTCTGTGCCAGGCAAAAATAATGACTTATTTATAAGGCTTCAATATTTACATTTGTAGATGAGATAATATGACACATTTGAAGAAAATGAAATAATGGTAACTGACACTAATGGATTTCTATCTAACCATAAGCTTGTATGTATAACTTTGCAATTTTGAATATACACAGAGGGAAATTGTGAACAAATTGTAGATTGGAGAAAAATGCTATTTTGTGGATGTTTGAAATGTATCAAAACATACATCTGCAAATTATGCACTTAGCAGAGATGTTTTTGGTAGACATGTTTTTCTTGTAAATATATGTAATTTTGTAGAGGAAAGGGAGAGCAAGGGTATGATAGAGACATTCATCAGGGGTTTCATCAGTACATGGAGGAAAGCAGTGGGTGTTTATTTCTGTAAAATGGGAAATGCAGGTCTTGGCAGAAGTGCTGTTTTATAGTGTCATCTCACAGCAGGAGTGGTAGTGGAGCCGGGGTGTAGGAGCCAGAATAATTCTCATTGTATGCACAGGCCGCAAAATACCTTATTTATACATACAGTTCAGTAATAGCTCTACTGTAGAGCTAACATGGTATGGGGGAATAACAGAGGTTACAGGGGTGTGTTTCGGCCTAGTTCCATGAGGCCTAGGGCAGCACATTTTTAGAGGGCAACAGGATGCATAAAAAGGCAGTACAGAACATTAACATATGTTTGTTTACATACACAAATGTCCATATGCAGTGATATTTCTGTCAGTGTGTGTACTTAACATACCATATATATACATAAACACACAGAAACCCATGATTTGAGATATAGAAATGGGAAAGAAGGAACTGCAAGTTAGGCATGGGGGGGAGAACAAAGCTGAATGACCTGGAGCAGCATAAAAATATGCCCATGCAATGTTAGATACTGGCTTGTGAGATTTCACAAATATGCGAGTCTGTCTCTTAAAGGGATTCTTAAACAGAGCCAATGTCCCAAATGTTGCAGTACACATGTAAATACATACAATAATAGATCCTTGATAGTAAACATTTTAAGTGAAAGAATTGGATAACTGAGCTTGAAAGTTAGGTAGGTGTTTTAGGCGAGATGGAAGATCTTTTCTTATAACAAAAATGTGTAATTATATTTATTTATGTGCACTTCCGTTTGCTTTAAGGTATACGGAAGGTTCCCTGGTTTTAATATTCAAATAAACAACCTAAGTGTTTGTTTGCATATCTAAACATCATTTTATTAACAAATAGCTAAAAGCTCTGTTTTTTTAAAAACATCCATTTCGTGCCAACAAAGGTCTACCCCATGTAACTCAAACACATAGTGTCTCTATGTCTCAGCATAATTTCAAAAGACCTCACACGCGCTGTATCAATACCTAGCCAAGGAACTTGGAAACTATCATCTGTCTTGGATCATCTGCACAATGCTGCATCTAAAAAGGGAGAGTAACTATCATTATCACAAGGATGTAGCCATAAAAAGGCCCTACTGACCCCTGCACCCAACATCT
Organism: Discoglossus pictus; assembly: GCA_027410445.1. Classification (NCBI taxonomy): domain Eukaryota; kingdom Metazoa; phylum Chordata; class Amphibia; order Anura; family Alytidae; genus Discoglossus; species Discoglossus pictus. The sequence goes on from CM050168.1 coordinate 79,003,636, forward strand.
CTTCAGAGCCTAATCTCATCCTAAGGAGAGCTAATCACTGGGGGAACATCACATCTGGACAATGACTCTAAAGCTTGGACTCTAATGGGAAAAATCACCATGTATTTCTTCATAGGAGGTAAGCTCTCTAGGAATTGGCTCCTTCATATGCCCCTCAGCAAGTGGGCATTGTCCTGATTGATCTAGGCCTTTAGGAAGCCACTGCCTAAGAAGCCACCAGATTGATCCAGAATGTCCAGAGCGGGAAGTTCAAATTGAAGCTATCCGGCCATCCTACTGGCTAACAAGCAGCCAATGGAAAAAGCACCTAACAGCCTCTGCCCTGATTGGCTAATCTGCTGCTAGAGCGCTCCATAGGGGAGAAGGGCAGACACAGCTGCCCAGGCTGCCGCTGTTGGCACAGGAGAGCTATAAATCAGCTGAGAATGCCCATCTGCCTCTCCAAAAAGCCAGGACCCAATCCCTCATAGCAGCTGCCAGTGAAGCCAGGAGGAGAAGACCCAGCTGACTGGGAAGAGAAACCAGACTGGGAGAAGCCCTGGCCCTGGAGCAACCTATCAGTCCGTGTATGGGCCCTTTGTAATTGAGCAATTAAAAGGACTATAATTAGGCAAAATCTTTGCCCTGCCTTGCAATTGTCTTTCACCCAGGAGCCACCAAAGGGACTTTAAGACTCGGGTTAGATAGCCTATATTACGTGCCACTTTGATTTTCTGTGCCTAAATGTGTCCCTATGTGATACACACTTTACTGCTCTGTTGTGCCTTCTGTTAATAATTATAAGACCACCCATGTGTAATCAAACAATAAGACGCCAGTAAGTCTAGATGGCTAATTGTGTTAAAAAATCTGGGAAGGGACTGATCTGCTCTGATTGGCTGATGATGCTAATCAGAGCAAGGCCAACGGAGGCCCTAACTTCATAGTCACTCCTTCTAGGATGAGCAATTCAAAACCCATGTTGCCCCGTTATCTCCTGATTGGTTGTCCATAGGCCAATTACAAACCCATCTACTTAGACCCACATTCCAGAAAATTTTAAGTTGTGCAATCGCCAGTTTTAGAGAATGTTTTACTGTTCTTTTGTTTTCAGCCCTATAAATGTTCCAACCTTCCCCAATAAAGTGACATTCTATCAGGCAACATATTCAAGGTGTTCTAACTTTTATTTAGAGGCTATAACCTTGGTTTGTTATTTTTAACCCCTTCCTCCTTGTTCTTCTTCCCCAAGAAGCCCATCCGCTCCATGGTTCAAGGGGAGGACTTCTGTAGCCAAGGCAGGAGAATTCTGGAGCTGAATTGGACCCACTCTCCTTGGTCGTGGCACAGTTGAGAAACAGCCTGTGATTGGCTGGTACATTTAATACCAATAGAAACATTGTGTGTATTAGCTACAGGGGCAGACCATTGTAGAGACTGTTTGTAATTAATTTTGTTAATAAAATGTTTAGATATGAGAATAAACATTTGTTTATTTTATTATAAAAAATTTTACTTTCCATATCCCTTTCAGCTATCTGAAAATACATACTAATAGAAAAAACTTTTTGTCAAAGCTGCTGTTATCTGAAAACACCTTTGAATCAACAAATCTCCTCTCCTTCCACTACTGAAGTTTGCAAAATTTGCAAGAAACTCTCTCAGTCTCCTATTAAATAGGACCTGCGAAAGACTCAAATATAGCATCCTTACGATACAAGCAGTATCTACTATTATAAAGGTTTTACTTAAAGGGTCAGTTAGTTCAGCACAACTTGAACCACACCACAGTAAAGATATCCTAAAAACATGCAAAATACTTTTTTAATTTGCGAAATACGTGCATTTTTACCAGAGATGGTCTAACATACATTTTATTTTATCTGATTGCTTGTTGATGTTTAACTCCCCATCTCTGCCTCATAACTCAGACAGAGTGTTGTTCCTCCTCCTAAGTGACTGCAACCAATCAGGTTGCTGGGGTGTGTCCCATTTAAACTCTCTGCTCTTTAATTCATAGTTCTGTTTTCCACTTGAGCCAGTGTGTGTGTGTGTGTGTGCTGAGAATGCTGAGAAGATGTGGGATATTTTTTTTTCTTTCTGTGTTTTAGTTCTTTATTAATAAATATAGATTTATGCATTTTCCCACCTTTATGCTCATTATTCCAGGGTTATGATGCAGACCTCACTTGCTGTTGTTTTCTCACACACAGCACATGCAAACACACACAATGACATACGCACACACATGTTGTGTGCACAACACACACAGCCCAGACTTGCTGTGCTATTTTCTCACGCATTTTCCCTATGTTTGTGCTCTGCTTGTGGGAGGGACAGAGGCTGCACTGCACATTGGTCACAGGTGATGATTGACAGGACCCTGAGAGCCTACATGTAGCAGCTTGTGCTGGGGAAGCTCTGTGGGTAACAGACTCCCCCCATAGACCCGTCCTAAAGCCATACTGAGCAGTTCAGTGCACTGATGGGCTGCAAGGCACATGCCTTTAATTTAGAAGGTAGGTGTGACCAGGGGGAAATGTTTACACATGCAAATAAACAAAGGCAAAAAAATCCTTTAATGCCATAAAAATAAAACTGAATGAAAAAATTGAGTTTTTAGATTGTAAACAGGATGCTCTTTCATGTGCAAAAGAGCACTATAAGGGAGGTAACTGGCCATTTAAAAATGCCTTTATGCACACTTCTTACATACTTGCTAATGTTGCTAATTTGTTTTAAACTTAACAAGTGTATGACGTTGCTTTCCCAATCTACAGTTGTCCTTTAGGTGAACTAAAAACATTGTTTCTTGGGCCTAGATATTTGAGGAATAGGAAAGTAGAAGGGATAATGAAAAGGAATTACCCCTAGAGACTAGCAAGTGAGCCATAAAACAGTGTGTAAAAATGTTTAAAACTTTTTTTTTAGGGATTAGGCAAATGTATGTGTGTGCGTTGCATTCAGATCTTTGACCTCCGTTGTCCATGCTCTGATTGGCTCGGCACCCAGCATCAACAGCCAATCAAAGGAGATCTGTCCCTCCCATGTAATTTAACGCAATTTGCCAGCCGGACTTACTATAATAGTGTCCCTTTAAAATGACACTTAGGATTCCTTTATATTAAAAAGCATTATTAGAGTGCATTAAATATCTATTAAAATGTTGTAGAGCTTGCCTTGCTACTCATGGAGAGTGGAAGCTCTAATTTTAAACTTATTTTTGTCACTGACACATAGAATGCTGGGCTTGGTGGGTCAAAAATTGAAGAGCCAGCTCAAGAGACAATCAACCTGAGACTAAGTGCTAAGATGCCATAGTTACATTATTCTGTTGTCTGCAGCGGCTTATATCACCTTACACAAGGAGGTCTTATAGCAATAAAAGGCAAGTGCTAGAACTTTTACACAAATACTGTAACCTGTGTAAGAGACTTCATTCATTTAAACTATTCCTGTGTTGAGTTGAAACTTTCTCTTTAACTTATGCTATTGTGTGCAAAAGATTGAAAAAAATAACTTTAATTTTATATTAACAGTTTGTATATGTCTATAAAAAAGAAGTGTGGAATTTTCTCTACGAAGGAGATGACTCATATAATTGCTTTCCCTGTCTAATATCAATCATAGGTTAAACTGTCATATACACAGTTTCTTATACTAATAAACATTGTAGCAGATTGCTAGACACCTCATTTGGAAGTGTTATACTGAGCTTTAATATTAATCACGCTCACTAAAGAACAGGGAATTAGTCAAAAGTTGTATACTACTATGTATCAAATTTGTTTCCCATACATAATAAAATAATATTAATACTATATTATACAATATTATAATATAATTATAATAATATAATTACTATGTTCATTTAACCCTTTCTGTTCAGATACTTAACGGATTTATGTGATGTAGCATGCGACATATATTTACACACAATTATGTTCCAACTTTTCCCAATAAACACTTTTCTAAGGAACATAGTCATGATGTTTTGTTAATCATGGTGTTCTGATTTTTATTTAGAGGTATAACATCTGTTTGTTATTTTAACCCCAAGATTCATGTTCTTTATCCTGATGGTCCTGGGATAGAAGACGTCACAGAGAAGCCTATCCACTTCACCGTCCAAAGGAGGATTCCTGTAGCCAAGACAGAAGCTGTAGCTGAGTTGGAACCTTCCCCCCAACTTATCATAAGCTGGTGCAGCAGGTGTCAAGCTCTCCAGTCCAGGGGCTCTGTAGGTAGTCAAGTCAGCTGGATCACCAGGGGTGTGCAAGGGCGGATCAAGATTTAAGGAGAAGCTGACCCCAACCAGCAGATATCAGTGGCCACAGCTGAGGTGCCTGTAGATGGAGCTTTGCCATGTGTCATTTAGAAAAATCAGACCAGACATGATTGGGCGATTGATCCCGCAGAACTGCAGGAGCATGAACTAACCAGTGAAGGGGAGCTGCCAACCCTGCAAGCCAAGATAGATAAAGAACATTGCCAGTCATCCAGGAGACAGGTGACTGATTATCTGACATCCGATCAGTGGAAATGAAGCATTATCATCTGATCAGGCCCAACCAAGCAGCCTATGAACCCCAGCAAGAAGAGGATCTCGTAGTTTATTTATCCAGAGCTCTAGAAACTGTTCCAGTGGCAAGGTCAGCTATAACCAGGATGGGATGCCCGTGGAGATGCTCCCCATCACCATATCACCAGGACTAAATCAAGCCCTGAGATAAGTTCCTACCTGGGAGATTGTGTAAGTGATAGATCAAGGCTGATCACCATTGAAGTTGCTCCCTACTTATTTCACAATGGAACATAATCATGTCCGTCATCCAGCAGGGGCCAGGGAAATTGTGCAGACAGGAACGGGATCACCGCCAGAGCTGCTCCATTCCACCTATCCAGCAGAATGGCTGATGCCATTGATCTTCCCTGGGACATTGTGCAGGCGACGGATCCTATTTGGCCACTGCTGGAGCTGCTCCCTATCGTCGATACAGCCAGGCAAACTGTGTACAGTAAGTTGCTACTGATCCCCATCGTAGCCGCTCCTCCAAACGGTTTTGGACTCCAGGCCCCATTGGACTATTATTCCTCAGTCCATGATGATAAATGAATCCAATTACTGAATACTGCTGAATGGCGGCCATCATCCATCAAGGATCACCAGATTAATGCTGCTTTTGGAAGGGGAGTGTTTGCCAAGATCTGTTTTTTGGGGGGCAAGTTAACCGCTTCTGAAAAAGCTATGCCACCTCTATCTTCCACCCTATTACCATTCCCGGGTCCTGCTAATTCATCACTAGAGACAGGGGATTATCTAGCTGTGCAAAAGAAATTCAAATAGTAGAAGTGAGTTGAGTACTTTAGATGGGAACTTTAAAAGTATTTAAGTTTGTGATGTAATTACTAGCTCACCATGGGATGGGATTAACTGAGTTAAATTGTTATGGGCACATAATATAATCATGTTTGTGGGTTGAACCAAAGTTGTATTGTTCTGTTTGCCTATAAATGTACCAACTTTTCCTAATAGAGACACACTCTTCTAGGGCAGTGGTCCCCAACCTTTTTGGCACTGGGGACCATTTCCATTGAGGAAAATGTTTTCATGGCCCGGTGGAGGAGGAGGGGGGGGGGAGGTGTTTGGGGTTTGGAGCATATACATGACACACACATATAAACACACACCACACACATATATACACACACCCACAAACATATAAACACACACATATAAATACACACATATCCACACACCACATGCATGGCAGATGATAAGCTTTACACTTAAAAGGTAATGTAATAAAATCCAGCCACTGATGGTGGGCAGACAACAGGAAAGATCCAGTTTATTTTAAACTGTATAAAACATTGTCCCATTATCAAACAAATGGTTCATATGCATACTATAAATCTGACACATCAGTGGTCCTTTAAGCAGTAAAAAAAGCAGCATGGTAAAACACAACAAATATTATATGAATGTTAATCACTAAATTTATGCATCATTGTCTTAAACTTTCTATGTTGAATTCAGCAGCTTACTTGAAAATTAAACAGTGAGAAATATTAATTTCTTAACTGTACTCACAAGTTTAAGAAACAATGAGAATTTAATAAGGTGCATGCGTTATTCTAATCCTGTAATATTTAAACACAGCTTTCCCAAACTTATAGATATAAAATGATCTGTTTGCCAAATGATGCGTATTCTGTTAATAACACAGAGTATCAGGTGGGAACCTAATTAAATCAGGTGGCAAATGCATAATTTGAAGACTATAATTCAAATAGAGCTTTATAATTTAAAAAGCAATTTCAAAAGTAAATACATTTTTTTAATAAAGTACCCTTGGAATGTGTTTAAAGAACAATGACATATATACTATAAAAATGTAAATATGGGAGATTTCTGGATTTCACTAGGAATATAATATACCTATGTATCCATTTAGCTTTATTTTACTATTTTAGCTTTGTTTTTTTTTCTTCCCAAAATAATACAAATCATCCATGCTTGGGTCTGCCCTCTGCAGCCGATGTAGACACAGACTCTGAAGTGCTGTGTTTCAAATTAGCCAATCAGAGACCATCTCTCAGCAGGTTGTAGCAGAAGGTTGCTGAGAGATAGTCACTGATTGGCTACTATGAGGCACGGCAAAGCAAATACAGTCTGTGTCTTCATGAGCTACAGAGGGCAAATCCAGGCAGGTGCTATTTATATGATTTTAGGCAAAAAAATAAAAGTGTATAAGTGCTTCTTAATAAAATAGAGTACAAAAAAGTAAATAGATGGATAGCTATATTATATTCCTAGTGAAACCCAGAATCCCTCCATATCTCTTTCATAGCAATGAAGCAACATAAATGGCTATAGAATGCCCCAAAGCTGCTCTTCGTAATCAAATAATGCACTGAAAACCAAGTGGAAAAGTTTAGATATTTTTTATTTAATCCATATGTCACTTTATCAGAAGGCTCATATAATCAAGTTAATCCTACAGCTGTGCTCCTTCACTGCTGGCTGCATACTGATTGCCTCGACTGGTTCTCAAAAATAAAAATTACAATTATCCTGCAAATACCAATACACACTGTTGCTGCAACCACATTTGTTATCTTTTTTTGTTTTCTTTAGTCATACTAATAGCAGAAAAGGCAGAAAGAATATATAAGCCTTTACAGGAACTTGTAATTTATGGTCCCTTCAGAGATTTTCCACATAAACTCAAAATATTGTCCGGTGCAGCTGAACTACATATAGTACTCAAAGTATTTAAAATCATTTAAGGACTGTAAACATTGCAGCATTTTAACCACCTTAGCGGTATTCCCGAGTATGGCTCGGGGTTAATGTTCAGTACCTAAAGCTCATTGTGAGCCTCTCCCCCCCCCCTCTACTTTATGGCCTCGCTATGAGCGCCTTTGGCGCTTATTGCAAGCCTCTCCCCCCTCTACTTTACGGGCCTCGCAATGAGCGCCTTTGACGCTCATCGCAGGCCCCCCAATGAGTGCCCTAGCCCCTCATGCTCCGCGCATGCACAAGCCCGTGACTTTGCAAGCGTTACAGACAAACGCTCTCACCCCTGTGTCTCTTTCCCCCCACTCTCCCCCTCTCCCTCCCCTATGTCTTTCTACCCCCTTTCCCTTCCCTGTGTCGTTTACAGGTGTGGAAAACTGATCAATTTCGGCACTCATTGGGAGCCTCTCACCCCCTTTACTTTACGTGCCTCATGATAAGCGACTTTGGCGCTCATTGCAGGCTTTTCAGACCCGCAACATGCAGGCCTCGGTGCTCATTGCACATGCGCAAGCTCATAAAACTTAACATTGTGTTACCAACAAACTCGCAATTACGACAACTATATATATGACTAGCGACTTGCCCATCAAAAAATGACAGCAATAAAATTTGAAGCCATGGTAATTCTGTTTGCCACACAATGTGAGGCTATGGCCCCTCTGAGCAAATACAGCGCTCATCGCGAGCCTCTCCCCCGTGTATTAATGCTGTTTGTCCCACAATGCGAGGCTCTGCCCCCTCTGAGCACCTTCGGCGTTCATTGTGAGCCTCTCCCCACCGTGTAGTTTAGGGGCCTCGCAATGAATGTTACTGCCTTGAGTTACGTGTTACTGCCTTCGGTTAAATGTTCCTAGCTTGGGTTTAGTTTTACTGACTTGCGTCAAGTGTTACTGGCTTTCATTCTTTTATGTTTTTTCGTCCGCCATTGTTTTTCTCGCTTAGGCAATTTTCGATTGTGTAAAAATGCCAAATATGGCTCAAATTAACTTGCAGCCTCACTCACAGGCTCTCTCCCTGTGCTGTGTGTGAGTGTATAAGTTAATTTGATGTATATGTGGGGTTGTTGTTGTTTGTTCGAGTTTCATGGTTTGGCCATTAAATTTGTAATTTTTGCGAGGTCCGCAATTTTTGCGAGGTCCCCACTTTTTGTGAAGTACTACGGGGCTCGTGATGACCTTCAGCGCTCATTGCAGCTAAGTCCCGCAGGGCTCCCGATGAGCACCTGTGGCGCTCATCTCCACCCCTGCAATGAGCGCCTTCGCACACATTGCAGCTAAGTCTCTCTGGCCTTGTGATGAGCGCCCGCGGCACTCACCTCTACCCCTGCAATGATTATGCTATTTTAAATACTACTGTAGATTAGCAAAAACTTCACATGCTTGTGAAGTTCAAAAAGAAACTAACAACCTTATCAGCTATGTAAGTCATAGGCATAAATGCATTCTCAGAGAAAATCTTAATTTTAGCAGTCTTTAGTATGCTAGTGTGTCGAAGCTATCATCATTGTCATACTTCCTTTTCAAGGCATAACAGGGTGGTTACAGAGTGTACTCACAATCCTGCTCTATTAAGCCCGTGGAAAGGATGAAAGAGGTGTCCTGTGCTGACATTTGATATGAACATCAATGATATCAACAAGCCCCCTCCCTTAAATATCTTTCCACTCTTGAATAGATACAATTAGGAGAACACTATCACTCCAAGCTACTCCAAGTCAGCATTAAGTGTGAAAGACAAAAATTGCATCTTTCAGGTAGAAATAGTGTGTACTAAAATAAATATTTCACCTAAAAATAAATCTGAAGGGCATTCTTCTCGCTACAAAGATTTAACCCATAGCCACTTGAGATTTGAGATCCCTCTACGTCACCAGAACCTCCCCCCTCTTGTGGGCTTCTTGCTGGTAATGGGGGAGTTAATTAATGATTCAGCTTATCTATGGCTCCACTGTTGACAGGTGTTCTTGCCTTGGAAAACAACCGTTAACTTAGTAAATTCCCCCACTGTAACAAATGCTGTTTTCTTCTCAGGCAATAATACACAGTAAATCAGAAGATAATGTGAGAAGCACTTGAGATGTTTAGTAAATACCCCACAATGTCTTAATTGATCAAATAAATGAATACAATTCATGTTCTGGAATTACAAAAAAACAAACAGTGTTCAATATTAAATGTACTTTAAGTCATTGAATCAGAATTGTATTCCTAATACATTCCTAACTAAAATGTATTTTCTGAGGTTAGGGTACTACCTTGGTGCTTGTACGCATCATGCTGTTTTTGTAAAAAAACAAATCTGCTCGTTTACAAAGAAACAAATAGCTTCAGCAGAAAAAAATAAATGTTTCTTAAAATTTCTACACTAAATTCTCATAATTAAATATACATTTTATATAGGTTCCATTTAACAGAGTACAGATTCATTTTAAAAAGCTTCTGCATTAGTGATGTCGCGAACATCAAATTTTCGGTTTGCGAACATCGGACACGAACTTCAATCAAATGTTCACGAACGGGCGAACCTGGCGAACCGCCATAGACTTTAATGGGCAGGCGAATTTCAAAACCCACAGGGACTCTTTCTGGCCACAGTAGTGATGGGAAAGTTGTTTCAAAGGGACTAACACCTGAACTGTGGCATGCCGGAGGGGGATCCATGGCAAAACTCCCAAGGAAAATTAAATAGTTGATGCAGAGTCTGGTTTTAAGCCATAAAGGGCATAAATCACCTAATATTCCTAAATTGTTTGGAATAACATGCTTTAAAACATCAGGTATGATGTTGTATCGATCAGGTAGTGTAAGGGTTACACCCGCTTCACAGTAACAGACCAATCTCCCCGTTTAATGCACCGCAAACAACTGCAAACAGTCCCTTTGCACAACCGCAAACTCCCCATTTGTACAAGGTTGGATACGAAGCTAGCCATGTCCCGTTCCATGTCCTCACTGATGTCATTGAAGGTCTCTTCCTCCACCCAGCCACCAAGGGTCCCCGAAAGGCGACAACAAGCCCCCTGGAACGCCTGCTGTGTTTTGTTTTCCACCTCCTCAAAGCCACCTTCCTCCTCTGACTCCTCTTCTTCAGACTCCTCTCTCTGCGTTGCCTCTGTCTGCGTTATTATAAGGTGTGTACTGTTAAGTAGTACTATTCCTATCAGTTTAATCCCTGTTACGTCCACTATTATTATTAAATCGATTACAGTCAAAAAAGTGTTGTTTTATGTCACTGTACACTCTGGTTGCACCAGATATGATGTATCACTGTGCACTGGCAAAGGTTGGCAGAGTAGATGCAATAGGCTTCACACACACGCCTGTGGGCAGGCAATTGCTATTCAATCTATTACAGTCAAAAAAGTGTTGTTTTATGTCACTGAGCACAATATAAGCTGTGAGCCTGACACAGGCAGGCAACTGAAATTAGATTACAGGAAAAAAATGGTTGTTTTTAATCTATGTTACACCACCAGGTATGAGTAGTGAAAATAAGCACAATATAAGCTGTTAGGTGTTAGGTGTTAGCCTGTCACACACACACGCTGGCAGGCAGGCATAGTTTACACAAAAAAAATTATAAAATAAAATAAATGATGTTCAAAGTTTCCTCAATGATAAAGTATAGGGGGCAAACTGAAAAACGCATGTGTTCGCTGTTCGTGGCGGACGCGAACATGCGAAAATCGCCGCGAATAGTTCTCCGGCGAACTGTTCGGGACATCACTATTCTGCATAAAAACCTCATTTAATTATTACTTATAGGCAGTGGGTAAATGGCATAAACATACATAAAAAAGCAAATAGATGTATTAAAGACTGTCTAAAAGAACACTGACACATTCCTGTTAATGCCAAGGGTGTGTAAAGGCAATACGGTAGCAAACAACCATCTTGTAAAATGATAGTCAATAATGTGGTAAAATTCATCAAGATTCAAAAGTATCTATACGAGTATCTAGAATACAGTTTTTTGTATCTATATATACAAATATTTTTATTTAAATCTATTTGTTTTTAGGAAATATTTAATATCACCCATTATTTTTTTTTTATTATAGGGCAAAATATTTTTTTATGATTTCCTTCATTATTTTATTTTATATTATTTTAACATTATTGTTCCTCTTTATTAATAATTGCACCAACATTTTCTGTAACATTATTTACAATGTTGAATAGAGTACAGTAAGTAGCATTCATTTTATTTTCTCTCTTACTGTTCTTCAATGGAAAAAGTTAAGAATACCACAATTAAATGTATATGTATTCCAGTGTAACATGCTCATATCTCCATTTACAATATAATGATATTTATAATTTGGCATCTAACTATGTTTACCTTGCATAAAATATTCATTGGCTAGTATTAGTGACTTTGTGTGTTATTATTTATTATGTTTTTAGTGTACTGTTCAATGTCAAAAACACTTAAAGAAGTGCTGACTCATCCATAAAGATGCACTTACATTTAACACAGCCATAAAAAAATAGTTCAAAAATTGCTTTGCTTGGCCTAGCAGTGCACCATTATACTTATATTTTTTGCAGCCTGTGAAATTATTTATTAGAAATAAGTTAAGAACATCAATAACCCAGCTAGAAGGGTATTAATCTTATTTTTCACTTTATGGCAAAGCCACTAAATAAGTGTAGAAAACCAAATAGGCAATACATTATCTTTGACATTTTTTTTAGGAAAATATCTTGGATTTGATCATGAAAACTCTGTACATATTCACTTTTCCTTCTACAGTTATCTTGTAGGGAACCATGTTAATGACCATATTGATATATCCCTTCCAATGAAAAACAGCTATGGAGAGGTGTTGTATTAATATTTTTTTTACTAATATTTATTTATGTTTTTTGGACAGTGAAATCATTTTATTGACGTGGCTATGGAATCTCAAGCAACACCATGCATAAGAAAATAAGCTAAAAATATGTTTGAGGTTAGCATTTTATGGCTTTAAAAAAATATAATAATAGCAATAAAATGAGACAAATCATATCTTAAATTTACTACAGATTATGTGATGACTCCTCTTCATTTGTCTTTCCTCAGAGTGCAGACCTTAAAGGCATGTCTAAGTTTCCTGGATTTAGTGCAATTGATAGAAGAGAAGGAGTAGTCTATGCAAAAAAAAAAAAAAAAACATTTACAAATTCACCCTGATGTTTGCTAACTCTTTCCAGTTTGCAACCGGACAGTTAACACCCCTGAAAATCACTGCATAAAATTCATAATTGGTTTTGGCCAATCATACTCCTGGGGTCCCTGTGTTGCAAAGCAGACTAGGATATGTAGTATTTTTCTCTCTATATCCTTGTGCTCTGATTCAGTTGTAGACTCAGACCCCACCCAACCATGTGATTCAATCCTGCAGCAGTTACTTTTATTGAAATGTAAAACTCCATACCTAGCTGCATTTACTCTCCATACTTAGTTATGTAAGCTTCTTGTGGGTGTGCAAAGCTGGAATTTTCTTTCCTGCCTATAACTTTGTAAGTACACTGAACTTATATATATAACACATATTTATAACACATATTTTTCTGATTATCACTGCCTGTTTCTTACAAAACATTTGAAACCCAGGAAACGTAGATATACCTTTAAATATAATATTCAGTGTAATATGTATAGTTTGTTCCTTTGTAAAACTTGACTTAATAATGGACTAAGGTTTTAATATGGTTTAAAATATAGTGTTGACCAACATGTTTTAGTGTTGACCAACATGTTGTGTGTGTTAGTAAAAGGATTATAAACCTGGAAGGAGTAAAAGGAACAGGGGACACAGGAAATATTTTGTATTCACGTCTGTACAGACCTTTGACAATACAACTGATTGGGAGAGTTGGGCCCTATAGGATAACCATCATCTCAAGTTACCAACAGGTTAGCAGTCTAAGATGCATCCGCCCATGACACAATCAGTCATCTAAATATAACATTTCTGTATAACTGCTAATTTTGTTAAATTGTTACACACTTCACAAGCATGTGAGGTATTTACCAAACTATAGTAGTCCTTTAAATATAAATAAATTATCATTTTTACAGATTAAAAACAAATATAATACTGACTCAAATGTATTACCTTTTATATGCAATTGTGCTGCTTTGGGATCTACAATAATGGTTCTGCTGATCTATTTTCTGTGGTGGGAGGAACCTTCGAGTTCAGAGGAAGCACTTCTGCAAACAAAGAATAAATTACAGCTAAAACTGCCAGTGCTGCAACAGGACTACTGGAAAGTATCAGACATAATCAGACAAAAAGAAAAACTGAACCTCCAATCAAAAAACAATTGTATATAACATTTAAAAATGTAGAGGTTGTCTGAATTGTTCATCATGTTTAGGTATTCAAAAGAATAAATGGAAAAACTGAACACAATAGGCCTAAAGAAAGAAATAGGAGCACTTGTGGCAGGTTTAAATAATATGGGGCTATTAACATACTGTAGATAGTAGTATAACAATACCCATATAGCTTCGGGCTGATGATGGATTATTATTATTATAAATTATTTTATTGCAAACTAGTATACAAATAACTTCAGATGGGCATGCCATTATACACTTTACGCGTTTCAGCCCATCTTGGGAACTTCCTCTCTATTTAAGCAGAAATGCAAACTACAATTTACAGTAATGTATCAAAATATGTCCATAGACCAGTATGACAAAGACTATGAAATCAGTGAAAGATATATAAAGATTATTTGTTTGTGATTTTTAAGTTATTTTAAAATTTTAGATAAACAGTAGAAAAATAAATAAAAGTAAAAAAATGTAAACAAATAAATATTTATCAAATATAACTGGATGATATTCCAAATAATAATATAGAACCATTGTAGTCGGTAAGCAAATATTAATTTATTGATTAGCAATGAAATCAGTATTTGGAGAAAAAAATCAATGTATCTTTTAAACTTCTCTCCATTACCAAATGGGTATTCATGGAGTGGCAGCAAATCTACAAAGGAAGCTGATTTACTAGGAGTCTTTGCCTTTCCTACTCTTTACCTTCCCTACTTTACTTTACTCTGTATACAAACAGACCAGTCTGAAAAACTCCAATTGGGCCCTCATTCAATTGCGATTTGGCCAATTGAATAAGGCTCTAAATAAGCACATAACATATATTTTTTAAAGAAGTTTTTAGTTAGTAAGCATCTATCCAAAAGCAAGGTTTTCACTAACTAAAAACTTATTTAAAAAATATATGCTATGTGCTTATTTAGAGCCTTATTCAATTGGCCAAATCGCAATTGAATGAGGGCCCAAGACAGCTTCCATTTGCTCCATTACTCAAATATATTAGGGGGTGGAGCATGTGTGTGGGAACCAATTTTAATTGTGTGTATGCATGCGTATAGAAGCTGTTGTGTTCTCTGCATCAAGTGAGCTGTCCACAATGTGGATGAAAATATGAGTATTCAATGTATATAATTCCTTGGTAGAGCAGTATTGCATAAATATTCAATCTTGTAATTCTCATATATCAGTAAAAACTGTTAATCACAGGATCACTCCAGAATCACTATGGAATAATACTAAAATGGAAAAACTTAGAAAATAAATCACACTATGTGAATTAAAAGCAAGAAGAAGGGGAGGGATGATGTGCAGAAATAATAAATTGACTGGCACTATAATCAACTGTATATAACAAGAAGGCTAAGGGTAGCAAGAAGGGGCTAATAAAGGCAAACACATAACGTGCAGCCCCTGTATTTGGTCAACCATTAAACCTGTAATTGTGGTTTTGCTGAATAATACGGTGCACAAATATATGTATAAACAAGCCACTGAGTGCCCAATAATTGCAGTTAAAATTCAAATCGCCAGTATAATTGGATCCTACATAGGATAAGATCTGCACATCTCCCTCTCCTGGTCCAGACGATCCGTTTCGCTCTCAATAAGATCTTCCTCACTGTATTATTCAGCTAAACCGCAATTACAAGTTTAATGATTGACCAAATACAGGTGGTGCACTTTATGTGTTTTTGCCTTTATTAGCCCCTTCTTGCTATCCTTAGCCTTCTTGTTATATACAGTTGATTATAGTGGCAGTCAATTTATTATTTCTGCACATCATCCCTCCCCTTCTTCTTGCTTTTAATTCACATAGTGTGATTTATTTTGTTAAGCTTTTCCATTCTAGTATTATTCCATAGTGATTCTGGAGTGATCCTGTGATTAACAGTTTTTACTGATATATGAGGATTACAGGAATTAATATTTATGCAATACTGCTCTACCAAGGAATTATATACATTGGATACTCATATTTTTATCCACACTGTGGACTAGGATGGTAGTTTGAATCATTTAGTTCCACACACTACAGCGTTTTTTCAAGTTGTATCATTCCTAATCCCATATTAAATTGCATCCGTATACATAAATATTAGTGTTACCCACTAGGGAAATTACCAGGTCATTTAATCTATTTACAATTTTAATTGCTACATTAAATATTTTTTTTAAGTTTTAAAATATATTTTTTATTGTTAAATATACAAATTAATCCCTTTGTATGATCATAATGGTCTATAAAACCCGTTTTATTTTCTTTATTAATAATATATAAATGTATAACACGACCAACAAATATTACATGAAATTGCAAAATATGGTGATTTTCATTAGAAAACCAGTGTCGTGACAACAAAAAACAGACAGCCTTATTAAATTGCGATTCTGTAAATTTAAAAGGGCTCTATATAAGCACAGAGCATATTTTATTTACAGAAGTTTTTAGTTAGTGAAGACCTTGCTTTTGAATAGAAGTTCACTAACTAAAAACTTCTGTAAAACAAATGCTGTGTGCTTATATAGAGCCCTTTTACATTTACCGAATCACAATTTAATAAGGCTGAGAATGTTTTAATATAATATTATTTTTTCAATAAGACCGCTGCAGAACAAATTCACATATGTAGTATTATTCTGTTCTTTTTTTAATATTTTTGTTCTTTTCAATCTAGCTATAACTCAGTTTGATTACCACAGTGGGTGATATTAACCTGTGCTGGCTGCCCAGGTTTAATCATCTCACTAATTGTCAGGTTCTGTAAAACATTTTGTCCTGCTAGCACAGAAGGGAGCCAGAGAAAAAAAATCTAACATTTCTGCAATGGTTGTACTGAAACAGTGACTGCTAAATTGCTTAAATACCATTCATTCGCTCTATATGGGTTATACTGTTACCTTGGCTATAGAAATGTTTATTTATCAGTTTATTTATTTTGTTTTCCTTGTTAAGAAGTGTGAAATCTAAATCAGTTGATATCATGAAAACAATAATAAAAATTATTTCAAATATCTCTTTCAGAGATCGCGCAAAGCTAAAATTACAGATATATCAGATAATAGATAGTCCTTAAAATAAGCTACTGAAAGAACCACTATAATGCCACACATTAATACTTCATGAAAATGTAAATGTAAATTGACAAGAAAACAAATCTTTGATTTTAGAATTGCAGGTTCTGGCAGATCTGCTGCCGCCACCTATCAGGTTCCAGGGAAAGGATCTGCACTGGTCACTGTAGGGAAAAGACAGGTCTAGTAAATTACTACAACCTATAGCTCAGATCCCCTGTAATAGGGGGTGGAGAGAAAACTATGTGCTGGAGTCTGCAAAACTAATGTTCACATATATTATTATTATTATTATCATTTACTTGTAATGCGCCAACATATTCCGTAGCGCTGTACATAAGTTAAGATCCGGGCACAGAAAAATACAAATTAACACATAACAAAGCATGGAGGGCCCTGTCTTTGAGATTGCAATCCAGTGTCTATAGCGCTTTTCCCAAAGCACCTTGGAGGATTGAAACTTGCAGACTTACAACCTAAAGGTATTGTGTGGGGTACAGGAGGGAGAGAGAGGTGCTGAGCATGTTAGGGTGGAAGGTGATAAGCTTCTTTAAAGAGCTGCGTTTTAGTGAGGTTTTGAATGTTTTGAGGCAGGAGGATAGTCTAGTGGAGCGAGGCAGGGAGTTCCAGAGAATCAGGGCAGCATGAGAAAAGTCCTGAAGGCGAGAGTGAGAGGAGGTGACAAGAGTTGTAGAAAGAAGAAGTTCATTAGCAGAACGAAGAGGGCGGGGGAGTATTTGGAGATGAGAGCAGAGATGTACGGGTGTGCGCTGTTGTTGAGGGCTTTATATGTTAGGGTCAAGATTTTAATTTTTATTCTGGAGGCTACAGGAAGCCAGTGGAGTGATTGACAAAGAGGTGATGCCGACACTGAGCGTTATGTACGGAAGATGAGTCTAGCAGAGGCATTCCTTATGAATTGAAGTGGAGATAGTCTGGTGGTGGGTAGGCCAGCAAGAAGCGAGTTACAGTAGTCAAGTCGAGAGATGATGAGAGAGTGTATTAGGATTTTAGTTGAGTCTTTTTTGTTCCTTTCTGGACATGTTTTTTAGATGGAGAAGGCAAGATTTTGTTAGTGACTGTATCTGAGGTATAAAACACAGTACGGGGTCCAGTAGAACCCCAAGGCAACGGGCTTGGGAGGTGGGAATGATGATGTCGTTGTTGACAATGAGAGAGATGTGAGGAATTGACGCTGTGTTACAACTACATTGATTTTATCTGTTAAAATACTTATTTTAAACTAGTCATTTACTGAAGAATTATATTACAGACTATGTATTTTTTATGCTATTTATAATGTATTTGCATGTTTGCATTTTTTTCTGTAGAACCTAGGCATGTTTGGGGTTAGGCCGTTAAGGCCCAGGACTAGGGTGGCAAATATTTATGGTGTATTTTTTTTTTTTTAAATTGATTTTAATTAGACAGGTCAGACATACAACATAGTCCAGCAAAAACATTTGTGATGGTAAGTAGAAATTAACAATAAACGTGTTTCACATATCTGGTTTCTAGTATGTCATCTGCCTGTCCAAAACTCCTCTCTTTTTCCGTTTTTCTGGAAATATAATAGCTGGTATTAGCTTTCAATTAACTTCATACTAATAAAAAAAAAAAAAACTATATGTAATAAAGTCCCA
Source organism: Discoglossus pictus (assembly GCA_027410445.1). Classification (NCBI taxonomy): domain Eukaryota; kingdom Metazoa; phylum Chordata; class Amphibia; order Anura; family Alytidae; genus Discoglossus; species Discoglossus pictus. Next base: position 79,021,972 of record CM050168.1, read on the forward strand.
TAACTATGGGAATTTTTTTTTTATGAACTTGGATTCCTGACCATCTGTTGTCTTGAGCTTGGTTGGTTTCCACTAATATGTTGCGAACTCTGTGTTTAGGTTACTGTATGAGGCTAATGGTGTTGGGTAAGTTAAGACAACTCCTGATATGGTTCCCTTAATAGCTCCTTTGGAGGGAAAAAGTGTCACTCACCCTATTCATCTGCCTCGTCTTGTCTCCCAGGCGGCCCAGCAGGAGGCCCAGCGTTTGTAGTTATGGTCAACCTCAGCGGACAAAATGCTCATGGACCGAACGAACTCAATTTTGTTTAAGACTACTTCAAACAATGGGGTGGGTGATTTCCAATGGGCGGCTACTACTATCCTAACTGCTAAGAAAATTTGGTTGGTTAGGAATTGTTCTGAGTTGGACATCCCTTCTACCGGTAAACCCAGAATGGCCTCTTCTGGTCTCATGGGATAGTTTTGACCCCATAAATTCTCCAGGGTTTTGTAAGTGTCCACCCAGGTATGTCTAATCATAGGGCATTCCCATAGTTTATGGATTAGAGTCCCTTTCTGGTTGCAGCCCCTTTCGCAGGTGCCGCTAATCGTCTGGTTTCCTATGTGCATTCTTACTGGAGTTAAGTACCACCTCATGATAACTTTATAGGCGTTTTCCTTCATAATTACGTTAAGTGATGTGATTTTTGCTTGTTTCCGAATGCTGTTCCATTGGTCTCTGTCTAATTGTATGTTGAGGTCAGTTTCCCATGCTGACTCATAGTGTAATTTAGGGGGCGTGACTAACTCGCTTAAATGGTTGTATATTATGGAGATGTTCCCTTTCCCTCCCGGGAATTTAATGCAACATTTTTCGAATAATGATGTATTTTGCCCTCCTTTATTCTTAGTGATGTGAATTAATCTTTGATTTATAGCGAGTAGGTTAAGCCATTCCCCCGGAGGTAGTAGTTTGTCCTCTAAGAAGGCGGTGGTGGACCATTTTTGGTTAACAACCGGTAAATCTGCCGCTATTGAGCAATTATTATCAATCCACCATCTGTATTGAGCATTAGAGTTTATTTTGGGGTTAGTTGACAGTGGCCATAAGGGGCTGAGCCCTGACTCTGGGCCAAGTAGCCTGTTCCTCTTATTTATATCCTTCCATAAGTTAATTGAGTGCCTCACACTGGATGGGATTGATTGGGGTAACTTGAAGCCCTGCTGAGTTGAGAGCCATAGTAATTGGCGCATGATTAAATCATTGGACCCTAGTATGTGTATTTCTAATTGAACCCATACCGGGGGGGGGGAGTCCTTGATATACCACTTTACTAGTTGTGCTAATCTAGCTGCTTTAAAGTACCTGGAAATGTCTGGAAATCCAAGCCCACCATCCCTCTTGGTCGCAGTGGTTGTTTCTCTGTTAATTCTAGGTTTTTTGTTGTTCCACAGAAAACTCATTAATAATTTTTGTATTTTTTTCAGATCTATCGCTAATATCGAGATAGGAATAGTTCTAAACAGGTAGAGCAGTTTGGGGAGTACTTTAATTTTGACGGCATGTAGCTTTCCTAACCACGAAATCTTTAGTTCTGACCACCTGTGTAGGTCTCTAGTTAGTTGTTTAATGAGGGTTGGGTAGTTTGCTTCATATAGGGTCTTAGTTGATTTTGTTATTTGTATGCCTAGGTAGTTGATAGAATTCGGGGCCCATTTTATTGGGAAGTTATTGGCCAGTAGTTTTTCCGTGGAGGAAGGAAGTGATATATTAAGGGCTATGCTTTTACTTGTGTTAATTTTGAAACCTGACAGTGGGCCAAACCTAGACAGAAGTTTGAATAGATTGGGGAGACTGATCAGGGGATTGGATATTGTTAGCAGGATGTCATCGGCAAAAAGGCTTATTTTATGATCTATCGTGCCGACTCGTATACCCGATATGTCCGTGTGCTGACGAATGGCAATTGCTAGGGGTTCTATACTAAGGGCGAATAAGAGTGGTGATAAAGGGCACCCCTGTCTTGTCCCTCTCGTGATGTTGAATTTTAGTGAGTTGTGTCCTTGGTATGTAACCTGCGCAGTCGGTTCTGAATATAATGATGTTATGCTTCGTAGAAAACCCTCCGGAATTCCGAATTCGTTTAGTGTGGCTTCCATAAATGTCCAATCTAACCTATCAAATGCCTTCTCGGCATCAAGTGCCAACACCATTGCCCGCCCTCCATCACTTTTGGTTATGTCAATAAGGTCAATTATTTTTCTGGTGCTGTCTGGCGCTTCTCTCCCCTTAATGAACCCTACCTGGTCCGGATGTATCACTTCAGATAACAAGTTCGCTACTCTGGACGCTAAGATTTTGGTGTATAATTTTAAATCTGTGTTGATCAGAGATATTGGTCTATAGCTAGCACATTGGGCTGGATCTTTGCCCGGTTTAGGAATAAGTATTATTTTAGCCTCTAAGAATTCCGGTTTAATTCTTCCACCTGCTAAGAAGCTGTTAAATAGTTTGTGTAAGGTGGGGCTAAGTAGGTCGCTCATGTGTTTATAATAGAGGTTAGAGTAGCCATCTGGCCCTGGGGCCCCGTGAGCTTTTGTGGATTTGATCGCATCTTGTATTTCCTCGACCGAGATGGGCACTAAGAGTGATTCGGCTTTGGTAGAGTCTAATTGGGGTATTGTTAGTTTGCTTAATGTATTTTCAATTTCTAGTTTATGGGTTGGGGTGCCTGATTTGGGTGATTTGCTATAAAGGTCTGCGTAAAAGTGTCTGAATTCATTTACTATTTGATCCGGTTTAAAAACTGTCTCCCTATTTTTGGTGATTATTTTGGCTATGAATGAGTTTGCTCTTTTTTCTCTTAGTCTTGTGGCCAGCATCCTATCGGGTTTGTTTGCGTATCTGAATAATTTAGCTTCAGTTCGCTGTAGGATAGTGACCATTTTCCCTCTTAAAATAGTGTTTAGTTCTTGCTTGTATCTTATTACATTCTCGTGAGTCTGTCGTGATTTATCTCTAATGAATAGTTTCTGGGCTTCTGCAATTTTCTGGTTTAGGAGTAAAATTTGTGCTTGGTCCTTTTTCTTTTTGGATGAGCTAATTTGTATACAGACTCCCCTGATCACTGCTTTGTGAGCCGCCCAAATTCCATCTATGTCTATCTCTCCTACTGTGTTGAGGTCAAGATAATCTACGATTGCAGTTCTGACCTTTTCCCGTGTGATTGGATCATTCAGTATACTGGGATTTAATGACCACCTCGGGTTATTGCCTTTCGGCAAGAGGTTGCTTATGGAAATTTTGACTAGATCGTGGTCCGACCATGCTATGGGGCAGATAGAGGCCTCAGTTAGGTTCCCGGTTATGTTCTGTGGGATCAGGATATAGTCTATTCTGGAAAGCGAACCATGTCTGGCGGAAAAAAATGTGTATTCTCTTTCCGTGGGGTTCATGTTTCTCCAGGTATCAATCATGCAGTTTGATTTTAGGAGATTTTTGAGTGTTTTGGTCGCCGTGGGGATTTTTTGTGAACCTAGGTCGTTTGATTTGTCTTTGAGCGGGTCTAGGACCGGGTTCATGTCTACTCCTATTATCTTAAGCCCGTCTTCCCAGCTATCTGTGAGTTTCTGTATCTTTTGAAAGAATGGCGTTTGTACTGTGTTCGGGGCGTAAATGTTCAAGAATGAAACCTTATGTTCGTGTATTGTCCCATGTACTGCTATAAACCTGCCATCTTTGTCTTTTTGAATTTTACTTAACTGAAAGTTGAGTCTTCTGTAGAACAAAATAGTGACTCCTTTTTGTTTGGTATCCGCGGTAGAATGGAATGCTTGGGTAAAGACTCCCCCCCAATTTTTTGGCACTGCTTGTTTTCTAAAGTGAGTCTCTTGAATCATTACTATATCTAGATTTAGTTTTTGGTAGTTTCTCAAGGCTACCCCCCTCTTGACTGGTTCGTTTAGCCCATGAGCATTATGTGACGCAATGACAATGTCCATATTTCTTAATGAGGTGTATGACCTTTTGGTGCGTGCAATTGGCTATCTCACCTTTCGGGATGTCTGTGACTTCGTTATCTTGTGCCTCCTGCTGGTTTCCGCCCCGAAGACCGCTCAGCAGCTAGCTGTGTGGAAGAGTACCTGTACTCAAAGTAAAAGAGACAACAGATTGTGAGACAACCTGACTGTACCCAATCCCTTGGGATTATAAAATCTTGGCTCAGTAACTGAGCTAATTCCTATTTCTCCTCCAGTGGAGTTCCCTATGTTAACCCTGGGTAAGGTGGCTAAGTTCGTGAGTCTGTTTAAATATCTCGCTGTTGGTCAGGAAAGCTCTTAGTATATTTGAACTTTATCGTGATCCTTACTTAACTAAGGTGTGGTAATTTAAACTACTATGAGGAGAGCGTTTGCTGTCCTCTTCGGATTTTACTGGTGGGCCTGTTAGTGTCTCTAAACTGACACTGAATTGGTCCGCCTAAACTGTCCCTACTGTTGGGGTTTGTGGCAGTCTATTTGTAAGCGCCCTTAGGGACGCCTTCTAGGTGTGTGAAGATTATGCCTTTACGGCCTGGGTTAACTGTCTATAGTGTATATTAGAACTTACACTGGTGCGGGTGCTATCTTAATGAACCTAGACGTTAAATGATTCAGTTAGCTTTGTTTGTCAGGTTAGCTTGGAAATAAAGAGAGAGAGAGAAGTGAGAGAATACATAAGAAAAAACAAAATAGGTGACAACTCATTGTATTCAGTCTGTATCTTTATTCATGGGAGGACTTCTCGCTCTTGGGTTTTCTGTTGACTGCAGATTCTCACCGACTGTGACTTTGATGTTCCATTCCGCCAGCAAGTTGATGCCCTCCTCCAGTGTTCTAACCGTGAAGAATTTTCCTTCCTTGGAGATATTGAGGCGAAAAGGGAAACCCCATGTGTACCTCCATCCTTGAGCCAAGATACAGTCCAGAACCGGTTTCAGTTGTCTCCTTTTGGCAAGGGTAACCGGGGCTAAATCAGAGAAAAGCAGCGGTGTGTGCCCCTCGATGGGAGGAATGCCTTTTCTTGCGGCCTTCATGAATAATTCTTTGGTGGAGTAGTAGTGGAATCTGGCAATGATGTCTCTTGGTCGTTCTTGCGGAGATGAAATTGGAAGCCTAGGGCTCTGTGGAACCGATCCATCCTCAAGTTTTCCGGATGCATGTTAGGGAGGAGAAATTCGCATAGATCGCTAAGGTATGCGTGTAGGTCTTTTACCGTTTCTGGCACATTCCTCAGTCTTATGTTCTGTCGTCTTGATCTGTTTTCCAGATCCTCCTGTTGCAATTGTTGTCTGGCTTGTTCGTCCTTCAACGCCAAGATCTCCTCAGTCAGTTTGTTGTTATGTTGCATTATTTCCGAAATTTTAGTTTCCAGTTTTGTTGTTTTATCATCCACCTTCTTAATTTCTGTGGATAGTTCTGTCGTCACCTGCCGGATCTCTGATTTGACCTCCTCTCTGAAGTTGGATATTAAGTCCTTAAGGTCCTGGATGTCACTTTTAGTGCTAGGTGCTGACATTTCGTAGTTTTTTGTTGCGTGGGCTGTGACTATGGGTGCTTTATTGGTAGGAGAGCTTGCCGAAGGTTTGGGTAGGCAGTAAGATTGGATCTCTTTATTGTTCTTCCTTGTGGCGACACCCGCCATCTCAGTGAAAGTGCTGTAGTTCGAGTTGTTACCAAATTTCTGGTAACATTTGTCTAGTCCCAGTGCAAATGTTGGCGTCCCTATGTTCCAGGGCTCTTTCCTAGTTACATCTTTTTGGGTCCATTAAAAGTTCTGGAACTGGTTCAGCCACCTCCTGAAAGTTTGTAGCTGGAGAGTAAGTTTTTGTTGATTTTCCCCACTTGCGTGGTAATATTGAGTTTTGTCCACTAGAGGGGGTAGCGGAGTTCCACTAGCACAGTCTGTTATACAAGCAAAGCCTTGGGCTGGTAATCAAGTTTGAAAAACAAAGAGTTTTGTAATCATGTGTCGTTTGCTTGATTAACCCTTTGTCTGCTGCAATTTCCTTGTGTGCTGTTGTGATCTTTTTGGTGAGTTTGTTGCTTTTTCTGTACTCTTTGTGGGTTGCCTTTTCCCTCTGATGGGATTACCTTCCCTTAGTAAAATTTTAGATGGGTTCTGGTAGCTGCCTTTGGGGTGAGTGTTTTTTCTTAAGGGACTTAACAGCTCCTGGGACTGAGCTGTATTGTTTTCAGGGACCTGTTTCAGTCAAGTGCCTGGAACCAGTGGGTTTCTGTGAGGGTTCTTGGGCCCAGGGGGGAGGTCCCCTGTTATGGGTATGACCTATTTATGGTGTATTTTGATGTATTTCTTTTGGCAAAACAACCCATATATTTTTCAAACTTCTCTTTCTTCTTCCATCAATAACCTTCTCAATGTCTTACTGCCACTTCCCCTCACTGCAGTCCACTTGTTATACTCATTCACCTTCTCCTCCCTTTTCTCCTCTCAGTAAACTCTCTGCTTGTTCAGTGACTCCTCTATTCTCCTATTTCTCTGGCTCTGGCTCTGGCTCTGGCCCCTCAACAGTAATGTACACAACTTTATCTTTTCCTAGTCTCCAATGCCTCTTTCACCCTAATGACACCCCTTATCAGTTGCCTTATCCTTCAACCCGTACATTACCAGAGACTCTCTGTTCTATTGTTCCTACCCCTCACTGCGCAATCTATCCTTATTTAACCCCGCTGTTTGCTCTACTTGGCAGACAGTTATAGTGGTTTTCTTCCTCTGTTTTGTACTGTTTTCTTTGGCCATTACCTTGTTTTGCATTGGGCAGCATCTTTGCTCCCCCCTCATTATATCATAGATCATGGATTAACCTTGCACCTACTCTCAGGTATATGCATGCATCTATTTCATGCCATGTCTATTTGTCATTGTTGACATGGACACATACCTTTGCAGATGAACATGTAGAGAAAGAAAAAATAGGGGCACCTGTTTGGGGAGCAAGCAACTGTTCTAGTTCAATTATTTTGCTCAGTGGAAAATGGAAGCTTTCTATTGTATATGCTGTTTTGCCATTTTTGCTATTTGGCTGTGTTTCTGCCATTCAAATATCTGCCTTCCTGACCCCTTGGCTTTGGCCTTCCAGTTCAAAATCTTTGTGACACTTGACTTGTTCTGTGACCATTCTTCCTCTTCCACCTACCCTGATTCCTGGACTATCCTTTTGCCTCCAGTTCTTCTAGTATCTTGCCTATGGGGATCCTATCCTGCAACTCTTAACATATAACAAAGAAAATAAATTGTTAAATCATTACAATTTCTATGGCGTTTTGTTAAACTGTTTTAGTGTATTTAGTATGAAATCAATCTTTTATAATCTTAATATTTTTAATGTCAAACTTATTGTGATTTTCATATTCAATTACCGTATATACTCGAGTATAAGCCGAGTTTTTCAGCCCTTTTTTTAAGGCTAAAAAGGGCCCCCTCGGCTTATACTCGAGTCACTCTCCCCCCGTATCTCTCTACCCCCCGTGTCTCTCTACCCCCCCAGTGTCTCTCTAACCCCACCGTGTCTCTTTCCTCCCCCCTCCTCATCCTCAACCCCCCTCCTTATTCTAAACCCTCCCCCTCATTCTACCCCCCCCTCATTCTACCCCTCCCCCCTCATTCTACCCCTCTAAATACCCCCCCTCTCCCTTTCCCCTCACTTACCTGCATCTGAAGCTCCTGCTCCGGCCTCCACTCCTTCCGGCATCTTGACATGGCGCGCATGTGATGTCACGGCATTAGCATATACCGGGTGCCGGCACTTTTGTGGTAAAATAGGTGCCTCGGATTATACTTGGGTTGGCTTATACTCGAGTATATACGGTATATATATATATATATATATATATATATATATATATATATGTATCACATATTATAATAGTCCAACTGCAAGTCGTCGTCACGCTGTTTGTGGAGTCCGTACGACTTAGCGATAAGCGAGGCTAGCCGTTAAACCCGGAGCACTTAGGCAATGAGCTACGCGAGGCTTGCCATTAAACCTGGAGCACTTATCGGAACTTAGACAAACAAAATACAGATTTCGACAACCAAAATACGAGACGCAGGACTTTAAAAAATTACAAGATTAGCAGCGGAACAAAAACAATAAAAAAACACTAAATACACATTAAAAAATTACAACAACATCACTTACAGCATGGGGCAACAGGCAGGACGTCTGTGAGTGAGGTGGAACGCAAATTAAACTCGATTAGACGTTTTTCAAACATCTAAAATCGCCTAAGCGAGAAAAAAAAAGGCCGCCCAAAAAAATAAAAAGGAAGCGCGTAAAACACAGCCAGAGACGTATGTGGTCAGGAAATACTAATAGGAAGGCCGCAAAATAACCGCAGAACGCGTAAAACATACACTAACGCCGCCATTTTACAACACAAACTTACACATTTACACATTAACATTGTGAAATGGCGGATTTCCCGCCTAAAACAACGGATTTGTCTGGCGCACGAAGCCTATATATAGGGCACACTTGACACATAACTGACACTTTCTCCTCAGGTGATGACAGTCTGACTGGACATTTTCTGCTGTCGGAAAATCAAAAGAGATTGTTAGCTCTTCAGGATACTGCTTAATGAATATTACATTAAAAAAGGTACATTTAATTGAAATTCATTAATGAATAATTATTACATTAATTATTAATAAAAATAAATAAATAGAGGAAACAAGATTTTGAAATGTATTTACTTTGAAAATAATATTGTGCTTACCTGTTTGAAAGATATTAATTAATTGAATAATTAATTAATAATGTACTTTAATTAATTACTCATTAGTAATCGTTAATAACAAAAAAGTTTAACGTTTAATAATGCGTATAAAAAAAAATTACACATTGATTCATTAATTATTAATGTACATTATGTTAGTAATTAATTCGTAATATTCAGTATAAACTACCAAAAAAAATATATATCTAACTTTTGGAATATAGTCGTGCTTTCATCTTTCCGTAATATTTAGTAATTTATTTATTATTAATGGACATTAATTGATTATTCTGTAAAGACTAAGAATAACAAAAAGGACAAAAAAAATGACATATCTGTGATGATGTGCATTGAGTAATAGGTATTCATTCAAATATTAAAAATGATTTCATTTGTTTTTAACACTTTCAGTGACGCTGCAGCTGAATCAACACAGACAGTGACCATTGCAGCGTTTCAACAACAAAAACAGCACCGTTACAGGTATATCATTCAATTATGTGCTTGGGGGCATAAAAAAAAAAAAAACTCTTCATAGTTGTAATTGATGACAGTTACATTTTTAAGGTATATTAATATTAGTAAGCAGGACCTACAAAATTTGCCTATTTAAAAACACATTGATGAATATTGATTTTATGTTTTCAATCTATGCTAATATATCTGTGTTGATGCTGATTAATTGATAGGAATGAAGCAACATATTATACATTAATGTTATCTTTTTGCTCAGTTTCAGCAGACCTGCAGCTGAATGAACACAGAGAGTAACGTTTGCAGGCATTGAACATCACAAGGATAATCTTGACAGGTATAGAATTTTATTATATTCCTACAGCACAAAAAAATAATAATATATCAATTGATAGCAATTATTGATTAGTTAATGTATATTAAGATATTAATTAATTAATAATTAGTAGTCATGCTAAAAGAAAAAAATATGATTTACATTGAGGAATATGCTTTTAGTATAGCTGTTTATGTTTCAGCTTCTTTATGACATTAAGTTTGCAAAATATAGTACATAGTTACATAGTAATTAAGGTTGAAAAAAGACTTTCAGTCCATCAAGTTCAACCTGTTAAGATCTCCTCTGATTTGCAATATGCGGATTAGTTATTAATTAAATTATTGATTAAATAATTATTAATAGTATAGTATTGGAGGATGAATAGAGTTAGTCCATCAAGTTCAACCTTTTTAGATCTCTATTGATCTTTTTAATTTGGACTATTTATTATTATTGTTAATTGATCCAGAGGAAGGCAAACATAAAAAAAAACCCCATTGAAACTTTGCCAATTGTCTCATAAGGGGGAAAAAAAGCAAAATTCCTTCCTGACCCCAGAAACTGGCGATCAAATTTCTTCCTGGATCAATATTCCTTGCTAGTTATCTAGGATAGCCTTGAATGCCCTCTTTATTCAGAAATATATCTAACCCCTTTTTGAAGTTGTCTATCGAATTCGCTGTCACCACCTCCTTTGGTAGAGAATTCCACAGTTTAACCACCCTAACTGTGAAGAACCCTTTTCTTTGTTTAAGGTGAAATCTTTTTTCCTCTAACCTCAACGGATGTCCTCTTGTCAGTTGAAAATCTCTTGCTACAAAAAGTTCACTTGACAAAGCCTTATATTGACCCTGGATGTATTTATATAACGTAATCATATCTCCTCTTAGACGCCTTTTTTCTAGCGAAAATAAGTTTAATTTTGCTAGTCTTTCTTCATAACTTAGCCCCTCCATTCCCCTTATTAGTTTTGTAGCCCTTCTCTGTACTTTTTCCAGCTCTAAAATGTCTTTTTTATGAGGTGGTGCCCAAAATTGTACTCCATATTCCAAATGAGGGCGTACTAGAGATTTGTATAGTGGCAGAATTATATTTGCTTCCCTGGCTTCTATACCCTTCCTAATACATGCTAATATTTTATTTGCCTTTGCAGCCGCTGCTTGGCTTTGAGCGCTGTTACCTAGGTGGTTGTCCACAAGCACTCCCAAATCCCTTTCAATATCTGATACCCCTAGATTTGCTCCATTAAGATTATAGATTGCTTGGCTATTGTTCCTTCCCAAATGCATAACCTTACATTTATTTGTATTAAATCTCATCTGCCATTTAGCCGCCAATTTCTCTAATTTATGCAAATCCTTTTGTAGGGAAAGTACTTCATTATCTGATTTTATTACCTTGCACAACTTAGTGTCATCAGCAAAAATGGAGACACTACATTTGAGTCCTACTTCAATGTCATTAATAAATATGTTAAAAAGGAGAGGACCCAATACTGAGCCCTGAGGAACCCCACTTATCACCTTAGACCAATCGGAGTATGTTCCATTTACAACAACCCTTTGCTTCCTGTCTTTTAGCCAGCTCTCGATCCATGAGTAGATATTTACTGCAATTCCTGTATCCCTTAATTTGCTCACTAGTCTTCCATGTGGCACTGTATCAAATGCCTTTGAAAAATCTAAAAAGACTACATCCACTGAGTTGCCCTGATCCAAGTTCCTACTAACCTCCTCATAAAAACTAATTAGATTGGTCTGACACGACCTTTCCTTCATAAATCCATGTTGACTGCTACCTATGATCCTGTTCAAATAGACATATTATTGTATTCTGTCCCTTATTAACCCTTCTAAAAGCTTCCCAACTACAGAAGTGAGGCTCACTGGTCTATAATTCCCCAGATTTGCTCTAGATCCCTTCTTAAATATAGGTATCACCTCTGCTTTTCTCCAGTCATCTGGTAGAGACCCTGTAGTTAGTGAGTCTTTAAAGATTAGATATAATGGTTTGGCTATTACAGAACCCAGCTCCCTCAGTACCCTTGGATGTATTCCATCAGGACCTGGGGCTTTATTAACATTTATTTTCTCCAACCTCTTTTGTATTTCTTCCTGCGTTAACCAATTATTTAGTAAAGGTAGTGTAGCCCCATTATGTTGCAGTGTCCCAACCACTGGTACCTCCCTTGTGTAAACCGACGAAAAGAACCTATTTAGCTCATCTGCCTTTTCCTGGTCACTAATTATCAGATGGCCTGTGTCACATTGTAATGGTCCTATCGATTCCTTCCTGGCCTTCTTCCCATTAATATATTTATAAAATATTTTAGGGTTAGTCTTACTTTCCATTGCAACTGACTTCTCATTTTCTATTTTAGCCAGTCTAATAGCCCTTTTGCAAGCCTTGTTGATTTCCTTATAGTCACATAAAGCTGCCTCTGTTCCCTCCTTCTTGTATAATTTAAATGCATATTTCTTTTTCCTCATCATGATCTTTAAGTCATTGTTAAGCCACATGGGATGTGATTTACTCCTATTCATTTTATTTCCACATGGTACATGCTGATGAGTATGTTTATTTAGTAAGGATTTGAATGTTGTCCATTTATTTTCAGTATTCTTCCCTGTAAGTTCTTTGTCCCAGTCTATATGTTGTATTGCTGCCCGTAGCCCATTAAAGTTAGCCCTTTTAAAATTTAGAGTTTTTGTTGGCCCCTTACAACTCTGTTTTTTGTATTCAATCTCAAATGAGACTGTGTTGTGATCACTGTTCCCCAAGGGTTCCCCTATTTTTACATTTGATATTATATCAATATTACTTGTGATGACTAAATCCAAGATGGTCCCATTTCTAGTAGGTTCTTGTATTACCTGGGCTAGATAATGATCCCTGAGTGTACTCAAGAACCTGCTCCCCTTAGCTGAGCTGCTGGTCTCGTTTATCCAGTTTATATCAGGGTAATTAAAGTCTCCCATTATTAGAACTTGCCCATGCTTAGCTGCATTTCCAATCTGTAACAATAATTGTATTTCCTCACTTTCAGCTATATTTGGGGGTTTATAGCATACTCCCACCAATATGCGTTTAGAATTAGCTCCTCCACTATTTAGCTCAACCCACAAGGATTCAATGATGCCGTTAGTGCCAGCATAAATATATTCTCTAACTATAGGCTTAAATTCAGGCTTAACATAAAGACAGATCCCTCCTCCTCTTTTACCATTTCCCCTATCTTTCCTAAATAGGTTATAACCATCCAGATTAACAGTCCAGTCATGAGATTCATCCCACCATGTTTCCGTAATGCCTATTAAGCCCCATTTTTCTTGTACTGCTAATATTTCTAGCTCATCCATTTTCCCAGGCAAACTTCTTGCGTTTGCAATCATACACTTTATGTTGCTATGGCTCTGCTGTTGTGAAGTGCCTGCCACTGTATTTGAGGCCCCTATTACTACCTCCCTACTTTCTATTGTAACCCTCCCCCCTTCTCCTCCCCCATGGGTAAATAATTCATCCCTTTCCCTCTCTACCCTATTTACCCCAATACTTCTATATAGTCCCTCCCCCCCACCTACAAGTTTAAAAACTCCCCCAGCCGTTCTACCATCCTATCCCCTAGCACAAAAGCGCCCTCATCATTAAGGTGCAATCCATCCCTGCTATAGAGATTGTACCCAAGTGAGAAGTCAGCCCAGTGCTCTAAAAACCCAAAACCCTCTGCACTGCACCACTTTTTTAGCCACGCATTAACCTCCCTAAGCTCCTTCTGCCTCCCTGGGCTAGCACGTGGCACTGGTAGTATCTCAGAAAATACTACCTTGGAGGTCCTTGCTTTAAGCTTATTCCCTAATTCTCTAAAATCATTCTTTAGGACGCTCCATCTTCCACTAACTTTGTCATTGGTACCAATGTGTACCAAGACCGCCGGTTCATTACCAGCCCCTCCCAATAATTTATCCACCCGATCCACAACATGCCGAACCCGAGCACCCGGGAGACAGCAAACTGTTCGATTGCTGGGATCTGGGTGACAAATTACCCTGTCTACCTTCCTAATAATAGAGTCCCCAACCACCAAAACATGTCTGTTGCTCTGCCTATTCTGCCCTCCCTCTCCTCCAGTAGAACTGTTCTCCCGGCTGTTAGAGGGAACAGCTCTATCTGGCATTGCCATTCCTGAATGGACATCCCCAACAGTTTCACTCAATCTCGCAAATCTGTTGGTGTTTGCCAACTCAGAACTGGCCTGCCTCCTCCTGTACCCCCTGATTCCCCTTCTAACTGTAACCCAGCTACCTCCCTGGCCATCCTCACTAGCCCCAGCTCCTCCCTCCATACTAGGCCCAGCTAAACTGTGCTCCGTGAGCAGCAACTCCCTTTCCAGTGGAGCAATATCACTAAGTGCTGCAATTCTCCTCTCCAGATCTTCAATTTGAGCTCCCAAAGAGGCAACATGCTCACACCTGTCACAGAGGTATGGACCCTGGATCATCTGTTCCAGTAGTGCATACATTTGGCAGGATGTACACTGAGTGAGGTTTCCACTGGACTGACTCATGATTATCAGTTACAAAAATACAGTGAGAAAACAAATCAATGTATTTGTATAAAGATTTATTTTCCACACCTTAAACCAAACAAAACAGAAACAATATGTACGTTTGTTTTCTGTTTTTTCTTATAATACCCCTTATTTGGATTTCCTCCTTTTATTTAATCTCCTACACACCAACTACACTTATACTAGAAAAGATTGCAAGCTCCCAAGCTCTCCCTTCCCTTGTTAAAATAGACCCCGCCTACTTGCCTGTACAATGATAAAAGAGCACAGGATAGAAAACACGGTCCTGCCCCACAGAACCGATTCAACAGAAAACAACAAAATACACACAGATATAACTTACACAGCCCAGAAAATAAACAGTGTTTGCGCATAGTCTTTGAACAGCTGGATAAAATTATGGTTAAAAACCCATACAGTCAAGCATACAAACAATTAGCACAGCTTGAAAAAGAACAACAGGAACATGCTGAAACACATCAATTGCCAACGCCAAGAGTAAATATGGTGTTAAAAAGAGATCGCAACACTGATCAAAGACGATTTCATTTGCCAACTGTAAATAAGGTTGCCATGGTGTTTAAAAATGAAGATGGTGAACCACCTTTTCAGCGGGATATTAGAATATATCCACGCAATGAAGAACCACCATTTATCAACATAAATATATTAAGTTGTAATTTAAATCCAATGACATATCCCATTTTCTTTCCAAATGGGGAACCTGGATGGGAACCAACATTACAATTGGAAAGTAATCCCAATAGTAAAGTTCGTGTTAGATGCAATATTTCTATGCTGGAATATAAAGTGGCACAAACTGCTATTCGGGATTCTTTTAATGCAATTTTAATTGGTGGCAAACTCAGTCATCAATGGATTATTGATTCATATCTACAAGTTGAAGCAAATAATCTACATGTCATTACATTTCAACAAAATAAGCTATGAGTAGAACAGTATTGTGGATTGATGGATATGTGGCTGAATTGGCTACCAGCAAAGACATTCCAACTGGAAGAGCAATTATTTTGCCATCCACTTTTCAAGGATCTCCTCGCAATATGCGAGAAAGATATAATGATACCATGGCTATTGTCACAAAATTTGGAAAAACTGATTTATTTTTTACATTCACATGTAATCCTCAATGCCCAGAGATCAAGGAAAATTTGAATCTGGGACAAACTACTTCTGACTGACCAGATTTAGTGGCAAGAGTATTCAAAATCAAACTCAATTCATTAATACATGATATCACTAAAGCACAGTTATTTGGACAATGTGTGGCTTTTGTTTATACCATTAAATTTCAAAAAAGAGGACTGCCACATGGTCACATACTTTTAATACTGCAGGAAAAAGATAAGTTGAATACTGCAGAGAGAGTGGATTCAGTAATTACTGCTGAATTGCCAGAGCAAGAAAAATATACCAAACTTTGTGAGATTGTTACACACAGAATGATTCATGGCCCATGTGTGGAGATGAATCCTAATTCACCATGTATGGAAAATAAAAAATGTACAAAATAATTTCCTAAACAATGTCGAATTTTAACTTAATAGATTTGTCGTTTCATACAATCCACATTTGCTCATTAAGTACAATGCACACATAAACGTGGAAGCTTGCACTTCTATTAAATCAATCAAATATGTGTATAAATATACATACAAAGGATATGACGCAGCAACTGTTGTTGTGGAAGGTGCTGCAAACGAAAAGGAAAATCCAATTTTACATGATTAACTATCAAATTATTTAGATGCTCGCTATGTCAGTGCTCCTGAAGCAATGTGGCGGCTTCTGAAATTTGAGATACATGATCGGTCACATGCTGTCTATCGTTTAGCTGTACATTTGCCTCAAAGTCAGTTTGTTTGCTTTACTGCAGGCAATGAATGAACTGCATTAGACTGCATTTATACATTGAGATACCATATCACTATGTATTTGGAAATGGTCTATGGCGACAACGAAGAAGAGATACACATACAATTATACCACAAATTTATACTGTCAGTCCAAGGGACGTTTATGTTTAAGATTACTTCTTTTACATGTTCCCGGTGCACAGAGTTTTGAACATTTACATACAGTGAATGACATAGTTTATGATACATTCCTATTAGCTGCAAGACATCAAAACTACATAGCTGATGATACAGAATGGGAGAGGTGTCTGGAAGAAGCAGTACAATGTCAAATGCCAAAGCAAATGAGACAACAATTTACATTCATTTGCATCTTTTGCAATGTACCGGATGCATTTACTTTGTAGGAAACATTCAAATTAAATATGTCTGAGGACTTCTTGAAACGTTACAATGAGCCAATATCACTGTTAAAAACATTGATGGAAATACAAGAAATATTGTTTGCTCATGGATTAAATTGTGCAAGTTTTAATTTGCCTGATCCAGGACTTAGAGATGACATCAACTTTGATGATTATGACACTGAGCTTCAAAAACAAAAAAAACGCAGAAAAAATGGCAACTTTAAATACTTTACAAGTACAAGCATTTAATGCCATCACAAATGCTACGGATGATGAAATGGTCAAAGACCGGTATTTCTATCTAGATGGCCTGGGTGGATCAGGAAAAACTTATCTGTACAACTGTTTGCTGAGTTATATTCGAGCACAGGGTAAGATAGCTATGCCATTTGCAACAACTGGAATTGCAGCACTTTTGTTAGACGGTGGTAGAACTGTGCATAGTGGATTTAAGCTGCCAGTTCCCATTTTGGAAACATCAGTGTCAGATATTCGATTGAATTCTTTATAAGCAAAAAAATTTAAAAAAACTAAATTAATTATCATAGACGAGGCAACAATGATGTCATGTCCTGTGATGTATTGATAGATTCTTAAAAGAAGTGATGGATAATAAGTTGACATTTGGTGGAAAGGTGATGCTGTTAGGAGGAGATTTTAGGCAAACATTACCTGTTGTGCCACATGGAAATAGAACGGAGATCATTGAAACATGTATCAAGACAAGTAAACTGTGGAAAATATTTACACATCTGAAATTAGAATTAAATATGAGATCTGAAGGTCAAAATGAATTCAATGATTGGCTCATTAAAATCGGAGAAGGTAAACATCCACAAATACATGATTCACCAAATGATACCATTTAAATTCCATCAGAAATGGTTTGCAACAAATCACTCACATCAGCCATATTTCTAAACACTCTTAATAACGATGATTACTCAGACATTGCAAACAAAGTGATATTAACATCAAAAAATATAGATGCCTTGAATCTAAATAACGAAATTTTAAAATTCCTAAATGCACCACAAAAGAATTATTACAGTGTAGATTCAGTTCTGGCTGATGATAAAGACAGTGAATCGAATTTTAGTATCAAATTTATTAATTCTTTAACACCATCTGGAATGCCACCACATATTTTACAAATGAAAAAAAGGGCAATTGTCATGTTATTGAGAAATATGAATCCCAAAAAGGACTTTGTAATGGGACCAGATTAATTGTGCATGAGTTAAAAGATCATTTTATACATGCAGAAATTATGACTGGGACCCATAAAGGTGAACAAGTTTTTATACCATGATTTTCACATGATTGGCACCACAAAACAATTACGTGACATTTTCTTTACTTGTAAGGTGAAATGTTATTGTTTTATGTTAATATTTCACATGTTAACATTGCATTTTCAAAGTTTATGAAAGTTATTTCAATATATATTGGATATAGTCAAAGATGTATGTTACTACAAGTTTCAGCATTTGTTAATACATTGAACTGTATAATTGAAAGACAGAGTATTGATTCGGGGAGTAATCCAATCCCCAGTTAATGGGGTCAGGAAGGAATTTTATTTTCCTCTTTGATACAATTGGCCAAGTTTCAATATTTTTTTTTTATTGTTTGCCTTCCTCTGGATTCAATGCCAATTTAGTTTAACAAGAGCTAATAAAAAATATAATGAATGTTACAAAGCATGTAATTGTTCTAAATATTTATTTAGTGAAAGTTTACATAGTCCTCTGTTAGTCATGGATAAATATCAATAAAAAACTGTTAGTATTGTTACAAAAAAATCTCAAGATTGTTTAAAATACAAGTTGCATGTTACAAACTTTTATGTTATGGTTTACAATATCTATTCATGAAAACTTCAGACATTGTTATATTGTTATTACATATATCACAATTAAAAGACTTAAGATTGAAAACAAGAAAATAGATACATGTTGGTGAAATATAAGTATAAAGTAAAAAAAATAAAAAGTTTTATAAAAAATGTTGTATTTATTTGTATATAAAAAAAAAGGTTAACAATGTCAAAGACTCATATTGTCTGGCAAACAGTTTTCAAAGCATTAAAATGTTATTGACCGTCATTTTTTAACGGGCAAGTCGCTAGTATATATATATATATGTCACATATATAGTTGGCAGTGTTGGGGGCGCTTGCGATGTTGGTCACACTTTTGTGTCCGAAGTGAGGCGAGCAGTTGAAGCACACAGGACTTAGGCTGCAATGAGTGCCAAAGCGAGGCAAGCAGTTGGAGCACGCAAGACTTTGCCGCTGACTGCGAGGAACACAATTTGCTAATTTAACGGACAAAATTAGTTCAAAAGCATAACTCATACCCTCCCCCCCCCAAAAAAAGTAAACTAATAAATAAAAAATAAAAAACACACGCACTCACAGCACAGGGGGAGAGCTAGAAAGCCTGGGAGTGAGGTTGCAAGCAATTTTGAAGCATATTTGTCCTTTTTCGTCAATCGGAAATCGGCTAAGCAAGGGAAAAAATGGTGGATGAAAATTTTAAAAAATCTGAAACAGAATGAAAACAAGGCTGAGCAAAGCCAGACACGCAGGACTTAGAAAATACACGACGGCAAAGACAGTAACACACACGAACAACGCCAGGCATTCAGGACTTTGAAAATAAAACAAACGGCATTCAGCGTGTAACACACAAACATTCAGCAGACACACAGAGAAGAAACACACAGGGAAGGGACAGGGGGGAGATGGTGGAAAGAGACACATGGCATTCCCAAGCACAAAACTTGCAAGTTAAAGCGGGAGGAAATGCGGGTGTAAAGGCTCGCGATAAGCACCACGATTGGGAGAGCCTTGCAATGAGCGCTAAAGGCGCACATTACGAGTCCCACAATGTGCGCCAAAGGTGCTCATTGTGGGTCTTGCAATGAGCACCGAGGGTGATCATTTCAAAGCAGGAAAGTTGAATGGACATGGGGGCAGAGGCTTATTGCGAGCCAGGCAATGAGTGCCAAAGGCGCCCAGTACGGGGCTCGCGACAAGCGCCAAAGGTGCTCAGAGGTGCAAAAGCATCACATTGTGTGGGAAACAGCATTGCCAGCCTTACAATTGTATTCACGTCATTTTTGATGGGCAAGTAGCTAGTATATATATATATATATATATATATATATATATATATACAGTATATATATGTATTTACCAAATTCTTCACCTAGTTCTCACCATTACTTTGTTTCAATGTATAAATAAAACAGATGTAATATAATTCTAGCAACTTGGGTTTCACACTGAGTACTACATATATATTTATCATATTTTATTTATTATCTATTGAGAGTTTCCATATTATAACACAAACATGTATATTAGTATATCCTTTTTTAAATATATGCAGAATCATTTTGGGGTTTTGCTGTAAAAGTGTGGCAGGATGCACTTTAGCAATTTATTCACTATACATAGTTACATAGTTACATAGTAATTGAGGTTGAAAAAAGATTTTTAGCCCATCAAGTTCAACCTTTTAAGATCTCCTCTGATCTGCAATATGCAGATTAGTTGTTAATGGATCCAGAGGAAGGCAAACAGAAAAAAAACCAAGTGTAACATTTCCAAATGTCTCAAAAGGGGAAAAAAATAATTTCTTCCTGACCCCAGATACTGGCGATTGAATTTCTCCCTGGATCAATACTCCCTCTCTAATTAACCAGGACAACCCTGAATACCCTTTTATTTAAAAACTAGCGACTTGCCCGTCAAAAATGACGGCAATAAAAACTGAAGCCTGGCAATGCTGTTTGCCACACAATGTAAGCCTCTCCCCCTCTACTTACTGGCCTTGTGATGAGCGCCTTTGGCGCTCATCACAGGCCTTGCAATGAGCCCCTTTGGAGCTCATTGCGAGTCTCTCCCTCTGTCTACTTCCTCCCTCGTGTCTTATTTCCCCCCTCCTCTCCCTCCCTTGTGTCTCCTTCTGCCTCGTCTACCTCCCTTGAATCTCCTGCCCCCCTGTGTTTTTACCTCCCTCTCCCTCCCGTGTCTCTGAACCCCTCCCCTGTGTCTCTTTCCCCCTTCTCCCTCCCATGCATCTCTTCCCCCCCTGTGTCTTCCCCAACCCTCCCCTGTGTCTGTTCCCCCCTGGCCTGTGTCTTTTTCCCCCTCCCCCTGTGTCTGTTCCAGCCTTCCTCGTGTCTCCATTTCCCTCCCTTGTGTATCTTCCCCCCTGCACTCTCTCCCCTGTGTCTCTTCCCCCTCCTCTCACTCCCCTGTGTCTCTTCCCCCTCCTCTTTCTGTGCCTCTTCCTCCCTGTCTCTTCCCCCTCACCCTCTGTGTCTCTCCCCACTCTGTGTCTTCCACCCCTCTCCCTCTGTGCCTCTTCCCCCGCCTCTCTCTGTGTGTCTCGCCACTGTGTCTCTTCACCCCTTCCTCTGTTTCCCCCCCCTCTGTGCCTCTTTCCCCCCTCTCTCTGTACCTCTTCCCCCCTTTCCCTCTGTGTCTCTTCCTCCCTCACCCTCTGTATCTCTTCCCCCTCTCCCTCTGTGCCTGTTCCAGGGGGTGGCCTGTGTCTCTTTCCCCCTTCCCCCTGTGTCTGTTCCCCTCTCCCCCCCCCATTTCACTCCCATGTGTATCTTCCCCCTGTTCTCCCTCCCGTGTGTCTTTTCCCCCTCCTCTACCTCCCCTGTGTCTCTTTCCCACCTATCCCTCTGTGTCTCTCCCCCCTCCCTCTGTGTCTCTTCCCCACTCTCCCTCTGTGCCTCTTCCCTACTCTCCCTCTGTGCCTCTCCCCCCCTCTTCCCCACTCTCCCTCTTCCCCACTCTCCGTCTGTGCCTCTTCCCCACTCTCCCTCTGTGCCTCTCCCCCCCCCCCCCTCTTCCCCACTCTCCCATCTGCTCGCGGCTCGGGCCGCGCTGCGCGTATGTGCGGCGTGTGCTGCGCTGCGCGTACGCGTGGCTCGCGCCGCGCTCTTCGCACGCGCGGCTACTGCTGCGCAATGCGCAGTTTATCATTGTCAAACTGCGATTCGTCGCAATCGTGACGACGAATCGCTGTTAGACAATTATAATATGTGATATATACAGTCCCTTTTTAAAGTTATCTATGGAATCCCCTGTCACCACCTCCTCTGGGAGAGAATTACACAGATTAACTACTGTTACTGTGAAGAACCCTTTTCTTTCTTTAAGGTAGAATCTTTTTATTTCTACCATCAAAGGATGTCCTCATGTCAATTTAAAACCTCTTGGCACAAAGAGCTCCCTTGACAATTCTTTATACTCACCCTGGATGTATTTATATAGGGTAATCATATCCCCTCTTAGACACCTTTTTTCTAGAGAAAATAAGTTTAATTTGATTAGTCTTTCTTCATAACTTAGCCCTTATTAGTTTTGTAGCCCTTCTCTGTACATTTTCCAGCTCTAAAATGTTGTTTTTATAAAGTGGTGCCCAAAACTATACTCCATATTCCAAATGAGGGTGTACTCAGGATTTGAATAGTGGTAGAATTATATTTGCTTCCCTTGTTTCTATACTCTTCTTAATACATGCTAATAGTATATTTGCCTTTGCAGCTGCTGCTTGGCATTGAGAACTGTTACATAGGTGGTTGTCCACAAACACTCCCAAATCCTTTTCAGTATCTGATACCCCTAGATTTGCTCCATTAAGATTATAAATTGCATGGTTATTTTTCCTTCCCAGATGCATGAACTTACATTTATTCATATTAAATCTCATCTGCCATTTAATTGCCCATTTCTCTAATTCATGGAGGAAAAGTACATAATTTTCTGATGTAATTACCTTGCACAACTTTGTGTCATCGGCAAAAATGGAGACAATACATTTCAGTCCTAATTCTAAGTCGTTAATAAATATGTTAAAAAGGAGAGGACCTAATACTGAGCCCCGAGGATCCCCACTTGCCACATTAGTCCAATCTGTTCCATTTACAACAACCCTTTGCTTTCTGAAATTTAGCCAGCTCTCACTCCATGTGCATATATTTACTGCAATTCCTATATCCCTTAGTTTGCACAATCTTCCATGTGGCACTGTATCAAAAGCCTTTGCAAAATCTAAAAAGACTACATCCAGTGAGTTGCCTTGTTCCAGGTTCCTACTAACTTTCTCATAGAAACTAATTATATGTGTTTGACATGACCTATCCCTCATAAATCCATGTTGGCTCCTACTTATAATCCTTTTTGAATAGACATATTCTTGTATATTATCCCTTATTAAACCTTCTAAAAGCTTTCCCACTACCGAAGTGAGGCTCACAAATCTATAACTCCCCAGATTTGCTCTTGCTCCCTTCCTAAATATACAGTGCCTTGCAAAAGTATTCACCCCCTTGGCATTTTTTGTGTTTTGTTGCCTCACAACCTGGAATTACCATGGATTGTTTGAGGATTTGCATCATTTAATTTACAGAACATGCCCACAACTTTGAAGATGTTTTTTTTTTATTGTGAAGCAAACAACAAATAGGATAAAATAACAGAAAAAGTAAATGTGCATAACTGTTCACCCCCCTAAAGTCAATACTTTGTAGAGCCACCTTTTGCGGCAATCACAGCTCCAAGTCACTTTGCATAAGTCTCTATGAGCTTGCCACATGAACCTCGGTCCTAGCCTCAAATCACGCACAGAGTGGTACAGGTTTTGCTCAAGCATATTCCTTTATTTAGCACCATCCATCTTTCCCTCAACACTGACCAGTCCTGGCTGCTGAAAAACATCCCCACAGCATGATGCTGCCACCACCACGTCTCACTGTGGGGATGGTGTTCTTTGGGTGTACTGATGTGTTAGGTTTGCGCCAGACATAGCGTTTTCTTTGATGGCCGAAAAGTAAAATGTTATTCTCATCAGACCCCAGCACACCGCCATACATTTTAGGAGACTCCCACATGCCTTTTCACAAACTCATAACGTGCCATTTAGTTTTTTGCTGAAAGTAATGGCTTTCTTCTGGCCACTCTGCCATAAAGCCCAACTCTATGGAGCGTACGGCTTATTGTCGTCCTATGTACACATACTCCAGTCTGCTGTGGAACTCTGCAGCTCCTCCAGGGTTACCTTAGGTCTCTGTGCTGCCTCTCTGATTAATGCCCTCCTTGCCCGGTCCGTGAGTTTTGGTGGGCGTCCGTCTTTTGGCAGGTTTGCTGTTGTCCCATGTTCTTTCCATTTGGTTATGATAGATTTGATGGTGCTCCTGGGGATGATCAAAGATTTGGATATTTTTTATAACCTAACACTGAATTGTACTTCTCAACAACATTGTTCCTTACTTGTTTGGAGAGTTCCTTGGTTTTCATGGCAGTTTTTGGTTAGTGGTGCCTCTTGCTTAGGTGTTGTAGCCTCTGGGGCCTTTCAAAAAAGGTGTGTATATGGAATGACAGATCATGTGACACTTAGATTGCACACAGGTGGACATCATTTCACTAATTATGTGACTTCTGAAGGTAATTGGTTGCACCAGAGCTTTTTATGGGCTTCATCACAAAGGGGGTGAATACATACGCAAATGCCAATTTTCTGTTTTCTATTTCTAAAAAATAGTTTAATGTATATATTTTTCTCATTTCACTTCACCAACTTAGACTATCGTGTTCTGATCCATCACACAAAATTCAGATTAACAAAACATTGAACTTAAGGCTGTAAAGTAACAAAATAGGTATAAAGTCATGGGGGGTGAATACTTTTGCAAGGCACTGTAGGTATCACTTCTGCTTTTCTCCAGGCTTCTGGTAGAGACCCTGTGTTGAGTGAATCTTGAAAAATTGGATATAATGGTTTAGCTATTACAGAACTTAGTTCCCTCAGTACCATTGGATGGTTTCCATCAGGACCTGGGGATTTATTAACATTTATTTTTTCCAACCTTTTTTGGATTTCTTCCTGCGTTAACCAATTATTTAGTGATGGTAGTGTAGCCCCATTATGTTGCATTGCCCTAACTACTGTCATATCTACTGAAGAAAAGAACCTGTTTAGCTCAATTGCCTTTTCCTAGTCACTAATTATCAGACGGCCTGTTTCACATTGTAATGTTCATATAGCTTCCTTCCTAGCCTTCTTCCCACTTATATACTATACAGTATACACTCGAGTATAAGCCGAGTTTTTCAGCCCTTTTTTTAAGGCTAAAAAGGGCCCCCTCAGCTTATACTCGAGTCACTCCCCCCCGTGTCTCTCTAACCCCCCCGTGTCTCTCTAACCCCCCCGTGTCTCTCTAACACCCTGTGTCTCTCTAACACCCTGTGTCTCTCTAACCCCCCGTGTCTCTCTGAACCCCCGCATGTCTCTCTTACCCTCCCCCGTGTCTCTCTAACCCTCCCCCGTGTCTCTCTACCCCCCCGTGTCTCTTTCCCTCCCCGCTCCTCATCCTCAACCCCCCTCCTCACTTTTTCCCCTCTAAATACCTCCCCCTCACTTACCTGCTTCTTCTCCGGCCTCTGCTCCTTCCGTCTTGACCCGGCGCGCATGTGACGTTGAGGATGAGGATGGGGGGTTGAGGGGGAGGATGAGGATGGGGGGTTGAGGAGTGAGGTTGAGGGGGGGTTTAGGAGGGGGTTGAGGATGGGGGGGTTGAGGAGGGAGGATGAGGAGGGAGGTTGAGGAGGGGTTGAGGATGAGGAGGGAGGTTGAGGAGGGGGTTGAGGATTAGGAGGAAGGTTGAGGATGAGGAGGGAGGTTGAGGTTGAGGAGGGGGTTGAGGATGAGGGGGTTGAGGAGGGAGGTTGAGGATGAGGAGGGAGGATGAGGAGTGGGGTTGAGGAGGGAGGTTGAGGATGAGGAGGGAGGTTGAGGATGAGGAGTGGGGTTGAGGAGGGAGGTTGAGAATGAGGAGGGGGGTTGAGGAGGGTGATAAGGGAGGGGGGAAGTGACACAGGGAAGGGAGAGGGGAGAAGAGACACAGGAGAGAGAGGGGACATAGAGGGCACAAGAGGGACACAGGGGGCAGCACATTTCCCACCCTCGGCTTATACTCCAGTCACTCATTTTACCCAGTATTTTGTGGTAAAATAGGTGCCTCAGCTTATACTTCAGGTCGGCTTATACTCGAGTATATACAGTATTTTAGGGTAAGTCTTACTCTCCATTGCAACTAATTTTTCATGTTCTATTTTAGCCAGTCTAATAGCCTTTTGCAAGCCTTGTTGATTTCCTTGTACTCCCGTAAAGCAGTCTCTGTCCCCTCTTGTTTGTAGAAGTTAAATGCCTTTTTTTTACGCCGTATCTTGATCTTTACATAATTGTTAAGCCATGTTGGATGTATTTACTCCTTTTACTTTCATTCCGAAATGGTATATGCGGATTTGAAAGTTGTCCATTTATGTTCAGTATTTTGACCTGTCAGTTCTCTGTCTCAGTCTATACTTTGTATTGCTGCCATTAGACCGTTAAAATCTGCCTTTTAAAATTCAGAATTTTTGTTGGCCCCTTACAGTTTTGTTTTTTTAATTCAATCTCAAATGAGATTGTGTTGTAATCACTGTTTCCAACAGGTTGCCCGATTTCAACATTTGATACCACATCAATATTATTTGTGATTACTAAATCCAAGATAGCTTCATTTCTAGTAGGCTCTTGTAATACCTGGGCCAGATAATGATACCTAAGTGTACTCAAAAACCTGCTCCCCTTACCCGTACTGGTGGTTTCACTCATGCAATTTATTTCAAGATAGTTAAAATCTCCCATTAATAAAACTTGCCCATGCTTAGCAGCATTTCCAATCTGTAATAATAATTGCATTTCCTCACATTCAATTATATTTGGGGGTTTATAGCATACTCCTACCAATATTCTTTTGGAATTTGCCACTCCACTATTTAACTCTACCCACAAACATTCAATATTATTACTAGTTCTAGCATAAATATCTTCTCTCACTATAGGCTTAAATTCAGGCTTAACATACAATCCCTCCTCCCTTTTTACCATTGCCCCAATCTTTTCTAAAAAGGTTATAACTATCCAGATTAACAGTCCAGACATGAGAATCATCCCACCATGTTTCAGTAATGCCTATTAAATCCAATTTCTCATTTACTGCTAATAATTCTAACTCTCCCATGTTTCCTGGCAAGCTTCTGGCATTAGCAAGCATACACCTTCAGTTATGAGTCTGTAGTTCTGGAGTGCCTGCCACTATACTTGAGCTACTTAGCAGTACCTCCCTATTGACTATACTAACCCTCCCCCCATCTCCTCCCACATGACTAGTTAATTCATTCCTTACCCCCTCTACACTTACTACCCCATTACTTCTATCTAGTCCCTCCGCCCCACCTATTAGTTTAAAAACTCCCCCAGCTATTCTACCATCCTTTCCCCTAGCACAGCAGCTCTCTTGTCATTAAGGTGCAATCCATCCCTGCTATAGAGATTGTACCCAAGTGAGAAGTCAGCTCAGTGCTCTAAAAACCCAAACCCCTCCTTAGTGCACCACTTTTTTAACCATGCATTAACCTCCCTAAGCTCCATATGTCTTCCTGGGCTAGCATGGTGCACTGGTAGTATCTCAGAAAATACTACCTTGGAGGTCCTTCCCTTAAGCGTATTACCTAATTCTGTAAAATCATTCTTTAGGACACTCCATATTCCACTAACTTTGTCATTTCCAGCCCCTCCCAATCATTTATATACCTGATCCACGGCATGCCGAACCCGAGCAACAGGGAGACAGCAAACTGTTCGATTGCTGGGATCTGGGTGAGAAATCACCCTTCCTACCTTCCTAACACCAAAACCTGTCTGTTTCTCTGCCTATGCTGCCCCCCTTTACTCCAGTAGAGCTGTTGTCCCGGCTGTTAGAGGGAACAGCTCTATCTGGCATTGCCATTCCTGAATGGCCATCCCCAACAGTTTCACTCAATCTGGCAAATCTGTTGGTGTTTGCCAACTCAGAACTGGCCTGCCTCCTCCTGTTCACCCTGATTCCCCTTCTAACTGTAACCCAGCTACCTCCCTGTACATCCTCAATACCCCCAGCTCCATCCTCCCTGCTAGTCCCATCTAAACTGTGCTCAGTGAGCACTAGCTCCCTTTCCAGTGAAATATCAGTAAGTGCTGCAATTTTCCTGTCCAGTTCTTTAATCTGAGCTTCCAGAGAGGCAACATTACCACACCTCTCACAGAGGTATGGACCCTGGATCAGTTGTTCCAGCTGTTCATACATGTGACAGGATGTACACTGAGTGAGGTTGCCACTGAACTGACTCGTAATTACAACTTACAAAAAAATACTACTATTTGAGCCTTTTCTTTGAACTTCCTCCTGCAAACATACACAGAAGGTCCAAATTTATATGCAAGTTTAATCCAGGCAAAAAACATTCCCCACCTATACTAAATCACTGCACACAGGGGGGAAAAAAACACACTTTACTTGTCTGAGCAATTTTGTGGGTCAGAGGTGAATAACATTCTTGCTTAATACTCCCTGTAAAGTATGGTCAATGAAAAAAATGGTAATGGACAGATGTTTGTTTAATTGTTAAGTCTGTGACATTATACATATTTATACCAACTGGACATGTTTATTTTCTTTATCATTGCTAAATTTTATTTATTACTGTCAATAAAGCCATTACCTCAGAAGGTGGATCTTTCAATTAATTTATACATAAAATCAGTTTAACTTCTATATAAATTTTAAGGCACTTCCACCTAGAGTTTTCAATCACAAACAATTGCAATTATGTCTATATTAATGTCTGTTTTATTTCTTCAATAAATTGGACAATTTCTATGTTTCTTTATGCATATTGGATTATCTATTAAAGCAGCTTCTATTGTACATGATGTGTTTACTGCAGAGCTCACTATGGGCCTCATTCAAATGTGATTTGACCAATTGAATGGGTCTCTTATAAGGCGCATAACATATTTTTTACAGAAGTTTTTAGTTAGGGAACTTCTATCCAAAAGCAAGGTCTTCAGTAACTAAAAAATTCTGTAAAAAAGGTTGCTATGTATATTATAAAGACCCCTATTTCATTGGCCAAATCGCATTTTAATGATGCCCTATAAACGGTGCTATATTGAGCAATGGTGTAGCAATGAGGGAGGTGCAAGAGAGTGAAATGGGGAGAGCACATGGGTGTGGGGCCCACACACATCAGTGGCTCTAACATGAACACACTTTATTAGTGGCTTGGGGTTACAGAGATGATTCCTGGACCTCAGCTTTTTCCATGTGAATCTACATTATTATTGTTTTTCCATGATAAGCAATTGGAATTCACACAGTATCTAATCTGTGCCAATATTCCAGAGAAAAACAATTTTCATCTAAAGTGGCAAAAAAAAAAGCTGTTGGCATCACATTCAGGTAAAATGTAAATGATCTCCTGTATTATTATTTCATATGTGCACATTCCTAAAGTGTGAATGAATAGAGAACATACACAAACCCAGATGCTTGTCTATTAATTGGTTTGGCATGATAAGCATGACATTTTAAATATTTCCAGTTGGTAATGAGTAATGTGTTATTTCCTCTGCATTTCAATAGAACATTAATGTCTTCATTGTTATATAGTACTGATTATGCATGAATCAGTTTTACAGTCTTCTTAGACCTTTCAGTCAAATTCTCTATTGCCTGAGACACGGGGAGTAATATTGACTTGTCTGAGATCTTAAAGAGATTAGAAAGGAATTGAACTTCCCTGAATATCTGTGTTGGCAGTCGGTGCTATTGACTGACTGCATTACTGTTCTTTTCTCTAATGATATTATTTTGTGTATGTGTGTGAGTATATAGACGAGACAAAATATTTGCAACACAGGAAAAGTGTGGCAACTAGATATTTGTATTCAAAGACATGTATTCAGGAACGGGACGGGGTAAAAGCTGGAACGGACCGGAACAGGCCATTTATAAAATAAATCAATACCAATAACACTCGGGTGTGTTTGATAATATTGACAACAATATATAAGAACCAAAACCAATTCGAAATAATACTTTATTAACCCTTTAAAAAACTAAATATCAAACGGAACAGGCAAAAACTGGTCAGAACGCACACTTTATAAAGGGAATTCATGCTAAAATCATTGGGATATGTTAAATATAATTGAGAACTATATTTAAGAGCCACCTCCTTCTGATAGTATGCTTTATTAACCCTTTAACATGCCAGAATACAATATTTTGCCAAAAACGACCCAGAACGGTCAAAAATACCAAATTCACCAGATACACATAACTAGGTGGGATTCATGTAATAACCTTCATAAATTCCACAGAAACTCATTTATAATACCCGTTCCAGCCAGAATACAATATTTAGCAAAATGACCCAGAATATCGACATTTTAGAGGGTCAAAAATACCAAATTCACCAAAGATACATAACTAGGTGGGATGCATGTAATAACCTACACAAATCCTACAGAAATACATTTCAAGTACCCGTTCTGGGCAGAATACTATATTTTGCAAAATGACCTTGGACGATGACTTTCCAGAGGGTTAAACATACCAATTTCACCAAATACACATAATTAGGTGGGATTCATATAATAACCTTCATAAATTCCACACAAACTTATTTGAAGTACCTGTTCCGGGCCAACATTTTGCAAAATGACCCGGAACGGCGACTCTCCAGAGGGTCAAAAATACCAAATTCACCAAATACACATAACTAGGTGGGATTCATGTAATAACCTTCATAAACTCCACAGAAAATAATTTCAAGGATGCTTTCGGGGGCCAGAATACTATATTCCGCAAAATATCCTGGAACGGCAACTTTTTAGATGGTCAAAAATACCAAATTCCCCAAATACACATAACTAGGTAGGATTCATGTAATAACATTCATAAATTCCACAAAAACTCATTTAAAGTACCTGTTTCGGGCCAAAATACAACATTTAGCAAAATGACCCGTAGCGGCAACTTTCCAGAGGGTCAGTATTACCAAATTCACCAAATACACATAACTAGGTGGGATATATGTAATAACATTCATAAATTCCACACAAACTCATTTCAAGTACCCGTTCTGGGCAAGATACAATATTTCCCAAAATGACCTGAAAAGGCAACTTTCCAGAGGGTCAAAAATACCAAATTCACCAAAATACAGATAACTAGGTGGGATTCACGCAATTCTTTCTGTGTTTTGTTACAGCTTTATGGGATGTCTGGACTGTGAGAGATGTCTGGAGTGTGGGAGTCTGCTATCATGGACTTGATACCTACCTCCCCTTCCTTCCCCTTCTTCTTTTACACTATTTAATTTTCTTTGTTACGAACTTGATATAGCTTACTTCAGAAACAAAGCAATAAAAATAATATAATAAAAAAGTAAAAAAAAGATACTGTTTAATTTATCTCTGTGTTGTATTATTTGTATAATGTCTGCTTGGTTGTGGTGTATTTTCCTTTTCTCACAATAAATAACATTTAAAAAATAAAATAAAAGATGTAAAACAATTTACGACCCCAATTTTTTTCCTCTGATCTGCACCTCTGCATACTTGTGCACAATTGGCTGAACAGAACATTATTTCTGAATCCTGGTATTTCTTGCTTTCAATGTGAATTTATAATCATGTTTCCTCGAGCTTGACAAAGAGAGGTGAGGCCCGAAAGTTACGTGTTTGACGGGCGCTTATTGCGGGCCTTGCGATGAGCAACGATGGTGCTCAACCAGAGGCATGCAAGACTTTAAAAAAGGCTGACAATGAGTGCTGAAGGTGCTCATTGCCAGGCCCATGCTGAGCGCCAAAAGCGTTGCGAGGTGCGCAAGACTTTGAAAAAGGATCGACATGAGCACCGAAAGCGTTCATGGCGATGCCCATGATCAGCGCCAAAGGCCTTTGGCGCTCATCGCAGGGCATGCAAGAAAAAATTACGGCTTTAACTTTTGGACTGAGGGGGGCAATTATAGTCTCATGGGGCTCTGTATAGAGCCCCATGAGTTATAGGGTTAATTTAAGAGCTCATCGAGCTCTGTATAGAGACCCATGGGTTATAGGGATAATTAAGGGACTACGGGGGTCTGTATTGATCCTCATAAGTTATAGGGTTAATTAAGCGCTTATGGGGGTCTTTATTGACCCCCATGAGTGACAGGGTTAATTAAGGCTTATGAGGGTCTGTATTGACCCCCTGAGTTATGGGGTTAATTAAGGGATTATGGGACGCTGTATTGACCCCCATGAGTGACAGGGCTAATTAAGGCTTATGGGGGTCTGTTTAGAGCCCCATGAGTGATAGGGGTTAATTTTAGTTGCCTGGGGGGGTACTTATAGTTCCCACTGCGGCAGGCGTTAACTTTTTTTAAGGACCCTCGAGGCAGGAAATTCTAAATTGGAAATGCAGCGGGGTCACGATCGGTGGTGATCGGGGACGCCCGCTGCAAGGGGTTAATTACGGGGGGCTACTGGGGTCCCCTGCAACAAGAACTCTTGCAACAAGGGGTTAATGTGGGGACACATTGGGGGTCCCGAAGTGGACCCCAGCATAAAGGGGGGTTCCTTTTAGGTGCCACGGCCGGAATAGGTTAATACTGTGACGCAGGCCCTTTAAGGACCTGCAGCGGGTAATTTTAAATGTTTAAATGCAGCAGGAGCCTGATCGATGATGATCGGGGACCCCCGCTGCAAGGGGTTAATGTGGGGGGCTGCTAGGGTCCCTATGGACCCCTGAAACCAGGGGTTAATATTGTGGAGACTTTGGGGGTCCCGAAGTGGACCCCCAGCATAGAGGGGGGTTAATTTTAGGTGCTGCGGCCGGGATAGGTTAATAGTGTGCTGCGGGACCAACGTCAGGTAATTAGACATTTTTAAATGCAACGGGGGCCCTATCGATGCACGATTGGGGACCCCCTCTGCAAGGGGTAAATGTTGGGAGGCTGCAGGGCTCTCTATAGGGACCCCTGCAGCATGGGGATGTGTTTAGGGAGCAAGGGGAGCATCACACAGCAATATTGGGCTGCTCCGAGGCAGCATATAGAGGCTTTAAGAGCTCTTGCTGGCACTTTTTTGTGCCCGTAGGGATTCTTCCGAGGTGCAAGAGTCACCTCATAGATTTATGGCTGCGTGTTACTACGTAGCTCTCTCGGAGCCTATTCTTGGTCATTTTTCGGTGTCATCTCGCAAAGCAGGCTGCGAGGAACGTATTAGGGAATCGGTCCTTGCAAACAGCAAAAAACTGTCTTTTGCGTGGACAGAGGGAACTACGAGGGCTAATATAATAAGGCCCTTGATGTTTAATTGGTGTTTTTGGGAGGTCTGAAATCGGCTAAGCAAGTAAAAAAATGGCGTCTGTAAAAACTTAATTTTAAAAAAAATTGTTCACAACGAGGCCGAAGCCCGTAGGACTTAGGAGCTCATCTCATAGTTACATAGTTACATAGTTACATAGGGCCTCATTCTATTATCGTCCGCAGCCGCTGCGGGGCCGCAAGGACCGGCCGCAAGCTTTCCGGCTATTCTATTCCCCTCCGGCCGGGGATTCCGGCAGGCTTGCAGCCGGTGCCTTGCTATCTCTTGCGGACGATCGCGCCGGAGGAAAGCCTTTGATCTAAAACAGCCGCAAGGAAATCGGCCGTAAGAAAAGCCTGGTTGCTATTCTATTGCTCCGGGAACCCTGTCTGCAAGGCTAAAAACGAGCCGCAGCTTACTTGCAGCAAACAGGTCTCGCTAGCACCAATTAAGCACATAAAATAGCTCAAATAAAGCCATCCTGCACTTTGCGGAGTCTATAAAGGGATATTCGGTGTTAGCAAAAATAGCACATAATTACCCTATACTCAAATCCGTAAAATATTTTTTTTTTTATATACGTAAAATATCCATGTAAAAAGTCCAGTGTGCTTGGAGCACCTCAGACACGCCCATGCCGCAGCCGGAAAATAAACAGTTAATTTGAACTCGGGTTTGGGCTGATGTGCAAGCTTGAGAGTGGGTTACTTTTAATCCTCATGTCCCCCAATATGATCCCTAGCATTTACAGAGCTGTACAGTGCAGGCTTGAATTTATTTTTGCGTTTTTAGATTTCAGAGCTTACAGCCGGTTTCAAGATATGCGGCCGGCCGTAAGGGGAGATCCTTGCGGGGCCGTATAATAGAATCGCGAGTTAATTAAACCCCCGCAAGGAATCGCAGCCTTATGGCCGATTTACAGCCGATAATAGAATGAGGCCCATAGTAATTAAGGTTGAAAAAAGACTTTCAGTCCATCAAGTTCAACCTGTTAAGATCTCCTCTGATCTGCAATATGCGGATTAGTTATTAATTAAATTATTGATTAAATAATTATTAATAGTATAGTATTGGAGGATGAATAAAGAGTTAGTCCCTCAAGTTCAACCTTTTTAGATCTCTATTGATCTTTTTAATGTGGACTATTTATTATTATTGTTAATTGTTAATTGATCCAGAGGAGGCAAACAGAAAAAAAAAAAACATTGAAACTTTGCCAATTGTCTCATAAGGGGAAAAAAAAAAGCAAAATTCCTTCCCCTCGAGGCATGCAAGACTTGAAAAGGGAGAGGGAGAAAAGACACAGGGGTGGGAGAAGGGGGGAAACAGACACAGGGGTAAGACAGTGGGGTGAGGCTCGCAATGAGCGCCAAAGCCGATCATTGCGGACCTCGCAATGAGTGCCCAAGACACTCTTCGCTGGGCATGCGATGAGACGATGAGCGCCAAAGGCGATCATCGCGAGGCAGGAAAGTGGTGGGTTGGACGACATCTCTGTGCCATATAAGTTGATAAGACTTCCATGGCATAGGGCACAGTTTTAGTGCCATGGAGGTCTCTTGAATCAGCATCAGGCATTTTTTCTGCCTCTGCGGATGGTCATCAGTTTGCAAATGAGAGAAAAAGGGTTTTATTACAATACATTGAAAATATATATTGATCTTAACTGCTTAAAAGATTGTCATAGTTTACGAAACACATCTCATGTCTGATAAATATGTAACAAACTAACAACATTAGACGAGGTCCAGGCAGTGAGCAGAACTTTTTCGAAAATCCTAATTTTAATGGACTATTTTAAACATGACTGTCCTTTTGCCTTAAAACATTTGCGGGGGGGGGGGGGGGGGGGGGGGGGGGGGGGGCGGTATAAGAGTGTATAGAGGAAAGCAGAAAATCAGTACTAAGTATGACCGTCTGATTCTAATTATTTGTGTGGATTATTATCACTTTTCTAAAGCTGTTCTGAATCATGCAATGAGATAACAAGTCCGTCTCTTTTCACTCCTGAATAAATAATAAATATAACATAGATATCTCCAACACTCTGAGAAGTAGCTATTGTGGTTCTTTAGTATTCTGCCCGGAACGGATACTTGTAATTAATTTGTGTGGAACTTGTGAAGGTTATTACATGAATCCCACCTAGTTATGTGTATTTGGAGAATTTGGTAATACTGACCCTCTAAAAAGTCCCTGTTCCTGGTCATTTTGCGAAATATTGTATTCTGCCCAGAACGGATACTTGAAATTAGTTTCTGTGGAATTTATGAAGGTCATTACATGAATCCCACCTAGTTATGTGTATTTGGTGAATTTGGTATTTTTGACCCGCTGGAGAGTCGCCGTTCCGGGTCATTTTGTGAAATATTGTATTTTGGCCCGTAACGGGTAGTTTAAATGAGTTTGTGTGGAATTCATGAAGGTTGTTACATGAATCCCAACTAGTTATGTGTATTTGGAGATTTTGGTAATAATGTCACTCTAAAAAGTTGCCGTTCCAGGTGATTTTGCAAAATATTGTATTTTGGCCCGGATCGGGTATTTGAAATTAGTTACTGTGGAATTTATGAAGGTCATTACATGAATCCCACTTAGTTATGTGTATTTTGTGAATTTGGGATTTTTGACCCTCTAGAAAGTAGCTGTTCTGGGTAATTTTTGCTAAATGTATTCTGGCATGTTAAAGGGTTAATAAAGCACACTATCAGATGTGGGTTAGCTCTTAAATATAGTTCTCAATTAAATTTAACACATCCCAATGATTTTAGCATTAATTCCCTTTATAAAGTGTGCGTTCAGGCCTGTTTTTGCCTGTTCCGTTTGATTTGATTTCCGTTTTGCCTGTTCCGTTTTGTTTTTTAAAGGGTTAATAAAGTATTATAATGAATTGGTTTTGGTTCTAACACATCCCAGTGATATTGGTATTGATTTCTTTTACAAATGGCCTGTTCCGGCACGTTCGGTTCCGGCTTTTACACCGTCCCTTCAGGAACTGGCGACGCGGAGGCTGCACAGGCTCCCTGGGTCAGCCCGCAGCGTCTCGTGACCCAGCGGAGCCTGTAAGGCACAACAGCCAATCAGGAGCGGCGGGGGGCTTCCGCCGCATTCGCGCGCCGGGAGTCAGTTCGGCGCGGTCTCCATGAGAAACGGACGGAGGTCTGAGAGGCTCCTGGTCTGAGGTTGAAAAGTGCAAGTAACAGTTTAATACTGAGATACCCCAGCTTAAAAGCAAATAAGGGGCTGTGTGAGTGGGCTTTCGTGTGTGTGTGTGTTTTCTGTGTTGTTTTTTCCTTGTGTCTCGCGGTCCGTTTTTGTCTGTCCTGGGGGGGTCTTTTTTGTGCCTGGGGGTATGGATGTTCTATCTCTGGAGGTCTTATTGGCTGATGTTAGGGCCCGTGCCTTAAGCCAGGGGGTCAGGTGGGTGCAGGACAGGCTGGGTCCTCCCATGCCTTCTGCAGGAGACTCCCATTACATTGGACAGGCTAAGCATGCAGTTGCTGGAAGCCTAGCCAATATGGGGGATAGTGTCTCCTCCCCTTTTCAGTCAGAGCCATCAGACCACAGTCCAGTGGAGGACCAGGCCACGGGTGACAGGGGTAATGCAGGGCTGGTCAGCCAGGACCTTTTACCCCTTAGGCAGGAGAGTGCCGGGCCCACGGGCAGTGAGGGTGAGGGCCTAGTACCCCGGCCACCACCAGTCACTTTGCCTAAAGGGCTTCGGCCACGGCAAAGGTCAAAGAACACCCCGTTACCACCCCAAAAAGGGGGCGCAGGGGGAAAAAGTAAAGACAGGAGCCCTAAAAAAGCTCCTACAGACATAAAAAATGCCCACCATGTGGTCCCCTCTAATCCCAATAGTAACAGCGCTTCTGGTGCTTTGCAGGGACGCAGCCGCGGCAAGAAGACGGACATGGGTACCACACGGGAGAGAAGGGACAGAGTGGTCAGAGAGATGATCAGCCAGGACAGCATGGTCATGATCGATGACATACCCGTAGCGGCGGCGGTGGCGAGGCCAGCGCGCCCCACCAGAGCTAGGAAGAACACAAACAGGTACAGCCACGCTGCTATTTACCCATACCCCTTTAAGACGACAGAGGACAGAGACTGAGGGCGTTACGGTTAGGCCACAGCAAAAAGTGACTAATCCTGACCCACAGGTAGACTTTGCAACGCCCCAGGCAGTCCCCAGGTTATTGGTGCGAAGTGCAGAGCCCGCGGCACTAGCGCATTCCAGCCGCGCAAGCTTGGGTGACCAGGACCACTCCTCAGGGGAGGAGCAGGCGGTATGGGCACAGGCATGCAGGTCACGGAGAGCTAGTGACTGTTCCTCTTGCACCCACAGGTCCGAACGGCGATCCAGATCCAGGAGCAGGAGATCCTGCCGATGCAGCTGTGCCTGCGGATCAGAAAGAGGACGGAGCCCGCGGAGGGCCAGACGGTCTGAATCCCCAGGACGTCAGGAAAGACGTCGGGACACCCCGTTGGCCGTATCTACTCCGAGGCTCCCAGAAGCAGGTGAGGCAGTTGGTGGAGTAGAGGAAGCTGATAAATGCATACTGCCATACACTAAAGGGCGATTTTTGGGGTCCCTTAAGGCCCTCTTAGCCACACATAACATTGCGGTTAGTGAGCAAGAAATGGGGACGTGGATAGGTGGGCTAGCCAAAGGGGCCTGGGAAGAGCAGCCCAGTAATGTAGGCAACATAGAGCCAGGGGCGTTACCCCCCCCCCCCCCCCCCCCCGGTCACCGTGGGTGGTACGGGGCCGCAGGTGAGCAATGTAGTAATCTCAGATGCAGCCATGAGACCGATAGTCTTATGCGCGCTGGACAGCTTGGGTGCACATCTGATCCAGGATGTCAAAGAAAACATTTATAGGAGGGAGTTTGTTGATTTGTTCTCCCTGCTGCCCGTGTCGAGGCAATTGGATACAAGTGAGAGGAGCACACGGGAGGTTTCTTACAGGAGGTTGCCTAGAACCTTCGATACGTGGCTTCAGGCGTTTTCTATCATGGCCTGCGTTCTATGCGAGCGCCACCCAGAACAATGCCCGGGGCTATTCGTGTACATAGACGAGATCCGAAACGCTCACAAGGTGTACGGGGGTATGGCGTGGTGGCGGTACGATGAAGAATTTCGCCAGTATCTGGCATCTAGGCCAGCCATGGCATGGAGCGATAAAGCGGTAGCGCATTGGCTTAATATTATGACACCCATGCGTGCCATGCCGCCCTTTCGGGCCGGAGCTGGTGGGGTCAAGAGTCCCACCGCCAACTCGGCCGCAGGTACCAAGTCCTGTTTTGCCTACAACGAAGGGGTATGTAAATGGGCGCCCAACTGCAGGTTCAAGCACGTGTTCTCCAACTGTGGCGGAGAGCACCCTCTGGCCAGATGTGCTAGGCCAAAGGACAACAGGGCGGAGCCCGCTGCCAAAGGGCAAGACGCCCATACACCTCCCCGGCATGCTGCCATGGCTAAGGCGATACGGTAGGTCGGCGGGTAATAGTGCGGCGGGTCGCCTCCTTGAATCGGGTTTCCAGGAGGGTTTTCGGATCCCGTGCACAACAGAGGTGCGCGGGTCCATGGCCCCCAACTTACGTTCTGTGCGAGAATTTCCAGGGGTAGCGGAAGCTAAGGTTCTCAATGAGGTACAACTGGGAACGATGGCTGGGCCATTCGTCCCCCCCCCCATTAGAGATATTGTTGTTT
Organism: Discoglossus pictus; assembly: GCA_027410445.1. NCBI lineage: Eukaryota > Metazoa > Chordata > Amphibia > Anura > Alytidae > Discoglossus > Discoglossus pictus. The sequence goes on from CM050168.1 coordinate 79,060,343, forward strand.
CCCCCCTAGGACTCGTTCCCAAGAAGGAAGTTGGAAAATTTAGATTGATCCAGCACCTGTCTTACCCGAGGGGTGGGTCAGTAAATGACGGCATTGCAAGAGAGGAATCAGCAGTGTCTTATGAATCGTTTGACCGGGCCACTGACATGGTCAGGGGGGCCGGCGCAGGCGCGCTCATGGCAAAAGTTGATATAGAAGCGGCCTTTAGACTATTACCGGTGCATCCAGCGAGCCACAGGCTCCTAGGTTGCCGAGTCGATGGAAAGTATTTTATTGACCTTTGTCTACCTCCATATCATGTGCATATTTCAAGGCGTTCAGCTCATTCTTGCAATGGGTTGCATGCAAAGAATCCGGGTACAGGAGCATAACTCATTACCTGGACGATTTTCTGTTCGTTGGTCCAGCTGGGCAGGACACCTGTCGGTTTATGTTGGAAGTATTCACAAAAATCTGTAGGGATTTTGGGGTACCACTGGCACATAACAAAACTGAGGGCCCCACGGAAAGATTGACTTTCCTTGGGATACAGATAGATTCCAAGACAATGGCATGTAGTCTCCCCGTGGAGAAAGTAGTAGACATGAGAGAGGAACTTAGTGCGCTAGGGCATGCGCGTAAGATTACCCTTCGACGGTTACAGTCCATCATAGGAAAGTTAAACTTTGCTTGTAGGATTATCCCCATGGGAAGGGTATTCTGTAGGAGATTGTCGCTTGCTACGGTGGGCGTTAGTAAACCTCATCATTTCATAAAAGTGTCACAGGCCATGCGGGACGACGCACGGGTATGGTCGGTATTTCTGGCTGAGTTCAATGGTTCTGAGATCATCCAGAAAAGGCGTACTAATAGCATTGACCTAAAGCTTTTTACCGGCGTAGGAGTGGGATGCGGCGCCTTTTTTCAAGGGAAATGGTGCGCCGCACCATGGCCGGGTGAATGGGAGGTGGCAGGTCTCACAAAGAACTTTTCCCCATGGTAGTAGGGGTACACTTATGGGGTTCAGAGTTCAGGGACCAGCGTGTCCTGTTCCATACGGAGAGTAAAGGGGTTGTTCAAGCAGTGAACAACCTCACGGCAGCGTCCGTGCCGGTAGTGAGACTACTTCGGCATTTGGTGCTGTGTTGCCTGCGCCAGAACATATGGTTTCAAGCGAGGCAAGTAGCTGAAGTGGAGAATGGCATTGTTGACGCCCTTTCTCGGTTTCAGGAGGAGCGATACAGGGCTCTGGCCCACCGGGCCAACATGCTGGGGGAGGCCATTCCCGAGGAGATCTGGGAGCTTGGAGCAGCCAGGTGACGAGACTCGTTAGACAGTCTGTCGCCCCGGCAACGTGGGCAGCGTATAAACGCGTATGGGCCAAATGGAACGACTTGGTAAAAGTGGCAGGGGGGTCCACATCAGAGGATAAGACCCTAGGGATACTGCTATGGTTTCTGCTGCGGTGTGCTGAACAAGGCGAAAAGAAAGCAGTAGTAAATAGACAGGTCACTGCCCTGGCTTTTATGTTTAAGCTGGCGGGGCAGAAGGACCTTACGAAGGAATTTATAGTGCGCAAGGTGGTGCGCGGCATGTTTAACGGGGATCGCAGGCCAGACACTAGGCGGCCAATCACCTTCGCATTGTTACTGCGGATGGCGCAGGTGTTGGGAGTTAAATGTAGGACCCCTTTTGAATCTCTGCTTTTCCGCACTGCTTTTTCCCTGGCGTTCTACGGAGCATTTCGAATAGGGGAGTTAGTTAGTTGCGAGCAGCAGACACGGTTCAGGGGGCCTCCAGGTGGTGGATGCCTGCCTCAGGGAAGGCATGGTGGTGATATGGCTCCGGAGGTCTAAGACCGACCAGCAGGGAAAAGGATAGGAGGTGGTGTTACACCAAGTAGGCACGGAGTGTTGTCCCTACGGGTGTATGGTGGAATACCTTGGTAAGCGACCGGTGAGACGGTGTTCGCTTTTGGTTCATGCCGATGGGACGGCGTTATCCTGGTATCAGTTTGAACGGATGCTAAAAGTTGCACTACACAGCCTGGGCATAAAGGGGTCGGACTTCGGAACACAGAAGTTCAGAACACTCGTTCAGAATAGGGGCTGCGACAGAAGCAGCTAGATTAGGCTTACCCGATGCGGCAGTCAAGCGTATTGGTAGATGGGAATCAGAACGTTTTCGGTCTTACGTAAGACCCAGGGCTGTAATCTAACGTCTGTTGCTTTTTGCTTCCAGGCGGTCAGAAGCAACTGTGGATCGTGGGCCACTCGTACGTGTACTGGGCCCACAGGTTGGCTGCAGTTATCGAAGGAAGGACACAACTGGGTTTCCCCGTTACAGACTTACACGTGTGGTGGTTCGGCGTTCGGGGCCTTCGGTGGGTCCAATTGGATGAATTGTTGAACACCTGCAGTCAGCGGTATGGTCAACCCACAATAATTATAATTCATGCCGGCGGTAATGATTTAGGGGCAGTGCCCATGCGCAGAATGCTGAAGGTGATGAAAAGAGACGTGGAGAGCTGGACCAAGAAGTTCCCGGGGACATTTCTGATATGGTCTGAGATGATAAAGAGAAGATCTTGGCGAAATGCGCGTGACCCCATCGGGCTAGATAAGGCGAGGCAGAAGATTAACCAGCAGCTGTCTAGTTTTATTCGCAAGCTAGGTTTCATCGCCATCAGATATAAAGAATTCGGTGCAGATGATTTTTTCAGTCCGGATAAGGTTCATCTTACCGAGATGGGGCTGGAGTTGGTCACCTTGGAGGTTAGGGAGAGTGCGGATCGGGCCTTGGCTTTAATGAACAGCAAGGGGGGATCGCAGGCTCAGGAGGAGTCCCTCGCTTGCTCTGCGGCGGGAGGAAAAGAAAGGAGAAGTGAAAGTTCTTCTTGAGAAGTAGCAATTTTCTGAGATATTGTGTATATGTTTTGGCGGGAGGTGAGTTGCCCAGCCCACTGGCCTAAGTGGGCGTGGCCCTACCTCACAGGGCATGCTTAAAATAAGCATTGGGGGCTTTGGGCAGGGCCCAAGGCGTGAGGTTACTGTCCGTGGCCGGGCTCCTCCCCCTATAGTTTGTATATGTTAATATGCATAATATATGCAAGTTCTAAGTTATGTAAATTGGTTATTTACAATAAAGCTGTGGCCCGTGTTTTCTCCCAATCAATCGGTTTTGTGTCAGTTATTTATCATAAGCCTAAATGGATCATGCTTGGGTCATGTTTTCACACAGATTTACAGTGAACAGTGTCGCTGCCAAGGATTCTGAGAAGTGATATGCAAATGAGGCTTGCAATGTACCACCTTTAGCCCACTTAAAATGCTCCAAGGTAACATTTTTAAATTCTGAAGAACTACACAATGGGAATGTGGCATCTGTAAGTGCCAAAGAATTCAGTTCATTTATTTACAAGCAAATACCTTTTTGAGAAAGTAATAGGCATGATCAGCTGCAAAAGAAAATGGATACCTGAAGTAAAGAAAAAAATAATATAAGATAATAATGCAAAGACAATGCTTCTGTTTTGCATTCTATAAAAACGTTTTACCGTCATCAACTTTAGTTATTAATATACTGCAACGTAAAGCTATATATATATTTTTAACACACTTTGGAAGAATTTACGAACAGATCACCCATGTTACACCATGATACAGCTTCTCAATTCATTGGCTAATTTATTAAAGCTTTCTCGAGGCTTTCTCGAGGCTGATTGTGGTTCATTGATTGAAAGCTGTGCATTCTGATTGGTTAGACTTTTAATCAATCAGAAATGGATTCTGATTGGTTGAAATATGATGGACAAATTACCCAACAGGATATGATATACTGTAACAAACTTACAATGTAGATTTTGTTTACTTTTTTGGAAATTTCAATAAAAATTATTAAAACAAAAAAAAAGAAATATGATGGACACATATTTGAGCCAACCAGATGCCATAAAAATAATTAAATAATTAAGTAAAACATTAAATACTGGTTCTAAAGTTGGTGAAGCAACATTTGTCTATATTTTGTGTTGAGATCTAAATGTGAATATAAATTAAACTTTGCAGATTTTTAAAGTTGTGTGCATATGGCATTTTAGTATTTTAAATAAATTCACGGTATGCAAATCAACTGTATGTTCTTGATACATTTTATAATTGAAAAATATTTTCAAACATCTGGTATGAAATAAGTAGAAATCTCTTTCCAATAGTAATATTTAGCAAAATAACCCAAAATCCACAGCGCAGAAATCATTTATAATATAAACATTGTGCATTCTGAAAATATATTAAATGCATTATGAATTCATCATAATGATAGGCTAACCCAAATATAACCCTGCTTGAAATAATAAGTGGGGAGATGGGCACAAGTTAAATATAGTTTTTAGCATCTATGCAATAAATGGATCTTAACATATTTTACATTTATGGGAACTTTCATAGCATTGCAATGCAAAAAAGCATTTTATTAATGGGTAATTAAGACTATCCTGAAAATAAAAAAGCCAGGATCAGGACAGCTCCAACATCTTATTACTAGTACTAAGGAAAAAATATTGAGGTAAAATAGTAGAACTAATTAACCTGATAACAAAATAAAATGCCACAAAATCTTAAATTTCAGTCAGTTTTGTCACTTTTTCAGTTTTGTTATCTTCGGAATAACAGCATAAGGTTAGTGGTATGCACAGATTAAGAACATAAATATGTACAAATTTAATATAGCTTCATAAAACCAGGATTATTATGTAAAAGAGTTCTTTAATGCAAATACTGTGTTTGAAGTGTTGTTAAACTAACTTTTGCTATTTAACGTGTCATTTAGGGTTTAAATTAAGCATACAATTAGAGTCTAACAACCCACAACATAATAGTCCCTTGGGGCTTATAAAATCTGCCTTTAATTCCTTCTTTAAAATAGCTCTGTTTGAACAAATGTGGGCAAATGAATACTATTAGCTTCAGTATACAGGATGGATAGAGATTGGGAAACAAAAATATGGGTGACTGAACTAGGCCTGGATCCACACATAGTATTCAGTGGTTGAATTTGTTATTACTGAGCATGATGTTTCGCGATATGTTGCTGCACATCACACCCCTGCTGTGTATGGCTGTGCACAATTTATTCTGAATGTGCATAAAGTTTAGGCAACAAGTATCTAAGATTAAGTGATCCAATATTTTTGCCCCAGTGCATATAAACAAGTCTGTATAAAGCAATACAGTTAATGAAAAAAAGTTATGACGGATGGACACCCAGTCAGTATAATGATGTTCTTACCTATCAAATATGTTTTATCCAGTTACATGCTTCTCATGTTATCCAATTATAGTTTCTACCTCTCACACCATTCAATGATCTGTCTTAAAACTATGGTCATTTTAAATATATATTTATCAACAATATTCAAATTTTTTATAGAGTCAGTTGTTCTTTTACACTAGGCACTTGCCCTTCAAAAATGACGGCAATACATTTTGAAGCCTGGCAATGCTGTTTGCCACACAATGCGAGGCTCTCTCCCCCCTCTAACTTGCGGGCTTCGCAATGGTCGCCTTTATTTGATGATTCCTATTCTTATAGGTTAATATGACTGTTTGCCAACAAGGGTACAGTGTGTGGCCTATATAAAATACAGCCATGTGTTACAGGTAAATTATATCCCAGTTTTTCTTGGTGCTAGTGCTGTGCAGCCGCCTCAGTATTCACACTATTTACAAAAGTGTCTAAATAAATGTATACAAATAAGAAGGAGGGGGAGAGTTAGCGCACAAGCACCTAGCACAGATCAATTGGTACAACAGTGTTAATTAATGCTACTAACAGTATGCTACTCTCACCTGGATAGACCTCAGATCAAATGAGGTACAAAGTTAACGTTAAGTAGAATAAACACCCAGTCATCCCCTTCACTTCCTGTTCTTTTCCAAGATGGAGGCTCGGAGACGATCTTTGTGTGTTCCCAGCAGGATTTTCTAACCGAGGAAGCCGTAGAATTTGCGGAGAAACACGTTTTAGTATCTGTATCGATCCTTACACTATTTTTTATGCACTGAAATAGCAAAATAAAAACCTTACATTTGTTTGAGAGATAATGTCTCCTGTACATTTTTTTTAGAGCTAAAATATGAGCCTTACACCCATCTAACTTAATCATATCCTAAATATTACCACTATAATTTAACATAGTGGGGTTATTGGTACATTAGAAAGCACAATATACTGTATATTTACAACTAAACTTACCACTATACACATAATATACTCATAATATGCATGCACATCCACAAGGCTGATTGCAGCAGGATATTGATGACCGGGTGTTTATTCTATCTAGCATGAACTTTGTACCTCATTTGATCTGAAGTCTCTCTAGGTGAGAGTCGCATTCTGTCAGTAGCATTAATTAACACAGTTGTACCGATTGATCTGCATTAGGTGCTTGTGTGCCATCTCTCCCGTCCCTTTTGTATCAGTTACATTCAAATATGTTAAGTGGATTAACAATTTATATGATCCATAACCATAACCTTAAACAAATGTGTATATCTCATTGCTAGGGAGGAAACTGTCTGATATCTGATATCAGTTCAGCCGACATATTTTAAACTATATTATGCTATATATTTATAATTTCTGCAAAAGTTCTCACAGATATGATGCGGCACAGTCATCCAATATAGAGGAATTACGGACAACCTAGAGATATACAGTCTAATCAGCTCCTATTCTTATTCTATACATATAGATAATCTTTATGTAATCTACCAGTGTGTATTTCACAATTTTCTTTCTTTTTTTTGTTTTTACATATACACTGTGCATTTACAGAGAAACTATCTAATCACTCTCTATATAATTATATTTAAATAATGTATATTCACTCACAATTTAGACACACACTAATTTCTATTTCTCCCCACATATATTATAAGGTATTTTCTTTACTAACCATTAATATACTGTTAAATCTGTATAATGGTTTATTGACCTATACGGTCTTAATCTATAAACATTTTTAATTTGATTATTTACTTGATTCACATTAGAAGATATATGAATTTTAATTTTAGATCAGTAGGTATATTTTCATCTACAACAATCTCCAATTAGCTATGTGAGTTATCACTTACACATTGTATATATAGACATATATTTTATTTTGAATAACTTGCTAAAATTGCACGTATTTGCCACAATCTTTAGTAACAACATTGCGCAGTCATGTAAGCTTGATCTATGTACAGTATGTACTATACAAATAATAAAAAGGGAGAAGGATGCTTAAGGACCTTATTTCAGGCCATGTACAAACTTGGTTAGGTTTACAATCTCCTATATATTATACTTGTGAAATGTTCAATTTAGATCTGTAAATAAAAGGCACAGCTTTATTTTTTCAGATTCTTTATAATTTTTCCTATAAATCCATTGTGAACAATACATCTTTGCCTCATCGATCTGTCACTGTATGACATATGTATATCACGCAGTGGCATGGCTAATGTGGGGCCGAAGGTGCAAACCGCCCCAGGTGGCACTTTCTTGGGGGCAGCAAAATGCCCCCACCTGCCGTGAAGCTCCAGTGTCACTTCCTCCAGGTCCTCTCTTGCTCACAGGCCCTTGCTCTCTCCTCCTCCCTGGCCCCCTGCTCTCTTCTCTGACCCGAGAGAGGAGCCAGCAGGTGGAGAAGCCAGCAGAGGAGGAGCCCGGCCGCTGGTAAGTAAAGTAGGGGGGATGAGAGAGAAGGGGACAGAGTGAAGGCGGGGTGAGGCAGAGAGAGTGAAGACAGAGAGAGAGAGAGATGAGGGAGAGAGTGTGTGAGAGAGGTAGGGAGGGGGAGAAAGAGGGGCGAGAGTGAAGGGAGGGGGAGAGTGAGATGGGAGAGAGGGGAATGGAGGAAGAGAGAAAGGAGATATGGAGGGAGAGAGAAGGAGGGAGGGAGAGGAGTAGAGTGGGGAGGGAGAGAGAGGGGACAGAGGGAGAGAGAGAGGTAGGAGGAGAGAGATAGAGAGAGAGAGTAAAGAAAGATAGATAAGGGGGGGAGTGGAGGGGGAGAGGGGGTGAAAGGAGTGGGAGAGAGAAAACATGTGTGAGTGAGTGAGATGGGAGATAGGGAGGGAGGGAATGGAGGGAGAGAGAGACGGAAGGGAGGGAGCGAGATACAGGGGGGGGGAGACATGGATAGAGAGAGGACAGAGGGGATGAGCGAGGTAGGGGAGGGAGATAGAGAGAGGGTAAAGACAGAAAGAGAGATAAGGGGGAGAGTGAAGGGAGGGGGTGAGATGGAAGAAAGGAAGGGAGAGAGAGATGTGAGAGGGAGGGAAAGAGGGGAGAGAGTGAAGGGAGGGGGAGAGTGAGATGGGAGAGAGGGGAATGGAGGAAGAGAGAAAGGAGATATGGAGGGAGAGAGAAGGAGGGAGGGAGAGGAGTAGAGTGGGGAGGGAGAGAGAGGGGACAGAGGGAGAGAGAGAGGTAGGAGTAGAGAGAGAGATAGAGAGAGAGAGTAAAGAAAGATAGATAAGGGGGGGAGTGGAGGGGGAGAGGGGGGTGAAAGGAGTGGGAGAGAGAAAACATGTGTGAGTGAGTGAGATGGGAGATAGGGAGGGAGGGAATGGAGGGAGAGAGAGACGGAAGGGAGGGAGCGAGATACAGGGGGGGGAGACATGGATAGAGAGAGGACAGAGGGGATGAGCGAGGTAGGGGAGGGAGATAGAGAGAGGGTAAAGACAGAAAGAGAGATAAGGGGGAGAGTGAAGGGAGGGGGTGATATGGAAGAGAGGAAGGGAGAGAGAGATGTGAGAGGGAGGGAAAGAGGGGAGAGAGGGAGAGATAGAGAATGTGAAAGAGAAAGGAAATAGAGTGAGTGAGGGTAGAGTGAGGGGAGTGAGAGTGAAGGGAGGGAGAGGAGAGAGAGTGGGTGGTAGTGAAGGGAGGCAGAGAGTGAGGAAGAGCGGATGGGACGGAGAGTGAAAGTGTGAGAGAGTGAGAGGGGAAATTGAGAGTGGGATGGGAATGAGAGTGAAGGGAGGGGGAGAGGAGAGAGAGCAGAGAGAGAGAGGGAGAGAAATGAAGGGGGGAGAGATTGAAATTAGAGAGAGGGGTGATAGAGAGGGAGGGAGAGTGAAAAGAGAGAAAGAGGGGAAATAAAGAGACAGGGAATGGAGGGAGAGGGGAGAGAGAGGGAGAGATGGGAGAGTGAAAAGATAAAGAGAGGGCATAGAGAGCACTTATAGAGAGGGGGAGAGAGAGTGGACATAGAGAGAAGGGAGGGAAAGAGGGGAGGGGGAGAAAGAGAGAGCGAGAGAGAGCAGAGAGTGGGGGAGAGATAGAGAGGGTGAGTGAATGTGGAGAGGGGGAAGAGAGTGAAGCGAGGGAGAGAGTAGAGAGAGAGTGAGAGAGAGGGAGGAAGGAAGAGAGAGGGAGATAGTGGGAGAGAGAGAGGGAGAGAAGGGAGGGACATTTGAATGTCTAAAACAAGTTAAAAAACCTGCTTCCTGCTCAGAATTCTGAGAAATACAGTTATTACACTGCATTCTGGGAAGCTGAGCGGGGGCATGCAAATGTGCCCACAAATGCTTCATTCTACAATCCATAATCATTTTAAACATGGCTTCCTTTAAGCTTATGCCCGCTGCATTACATAGGTTTTTTGCAAAGCCAAGGTTGGATTTTAACACAAGCCGGGAATCCCACCCACGGACAGCCAATTCAAGGTTACTGCCTATCCCAGCTTGTGGTCCTTATGAGTAGGTAGTTCACCACAACATTTATTTAATATATGGTGGGCAAAGGGCGATAGGAGGCCTCCACGGTACTGTAGTACAGTAAATAAATAGTACATCTGTGTCCACATCTGAATGTCTTAAGCAAGTTAAAAAAAACCTGCTTCCTGCTCAGAATTCTGAGAAATACAGTTATTACACTGCATTCTGGGAAGCTGAGCAGGGACATGCCATATATGTGTGTTTGTATATATATATATATATATATATATATATATATATATAGTAATTTAGTAATAATTAATCCATATAAATATAGATTAATAATGAGTATTGCAATATAATTTGATACCTTTTGTATTGGACAAACGTCTTATTTATAATGACGAGCTTTTGAGAGGCTTAGCCTCCCTTTATCAAGTCTCAAGCAATACTACATGAGATCGAACCCTCAGTTTGAATAACAGTATATATATTAGCTACTTCCCCATCAACACGGGTTTTAAATTGTAAGGCTAGCAATGCTGTTTGCCACAAAATGTGAGGCTTTTGCTCCTCTGAGCACCTTCAGCGCTCATTGCGAGCCTCTCCCCAGGTCCTTGAAGCTTCCTGCTTTGCACTGATCACCTTTGGTGCTCATGGCAAGCCCCGCGCTGAGCTCCTTTGGCACTCTTTGCGGGGCTCGCAATGAACACCTTTGGCGCTCATTGCAAGCCTCTCCCGCTCACGGTGCTCATTGTGAGCCCCGCAATCAGCGCTTTTGCCACTGATCTTGTTGCTCACAATGATTGCACGTGGCTGATTTTGGATTCATGAAAACCCACAAATCGCTTGCAACCTCACTCCCAGGCTTCCTGGCTCTCCCCTTGTGCTGTCTGTGAGTGTGTTATTATATTTGTTAAATGTATTGTTTTGTTTTGAGGGTTTTTAGAGTTACTCAGTTGGCTCGCAGTTGCGACCCTCACAATGCAGCCTAAGTCCTGCACCATACACAGCTCGCCTCGGTGCTCATGGCAAGTTTCTCCCCCCTCTACTTTACTGTCCTCACTATGAGTGGCTTTAGCGCTCAACAAGGGCCTTGCAATGAGCTCCTTCGGTGCTCATTGCGAGCCTCTCCCCCCTCTATCTCTCCCACCTTCTACTTCTCACCCCCTCTACTTGATGGGAGGTTCTCATTGCGAGCCTCCCCCCTCATCTCTCCCACCCTCTACTCCCCCCCCCTCTACTTGACGGGAGGTGCTCACCCACCTCTACTTCCTCTCAGTCCCCTGTGTTTCTTTCCCCCCTCTCCCTCCATTGTGTCTCTTTCCACCCCTCTCCCTCCCATGTGTCTCTTTCCACCCCTCTCCTTCCCCTGTTTCTCTCTCCCTCCCCTCTGTCTCTCTCCCTTCCCTGTGTCTCTTCTCCCCCTTAGTCTCTTCCCCTCTCCTCCCTCCCTTGTGTCTCCCCCCTCCACTGTGTCTCCCCCACTCCTCTGTGTCTCTTCCCCCGTCTCCCTCCCCTGTGTCTCTTCCCCCTCCTCCCTCCACTGTGTCTCTCCCCCTCCTCCTCTGTGTCTCTTCCCCCCTCCTCTGTGTCTCTACCCTGTCTCCCTCTCCCTTGTCTCTCTCTCCATGTCTCTTCCCCCCCCTCCTCCCTCCCCTTTGTCTCTCCCCCCTCGCCCTCCCCTGTGTCTCTACCCCCTTCTCCTCCTTCCTTCCCCCTTATCCTCATCCCTCTTTCCCCACCCACCTTCCCCTCCTCCCCCACCCTCCTTCCCCCTTTTCCTCATCCTTATCCTCCTGAGTGCCTGCGACCATCTTGGAAGACTGTGGCACAGATAAAGCCGCAGAGGATGAACCTCTCCAGCTGTTGCGGACCTCTCCAATAGACATCAGACAGGCAAAGAGACACAGAAAACAGCTAGAGGCTGTGTCTCTTTCCACCCTCTCCCCCTCTCCATCCTCTGTGTCTTTCTCCCCTCTCTCCCTGCTCAAGTCTTGCGTAGCTCCCGTTGAATGCCTATCACTTCTTTTTTAAAGTTTTACAGGCCTAGTGATGAGCGCCTAAGTGTTACTGCCTTCAACCTTGTTTTGAGCCTTTTTTCAAACAATTGCGGGTTTACAGACGCCATTTTTTGTGTGTGTTTTAAATGCATGCCCTTCATTACACTCCCATGAAACATCTTGATTTAGATGATTTCAGATGAGTCTTATTGGGCTGTGTTTTAGTAACAGCGCTGCAGGGCAGTGGGGGAAGTGGCGGACTCAGCGCAATACGGGATGGGCAGGGAGGAGCAGACACTGAGGCAGTGGGAAAGCTTGGGGGAGGTAGGAGGGCGGAGGCAGAGAGATGTGGCCGGTGATGTCAGGCCGATGGGTAAGCGAATGAGGCCACAAGAGATCTTCGGGATGGGCGGTGCAGGATGAGCGGCCGTGAGGGAGGCACAGGAAGGGAGCAGAAGAAAGAGGGTTAAGTAAGTGAGTAGGCTTGTGGGAGGTGGGGGGTGAGAGTGAGGAAGGGTGGCGGTAGCTGCAGGGGCAGCGTGGAGGACAGGCGGGGTGGCTGAGGAGGAGACAAGCAGGCTGCAGGGGACGGCAAAGAAGGAGGCGGAAGTGGAGGCATTGATGAAGAAATGTGACAACGAGTGGGAGAAAGGAGGGAAAGCCTGATGGGGTATAAGTCTGGAAAGAGCGGACAGAGGGATCTCGGTAAACAAGACTTATGAGCAGCGCAGAGAGGGACCCAAGGATAAGAAAGGGGGGGGATGGTGGCTTACCGGGAGCCAGGCATTTGCGGAGCGAATCAGTAGGGGAACAGACCGATGGAGGTTCAGGCAAACTATTGATTGCGGCGTGTGCGAATTGGCTTCAAGTGAGTGGGATTTAAATAGTGGCGGGTGAGTGGCTCCTCCTACAATTCCAGGTGCTCATCTGGGTATATATATATATATATATATATATATATATTTATATATATATATATATACCGTATTTTTCAGTGTATAAGACGCCCCCATGTATCAGACAATCCCTATTTTTGGAGCCCAAAATTAAGAAATAAGTAAATATGCAATCATGGCCATTTTGTACAGGGCAGTTGGTGGACCTTGCCCGTTGATCCAGCGCCAGGCACTGCCAGCAGCAAAGCTGCAAGATGGTGCTGTAGCAGTTGTAGGGCAGGAGAAAAGATCACAACTGGAAACACATTGGTTATTATTACAGTGCTTGTGTCCATAGAAATTTGTATTCTATAACTTCTTATTCTGCTACACATATACTTTAGTGAAATTTCTGTCATGATTTTTTCTTTCCATAATAGCTTTCCACTTATTTCCATTGCAGCTCAATATCCCTGTGAGCACATCACTTATTACTGTGTATGCTATAACACTTTTAATAGGACATGTGATACAAATAAAGTACAATGAAATATGAGGCACATTCTGTGTGTATTCGATGCCACACACAAGCTGTTCAGGTCACTGGTTTAACACAATAACAAGTGAGGTGGTCACATGGATATTGGAATGGAAATCATTGAATATCATGACAGAAAGTACACTTAAATATATGTGTACCACAATAAGAAGTTATAGAATACACATTTCTATGGTCACAAGCACTGTAATAATAACCAACGCGTTTCCAATACGTGTGATCTTTTCTCCACAGCGTCATCTAGCGGTCACTTGCAGTATTGCTGCTGGCTCGGTTGTGCTGTATTCTGTGTATAAGATGACCCCCCTATTTTAAACTTTAAAATTTTGGCAAAAAATATAGTCTTATACACAGAAGAGCAGAAGAGTACAATATATATATATATATATATATATATATATATATATATATATATATATATACACACACCTTGAGCTATCATTAACCATCTTGCATGGTAGAGATACACTGAGTTTTGGTAAAAGTTCTACATTTAAAATTTTCTACATTTGAAGAAGACTTGGGTACAACATTTTTTATAATGTCAAAAATATCTTTAATCTTTAAGCACCAAGTAACAGTTATCTACTCTAAAACCACAGAAGATAGAGGGTATCATGTAAGGTGAGCACCATACTATCTAGAGAATCAGGTATTATACATTTTCTAATTTCTACATATGTGACAGTGATTTCTCCATAATTTTCCTTATTCTTTGGGAAGATAAATGGTGCTATTCTTATGCTTAGAAATATAAGGTTACATGTAATCTAAGTTTCAATGAAAAATCGGAGGTTTGAGCTTCTATAAATAATTGGTCATTTTCTGATCTATGACTTCTTGATTTATTTTGTTCTGATGACTGTGACTTCTTATTTTAGTTCCCTCCTTCCTATAAATTATGTTGTAAATGCCAGGCTATAAAATGTGTCCTTGCAAGTTTAAGGCTGAGTTGTCTCTTTTGGAAGGTTGAAAAAGAAACTGCTAGTGAAGTATATTTTGTTAGAGCAGCTAAGCCTAAAAGGGACACTGAAAGAGCCACTGTAATTTCATAACAAGACAAGTTAATTTGCTATTCAATTGGTGTTTTTTTGTGGGCTCCAAATGCGTTACGAGTTACGGCCTTGAAAAAATTGTTAAACCCGTAAGTTACAGCCTCCCGAAGCCTTTCATCTCTCAAGGCCGCAAGACTTCCGATCGCTAAATCGCAAATCGCTATTCAATTGCAAAAATTGCTCAACACCGCACCCGCACTCAAGCCTGCAAATGCCAAATGGCGGCCCAAAGCTTACGGATTCCAAATATGACCAGCAAAGGGTTTACAGACTAGTTTGTAACACTGCAAATCACAAAATAACGCAATAAACCAATGCACTTTAAAATATGGGGAAAGCAATAGAAGGCATTACACGCACAACAACTCCCAAATATCAAATATAGCAAAAAATAAAATGTTATTTTCCACATAGGTTTTAATGGTCATGCATATGCCAATATGAAAAGCCATGCTGAAACATGCTGAAAGCTATTAAAGACACACTACCTCATTAAATTGCAATACAAATGCATGCAAATGGCTGACACATGGCCACCAGCAATGTTGTGGGACTTTCCAGGATGGGCCTAGTGGCGATTATCCATGATGGAGGTGAGTTGGCTGTTGATCCATGTGCCTCTGCACAGCCTCCATGTGTTTTTGCCGCCCTTCTTGATGTGTTAGAGTGGATTAGTGTGGTTTATGTTTCCCTTATGGATTGCTAAGTGGTGATGATGAAGGGGCTTGTGTATCTGAATGAAGCTGTGAGCTATAACATGTAGGGCCACTATAGGTGGGCAGATCATAGCAGAGAGGTCAGACAAATCACAATCCATTAGAGAAGAAACTGGCAACCCACTCCAGTATCCCCTGTCATATTGTTAAAAGACATTAGGGGAATGTTTATACTCCACAGTATCACAAATTTGGCTTTGCATGTGTATTAACACTTTATTATTATTATATCTAATGATATTATTACTATTGTTATTATTATTATTATTATTATTGTGATCTCATGTATTAATTTATTGCATAGTAACAATGGCTCATTAGTTTACTGATATAAGAATGTGACACAGAGGTGATGTCCCATAACACAATCAAAAATGGACAAAACTGCATTTATATAATGGGTGTGGTGTGGACGGATCCCGGGTGAGCAAGAGGCTTGTGGGAAAAAGGGGATACCGAAAGGGGGTAATGTCATAGTCTAGAATAAGCATAGCACCTACCAGGGTCACATGTGGTCACTACATCACTACAACCGGTATCTGATGAAAAAAAGGATCATCACAAATCACTCCATTTCATTGAAGAAACCATTTATGTGCATAGCACTTACAGCCTGTATATCTCTGCTCAATGAAACAGATGATTCAATCTCTGGACTGTGTAATCCAATCCAGTTTTACATATACAGTGTGGTGACAAAACAAAAATCAACAAAAAAAAGGCGGAGGAGGATAAAAAAATAATCAACATGCACTTACATTACAGCACTAAATACTGTAACAATATACCAACTCACCTGATTCCCATCTGCAAGCATTACTAACTATTAGCTATGTCTCAGGACAACTCACTGGCCATGACAATAATGATGTGTCATCTCACAATAAATTCTTAGCTGTGACCAGCGTCAGTGGTCAAGGTGTACTATCTCTGTCTCCATATGATATTGTTAATCAACGTTGACATCACATCCATCAGCTATACAGGTGTTAGCACATGTTAAAGGATAACCATGGTATTAGCAATAGAGGAAAATACCTCAAGTATCTGTTTTCAGACTGATATCGAGGTAAGGATCACATGCTTCACTAGTGCATATATTAATACTGCAGTGGCGGTAGTGGAGGCATGATAGGAGGAGAGAAGGGGCAGGGCTGCGGGAAGCCGGGGATGCCTCCGGGGTGGAGGAAGTGGAGCTGGGGACCAGAGAGCATCGCATATTGTCTAACGTCACCCCTGGAATGTGCTCTGGTCCTCCCCAATCCTGAGCAGCCCGGCCAGGTAGGATTCTGTCGTACCTCCTCTTCTCCCTATTGCGCCTAGTCAGGCTGCGCACTACTGGCCTGTATCCCCCGGAGACACTCCATCTGCTGCCACATGAGGGCCAGCATCTCCACCTGCGCAGCCTGGCTTGGTGTTGGGGATGGAGGTCCCTGGGGTATGGCCTGGGGAGGAGGTGTTGGTGGCGCTGTCCGAGTGGGGAGGATCTGTGGCCTGCTTCATTAAAGGCGGAGGTATTGGTGGGCCCGGCGGTGGTGGTGGCGGCTAGTCCAACGCACTGCTGCGTGGGGAGGAGGTGGTGGCTGGTTCTGATGTTCCCTCCATTGGGAGGGCCTTGGCGATAGGCTCTGTCTCTGGAGGAGGGGTATAGTGGGGTCAAATCCTGGCGGTGGGGCCGGTGGTACTGGTGGTGACCCCACTAGCCATATTACATCCTCCTCCTCTGAACCAGGGCCCTCAGCTCCTCTTTTCTCCCCCTCCCGCTGCCCCGGTTCCTGATGGGAGGGGGCTTGCTCCTCCACTTCCTGCTCTGATGGAGCCGTCGCCGCCGCCTCTGGCTCCCCACTGGAGCCAAACCTCCTTGATGCTGAAAGGGAGAAAAGAAAGGTATATGTCATTAGTATGATTAATAATACATTGTTTTGTGTACATTTCTAACTATCTGACATCTAGGCTTGAACCTGGATGATTCTTCTAATTGCAACTCAGATTAGCTATCATTTGCTAGATATGATCTATTCTTTAGTTCTTGGTCTTGACCGTTCTTGTCTCCTAACGCTGTCTTGATTTCGGTTCGGTCTGTAACTGCAGAGGCTGAAGTGGGCACACCAATATATGGACTCTCTATTGCTTGATTACTCTTGTTGTCCCAGAAATCACAGTGATTTGTCAGCCTTATGGATTTAATGATGCATCCATCTATCCCTTGTTAATTCCATGGAGCTGACATGTCAGTATCCTTGTTGGTCATCATGTACATGTGTAGTGTGTGTGGTGTACATGTGGTGGCATGTTGGTGTATGTGATATTCACCTGACATAGAGGCTCGGTCCTGCTGTGCCACCAGGCCTGAGCTCCAGCGGTGGCCACCTGGCCCAGAAGGTCCTTGGCGACCCTCTCCCACTGATTTTAGAGCACAGTCACATTCTTCTCCCCCTTGTCCATAATCCTCCTCACCTTGGCCCTGATGTCGTCAAAATGGTGCTTGACGTACCACACCTTTGCTCTGTGCCCACTGCTGTAACCTCAGCCGCTACCTTCTTCCATGCTTGGGCCCCAGGCCCTGGCCTATCTTCCCATGCCCTGCAAGGATCACGGGGCCGCCACGAATGGCACCAAGGTGGACCACATTCTCCTGGTGGGTGTAATTGTGGGCCCTGTTCTTGCCCTTAGCCTCTTGCCCTCCTGACAGTGGACGGGGATCCTTGTCTCTCTGTTGCTGAGGCCTGTCCCACCCCCCAACTACCACCCCCATCTGGTATGAGGCCCCTTCCCCTCTGTCTCTCGTCTACATGTGTCTGGTGCTAGAGCCTCCCTAAAACCGCCCACATCCTCCACTCTCCTCCTCCACTTCCACTATCTCCTGCTCCTCCTCCTCCTGCTTCTCCTCCTCCAGCTCCTCCTCCACTCCTCTCCTCCACTCCTCTCCTCCACTACTCCTCAGGGCTACCTATCTCTCCTCTCTCTCCTCCTCGCCTCTCCTCTTCCCCACCTCTCCACTCCTCTCCCCTCCTCTCTCATCCCCTCCATTATAATCCCAAAAATAATCTAAGGATAAATCAATAAAAGTTTGCCTGTATATGTAAAAATATGTGTATTATGTGTATTTAATAACTATTGGGGTATGGGGGATGGTATGAGGGTGTGTATGGAGTGACCTAGCTCTATGTGTCTTTATGAGTGATCTTTAAATTATTTGTATAGCAATTATGTGTACTCTTTAATAAACAAAATTATGTATGCTCTTTAGAAATAAACAAAATCACAAATTACTGCTCCCAAAATACTCCTACTCTCTCACTGAAAAACCTCCAACTCCGGGAACCTGCATGCTACTTCGGAAGAAAATACAACACAGTCAATGCATGGGCGGGTGGATCGCAAATGTATAAACTCCCTCTGTCAATCATCTGCTGCAAGACCACTTTCTGTTGCCTGAGAGGCCTGTGTCGCACTATGTTATACCGCGATTAGATCGTAACGGCTGATCGATTCTCAACCAGCCCCTTAACCAGTTTGTGGCCGCGGGAGGGATTTACGGGATTGAGGCTTCGGGCCCTTTCTCAATTAAATAGCATTGTAATCGGAGACGAACAGGAGCCTGCATCACATCCGCAGACATACAGCCTAGCCTTGCAATTGAACCAAGCCCATATTCTGTGATTTTAAAACACTTTTAATGATAAGAGCATCAGCCTTTATTGTTGCCGTTTGTCTCCATCATTATATGTCATGAAGGGTAGGGGACTGATCTGTCTGGAATCAGATCTAGGTCTTTAAGAATAAAGTGATTAGATAGAGGCTAATTTGAGTCATAGGCTGACTTTTGGCCAGCACTCATTGCCATGTGAAACCACTTTAACATAGCAAGTTTTTAGCCAATGAATAGCAATGTGTTGAAATAATCTTGTGCCTGGTAATTTAGCATGCCAGTTAGAGCCTCCACTCCTACTTTATCTTATAATGGGCAGAAACCTATTCTGAAAGCATTACAATAAAATCATTTTTCAAGGTTAGTTCGTTAATATTAAACAATGAGCGCATACAATGTAGATTTGCACTGTTGGCGTGCTGAGGTGTAAGTGTCAGCAATGTGTGCAGTGTGTAGTGTAAATAGGCTGCGTGCGCGAGGGGAAAACGTTTGTTTACCTGTGTAGTTCCGCATTTGGTAATGTAATGTTATTAGGTTTGAGTGATTGTGGTGAAATGGGTGCGAGTGTGTATGTTTTAGGCGGGTGTTGAGCATTTAGCGTGCTTCCTAATAGTGTATTTATTAGGTCTGTGTAAAAGGCGTATGTGTTTGGCGGAGTTTTGCGTACTTAGGGGTCGTGTAGCCTCGTTTTCGTTTTTTCGGCAGCCATTTTTTCTCTTGCTTAGGGGATTTTCAAATGGCGAAAATCTATAAATTGTATTTAAATTGGTGTGTAACCTCATTCCCAGACATCCTGGCTGTCCCTCCTTGCTGTCTGTGTATTTTTTTGTTTTATTTGTTTTTGTATTTTGTGTGTTTTGGGGGCTTTTCTCTGTGTGTGTTGCGGCCGTTAAGTTCGTATTTTTTGTCGCTTATATATTTTTTTCCTTAGTGTCGGTTTTATTACGGGCCATACTTTTTATAGGCGTTTTTTTCAAAGTACTACGGGTCTCACACTTTGAATTGTGTATTTGAGTTTTGTGTTGAAGTGTAGTTGCGCGGGTTGTAGGTATGATGCGCAAGGCGTGAAGGGTTGTAGGGTTGAGCGCCTATAATGGTCATCTCCACCAGCGCAGTGAGCGCCCCCATGCACTAGCTCTGCCACTGCTCAGGACCAACCATGATCTTGAACCATCTCCATAAGGGCTCCAACCTACAGTGAGCAATCACCCCCGCACCCCCGAGCTGTGACAATATAAAGATAAAATTACTCAAAACAGGTAGGGAGGGATGTTCAGCCTGGGTAACTGACAGGCGTGGGAAAGTTCACTTCTATTTATGTGAAACTTCCCCCCCCCCCCCCCCCAAATCAAGCTATCCAATTACTTCCCTGCACCAGCACGGTCAAGAGCCCCCTCCCCATGCTGTCTCCAGGGGCTGCCTTTCCTATGCTGACCCATGTGTATCCTGAAAATGTTACCCGGGATCAGACCAGAGGAACAATTTTTAATAAGTCTGATCTAAGAGATTTGAGCATTTCGGCAGCCCTTTAAGAGTAAAAGGAAAAAGCCTTATTTCCAACATGAGTTAAGACCAATGTGAGATTTGTTGGCTATGTTTTTAATACACCTTTGAACTTAAAGGTTACAATAAATACATTATTCATATTGAAAAGACTAAGCTGACCTCTGATTTTTGTATGTGTATTCATCAGTTTAAAAATGAATGTGATTTTTTTTCTTTCTTTCTACACAAAGTGCATTGATGTTAACTTACATGAATCATCACTCGATAGGCATGACAAATACACTTTACTAAGGTTTCCAAGGTTACCAAAGTATTGCATAGACTAAAGGACTTCTGTGGTCAAATGTTTCTATATATTTTTTTGTTATATATTTGTCCATGAAACTGTATGAATAAAAAAAAATAATATTTGTTAAAACACTGTTAGAAACAAAAAGATAAACACAACATTTACATTTATCTAAGATTCCTGGATCACGAATACATCTCATAGAGGAGAATTAGTAGCGTATGCAAATGTTTTTTTGCATGAAAGAATACAAAAATAAACATTAACAAACTCATCCTGATGTTTGCTAAATCTCTTGAGCAGTAGCTTTTGTTAGTTAACACCCCTGAAAATACCTGCCAAAATTAGCATAAACTTCATAATTCATTTTGGCCAATCACACTCAGCGAATACATTTTAATACAATGTAACAATACGTGATGGCAATTTGTGTAGGAAGGAAACATGGGATGTGTAGTCCCCCTGCAGAAGAGTCAGAAACTGATCTGTAGATCTCTGCATTGACCTTCTGCTGGCTTGAAAGTCAATAAAGCTTTGAAATACGTATTTGAAAACAGTCTTTTTATTGGTAGGTATCAGGTGCCTATGTAAGCAGCTCTGGGGGTGTGGAAAACAAGTTTTATTTTTACATTAAAATAAATATGTATGTCTATAGAATTACTCAATGTAATGTGTGTTTCTGATATAAGGAGCATGTGTTAGATTAGAAAAAGGTCCAAACAGGAAAACTTAGATATACCTTTTACGCTTTATCTCCTTTACTGCAGGATTCCTTTTTTTGTCTGAGAGGGTGTGTCCTTTCAGTTAATCTTGCTGAAAGCACTTTGTAGATTAAGCTGCCACAATCCTATTGTGCAGATAAAAGCTTCCTCTACATTCAACATATCCACCTACCTCAAGAATTTAATCAGCAGAAAACAAAATGGTAGATTTCAAAGCAACATAATTGCCTTAAAAATGTAACAACTTAGAAGCTGTTGCTTTATTATATTCACGTTGTAAAACTTTTTAGTGTAATTTTTCAAAAGTATACTTAATGTTATATATAGGACTATGGTATCTGTTACATATTTCAGCTCAAGCTCTGCACAGGATTCAGTAACTCAGCTGGTGCAGCCTGTGATTGACTGCATCCGCCATCTTCTTTTGAAATCATTGTAGAGACAGATCATAAAATGTGAAGTTCTCTTTTGCTTGGTATTTAAACTTTTTCATTTTAAAGCATTATTTTTTCAGGAAATAAACACTTTGTAACTATTTTTTTCCACCATCTAATGGTGAAGAGCACATATAGTGGACCTTTAAATTTAATTCACATACAGCTCTTATCAGTACTATCCAGGGGTCATATTAATCTGTTTACATTACCTTATTTTTTTTTTAATGAAAGAACAAATATAAATCAAATCCATATATTTTTCTCTTCTAAAACAGAATGCAAACTAGTGTTCAAGAAACAAACAAATGTAGATTTTATGATCATCCTCCTATGAAGATATCAAATTACTTTTCAGATAAGTAAACTAAATAAAAATATAAATAACATATTTTAACATTCATTTGACATATTTCACTGTTTATTAGCAAGAGTTCACATAAATCAATTCAGAATTAAAGATTGAGTTCCATTATCAAGAGCTATTTGTAGTTTGTAAATTATTTGGAAAACATTGAAAGAAGCAGGCAATTTGTAAGCATTAATCCTTCATATTTTCCATTAAAAATGTTGTTGCAGTTAAAAAAGGAACAATCAGTTGTCACATTATTTTAAAGCCTAAAACAAAATTAGGGCATTGTGATGGAACAGAAACAACAAGACGAGAGCTGGAGAGCTGCTAGCTCGGTGAACTGCAACTAAGATTCCTTCTTACACCAACCAGTAGATCCCAATATTACTAGGATCCAGAATATTACAAGCCCTTAGTAGGAGGACACTAACACTTGGAAAATGATCCTTGGAAATTAATGAGTACAGCCTTGTTCCCAACCACTCTTCTTGATTGAATGACCTATTTTCTGCAGAGTGAAAACAATAAAACATGTACTATCTTGTCAGGTAACTCAAATACAGATTTATATCTTGGGCATGTCTGTTCCCACTTAAAAATGTGTTAAAAGTGTGCATAAGGTTTTCATGGCAAATAAACTGGAGTGGGTTGTGAGTTCCATCAACAGTGACCTGCCCATCTTGGGTGATCGTACATGGTATAGTTCATAGTTTCACTGAAGTGCACAAGCCCCTTCACCATGACAAGGAGGCAATCCAGAAGGGGATATGTGTATATATATATATATATATATATATATATATATATATACATAAATATATATATATATATATATATATAAATAAATATATAAATATATATATATATATATATATATAAATAAATATATAAATATATATATATATATATATATATATATATATATATAAAGGAAGCCATTTTTGAAAATGGCTATGGATTGAAGAGTAAGGCATTTGTGGGCACATTTGCATGTACCAGCTCAGCTTGCCAGAATGCAGTGTAATAACTGTTTTTCTCGGAATTCTGAGCTGGGAGAGTAGTTTTTTTTTTTAACTTGCTTAAGACATTCAAATGTGAACACAGATGTACTATTTATTTACTATATATATATATATATATATATATATATATATATATATATATATATATATATATATATACATTAATATATAGCCTTCTTAGTTTTAGTTTTCTACACGTATATCATTAAATTTGTCTTGACCCTTGGGGAGGAAAATCCACAAAGTGGCAATCATTTTTACATGTTTACTAACCTTGGCATAACTCTAAAGAAAAAAGTTAATATTTAAAACATGCTCAAGTAGTATTGTCAGCAAATTATTATATAAAAAGTCCTTTACTTTAGGTGTTTTGCCTCTTATACATAAGCATAATTAAGTCTTTATTGTGAGCAAAGTTTGTCAATTTATAAAATACTGCATGTCTGGAATTAGTAACTGTCTTTGTTGGAGCAGAAGTTGAGTATCTGTACACAGATGATAAGAGGCTGTTGGCTGCCTTACAATCTGATAGTATAAGGACAGATTGAATGTCAAGACCTCAATGTGAAGGCTAAAGACAACTCATACAAAGTGTGACTGCATCATCTCACTTGGTTATATTGTACGATATCCGAGCTTTGCCATCTGGCGCCACACCTGAATAGAGTAGGATAGAGCGTGACGTTATCGTAAAATAGCATCTCATTTCCATAATGAGTACTGAATATTGCACTGCTTGATGGGGCTGCGAAATAAAGTAAACAAATAAATACTGAACAAATTGTTTAGTTTGCAACTGTCTTTACATGTCTATAAACACCAAAAACAATAAAAGGGCTATTAGGGAAACAGATAATTAACACATCTGAGCTGTAAACGTGTTAATTGTCTATTTTCCTAACAAATGTGTTATCATCAAATATATATTTTAGGTGAGATATAGTGAAAGAGCCACAGAAATGATTAAAAACTAGTAATTTCAAGAAAAACTGCTCATTTGCAAAATATGTAATAAATTAAGTTTTTCCGCTAGGTAAATGCAACTTTATAGAAAAGCATATGTATACGTATATTTGGATTTTTCGCTGTCTATGCACTCATGATCAAAAACATCCTTGCCTAATTGTGCTCTTAGACTAAACGTTTTGAAACACACACATATATATCATAAAAAAATATATGTCTATAGTAAAAAAAACTACATTTGTGTGCCTATTTGAATGTCTCAAAATAATTTAAAAACATATTTCCTGCTCAACATGTCAAGAAATTTCATTTGCATTTCACTCTGGGAAACTGGACAGGTGCATGCAGATTGGTTTACAAGTCTTTTTCATTTCTTAATCGAATACCATATATCACTCTTTCACCCACCGTAAGTAAAATAATGTTCTATATGTGTATACTTTTGTGTATACATTTGTGGACACATTTGCATGTCCCCGCCAAGGTTCCCAGAATGCAGTGTAATATATATATATATATATATATATATATATATATATATATATATAAATATATATATATATATATATATATATATATATATATATATATATATATACATATATAGATTTAGATTCATTTTCATCACACAGTTTAAAGACTTCCGTACAACCTGCATTTAATTTTTTAAATGTCCTTTAGAAAAAAAAAATATATATATATATATGCTTTTGCCAGGGATAATCGTGTGCATTATAATTTTACTAGCGACTTGCCTGTCAAAACTGACGGGGCAATAAAATTTGAAGCCATGGCAATGCTGTTTGCCACACAATGTAACACTTTTTCTACTCTGAGGACCTTCGGCGCTCATTGCAAGCGTTGTGCTGAGCGCCTTTGGCGCTCATTGGAAGCCTCTCCTCTCATGTACTTTTGCTCTTCTGAGCACCTTCGGTGCTTATTGCGAGCCGCTCCTCTTGTGTACTTTTGCTCCTCTGAGCACCTTTGGCGCTCATTGCGAGCGTCTCTCCTTGTGTACTTTTGCTCCTCTGAGCACCTTTGGCGCTCATTGCGAGCCTCTCCCCTTGTGTCCTTCTAGTTTTGTGCTTTGTAATGATCATTTTCGGCGCTCATCACAAAGACAGATATATATATCTATATATTTTTAAATAATAATTAATTAGTTACTTAATAAATTAATATACTTTACCTTTTTCTAATTAATATATCCAGCAATCAATATCCCGAAGAGCTAACAATTTTTTTTTTATTTTCCAGCAGCATACAATGTACATTTGGACTGTTGCTGCCCTGAGGTGAAAGTGTCAACAATGTGCCAATTGTGCAGTATAAGTAGGCTGCGTGCTCGAGGGCAAACTGTTGGTTTAGTCGTGTAAATCGCCATTTTAGATTCGTAATGTTATTAGTTGCAGGTTAGTGTTGTAAAATGGCAGTGATTGTCTATGTGTTACGTGGCTCGCGAGCATTTTCTGTCCTTTCTTTTTTTTCTGTATTGTACGATTTGCGCAGTTTGGCCGTTAACTTCGTATTATTCCGACCTCGTAATTTTTTCCCCCGCATCTCGCTATTTTTTTTTTCTTAGCCCTGCGTTCCTCATCTGCTTGCAGCCTAAGGCGATCCCACGTTTCCTAACGGCTAAATACAGTGTTTTTCAATGCCTCAACGGCTCGCCTTGCTTCGCAAGGTTTGCAGGAGCGCCTTCGGTGCTCATATCTGCCTAAGTCCCGCGTGTTTCAATGCCTCAACTGCTCGCTTTGCGAGGCTTGCAGTCGATGAGCACCAAAGGCGCTCATCGCCTAAGTGTTCAGAGTTTCAATGGCTCAACTGCTCGCCTCGATATGCAAGTCTCCCAGCCGATGAGCACCTTCGGCACTCATTGGCTAAGTGCTCAGAGCTCTGAAGACTTCTGTGCTTCAACTGCTCGCCTCGCCATGCGAGGCTCGCAGTTGTGTCCCTTCTAATTTTAGAGATCAATTTTCAAGAAAAATATTTAAAACATGTTATTTAAAACCATTTGATTCAGAAGATGTGTGGGTGGCATCCTCCAGTGTACTCCTAGAGTGCAGAACATGGAGCTAAAGGGATGTTATTGCAAAGCCTATATTCATAATGATATACAGTATATACCTATTATCATGGAAATTGCCAAAAAGTAAGTTTCCTTGTGAGGAAAGAGCATCGTAATGTTATTCTGGTACTGAACCGACATGCTACCAGAATCACCTTGACATCAGTGAATGAGGTCTGTATTCAACAACCGAGCCGGAAATTCGCCAGGCTGCCTGCCAAAGTATTACTTCTGATTGGCCTGATATGTGAATATTTACGGCTATCAATAATGCTGCTGCCAAACATAACATATCTGTTCTTTCTCAATTCTGTAAAACTGACAGCAAAAACAGCACAATTTCAGCTTAATAAAGATGTTAAAACAAAATAAATTTGTTTTTATTATCTTAAAATTTCAAATAAGGATGTTTATTTATAAAAATACACTTAAAGGGCCACTACAGTCATTGCATGCATCATCATGTAGAGTGCACCAGAGTCCACTTCAGCGTAGGGACCCTCTGATACATGGAGTAAAATAGGTCTCTTAATTTATTATCATAATTATGTTTATTCAAAGGTGATCTTATCACCCTGGGGGTGATTTTGCAAACTACATATAATGTTGTCTTACTTATTGATCCCCACAGGCACGTACTTTATATAGAGAGGTTGCAAGGTGACCCCAGAATATTTTGAACCAGGGTCCTTCGTTAACTAGCTCCGCCACTGATGTAAAGTAATTAAAAACAAACAGAAAATTTGAAGATCTTTTCACCATTTTATAGGTGTAGTGATAGCTGTTATGATACCTAGACTGTTGATTTAACCTGACCATAAGCAAAAGTCAAAGGTACATTGAGTTTATAGGCACATTCTTTTAATGGACCCAAAATAATAAGCTCCCTCTAAATTGTCATATTTGCCTTTGCTGCAAAAAATAATACATATTTCCCTTTGAGATTAGAATGTTTAATGATCCCTGTGATATACCGTAAGTTTATATTTTTGTTTGCAGCAATTGTATTGCCATTTGCAGGGTGCATGTGGTTTTTGTCCTTTCCGGAACCTGCAGGAATAAGGTCTATAGAAAGTCAGGCAGCAGAAAGAATAACTACTTTATTTAAACGCTCTTATCAAACAGTGTAATATGCATCAACTTTAAATATTTTAAAAGTTTTTCACTTGTTTTTTTAATGTTCTGTTGATGTAGAGCAGTATTGAGGAATTTCATGGCCCCTTAAGAAGCATTTAGGTTAATTATTCTTAAATTGATAGCACTATTTAAGCCTGTCTATTCCTTTTGTCATTAGCAAATATGCAAATTATTATCTAATGCATGCAAATTAAGTATATTTTGGCATTTTGCAATCAGTAACTGAAAGGCATGAAACTGGGACATTTTTCAATAAATATCATGTACGTCTTATCATAGCATTGCCTTCAGATTTAGGGAATAATTAGAAAACGTTTATTGAGATCACAAGAGAACTGAAACAAAAAACAATTAACAGTAATCGCCAAGTACTTAAAGGCAGATTAAAATAAAAAAAGGCAACAGAGACAATATTTTTGAAAAAAATATTACAACAGAGATCATTGTATGCACCCAATGAATTATTTCTAATTTTGAAGATAGCTGTAGACATGGACTCAGCACATCTGCCTTAATAAGAACCGCTTCCCACAAATACCTAATATATATGTACACACACACAGGCTGTCGCTGTCTGTCTTTTCTCTCTTTCTCTCTCCTCTCTCTCTGTCCCGTCTCTCTCTCTCTGTCCTCTCTTTCTCTGTACTGTCTCTCTCTCTATCTCTCTCTGTCCTGTCTCTCTATACCTGTCTCTCTCTGTCCTGTCTCTCGCTGCCCTGTCATTGCAAGCATTTCCTCTTTCCTACTGTACTCATTGCAGGGTTAGTTAACCTGCAAGTTTAGTGCTTGGGAATGCCATGTGTCTCTTTCCAGCATCTCCCCAGTCCCTTCCCTGTGTCTTTCTCCTCTGTGCGTCTACTGAATGTTTGCGCGTCGCGCAGTGACTGGCGTTGTTTTTATTCCTGCGTGCCTGGTGTTACGCCCAACAGATTTGAAGGGGCCACGTTCACCCCAGTTCTCTCTCTCTATGGGTCGCAACTTTTTGTTCAGATCTCGACACCAGCAGATACTTCAGATGACAGCATCATTTCTGAAGAGACAGGCGCCATCAGACCCCTTTTCTTAGGATATAAGAATCACACACCATGTACCTTTGATTTTTACACGCAGACTCTGACACCACCTTTGTTTAGTGTGTCCAAAATCAGACTGGCACTTCTTTATTGTTACAGATTTATCTAAAAACAAACAAAGATCTCACTCCCCCCACATGCCTAACCCCATCTCTTGTGGGCAATAGCTTGTTACACTCTCACCACCTGTGAGATGTCTATCCCATGATACATCCCCCAGTTGCCAGATATGAACTTACAGGGTTGTAAAACTAAACTCCCCCCTTCCAGACTAAAGCCAGAGCAGTCACACTGGGCCGATCGAAGGGGCATATAAATTCTTTAAAATCTTTCCCTCTGTATATTCCAGATATGACTGCATTAACTTTATTATCTATGCATAGTCTACTATCCTACTTCTAATACAGATACAGTATTTTAATATTAATCAATGACAGTACTACGTGTACTTATTACATACATGATATAACTACATGTATGCATTATACCCATGATATAACTGTTAAGCAAGTTGTTAGTACCTTCTAACCACACATATAATAACTGATTAACCCCAAACAGTCCAGTGGGCCCTTCTGTTTCACCCATCCTAGTGTGGCCTAGGAATTCGTCCTGCTGGGCAAATTTCTAGCCACACTGATCTAACTTGTGCAATTGATAGAGTTGTAATTGCCTCAAAGTCCACATTTCTTCCAATTCTAATGGGCACACAATTTTGGGCATAGCCTCCATGGCTCAATTGCCAACCACCTTCCCCAGGCCATGGCACATGCCCCTCTACCTCCCCATCCATTGGGGAAAACTATTTCCTTGGGCAGCTGCATCTAAAACAGTCCATGGGCCTATTAGTTCACCCAGTCCAACAGGTCCCAGGGTGGTACTCAGTCCAGGTGACAGTTCCCAAAGTAACATTACTAGCCCCCCTTCCAAATGTCAGGGCCAGTGCCTTCCTCTTTCCAATATCTGATGGTAAACCTGTTTCTTGGGAGTCCATAAACTCATACCCACAGGGAGGAACATACCGGTCTGATCCTGAACCCAGCATCCATGATGGTGGTCTGGACTGGAGGCTCCACTTTCCCCTGCACCGCAGTCTGGGCACAGTATCCCTGCTCACCTGGAGTAATGGTCTGGGCATGGGACTACATTTCTGCATCTCCTTGGACCACAGTCGGTGCACTGTATTCCCTCTTACCTGGAACCACAGTCGGGGCACTGTGCTCCAGCTCTCCTTGCTTGGGCACACAATAAGGAATGTGGTCCCTCTTTAACTGATTTGCTTGAGTCTCTGTTTGACAGGATCTCAGGGATCATCAGCTGGAGGTCCACAGTCCATTAAAGCCTTTGCCAAGGGCTAGTGAACATAGATGCTCCCATCCAGACTGTTTGCTTGGCCTGGGTTCTGCCAACAGTCCTCTGTGCCACCTTCCAGACCTGCACTTCTTACACAGTAAGTGCTCTCTGAGGGCAAACAATAATCAAAACAGCTGTATGCTTCCAGGGCCTCCTGGTGCCAGGATGTGTCTTCATCATACTCATCCACTTGGCAGGACTCCTTCCTTCCCTTGGGCCAGGTCCTAGCCTGGGCTGCTTCCACCAGCAGATTCATGGAATTGATTTCCACCTCCAGCTCTTGTTGGATCAAGGGTTCATTCAATGCAGCCTCTTGGGACCCTGGTTTTAGTCCCAATTCTTGGCAGGGCTGATTTTACAGGACCACCCCATGTTCTATAGGCCCAAAGCCACATGCTGGATCGCCCTGCAGTACACCCTGGAGTCCTTTCATTTACTCCATTCTGTAGCAAAAGGGCTGTTGCAATGCAATAGCCGGCTCCATCAGATTGATGATCCTCCTCCAAAACGATCTCGTCCCAAACCAGTCCCACCAGCCATGTTGATAGCTCACTTCCCTGCTGGATTCCCAGGAATGCCATCCACTGATCCGTAAGAGCTGCTGCCAAGTCCTCCTCCATGACAACGTGATGTGCTCTCCGCTCCATCAACCTTGTGATCTGGTTCCTTTTC
Organism: Discoglossus pictus; assembly: GCA_027410445.1. Lineage (NCBI taxonomy): Eukaryota > Metazoa > Chordata > Amphibia > Anura > Alytidae > Discoglossus > Discoglossus pictus. The sequence continues at coordinate 79,090,492 of CM050168.1, forward strand.
TCCTCCCTCTAACGTGCGGGCATCGCGATGAGCGCCTTTTCCCATGCTCTCCCCATGCTCTGTCCCCTGTGTCTGTTTCCCCCTCTCCCTTCCATGTGTCTGTTTCCTCCTCTCTTCCTCCAGCTGTCTCTTTGCCCCCTCTCCATGCCCTTTGTTTTTTCCCCCTTATTTCCCTACGGGCTTCGGCCTAGTTGTGAGCCTTTTTAAAAAAAATGTTTGTCTATACGGCCACCATTTTTTCCTCACTTAGCTGTTTTCAGACATCCCAAAAACGCCAATTACACATCAAATTAGCTTGCAACTTCACTTACAAGCTCCCTGCCTCTCCCCTTGTTTTGTGTGTAAGGTTGTAAGTTATTTTTTTTATTAATTGCCGTCTTTTGGCGGTCTTCGGACGGCTTCCGAGTTACGGGCTTGAAAAAAATGTTGGCCATTAAAGCCATAATTTTTTCAATGTCTTGTGTGCCTCACAATCGGCGCCAAAGGCCTATGGTCCCCACGGTGGGCCTGGCAATGATTGCCTTCAGCACTCATTGCCAGCCTTTTTCAAATTCTTGCGAGGCCTGCAATGAGTGCCAAAGGTGCTCATTGCAGCCTCTGTCAAACCCGTAACTTTCGAGCCTCGCTATGAGCGCCGCCCACAACTTTTAAAATAGCTTTACTGACAAACTCGCAATTATGACAACTATTATAAGCTCAAAGGAAGCCATGTTTAAAAATGGCTATGGATTGAAAAGCGAGGCATTTGTTGCCACATTTGCATGTCCCTGCTCAGCTTCCCAGAATGCAGTGTAATAACTGTTTTTCTCGGAATTCTGATCTGGAAGCAGGTTTTTTTAACTTGTTTCAGACATTCAAATGTGAACACAGATGTACTATTTATTTACTATATATATATATATATATATATATATATATATATATATATATATATATATATATATATATATATTAGCCATTTTGCCAGACCAACACAGGTCATGTAGTAATAATTCAACAATACTTCTCTGACCACTAATTATATTCCCACTGTGTTTCTGAAGTATCAATGACTGCTATAAAGTTACACAAAACAAATATTAATTGTGAATTCAATGATTAAAGAAATACATTAGTACAGGTGGACTGTGGATGCTGCTGGAATTTCAAGTGCACTCTCTGAATTATGTCTGTATTAAAATAGGTGCTGGACCATCAGTTGCCAGAAAGTCTGTGGTGTACGATTGTATGAGCATTAAGGCTTACTGTGGCAATCACATGTGATTTAGTTCACAGTTTTTTCCCCTGAATCATAGCAGGAATGAGATAAAGATTTAGGTGCCAACACAGGTGAGCTTCAAAATAAAGCCAGTCGTTTTGAGGTGTCAACTGCTCTTTAACAAACCTTTGTGCATCTCTCCCTTAGACTTTATTAAACGGGTGTCTGGTAACATGTTCACTTGGAATGAAGACAAATAGTTGAAGTATACAAGTTCATTACATCAGCCTCTTTTGCCATCACTACTCACAGCTTTGAATCATGTTGTTTGGCCTTTGCCTTTGACATTTGCTTTGTACTAATCTCTACAATCCACATTGCAGTTGTCAGAATGAGATATTTGTGCTACCAACACCTCACCTACAGCCGCGAATCCTCTCTCGCTCCTCATTGCTGTTATAACAGTAGTATTTGAGATTTTATACTTTAGTACACATTTACAATAAATTAAAGGATCACTGTGATCAAATTATTTTTTTAATGTATTTTGAATTATTAAACTTGATAATCTGCTAAATAAGTTAAAAAAAACAACCTTTATATTTTTTTCAATATTTAGATGCAATTTATTTGCCCCATGCTTCCATTTTTCTTTTTTGAAAACTAATGAACTTTGAATTAGTCATGCTGAAAGCACTACCAGCTGCCACATTTCCATTATACAGACAGAAGCTTCCTCTGCATTCTCTGGGAAGTATAGGCTATATTTTGCATTGCTCGAGATTTTTATTTTTCAAGAATAACACTTGATAATGGGCAAATATGCAAAAAAGTTAAAACAAAAGCTAGAAATTGCCTAAAAAAACAAAAAGCCACACATTAATATAAAAAAAGCATAATACGCAATACTGAATATCTCAGGAATAGTTTATTGTAGATAAAACAGTTAGTACAACGTAATAGTTAAGTTTTAATGCTTTCCAAGATGAAACCATCTTGTTGGGGTGACAGGGTCCATATAATGCACAATAATAAACTTTGGAATTCAGTGTCCTACCATCTAATATTTGCTGCATTTGGTGTTCATAGTTGCAAACTGGATTTTGAAGCTAAAATTTTAAAAACAATGTGTTTTTATAATTAATATCATGCTCCAGCTTTATCAATATGACATGATTATTTCTTCAGCTGTATTTTGTACGTGGGAAGCAGTTGATATCAATGAGAAACAAATAGAGGTTATGTGGGAAGCGAGTATATCACTATTCTTAGTCAACATTTTCTTTGGTAATCTTTATAATATATAGTGGAGATGTTTTTATGTGCTCACTTAGAGAGTTAGATTGTATAGATTTTAGAATAAAATTATCCAATAAGGTGTGTCCATTATTTTCAACAGAACAGAGCTACATGTATAATATTACTATAGACTGTCTCATACATCACTCATAATTCTGCAGGGGGTTTCCCAAACAAGTCCTTCATGTTATGTTACCTCCTGGGTTGTGGGGAGGTGCCCCTTGACATGGCAGGACCGAGGTAGCTTAATGGGAGGAGTTTAGCTGGAGGGCAGAGCAATTTATAGGCTCTTTTGCTGCCATCAGCACCATTATGCCCCCAGATAGCCATGTGTGAATATACCCACTTGTCTCAAAATGAACATTCGGAAGCTTATTTATAAGTGAAATGGTATTAGGTGATTGTTTATTCTATGTATTATTATTTATATTTATATATACAGTATGTTAACTATATATATGTATTATGTTTTGTCACAGCGGCGGATGGTGAGGGGAGTCGCCGGGACAGTGGTGAAGGGAGTGGGATCCTATCCTACGGTGGCACGGCCTCTCCATCACAATAGGCCCTGGACGAGGGTTCAGGGCGTAAGGTGTACTATCTCTGGCCAGGCTCCTACCCTCACATGTTCATTGTTTCATTTGTTTAGTGCTTATTGATTATGTTATTATGTCATTTATGTTTACCAATAAATGCTGTGGTCTGTTTTACCACCAATATGAGGTCTAAGTCTAATCATTATCTCCAATATGTGATCTTGGTCTAATTATTATGGTTTAACATACCAACTGGGCCGTGTTTGGGTCATGTAAATACTGGCATCTTAGCATAACCTGAAGGATTTGTTATATATGTTGTAATTTATGTATATATAAAATTGCAGTTTTAAAAGCTAATTAGCATTTTTTTTTATTCAAATACTTTATTGCTATTCAGTAACTAAATACACAAATGAAACTCTGCTGTATGACCACTGTCATGGCCCTGAATTTGGACAGTTTCTTTGGGTTGTTTGAGACTTCTCTGACTTTATTTATTACGTACTATCGAATATTAAACCACTGTTTTGTCCCTGGCCCCTTTTTTAACCTCCCTTGTGTGCCTATAACGATCTACCTTTACTTGCCCTCCAAGACTGATCCCCTTGTTATGAACAGAAGGGTCCACTGGCCTTTTCGGGGCCAATCAGTTATTATATGTGTGTTTAGAAGGTGCTAGCGACTTCCTTAACAGTTATATCATGGGTGTAATGCATACATGTAGTGATATCATGGATGTAATAAGTCCATATAGTACTGTCGTTGATTAACATTAAAATAATGGATCTGTGTTAGAAGTAGTATAGTAGGCTATGCTTAGATAATATAAAGTTAATGCAGTCATATCTGGGATATACAAAGGGTTAAAGATTCTAAAGAATTTATATTGCTTTGAGAGTCAGCCATGCATAGATCCCTGTATTGAGCCTAGAAGGGGCAAGTTTAGTTTATAACCCTATAAGTTGAGCTATAGCAACTAAGAGATGGGAGCTTGGCTACATACCAGGGGGGATGGTGTTTTGTGTTATCTGAAAATGTGTCTTGAAAAATAAAGAATTGCCCGTATGATTTCGGGCTGCATGTACTAATCAAGGGCACAGGGTGTGTGATTCTGAGATCCTAAGAAAAGGGGTCTGATTGTGCCTGCCTCTTCAGAAATGATGCTGTCATCTGAATTGCCTGCTGGATGCTGAGATTTTAACAAAAAGTTTCGACCCATAGAGAGAGAATTGGGGTGAGCATAGTCCCCAAATCAGGCAGGCATAACATCCCTCTCCTCTATAGTTTCATCATTTGTTTTTTCCACTGCTCCCTGCCTTTACTATCCCCAATTACCTCTTTCTTTCCCTTGTGTCCACACCCCACTAGCAATGTAGATGGATGACTCTCACCATTCCTTTTTCAGAATTCTTATAGCCTGCCCCAGTTTGTTTACTTCTTTACTATAACATTGAAACATGCAGCAAATTTTATTTGTCACATTTATTTTGATTTATTAATTATGGATTTGCAATTCTGTATATTGTTCCTAGCAATTTCTTTCAACAACATTTTATTTACCACATGATAACATATATTCTTCTAACAGATGAATCTGTTAGTGCTTTTTAATTCAAACAGATTTATATTCTGCATCAGTATTTTCTGCTGATAATGAAAACTCAAACGTTTTGTGGACAAACTGCAAATCTGAGAGATGTAAAGGAAGGATTGTGGCTAAACAGGAGGAAATATCAATAGAAAGAAATCATATTAAGGGGACAACTTAGAAAAAACACTGCAGACGGCAAAGACTGGGAACTGTGATCTGAGGCGCCAACGGGTAATGACAGGGAAGGTTAAGCTTTGAAGTTTCTAATTCAAAGTTAAATTGCTTGTAAGAAAAGAGAGAGAACATAGATACGACTTGGATAGAAGCAGAGACAAATCAAGAAGAATCCTAGGCTCTGAAGCCAACAGTGTAACTGAATAATAAAGAAGGACAGAACGAACAAAGACCTCACAAGCATTTTTAAATACAATTTAAAACTTTTTGTTTTTTGCAAAAAAACTGACTAGTTCAAAGTTTTGTAAAATTACAATTTATTTTTCCAGCACTGGCAGTTTACAGCCCGTTTATCACTTAATTTGTCAAATTTAGTTTTGCAACTAATCAGGACTAATACCCCAGTTTGTATGCACTATAGATAAAAGGTGCTTTCCTGAGCAAATATTATAAGAAAACTGATGTATTTTCAAAATCTTAAAAATATGTGTTGCATAAGAAAAAGTTTACTAGACATATGACTATTCACTTTCATGCAGAAAAAATAAAGTAAATAGAACAACATTTCTTAAAAGTTCAAAATGCTATCTGAACCCATCAAGGAATGTATGGGCCTTGATATTTTACCCTTTTTTCTCATACTTTTCTGATACTTTGTGATGCTACCTCAATGAAACTGTGAACTATACCATGTAGCGTCACCCAGGATGGGCAGGTCATAGCAGAGAGACAGACAAACCACAGTCCACTGGAGAAGGAATTGTCAACCCACAAAATACAGAAAGATGGAACATGCTCGAGAGCCGTGTAACACACAGACAATCGCCACAATTTTACAACACTAATTTGCAACTAATAACATTACATTTCTAAAATGCTGCTTTACCAAACTAAACAAACGTTTTGGCCTTGCGCACGCAGCCTATTTGTACTTCACACGGCCCTTAACACTTTGCAAAGGAAAGCATGACTTAAAATGTAAATTACCAGCCGCATAACTTAAAAAAAAAAATCCAAGGTTGAAAAAATACAAAGTTAACGGCCGATTTGCGCACATCCAAAAACAACAAAAACACAAAGAAAATAAAAAAAAAAACATTAAAAAAAACATCACACACAGCACGGGGGGACAGCCAGGACCTCTGAGAGTGAGATTGCACGTAAATTTAAAAAGAATTTGCCGACTTTCGTCACTTGAAATTCGCCCAACCAACAGAAAAAACTGGCTGCTAAAAACCCCCAAAATGAGGCTACACGACCCATAAACACGCAAAACACTGCGAGGCACATAAGACTTTTCCCAGGAACGTACGAGGTACAAAATACACTATTAAGAGGGACGGAAAATGCTCGAGAGCCGCGTAACACATAGTCAATTGCCGCCATTTTACAACACTAACTTGCAACTAATAACATTACCATTCAAAAATGCCGTTTTACCAAACTAAACAAACGGTTTGGCCTCGCGCATGCAGCCTATTTATATTGCACTTTTGCCACATTGCTGACACTTTCTCCTCAGGTCAGCAACAGTCCAATTGTACATTGTATGCTGCAGGAAAATCAAAATTGCTGGATATATTAAGTAGAAATAAGTAAAGTATATTCATTTATTATTTAATTAATTAATTAATTATTGTTAAAAATATATATAATAAAAAAATACAAATAGCTCAGCACGGGGCTTGCAATGAGTGCTGAATGTGCTCAGACGAGCAAAAGTACACCAGGGGAGAGGCTAGCAAAGAGGCTCGCAATGAGCGTGCAAGGCTAGCAATGAGCGCCAAAAGTACTCAGAGGACCAAAAGCCTTACATTGTGTGGCAAACAGCATTACCTGCCTTACAATTTTATGACCGTAATTTTTTGACGGACAATTCGCTAGTATGTAATAAATGCATGCTTCTGAATATATTACAAAGGAATTAAAGCATATATATCCGTTATCTGATGTTTGTGAGCAGGTTATTAGTTCTTATTTCAATCCCATATCATCAAGTTAATTAAATTAAAAATAATACATTTTAACATAATACCAAGGGATTATAAAAAAAGCTCTCATATAATCCATACAGATATTTATAGGTCTGAACAAAGATTATAATTTGTGTTATGTATAAAACACCTGGAGATCGACATAAATCAGTGGCTCATTTATTTAAAACCCTGTGTGATGTTTCCTTTAATAACAAACAGAGCTGTGAAATTATTAAACAAAATGTAAGATCACTGTTGTAAGAATTAATCAAATTTCTGAAGTCTTAAAGCTTAATTATTATTCCGATCCAAGATAGCAGACTGTGTGAGCCGCTGTTACTAAACTATACTGTATAAACATTGCATACTGATTTTCTTGTCAAGTGTACTGGCATTTCCAAGTAGTATGCTTGTCTTTCTGTCAGACAGTTGCATCATGGGTAAAGATTAGTATCTCACAGGAATGTGATCTGCATGTTTAAAAAGATAAGAACATTCAGAAAAAGCATGACTTGTCTGCAGCCTGCTCGATGATACAGCGCATCTGTCATATATTATACATATGTTTGCATTGTAAAACAGCAAGTGTGTTCTTAAGCTGCCAGGATCTTCAAAGAAGAATTTTCTAAAACATCTGACGTTTTTGCAGTGAATTTTTTATGCTTGCGAAAAAGGATGGCAAGTTATAATTTTTTCCTTTTTAATTTTTGCTTTTCATTAGGGTATCATGAGATTTAACATTTCAAAAATAAATAAAATAAAATTTCCATTACAAATATATATTTTGGTGTGTAATAAGTACTATAATAATATTGGAATTGATTTGTCTTGCGATTTATTATAGATCCAGGACTTTTTCAGAAGGAACCTTTTTGGAAACCAAAATTTTAATTTACATGTTTATTTTGGATAATTGTCCCACCACTCTCACATTGTAATTATTTTGCCTCCTCTTTCTATAATTTCTTTATTTTTTCCCTAGGTTTAAATTTTTTTCTCTGTTGTCTTTGGCTTCAGTTGTGCTTCTATAACTTTCTTTATTCAAAGACTGAAAAAGCTCAGTAGTATTTAATTACCTGCTGACACTTAAAAATTGTCTAGACTTAGAGCTCAATTACATGACTCCTGTTGGAAATATAAGTAAAAACTCCATGTAGAAGCAAACATGCTTCTGTAACAAACCCTTACATGTAAACTCTTACACGTGATTGCTAGGTGTCTACTTTTCCCTGACATATGTGTAATTTTAGCCCACGTCCAGTTTATGGATAATGCTATATGTTCTTGGAAAACTCACAGGCCTCCATTAAATCATACCGGCCTTAAGTCTGCGGCTTGAAATTTGCAACAGTTACAGAGTGATCCAATTGATCAAGCCCGCAGCTACCTAGCCAAAAGCCTAAACCATAAAACATGAACCCGCAGTAGCATTTCAGAGCAGGATCATGGTCAATTAAGCAAGGCCGTAACTACCGCTTTAGAAATAGTCAATAGTAAATGAGACCGTCATCATGACGTCAGTATAACATGGAGGTTAAACATCAATCAATCAGCGTTTAGCTGTCCGATATGCGATCTGTGCAAAATAATAAAAATAAATTATGATACTGTTCTAGTCCATGTGGGTTGCCTGATATGTATTAACTCCTTGATTACCAAGATTGATATAACATGGAAATGAAACATAAAAAAAAAAAATTTGATTGCAGATTTGCGGGCTTGAGACTGTTGTGCAATCAACTCTAATGTCTTTCATTGCTTTCCGAGTCTTTTAAAGTGCAGTATTGATTTTTTTCTTCGCATTTGCAGTGCTACGAACAGGTGTTTAACCTCCTTGTGAGTCCTATCTGGTACTTGTAAGATTTTCTTCTACATTTGCTATTTACGGGTGTGAAAAAATTTGCGGGCTTGAGGAATTGTAGCAATTGAATAGCGATTTGCGATTATCACGACTTTGACAACCACAGGGATGTTCAGCCTGTAACCCGCAAATTGTTTGCTGATAGCGAAAAGACACCGATTGAAAAGGAAATTAATATATGGGCTACATTACAGGCTCCAGTAACTAAGAATTGCTCAGTTGAATAGGGGCCACAGTGATCCAAATTTTTAAATGTAAAGTCAATCTCCGCTAAACCCCTTAAGAGAATACTTTCAGGACACGTTACTATTTAGTGTCCTTAACACCCAGTAACTGAAAAAACAGCCTATGGAAGCATTTTACAGGACCTCAATAAAATAAAAAATGCCTATACATCCTAAAGCAGCATAGAAGCCTTTTTAACACATAATCCAGCCCTCGACAACAATAAATACTCAAGAATGATCAATTAAATCACACTGTCGAAAAATAAATACCTGCCCACACAACCTCATCAATGTGTTGTCAAGCAGTATATAATTCCTAACTGTTTAACATATGACATAAGGCTTAATACATTGATAGTAACATCAACACAATGAGAACCCTAATACACAATGAGAAGCTTACTACAATTCTGAACTGTTGGAGACAGTGACAGGTCAGAACTCCCCATTGGTGGTCTATTGTATATGTCCGTAAACATCACCCATTACAAAATGAAAAGGTAGACGTAGTGAATCAGTTTCAAAAGTTTACTGAGTCAGTAATTTACAAGAAGCATGGTCAGCAACGTAACAAGACCATGCAAACGTCAGTAAGGTGAAAAACAAGAAATACAGTTATTATTTAGTGTCCTTGGTTACATGATTTTACAGCACCATTAGATGTGAATAGAAGTGATGGAATATTACCCAGTGCTCAAAGGTTGACATTCACTTGTGTTTCCCCAGTTTATTTGTTTTCTACAGAGCAGTTAAAAATGTTATTTACTGTAACACCCATTTTCCCAATTCCAACTTTGTCTTTATAAACTTTGTTTTTTGACATTTAGTTGCATGTACTATATTATTTAATTGTTTATTACCTTGTTTTCCACATTGAATTACAGTTCCTTTTATGGTTGTTGTCAAATATATTTCACACAGAGAAGACAAGTGCAGCTCGCGATGGGAATGTCTCTAACTGTATATACTGTCATTTGTTTTATTCCTAGGGAGTTTGAAATCTCTATAGTAGTCTGTTAAATCTGTAAACGTGCAAAAGTTTTAAATGCTTTCAGGCACTATAACGATGATATAAAGATCTGTGCTATTCAAAGAGTAACTGAGAATAAAGGCAATACTCAATAGAGTAAGTTCCCTACTTATAGTGTTAGGGCCCATTTCAATCTTTTTTTTAACTATTTTACGAGTCAAGTTGACACATAAGTCCCTACCTAGCTATTTCATTACATATAAAATCCAGTGCTATGTAAAGACAGTATTAAATAGTGTAAGATTACACTAAGTGTACCTCACACATTGAAAATTTCCCCATGCCTATTCCAATCCTAGATACAAGGGCTTCATGCAGGTTAGAAACTGTACGTAAGTCTTTACGTGACCTGATTATTTTCTGCAATTGTATGTCTAAAAATGCTAAATGCTCCTGAAAATGATCAAGTGTCAGACCTAACACAATGATCAGTGTAACAACTTAATTGAGTCAGATATGAGGCTTGATTTCTCATATTTGACACAATTAAGGTGCTAAAGATTGCCCCCCCTAACACCTACTACATTACATAAAGATTGGAATCTCATGGACCATAGGCATAGGTATGAGCATAGGGATCCCTGGGATTCCATCATTTAAAGTATATTACATGGGGAAATCAGGGGATTGTCATGCAATTGATATGACATAAATATTACACTGTATAGATTAATATAGTTTCTTAAAATAATACGATGTATAGATTAATTAAGTTTGAGGATCAATTTATTGACAAGTATACGCTGTGTGCAGACATAGAGCCTCATTCAATTGCGATTTGGCCAATTGAATAGGACTCTAAATAAGCACATAGCATCATTTTTTTAAAGAAGTTTTTAGTCAGTGAAAACCTTGCTTTCGGATAGATGTTTACCGACTAAAAAACTTCTTTAAAAAATATATGTTATGTGCTTATTTAGAGCCCTATTCAATTGGCCAAATTGCAATTGAATGAATAGCATTTATTGGTATAATAGGAATATCAAGGATAAACAATTATAAGTGCTTACATTTCTAAGGTTTAATATTTAGTTAGATCACAATATACAATATAACCATTGTCTATTACAATCTCTTTTGGATGACTGGATAACAATTAGTCTTAACACACTTTATATTTGGTTAGATCTATACAGAAATCAAATTAGCAGGGTATACAAACTTATTAAATGTGGATTAACAATTTATTTTAATACAATCTATATTTGGTTAGTTCAATATAGGAGTATATAAACAGTGTATATAATCTTATAAAGTATGGTTAGAACAGTCTACATATTTGGTTAGTGCCATACAGAAATGATAAGCAGAGTGTATAAACAATCAGCTTTTTATTTGATACAGTATATATGATATTAATAATCAGTAATATAATGTGGTACTCTATGTGAACAGTAAATAGCTAAATATGGTATAACAATCTATATGGCAATATATTGAAGTAATATGTATCAAAGTTGGTTATATTGTATGTGAGATTGCAAGCTAATTAACCTTCGTATTTAGGGACTGGCAAGCTATTATTTGGTTACTGATCTTACATCAAAATTGTTTACATTTAATTTAATTTATCAATAATGATGTAAAACAGAGACAAGACTATATATGTTGAGTATTGCTGTATAGGTGTTTTTAATAATTGTTTTTAAAATTGATTACATTATTGAATAAAGTCACTTAGTCTGTTTTAAGGATGGGCACAGATTGAAATATATTGATTAACATCTACAGTCCGGAATGAAGGTGCTAATTAGTCTGGGTTCTGTGAAAACTCCCAAAAAGGTAACAGAAGGATAGTGGTATATTGGACTATTTTAACCCCATTACAAATTATAAAGTTAAACAAATTTATACATCGCCTATGTATAGGGTTTCAGCATAACACCTGTCTCATTTTAGGATCCCTTCTCAAGATAGTCTGAAATAATCCCTTTTGGTGTTATTGATTTGTTAGGAAGAGTTGTAGAGATAGGATAGAATTTTATATAGACAAATATAGTAAGATATCTTAGGGAAGATATGAAGGGGGCATATGTTTATGGCCAAGGATGACAGTCAGGTATGTCCACAGACAGGACTGTCAGATAGGCCAGAATCTTAACACCTGCTTGATAATGTTTATTTGGGACAATGGAGTATTAAAGTGAGATGCTTATGTCTCAGAACACGCTATCTTGAGACCTTCACAATGTTTCATTTTGAGGTGTCTTTCTCACCTATGTGAACATATCTAAGACTTGGCCATACAAAACATTTGGACATCCACTGAAATTGTGGCTGCCTGGCTGTCACAAGCTTGGACCTCTATTGCCTAGACCACCAAGGACCAGGCTTAGGGCAGGACATTTTTCAGGAACAGCAGGCTGTGTGAAGTTGCCGATGCAATGCCTAAATACACCCCTTGGCAGATATATGCCACTCATTAAAAAGGGTCTCAATAAATGTGACAGTTAACTGTTACCTTATCTGATGCACCTCAGTTAAAAAGGAGAGAAGGTGAAGAGAGAATGGCATCTTACACTTACACATTTCATACTAATAATATACTTTATTTCTAAAAAACGACTTTCCCTATCAAATATGTCCCTGACAATGGTCATAGTTTTAAATAAATTATTGAAGATTTGGCCTGCAGCTACAATGAATTCTAAAATTGATGAAGAACTGTCCATTGCAAAAAAAATATCTAATTTTTTCCTCCCATGCTAAAATTGCTAAACTCAAAAAAAAAATCAAGAATAGCCTATACAACTCTTCTCTCTGCTATTCACTACCAAGCTCTTCCTTATCTCTCTCTTCTCCTCTCTTGCTGAAGCATCTTCTCACTGTTCCAAACAGTTCTAAAGCTCTCGGTTAAGACTTTTCTAAAGAGTAGCCCCAGAACTTTGGAACGCAATGCTGCAAAATATCAGAGAAATACAACTAAATAAATAGTTCACCAAGCATGTTAATCAACCTATTCACAGTCATCGTGATCTTGGTAATCAGTTCCAATCAGTTTAGTGTGGTAGTCAACATGATCATAACATCAAAATGGTCTACAGATGTAAACATAGTCTGCTATAATATGTTGTTGTTATGTAACTTGCTGTAAGAGCTGGATTTACTTGTAACTGGACATAACCCCCAGTGGCCTCATTCAATTGCGATTTGGCCAATTGAATAGGGCTCTTTATAACCACATAGCATATTTTTTTACAGAAATGTTTAGTTAATGAAGACCTTGCTTTTGGATAGAAGTTCACTAACTGAAAACTTCTGTAAACAAAATATGCTATGTGCTTATATAGAGCCCTATTCAATTGGCCAAATTGCAATTGCGTAAAGCCCTCAGTGTTTAACACTAAATATTGAATACATTAGTACAAAGAATTAGGAGATAAAATGGAAACTTTAATAAACTTATTAAAAAAATTGAAACAAGTATAAAAGTAAAAACTATATATTTGTGGAAGGAGATTAAAGAGCAAAAGCATTGGTGCTCCAGGTAGTAATTAAGAAACAATGGTTTTCTTGAGAGCAAGAATAATACAATATTGGATATTGGCTATGACCCACAAACGGGTGCCTCCTATCTGGAAGGCCCAGTATATTGCTGTGGCCCCCTGAAATCTATCTTGATCACATTTTAATAATTGCAGTATTATCAAAAAGAACTGTATGCCCCCAGTGGTTTACAATCTAAATTCACTAATAATTAATAAAGTATCTAAAAGTTACAGATATTCTTTTATAGAGAGTAACTTATTGTTATACTGACAGTTTTCATTGAAGAATACTTTTCCTTGGATCTTTAATTAATTGGTCTCTACTGTGATAACTTGCACCTTCCTAACTGTTAAGGCAGCCGCTCATATTGCACATCATCACTTTTATTGAAAACTCTTCCTTGTAGGTATATAAATGATATCTAAAGTGAATTAACGCTAAATAAAAAAAATTAGTATGAGTTTATGTCCTATCTTCAACTAAAACAACATGAGATCTCGAACTTGAGAGATCCACTTCAGTAAGGAAGCATTTTGTACCCAGGCCAACACAACTTTAATGAATATAGCCCAAAATGTCCAAACAATTTAGAGGAAGACCATAAACTCCAAATTCATAGTATTAGTGATACAGCCTAAATTACCATACAGTAGAATAATTATTTAGAAGGACTATTATTGAAAATAGGGCACATTTTATTAGAATGTGAAAAAATACAGTGTCTAATTTATTAGCATTTATAAAAAAATATTTTTTAGTTTCTGCTACTAAACTTTCTGAGTTTGTTTATCTGCACAATGGGAAATGCCAGTACTTCCAACAGGAGTTGCAGAGTGTGGCGACCCAGATTTGACCATGTGTCTTTAGCTTACACAAATTCCTCTGGGTTGTCAATTTTTGGGGTCATCTCTCAGGGCCCAGCCTGCCTGTAAGTCCATTAACACCAAGTCTTCACAATGCAGGAACACAGGAATGCAAGACTCCCGCCAGAGGTTAGGAGCAGAGTTGCAGGCAGAATCCTTCATAACAATTCCTGGTTAGAAATATTATATCCCATCAGAATGATCCACACACCTCAATGTATGTATGTTAAGTGACAACATTTATTGATCTCACATAGTATTTATAGCATGCAGGAGCCAATCACTAGAGGTTTAGTACTATTCCCACTATGTCAGGATTATTAATTACCCCGAGGGCTAATCAGATAGTTTGCTTCCGTTCTTGTGAATTCACCAAGGGTCGTATTCACTCCCCTTCCTGCAGCAAACAGCACATGTCCCATCATCACACCTCCCCCTTGGGAGTTCCTTCCTTTCTTTAACTGGCAGGGCCTTTTGATGTCTATTTCTCCAGGAAAATAAACACTTCACACCTTAGTGCTAGGAGTGGTCAGGAAGTCTGCAGCACAGGGAGGCCAGCACTGTAAACACTTGTTTATAGACTCCTCCTGGCAAATTTCTGTCCCTCAAAACAGATAACCCCCATGAATACACTTCCTTCATCTCAGAGCCCCCAGTAATACACTTTATCACACTCCCTGGGGAAAATTCTGCTTGCACATATTAGACATGCCTGGGTACCACCTTTACATCAATATGTCATAAATCCTGCTTTTAAGGCCACCTACCCACACTATTCTGTATAACACGCATGCACTCTCTTGGTGACCCCAACATTATTTATTGAGGTCTACCTTACATTCCACAGCAACATCATGTCATATTCCTTAGCAAGTCCCATGTCCGTTACAATATTTAGCAATCACATGGACAGGAGTTATTTATAATCGAATCCATCACTCAGGTACCAGATTTCCTTCTGCTCCCACAATAGTCCATAGACCACAAAGTTCAGTTTGTTTGTGTGTATGTGTGTGTGTGTGTGGGGGGGGGGGGGGCTCCTAGCTATTACTTATAAATGCTGCTAACTCATTTATGAGATTCACCCCTCCAACCAGTAATATTAAGCAAGTCACTAGCACAAAGCACATTATAATCACACATCATTTCTCTAAATGTTGCCCATAGAAACAATTTGGTACCTTCCATTGTAGCTCCCAGGTCCATGAAAATATTAAGCAATATCTGTTATGGATAACAGAGTCCGTAGTTCAAAAAGTTCAGGGGGCTCTTATAGGCATGAGAACTTCTCTTTTTTTCTAATGTACCTTAGGAAGTCAATCCTCTTTGGATTACTTCCTAGGTACACTGATCACACTTGCATGGGTGCTGGAGGTGGCAAGTACCCAAAATGCCATATAGCCTCCCAAATTCCAGCAGACAATATTTTGGGAATAGCCTCCAAGCCTTAATTGCCACCGGCCATCACCTGGCAATGACAAATGCCCTTTCTCCTTGTGGGTCAGGGGCCAACCCCTTTATTTTGGGGACCATATGGCAACCGTGTCCTGGGGGGCCATTGCAGGTAGTCCAAGCTAGCAGGTACTTGCAATAATCCCTTCCCAAGGAACCCTCCCCAATTGGAGCAGTGAAATAATCTGGCCTGCTAAATCCAAAGCTGTGCCAAGCCTTAAAAATGTGGGCCACAATTTCTTTCCGAGCGCAATTAATAATTAACAATTAATCTGCATAGGGCAGATCAGAGGAGAAAACCTCCTATCCGTAGCACTGTAAATGCAAATATCAACACAATACTGTGCTTATAAGTAAAGGGAAAGTGATGTTAGGTATTAAAATTAATAGCACAACATTCTCAAGCTCGCAAATCTGCAATATAAAATACTTTAAAAAATGTTTTATATTGTTTATATATTTATATCGATCCTGGCAATCAATGTGTTAATACATATAATGTAACTCGCATGGACTAAAATATCATATTTACAAATTTATTAATATTGCATTATTTCTGAAATGCGGGTACGATCGAAACCCGTAATTGAAACCCGTAAGGCTTTGAAATCTAACCTCCATTTTTCAGTGACGTAATGATGACGATCTCATTTGCCATTGGCTCTGTCTAAACCCGTAACTATGTTTCGACTTATTGATGATGTTCACAGCCGCACATCCTTGTGAAAAATGGTTTACGGGCTTGCGTCTCTGGTCCGTAACTCGTGGCATGGTGGAATTTAATAGCTCTGTAACGCAGCCAAATTTCTAGCACGCAGCCTTTGCGGGCTTGCCGATGACGCTGCAGGCTTTGAATTTAATGAGGTTGTAGGTGTCCTCCACTACTGCTAGAGACCTGCAGTAAAGGAGGACTCTTAAATTATTAGGGAAGTGTTGTAAATGATTATTTTTACAAAAAGGTGATTTGATCACTATGTGGGTGATCTGACCATCTACATATATTTTTGGCTTTTTTATTGACTCCTATGGGGTGCATAGAGAAGTTGGAAGAGGGCCCTCCATTCACTAGCTCCACCACTAGTAACAATTCCTAGAAAGATGTATGAAAAGTGAAAATATATTAAATAGTAGAAAACATGTTGTATATAAATGACAATGCAAGTAAATTAAATTTGAGTTTCAAATATAGAGATATAAACATAAAACTCTCATATACTTTATAACAGCTGTGTAATGATTTTTCATTTTGCTAAACAGTTTTCTTATGGAATACCTAATTGCATTTGAGATTATGGATCCCATAGGATCCTGTAAAGTAACTTTTTTCAGCTTGTAATGGATGGACTGTTACAGCCTTGTGTAGTTTCAACAGTGTGCTGCGCTGAGGTAAGCAGGCCCATAATTACACAGGACATTTGCTTTTAATAGTCTCATAGGGATATTACAAGAACATTTCTGAAGGAACAATATCAGAGGTGCAATAAATAGATAAGCTATAATAAATGTAATCTTATTCCATGGTTGTCTTTTTCCTTCTCGTATCCTGACTCAAACTCTATCCATTTATTTAGCCCTGGTAAAATAAATTAGGTGTTTTACTGAAAATGGAGGTGGATAAATCTAATAACCAAATAAATATGATGTGCACTAATGCTACTTAAATATATTTCTGCATTGCAAGCATGGTCGGATTACCCATTAGGCCAACCAGGCAGCCGCCTTGGGACGCCACCATGTGAGGGGAGCCACTTTTTAAAAAAAAATGGTTCCTGTCTTAAAAAATTCACCTAGAACAAGAGAGTTACAACAGGAAAAGGAACTTACACGCACAGAAAAGTCAAAAATGGGTCCGTGCATACCTTGCATATTAACTTGCAGGTGCTCCTCCACTTCACTGCCTAGGGGCTCCAAAAAGGTAGATCTGGCAATAATTGCAAGATATTTGAGTTCAGCTATTGATTATTATGCAAATATATTTTGTTTAGACATGATATTTTAAAGAAAAATTGTAGATTAGCAAAAATGTTACATTATACATCAAATTAATAATACCTGCAACTATGTTTGCCTTGGGTATAAAAACTTTTCAGTGAAAATCTTCATTTTAACATACTCTGCTAGTGCATGGAAGCTGCCAAAATTCCTTTTCAAGACTTGAAAACGTATGTGCAATATGCCTCTACTGAGTGCTGTACTTGAATCTTAACTGAGTTTATGAATTAATCAATCTAAAATAAAGATTAATCCTAAAATGATTTTATGTTTATGGTTTACAAAGGTGTTAATGTTGTGATTTGTTACAAACTTCACAAACATATGAAGCTTTTTTCCAGTCTACAGTGGTACTTTAGGTATATTATGTGTATGGTTGGGGAGTATGTCATACACTGTTTTTCAATTTGAAATATTGTAGTACTATATACAATACAGTTTGGGCAAAAACAAGAAAAAGCATAGTGTGGAAGAGAGAAATATCATGACTTTCAGGAGAAGAATGACAGGGAAATGCCACAGAGACAGACTGTGCTATGTCATTAGCAAGAGTCAGCAAATGGAGGAGGTAGTACAAAATAAAATACGGGATGATAAAGCTCAAAAACATTCTTGGAAGGTGCTGGTGAGTGTAACTACAAATTAGACTGAAAAAAATATATTGGTTTATTTAGACTACTAAGCATGTTTTTAGAAATGGAGATTAAAATGAATACTATTCAGGTCGCCATAGTTGTTTTCAGGCTATTCTACATAAAAACATATGCAGAATTTAATTAAAAGTATATCTTGTGACCAAGTGCAATGGCCAAGGTCCCCATTGCGATTGGATATGTAACTGTACATAAAGGAGCTCCCATAACTGTGGGAGTTTTTTTTGTGTGCAAAATGGCCATGCATAGTATGCTTAGGGTCCGGATTGCGTGACATATCAGCAATTTAGCCATTAAGTGTTGTTTGGTGAATTTCAATCTGTGCAATAGCCCTAGGAACTAATAGGAAATGCGATTGTCATGTTAATTTAAAGGTCATAAAAACAAAGCGTGTTTCACACACATATGCGAACTGTGTTGTAGCTTTTACAAGTGAACACACAGGTCTAGGAGTTGGTGGGTGCTTAACGTACATAGGAGAGTTAGTAAGTGTTTGAGAGTAGATAGGAGGTATTGTTTCTTGCTGTTATATATTACTAGCTACTTGCCTGTCTAAATTGATGGGTTTTTGAGTTGTAAGTCTAGAAATGTTGTTTTCCACACAATGCGAGTCTGTTTCCCCTTGACCTGTTTTTTGTTGTTTTGTAATATTTTTTATTTTTCAATGTAATTTTCCATATGTTTGTGAACTTAGATATATATTACTATCTGTAAACAAATCAAAAACCATACATTTATAATATGTTAACAGTTTTTATTGTAACCTATACATTAATATTGTAAGAAAGTTTGAACTTTCTGAATCAGTACATGTTCTTTAGCACAGAGAAAGGCAAACAGAAAAAAACCCTAGTAAACGTAGGCAATTGTCTCAAATGGGTAAAAAAAAATTCCTTCCTCACCCCAGATACTAGCAATCGTATTACTCCCTGGATCAATAATTTCTCAGTAATTATACAGAAAGAGTCCAAAATGTGCAAATACATACAATGAAATGCAAAACAAAATACAATTCAAGTTGTAACTAGAATTAATGAACGTCAGAATAACTGGGCATTTAAACTTGAAATACATAGAATGAAAGTACTATGCTGTCACTGTAAATGTTTAGATTGAATCCAGAGGAAGGCAAACAGAAAAAACCCAAGTGAAACATCACCAATTGTGTCAAATGGGAACAAAAGTAATTCCTTCCTGTCCCCAGATACTAATTATTTAAAAATTCTGTTGTAAAATTAGATTTACTCTCTTTGTCATCAGCTATAACAGAATCTGCACTATAATAATTTTTTAGTGGTGCGTCAATTAATTTCAATATTTTGTTATTGAGATCCATAACATCTTTATTTTTGGATGTTAATATTACTTTCTGTGCAAGGTCCGAAGAATGTTTTGTAGTTATTCCGAAAATATAGCTGATATGAGTGAATCTGGACAGATCATGTCTGCTGGGATTTCAACAGTATCATCAGGTAAATGATTTATTAAGTTGGTTTTAACTTCTCCAATCAGAATTAGCCTATCATTGAATTTGTTTTTGCCTTAAAATCTCACATTATTATTGAAGGTGTGTAAATTCTTTCCATAGTGGACTTGACTTTACCTGTGGTTGAACGTGGAAATTGCACAGACATTGTGGAAACATATAAAGGGCCTCATTCTATTAGCGGCCGCAGCCGTTGCGGGGCCGCAAGGACCGGCCGCAAGCTATTCGGCTATTCTATTCCCTTACGGCCGGAGGCTCCGGCAGGCTTGCGGCCGGTGCCTTGCTATCTCTTGCGGCCGCTCGCGCCGGAGGAAATCCTTTGATCTTAAACGGCCGCAAGAGTTTTGCAATTCAATTCCTCCGGGAAACCTCTCTGCAAGGCTAAAAGCGAGCCGCAGCTTACTTGCAGGAAAGAGGTCTCGCTAGCACCAATTAAGCACATAAAATAGCTCAAATAAAGCCATCCTGCACTTTTAGAAGACTATAAAGGGATTTTAGGTGTTAGAAAAAATAGCACATAATTATCCTGTACTCAAATCCGTAAAATATTTTATTTTTAATATCCGTAAAATATCCATGTAAAAAGTCCAGAGTGCTTGGAGCACCTCAGACACACCCACGCCGCAGCCGGAAAATAAACAGTTAATTTGAACTCGGGTTTGGGCAGATGTGCAAGCTTGAGAGTGGGTTCCTTTTAATCCTCATGTCCCCCAATATGATCCCTAGCATTTACAGAGCTGTACAGTGCAGGCTTGAATTTATTTTTCAGTTTTTATATTTCACAGCTTACGGCCGGTTCCAAGATATGCGGCCGGCCGTAAGAGGAGATCCTTGCGGGGCCGTATAATAGAATCGCGAGTTAACTGAACCCCCGCAAGGAATCGCAGCCTTACGGACGATTTACGGCCGATAATAGAATGAGGCCCATAATGTTTGTCTGAAATCTCCACCTAATAACATGACTTTTCCACCAAAAGGTAGATCATTACCCATGACTTCATGCAATAAACAATCAATACATTGCAGAGCATGGCACGACATCCTAGTGGCCTAATCTATAAATAATAGGATCAGATTAGTGAGTAATCATGTATTCTGATGTGTGTATATTATTATATCTGAGTACCAAGATATAATGAGAGAAAATAATGCACAGAAGTCAGAGTGCCATCAGAATAATCTCTGAGTTTTATTTGGACCGCCTGTCCCTTATATAGCACACGTCACAGCTAATAGTCATAGTTGGAAATACGGTTAAATACATATTTGCAAGCAAGTGTCTTTTTATGTTTAACTCAGCAAAACGATCCTTATCTAATTCCTGTTTCCTATAAATACGTTGTCTCAGTGCAGGATATAGGAAACAGATGTTTTTAAAGAACATTAACGTAAACATTCTACATATGACGCACTTAATGTTCTAGTGAGATACAAGATAAGAAACATGCTGACATACTTTTTATAATCATGATATTCTTAGCTAATTAATTTCTAAATGAAGAAATTAAAATACCTAACAGTCCCTCCTCTTATAAATGTATTAAACAAAGGTCTTAAAGCAAGGTTCAGTTTAAATGGTAACATTGCCATTGACGGTCTGGCAGTGGAAAAGGTTCCAAATAGATGATCTGTGAGGGCACAGTCCTATTCACAGGGCTCACCTTGGTGAGATCAATAGTCTCTCTGGGCTCCTCTTTTTGCAGTACCTGAATATGCAAATATTCAATGTTGTTACCTCTGCCTGAGGTGTAGATTCCAAAAGTATGTCTCCCTTCATCACACTTTTGTATAGCTGATTTTGGCTGCAGGAGAATGGCTCCACACCCCGTGTCAGCTTTAAGCGTCTCTTTGTACTTTTGCACTTCCTGTGATAAGGTGGGGAGTAACCCCTGTCAGCTCCTGTATTCCATAAGGCCAGTTTCCAGCTAGGACATCTCTCATTTCCATACGGAGAGGCTATACACAAGTATACTGGCGCTTTTCTCACCCCTCGACTACGTCCTCCTCCGGAAAGTCCACATCTTAGTACTTGACATAGGTCTATTTGGTTGGTTCCTATCTGCCCTTCCTTGAACACTAGGGTCACTTGGCCAGTTAAATTGACTTCCATCATGTCTCTTTTCATTCTGTGCATCCACATCTCTCCAATAGATTGCGTCTGGTTGCCTCTGGGTCTTGTTACTTCTTCCCATATGATTATGGGTGCTACTATGCAAAGAGTTATCAAGATGAGGCATGTCAGTGAGATTCTTAGGCCACACCAGTTAGGTCTTTTGAACAGGTGCCAGGACATTTTTTTGGGCCAGTTGAGAACCCCAAAACCCGCACCATTCGGTTCTTCACTGGGTTTGAGACGAGTTTCCCCCCCTTTGTAGCCCAGCCTGACTCGCAATGAGTCAGATAGCAGGTTTTAGGAATCAACTGGCTCAAGCTCTGGCACTTTTACTCTCTTGCAGTGAGTCAGGTGTATCCAGGTGGCTCGTTAGGCAACTTTCAAGGCAGTGGGTGTTGACAGCAGAACTTGGTACGGTCCTTCCCACCTGGCTGATGCCCAATTTTTACGCTTGATTACTTTAATTAGGACCCACTGGCCTG
Source organism: Discoglossus pictus (assembly GCA_027410445.1). Classification (NCBI taxonomy): domain Eukaryota; kingdom Metazoa; phylum Chordata; class Amphibia; order Anura; family Alytidae; genus Discoglossus; species Discoglossus pictus. Next base: position 79,112,917 of record CM050168.1, read on the forward strand.
GTTGTACCAAGCAGGGTCTCTGCTGTTGCTGTAAATGAGAGAGAGAGATGGAGGTAATATCTTTCTTACTTAACATTTTTCTCATATAGTCTGCTAAGTTTTCACTCCTGTTCTCATCTTCTGAGATAAATGGTCTAAATTCTGGTAGTAGGAATGGTCTCCCATACAATATTTCAAACGGGGTTAACTTCTTCCTGCCTGGAAGCATGTGCATGTTTAGCATGACTAATGGTAAACAGTAAAGCCAATTTCTCCCTGTCGCTGCCATAGTTTTCCTCAATTTATTTTTAATTGTACCATTAGTTCTCTCCACTAATCCAGCTGACTGTGGGTGGTACGCACAGTGGTTTTTCAACTCTATGTGTAATGCTTTACTCAAGTGGTCGATAATTTTGTTCACAAAATGTGTGCCGTTATCGCTATATATTTTCTCTGGTATACCAAACCTAGGAATTATTTGTGTCACTAAGGTTTTAGCCACTGTGATTACGTCAGGGTGTGCACATGGTTTCGTTTCCACCCACCTAGAGTATACATCAATTATCACTAGGCAATATTTCTTCCCTTCACACTTTGTTAGTTCAATGAAATCCATACATATTGTTTGGAAGGGGTATGTTGGTTCTGGGAATGTGCCTCTTATCGGGTGATAGTTACCCTGAGGGTTGTGTTGTGCACAAACAAGGCACCCTGCACAAAATTTTTAAAATAGGTGTTTAATCCATAGGCTGAAAATATTCTGCTGACCATGTCTACCATACTCCATCTTGAGACATGACTAATGCCATGGCTCAACATAGCTGCATATCTGAATAGTGATTTTGGTAAAATTGGTTTCCCTTCTATACTCTCATAAATATTATCAGCATTCAGTTTACTCCCTTTCTTCAACCAGTATGTTTTTTCCTGTGAGGGTACGTCTGTCTGTATTTGCTGTTGAATACTCCTGTCAATTTGGTCTACGAGATACACAGATGTGTAGCTGTGTAAGAGAAAAATGTGTATGTTTACTTTGTCTCAGTTACTCAGTTCAGGCTTTTCCTATATATTTTTGTACTCGGTGAGTACTGCACTCCGAGGTCATAGGGCAAGTACTCCCATTGTGTTTTATCTGTCTGAGCCTTTTCTACCATCCCTCCTACCTGTATCCACATTCCACCAGCTGGCATAGCCAGTGATATGTGTGGCACTGTGTGTCCTGCATAGAGTAGCTGGTCTTGATCATTCAATTTTACTCCCACCCCTGTATACCCATTTTCTGTCCAGTATATGTAATCCAAGGTTATTCTGGTATTGGTGTGTTTGAAAAATGTTTTTCATAGTCCACATCCCTCCCCGGTGTACTTTCAAATTTCATAGTGCAGTGTAATGACCCTGTGCTTTGTTTTACACTGGAAGATGGAGCTAGGTCATTAGCCATGGCTACCAAAGTGCTGGATACTTGTCCTGGCCCTTTCGACACCATGTCTAATGTGTAGAAGTAATGTGGTTCACCCATCCCCTGCACTACATTTACATCGACAGGTATGCCCCCATTTATGCTTTCATGCCTTACTCTGTAGAAACCACTCTAATGTTGCATTTCAGCATCAGATCTCTACCCAAGAGATTTATCGGGCATCTAGGGGAGAGTATAAAAGGATGCTCAAATGTTTGGCCGTTGAACAATCTCACTGTGAGTGGACATGATATAGGTTCGCTATTTGTCTGTCTTGCCGCTGACCTAACCAGTATGTTTTGTGACGACGTGTAACTTGTCCATGTGCCATCATCACTCAACACTGACCTAAATGCTCCTGTATCGCATAAAAATGTTATCATTACCCCCTCTACATCTAGTTGAATGACTGGTTGTTCTGCTAGAGCCATTAAGTCTATACATGACTCCAAATTCAACACATCATTTATTTCTGGCAAGTTTGCATCATTATTACCATACTCATACAATTCAGATTCAAGCAATTCTTGTTCAGCAAATATTTGTAAAGGAAGGGTACAACCTGGTTCTAGTCATTTGTCGGTCTGGTCATCGTCATCCGCTCCCTCTTCCTCCTGGTACTTTCTGTTTCTGCAGGAACGTGCTAAGTGGCTGGCCTTGCCACATACGTAACAATTTCCATAAAATTTTCCTCTGCTTCCACCTCGACCTCGTCCACATCCACCTCCTCTCCCTCCACGTTTTTGGTTATTTCCACCATCACCAGAAAATAAAGCAAAAGTTATAGGTTGCGCTTTCCCATCAACAGAAGCCATCAAATACACCTCCTTGGGTTTACTATCTTGCTTTATCTGTTTCTTTTCATTTGCTCTCTTACACTGCTCTTCTGCATGTCTAGCATATTCTATGGTTTCTCTAAGGGGACATGTTTTGTAAGTAATTTGGTGTTGTATCACAAAGTCATTTATTTCTGGATGACATCCCCTGAGAAAAGCGTTTTTTTAGTTGCTGAGCATATGGTCCAGCATCATCATATGGGATAGGTCTGGCTACCCCGCTATGGCTGTCAAATACTACCCGCAACCTCCCCATATATTGTTCCACACTTTCATCATCGTCCTGTACACACTCGTTTATCTTAGTCCAGTCTGCGTGTTCCCTGTGTCTGTCAGCTATTCTGCCTATTAGAGCGTCTACTCGTTGGGTCAGTTCTTGTGATCCATATTGCAATGGCTCCCCCCTTGGGTCCAGTGGATTCCAGTCACCTTCACTAAGGATCCAATCGGACCCTAATATCTGCCTCAGACACCGTACAACCTCAGCACCATTTAATTTAAAACTTTGCTGCAATCGCTGGAACTTAAGTCTGAAAATTCCCATATTGTCATTTGGGTGGGGGACTCCTGCTACAGCTCTCCTCACATCTGCATCTGTCCATGCTCGGTATACTAGTATTGTGGGTGGCAACACATTTCCCCCATCTACAAGCTCTCCCCCCCCCCCCAGGATTGGGAACCTCAATTAAGGGATAAAATGGCACAGATGTTATTCCCTTACCTCCGTATTGATGATCTGGTGCCCGCCTGTTCTGACGGGCTGTCCTTCATTAGGTGGTGGTGTTGGAGGAGGTGGATTTGGAGCGGTGGTGGCAAGCAGGTATTTGCGGGCATCATCAAATTCGTCCTCTACATCATCACTATAAGTGACCATATTCCCAGGAGTTGGAGGGGCGGTCAGTCGTGGAAGTCTTTTCTGTGTACACATAAACATATCCTCTTCCGGAGGAGAGAGGTGGTTAACAATACATGTCCCTCCCCCCGTAGGCACCGTCATTGTTATACACATTTGCCTTTTTTGTTTTCATCTTCAACAATTTTTTATTTTTAGTATAGAAAATGTATTTACTTTTTATTTTTTTTAATTTGTATTTCCTTAATTAAGTAACGTTGTGTTTACTTTTACTTTCGTATACATCTTTGTGTATAGTAAAGCTCAATAAAGTTTGAACGTCTCCTATACCTTCCTTGTAATAAGGATTAATATTGCCAAGAAGTAGTGGATACAGGGCACTGAATCCAGCAGAGGTAGTATAGTAGATGCTGTGTATCCAGTGGGTGCGGTGAGCATTGTCATCACTTAAAAGGGGTTGTAATAACATGCCTTTGTCTCTCTTTACAGCAACCACACTTTCTCCCTTCTGCTATGTTCCCTTAAGGTTACAGACAGACATATTTCACATAAAAAAAACTAACACACACACACACACAGAGGGAAAAAATGGAAGCAGGAAAGGGGAGTGGTCTGCTATGTGGGGAGTTGGCCAGACCCTGCACATCTTCACATAATGCAGATCAGTCACCTCCCTGCCCAAAGGTCAAGCATCGAGTAAAGTTACAAAGACACAGAAACTTTATATATATACACAAATACACATGAGAAAACAATTCTAGAATACAGTGTTCACAATTCCCACACATAAGTGTGTTTTTACCAGACATAAGTTACAGATGCACACCAGAAACCCTTTGCATATTAAACATTTCTGTACAGATAACCTTGAAAACTGCAGGGTCTAGAAACCACACACCTGGCAGTGCGATTTATGCCCTTGAGAGCCTATCCACTTATACATATATATATATATATATATATATATATATATATATATATATATATATATACCTATATATATACATATCTTGAACTCTTATAGTATCAATTAAAGTTAATAGATATACACAAAAAATAAGATCACAGGTACATGGAAATATACATAGCATTACATATACATACAACAACCAACAGACCGTTTATACAGTTTCCAGAAATAATCTGTATATCTCCCACACCTTGAACCATCCGCCTCCTCCACACCCGAGTGTGGAAACCTGGTTCACGTAGAGAGAGAGTCGTTCACGCTACCTCTCGCACGCTATACCTCAAACACCACCACATATACTCGGCACATCAAGGACCCATAAAGCCCGTAGCTTCTGATGGGAAGTCTTGTTGTGCAGTTCCCTTTAGTGTAAACCTTGCCACCCAACCTTCAGGGCCGACAGGTAGACCACTCAAAGTCCAACTTCACCATATACCGTGTGGTGCCTTTGTGGACGTATCCCTTACAAGTATAGCTCCCACCCAGGGCTTCATACACACAATCTTACAGAGTATTTTAGTAAGAAGTTATGAATACACAGAAACTGCAGACAAAATATTTCAACATTGTATAACCAAGTAAAGAATGAGAAAGATGGAAATTCAAGCAGTTAGATGCCTGTCGTGCTCAACTGCCACAAATTTTGGTTTGTGCGTCTTCCATAAACACAGGCAAGTCACAGGATTAGCCCTTCGGAGACTAGGTGGGTAATGCGTGACCACTCACTACCAAAAGTGGATAGTTTCAGGTAAGAATTTTGAGAACAACACAAAAGAATACATGTATATATATATACATACACTCACAAGTACACAGAAATATACAGAAAGTATACAGGTATATACAATAATCAATAAATCTGTTATCCGTGTTACACCCCTCACAAACATACATACACCCGGTACCGGTATTTAAATCATACAAAATGGTAACATGCACACACATACATATTTTCTTGCAAGAGCTCATTTGAAAGTCGGACTCATTTACCCCTTTTTCATGGTAAGCTTTCTCAATAACGTTACGTACGGAGAACTTATTTTATAGTCTTTTCCTCAGGATAATGACTCTTTTACCTCTCTGTGTCAACCCTTCTACCTATTACTAGGCTAGAAACCTAGTTGTACAACTCTTTTACCTAAGATCACTGTTAGGCAAGGACTGCAGACATACACACATATGCAAAATGCAGCAGAAATTCATATACTCACTGTCAGTTCGTTGTAAGCTGTGCCTTGTCATCCCTCGCAAAAACACCTTGCCTCTGTGGTCCAACTGATCGTATATATCAGGCCTGAGGTCTTTCTCAAGGTAAGGGAGTCCTCAGCGACTTACCCCCCGTGCACGGTAAAAGGAGTTTTGCTCCGTCCGAGGAATGATAAGGGAAACAACTTCCGACTCGAAGGACCAAAATGATAGGATCAGATTAGTGAGTAATCATGTATTCTGATGTGTGTATATTATTATATCTGAGTACCAAGATATAATGAGAGAAAATAATGCACAGAAGTCAGAGTGCCATCAGAATAATCTCTGAGTTTTATTTGGACTGCCTGTCCCTTATATAGCACACGTCACAGCTAATAGTCATAGTTGGAAATAGGGTTAAATACATTTTTGCAAACAAGTGTCTTTTTATGTTTAACTCAGCAAAACGATCCTTATCTAATTCCTGTTTCCTATAGATACGTTGTCTCAGTGCAGGATATAGGAAACAGATATTTTTAAAGAACATTAATGTAAACATTCTACAGATGACGCACTTAATGTTCTAGTGAGATACAAGATAAGAAACATGCTGACATACTTTTTATAATCATGATATTCTTAGCTAATTAATTTCTAAATGAAGAAATTAAAATACCTAACAATAATCAATTAAGCTTTTTTTTTATTTATTTGCTTGAGGTGATTTCATTCTAATATCGGACACTGATGTTTCTAAAATTGGAACTGGAAGCTTAAATCCATTATGTACTGTTCTGCCACCTTCTAACAATAGTGCAGCAATTCCAGTTGTTGCAAAGGGAAGTGCATAGAGTTTGTAAAACACATCAATGACATCAGTGATATTTCCTAGCCAATACATACTCCACACAATGTCAATTAATTGAATCATCCAGGATCAACACATCATGAAATCAGAAGAGGGGGCAGAGGCCAAATATGAAGAGCCTCAGTATAACCCCCAGCAGGATTGCTGGTATTAGGAGGAGGAGAAGCAGCAATGGGACCTAAGATCTAGGATATGAGGTGCTTGATGACATCTGCATGTGATCAGCTGGGAAACATAAAGGCCATCAGCCACCAGGGTAAAATTTGACCTCACTAGCCCCCTCCTCCCCAGATAGACTCCCGGTCTGGGACTTCCTACTGGTCCAACCCACCACCACCCCAAACTACTCCTCTACCACCACCTTCAGCACAGTGAATACCAGGTCCACCCAAGAGACCTCCACCAACCCAGCACCTCCCCACCATGCCACTACTACCAGCAGCTTAGTACTTATCCACCATTCTGCCACCATCACCATCGCCACCTACATCTCTGCAGCCCAACCGACAGTCTAAAGTCCCTCACACCCAAGGCCATCTTTGGAGGCCAGCATCAGTGAACTGTACACCTTCCATACACATCAGAAGGCAATGATGTGAGCCTCCCAACAAACACTGTGGCACCCACACAATGACCCATGAACAGGGAGATGAGAAGGCAAAATATGCAGGTGGACAACTTTCTGGAATGGCTGTCACGTGCGGTTATTAACCAGAGTGCTCTGATACAAATAAACATTGACCTACTGCAACGATATCTAGTGAGCACATAAATCAGCCACGCCAGAGCAGTTCCAAAGGCACTAACAGTCTGGCCAGTTCAAGTTCATGCCTCCACCTCCATCAGCAATGCCTCAACTCTATCTATGCCTCCACCTGCATCTTCCCTAAGACCTCCACGTAGGAGAGGATTTGGAGGCACAGGAGAGGATGCAGTGTGACTAGATAGAGGAGGAGATAGGGTATGCATCTCATTTAATCCTTCCCAATATACTTCTCAGTGAAAATCTATTTGTCAAAATGTTAACTTACTCATAGCTGTCCACAAAGTAGATATCAAAAAAGTAAACACACATCTAACTATCTATCTATCTATCTATCTATCTATCTATATATATATATATATATATATATATATATATATATATATTTATTTACGTTCAAGTGATTAGCCCTAATGCAAAATTGAAAAATATTTTCAACGCTTTATAATATAACCAATGAATCCAGTTTTGAAATAACAGTACTTTTAGAGATATTGTAACTTCAAACTCCTTTCTTCTCAATCAATAAATACATTTTTCACTGGAACATACTATAAGCATGAATGTGCTCCACTCTCAGCATCACACAGGGCCAGCTTGTGTCTATATTTCTCCCACACTGGTTCACTGTAACACTATACTGTACCATAAGCAATGACATGCCTCACAGCAGTCAGGACCACCTGGCAAGTCCTGTTCTAACAACTAAGGGTTAGACTTAAGGGGCAATGTTTTGTCTTACAAAAATATTTTAAGAAGCCCCCAGAGTAGTAGATTCTAACATTCTGTAAACTTCCCCTTTCCTACTGTAATCTGTCTTCAGAGTTAACATCTTGCACAGTTGTGACATAAAGCCTCGCCTACAGTGCCTCATGCTACTTATAAACAGACATGCCAAAATTGCATACCCAGATTTCAATATCAGAATGCTTTCTTGCTCATGGAACCTCCTATATTTCTTTTAGCCATTGAAATGAGACAGCCCAACTGTCAAGATGTGCAATAAAATAATAAAAAATAGACAGGCGCTCCTCACAGAAGCATCCTCATATATGAGATTTTTATACAGTATACGTGCATGATTGACCCAATCAAAACAGTCTCCGCTCAGACAGTCAGGGCACTAGAAGTTAAAGGGACATGGAACATAGCTGTCTTTTTCAAGCATTTAAAAGACCATGTTTTAACTATTAAAAGGGTTTTTTTACATGACATCTTAAACTTCATTGAAACTAATAGGAAATGCATAGAGCATACACAGATCTGTAGATCTCATTTGGCTGACGGAGGGCAAGCCCCAACATTAGTTCCATCTCACACTGGAAGGGGAGGGCCTGAGATCCAAGATGCTGACTGATCCTGGAGGAAGAGAGTGAGGCGTAAGCACCAGGTCTCACATTCTGGCTAAAGAGAAAGATTATTTTGGAAATTAAGTGAAAAAGCAACTGCAATGGAAAGAAAATCAGAGTGGTGTGTGTGATAAAATTGAGTCCTTTGTAAGTCAGGACCAAAGCTATCCAGAAAGAGAGAAAATAAGTCGGAAACAGGTGTCAAAAGTAAAGTAATGGGCAAGAAAATGGAAATCAATAGCTAGAGATACACTGAGAGAAGAGATGATTGGAGGTCTCAGGTGTTGTCATTACTGGGAACACTACAGGTGAAAACTGCAGAAGAACAAACAGACCCGCAGAGCATCCCACAGCCACAGAGAACCAAAAAAGTAGCAACAACCTGGAAACAGCAGCCAGTTCTGGTATACAGCAGTGTGTTGAGAAGAGTGTCCCAGAGAGATATATAGATTCAGAAGGGTTCTGGAATGGAGCCTACAAATTTAAAGTAAATGTTTGGTACATACGTAAATATTGTGGCCTCTTATCTTCATAAACGTGTGTACATTATCAAGAGAGCCTGTGAGATGTTTTTACTGGGGATAACCAAAGAAGTGCTTTAAATGTGATTCTACCAGGCACCTAATTTTGCACGTGATAAAGTTTGCAGTTCTCAGTGCTGTAAAATGTCATATCTCTGAATGCAATAAGGAAATTGTTTGTAATCTCCACTATGAAGGTGGACATTCTTTTAAGGATTGCCCTGAAGCCGAACCCAACAGGAGATAGAGTGGTCCAATGTGCAAGATGGACAAGATGAGCCACCTGTTCAGAGTCCTTAGGAGAACTTAGGCCAAATACATATGCCTCCTCTAGGAGATGAGTATGTGGGAACCCCATGGAAAGAGCCTAGCACTATTTTAAGAGCTGAGGATCCTGTCAAGGATGGAAAGGTGCACCACAGTGCTGATGGAGATAATGCAATGGTAAGGAAGGGGAATTAAACTATTCCAAAAATGAACATGGTCACTAAGGTGGGTGCCTCAAACAAGGAAGTTTCAACTGCTGATAAAACTGGGGGGAAAGTTTGTTGTTTCTCCGGGTATAGAAACTGACTCTGAAAATATTAGTATCCTGGGAATTAAATGTAATAACTCAGAACCAGGGAAACTGAATTGGGAAGAAAATCTAATATATGTAAAAGAAAGGTCATGAGTTTGAATCTTTGGAAATTGTCTTTTGAAAATAAATTTACCACCTGAGAAAGTTGTGATAAACTTAAGTAATCTTTCATTTCAGATGTTTTGGTGAGCATGAATATTACAAGTTGGCCAAAAAACAAAGGTGTCCTTGATAAATACAGGGATATTTCTTTATTTTATATTTTTGTGTTTTACAAAGTACTGCTTGGGGACTTGCCATAGTATAGAAGTTAAATGACACCATATTACACCCAAAGATAAGCTATGTACTGTGGTTATGGTTCCATGTAAACATGTATGTCAGACAGAAAAAAAAATATAGAAAGATATTGATGACGGAAATTGTCCATAAGATACATGTGATGATTTATATAATTCTTATAAATATAACAGCTGATCATGTTCTAATGGACATAAAGGGTATTAACCAAAGAGAGTTTGAGCAGTTGATGGGTGAGGGATTTAAGTCTCTCAGGAAAGGCTTAAATAGCAATGTATCAGATTGTATAATATTTGTTTTGTAAAAACGTGTAAATTGTGTTTTATGTATGAATACATTTTAAATAATTAAAGAGCAGTTAAACTTCTAAATACATTTTTGTGCTCTGAGACCTTTATTTGAAAAAAGAATACACATTGTAGCACATTATTAAATACCCTCTTTCTGACAAACAAAGAATAAAAAAACATTTATATGTCCATTTAAAGTTAGCCTCTAGTTTAAACCAGAATATAGGACGTTTTTAAATATATAAGTGATTTATGAGTATATGCATTTTAATATACTGTATATAAAAGGATTAATCTTTTCATTTTGTAAATGATAAGTACAAAAGAGTGCATTGGTACATACAGTGGATATAAAAAGTCTACACACCCCTGTTAAAATGTCAGGTTTATGTGCTGTAAAAAAAATGAGACAAAAATAAATCATTTCAGAACATTTTCCACCTTTAATGTGACCTATAAACTGTACAACTCAATTGAAAAACAAACTGAAATCTTTCAGGTAGAGGGAAGAAAAAATATAAAAATAAAATAATATGGTTACATAACATTTTGACTTGGCAAGATTTGCCCACTCTTCTTTGCAAAAACACTCCAAATCTGTCAGATTGCGAGGGCATCTCCTGTGCACAGCCTTCTTCAGATCACCCCACAGATTTCAAATCGAATTCAGGTCTGGGCTCTGGCTGGGCCATTCCAAAACTTCTTCTGGTGAAACCATTCCTTTGTTGATTTGGATGTATGCTTTGGGTCGTTGTCATGCTGAAAGATGAAGTTCCTCTTCATGTACAGCTTTCTAGCAGAAGCCTGAAGGTTTTGTGCCAATATTGACTGGTATTTGGAACTGTTCATAATTCCCTCTATCTTAACTAAGGCCCCAGTTCCAGCTGAAGAAATACAGCCCAAAGCATGATGCTGTCACCACCATGCTTCACTGTGGGTATGGTGTTCTTTTGGTGATGTGCAGTGTTGTTTTTGCGCCAAACATATCTTTTGGAATTATGGCCAAAAAGTTCAACCTTGGTTTCATCAGACCATAACACCTTTTCCCACATGCTTTTGGGAGACTTCAGATGTGTTTTTGCAAAATGTAGCCAAGCTTGGTTGTTTTTCTTTGTAAGAAAAGGCTTTCGTCTTGCCACTCTACCCCATAGCCCAGACATATGAAGAATACAGTAGATTGTTGTCACATGTGTCACACAGCCAGTACTTACCAGATATTCCTGCAGCTCCTTTAATGTTGCCGTAGGCCTCTTGGTAGCCTCTCAGACCAGTTTTCTACTCGTCTTTTCATCAATTTATGAGGGAGCTCCAGTTCTTGGTAATGTCACTGTTGTGCCAAATTTTCTCCACTTGATGATGACTGTCTTCACTGTGTTCCATGGTATATCTAATGCCTTGGAAATTCTTTTGTACTCTTCTCCTGACTGATACTTTTTTTAAAATGAGATCCCTCTGATGCTTTGGAAGCTCTCTGTGGACTATGGCTTTTGCTGTGGGATGCGACTAAGAACATTTCAGGAAAGACCAACTAGAGCAGTTGAACTTTATTTAGGGTTAATCAGAGGCCCTTTAAATGATGGCAGGTGCATGCTGACTCCTATTTAACACAATTTGGAATGTGATTGCTTTATTCTGAACACAGCTACATCCCCAGTTAGAAGAGAGTGTGCAGACTTATGCAACCACATTATTTTTATTTTTTATTTTTCTTCCCTCCACCTAAAAGATTTCAGTTTGTTTTTCAATTGAGTTGTACAGTTTATAGGTCACATTAAAGGTGGAAAAAGTTCTGAAATGATTTATCTTTGTCTCATTTTTTTACAGCACAGAAACCTGACATTTTAACAGGGGTGTGTAGACTTTTTATATCCACTGTATATGGTTGTGTTAATTTTTACACAGTGTACACTTGTATATTGTATTATTATTATTACTCTTTTTTTTATTTATACAGCTACATAATTTCCCATAGCAATAGGTTACAGTAAATTAGGTTTGGTACAATAAACAAATTGTAACATTAAAACAAGTTATAAGGTATACAGAAATACAAATAAAATACAATACAAAAAGGCAATGGACTGTTTGTTACAACGAGTTGAAGCCTCTACTCCGAAGAGCTTACAATCTAGAGTATTGTGCGTAGCAGAAAAAAATATTGAATGAGTGAAACAGAGCATTGTAAGGGACACATTAATTAAATAAAAAATAAAGTAGTAAATTGGTAGAAATTAAAATGAAATAATTACAAATAGGCAGCTTCAGCACTTCTGACTGGTACATCCATCAGAATAAATGTGACGTTCCTCAGTAACATTCTTTGCCAAAGAGAATTTCCTCACTGTCATACCCTGTATGTACTTAATCAGGCTTTTTGGCTTCTCATTAAATACCTCATTTTTTTCTGCTGCTATAATGAAGAGGTTCAGGGAAGCAGAGAAAAACACTGTCCGCATTATTTAAATCCTTTGTTTTTTCCTAGCTGTAGAATCTTAATTTACCATCGTTAATTTTAAATAGCACGTACTAATTTTGTTTTAATTTTGGGCATAAAACTGTTTTGCAATCTGACCTAATATAAATCCTAATTTCACTCTATTGAAATCTCAATAAAAGTTGCTTGGCGAGTTGCATTCTGAAAAATCAAATTTGCATTGGGTATCAGCCAAATCCATTCTACAAGAAAGCACCTTATGTGTTTCTATACAGTCTTAGACATCAAGGGTGTTAAATTGCTTATGCTAGGTTTTATTTTACACAAACAACCATCATTTTAGGCATTCATAATTTTCATATTATTATTTTTTGATTAATAAATCAAATTGATTCAGGCAAATATAATACCATATTTCATCATTCATATAATTACCTTCTTTGAAGGCTCTCTGTCATAAGGAATCATTCTAACACATACAGATGAGCAGATGGATACTTATTATGGGTTCAGAAAGGTTGAGCACAGCTAATAGTGAAGATTAATACCTGCCTGTGAAACAGCAATCTGGCCATAGTGAACGCAGTAGGACTGGGAGTGTCTGATGTTTTTCTGAAATACAGAGATTTGAGAATTTAAACATATTCACATTGATACACTTTAAAAACAAAAACATTCAAATCTAGAAAAAAAAATTGGAATACATTCCAAAAAAGGAAGATATATTCAGTTTATATATGAAAATACGTCAAATGGTATTGCTTGTATATATGTAGACACTCAAAAAATATAAAAAAAATACATTTACATGAGAATATGTTCACATTTGTACCACTAACAAAACATGAAAATAAATTCACATATATACAATCCAAAATATGAAAATGTCTATTTTAATACACTTAGAAAAAAATATATTCAAATGCAAATATAAAAAAAATACAATAAATTATAAATATTATTATTATGTCCTTTATTTGTAGCATGCCAACATAATTTGCAGTGCTGTACAGGGTAAGGCAAAAACAATATTAACACATTGCAGAGAAGTGGAAGGCCCTATATTTGAATTTAAAATCTAGCATGTATAGTGCTTACCCTAAAGCACCTTGCAAGATTAAAAAAGCTTGCAAACTTACAAACTAAAAGGTTTGGATGTGGTAGATATTAAGGATGAAGGTGATAGGCTTCTTTGAACAGGTGCATTTTTACTGAGGTTTTGAAGGTCTTGAGGCATAGTCTAATAGAACGAGGCAAGGAGTTCCAAAGAATAGGGGCAGCAGAAGAAAAGTCCTGAAGGCGGGAGTGAGAGGAGGTGATAAGAGAGGAGGAAAGAAAAGGGTCTTTAGCAGAACAAAGAGGGCGGGTGGGAGAGTGTTTTGAGACAAGAGCAGAGATATAAGGGAGCGCCCCATTAGTGAGTGCTTTTTAAGTGAGGGTTATAATTTTACATTTTATTATGGAGGCTACAGGTAGCCAATGAAGTGACTTACAGAGAGGTGCTGCAGACCCTTAACATTAAATATGGTAGATGAGTCAAGATATGATAGAGACATGAGAGAATTTATTAGTATTTTAGTTGTGTTTTGTGTAAGATAGTGACATATTTGGAGATATTTTTAGGTGAAAAAGACAAGATTTTGTTAGTGATTTTATATGAGGAATGAAAAAGAGGGAGGGGGCCAATAGACCCCCAAGAAAATGGGCCTAGGAGGGAGAGTAGTGATGGCATTATCAACATTGAGAGATGTTTGAGGAGTGGAAGCTGTTGAAGAGCGTGGGAAGAGGTAGATTTGTCGTCTGCATAGCTGACAATGAGATCCAAAATATTTTTTTAGGGTACCAAGTGAGGATGTATAGATGGAGAAAAGGAGGAGGTGGGATTTTTTGTGACATCACGCGTGACATAACCGGGAGGCAGGGCTATCATTGCACTTTGGGGAAGTGCTGTCAATCAAACTCTTCCCCAAAAACTACAATAATCCGTGCGGAACAGCACTAATATGCTTTGACACGCTAACAACCTCCTCATTTAGCTACGGTGCCTTACAAAAGTAATCACCCCCCTTGGCATTTTACGTGTTTTGTTGCCTCACAACCTGGAATTAATATGGATTGTTTGAAGATTTGCATCATTTAATTTACAGGACATGCCCTCAACTTTGAAGATGTTTTGTTTTATTATTATGAAGCGAACAACAAATAGGACAAAATAACAGAAAAAGTCAATGTGCATAACCTTTCACCCCACTAAAGTCAATACTTTGTAGAGCCACCTTTTGTGGCAATCACAGCTCCAAGTCGCTTTGGATAAGTCTCTATGAGCTTGCCACATCTTACCACTGGGATTTTTGCCCATTCCTCCTTGCAAAACTGCTCCAGCTCCTTCAGGTTGGATGGTTTGCACTTGTGAACAGTAATCTTTAAGTGTGACCACAGATTTTCTATTGGATTGAGGTCTGGGCTTTGACTCTGCCATTCCAACACATTTATATGTTTCCCCTTAAACAACTCAAGTGTTGTCTTAGCAGTGTGTTTGGGGTCATTGTCCTGCTGGAAGGTGAACATCCATCCTAGCCTCAAATCACGCACAGAGTGGCACAGGTTTTGCTCAAGAATATTCCTGTATTTAGCACCATCCATCTTTCCCTCAACTCTGACCAGTTTTCCAGTCCCGGCTGCTGAAAAACATCCCCATAGCATGATGCTGCCACCACCATGTTTCACTGTGGGGATGGTGTTCTTTGGGTGATGTGATGTGTTGGGTTTGCACCAGACATAGCGTTTTCTTTGATGGCCGAAAAGCTCAATTTTAGTCTCATCAGACTAGAGCACCTTCCTCCATACATTTTGGGAGTCTCCCACATGTCTTTTCGAAAACTCAAAACAAGCCATTTTGTTTTCTGCTGAAAGTAATGGCCACTCTGCCATAAAACCCAACTCTATGGAGCATATGGCTTATTGTCGTCCTATGTACAGATACTCCAGTCTCTGCTGTGGAACTCTGCAGCTTCTCCAGGGTTACCTTAGGACTATGTGCTGCCTCTCTGATTAATGCCCTCTTTGCCCGGTCTGTGAGTTTTGGTGGGTGGCAGTCTCTTGGCAGGTTTGCTGTTGTGCCATGTTCTTTCCATTTGGTTAAGATAAATTTGATGGTGCTCTTGGGGATCATCAAAGATTTGGATATTTTTTTAGAACCTAACCTTGACTAGTACTTCTCAACAACATTGTCCCTTACTTGTTTGGAGAGTTCCTTGGTCTTCATGGCAGTGTGGTGCCTCTTGCTTAGGTGTTGCAGCCTCTGGGGCCTTTCAAAAAAGGTGTGTATATGTAATGACATATCATGTGACACTTAGATTGCACGCAGGTGGACATCATTTGACTAATTATGTGATGTCTCAAGGTAATTGGTTGCACCAGAGCTTTTTATCGGCTTCATAACAAAGGGGGTGAATACATATGCACATGCCAATTTTCTGTTTTCTTTTTCTAAAAAACAGTTTTATGTATATATTTTTCTCATTTCACTTCACCAACTTAGACTATTGTGTTCTGATCCATCACATACAATTCAGATTAACAAAACATTGAACTTAAGGCTGTAATGTAACAAAATAGGTAAAAAGTCAAGGGGGGTGAATACTTTTGCAAGGCATTGTATGCAGCAGAAATGAGGAAGATCAAGAGGAGAATAGAGAAGACAATGATAATGTAACTATTTTTTTTTTTTTTTGCATTAGATGTATTAATGTTGATGAAGTTTTTCATGAGGTACAAAACAGCCTAGGAGACCTAAATGGTCCTTTAACTAAACAGTCCACTTTAAATGGCAGATGTGGAAATTTCAGGCTCATTCTGCCTTCTGTGTTTTTTGGACACAAACTCGTCCAAGGACATCTGTCGTTGCTTTTTACAGCCATCAAGTAGATGTTGGTAGCAAGACACTGCCCAAAGAACTTTTCATCTCACATTTTTGCTCCTGTCACTGTCTAGATCATTGGCCGTAAAGTCATCCAGAATGTCATGGATAGACCTCTAACTTTTGGTGAGAAACTTGGTGGAAAGTTGTTTTGCTTACTCAGTCGATGATTTCCTGGGCTACCTGAATGCCCTGTTCTGCCAGTTGTTTGTGGATCTTGTTTGTAAGGCTCTCATCTAAAGCTTGAAGCAACTCCTCATTGTCTTGGGCTTTGGCATCGCCCAGGCCAGCTGTATTGACCAGGTCTACCATCTTCGTAATGATGGACTGTTTGGATACACATCCGGACTGTGCAGTGAAGTTAAAAGGCATTGAAGCTTGCAATGACCCCCTGATCCATTGGCTGCATTAGTGAAGTAATGTTTAGTGGCAGAAAAACTACTTCCATTGGGATTCAGTAATTGACCTCATACAAGTTGGGTGGGTGGCTTGGAGCGTTGTTAGTCAACAGGAGCACTTTGGCCTTAATTTGTATACTCCTGCGTTATAGCAGGGCCCCAGTATTAAACGGGATTGGTTGCCAAAAAACTGTGCTATAGCGGGGTTCATTTTAAAGCGTGGAATTACAAGAAAAAGAGAGCTATCGCAAATCAGCGCTATAAGGGGTAGCATTAAACGGGGTATACCTGTCCTATATAAGTATATACAGATGTCATGAATGGTATTGTAGGTGAGATCTGAAGCATCCTCTTAGAAGTTTTGTTTTTTCAACCATACTCTATTTTTTTTACTCTTCTTTGAATTGTTTCTAATTTATTAATATCATTATGGTGTGAAACGACTTATTATCCATAGCGTGGCATTAGAACTTCTATTCCCTTTGCTGCAAAACAAAACAAACAATGCAACAAAGCTATATGAAATGATAGTAGGAAGAGGCATTAGTGGTACCAATATCACTTTATAAATTAGTCAGACCTTATATATATTCATTGTCTAGCTCTGGGGTCAGATTAAAAAAGGACTGTAATAAATCACAAACTATTCAAAGGGAGGGCAACTAAAATGTATACTTCACTTACTTCTGAGAATCTCTTCATTTTCTTCCTGTTTCCTCTCCTGTATAGAGCCATGTTTCACAGCAGTGACAAAAGTTCACACTCATACGGGATGGGCATCAGCTATTAGGGCAACGCTGCTTCACATGGACACTCAATGTCACTCTCTGTTTGCAGTTGCGTAAGACACCATACAAGAGAGAGAGAACAGATAGAAAAGGGGGGGTTCCACAAGGAGAGAATATGTTGGGGGCCTCTCAAAAGTATGAAGTATCAATTTTATATCACAATTATGTTGCGTAAGATAAAATTAATGAAGTCTCCTGGTTACATAATTTTTATATAAACTCTTCAAACCAAATAAATAGGTTGTACCACCTGAGAACCCTACTAGTAACTCCAATCTTTAAATTACAAGCCAAGTTAATAACCTGGCATCAATTTTGACATCTTTGCCTAGCTCCATCTACAGGTCACTGTTAAGCATAAAATTAGTAAACCAGAAACAGAGTATAGAGCACTATAACCTATAAATAATCCTCACAAAAATGATTATATCAGACACAAGTTGAGAGAATAGATTGATAAAAAGTAACCTTTCCTACAATTCACTTAAGATCATTAATAAAAAAAAACACGATTAAAATATAAGATAAATTACACCTTAATGATTGTCACACTTTCCATTTCTTTATATATTACAGAAGATAATATTTGAAGGTACACATCAATCCAGGGGAATATATAGTTAGTTTATATGAATCATAAAGATAATTATAAGTGTACAGATCAATAACTTGGTATATAGTTTGTTTATAAGAATCATGAGGATAATTATAAGGGTACAGATCAATAACAGGGTATAAATTAATCTAATGATCAAAATACAATATACTGTATGTTAATTGAAATATATGTTTGATTCAATTTTAGTATCCATCTGTCTTGTGCATATACATATTGTTTCAAGAATTACTATGCATGTAACAATCCACTCTGTACTATCACAGATATAATATACAATGTGGTATTATGACACACTACGCCACAAATATTACCCTATACAGGCTGTTATAGCAGATTGTGGGACTCACTACTTGCCCCCTGTTCCCAAAATACAGCTATTCTACACTATCCTCCTGCACTTACCCTTACAATAGACTCTCCCTTCTTCTATAGCCCTACAAAAACTGGTGTAGTGGCTTGTGGGACCTGCTATTTGCCCCTTAAACTGTGGAGTGTACTGACTACACTAATATCTTCTACTGTGGCATAATATTGTAATCAATCTCACTATAAGTAAATCAGCAGTGATCTTTGCTTACTGATAATCTTTTCTGCTTGATATGCTGCTACACTGTAATCGCTCCTGCAGGAGCATGTGATGTCATCAGGATGCGCCTATGAGGACCTTTTCTTTTCTCTGTTTTTGGTTTACTAATATATAAAAACTTGACTAACAAATGCATTTTTACAAGTAATTGTAAAAAGGAAAGTATTCACCTCTTTCCACATAAGTTCTTCATTAAACTGTTTTTTTGAAAACTAAACCCCACACTCAAGATAAAATTGTTGATGCTTGCTCACAATCAGTCAAATACCTTACTATGCAGTTTTTATACTTATTTAAGTACAATAGAAAGCTGGGAATGCACTTTTTTATTAAAGCCACCATATGGAAACATACTTTGCCAATTTTTCAGAGAGTCTGTTAAGATGCTTTTCTATGTCCGTAATCACATTTTTACCTTATTTGTCTCACAAACTAATGAGCCATTTCCCCTAGCACTTCTCAAAAAATTGGAACAGTGACAGAATTTTCGACCAATGTAAATTGATATGTGTATTTGAAAAAAATATGAATGTTTAGCAGTAAAAATGAGATTTGTCATTGTGTGCCTAGATCGATATCCTGTAGAATATAGCAAAATATTTTTTTTTATATAAATTCCATCATAATAAGTTTATTTAACTGCAATCAGATACAGAATTGCAAGTAAGTAATTAAAAGAATACCAGATGTTATTTAAAAATGGTTTAAATTGTAACAGAATGACTGTAGCCTGCCCTAAACGCAAAAACAAAGAGGCAGGATTGGAATACAGTAACATGTAATAGAGCAAATAATTCCTGCTATGGTGATTGAGATTCAAAAACAGCTGCTAGATAAAATTGCAATTATATCAGTAAAGAATGAATCAGGCATCTGACAAAACACTGAACCATGAAAACCAAATGAGAAGAGATGAAAAAAAGTTCCAGCATTAGACGGTTTAGATGCAGTCAGTTCTCAAGTGATAATTATAAGATTAAAATACTAATTATCTCCAGGTATCATGAAGCTATCCAGATAAATATACATTAAAGGGAATATATAATAACATGCTTGTAATGCCACCTCAAAACTCCAAAGGCTTGCATTTCTTCTATTGTTTTCAATGATAGGCCTGCTAAGTGTACCAATTACAAATGCAAGGGATTAATAAGAACTTTAGAAAGGGGTGACAAGCACTGACAGAAATAGGGCAGAGTTTGCATAAACTAGAGCTCTACTATTGAGTGTAAACAAAGTCCTGGATCATGTTGGTGACTTTTTGCAGCCATGTTAATTATCTTTTGCTGTGATTATATGAGATTAACTTTTCCAAGTAAATAAATCAATACGCATTCCCCATCTTCATTTCTCTGAACAACCTAGCAAGTTATGGTGGACACGTATCCCTGATGAAAATAAATGTTTCCTTCATCTATAGTGATATTGTAATCTCTATTCCCTCAACACACCACTTCCCTCCAAAGTGCAATATGGTTGTCCATTGGTGCAGCATCTCATCTCAATGGATGATATCTAGTAGCCTAAGAATTTGTACTGCCACCCCCTAACTCCATATCTACAACTACTATGCTAATTTATACCTGCACCCAGGCCTGCTAAATCTGTGAAATCCTGAGAGCATCCTAAGCACCAGCAGGTATGGAGAAGACTATGGAAGTTGCCTCATCCCTGGAGACAATATCTTTATTAATGTTACTACTGTATATTTGTTATTATATTTGGGGAGATAGAATTATTTCTAGCATTTTTCCAACCCCCAACAAATGTTTGCTGTATCCTGCCTGGTTCTCCCTACCCACCCCCATCCTTCCCCCATTCATGGCTTGCATAATTTCCTTAAATCTCCTCCTGCTCACATGTCTCAAGCCTTTCCTGTCTCTTAAATTTTCTCTCTATCTCACTCTCTCATTCATCTCTCTTTCTGTTCTATCTGTCCTTCTTATCATGTTTTCATTTTTTTTTAGCATCCAGGCCTGCTAAATCTGTGAAATACTGAAAGCACTGCCCTTCCTCAATGCCCCTCACCCACCTGCCCCTATTCAGATTCAATTTATAGAGCTATGGAATTCACCTGACTTTCCTATTTTCAGATTATATTATCTCACCCCTAGGGGTCAGACAACATATTACATACTAGAGCCTTTCACCTCAGATGCCTGCCCCCTCCCAGTAAATAAAAATATTTCTAACTTACACTTTCTTCCTGACCCTTGTTATTCCTGACCCTTGTTACTATTCCCCAGGTCTCTGCTCCTTTCATTCCCTTTAGATTGTAAGTTGAGAGTTTCCAGTCTCGTATGTTGCTTTGGAGAAAAGCACTTTCTACAAAGATTCTGAGCTCAAAACAGTGCCCTTAGTTTTCTGAATCTGTTAATATTGTATTTTCTTTGTTCTTGTCCCCTGTACAGCTCTATGGAATATGTTGGCAATACAAATAAAAGCTAATAATGGAAGAATTGCTTATGCTGCTGAGAAACCTTCTATAACTGATCTGTTTGCTCCAGTACAACTGAAATAAAATGCCTCCATGGGAAAGATAAATAGCCATACTTATAATCCTCATTCCAGCATTGTCAGTCAAAATTCTCAAATCTCCTCTTACACCCATGGAAACCGCACATACTAAAAGAAATCTCACTAACAATGTTCATCTAACAAAAATATATTTCCAGTAAGGCAAAATACCCACTGAATGGTATTTTTTAAACCCCAACTTTGATTCATTTTAGATAAAATATGTTTTAAAGCCAAAGGTCACACTAGGAGAAGGATTTAATATCGATCATATCCTACTGAAACTGCTTCTGATATACACAGTGTGAAAGATTTCAGGCACTATGCCAGACAAAGGGAAACAGAAAAAAAACATAGATTTAGGCGAAAATCCAAGAGCTTAGCTGCATTGTTAAATGTGTTGAAAGTATAGAAACATTACTAACTACTATAGAGCTGATACATACTAAAAATATACACAGCAGCTGCAATATACAGTATAGCTATGTGTCAGAAACCTTCTCCACTCTTGAACAACATCTAAAAGTGCACATGCTCTTTGCTAGCATAGTTGTTAAGCTACTTTTATTGTGTCTTGCATTGCTTTAGTGGAGGATTGGAATAAATAGGTTGTGGCCCAGAAAGGTCAGATTCTGCCCAAATCAGAATCTTGTTTATTCTGATCTTTGAACCCAGAAGTAGAATATTTAGGGTTACATCTTGCTGATACTCTCATGTAGAGGAATGTTGCCTGGCATATTAGTGATTGACTGTCTATAGAAGGATCATGTGTATATGTAATATTTAGGGCCATATGTAAATTTAAAATTTTAGTACCAACTCATATATATAACAAGTTTGTAAAATTATTAATTTGACTATTTCAAACCTTTTTACATTGCTTATTAATATTTTAGAAACCTAATATTGAAATTTTCTAAAGCCCTCTGTGTTTTCAATAATATAGAAGGCAGACAACTTAGTATTTATGTTTTTTAATTGAAAACAGCAAATAGAAGAAAAGTATGCAAATTAATAGAAACACTATTTTGTAAATATATTAATTGAAAATGTTCAATCTAATCAGACTTATTAAAATTCCCATTAACACTACAAAATGTATTCTCTTTAAAGGTATAGCAAGTGAGCTGGGTTATGAATGCATCTGATAGAGGACCATTAGTAGTGTATGAAAACATTTGTTATATAGAAAAAGTTCACTTTATTTACAAAGTTATTTGCACAAAAGGGGGAGGGAGCTTCTGTTTTTAACTGGTAAGTAAAGATGACATATACTGCTGTTAACCATTTCTTTTTATTCCTTTCAGGTGATGACACTGAAGAATTCAATCAGAAATCACAGTTAGTGATGCAAGGAAAAGCGCGTGATAAATAGTACATGATTTACTGTGAAGTTCCTATTCAAATCTCACATTTATCATGAAACATCAATATGGTTATATGGTATAGTTGTTCTTGTAAATAAATGTAAATAAATATAATTTATTTTCTCCACTATGCTATAAACATTAAGTTCTTGAAGTAAATAGTGCTAAGCACTTCTAGTAGCAGGTAAAACTCCCATAAGTCTTACTTAACATCAATATGGTCCACAATATATAAAGAGTAAAAATTGTATGTGGTGTACATTTCTTGGGTGGAAACATATATGAGTATCTTGAAGGGGGAATACCTCCTAATGGGAACGTAAGTCAGTGCACTGAAGGAGAACGCTTTATATGCAAAGCAGATATATACCCATCCAGATGATCTCAAATATTGAAATAATGGGCTTCTAGTAGCTAAGACGTATCGATACACCCAGTAGTCTATTCATAATTCAGAATAATATGGGTTTAGGTAAGAGATACTAGAAATAATGAAAACACAATTTTTTACTGGCTAACTCAATACAGTTACACAGGTTGATCATTAGTAAATAATGTCCATGGTATGTGATAATTAGCCATATTTTACACATGTTATAAAGACCTATTATGTGACAAAAGTAAGTTAGGGTAACAAAATTATGTGATAGTTACCATAAATGAGCAGATGTGTAAGTAAATTGCATCCAATATTTAGCAAAGTATATTAGCTGCATTAGCCCGATAACATTTAAGGTTTCCTTTTGGACTAAATATAACTACAGACTTTCTTTCTTCTTTTCTTCTCGTGTGTCAAATTATAGTGAGAAGGGGAGGAATAGACTAGTATGATTCATGTGAATGTAAACGTCTGTATGTTTAAATATTCAATTTTATTCTATAATACATGATTGCAGAAGGCCTATTAGTAACCCCAGAGAATCATTGGACAGGCTAGAAATAGTGCCTGATGTAATATATCTTGGAAATTGTGAAGGAGGGCAGATATGTATCCAGGTATGACTGGATACTTAGGGCCTCATTCTATTATCGGCCGTAAAAGGCCGCAAAGCTGCGATTCCTTGCGGCCGTCTTACGACCCCGTGTAGAGCTACCTTTACCTTGCAATTCAAATGGAAGGCGCCGCAAGGATATCCCCCTTACGGCCGGCCGCATATCATGCAACCGGCCACAAGGTCAGAAAACTTTAAACGCAAATATAAATTCAAGATGGCACTGTAAAGCTCTGTAAATGCTAGGGATCATAATGGGGGACATGAGGATTAATAGCAACCCCCTCTCAAGCTTGCACATCGCCCAAATCCGCTATTTCATTAACGGTTTATTTTCCGTCCTGCAGCCTGGGCGGGTCTGAGGTGCTCCAAGCCCTCGGGACTTTGTCCACAGATATTTGACATAAATTAAAATACAAATTATTTTCAGATTTGAGTGTAGGGGAATGTTGTGCTATGAATGCTAACACCTACAATCACTTTATCGTCTCATCAGAGTGCAGGATGGCTATATTATGTGCTTAATTGTGTGCCTGCGGGACCTTTTTGGTGCAAGTAAGCTGCGGCTCGGTTTTAGCCTTGCCGAGAGGGTTCCCGTAGCAATAGAATAGCAACCGGGATTTTCTTGCGGCCGAAACTCTTGCGGCCGTTTAAGATCAAAGGCTTTCCTGCTGCGCGTGCGGCCGCAAGGGATAACAGGGCGCCAGCCGCAAGCCTGCCGGAGCCCCCGGTCGCAAGGGAATAGAATAGGCAAATAGCCTGCGGCCGGTCCTTGCGGCCCTGCATCTCCTACGGCCGATAATAGAATGAGGCCCTTAGAATGTAAGCGCAATCATTATGGTTTAAGAAACGTAAGTATAATGTGAACAAATAAATTGATGTCAGTATAATCATATAGTCAGAATAAGTTCCCAAATGTAAAGAAGCTCTTTCTGATGTGGAACACATTTTTGCCACATCTACCAGATAACATTTAAGGTTTTTAATCAAAGACAATGCTGAAATCCATGCTGAAATGAAATGCTAATGGCTCCTGGGTTTGCACAGTGTGTTCCAAGAGCCTAGACCACAGGTCAAAACTTGTGAATTTACAATAAATTATTGCAGAGTCCGTTTAAAAAAATCTATGTATAAAAAATATCTTCAAATCTCTACAGCGCAACTGTTAAATTTTACAGAAGCCAATAAAGTAAAAATCCATAGTTCCTCAAATTGAAATAGTGTTTTACATTCTCATGAGCAAACATTCGATCACCAAACAGTTCAATAAGTTTAGTTGTTTCATTTCTTTATTCCAAAACTTGTTTGCAAAAGTCTTGTAAGACCAATAAAATAATGTTATTACTGTACAGTGTGTTTTTCCATTTATTCCTTCATTCAATGTTTATACTAGGAATGCTGATAAAAAAAGACCCTATAACCAATATAAAAATGCGGAAAACAATATTGTAAATGTACCCTCAAGCTGGAGACATTTCCAAATATTTAACTAAAAGTACATTGTGATTTTTACTGTAATGAACCACATTGGTCTAGCAGCACTGCTATTACATTTTTAATTGATTTTTTTATTTTATTTCATCCAGGTGGTATATATTATTCACAGTTTTTTTATTGCTATGTACTTTTTATTCCCATTCCATTCCATATTTGATTTTGTAAAGCTAGTACATCTCTTAGAATCTGTTCTATGTATGGGAATAGATTGTTTTCACCCATCAAATCTAAATATTTATTTTGGATCTTGCTAAACCTATAATGGTAAGCTAGAGATCCATTTCCAGGTAAGACCCCATGACATATATTTCACCTATTAAGCTTTTATTCTTTTGTTTTATTGTATAACCCTTTTAGCATGCTAATGAGCAGAATATAAACGTGAGATTTTTGCTCTCTACCACTCTTTTTAGTTTTTTTTTGTACTTAACTATACCTGGGTTCTGGGAATAGAAGCACATTTTTGTAGACCAATATTTGATAGGCTGCAGAAGATTCTGTCATTTACTTACCGGACTGATAGATAATTACCAAACATATATTTATTAATTTTGTTATATGTAACTATCTGTTTGTCTTTCTATTCCAGATCCTTGTTTCTCTTTTATAGAAGAATCACATCCCATCTATCAGTTGCATGTGAAATTCTGAATATTAATCACAATTAATCCCTGTGAATGTCTGGAAACTTGCAACATGAGGTTTTTTGCTTTAAAGGAAAACAGACAAGCAAATTCAATATAATATGACCAATTAGATACAGTATGTTGTTGTAATGGCTGCTTGTCTTCCAGCAAGGTGTGGTCCCCCAGCATGAAAGGTCCCATAGGCAGCTGTCTAGTGAGCAATCCTTACTGACATTTTGGCATTTTGTTTTGTTGTTCAGTAGTGTACAACTCTCCGTGACCCTATGGATTTTACATCTTGTTCAATTTTGTTAGATTTTACAGAAGCCAATAAAGTAAAAATCCATAGTTTCTCAAATTGAAATAGTGTTTTACATTCTCATGAGCAAACATTCGATCACCAAACAGATCAATAAGTTTAGTTGTTTTATTTCTTGTGTCTGGTTGTGCACATTCATAAGGTTTTCATGGCAAAGATACTGGAGTGGGTTGCCAGTTCCTTCTCCAGTGGACAATGATTTGTCTGACCTCTCTGCTATGAGCTGCCCATCTTGGGGGACCCTACAAGGTATAGCTCACAGCTTCATTGATGTACACAACCCACTGCACCAAAACAAGGTAGAGATCCAGAAGGGGATTCTGGTGTTTGCTTTACTACACTACGCCCTTTATTTTTATATGCTTATAAATATTCCTTAAGAGAAATACAGAGCTTCATAACATTGTAGTTCTGGAGGCCTTTGCAAAGTCTATATTATTTTAGAGGCAATATACATTGATAAAACCTATCGCTAAAACATTATTAAGTGTATTCTCTTAGAATATAAATCACAAAATGTTTTTTTTTTTTTACCACTAACAAAAACAAAAATCAGCCACTGACTTTATCTGTTCCAGCTAATTTGCAATACAGTTCCCTTAATCTACCTAAAAAACGTAACAAAGTTTTAAATTAATAGAAGCTTTATGCTCTATGAGTTGAATCAAACTGTGATCTACAAATGGAATAGTAATTCACTTCATTACTATTCTATTTGTAGATAAAAACCAGTTTCATCTCTAACACCCAATGCACTATGAAAGCAGCATTTCATATTATGCCATTCAGTGTGACACATACATAGATATATTAAGTTATAAGGCTCAGCACACACAATGCTAGCTGGGTTTGTGAAAGACTGTGATAACTGGGTTTCCATATTTAATGGCATATTATTTCTACTTGAAATCTCCGAAGACTCAGATTTTGTATAATATGTATCAGTTAGTGCAGAACTTGCTGGTTTTATTTATCTGATATAAAATAAATAAAGCAACACTTTTCTATCAAAATGATTAATAGAGCCCTGTAATAACGTAACAACAGAAGCTAGATATTTCAATTTTCCATTAAAGGAGAACTGTAGCTCAAGAAAAATGGTACTTGTTTGTGAATCTAACAATATCAGCAGCTGTGTATACCATGAGTGGAAAACATTTTAGAGAAAATCATCATTTTTGAAGGCTTTTTTAATGTGTACAGGATTTCATACAGCCTTTGTTTCATACACTCTGCTTTTTATCAGTGGTGGGAGAGTTAAAGAATATTTGTGATATAATTAGATCTTATTGAAACTGATACCACACCCTTCCCCTCATGGGCCCTGAAGCAAACAGCTATCACCAATGGATCCAAGGACAACTCTTTAGGACATAATATCACAGTTGTATCCAAGGTCAAGCAGAGATAGCAACATTTATTTTTTTCTTATAAAAGCTAGCTTTATTACATTTCCCTGCCTAATTATATTTGTTTCTGCTGTACAGTGGTCCTTTAATACAATTCATAGCCAATGATTAAAAAAATAAATAGAATATTAAACTTACCTTAGAAGATCAGACCCAGCTGCTGATTTCAGCCCACTATAAGATCATTGAAGGGAGGTGGCTTTATCTAACTGACAGTGCTAAATTTCAGGCATAAGAATATATCAAAATAATGCTCCCCATTGGCTGGAGATGTACTGTGCAAAAGTGACAATTAGATTTTTCTCTGGGGCAGCCTATGAATTAATGGATGGTGTTTTATCTAATCATATTGTCCAGCTGAACCCTAATACCCCTTGATGAACTTAACAGGATTTAGAAAAATAGCTCAACTGGCTGTTAATTCTCTGATCTCTGAAAGTAAATGTAATATTGAGTATTTGATATTATTATTTTTTTCTATGGACCCCCATTGTAATATAAAGTAAAACATATATATTGATCCCCATCACACTACTGAACTATAACCATGGGGTCCCTATGGACCCCCATGTCACATAAACCTTACCCCCTACCATAGGTGTTCCTTTGGACCCCCATGGCACCAAAACTTCTACAATAGGGTTTCTTATAGACCCCAATGGACACTATCCACCCACAGGGACACCTAAAGTCCCTAATACTACCCCCTATTTAATTAAACTAAATGAAATACAAAAATAAATAATTCAATAAAAATAATTTACGCAAAACTAAAAAATACTATGAAAACTAAAAAAAAAATTGCAGATAAAAAGAAAATAAATTAAATAAGAAAGTACAAAAAAACTGTAGGTGGGTGGGTGTGGCTAGCAGCAAACAGAGAGGAAGCACAATTACAGAGCTCCCTGCAAAAAGGCTTTAATACAACATGAAATTACCAAGCAATTTGGATTATTTTTGATCTACAAGACCAGATGCAGTGACTGAACAGTCTGGATTGCTCTGGCACTGTGCAGCAACTTTTGGACTTCACTTTAGCACAGATCTACTGGACTGAAAGATACTGGATGGGGCACAATCAACAACTATTGGAAAGGTGTCTGGTGAGTCTAAACCCCAAAGGGGACCCTTTTATGTCATCCTACCCCAGCTAGACCCCAGCTCACCTACCCAGGGAAGGGCCTCTTGATGGGAGATATAAAGTGGAGCACAACAAATAATTTTTCACTTCATAAAAATTAACAAGCACTCTATATGGATTACTACTGAAAGCTAACACAGGGTAAAGCTAGCAATAGCCCTGCAACTACACACAGACACTGGTGGACATAGAAAAAAAGGGATTAAAGTGCATTCAATGGACTTCTACACCAATCTGGGATCATAAAGAGCAAGAGGAGTTGTACCCACACACCCCAGGGACTGTACCTTTACAGCATCTCATTGCTGGGACACATATGTTTGCAACCATCATTAAAAGCTCTGTTTATTAAATCCTAATTGGTGCTGGACTCTAATCAGCAAAGCAATTGAAGCAAAACTGCCACAGCCAAATGTAATGAACTGTTTAAGACAAGGAATTTACTTTTTTTTTCCCTCAATCCCTTATCATCTTAACTTGTTTATGTTATATGAGATAAAGGGATCGGCTACACTGGTTGTATAAGCTTGCTGATGACTACTCCCTGTATAAAAGACAGCTCAACACTACCACCAAGTGGCAGCTTACGAAAATTACATGCTCAGGCTTAAAAATGCAAATCAGGAATGCAATATATATATCTGTGCTTCTGAAAATCCACTACAACTGACATGCCTATCAGTGCCTCTGAAATCCACTACAACTGACAAGCCTACTTAGGCCTTTACAACCCAGTGTCCTTTGATTTTGTTGCTATTGTCTACTGAAGTTTGTTAAGTGTGTGACTAGAGCCTGATTTGCATTCTTATGTTCTAGTCCTATTTCAAACGACAGCCAAGCCCTGATTTTTTGTTGTCAATATTTACAGCTGTGGCAAAGAATCCAACTATCATTACCTTGGAACTGTGACACACAACTCTGCAAGTTCTTATGCCTCACTCCCCTGTGATAGGGGGCATTTTGTGACTTGTGGTCTCTATGCTCTAACTAGGGCAGGGCTAGGCCCAGTGACTGACTGCCATTCTGATTTCACTAAGTGCATGCAGCTGCCTGACACCAAAGGCAGGTGGATACAATTGTTATCTGTCAAAGTAGAAAAGGGGCACCATCTACCCTACATTGGAAGTTCACAGATTCTCATGTGCACAATAAAAGTATTTTATTCCTTCTTTGGCGGATCAAGCTACAATGTGGCTGGTGCTGAGCAGAGCACACTACAATTCAGCCGCCCGATGGTCAAAGTGACAATTCCTGAAGCACTCTGGTAACTTACTATATCTTGGGGTCTAATGGGGTGCACATATATTCAGTGTACTGCAATAAAGATATACAGCACTACTACCCAGAGAAATTTCAGGAATATAACATCAGTGATCTTTAAACTACATTAACTTACTACTACAAGAAATTAAGACTATCAATTACATCTGATACTTCCCTGGTCTGCCACTGCCATCTAGTGGAGGAAAGTGGTAAACCACAAAGGGACTTCCTGATAGCACAAAGCTTATGGGGCATATGTTTCACATGAGAGACTTGATATTCTCCAGGATGTAACTTCCTATTCCCATATGCCCGTTACATGGGGACACTTACAAACGCAAAAGTGACAAAATACCTTTTCTTATGTCATGGCTGGAGTAGCTAAGAGAAAAAGTAGCAAGAATATACAATCTTATTACTTGCCTAGAGCGTCACCCCCTGCATCTCAAAACAACAGCCTAACTCAAAAACCACGGCAGCAACAACGATGGAGCATACAGCGCCAAGCACTAAGGGTGATATCCAAGACCTCAAAGACCTGATCCTCACATTCAGGGAGGACATCAGAGCGGACATCCAAAAAGTCTCAGCAGACTTGACGTCCGAGATAAAAAGAGTGGACGCTAAAACTGACTCGCTTGAAGAAAAATATAACAAACTAAAACAATCTCATGTCAAGATTGAGGAAGAAATCTCCATGCTAAAGGAGGAGCAAGCCCGCCACTTAACATTTCAGGAAGACCTAGAAAATAGATCTCGGAGACAGAATATCAGACTGAGAAACGTACCTGAATCAGTAACTGACCTCCATCTATACATGTCAGAGCTCTGTGAGTTTCTGCTACCAAATCTGGACTCTGAGCAATACAGACTGGACCGGATCCATAGAGCTCTGGGAGGTCGTTCCACCATGTCTGAACGCCCCAGAGATATCATCGCCCGCTTCCATTACTATACAACTAAGGAAATGTTCATGAGAGCATCCAGGGGGGGTATCCCTGACATTGAAGGGCACAGACCAAGTGTCTTTGCGGACCTCGCTCAACAAACGTTATTCAAGAGGAAAATGATGAAACCACTCCTGGACAACATCCTGGCCCATGGCTGGAAATACTCTTGGGGCTTTCCATTTCGCCTACTGATTGCCAGGGACGGCAAGTTCTTTACCATCAGAACCCTAGAGGAGGGGATGGCCCTTCTAGCTACCTGGGGCATTACTTTAACAGATGCTCCTGGAGTTTCTGGCGACAGCCAACCCGTCAGGGAGTTGACAGAGGGTCCCCGAGGAAGAACAGTTGGTCTTAATTCTCGTGGTAGAGGTTCCAACCTCCCCTCCAGAAGACATCAAAACAGGGCCCCTGACCAGCCAGATGTGCCATAGATCCAATAACACTGTGATGTATTGTTATATGATATGTTATAGTTAGGTTCTACCTCTTATTTTGATCTTCTAAAACTTGCGACCAAAAATATGAACAGACATGACTAGTTAAACTCTTGCATAACTATCTGTCACTTTAGAAGAATATTTCTTCTTTTTTTTTTATATAGATATTGATAGTGTCCCTTAAGGGCTTCACCATATACACACCCCCCGGCGAATCCAGTCAGTATTGGAGTCTAATACTACTGGACTCACCAATTTAATTAAAAGGACAGCGCTCGCTCTCCTTGAAGTAGTGTTATACTACGTTCCTAGTTTTGTTATAGTCTATTAGTATAATTTTATTTTTAGAATTAAAAAAAAAAAGAAGTATTTTTTTTTTTTTTTTTGATAAATTTGTGTCAACAAATTTGACGCCGGATTACTTGACAAGCAGTTTCAACCACTGTATATCGTTGTGTTCTCCTCATCCGTTCTACCCTAACTTTTTACTTTACGTTTACATCAATTTGCACAGTGAAGTGACGCAGGTGGTTTCTGGACGGAGTCCCAGCGGGAGGCTCATCAGACTAGATACTCGAAGGCGGCTATAACCCTTAGTGCTCTACTAAGCTTGGCCTTGAGCCCCAGACAAACGGTGAGTCATGAATATTAATATCATTTCACATAATGCTCAGGGCCTGAATGAACCGATTAAGAGAGGGGTTGCCATAAAAGAGTATCAGAGACTAGGGGGAGATGTAATATTTGTGCAAGAAACACATTTTAAGAAACTAGCGGTCCCCAAATACTGGGGGAAAGCATATAAACAAACTTTCCACTCCACCGCAACAGAAAAGAAAAGAGGGGTGACTCTCCTTATTCATAATAGGCTTACATTTCGCCACACCCGCACTCAGACAGACCCAGAGGGTAGATATGTGGCAGTACATGGCACCGTTCATGACCAGAAAATTACCTTCCTTAACATATATGCGCCAAACACTGATCAGAAGCAATTCTTCACTAAGATTTCAGATCTGATTATGGGCTGGGAGCACTCCCTCCTGATCATAGGGGGGGACATGAACACAGTCCTAGATCCATCTACAGACAAATCAACTGCTACCACTAAACTCACACCTCCCACGGCTACCCGAGCTCTTAAACATATTCTCAGATCTAATTGCTTGATCGACAGTTGGAGGATAATGAACCCCACTGATCGAGAGTATACTTTTTACTCCCCCAGACATCTGTCACACTCCAGAATTGATTACCTGTTCATTCAACAACACCTATCACTAAACTTAGAAGCAGCTTCCATTCGACCCATTTCGTGGTCAGATCATGACCTGGTTCTGATCTCCCTGTCTGGACTTCTACCAGCGGGACGGTCCCCCTCGTGGGCACTAAATCCCTGTCTATTAAACGATCTAGTCCTAAGGGAAAAAATCAGCAGTGCAATTGTGGAATACTTCGGGATCAATAGTGGGGGTGAGGTAGACGGGGGAGGAGTGTGGGCAGCCCATAAGGCAGTGATTAGAGGAGTTTGTATTCAGCTAGGAGCAGCAGCGAAAAAAGCAGATAGAGTGCAAATTAGGGACCTCAATAGCAAGATCACAGAGTTACAATCACTATTTGCCAGGAATCATGATCCTAAGATCTACAATGAAATTCTGAAATACAAACACACCTTAAACACAGTGCTCAGGAAGAAGGTGGTCTCCATGCTACAACGTACGCAGGCCAGCTTCTTTATGAGCACCAATAAACCTGACAGTATGTTGGCCAGAAAGCTTAAAGCACAGAGGGCGGACTCATTCATCCCAAAGATATTTACTAAAGGGAAAGGCCCGGTCTCTAAACCAGACCAGATTGCTGATGTCTTTCGACAATTTTATACAGAACTGTATTCCGCCCCCTCTCACTCAGGATCCTACTCTCACAAATCACAAATTGGTGAATTTCTTTCTGGGATTCAGCTGCCACAAATTGAGGAATCACAGGCAGAGACCCTAGCAGACCCCATAACTGCTGAGGAAATTAAACAGGCTATTAAGGCCACGAGATCACATGCAGCACCTGGTCCGGATGGATTCACAAATTTTTATTATAAACAATACATCGATCTCTTGCTACCGCACCTCCAAGAATTATTTAACAGTTTCCTTTCTGGTTCTTCATTCAGACCAGAATTTCTAGAGGCTAAAATTATCGTAATACCCAAAGAGGGGAAAGACCCAGCACAGTGCGGTAGTTATAGACCGATCTCATTGATCAACACGGACCTCAAACTATATTCCAAAATAATGGCAAACAGATTGGCCCCTTTGTTGCCGGACGTGATCCATCCGGACCAGGTAGGCTTCATCTCAGGTAGAGAAGCACCCGACAACACCAGGAGAATCTTTAACCTGATAGACTTGGCTACCAGAGAGGATATCCCGCTAATGCTCCTATCTTTAGACGCCGAAAAGGCATTTGATAGGATAGACTGGACTTTTATGTGGAAAACATTGGCGAAGTTTGGTCTGGGGGACGGCTTTTTGAAGGGCATTATGCCTTTATACAGCGATCCCAGAGCATGTATTATATATCAGGGATTTGTGTCCAAACAATTTAATATTACTAGGGGAACTAGACAGGGCTGCCCACTCTCCCCCTTGCTCTTCGCCCTTAGTCTTGAACCATTGGCAGCGGCAGTTAGAAATTGTCCAAACATTAAAGGAGTGCAGATTGGCCCTAATGAGCATAAGCTCAACCTTTTTGCAGACGATATCATGCTGTCACTTACAGATCCAATACCAAGCCTGCCTAATTTATTCCAATTGCTCACAGACTTTGGCAGAGTGTCAGGGTTCAAAATCAACACTAACAAGAGCATAGCCCTCAACATTACACTACCCCAAACGGTGAAACAGAACTTAGAAAACAGCTTTCCCATAAAATGGGCACCCAAACAGATAACTTATTTGGGTATTCATATTCCGCGGTCTATAGCGTTGGTATACGAGGCAAATTTTCCTCCTGTCTTTAACAGAATCAAGGCAGATATCTCCAAGTGGTCCTTCCTTAACATCTCATGGTTGGGCAGAATAAATTCCATCAAGATGAATGTGATTCCCAAATTATTATACCTATTTAGGACAATCCCAACCCCGATCAGGTTACCCGACCTTAGAGTGTTGCAAAAAACACTTTTTAAGTTCGCATGGAATAACAAGAAACCAAGAATTAATAGAACCACAATGTGTGCGCCTAAACAGAAAGGGGGGCTAGCCTTCCCTGATCTAATCAAGTATTATAAGGCCACTAGATTAGCTCAAACCACGACCTGGTTTAAAAAAGAGGCCATACCGGTGTGGGCAGACATAGAGAGGCAACTTCTAGAAGACAAGCATTGGGTACTATCGCAGGTTTTATGGCTTAGCTTAGGTCGGGACCTGCGAACAGGAGAGTTACCAATTTGTATTAGCCACTCTTTGAAATTATGGAAAGACCTGAACAGAAGGGTGGACCTCCTGAGCGTGGGTTCTGGCTTGATTCCACTATGGCAATCACACAAAGGTCAGCACCTCAATAAATTTACCCAGATGAAATGGTGGATAAAGAACAAAATAACAATTGTGGCAGATACCTGGGTGACCTCACAAAGCAACACATCGTCAATTATCACTGACATAATTCAGGTGCCACATAGAGAGTGGCTTAATCTGATGGCAATTAATGAGACACTAACACACTCTACGAAAATCAACAAATATCACACCAAATCTCCCTTTGAGAAATGCTGTATCAACAATCCCGGAGGTAAGGCCAATATAGCCATCATTTACAATCAGATGGTGTCTCTCACCAACAGGGTTAAACCACATTACCAAACTGCATGGGAGGCTGACTTGCAGGTAACTCTAGACGACAATGGAATAAGATCCTAAAACAAGCCAATACCTCTTCACTAAACGTGACACTAAAAGAAAACTCTTTTAAGACAATAATGAGGTGGTACCTTACACCAGCAAGACTCCATCTTCTGAACAAAACACACCCTGACACATGTTTTAGGGGCTGCACAGACACTGGTACACTGATTCACATGCTGTGGGAGTGTCCGAAAATAAGACCCATATGGACAGCAACATACGACCTATTAGAAACACTTTTGGGGACAACAGTAACACAAAAGCCTGAGGAAGCTTTGCTAGGCCTTCCAATTACGGGGCTATTCAAATCAGAACAATGTTTAACAACACAGATATTTTTGGCCACGAGATGCATCATAGCTAAACACTGGAAACTTACCTCCCCTACTCACATTGAAGTACTTCACAAAATCAGGTTCATTCGGGCTATGAGCTCACTTTCAGCTGAAATTGATGAAAGATACCGTCGATGGGCCTCCTGCTGGGACTTATGGACTCTACGAGGTCCACAATAAGGTTCGTGTGAACTACTTTTATGGGTTGACCTGATGTTTGATCTATGGTTTCACCTTACTGTACCTCCTAGACACATGTCTGCTTTGAGGAATGTATATATGTTCAAGACCTTGTGTGACTTTATATATATGTTTTACATGTTCATGTGTTATTCTAACCAAAAAAGAAAAACTTTGAAAGAAACTTTTTGATATATCTTGTTGATACTTGAGAGATTTGTTATATGATTTGCTGAACTTACGATGTTCTATTTGTTTATTCTTTCAATAAAAAAGTTAATTATAAAAAATAAAAAAAAACTGTAGGTGGTAATTTTATAATAAGCCTCCCTTTGATGACCATCCAGCAATGGTCATCAAATCCCTGATTCTCCATCTTCAGCCCTGGATAAAGCGAACACATCTGTTTTGCCTGAAGAAGTCTGTTCTCTTCTATCTTGATTAAAGGTTCTGGATCCTCATCTTTGGCCCAAGGAAAGAGCCACACTACTAAGAAAAAAAAACTAACAGAGCCCCTCCTCTACGGAGCTCCCCCACTGGCTAACAACTTTCTGGCCAGGCCTTCCCCATATATATATTATTTTTGTGGCTTCTGATCGGCTCAAATATGTTTCAATCAAACTTCAGCCATTCAGAATCGGATATTCAAATTTCTCACGCCCCATTTCTTATTGATTAAAAGTCTAGAACTTCTACTCTCTGATTGGTTGGTTCCATAGAGTAATACTAGAATGAAACACTATCCTGATTGGCTGACATTTTAACAAATCAGAATAAGGGAAATAGAGCCATATCATTGATTAAAGGTTAACTAATCGCAATGCACAGGTTTCAATCCATGCATTCTGATTGGTTAGACCTTTTAGACTTTTAACCAATCAGAAATGAGATGGGAGTAATTCAAATATTCAATTCTGACTGACTGACATATGAATGACTCATATTTGAGCCAATCAGAGGCTATAAAGATAGTATATAAGTCAAGCCTGGTGGGCCAAAGCTGCTGATCCAGGGTCTTTAATCAAGATGGAAGAGGAACAAATTCTTCAAGCAACTTGGATCTTTCTGTTTTATCCAGCACTGAAGATTGAATACCAGGGCATCAATGTTTGTCACTAGAAGGTCGTTAAAGGGTGGGTAACTATAACTTTATCCCCTGTGTAGTGACCCCTATTGAAGTTGTTAGGTTTAGGTACCATGGGGGTACACAGTAACCTCCATAGTTATAGTTCAGTTTACCATAGGAGTCTGTAGGGATCCATATGGTATATGGGTTAATGTTAGGTGCCATGGAGGTCCATAAGGATACCTGTGGTATAGGGAGTAATTTTAGGTACCATGGGGTCCATTGGAACCCCCATTGTATAGAGGTTTATTTTGGGTGCCATGAGGGACCATAAAGACCCTCCTGGTTATAGTATAGTATACCATGGAGGTCCATAGGGTCTCTCATGGTATATGGATTAACATTAGGAGTCCATAAGGATTCCATGGTAAACTAGATTCTGGTGAAAATTTACATTCTCTCCTGTATAATGGGTACCAGGCATTTTTTTTAAATTTACCTCTAGCCATATAATTTAACACACTGATTATACATCAATCATGAGAAATAAATGCAATTTCATAGTAAGTTTCCAATAAGAATATTGTAAATTTTTTAAAACTACATTGCAATTTTGTTTATCTTACTGTAGGCTACAGTATGCTGTAGATTATTGAAGTATCACACTTGATATTTGAGATTAAACATTTGCATCTTTGAATGACATTTTGGTCACATTTTATTTTTGTACATGTTATAACATCTAGAGTGGTGTAATAAAAAAATTACTTTCATCTCAAACCTGTTGATACAAGCCTAACATCAGATTTGTGGGTGTTGATGCCTTTTCAGGTTGGCTGTAGATGTAGAATTAAAATTAGACAACCTTAAATGAATTAAGCACTGATTTTTCTTTATAAAATGGGACATAGAAATAATACAGTATTACCTTACCTTATAGTTTTATTGACTATTTAATAACCAAAACATTTAAAACAATGAAAATTTTGATTTAAAAAAGTCAGAGCTCGATATACAAAGATTACGCTATCTATTTTGATACATATGTCATGAAATTTCAACAATCTGTATAGATGCCCCACTGCTTACAAAATTACAGCAAAATTACCTTTCTTTCTTTTTTTCTGTTTAGTATATATGTATGAATTTTTCACAGTAATGTTGACACATGATTAATATGAGAAATCCAAAAGTTACCTTTGAATAAGGAAATTCCAGTTGGTTATTAACAAAAATCTAAATTGGTTTTAGATAAGTGACCTTCAATTATTTTTCAAGATCCTCACTCCTGGCTGTCCCCCTTATTGACGGTCATATTACAAAAAATCATTTGGTTGATTTGGAGGCTGATTAGGAGGAAGAGGAGTTAATTGAATCCTAAAATGTCCTACTTCCTACCTACATATAACACTTAAAAATCTCTGAGATTTTGACAATTCCAGCAACTTGCCATTTTCTTTCTTTTAACCAATCCTCAGTATGAATGTACCTAAGAGGCAAGAGCTTAAGAGTCAGGAGGCCGAATCTTGAAAAGTTATTTCAGCCTAAAAACAGCAATTTTCGAGGTAAATATCTAACACTAATTTAGATTTCGCTGAATAACATCCATTTGCAAATGTTCTTATTTATAAATAATATCTTCATTTCTAACTGTTTTTAAAGCAAATCAATTTTATTACACAGTTATTGTTATGGGATGAGAAACTCGCAATTGCCACAGTAAAGCAGGCTGATAATTCACAAATAATAGACCAGAACAAGGAAGTAATTATTTTGATATCCACTGAAACTAATGGCAGACAAATATCTTTATTTTAAATAATTTTTTTAAGTAAATAATTTGTTATAGTGTCTGACTATAAATACTTAAATATTAGCTAGGGTTCCCTGGTGGTCCAGTAATTAGGATTCAGTGCTTTCACCTCTGCAATCTGGGTTTGATTCCAGTCAGAGAACCAAGAGGTCACACCACCCTTGGGCCTGGTCAGTAATTGGAGACCACCTTGGAACACCAGGAGCTGTGTATTTTGCCCCACTTAAGAAGAAGGAGCTGACAATCCACTCCAGTACCTCTGCCATGAATACCAAGTGGATCAGCATGGTGTTGAGGTCCATTTGGTCATGGAGAGTTGGACATGACTGAATGGTTATAATATGTTAGTTATATATGAAAGTATATAATTAAAGAAGACAAATATGCATATAAATTGAGTATTATTGTTTCAGGATGTCTGTATGTTAGAGTGTTGTTTATATTTATTTGTAAAGGACTAGCATATTTTTTTGCCCTAAGGGTACAATTAGTGCATGAGTACATGCTGAGAAGCACATTTGTACATACCTATTGGTACAGGAGGAATGTGGATAATATGTAAAACTCAATTAATAATTGACATATTTCTGTCAGTGATAAGTGGAACATTTCTATTAAAGTGGTAATGTATTGTCGTCTGAAAAATGCACAGGCAACTGATAAACATGGTATTTTTTATAACTGTTAAATGCATATTTAATGTTTAGTATAAAATAACTGGTTTGTATAATAGAAGAAATTCCCCTTTAATCTTCTAAATAAAAAATAGGTAATTTTAGTGAACATATTAAATGATCTGAAAATATATTAAGCATTTAGAACATCTAAAAGTTATATTTTATATATACATAAATTAGCATTGTTCCCTATTATTTTATTGATCATATATTTGCAGCATTTAAGCTGCCCCCTCATTCACTTTGTAACACCATTACAATCAATTATCTCAATGGGAAGATTTTCACTGAGAATCTAAGGGGCCGAGGTGTGCTTTGCAAAAGGCTACAATGTCTCTTTTCTATGGGGATGGGGTACAATATATTACTATTGTAACTCTTTTCAACCCATCAGGTTCCATGTGATGATTCAGTGAATTTACTCCAATATCTCTTTCTAGATCGGGATTGGCTAGGCACTGTTGTAAAAAAATGTCAAATTAAGGGATGGTGGAGATTTTCGATAAAATATGTTATATAAATATGTAAAATGTGATAATAATGTCTATTTTTGCACAATTTTATTTAAAGCCAAATAAATCATCATTTCTCATTAATAATGGTATTTTACAAAACTGCCTGCTTTTGCAAAATCAGTGTCCTCAAAGTTACTAAAACAGGCAGTTTATATATTTTATCTATTGTCTCACTAAACTGTTCATAATTGTTAAGTACCTAACACAAGGTGCTTTTAGTGAAATAGAAGAGCATAATGTTCATCAATGAACTATTCATGAGTTGTACAAACACTTTATGCCCTATGAATTCAACAATAACATAAAAGTCTAAGGTTAAAGATGAAAGCCGCCTGTGTAGCAATGTTTGGCCTCCCCTTGTGTCGTATCAAAGAGCCACTACATAATTACAATACAAACTGCTCTGGGTCATGTTCAGGTTAAAATTTCATGAACAGCTCACCAGTGAATAGTACATATCGACAAAGTAAACATTATATTATTGAATTCATTCCTTATCCTCAAATAATGTTTGACATATTCTATTTGTAATTTTTTTTAGAAGAAAAACGCAATGGAAATAATGTTATTTTTGAGTTTTATCCACAGTCAAATAATGATACTGTTATAGAATTCCACTGAATGATTTTTAGTTTATAGAAAAACTGTAGAACTATAATTACGGTACGGTTTTGAAGAACTGCACTTGATGAAAATGTTGTTTAAGACAGACTTTAATTTATTAAATGTTATGTGTTAATATCACAATTCGGGGAGGGGGGTTTGCTTTACTCCCCAAAACTCCTGTTTTTAGTTACAGTATTTCTCCCTCAGGATTATAGGCGGGGGGAGGGACTTCTCTGTGCCTGGCAGTCATACCAGGATCATCAGCAGGAGCACGAGGAATACAGAATAACAGGTACAATCTGCTCTGCAGTGGACTTGAAAAGGCAATGTATCCCCTTATTCTAGGATAGCATTCCTTCAATTCCCTTCCCTCAAAGAAACATACCATTCCCTCTAAGACACACACCATTTCTTTGTATCCCAAAAACAGCATGTCTTTATTTGTCAGCTCATCTCTTCTTATACCATTTTTTACATGCCAATCATCACAGAACAATTGCCCTAACAAATCAGAATCTACCCTTCTGCGACAAGGGTTAATACATTAGATGCCACAAGGTCCTTGATAGACCCCTGTGGCAATGGGTTAATATTTAAATGCTGCAGAGGTCCTTGATGGACCCCATGGCAGGGGGTTAATGTTGACATGCTGCTGGGGCCCTTACAGTAATCCCCGCAACATTGGGTTTTATTTTAGTTGCCATGGGGGTCTCAGTGGTCACTTCTAGGGAATGGTTGAGTAAAGGCAGTCGCAAATGCATTTTTATACATATTGGACTGCTATGGAGTACTCATGGGAAAAGCAGAGCACTCTGGAGTACTCACAATATTTTTCAAAAAATCTGGAATATTAGGAGTTGCAAATACCAAGGCCCTCATTCAATTGCGATTTGGCCAATTGAATAGCGCTCTAAATAATCACATAACATATGTTTTTTAAAGAAGTTTTTAGTTAGTGAAAACCTTTTCACTAACTAAAAACTTATTAAAAAAAAATATGTTATGTGCTTATTTAGAGCCCTATTCAATTGGCCAAATCGCAATTGAATGAGGGCCCAAGTATTTTTGAGTGATTTGGAATAGAATGGCTTTTTGGAGCTTAAGCAACTTGTAATATTCCTCATGCGGGAAAATCAATAGGAAAGCTTGTCCTATTTTGTGGCTTGTAGTTCTCAGGGGTAGCTCTCTCTCAATAATGCTGAGAGGAGGGAATAAAACAGCTAGGGGAAGAACTTGGCACTTTTGCCAGTGTAACTTAGCAATATGGGGAATAGAATAGGCTCTTAGTTTCCAATGATCTACTTCCTGAGGTAGGAGGAGACTTTGAATACAAAGTGGAAGCTCTCTCTGCAAAATAGTCATCTGTATTTGTGAGGGATCTCATTAAGACATACACAAAGCTCTTTACCATACTTAAGTCAATAAAACTGAAGCTTAAAAAAATTGCATATAAAAGTCATGTTTGTTTTCTTTTTAATTTCTAATTAAATTTTGCTTGTTATCAATTTTATTCAGTTAAAGCACCACACAGCAAATATAGTAATAGTGGTCCTTTAAATTCTTTATTTTGTTTCTTATTTTCTAGAAATGTTGTTCACATTATCAAGATTAGTTTATTTTGTTTCACTTTTTTA
This sequence comes from Discoglossus pictus, assembly GCA_027410445.1. Classification (NCBI taxonomy): domain Eukaryota; kingdom Metazoa; phylum Chordata; class Amphibia; order Anura; family Alytidae; genus Discoglossus; species Discoglossus pictus. The sequence continues at coordinate 79,154,863 of CM050168.1, forward strand.
AGAATTTGAAAAAACAACAATTACATAAGTGTGACAATATGAAGAGTAAACAACTAGATATTGAAGCATTACTCAGAATTTTGACACAGGTTTCATTTCCACAATGACTGATCAGCAACGAGTGAGATACAGTAGCCATAAACTGCCCCTTCCCTCTGACTATTCCCTAAGACCCCAAGGATCCCCCATCCAACTAAAGCCATGGAGTTCCCTATGGACCCTCATGGCATCTAAACTTAAACCCTATACCATGGTGGTCTTCAAAACTCCCGACGATATTTCTATTACCATGGCAGTCCCTAAAGATCCCCATGGAACCTAAAGTTAACCCCTTTACCATTGGCATCCACATCAAAACCCCTGTGGCATCTTTAAAGGACCGCTGTGACATCTATAAAATAACCCCAACCACAGAGGTTCTTAATGAACTCCTGTGAAAACCGGTATATGAACTCCTACCACCGAAATTCTAACGGACACCAGTGGCATCTAAAAATTAAGCCATATGCCACTGAGGTTCTTAAAGGACCTCCATATCATCTAAAATGAACCCCTGCTTCACTGAGGCTAAATATAACCATGGTGGTCCCAATAGACCAGCATGGCACCTACAATTAAGCCCATTACCACAGTGGTCCACATCGGACCTCAGTGGCATCTTGAAATTAACCCTTCCACAGAGGTCCTTAACAAACCCTCTTGGTATCTAAAAATGAACCCCTATATCACTGAGGTCCTTAAAAGGAATCCCATGGTTATACTTAGATATACTTAGATATTTCATGGAGGTCTTTGGAGAGGTTCATTTTAGGTGCCATGGGAGTCCATAGGGACACCAATGGTTATTCTTTGTATTGGAGTTGCATTTGGGATAGCATGTGGGTAGGGGGAATCCCTGGGTTCCCCCAGCTAATAGAGCATGGTAAGGATTATTAGGGGAATCCCTAGGATCCCTGGGCCCATAGTGGATAGGGGTGCTGAGGGAGGATTCCCTGGCTTAGGAGGGTGGTAGTATTAACCCCTTAATTGTGTTGTATATGAGGAATCAATTCTCTTATCTGACACAGTTAAGGTGTTAGGTTGATAATAGTGTTAGATTTTTTTCTTGAATACTTCTCAGAGGCATGGTTTGTGCCTCTACAGAAGTGTGACAGATACACATAGGATTTTTTCACAGCACTTGTAAGGACTTACAAGTACTCATAATTTAACATTTATCTCTCGGCTGGAACAATGTGAAGGGCTTTTGCAATATAACAATGAGACAGCTACACGTGAGTTTCAATTTAGCAGCAATCAGCATGTGGTTCTCGTCAGGTTTATTTTGATGTGTGATGTGCTAGCTTGTAGCAAATTTACAACTTAACTTTACTCATAAATCTGAAAAACGGAGTCATGGTCAAAAAATGTTTTATTTTTAAGAAAGTTTTGGTGCTTCTGAATCTTTGTAGGTTTATTCTTTTCGTGAGGTCCTGTGCTGTTTGTGCATCTGGTACAATAAAACAAAAATAATAAATTGCTAATAATAAAATGAGGAACAATACCTTACATTTATTTTAAAAGACATCCTCAGTTATGCTCTTTGGAAAATATTTTTTGTATTGTGTTCAAAATGCTTCTGAATGTCTTGTTATATAACTAAACCTATTATAAACTGAAGTAGTTTGTAAAGGTTAATAAAATGGTATATAGGAAGGCACTGAATTTCTAAATAATTTATATCTTGAAAGGGCAATTTTATTTGTTTGTGCAATGTTAGAACATTTTCTACAATCCAGCCTGACTTTCACTTTACCCTTTGTTTAAACAGAAGAATAACTTGATTGTTTCACTATCCCACTACCATGGGTAAAATTAATATATTACCTGCTATTGGATTACATTCCAGTGGGAATGACTTGCTGCAGTGAGAAGTCTTGCTGTTGGTTTTTAAAGAACCACTGAAGGGTATTATAGTATTTATAGTATGGTTTTATGAAGATGTTGACTTCACAAGGTGCCAAATGGTTTTATAAAGTATCAAATAACTAATACAGCCTGTTACTTTTAAAACAATGATTTTTAATGTTTTCTTTAAAGATGGCAGACACTTGTTTTTGTCCCCTGGGTCTTATTATTATCTTTATTTATATCGCGCCAACATATTCCGTAGCGCTGTACCCCCTGTACATGGCAAAAAACAAACTTAACACTTTAAAGAATGGAGGGCCCTGTTTTCGAGCATATAATCAAATGTACATAGGGCTTGTTTCCAAGACACGGACACACAATTGAAAACTCGCAAACTTACAATCTAAGGGTTTAGGTGTTATACAAGAGGGTGACAAATAAAAAATGGCAACGTGAATGCAATTTGTTTAGTCAATTGGAGGGGTCTGTGAGCTGTACTGTAGATTATTGGTGGGAGTGTTATTAAGCTGTGGAGTGTGCAGTTGTAATTATAAAGGCTGAAGGTGATATTATTTTTTAAATAGGTGTGTTTTTAGTAATTTTTTTAAGGTTTTGAGGCAGGAAGTTAATCTAATGGAGCGAGGCAAGGAGTTCCAAATAGTAGGGGCTGCACGAGAAAAGTCCTGAAGACGGTAGTGAGAGGAGGTGATGAGAGAGGAGGAAAGAAGAAGGTCGTTAGCAGAACGAAGGGGGCGGTTGGGAGAGTATTTTGAAACAAGAGCAGAGATATAAGGGGGTGCACTGTTGTTGAGGGCTTTAAGCGTTAAGGTCATGATTTTAAATGTGATTCGGGAAGCTATGGGAAGCCAGTGGAGTGATTGACAGAGAGGAGCTGCAGACACTGAGCATTTGGTATTGAAGATGAGTCTAGCGGAGGCGTTCATTACGGATTGGAGGGGAGACAGACGAGAGATGGGGAGGCCAGCAAGAAGGAAATTGCAGTAGTCGAGTCGAGATATGATGAGAGAGTGTATTAGAATTTTAGCTGTGTCTTGTGTAAGATAATGACGAATTTTGGAGATGTTTTTTAGGTGAAACTGACAAGATTTAGTTATCGATTGGATGTGAGGAATAAAAAAGAGGGCGGGGTCCAGTAGAACCCCAAGACAACGGGCCTGGGAGGTGGGAGTGATGATGGTGTTGTCAACAGTGAGAGATATTTGAGGAGTGGAAGCTATACTAGAGGGTGGAAAGATTAGGAGTTCAGTCTTAGACATGTTGAGTTTGAGTTGACGGGTGGACATCCAGGAGGATATGCTAGAGAGGCAGTTGGAAACTTGAGCTAAAAGAGAGGGGGATAGATCGGGTGCAGAGAGGTAGATTTGAGTATCATCTGCATAGAGATGATACTGAAATCCAAAGGATTTTATGAGGGTGCCAAGGGAGGAGGTGTAGATGGAGAAGAGGAGTGTTTTAAAATGCTAAATCCTGTTAGAGCTATAAAGCGGGAGGTCTCAGATATACCAAGCAATTGCATCCTAATCTGCTACCATCTCCTAATGGTGTTAAAGATTAGATTATTTTTGCAATGTGTAATAGGCATTCTATTTTGGTATATAGCAGGTAGACTAAATTAGAAATGCCTGAACAAGGACCAGTGGATGTACAGTATACATAAGAGTATGAACTAACAAGTTATTATTTTAACTTCAAGTGAGGTTAAACTCAGCTACAAATTACTGATTACTTGACCACATGGTGTAGGAACTGGGGGGGGGGGGGAGGTGAGGGTTCAAATCTCCTCCAGATTTTTCAATGTGTGTGTTTATGTGTAGAGAAGCAGTTGTGTGGTATTTTTATACTATATCTGGTATCCCCCCCCCCCCCCAGATTTTCTTTGGCTCCTACCCCCGAGCTTTACCATATGACAGTGTGTATTGCTCCTATCCAGTCAGATATTATGCTATAGCTCTGAGTTATTAGGTTAAGTTTGCCTTTTGATCTATTGATGTTAACCTCAGCTGCACCCTACTAATTATGTTACCATAAGATAGTGTTTAATATCACAATTATTTAGTTATTTTGTATTAATGTCTAATGTCGCCATTGTATTTTTCCTACACATTTTATGTACCCTATTCGATAAAGAGAGCCTTCTTGGTCAGAACATAAGTTGTAGAGTTATGTTCTTCTCCAGGATGCTGGGATTCTATGCTTTATTGGTGACAGAAAGAATATTAAATGTCTGCTGTCTCCTCCAGCCAGTGAGGTGTAGAAAGGAACATTGTGCACAGATGGAGAGATGACCCATTCTGCCACATGAAGTAATAGAAGAACAGTTGAGGATTCCCTTTGGAATAGTACATGGAACGAATGTATGTCATTTGTTATGACTTTTGTCTGAGTTTCAGTGTATGTGTCTTCAGTACAAAATAGTGATCTGGATGCCAAATCTCTAGGTTGAATAGTAAGGGCCTCAACATCCTATTTCTAATTAGTTTGTAAAATATTGAAGGAATTCCAGCCTTAAAGGAAAAATGTAGTCCAGAAATGTATAGTATAAATGTAAAAGATCATGATTTAAACACTACCAAAGTTGTTTCTTATCTGAGAAATAATTCATCCATAGTGTAAAAAATTACATTAAATATAGATAGTTTGAGATTATTGTTTTCTCATCTTACCTAGTTTGTTGCAGGGAACAGAGGGACAGTAAACCTTAGGAAGGTCTGAGCTGCAACATAGTGCATTTTTGTTCCTATCAGTTTTGATGTAAGTTAGAAAAGAAAACACGATTAACAGGGTCTCCATGAGTCCTTGGTCAAAAGAAAGTCAAAGAAAAAGTATACAAGTCAGTTAATAACCTGTATTTTCCATGGTGGAAAAAAGTTTTGTATAAAACATGCTCTTTTAAATGATCGAGACAGGATGTTTTATACAACAATAGCCATTTAAAATGAGGGAAAACAATCAGAAATGTGGTGATATCGATTGTTACTATTTAACAATTATGAAAGCTGGATCATCTCAATTTCCCTTTGTATTATTCACAAGTTGAAGAACTCTAGTGATACATGACATGTACCATGTATTGGTAAGATTATATTTTGCAGTTCTGTTATTTTGAAGATAAAAAGTCACAATATATTTTAGGATAATTAAAAAAAAATCCATTTAATAAAAACATACATTAAAATCATTCAACTCTTACTAAATTTTGAATTGTAGTGGCCTGGTGCTATATTATCATGCATATCCAAGTACAAAACTAAATTGTAACAATAGCTTTAGAGGAATTGTTAAATTAAATAACACATTTTTAAATATTACAAAGTTATTGTTTTATTTTGCATGAAAACCATTTAAAATGACAAATGAAACAAAGAAAAATATGCTTTCAATGGCACAAGTGTATACAGCTGTATTAGTGCTCGCTGGCTGACAGGCCTAACAACTATAGCTCATTGGCTGATGGCAACTATATCAGTATTCATGGGCCAAAGAGAGGAGCAAAAACAGCTGTACTCATGCTTGATGAACGACGTTGACAGTGATAAAGCTATAATTGTGCTCACTGACTGAAAGGGACAACCTATATAGCTCAAATAGTGCTCAATAGAAGACAGGGACAAGCTTAGACACCTTCAATAGTTTTGCTCACTGGTTGACAGTGGCATATTCATTCAGTTAAAATAATGCTCATTTACTAAGGTTCACAGTCATACAGATAAAATAATGCACAATAGCCAACAAGTAATTAATTAATTAAAATCAGTTTATGTAGCACTTTGGACTTCTTAATACCATCTTCGGATGCATATATGTTTTCTATAACTATAATGCATTTGTATTATATTTGAATGCAATTTTGCTGACTTATACCATTTGTTTTTTACAAAATACTGCAGTATCAGTTTGTCAAATGAGTAAATGTGCAGTATCTTAAGGGCTAGAATTTATGAACACGATACTTAAAGTATAAAAGTATAAAAACAAACTTTAATCGACAATATGTGGTGGTCCATAGCATTGAAGGAATGAAAATGCAATTTATGGGTGTTTTATATGGAGATTGCAATTGTAGTGCAGGAGCATCCATCTTCATTTTTTGTTAATTGTATGTCAAAGGATTAATTTGCATATCGCAATAAATGGCATTTGCCACAAGCAAAGTGATTATTTCAAATGCCATGTCTACTCGCAGTTTAAATGACAACCATCTAAATGACAAGTTGTAAATGTTGACATAGATTTAAATATCTCTGCCTTTACTGTTTGGGAATTAGAGTCTTTATTTCAGCTTGATACCATTTAGTTAACTGTTTTTTATTCAAGTTGGAAAGCGAACACTGGAGTAAACACATTAAATCAAATGAATTTCTATAGTAAATCCTAGTATGTACATTATTATATGTTACTGAGTCACCATCTTATTGGGCTACTTTCCTCGCCACTGACTCGCTGATTGTCCTTAGCATAACATTTCTCTTATGGAAACAAATTAACAGATTGCAAAGAATGGAGGGCCCTGTTTTTTAGCTTAAAATAAACATACATAATACATTGAAAGCACTGACACAAGATTGAAAACTTGCAAACTTACAATTGACAGAATATATTGTGACCGTTTGCCCCCTAGGGGATGGTGCCAGGTACAGAGCGTGAAGAGTTCTTGACAGGAGTGATGGAGTTAAACTCCTGGAGTACTCCTAATTGGCCCAGTTGAAACTTCACTTTAAAGCCTGGAAAGCAGAGATGGAAATGGCTGCTGATTAGGCTCTGGCCTAAGGGCAGTGAGGAGTCCGTATGGAGCTGCAGTCTATTTGGAGAAGCTGGGATAGAGAACATTAGACAGCACTGCTGCTATTGGATCTTGAGAGCTTAGATGAGTTGTGAAGTGAGGCAGTAAGGAAGACTGTTTGGACTACAGACTGCTGGATCCTGAGAGCTGGTATAAGCTGAGAAGTGAGTGAGGATTGCCTGGAGAGTACAGCCGGCATACTAACAGGGGACACAGAGGCTTCAGCGTGACCTGGGATGAGAGAGAGACATAACTCCTGATCTGGACCTGGCTAGACTTGCAGTGTGGCTGCCAGAGCAACAAGAGAGGCTGCCACTATAGGATCAGTCTGTGTGACTACAATTAGATTTACAAGAGAGACTGTTTGCTGCAAGAGGAGAGGACTTGCAGAGGATCCATTGAAGCTGGGAGAGAGAGACTGGACTTAAAAGGTGCTGTTTTTACCTACAGGCCGAGAGGTGGTCTCGGGACTAGTCAGGGTGTTCCTGCAAATAAGCAAGCCCGTTGAATTAGATGTTATTTTCATGCTGACAAGAAGCTACTGTTTGTTTGGTATCATTTCATTAAAAGCAAAGATAAAAGTATACTGGGACTAGTGATTTATGTGGAGATTAACCAGTAGCCAAAGGCCAGCCTTGTCACAATATATATATATATTATATATATATATATATATATATATATATATATATATAGATAGATATCACTATAAAATAAAATACAAGGGTGAAAGTACATACAAATTGAAAAATCTAACAAGCAACTGATTTGCACTGCTGCACAATCTAAATATATAAATAAAGTGAGCACCTTTATTCTATAAAGGGGTAACCCGCTAAAACCTATATACAGTTCAATAGGAGCTGCACTGGGCGACATACTGTAGCAATAAAATCAATAATAAATAACTTATTAATCATTCATCTATAAAAAGACAATGGAAACATTAAAAAAATAATTTAATAAAACAATCACACATATAAAAAATATGTATCTATACTGGCCTCTCCCTGTATCATCTAACTCAGTGGTTCCCCGATTTGTTTTTTATCAAGGATGACTTGCGAACAGTTGGGTGTTCTTTGGACCATTTGAAAATCGGCAGGGTTCTTTGTTGACCACTTTCCTGATTTTTTTATCAAATAGAATGTGGTGTGTTATATAGTATAATATTTACAGAAAAATATAATATTTTGGCACATCTGTCATACTTGTACATAGATTTTTATTACATTTTTATTTAATTGTTTGACCACGTGGAGGAATTTCATATACCACTGGTGGTCTGCAACCAGAGTCATTTTCTAACTTAAAGACTAACAAATCTACTTTTTTGACACACACTTTATTAGAATGTAAGCTCTCACTCTAGCAGGCCCCCATCACCTGTGCCAATGTATATGATCAAACTTGCTGCCTTATCTTTACTTGCGTCTTCTAATGCACTGTGGCGCTCTACAAATAAAATATAATAATAATTGAAAAAGTTATTTATATTGATATTCTTTTTTTTACACCTCTCATATAAAATAAATTTATTTTTTAGACAGCACTATTTGGTGTTATCTGTGGAGCAGTTATCTCAGCTTCTAGCATATTCTCCATAGATTTAATGGAAGATTTTATATATTAAATGTGTTACAGTGTGCTGATTTAAGTTCCCTCTATCCAAAAAAATCTCCTGTGTTCTACTTGGGCATAACATAAATCCTGGCCTACATTTAAAGCTTCATATGCATTTGAAGCCAGATGATTCTGTGGATGACAAATTCTCAGGACGGCACACTCATGAAGCTGCAACAAATTCAGTTGATTTAAACTGTACTAAGATTTCAGCAACTCAGAGTGTGCAGTGGGAATTTAGCTGGAGAACTAATCAACTATATCCACTGCAGAGATACACAATTCTTATATAATTTAAATTCTAATTCTGTCTGAGACTAACAGCAATTCTGTTTGCACTAATCAATTTAATATATTGTTTCAAAAGTGCATTAGCCTGGATACTACTGTGAGAAATGGCATTTCATTTTATAAGTGTCAGGATTACCTAATAGTAAGATCCCAGTTTTAAAGGCACACTGTCGTCACATATTTAATATGTATTCTTTTAGAGGCATACACTTGGGGCAAAATGTTTTAGAAAGTAGCACAAACTGATACGGTCATTAATTTATTGCCTTTTATTTGTACATATGCCATAGTGGAATCTACCACTTAGGTCTTTGTTAAAAACATTTTAGAGGTAGGAAGAGATAAGGACTAAATTAGTGCCATTTGTCACAATCTACTACTTAGTTGGGCTAGAAAAGATCCTAGATAAATCCTACCCAGTAGAATCGAGAGGTCCAATGTATAACTGCTAGCAGGAATATGGACCAGTATTGGGACAGTTACCACCAGGAGCACCACCATTAAGACATGACACAAGGTTCTCTAGAAGTTACCGACTGTCACAGAACATCTCAGGCAGGGTCAGCAAAGATACCTCTAGGGTAGAGGTAATGTTTTCACAGTGATGATGTGTAAGCAAAACAGAGCACCCTTTAGTCATCAAGGTCCAGCATATTGAACCATCACCTTCCCCCACACATATGGTCCCCCCTTCCCTGGTAATCCGCTCAAGGCCAATTTCTAATTGCTTATCAGATCCATCTCTCTAGCCTTTGATTGACAGGCATGTTTTCCTGGCTGTCATATCCTCACTGATTCTAGCTTACTCAGGCCTTGAGGGGCTAACTGTTAGGGAAGGCTGATTTACTTTTATGACCCCTCTGAAGACAAATACAGGGTGTGTTGTGGGTTTTGTGGGCAAAAAGAGCACAAACATCTACTGAATACTTGTTTTTTTTTTATGTAAACACACAGATATACTTAACATATGAGGGGTTAAATCAATTTCCTAGTATGTCCATATTTCTAGTCTAGTAAACAAGTCCCTCAAACGAGACTCAAGCCAATTCAAAATAACTCAAACTGTTATCACAACAGGTGTAGATAAACGCACTATGGCCTAGTCTCTAACCAAAAATTATTGGCAGACACAATATGGGACACAGGTCACATATATTTGATAAATCATAAATTAATTTAAATACATTTTTGCAAGTGGATTTAACTCTTTGCAAGTAAAGGTTGATAAATTGCACAGTGCACTAATTGTGCCCAGGTGAGAGGGGTGTGGTTTAACTGTGTTAAATTAGTATAAAGGTTTGTGAGCTGTTTGGGACTGTTTGCAAGTGGATTTTACTTTTTGCAAGTAAAGGCTGATAAGTTGCAACGTGTCCTAATTGTGCCTAGGTGAGAGGGGTGTGGTTTGACTGTGTTAAACTAGTATAAAGGTTTGTGAGCTGTTTGGGTCTGTTTGCAAGTGGATTTTACATTTTGCAAGTATAGCCTGATAAATTGCAGAGTGCACTAATTGTGCACAGGTGAGAAGGCAGAAGTAAATATAAACAGGAGAAGGGGCGAACTTGTGAGCTTGCGAACACTTCTATTAAAAGTGCAAATCTATTAAAAATTGTAGGAGTTTAAATAAAAGTAGGGAGTTCCACAAAATGGGGGTGCAGATTTATAGTGCAAAAGGGGGAAGAAGAAAAAAAATATATATATATATTTTTTTTTTTTTTTTATAAAACTTTATACAAATATATATTTTTTTATTCTTGTTTATTTTTCCCACTGAATTTTTGTAGACAATAATGATAATTATAAGTCAGATCAGTGGCATCCTCACTCAGTTTACATCCTGTCATATGTATGCAATACTGTTCCCTCTAACAGCAAGGAGAACAGTTATACTGGAGGAGTGGGAGAGCAGAATAGGCAGAGCAACAGACAGGTTTTGGTGGTAGGAGACTCTATTAATAGGAAGGTAGACAGAGTTATTTGTCACCCAGATCCCAGCAATCGAACAGTTTGCTGTCTCCCGGGTGCTCGCGTTTGTCATGTTGTGGATCGGGTAGACAAATTATTGGGAGGGCTGCAAATGAACTGGCGGTCTTAATGCATATTGGTACCAATGACAAAGTTAGTGAAAGATGGAGTGTCCTAAAGAATGATTTTAGAGAACTAGGTAATAAGCTGAAGGCAAGGACCTCCAATGTAGTATTTTCTAAGATACTACCAGTGCCACATGCTAGTCGGGGAGTCAGAAGGAGCTTAGGGAAGTTAATGTGTGGCTAAAGATGTGGTGCATTAAGGAGGGGTTTGGGTTTTTAGAGCAGTGGACTGACTTCTCATTTCGGTACAATCTCTACAGCAGGGATGGATTGCACCTTAGTAATGAGGGAGCTTTTGTGTTAGGGGATAGGATGGTAGAAAGGCTAGAGGAGTTTTTAAACTAGTAGGTGCGGGGGAGGGACTAGATATAAGTAATGGGGTAGAAAGTGTAGAGGGTATAAGGGATGAATTAACAACTCATAGGGGAGGAGATGGGGGGAGGGGTAATATAGTCAATAGGGAGGTATTACTAAGTAACTCAAGTATAGTGGCAGGTACCACCAAACTACAAACTCATAACATAAGGTGTATGCTTGCTAATGACAGAAACTTTCCGGGAAAGATGGGAGAGTTAGAATTATTAGCAATTAACGAAAAATGGGATTTAATAGGCATTACTGAAACATGGTGGGATGAATCTCATGACTGGACTGTTAATCTGGATGGTTATAACCTATTTATGAAAGATAGGGGCAATGGTAAAGAGGAGGAGGGATTTGTCTGTATGTTAAGCCTGAATTCGAGCCTATAGTCAGAGAAGATATTTATGGCGGATATGTTGAATGATAATGTTGAATGTGGGTAGAGTTAAATAGCGAAGCTGCAAATTCCAAAAGAATATTAGTAGGAGTATGCTAAAAACCTTGAAATAGAGCTGAAAGTGAGGAAAAACAATTATTGTTACAGATTGGAAATGCAGCTAAGCATGGGCAAGTTCTAATAATGGGAGATTGTAATTAACCTGAAATAAACTGGATAAATGAGACCAGTAGTTCAGCTACCAGGTTCTTGAGTATACTCAGGGATCATTATGTGGCCCATGTTATACAAGAGCCTACTAGAAATTAAGCTATGAAGATGAAATGAACAAATAATATAGATATAGTTGCAAATGTTGAACTAGGGCAACCTTTGGGAAACAGTGATGAAAACACAGTCTCATTTGAGATTGAATTAAAAAACTAAATTTTAAGGGGCCAAAAAAAACTCTTAATTTTAAAAGGGCAGATTTTAACAGTCTTAGGGCAGCAATACAAAGTATAGACTGGGACAGAGAACTGATAGGTAAAAATACTGAACATAAATGGACAACTTTTAAATCCTTACTAAATATAGATACTTATCACCATATACCAAGTGGGAATAAAAGTAAAAGGAGGAAATTACATCCAAAGTATCTTAACAATGATTTAAAGATCAAGATACAGAGTAAAAAACAGGCATTTCAATTATACAAACAAGAGGGGACAGAGACGGGTTTATGGGAGTACAAGGAAATCGACAAGGCTTGCAAAAGGGCTATCAGACTGGCTAAAATAGAAAATGAAAAATTAGTTGCAAAAGACTAGCCCTAAAATATTTTTAAGTATATTAACGGGAGGCGAGGAAGGAAGCTATAGGAACATTACAATGTGACAAAGGCTGTCTAAAAAATAGTGACCAGGAAAAGGTACATGAGATAAATATGTTATTTTCTTTGGTATACACAAGGGAGGTACCAGTGGTTGGGACACTGCAACATAATGGGGCTACACTACTTTTGCTGAAGAATTGGTTAACGCAGGAAGTAATCCAAAAGAGGTTGGAAAAAATAAATGTTAATAAAGCCCCGGGTCCTGGTGGAATACATCCAAGGGTACTGAGGGAACTGGGTTCTGTAATAGCCATCCCATTATATTTATTTTTTCAAGATTCACTCAACACAGGGATTCACTCTACCAGATCACTGGAGAAAAGCAAATGTGATACCTATATTTAAAAATGGAGCAAGAGCAAATCCAGGGCATTATAGACCAGTGAGCTTTACTTCTGTAGTGGGGAATGTAACGGAACCCATCACTGTTTTACCCTGTTTATGGTTATTTAATTCTTGGTTAAAATATGATCCTAGTAATATACTGTATGTATGTTGGTTTATGCTCTGCAGAATATTGGCCCCAGGCTAGTGCAGACCTTGGCAGGAGAGATAATCCTGTTACAGATAAGGACGTTTATTCATTCTCAAACATAAGAACAAAGACGGCTGATTTAATCATTGTCTGATTATATCAAGGAGCCTCAGGGAGGGGTGACCACACCTATTGTTCTTTTTATGTGTATTGTGTGGCCAAATATGGGCATGTGTATTGCCTGTGGGAAGAGATGTGTATAAATATTTCTGCACAACAAAATAAAGTCAGTTCTGCTCCTGAAACTGTGTGTCGTCCAGTTATTGGGATTGCGGTTGGGATATTGTTATTATTTTACCTGTTGGAAACCTTGCCTGTGGATTTACCATTTACTTGTTCCTGAGCCTCACTGGGATTATAAGCGGAGATAACCTGGGGAATATTGCCTCTCCACTACATTGGTTGGCAGCGCTGGGATACAGACTCACAGAGGAACAAGCATAAATGGAGTACGGATGGAGATTGATTTTGCCACACTAAAACGCTCCACGCTAAAAGACCTCCTGGAGGCAAGGGCTGATGGAGGAGTACCGAATGGACGGAGATTCGGTTCCCGAACAGGGGGATTCGGGAGAAAATTCGGAACAAGTGGAGTTCCGGAGGCAGGTACAATTTCGGCTGTCTTTTTATGGGGAACAACCTTCAACAGAAATTATTTCAAGGACCATGACAGAAGTCCAGGAATTTATGTTGAGGAAACAAACAGCCCCAGAACGCAGCTCTGCAATAAATATGCCACAAGAAGGTAAGCCTAAGATACCATACCAGGCTTTTAAAACGTATGTGGAGGCAGAGGAAGATATAGACGCTTTCCTGCAGGATTTTGAAAGACTGTGTGCCCTGCATAGAATCAGCACAGAGGACTGGGTACCGATTTTGGCAGGAAGGCTAACTGGGAGGGCAGCCGAGGCATATTGTGCTGTACCTAATGAGGAAATAAGGAACTATAACAAAGTAAAGGAAATTATTCTGGCCAGGTATGCTATAACACCAGAAGCATACCGGCGGAGATTCAGGGACTTAAAGAAGGTGGAAAAAGACTCACACGCAGAGTGGGCATGCAGGCTACAAAGGGCAGCACTTGGGTGGGTACAAGCAAGCAAGGCACGGTCCATGGAGGATGTGATACAGATGATGCTGTTGGAGCAGTTTTATGAGGGAGTAACTGGCGAGGTACAAGAGTGGGTAAGAGACCGAAACCCTACCTCCCTCTGCCAGGAAAGCAGATGAGTACCTAGAAGCACGCAGACAGCAAAAACCTGTAACACCAAAGACTCCTTTTAAAACCTTTGGGGGAACCAGCTACACCCCAGCCCCACCGAGAACACTGCCACCACCGCCCGCTGCACAGCCACGTTTCCGCCAGCACGCTTCTGGCCCCTGTCACCACTGCCAGAAATGGGGACACTATAAAAGGGAATGTCCCCAGCTGCGAGACCGGTCCACCTGGATACGTCCAGGCCCACCACCACCACCGAGAGCAGCCGCAGCCCACCACTACCAGGACATAGTAGCCACGCCATATGGTTCAGCTGTTCCCATTACAACCGTGGAACAATGGGAGGTGCTGCACGAGGCAAATCCAGTCCAGGCCAATGCTGATAATCGGCAGCATCACAGGCAGACCGTATACCTGGAGGGTAAAGCGGTCCAAGGGCTGCGAGACTCAGGGGCTACCATCACCTTGGTAAAAAGTCACCTGGTTTCAGACCAGGCTAAACTTAACAAGACTGTGGCCGTCAGGGTAGCCGGGGGAGCAGTATACTGGCTACCCACTGCAAGGGTTCATTTGCATTGGGGAGCGGGGGCAGGGCATGTGGAGGTGGGGTTGATGTCGCAGGTACCAGCTGAGGTTTTATTGGGGAACGATCTGGGGAGGTTCACGTCTGCTTTTGAGCCCCAGACCCCCACCACAGGAGAAGCTTACCCTGTGGTCACCCGCTCACAGACCCGTACCGAGGACGATACTACAACAGGTCGGGAGACCCAGGTAAGCTACAAGCCGACACTTAGCACTAATGCCACAGAGAGACCCATAGCGTGGGACAACCCCGAAGAGCTTGGGAGGGAAACTAGACAGGACCCTAACCTCCAAAAGTACCAAGCATTAGCCGACGATAGAGTGGATGAGCCGGAACGTTTTATATGGAAAGGAGTTTCTATGAGACAGAGATTGTGGCCCACCTTTTGGACACTGGGATCCTGGACTGTTGGGATGGGATCCTGGATTTTTTTGGGTGGGTGTACAGGGGAAGAACAGTGGGCCCTGTGCAATAGGGGCCCGACCACGAGCTGGGGGAGGAATGTACTCTGCAACTTGGGATGGTTTTGCTAAAGGACTTCAGTTCATTTGGAAGGCTGATGCTTCTCGGCTTCATTATTTAATTGTCGGAAACCAGTTTGTAAAATGTATTTTCCCTCTCCTTGAAATGTTTATTGCTGTGAATGCTGTATGAAGTGTGCGTTTGTTTTGTTCTTGAAATGTGAGGAAATGTGAATTGCAGTAATGCTGATGGGTTGTCAAACTGTACAAGTGACCAACAAATCGTTTTGTCCGGACATCCCCAGGCCGTTCCGTTGGGATCAGACCGTGTATGCCCGCTTATGGTCACGGGGGAGGTGTGTAACGGAACCCATCACTGTTTTACCCTGTTTATGGTTATTTAATTCTTGTTTAAAATATGATCCTAGTAATATACTATATGTATGTTGGTTTATGCTCTGCAGAATATTGGCCCCAGGCTAGTGCAGACCTTGGCAGGAGAGATAATCCTGTTACAGATAAGGACGTTTATTCATTCTCAAACATAAGAACAAAGACGGCTGATTTAATCATTGTCTGATTATATCAAGGAGCCTCAGGGAGGGGTGACCACACCTATTGTTCTTTTTATGTGTATTGTGTGGCCAAATATGGGCATGTGTATTGCCTGTGGGAAGAGATGTGTATAAATATTTCTGCACAACAAAATAAAGTCAGTTCTGCTCCTGAAACTGTGTGTCGTCCAGTTATTGGGATTGCGGTTGGGATATTGTTATTATTTTACCTGTTGGAAACCTTGCCTGTGGATTTACCATTTACTTGTTCCTGAGCCTCACTGGGATTATAAGCGGAGATAACCTGGGGAATATTGCCTCTCCACTACAGTGAAGTTTTTAGTAGAGTTAATAAAGGATAATATACAAGAATATGTCTATTTGAACAGGATTATAAGTAGGAGTCAATATGGATTTATGAGGGATAGGTCATGTCAAACAAATGTAATTTGTTTCTATGAGGAGGCTAGTAGGAACCTGGATCAAGGCAACTCACTGGATGTAGTCTTTTGGGATTTTGCAAAGGCTTTTGATAAAGTGCCACATGGGAGACTATTGTGCAAACTAAGGGGAACAGGAATTGCAGTAAATATCTGCTCATGGATTGAGAGCTGGCTAAAAGACAGGAAGCAAAGGGTTGTTGCAAATGGAACATACTCTGATTGGACAAATGTGGTAAGTATTAGGTCCTCTCTTTTTTAACATATTTATTAATGACTTAGAGGTCGGACTGGAAAGTAGTGTCTTAATTTTCGCTGATGACACAAAGTTGTGCAAGGTAGTTAAATCAGATAATGATGTGCTTTCCATCCAAAGGGATTTACATAAAATTGAGGAATGGGCATCTAAATGGCAGATTACATTTAATATGAATAAATATAAAGTTATGCATCTGGGAAGGAAAAATAGCCATGGAATTTATAATCTTAACTAGCGACTTGCCCGTCAAAAAATGAAGACAAAAAATGTTTGGAAAGTTGTTTAGTTATTAATATACATATTTGACACTTGTAAGTATTGTGATATTAAACATGTTTAGTTTTGTAAAATGTTCTCTTGGTGAACAATAAGTCTTAAAGCATTTTGTATTAAAAGTATTAACATTTGAATGTAAGAACAGTTGAACTTTAAATTAATCAGTATTGTAAACTTGAGGTAATGGTTTTTTAACATGCAATTTGTATCTGAAGAATTGTTAACTTCAATATACATTGAAACCAGAGGAAAGCAAACAGTAAAAACCCTTGTTGAAACGTACCCAATTTTAACATGAACTTTGTAATAATATATGTAAGTAAGAAACTTGAAAGTATATTTTTTTAAATTTGAGCTTTATTATCTGTGTAACTTTGGAACTTGAAAAAACATTTTTAGAACTTGGAACATTATGAACAGTAACATAGTGAATTCATTTTTTAACATAATTTTGTATTAAATGTATTAACATTTGAATGTAAAAACAGTTGCACTTTAAACTAATCAGTATTGTAAACTTGAGGTAATGTTTTTTTAACATGCAATTTCTATCTGAAGAATTGTTAACTTCAATATACATTTAATCCAGAGGAAGACAAACAGTAAAAACCCTCCTTGAAACGTACCCAATTTTAACATGAACTTTGTAATATATTTAAGTAAGAAACTTGACATAATATTTTTTGAAACTTGAGCTTTCTTATCTGTGTAACTAAGGAACTGGAAAAAACATTTTTCCAAATTGGAACATTATAAACAGTAACATAGTGAATTAATATTTTAACATAATTTTTGTATTAAAAGTATTAACATGCAATTTCTATCTGACTAACTGTTAACTTCAATATACATTGAATGCACAGGAAGGCAAACTCTCCTTGAAACGTACCCAATTAAATGAATTCCTTCCTGACCCCATGAACTGGCGATAAACATTAATCCAGGGAGTAATCTTAACATAACCGACAATATTTACATTGTGACTTAAAACGTGATTAAGCTCTTAACATGAACTTTGTAATATGTTGAAGTAAAGAACTTGAAAGTATATTTTTTTAAACTTGAACTTTCCTATTAGTCTAAGTAATGACCTTGAAAATATTGTTTTCAAACTTGTAACATTAGAAACAGTAACATAGTTAATTAACATTTTAACATAATTTGTAAAAATACTAAATGACTGAATTGTTTATTGTTTTGTATTTTTGAATGCTTTTAAATTTGTTCTGCATGCGTTTTATTTCTTTAATGAAAAGTTATAGTACTTCATAGTAGACAATGTTTTTAGTAAAAATACGTCCATCTTCTAATAAATCACCTTGACTTTCATTCTTTTCCATGTAAACTTTAATAGCCTGTGGATTTCTGCACCGTGATAACGCAACGTACAATTGACCATGTGCAAATACTGGTTCTTCCAAGAAAATACCCACAGATTTGAACATTTGACCTTGTGATTTATTAATGGTCATGGCAAATGCCATAATAATAGGAAATTGTCTTCTTTGAAGTATAAAAGGGAGACTACTTTCACTTGGTGCAAAATCTATTCTTGGTATGAAAACTCTCTCTCCTTTATGCGTACCAGTTAAAATTTCAGCATCTATAAAATGGTCCTTTAATTGTTGAACTATTAATCTCGTCCCATTGCATAGGCCTTTTTTGGGGTTCATATTTTGCAGTAACATGACAATTGCACCTTTCTTTAGCTGCAAAATATGTGGTGGCATTCCAGAAGGAGTTAGTGAGTTTATGAATTCAGTAGAAAAGTTAGCCTCACTTTCATTGTCATCAGCAAGTACAGAATCAGCACTGTGATAATTTCTTTGTGGTGCATTCATTTTTTTAAAGATTTAATTATTGAGGATTAATGCATCCTTATTTTTACACGTTACTAAGACTTGGTTGGCAAGCTCCAAATATTCCTGGTTATTTATGCTACCTTCAAATATAGCCGATATAATATCTTGTTGACAAATCATATGAAGTGGGATCTCTACAGTGTCGACAGGTAAATGTGATATTTTTTCTGTTCTGCCTTCTCCAATTTTAATAAGCCAATCATTGAAATCAGTTTGGCCTTCTGATCTCATA
This sequence comes from Discoglossus pictus, assembly GCA_027410445.1. Taxonomy (NCBI): domain Eukaryota; kingdom Metazoa; phylum Chordata; class Amphibia; order Anura; family Alytidae; genus Discoglossus; species Discoglossus pictus. The sequence goes on from CM050168.1 coordinate 79,173,610, forward strand.
TTTTGTTGCAGTTGAAGATGGGTAAAATGTTTCCATAGTGTGCTTGACTTTATACAGGTTTCGATAATGTCAGTTCGATTTCCATGTACAACGACAGGTAATGTTTGTCTAAAATTGCCACCTAACAACATTACCTTTCCACCAAATGGAAAAGTATTATCCATGACTTCATGAAGCAAACGGTCAATACATTGGAGGGCATAGCATGACATCATTGTGGCCTCATCTATTATAATTAATTTACATTTGTTGAATTTCTTTGCTTGTAATGATGTCATGCGAATATCTGACACAGAAGTTTCTAAAATAGGCACTGGCAGTTTAAATCTACTATGAACAGTTCTTCCACCTTCTAACAAAAGTGCAGCAATTCCAGTAGTGGCAAATGCCATTGCTATTTGACCTTGTGCTCGTACAGAACTCATTAATAAATTATATAGATACGTTTTTCCTGATCCGCCAGGTCCATCAAGATAGAAATAATGCTCTGTCACCATGTCATCATCTATTGCATTTTTAATGGCATTATTTGCTTGCAATTGTAACGTATTTAAAGTTGCAAGTCTTTCTTCTGTTCTTTCTACTTGTAGTTGAATGTCATAGTCTTCAAAGTGTATGTCATCTACAAGACCTGTATCAGGCAAATGAAAACTTGCACAACTTAATCCATGAGTTAAAAATACTTCTTGGATTTCCGTTAACGCTTTTAAGTGTGCAATCGGTTCATTGTATCATCACATAAAGTCTTCAGCCATATTACTTTTAAATGTCTCCCACAAAGCTAATGCATTTGGAGCATTTGAGAAGATACAAATAAATGCAAATTGTTCTCTCATCTGCCGTGGCATTTGACATTGTACTTCTTCTAAACATCTTTCCCATTCTGTCTCATCAGCTAGTAAGTTTCTATGTCTTGCAGCTAAATGGAAGGATTTATATACTAATTCAAATTTTAAAAGCCGCCACATAGCTTCTGGCGCACTGACATAGCGAGCATCTACATGAGATGTAAGTTCATTATGTACTAACTCACTACTTTCAGGGTTGTCTGTACTTTTTATGACTACAGTAGCTGCATCTGTCTTTGTAAATATGTTTGAAGACATATTTAATGGATTTGATGGAAGTGCAGGCTTCTACATTGATGTGGGCGTTATACTTCATGAGTAAATGTGGATTGTAGGGTACTACATATCTATTGTCAACTTTTTTCCCAAGAATAATGGCACTATCTCCTTCTCTTCTTTTATAAAGTGGATAGCCATCACAATTGGCATAGGTTTTGTCTCTATAATCTTTTGGAAAATCTTTGGAACATTTAATATTTTCCATACATGGTGATTGTGGATTAAGATCACCACAGGGTCCATGAATCATGGGATGAGTAACAATCTCATATAGTCTACCATATAGTTCTGGATCTAGTAGTTCAGCAACAATGACTGCATCCACTTTGTCAGAAGTATCTAATTTATCTTTTTCTTGAAGTATTATCAGAAGATGTGCATGTGGAAGTCCTCTTTTTTGAAATTCAACGGTATATACATAAGCAAGACATTTGCCAAATAATTTATTTATAGTGATGTCACATATTAATTCATTTAATTTAATCTTAAAAACTCTGGCTACTAAATCTGGTCTATCGGAAGCACTTTGTCCAAGAAGTAAATTTTGTGTAATTCCTGGCCATTGTGGATTACATGTAAATGTAAGAAATAAATCGGGTTTCCCAAATTTTGTGACAATAGCCATTGCATCATTGTATCTTTCTCTCATATTTCGAGGAGATCCTTGAAAGGAAGATGGTAAAATGATGTCTTTGCCAGCTGTCATGTCTCTGCTTGTAGCCACGTAAGCAACATAGTCCATTAGTCCCGAATATTGTTCTACACGTAATTTATCTTGTTGATATTTTATAAAGTTTAAATTATTGGCCTCAACTTGCAAATAGGAATCAATAATCCATTGTTGTGTTCGTTTTCCACCACATAAAATTGGATTAAATGTATTTCGAATGGCTATTTGAGCTACTTTAAATTCAAGCATAGAAACATTATTTCAGATTCTGGCTTTAGCATTTGGGTAACTGGGAAGTGTTAATTTTGGTTGCCAACCTGCTTCTCCATGTGGGAAAAAAATGTGATATGTCATTGGATCTAAATTTGGACTTAAGATACTCATATTAATGAATGGTTGCTCCTCATTTCTGGGATATATTCTAATGTCTCTTTTAAATGGTGGTTCTCCTTCATCATTTTGAAACACCATTACAACCTCATTTGATGTTGGCAAGTTATAACAACGTTTATCAGTATGTCTGTCTCTTTTAAGCACCATATTAACCTTTGGCATTGGTAATTGATGTCTTTGTGCATGAAGTAGTTGTTCATTTTCTACTTCTGCCAATTTTTTATAAGCTTTACTGTAGGGATTATTGTCCATAATGTTATTTAGCTCTATAAAAACACTGGGTAAGCATTTTTATTTTCTTCCAGCTGCATACGTTGGTCAACAGCTTTCATTGTATCTAGGACATATACAGTCAGGTCCATAAATATTGGGACATCGACATAATTTTTATATTTTTGGCTCTATACACCACCACAATGGATTTGAAATGAAACGAACAAGATGTACTTTAACTGCCGACTTTCAGCTTTAATTTGAGGGTATTTACATCCAAATCAGGTGAACGGTGTAGGAATTACAACAGTTTGTATATGTGCCTTTTTAAGGGACCAAAAGTAATGGGACAGATTAACAGTCATAAATAAAATTTTCCCTTTGTAATACTTGGTTGAAAATCCTTTGCAGTCAATTATAGCCTGAAGTCTGGAACGCATAGACATCACCAGGCGCTGGGTTTCATCCCTGGTGATGCTCTGCCAAACCTCTATTGCAACTGTCTTCAGTTCCTGCTTATTCTTGGGGCATTTTCCCTTCAGTTTTGTCTTCAGCAAGTGAAATGCATGCTCAATCGGATTCAGGTCAGGAGATTGACTTGGCCATTGCATAACATTCCACTTCTTTGCCTTAAAAAAACTCTTTGGTTGCTTTTGCAGTATGCTTCGGGTCATTGTCCATCTGCACTGTGAAGCACCGTCCAGTGAGTTCTGAAGCATTTGGCTGAATATGAGCAGATAATATTGCCTGAAACACTTCAGAATTCATCCTGCTGCTATTGTCAGCAGTCACATCATCAATAAATACAAGAGAACCAGTTCCATTGGCAGCCATACATGCCCACGCCATGACACTACCACCAAAATGCTTCACTGATGAGGTGGTATGCTTTGGATCATGAGCAGTTCCTTTCCTTCTCCATACTCTTCTCTTCCCATCACTCTTGTACAAGTTGATCTTAGTCTCATCTGTCCATAGGACGTTGTTCCAGAACTGTGAAGGCTTTTTTAGATGTTGTTTGGCAAACTCTAATCTTGCCTTCCTATTTTTCAGGCTCACCAATGGTTTACATCTTGTGGTGAACCCTCTGTATTCACTCTGGTGAAGTCTTCTCTTGATTGTTGACTTTGACACACATACACATACCTCCTGGGGAGTGTTCTTGATCTGGCCAACTTATGTGAAGGGTGTTTTCTTCACCAGGGAAATAATTCTTCGGTCATCCACCACAGTTGTTTTCAGTGGTCTTCCGGGTCTTTTGGTGTTGCTGAGCTCACCAGTGCGTTCTTTCTTTTTAAGGATGTTCCAAACAGTTGATTTGGCCACACCTAATGTTTTTGCTATCTCTTTGATGGGTTTGTTTTGTTTTTTCAGCCTAATGATGGCTTGCTTCACTGATAGTGACAGCTCTTTGGATCTCATATTGAGAGTTAACAGCAACAAATGCAAATAGCACACTTGAAATTAACTCTGGACCTTTTATCTGCTCTTTGTAAGTGGGATAATGAGGGAATAACAAACACCTGGCCATTGAACAGCTGAGCAGCTAATTGTCCCATTACTTTTGGTCCCTTAAAAAGTGGGGGGCACATATACAAACTGTTGTAATTCCTACACCGTTCACCTGATTTGGATGTAAATACCCTCAAATTAAAGCTGAAAGTCTGCAGTTAAAGCACATCTTGTTTGTTTCATTTCGAATCCATTGTGGTGGTGTATAGAGCCAAAAAGATTAGTTTTGTGTCCATGTCCCAATATTTATGGACCTGACTGTAGTTGAGCAAATTTTCTTTGCTCTCCTTCCTCTGGATGTAAATGTGAAGTCTGATGATAAATTTGTCCTTGGACTTTAAAACAGTAAGGACCATGTCCTGGTACATTAGCAGCTAATGTTGCCCCCATAGATGCAAAGGATATGGCACTATTGTAGGATCTTATGTTTGTCTTAACATTTTTGTAGTTTGGAAAAGTAGGTTCAGTCATAATGTTTTGTAAATAGATTGGAAATTCTTTTCTTTCTGGAAGTTTGAACTTGCCTTTTTGACAGCAACTAATTGATTGGCCATCTCTGGGTCTCTCCTGTTTAAAATAATAAGCCTCACAAAACTGAGCTTGACTAGTCATGTCCCCACAACTATGAACCTCTACTGCTAAAGACTTGAGTAAAGGACAATTTGCAAAGCATATAGGATTTTGACTTTCATATTCATCAGGTGAAATGTCATGTAATTTTTTTCCTTGTTTTTTCTTGATATATGTGGTATTGGTTTAGGTAAAATGTCATGTAATGTTTCAAGAACAGGTTCTAAATGCTTTGTTTTTTTCGTGCCTTTTTTTGGTATCTCTTTTATTTTTTCAGGTAAAATGTCATCTGATGTTTGAGGAACAGGTTGTAAATGCTTTATTTGCTTGGTGGCTTTTTTTGGCGTATCTTTAATTTTTGCAGCTGATAGTCTTTTTTTGACGTCTTTTCTTCTCTTGTTTGCTCTCGTTAGTAGCCATGTAAATCTGTAAAAGAAAATAATTTATAATTCGTTTAGTTTGAGATGTTAAGTTTGTTTTGTACATTTTTTATTATCAACAGTTTCTTTATATGTGCTTGTAGTTTATTTTAGTAATAGTTTCTTTGTATTGTTAAATAAGTGTATTTTATTTTTTTGGTCTTACTTTCTGTGGTAGGTTGTAATTTTTGCCTTACATGAATAGCACAGGGAAGAAACTGACACTATACCTTCTTCTACATCTAATAGGTAATCAAAATTTATATTATAGTTGTTTTGTCAATTTACTTTTTTGTTGTACTTTTAACTTACAGACATAGTAGAGGGCAAAAATTAGTCTTTGTAATTTTTAGTACAGGGGATTGTCATAATACTATTTTGATCTTTTATTTAAAAGCTTATATGTTCGATCAATTTAAAAAAAAAATTCTTGCGGTGTTACTACTATTTGTTGTACTATTCTATTTTCTGTGTGTGTTTAGGTTTTATGCTTAATATTGTACATTACGACTGGTAATTTAGAATGGCAAATTTTATTTAGTCTATGTTTTGAGACTTTGTGGACTATGGTGTTTTATTTATTTTTTTGGCTAGATTGAAGCTTGGATTTACTGTTAAACATTATTGTCCATGACAGACAAATAAGAGGTAAATCAGAAATGTGTCAGTTATATTTTGGTAAAAGTTATAGGCCCTCATTCAATTGCGATTTGGCCAATTCAATAGTGCTCTAAATAAGCAGATAACATTTTTTTTTTTAAATCAGTTTTTAGTTAGTCAAAATCTTGTTTGTGGATAGAGGTTTACCAACTAAAAACTTCTTTAAAAACATATGTGATGTGCTTATTTAGACCTCTATAAAATTGGCAAAATTGCAATTTAATGAGGGCCATAGTTAGTGATTGTTCTTGGTTTTTTTTTTTATGTTGACATGGATGCAGAACAAACACGTTTATTTAGTTTTCTAATTTTTTACTTGTTATACTGTACCTTGGTTGAAGTGTGATTTCAATCCGAATCTTTGTTGGTCCTCTGTTGAAAGTCTTCGTCCGATGGTCTGGTCCTCTGTTGAAAGTCCTCGTCCGATGGTCTGGTCCTCTGTTGAAAGTCCTCGTCCGATGGTCTGGTCCTCTGTTGAAAGTCCTCGTCCGATGGTCTGGTCCTCTGCTGAAAGTCCTCGTCTGATGTTCTTCACGCAGTGTCTTTTGTAAAAGAAAAATGAAAATGTTATTTGATTTTAATGTATTTGTAATAAATAAAAAATTTAATTATTTTAGTGTATTGTATCTGTTATGGTGAATTTTTCTGATATGCTGTTTTTTGTGCAACCTTTTAAAAATAATTTAAATGTATTTGTATATTATAGTTATTCTTTTTTTATACTGTAATTATTAATGTTTTTCTTACTTTGGATATGATTGCATTGTTTTTAGCATTATCCTGTTTTGTGTCCACCACTTTTGGTATACAAATTTAGACTTCTTTGTAAGGCTTATAGCTTGGTAAACAGTAAATAAGAATATTAATTTACTTTGCTATGTGTTTGTGTGATTTTTGGTACAATCCTATTTTGTGTCTACCACTTTTGCTATGCTTATTTAAGCTTCTTTTTAAGGCTTATAGGTTCTTAAACATTAAAGAAGAATATTAATTTACTTTGCTATTTGTTTGTGTGATTTTTGGTACAATCCTATTTTGTGTCTACCACTTTTGGTATGCTTATTTAGGCTTCTTTGTAAGGCTTATAGGTTCTTAAACATTAAAGAAGAATATTAATTTACTTTGCTATTTGTTTGTGTGATTTTTGGTACAATCCTATTTTGTGTCTACCACTTTTGGTATGCTTATTTAGGCTTCTTTGTAAGGCTTATAGGTTCTTAAACATTAAAGAAGAATATTAATTTACTTTGCTATTTGTTAGTGTGATTTTTGGTACAATCCTATTTTGTGTCTACCACTTTTGGTATGCTTATTTAGGCTTCTTTGTAAGGCTTATAGGTTCTTAAACATTCAAAAAGAATATTAATTTACTTTGCTATTTCTTAGTGTTATTTTTGGTACAATCCTATTTTATGTCTAGCATATGTTGCATACTTGATTTGCTTAATTAGTCTTTTTTATGAAGCTTAAATGTTTTTCTACAGTGCAAATGAATGTTTTTTCAAATTTTTATATTCTGGCTACATTTTTAGTATTATCCTATTTTGTGTTCACCACTTTTTGGTTGCTGCATTTGTTATATTGGCAGCCATTAAACATATATAGTTCCTTTATTTTTTGTACTTGTTATACTTTACCTTGATTGAAGTGTCGAATGACAGAGGGTCCCCTCCTGCCAATCTTAATCCGTCCGGTCTTCTTGTAGTGTCTGTTTAAAAAAGAAAGTGAAATGGTTAATTGTATATTTCTTCTTTTTGATTTAGCAAAGCAAGGTCTTTTTCAGCATGTAATGTTTTTTTCTATCTTACCTCTTCTTTTTTGTTTGTGTTCTTTAAAAGGGATTGTGGTTCACAATGCACGGTGCAAATTCTTGATTGACGCTGTTGATGCAGAGTCTGTTTGAATAGTAAAAAAAAGGAGAAAGATTGAGCTTTAGGGTATATATTGAATTACAATAAATTAATGTCATTTAAATATGCTTCTTTAATTAGTTTCAATTAACATTAGTTTGTTTTCGGGCATACACACATAAATGTGCGTGTAACATATCACTATACATGAATCATATTTTAATAGTTAAAGTTTTTTTTTTAATGTCATTTAAATATACTTGTTTAATTAGTTTGGGTTAAGATTAGTTTGTTGTAGGGGCTATACACATAAATGTGCGTGCCACATGTCACTATACATGAATGACATTTTCATAGTTATTTTTTATTTTTTTTTTGTCCTGTCTTGATAATAAAATGTAATATATTATAGCTTACCTCTCAGTTCTAATTTGCACAACGTAAAGTAGGAAATTAGGAAACAATTCTCTTCTCAAGTAACAGCAGCAGTTAACTATCCAGTCACTGCGTTCATCACCTGAGTAGAAATGTATAATTTTCTGGAAAGTAGGAAGTATTTATAGACTTTGAAGTGCCTCAGACCGTTAGAACGCAATACGCATGAGCTATTTGCATTCCAGCTTACAATTTGCGTTCCATCCGCCATTTTATGCGTAGTAGTTTTCAAAATGGTGGTTAATATCAGTGTAGCAAGTGCCGCATAGTATGTGTTACGTACCTTGTAAAGTTGACTGTAGCGTTGTTTCAGTTTTGCGAGTCACTGTAGTATAGTTACGTCTGTAGCCTTTTTCGTTTTGTTCGGCGGCCATTTTTTCTCTCGCTTAGGTGATTTTTGGCAGTTTAAACTCTTTTTTTTGGACTTAAATGGACGTATAAATTAACTTTCGAGGTGCCTGATGCCTCCCCCCCCTTGCTGTAAGTAAGCTTTTTATGTGTTTGTTGTGTTTATTTCTTCTGTTTCTGATGTTTTCATGCACGCCGTTGTCGGACGGTTTTGAGAGGGTTCCCGTAGCAATTGAATAGCAACCGTGGTTTTCTTGCGGCCGAAACTCTTGCGGCCGTTTAAGATCAAAGGCTTTCCTGCGGCGCGTGGGGCCGGAAGGGATAACAAGGCGCCGGCCGCAAGCCTGCCGGAGCCACCGGCCGGAAGGGAATAGAATAGGCAAATAGCCTGCGGCCGGTCCTTGCGGCCCCGCATCTCCTACGGCCGATAATAGAATGAGGCCCTAGGTAATTATATTGCTTCTGCTCTGTAGGTCTTAAACCTGAGTGTGCTATTCATGGGGTAATCACTGAGTATTAATATCACATATATTGCATAAAATAGACATTGGATTGTTTATCCAAGTGTGATAAGACTTTATGCTCTGCTTATCATCTTTATCTTGAACAAACCAAATATTGTCAACCAAGTTTAATAAGATTATACACTGCTTATTGATTGATATATTGAACTAATAAAATATAGATTGTCTTAAAATAGATTGTTATCCAATCAGTTAGGGATTGTAATGTTCCTAGATTGAATTAACAAGTATATAATGTTCTCAGATAATTTGCTAACACAACTTGAGAAGATTTTATACACTTCTTATTGATTTCTATATTGTACTAACAGAATATAAAATGTGTTAAAACTAATTGTTATCCAATCATTCACAAGATATTGTAATAATCATCTAATAGATTTTATATTGTCATCTATCGAAAAATCAAATATTACATCCAATTGTTGATTCCTGATTTTACTATTGTACGAATAAAAGCCATACTGAAACAAAGCATATACTTATCTATATATTGATTATTGAACTCAATAAACTTTATTAAATCAATATGTTTGTAATATTTGTGTCATATCAAATTGTATGACAGGTGTCTGGCAATTTATTTAGCTTTGATCCCCTCTCTAGATAGGGCAAGATGGAGGGTTTATCAAGGGATGTTAGTAATTCATGTTGTCAAGACATCTGGAGAGTTTATGTAGCCAAGAGTCGAGAAAACAATGAAGATGGCATCCAGCTAATCAACATGGCCGACCACATACAAATATTGCAATTGTAATTGGAAATTGATTATTTTTCTACTCAGAAGGCCCACAATTAGGGCCTGGCAGGTCCAAACATCAGTATGAACGGTAATAAGTCCCACTAGAGCTGGTAAGGCCCTGATAACATAAAGTAGAGCCTGTGAGCCACACTTTACTGTGTTCATTACATCAACTATATTGCCACCATACATCAATAAAAGCACATGCTTTTTAACAAAAAAAACATGACAGTAACTATATGAACGCAATGTCCAGCAGAGTAAAACATCTCAATTTAGGGATTTGAAGCTTGCAGAAAAGGATATATATATATATATATATATATATATATATATATATATGTATATATATATATATATATATATATATATATATATATATACTGTGGATATAAAAAGTCTACACACCCCGGTTAAAATGTCAGGTACAAAAGAATTTCCAAGGCATTAGATATACCATGGAACACAGTGAAGAGAAAATATGGCACAACAGTGACATTACCAAGAACTGGAGCTCCCTCCAAAATTGATGAAAAGATGAGAAGAAAACTAGTCTGGGAGGCTACCAAGAGGCCTACAGAAACATCAAAGGAGCTTCAGGAATATCTGGCAAGTACTGGCTGTGTAGTACATGTGACAACAATCTCCCGTATTCTTCATATGTCTGGGCTATGGGGTAGAGTGGCAAGATGAAAGCCTTTTCTTACGAAGAAAAATATCCAAGCCATTCTACATTTTGCAAAAACACATCTGAAGTCTCCCAAAAGCATGTGGGAAAAGGTGTTATGGTCTGATGAAACCAAGGTTGAACCTTTTGGCCATAATTCCAAAAGATATGTTTGGCGTAAAAACAACACTGCACATCACCAAAAGAACATCATACCCACAGTGAAGCATGGTGGTGGCAGCATCATGCTTTGGGGCTATTTTTCTTCAGCCGGGAATTGGGGCCTTAGTTAAGATAGAGGGAATTATGAACAGTTCCAAATACCAGTCAATATTGGCACAAAACCTTCAGGCTTCTGCTAGAAATCTGAACATGAAGAGGAACTTCATCTTTCAGCATGACAACGACCCAAAGCATACATCCAAATCAATAAAGAAATGGCTTCACCAGAAGAAGATTAAAGTTTTGGAATGGCCCAGCCAGAGCCCACACCTGAATCCGATTGAAAATCTGTGGGGTGATCTGAAGAGGGCTGTGCACAGGAGATGCCCTCGCAATCTGACAGATTTGAAGTGTTTTTGCAAAGAAGTGTGGGCAAATCTTGCCAAGTCAAAATGTGCCATGCTGAGTGCTGTAATAAAATCAAAAGGTGCTTCAACAAAGTATTACCGTATATACTCGAGTATAAGCCGAGTTTTTCATCCCATTTTAAGGCAAAAAAGGGCCCCTTCGGCTTATACTCGAGTCATGGGGGTTTGAGGATGAGGGGGGGGGTTGAGGAGGGGGTTGAGGATGGGGGGGGTTAAGGAGGAAGGTTGAGGAGGGGGTTGAGGATGGGGGGGTTGAGGAGGGAGGTTGAGGAGGGGGTTGAGGAGGGGGGTTGAGGAGGGAGGTTGAGGATGAGGAGGGAGGATGAGGAGGGAGGATGAGGAGGGAGGTTGAGGATGAGGAGGGAGGTTGAGGATGAGGAGGAGGGGTTGAGGAGGGGGCTTGAGGATGGGGGTTGAGGAGAGAGGATAAGAATGGGGGGGTTGAGGATGTGGGGTTGAGGAGGGAGGTTGAGGAGGGGGTTGAGGAGGGGGGATGGGGTTGAGGGGGGGTTAAGGTTGAGGAAGGTTGAGGTTGAGGAGGGTTGAGGTTGAGGAGGGGGTTGAGGAGGGAGGATGAGGATGGGGGCTCGAGGAGGGGGTTGAGGATGGCGGGGTTGAGGAAGAAGGTTGAGGAAGGGGTTGAGGATGGTGGGGTTGAAGAGGGAGGTTGAGGATGAGGAGGGAGGTTGAGTATGAGGAGGAGGGGTTGAGGAGCGGGGTTGAGGTTGAGGAGGGGGGGTTGAGGATGGGGGTTGAGGAGAGAGGATGAGGATGGGGGGGTTGAGGAGGGGGGTTGAGGTTGTGGGGTTGAGGAGGGAGGATGAGGAGGGAAGTTGAGGAGGGGGTTGAGGATGAGGAGGGAGATTGAGGAGGGGGTTGAGGATGAGGAGGGAGGTCGAGGATGAGGAGGGAGGTTGAGGAGGGAGGTTGAGGATGAGGAGGAAGGTTGAGGATGAGGAGGGAGGTTGAGGATGAGGAGGGAGGTTAAGGATGAGGAGGGAGGTTGGGGAGTGTGGTTGAGGAGGGTGATAAGGGAGGGAGGAAAAGACACAGGGAAGGGAGAGGTTGGAAGAGACACAGGGAAGGGAGAGGGGAGAAGAGACACAGGGAAGGGAGAGGGAAGAAGAGACACGGAGAGAGAGAGGGGCACAGAGGGCACAAGAGGGACACAGGGGGCAGCACATTTCCCACCCTCGGCTTATACTCGAGTCACTCATTTTACCCAGTATTTTGTGGTAAAATGGTTGCCTCAGCTTATACTCGGTCGGCTTATACTCGAGTATATACGGTAGTTTAAGGGTGTGCATACTTATGCAACCATATTATTTTATTTTTATATTTTTTCTTCCCTCTACCTAAAAGATTTCAGTTTGTTTTTCAATTGAGTTGTACAGTTTATAGGTCACATTAAAGTTGGAAAAAGTTCTGAAATGATTTATCTTTGTCTCATTTTTTTACAGCACAGAAACCTGCCATTTTAGCAGGGGTGTGTAGACTTTTTATATCCACTGTATATATATATATATATATATATATATATATATATATATATATATATACATACATTTTGTTTTTTTTTCACTGTATGAAGGAGCAAAAGGTTGACTCCTTTACGCCTTCCGCATCTATTCTCCACCAACCCTATCAGGAAATTGGCGTTGCATAGTGATGTCTCTGTTCAGATGAACAATTGCATTCTTTATCTTACATTCTGACTAGTTTTTTCCCCCTGCCAAGCACAAATAAAAGGTATATGCAGAATATTATTTTCAAAGTCAAATTTTTCATGGAACGGTTCTATGTGTACCTTGAAAATGTGAATTGATACTGAATATAGAAGCATAATAATTTTGATTAACCACTCAGACTAATATTTGCAATGCATTGACTATTTTATTTCCATTAATATTTCAATATAAATCTGTTAAAATTGCCTCTGAGCATGTTTTTGAAATCCCAAATGGATTGCAAATATTAGTGGATATGTAAACAGTCAGTCAAATACAGTATATTAATTTTTTTTTTTTTTTTATTGCTCTGTTTGTGCATACAAGCTGAGTAATGAAAACAAACATTAGGGCTTATTTTATGACTGACCCTCCCTGACCTCAATCCTACTTGTAGCTTTTATAACCATATTATCCACTCCTATGTCAAGAGGTAGATTATGTAGTTGCCTAATATTTTAGTAATAAAATATTTTAAGATTGCAATTTACTACCTCAACATTTTATTGTTTGTTATTTCCATTTGCTGCATCCTTGTAAAAAGGAAAATATTAGCATTGTATTAATTAATTAATTAGTTTAATTATGTTGTTTATTTATTATTATTATTATTATTATTATTATTATTATCAACACAATGATTTTTTTTTTACTGAAGACAGAAAGTGTTTTTTGCCTAGCTTGATCTCTTAAAATGGATCTTGGGTGTAGATATGATCTCTATTCAGTTCTGCTAATAGTTTTCCATAATGCTGTAAAATTTATAGGAGTATTAACCAAAGTTTCTCAGTAGACTAATGAGGTAAGCAAATAAATCAATGGATGCTCACACTGAAGAAAAATGCTTACAACAGTTAATACATTATTATTATTATTATGTTAATAAATTATATTATTATGTAATTATTAGTTTTTATTTTCTCAAAACATTTCCCATTATTACTATTATTTCATTATTACCTTTTAGGTAAAACATTAAAGGTAGATAGAATGAGCAAACCAAATGGGCATAATGTTTTTTGTTGTTGTTGTTTAGTCCTTCAGTTGTGTCTGACTCTAGGTGACCAGATGGTCACAGCATGCCAGGCATATCTGTCTGTGTTTCTGGTTGTGCTCATCCATGTGGTTGTCTTAGCAAAGATACTGAAGTTGGTTGCAAGTTCCTTCTACAGTGGGCTGTGTTTTTTTGACCTCTCTGACATGACCAGCCCATCTTGGGTGACCATACATGATATAGCTCACAGAGTCATTGAGATATACAAGCCCCTTCACCACGACAAGGTATTGATCCAGAAGGGTTCTTAGTTGCATTTAAATATTAGGGGAGAAATTACTAGTGCATCTAATGCCTTGATTTACTATACACTATTTTCTATGTGGAACAACAGGTATCAGTTCTTCTCATCTCAGGTAAGAATTTGCTTACTAAATACACCCCTTATGTGTATGTATAAGAGCCTCTCTAGGAGTGTATATTATTTAAACAGCTTTTCCGTGTCCTTTTAAGAATAACACAATACAAACTGTAAGAAAATAATAGTAATAGTAGTGACACAGAAAATGAATTGTGACCAATAGCATTTATAATGTGACATATTGTGCTATTATTCAATGCTCTTAGATTTGCAGATTACCCTGGACTGCTGTTTAACATGTGCTGATGCTTCTCTATAAAAAGACAATTCATCTCTGGGCACGTATTCTAGTAAAAATATTGCTGGAAAATAAACATATTCATGTTAATAATTCATTTGAAGCAGGTGTTCTGTTATTTGAAGGCAAGTTATCAAATCAGAACATGTAGTGATATTTACTGACATCAGTCAGCTTCAAAAAAAGGCCAATATCAGACTTGTCAGTAATAATAATAATATGACATATTAGAGCTTGCTGTACACCGAGAGAAGGACCAATGAATCTCAAGATTAAAGAATGAGCAATCACATACAAATAAAATTCGCCCTTTCTAGGTATAAAATATTTAGGAAGACTCTGCTCCTTCACCTCAGTTTTATTAACCTTTCCCGGCTCCTTGAAACTTTGCACGTCACAGCCTGTTCATTTAAACCTTGCAGTTATTTCAGATTTTGTGCATTTAATCTAAGTTTAAAGCTACACTGTATTTTAAAAAAACTGATAGGTTTGTGAAGTATTAATATTAACAGTTATCCAAAAATAGACACTCCCAATACAGTACATAGTTGACAATGAAGTGTGGGGGGTGATAAACGGTTAATGTGTAAATAAACCTAATAATACACCAGAGAAAGCACACTAGAACCAACCGGTGTTAGCCCATACACTCCAGATAATGTAGGAGGATTCAGGTAAAAGTAGCAATTTAGCCAACTAGTTTGAAGAAACACCTTGAATATAATAATATGACACAATCCTTCTGGGTGATCAGTAGTTAGTCAAAATGGATTTACCAATGATAAGGTCCCAATATATAAAACAACTTTCATTATGTAAAAATAATGGAATTATAATTTGGTGATTAAAAAGATATATATAAACTCAACCAGCTGTCTTGTGCTGACTAAGGGACCTATTTAATTGCAAAACCGTAATTACCTTCAAACTGAATTTTTGGCTACGGATCATCAACATTTTTCTAGACATGTAGATGTAGTCACTAACCCGTAATTACATGCTCACAGCCCCAACACGCAAACCATGAACCTATACCTAGTATTTCCTGATCATGCTAAGCAAGCCCGTAAGTTACAATTTAGACAAAGCCAATAGTAAATGAGACTGTCATCATGACGTCAGTAAAACATGGAGTTTAAACTACAATCAATTAGTGTTTAGAAGTACAATTTGAAATTGGACTCGCAATCCAGAAATGTAGAAATCAATACTAATCAATAAAGCAACTGTTCTAGTCCATGCCGGTTCCATGATATGTATCACTCCTTGATTCTGGGTATCGATATAAAACAGAAATAAAATGCTAAATAAAATATTTTTTTAATGCAGATTTGCGAGCTTGAGACTGTTGTGTAATTAATTCTAATGTATTTCATTGCTTTCCCAGTAATTTTAAGTACAATAGTGTGTGACACAAAATAACTTTTAACTGTTTTGTGCTGTTTTCTTTTATGTTTATGTATAGTTATTTGTTTACATTTATGATCTGTATGTATACAAATTAGAGATGTCGCGGACAGTTCGCCCGCGGACTATTCGCGGCGATTTTGGCATGTTCGCGTTCGCAGCGGACGGCGAACACATGCGCTTTTCGGTTCGCCCCCTATACTTTATCACTGAGGAAACTTTGACCCTGCACCTCACAGTCAGCAGACACATTCCAGCCAATCAGCAGCATACACTTCCTTCCAGCGCCTTCCATCTGAAGGACAGCATCCATTTTAGAATAATTCTGAAGCTGCAATCGTTGTGAGAGGACAGATAGTGTAGCTGCTGGAGATTTAATAGGGAAATAGATAGCCAGGCTGTGTATTTAGCTTCCACTACAGACCTGAAGGACTCATCTGATATCTGCTGCAAGGACAGCAACCCAAAAAGCCCTTTTTAGGGCTAAAACATAATTTATTTTATTTTATAATTTTTTTCTGTGTAATCTAATTGCATATGCCTGCCTGCCAGCGTGTGTTTGTGACAGGCTAACACCTAACAGCTTATATTGTGCTTATTTTCGCTACTCATACCTGGTGGTGTACCATACAGTGAAAACAACCATTTTCAGTTGCCTGCCTGTGTCAGGCTCACAGCTAATATTCTGCTCTGTTTCACCAGTCATAGTTGGTGTACCATACATTGAAAAAAAACAACCATTTTTTCCTTTAATCTAATTTCAGTTGCCTGCCTGTGTCAGGCTCACAGCTTATATTGTGCTCAGTGAAATAAAACAACACTTTTTTGACTGTAATAGATTGAATAGCAATTGCCTGCCTACAGACGTGTGTGTGAGGCCTACAGTGCCTATTCTACCAACTTTTGCCAGTGCACAGTGACACTCATATCTGGTAGCACCTTAGATTGCACCCGCAGTGCCCCAAATTTGAAGTAGGAGGTCCGACCAAGCATCTTTTTCCATCTCCCTGTTCCAAAAATCGATGCCATATACACGTCCCCTAATAGTGGACGTAACAGGGATTAAACCGATAGGAATAGTACTACTTAACAGTACACACCTTATAATAACGCAGACAGAGGCAACGCAGAGAGAGGAGTCTGAAGAAGAGGAGTCAGAGGAGGAAGGTGGCTTTGAGGAGGTGGAAGACCAAACACAGCAGGCGTCCCAGGGGGCTTGTTGTCACCTTTCGGGGACCCTTGGTGGCTGGGTGGAGGAAGAGACCTTCAATGACATCAGTGAGGACAAGGAACGGGACATGGTTAGCTTGGTATCCAACCTTGTGCAAATGGGGAGTTAGCGGTTGTGCAAATGGACTGTTTGCAGTGGTTTGCGGTGCATTAAACGGGGAGATTGGTCTGTTACTGTGAAGCTGGTGTAACCCTTACACTACCTGATCGATACAACATCCTACCTGATGTTTTAAAGCATGTTATTCCAAACAATTTAGGAATGTTAGGTGATTTATGCCCTTTATGGCTTAAAACCAGACTCTGCATCAACTATGTAATTTTCTGTGGGAGTTTTGCCATGGATCCCCCTCCGGCATGCCACAGTCCAGGTGTTAGTCCCCTTGAAACAGCTTTCCCATCACTATTGTGGCCAGAAATTTGATGTTCGCGACATCACTAATGTTGATCTTTAAATGTGTATTATCTAAAATCACTAAACATATAGGAAATATGCTAAATAATTGTTAAAAAAACAGCTGCAGCTTATTGATCTCATAAGGAAACTAAGAACATTTCTGCCCCCTCTTACACTCATTTGAGCATTCAGTAATCACTGATAGAGCCAATACTGAGACCAGACCCGCTTCTGTGCAAGTGGGTGTCAAAATTGCTATACATCCACTTAGCCTCTGGTTGCTACCACTCGAAGGTGCATCAATGCTATGACTGCATATCTATTAAGTGCCTTTTAACCTTGAAAAGTTATTGACCTTGATTTTTGCCTCTGACCCTGTCCTGTACCACTCTTTAGTCCTACCAGCCAGTGGGTTGCATTCTAACCCTATCTCAGGGGATTGTACGTTTTATAAGATGCAAGTCTATTTTTCTCCGTTTACATTTTTATTTGAAAAAAATATGATGTTGATCTACTAAAATGTAAATGCAATATTGTAATAATGCAAGATAGTAGTGATATACTGAAAGAGTTGTGCACTCATTTAATAACCTCTCGGCTGAAGTGGTAATAGTTGCATGCAAAAGTGAAATATATTTATGTGTATAAAAATAATTGATATTAAATATTATATGTTAAAGAGTGTTAATTAATTGCAAATATGAAATTGTGGTTCTTTCGCTAAAATACAGTAAGATGATTCAAATATTTCTAGGAATGACATAAATCTACTTTAAGAGTGGCATAAGATCTGAATCTTTAAATCACCCAAAAAAATTGGCACTTCTTATCTGCTGCTAAATTTTATGTTTCTATGTCTTTTTTTCCTTTTACCGTTTAAAGGCCAATTTTCACATTTATAATAGTTTGTAGAGTGAGAACTTTCCCAGTAAGGTTCAGGATGAACATTTTAAGCTTTTCAAAATCAAAGTAGTCCATTTATTATATTGTGCACTTAAATCTATTAAATAAAGCACATCTCTCAGGGTGAAATTGTAAAAATGTATAAAAGCTCAGAAAAAGCTACCAAAATGGTCTTTGCAGTTTCAAGAGAAATAAATATATGGGTTATTATTTATTGACTTGCCACTAAGTATCTTAAGTTGTATATGCCTATAGTCAAGGCAAGTTTGGCTAAGTGAAAGCATATTTATGTGACACTCAAGTGTCTAAAGTTTCAATGCAAAATGAAACAATAATTTTGTATATGCTGTGTTTAAAAAGGTACTATACTCTCATTGTTCAAATAATGACGTTTCTATATAATGGGCGTATAAAATGAACATAATTTTTTTCACATCCAGAACTATTTAAATGGGATTTAATAGAAGACATTTATGAACAACACACTGAAATATAACAAAAGCTACAGAAGATGTACTTACATTTAACAAAATCCATGAATTTAAAAAGAATTTGAAGAGGAGATTCACAAGAGCTAAGAATTGGCATTATAATGTTGTAGATGAAAAGTATATTCAACCTTTCTTTCATAATAAGTATAATACAATAACCGGAGACCTTGGATTGAAGTTAGCGAGGAGAATAAGTGCATAATTATGACTTTGCAGAAGTAGTAGTTGTTAAAGGGACATGGAATCACCAGTACTGCTCTACATCATCAAATAGAGCACTGAAAGCCAAGTGAAAAAAAAAAGCTTTGCATTTTTAAATCAATATTTCATTATTTTTTAAGAGTTTTTGATATAACCCAGTCAAAACTCCAACAGTTCCAACTAACTTGACTTGACAGGTTCTACAAGGACCAAAAATCACAAGCACCTTCATATAGAAATACACTCTGTGTGATGCAACTAAAGCATGCCAGATTATTCCATTTGGTCCTTTAGATATAACAGAGAGGGTTTTTAGAGATAAGATTTGGCTGCCGGAGCCGGCCAAATGCTAGGAGGGAAGAGAAGGCATGGAGGGGGAAGCGGGAGATGGTGAGAGAGATGTGGAAGCACCAAGAACACTAAGGGGGAAGTGAGGAAGGGAGGCAAAGGAAGCGCCATGTTAAGAACATGGGAAAACTGCTTAAAGACAACACAATCAAGATAGATATGTGCAATTTGTTGTAAGACCCAGTAGTGGCGAAGCAAGAGAATGGAGGGCTATGTTGCAAAAAAATCATTTAGACCCCACTGTGGAGGAATTGTAAATTATTCTTGACCCCCTGATCCCCATCTCATTCAGTGCCCCTCCCCGAGAACCCATCGCATAACAGCCTTCCCTTCCTAAGGTCCGTTCCTATAACAGCACCTCTCTCCAAGACCCACTCCCATAGCAGCTCCATCCTAAAATCCCTTTCTATAGCTGCTCCTCCTCCCCTAGTGACTCCCTTCCCTTTTGCTAGTGCAAAGCTCCTCTTCCTTGAGCACTGCTCCAGGGCGTACAAGCATTTCTTTCCAACAACATCCTTCACAGGGTGGGGAGCTGGAAGGGCTAAGAGGGTACAGGATAGCCAGTGGGGCCGTACAGTACACTACAGAAATATATATATATATATATATATATATATATATATATATAAATATATATATATATCCACACATCTCCAGCATACTGAAGTGCTTGATACTGCCACCTCTTGGGGCTTCAGCAGAAATGCTCTTTTTTCAACAGGCATGGACCAATTTTAGGCAGGGGAGTTCATCCATGGAGGCACAGGGAGGGTCCAGGGGGGCTGTGCAGTGTTGGGTCAGGGTGGGGGCCCCTAGTCTACAGGGGAAAAAAATACACATTACTGGGCCCTCCCAGAGGAGGGCCCCAGTGTATTGTACCATCTGCATCACTGGTAGCTTCGCCCCTGGCCCCCATATTACTGGGTCCTAAGTGTTAGATATTTTTGCGTAGTCTATCTATCTCTCTCTCTCTCTCTCTCTCTCTCTCTACTGTATATATATATATATATATATATATATATATATATATATATATATATATCTTAATAACACCTATAAATAGTTTTATTTTACAAAAAATATTTTGTAGAAGTTTAGTTCTGCAAAAGAGCATATTAAACATTTATGTATTTATTAGGCATATCCCGTTTAGACATAATATTTTATTCTTATTAGCGAACGTTTCAAGCATCTTTCTTTTTTGTATATGAATCTTATGGAAAAAGCAGTTTTTTTTATTTCAATTTACTTATGGTAGAAATATATACATTGCTATTTAGTGACATAGGAGATTCCAGTTCTAAGCTTTGTATTGTAGCTTAATAATACACAGAAGGTTAAATTAATGTTATATTAAAATGCTTGAAATGTGGGTAACAAAAACGCTTTCAGTTGCTGATCTCACCATACAATACAGTTTAATTAATTTGTCAGTACAAAACATTCTTGAGAAGAAAAAGCTTTATAATGTTTCTTTTTTAGTCTCCATAATTGCTACTTTCTCATATGTATTTTGCTTTCAATCTTTCTCCAGGTAGGAAATTATAATGCGACTGCTTTACTTACAATCAAGAAATAATAATGGTACCAGGAAAGGAAGTATTATAGAAAGAATAGTAAAAACTAGGCACAAACAAACAACATTCACTTGATATCTACATTGGAAATGCTGGAATAATATTTCATAAAGGATATTTAAATAATACTTCTAAACAGGACAAAAGTTAAAATCATCTGCAGTAATGTGTGGCTATCAATATGGTACTGAAAAGTTGCTCAATAACAATTTGTTAAGAAAACCTGCACTTGTTTGTGAATATGTAACATATTAACAGCATTAGCAGCTATGTAAAAATTTGGGGGAAATCAGAATTTTTAATACTATGTTGATGAGGAGAGTAGGGATTTTTATGTTTATTACATCACCTCCTAAAAGGTGTATTATTATTTTTATTATTATCCATTATTTGTAATGCACCAACATATTCCGTATCACGTTGCACAAGAATGGGGGGCCCTTTTATTGAGTTTAAAATCAAACATACATAGTGCTTTCTCCAAAAGCACCAAAAGATTTAAAACTCACAAACTTACAATCTAAAGTGGATCATGAGGAGTAGAGATAGAAGGAACAAGGAGAGGTCAGAATTGGATCAGCCTAAAATTGACACCACGTCCCTTTCCCCTCAAAGGCCATAATCAAGCTGATTGCATCAGGAAATCCAAGCAGTGCACTCTAGAAATATAAAGACTAATTCAATTGAGGCATTCGGTAGATCCGGGCTCGCAAATGGAACCCGTAACTTCTTTTACTATTCAATTAACTTCTTTTTGCGGGCTCCGATTGAATTACGGGCTCCGAGCTGGGATTTATTGCGATACATTGCGATTTGTCAAATCGCAAGTTAATGTTCTCCAAGCCTTTGATCTTTTACGGCTGCAAGACTTCCGAAAGCTAAAATCGCAAATCACTTTTCGATTGCTCTGATTCCCCCTTGCTAACCACTCCGTCAAGTCCACAAGTGGCAAAAGTTGAACCACCATCCGACCTTTGCGCGCTGCAGAAGAGAGTGCTGTCATCAAGGCGGCGAGAACTGCGTCCAGATGACGCTATGCGCTCCAGCCTGCATCCCATCTGTTTAAGAGGCCCCCATCTCCTATTTACTGGACCTACTTGGAAAGGTAAGGGTATGACAGTGTGCCATATGGGCCAGGCATTGTGTGCATGTGTCACTAGGAGCATGTTGCATTGCATGTTTATCATGTATGTAACCTCCAACAAGCAGGTCCAGTAGATATGAGATGGGGCAGATGGGATGCAGGCTGGAGCGCAGAGCGTTATCAGTGCGCAGTTCTCAGCTCCCTGATGACGTCTCGCTGGTCTCCAGTGCGCAAAAGACGTGCCACCACACTCTACTGTACTTTTATTAAAAGGAAAAGAGATGTCAGGTCTTAGAATTAATAACACAATATTCTCAAGCTCGCAAATCGGCCCAACAAAATACTTCATTTGATGTTCAATTTCCGTGTTATATCGATCCTGGCAATCAATGTGTTAATACATATAATCAAATTTGCATGTAATAGAATATAATATTTACGGCTTTATCAATATTGCATTATATCTGGAATGTGGATCCAATCATAACTCATACATAGCCTGTAGGACTTTGAAATCCAACCTCCATTTTTCATTGAAGTCCTATGGGCTTGAACATGACGCAAGGCCATAACTCGCGGTTAGAAACAGCCAATGGAATTTGGGTCCGATCGTGACTTGTGGTTCAAGCCCATAGGACTTCAATGAAAAATGGAGGTTTGATTTCAAAGTCATACGGGCTTGAACCACGAGTCACGATCAGATCCACATTACATTGCCTGTTTCTAACTGCAAGTTACGGCCTTGCGTCAGCGATCATGTTCAAGCAAAAGTAAAAACCGTTGAAACATTGAAACTAACAGGAAGTGCGCACAAACCACAAACATGTCTGAATATTTAATTGGCTGATAATATGACCCGTACATCTATATTACCAGTATGACCCGTACATCTATATTACTGATTGATGGCTTGCAGAGGCAAAGCACTGATCAGTCAGACCTTTAAATCACTTGTTGTCTGCTATGAGAGCACCATTTGAGAAAAGAAAAAACACACTGCTACATTATCCTCTTTCAGACTCAAAGAAAACAATGCTTTCAATGTGACTTTAATTATGCTCCTAGAATCCAAGATTTCAAGCATACATGTTTTTGGGGAGTTGCTTAAGCTTAAGGTGAGCAATAGAAAATATAAGCCAACCACTAAACAAAATCCAAGAATACACTTTGCATGTCTAAAATAGGTGAGAAAGTCTGCTTCCAGCTTAAAATACCATCACAGACAGTTGGGGAGATTTAATGGAGACAGTCATTTGTTTTTGTTCCAAATAGATTAGAAATCTTGGATCGATGGGAAGAACTGTGTATTTGCAGTTAAGTCTACTGACTATAGAACTATACAGAAGAACTCCCATAACAGTTCAAGATCAGATTTCCCATGACACAATCAGAGTCAGCTGAATTTAGGATTTTCTAAAAAATATTTTATTCTCATAATTTACATCATTTTAATACTTAATTTGTTTATGTACACAAATGATGATGTTATGTCAAATTACAGTCATCCTGTAACCAGTGAAATTCACAAATGTTGTTTATTAACTGCACAAAACTCAACAGATCTCTGGTTTCTGAATTGGTTTTATTCTTTTTTTTAACTTTAATATCTTTATTAGGTATCTAAGAAGATGAAGTACCTTTACTACAGGGCTATTCTGCGGCTTCACACAAGCTGCTTCTCTGTGATATTGGCAACAAGTCCCTTGAGGACACAATGAAGAATGCTGAGGTTAGAGCCTCATAAAATCAATGATATATGAATGAATTCGGTGGGTCTGGTGCAGTGCAAGGAGATAGAACAAAGTGGATTTGCAGTGAAATATAGGCTGTTTATTTAGCCATTAATAAATCACAAACATTGACTGTGGAGATGCATCTTGGACTTACAAACAAATCAAAAATACTGAAAGGTGCAAACAGAACAGAGAATGGGAACAATACTACATATTGCAAAATGGAAAAGTGCACACAGAGCAATATAATATTCGTGATGAGAGGAAGCATGTCAGGTTCACACCGTTAGCTCTGGTTTTGTTGGAAAACAGATACAGTTTATTTATAGGGAAATTAGACATATGCCAAGGTGCTCCTCACTCACAAGGAGCCTCATTCAATTTGAAGCCGGTATATAGGCTGTATGTCTGTGGGCCTGCTGCGGGCTCGCAGTCTGCTACAATTCTGGTGAACAAGCCCGCAAGATAAGGGAAAAAAGTCGAAACCGTAAACCATGCACTTGTACGTAGCATTTCAGGGTTGAAATATGATCAGTTAAGCAAGACTGTACCTACCCATTTAGAAACAGCCTAAAGAAAATGAGACTGTCCTTATTAGGTCAGTAAAACATGGAGGATACATGTCAATCAATTAGCGTTCGGAAGTCTGATATGCGATCGGACTCGCAAAACCGCAAAATACAAAATAATAAAAATGATACGGTTCTAGTCCATGTGGGTGACCTGATATGTATTAACTCATTGATTTCTGAAATTGATATAACCCCAAAATGAAACATAAAATAATATGATTTTTATTGCCTATTTGCGAACTTGAGACTGTTGTGCAAATAAATCTAATGTCTTGCGTCGCTTTCCCCATCATTTACAGTGCAGCATTGATTTTTTATTTGTTTTTACAGTGCTACGGATATGTCTTTAACCCTTTTGAGTGTCCTCTCGTAGGATTTTCTTCTACATTTGCCATTTACGGGTGTGAAAACATTTGCGGGCTTTAGGAATTGTAGCAATTGAAAAGCGATTTGCGATTGTAACTCTTGCGGATGTAAAAGATCAAAGGCTTAGATGGAGTGTAAGTTACGGTTGTAACAACCTCAAGGATTTCAAGCCCGTAACACGTAGCCCATTTGCAGCTCACAAAAAAAACGCCTATTAAATAGCAATTTCACTTATGGCCTCCATTACGGCTACTGTAACTTACAATTGCTCAATTGAATGAGGCCCATGGTGCCTATCTGACTGATCATATAATGCAATTTTACTTTACACTTCCTCTTTTTGTATATTCTTTCTGGTACAAAAAGGACAAAACAGCTGTTTGTGTGAAAGATAATTGAACCATAGGTTGGGTGAAAATAATTCAATGGGCTTCCCTGTAGAGTCATGTCTTCAGTAATATAAATATGTCCATCAATGTGCAGCTTGGACACTGCTTTGCACCCACTAAAGCCTGAAACAGAATTTACTGCAGATGAAAGCCCTTAGACCTGAGGATATACCTATGCTTATCACAGTGATGCTTACATTTTTTAATCGTGACTCCACCACTAAAACTCTATTCCACTTATCTACTCCCCTAGTAGTTTCTCATATTGTTCCTAAATCTCCAAATTCCAGCTCCATGGGGTATTTAGGGGGCTCAAATAGGGTAGCAGTCATAGGTGGAAGTGGTTTCTTAATTTTGTTTGCTCTGAACAATAAAGCCTCAAATCTGACACAATTAAGATATTAGCTCCTTCATAATGTACCGTACATGATGATCAGAGGCGTTTTTATGCCTTTATGGGGGGCTGAAGATACCGGGAGGCTTATGAAAATTGCAAGCACTCTGAGAGCCTTCCATGTAAAGATCAGCAAGATTGGATATCATTCCAGGAGGCATGTGATAGAGATTCAGAAAATAGTGATGAGCTAGGCATTGGGGGTTTAAGATATTACAGACATTTCATACACTTGGATGGCATAGATTTAACATGTGATAGTTTGGTAATGCCCTGCAAGTGAACTTCACTCATGTTTTTGCTTACTGGAGAGGTCTATATCTTGTGATGGTAAAAATAATTCTTTTTTTATCTTTGTATTTATACAGTTTTTAGCACATATTTGCCAATAAGTGAATAGAAGTGAGTTCAAATAGCGGAAACGCGCATCTTGGACAGATATACATCATTCACATCAGTAAAAGGTCAATCCTACCCATCGATCAAAACCAGTTTGTTGTTCACTTGGACCTGGGTAGTATGAGTCACTGAGGAACTAGTAGTCAAAGCAGACCCATTCTCAATCAAAACAAACCATTACTATGTGTACCAAAGAGAGCATAATCTTTATTTAAAGCTTTGGATATTTCATACAGTCTCAGAACCATAAAATAGGGAGGTGATTTGCATAAGCAAACAGGATTTTGCAAGTTTGAGGATTTCAAATTACTCCCTCCAGTCATCCTTTGTCAAATCAAAATCCTTTCTGTTAAGCTTGCTGATGATTGGCTCTGTGGACCAGCCCTTACCCAATCATGACAGTTTATCCTGAAGGGGGATTGGTCCTAAACTGAAGTATAGGAAGCTTGGAGAGAAGACTTTGGGCTACTCCCTAGCTTGTGAAGCCAGGATGTCTGCAACCACTATATAGGGTCCTTGGTCAGCTGGATATTCTGATTAATCTGCCCTATAGCCCCATACACAACTGCTGTAGAGCCCATACCTCTCTATCCCCAACAAACAAAGGTATCGTCGTAGTGCCCAGGAAGGAGGATGTGTCGACTTGTAGGGGCAAGGGGATAGGTGGTTCAGGGAAACAGGGATAGCAAGGTCTTGTCCTGGGAAGGGACCAGGGCTCCAGGGTTACAAGGAAAGGGGAGGGCAGTATAGCTAATTACACATTTTCGCTGTTCCATTCATAAATATATGAAAGGACTAGTGTATAAGCGAGTGGGAGGTCTATGCTAGACTCCATCCATAAGTCAAATGCGAATTAGCGATTATCCACAGACAAAGGATCACAGGGGTATCAACTGCAAACACTTGAAACCCGGTGGAGGGGGGAGAGTATAATGGGTTTTTTTTTCAGACCGCCCAGTAACAACTCGCTCAGTACACAAAAATACACACATATATATATATATTTTTTTCTTTTCTTTTATATATATATATATATATATATATATATATTACAGTTGTAGGGCACCTCCCCTTACCTCCTTCCTGGCTGCGATCGCAAAGGGTCAGATCAGTTGCAGCTCACAGCTCAGCCCATTCTGGACTTGGGGAGGGGTGGTGCAGCTGAGAGTGCCCAAGTGGGGTTTAAAGGAGTCCTGGTAGGTGGGCAGAGGTGCAGGGGAAGGGGCCCTCATTACAATACATAAAAACAAAAATTAAATACAAATACTTTTTTTCATATATTTATATAGCACTTACTCAGGATGTAGACTGACAAGATCAACCAGCGGGGTCTTTCCTTAGGTCTACCAGAACAGGTACTCCTGATAGTTATGGTCAGCTTTCAGGTCTGAAGCAAATATAGGACCATATTCAACTCGATCACAGACAGCCGAATGTCTACAAGTGTGTTGTGGGCTCCCTTTTGTCTCTGATTCCAATGCTATTCAATAGCTCAAGGCCGCAAGTTATTGTTCCAAGGCCGAAACAGTAAACCATGCACTGGTTCATGATGAATTCAAGAAACGCAAACTGCCCAATTCGAAACAGCCAATAGAAAATGAGACTGTCATTATTACGGCAGTAAAACATGGAGGTTACATGTCAATCAATTAGGTTCGGGGGTCCGATATGCGATCGGACTTGCAAAACCAAAAAATAAAGAATTATGAAAATGAATTCCAATACTGTTCTTTTCCAAATGGGTGGCCTGATATGAACTCATTGATACCTGAGATCGATTTAACCCTGAAATGAAACATTAAACAAAATCTAAGATCTTGCCGATCTGCGGGCTTGATACTGTTGTGCAATTAATTCTAATGTCTGTCATCGTTTTACCCATTATTTACAGTGCAGTAGTGATTTTTTATTTGCATTTACAGTGCTATGAATAGGTGTTTAACCCGCTTGAGGGTCCTCTCTAGCACTCATAGGATCTTCTCCTTCATTTGTCGTTTACAGGTGTGAAATCATTTGCGGGCTTGGAGAAATTGAGCAATTGAATAGAGTTTTGTGATTTTTGCCTCGAAAGTGAAAGATCAAAGGATCCTGGAGGCTGTAAATCGGAAGCCGATCAGAGCCCACAAAAAGAAGCCAATTGAACAGCACCTTACGGCTACTGGATCTCCCGGTACCTCAATTGAATAAGGCCCATAATGTTTAGTGGTGAATCCAATAACCTTCTCTCCTCATAAGTATCTAATGAAGGAAAACAAGATTTAAGAAGTATCAATATTGCTAGTGGCTTCTCAGTTGTATACTATGTAAAGCAACTTTTATTTACATTTCTAAAAAGAATCATAAAAGAGAGAGTAATAACATTCACATAACTTAAATAAGGAAATATGATGTGCTGCTTTATATGTTTATCCTATTTTCTTTTATTAGTTTAATGCATGCTGACTCTCATTACCCAAGAAACTATTCATTCCATATTTCCAAACACTGCAACAATGGAAGCTGCTTCTAATAGCCTCTGTCATTACAAAATAGCTTGATTTCCCATAATAATAATAATATTAACAACAACAAAATGGATCATGTTATAAAGCTTACAGTATGTGTCTATTTACCAGCAGTAGTTAAAATGTGGATTTAGTAAAATCATAAAAACAACTATAGAAATGTTTATCTTTTTTTTTAAATGGAAGAACGGTGTAAAATTATTACTTTTTATATTGTGTTGAAACAAATTCACAAATAACATAAAAATAGTTCAGAAACTCTAGACAAAATCAATCAGTTTGGTAACAAAATCAGCACTCACCACTGTTCTCCCTTTTGGAAGAAAGAAGAAATAGAGACTGGACCATTTTAAGTAGGATGATATGGAAACTAGCGGCCTCATTCATTTCACAAAGTTACACCAATCAAAGCAATATTACATAATTTCTTGCAGCAACACACTCATAGGAACCAATAGAAAACATCAAACGGCAACTTAATTGACAGGGACAGTTAATACATTTGTGAGCCTCCCGTCCAAACATTGTCTGTGTTGTAGATTTCTTCAAGTTAGCACGCAGGTCTTAGAGTTGGAGGGTATTGGATATTGAGAGAGAAAACGGGTAGGAGATTTGAGAGGTTGGAGAGCAAATTCTTACTTTATTTTACTTATTTCCTTTACAAAAAAATGCTTTGCACTTACTTTTACAAGACACATAATCACTGATAACACACAACTTACACACACACACATAGATTAATACCACACATAGATATACATAGAGCTAGACTAAAGCACCCATACAATCATGCCCTATAGAAAATTAAAACACATTTTACATAGATTTGTCTACCTCAAATACATATACAAATACATATTTTATTAAATTATCGTTATATTATTTTGGGGATTTTGATAGATGGAGGGAGGAGTGAGGAGAGGAGGGAGAGGAAGGGAGGGAGTGGAAGGGAAAGAGAGGGAGGAAAACAGGGAGTGCAGGGGACTAAGGAGAGGGAGGGAGAGAGGAAGTGGTGGTGAGAGAGGGAATGGATGGCAGAGAGTGAGTGGAACAGAGCGAGGGACAGAAGGGGAGGGAGAGGAGGGGGAAGTCTATGACTGGTAGTTCTGGGAGGGGAGGTCGGGAGATGAGGTAGAAGGAGGGAGGAATGCGCCCCCAGAAGTCTGATACACTTAGTTCAGTGGTGGGGAGGGACAGGCCTCAGGGTCAGAGCAGTGAGAGAAGGATCCTCTTCGTGATGGGCCAAGGTGAAGAGATAGATTGAGGCAAGAGCAGGGAGAGCTCCAAGCGATGGCCCCCCAGTTACAGTACATTCAGGGTGAGAGCAGGGAGAGCACAATCCCCATCTACAGTCGGGAGGACAAGAGGCTGTGGGCAAGAACAGGGCCCCTAACTACAGGCAAGAGGACATGCCCACATCACAATCATACTAGGGGGGAGAAAAGTTAGGTGTTGGCCTAAGGCCCAGGCTTGGAGTGAGGTAGCATAAGATGTCAGTGCCCTAGGTTATGAGAGGTCTTTTAGGCGTCATTATGATGACTGGGTCATGGTGAAGAGAAAGATAGAGGCAAGAGCATAGAGAGCTCCAAGTGGTGCCCCCCCCCCCCCCCCTCAGTGACAGTCCGTTTTAGTGAATGGAAGAGGTTGCTGAAGGACTTGATGGACCAGCAACATTTGCAGGAGCTCCAGCCCTGGTGGCCACATAGAATCCAATCACATGCCAGGTGAATATTAAATACACCAACATCCCCCTACATACTCACACATGTACACCATATGCACATAGATAACACACATTCTATGAAAATGCTGTCCACCAATGAAAATGATATGTAAGCTCCCTGGAATTGACAATATCGTCAAATCCAGGAACCTTAAATCTTAGTTTCATTTGTGGGCAGCATCATATGTATGTCGAATTTGTGCAAATAACACTTAACAATGAGTATTGATGACATAATATATTTATAGTGAGAAAACATCCAATAGAGAGTCCATGTTAACAACTGTTGCTGAGAGATGGCCACTGATTGGTTAGTATGACATACTGCGCAGCAGGTTCAGCAGAGTATGTGTTTGCATGTTCTGTACAGGGCCAACCCTAGCGGGAAACAATATATTGTTAAGAGCCATTAACAACCAAGCAAATAATACAAAGCAATGATTATACCTAGCAAATGATAACTCAACACAATTGCCAATAATTAAATCATTCCCTTGTCCATAACAACATGATGTCAGACATATAGGAACACGCAGGGATCAAATGATCACACATACTGGAGGTGGGGGCGATGGCTCATGAGGAGCAACAGATGAATGTAGAGATTCATGCCCCTGCCCTCCAGAATCTTTCTCAGGAGGGGGAGTCAGCCTCTTGTCCTTTGGTGATTGGCGCACACCAAACCCAAGATATTAAGGCATAGTTGGTGAAATGTATGACTGTGCTTTGTGTACATAATAAACTCTTTTATTGTTATACCATAAACAATGTGTCCGTGTGTTTCTAATGGTTATTGATTTGGTACTTCAACATACACAACATGTAGCTAACAATAATATTACACCCTATAACACCATGCACTCCTTATGTCAATCAATGCACGGTCTGTGTCATGTTGTGGTATACCTGTGGTGCTCATCTCTATTATATATTATCTGCAGCCATTTGACTGTAACCCACTCTCTGCGTTTATGGTCACAGGCCCCCAATGATGAGTTTCTCACCATAGTATATTAAACCCAAAGCTATTGTGTAGTTTACATGCCTTCCCATGGATGTGTGGTCAGGATCCATGGTGTTAATGAGTATTGTTTAGGGTGTTTCTATCCCTTTAATAGTGAATGCATTGAAGCTGCTGTTGCAGGTCATGTGGGTTTTCAAAGTCATTTTGAATATCATATTTGTGCCATTACAGTTACATGCTTTTCCATGATGTCTCAGCAATCCTTTTAATGCTCCCAATATGTATAATGACTTTGACATATTAATTAAAACATTACTATTTTCTAAATGCACGTGTGTGCCTCTGGGACTGTTAAGCATTGTATTCTAGTGCACTTACTTGCTTTTTTATGTTTATTTTTTAGCTTACTGTCTCTTTAACTGCTGCTGCAGATCTCAGAAAGGCTTTTAAAACAATATGCAGATGCTTTCCCTATATTATGAGTTACGAGTCATATGTATTTTGCAAGTACTCAGTGAAGTTCTAAATTCTAAAATTACCCCGTAATATTATGTTTGTCAGAAAATCAAAGCACAAGCTTGCCGGAATTTGTGTGCATTACAAGTAGCTCACTCCCAATCATGTTTAAGTGGGTCAACTGAATAGCTAAGTAAAGTTACTTAACATTTTTTAGTGGTTTAACTTATAGTTTAGGGAATTGAGTAGGGCCCTAGATTGGCGTTTTAGTAAGTATGAGAATTAAGAGACTAGCCTATCTATCTTATAAGCAGGAGGATTTAAATGTCTTTTGGAGTACAGATACAACAAAATGGTAGGGTCTGAAAAAGTATGTTTTTATGACTCCATTAATTGACATGCTTCATAGAGTTCACCTTTTTATCTTGTTCAATAAATATACCCCAAAGCATTAGCAGACAATGAGCCTCAGAAGTTCTGTGATATAGGCCGTATTTCTGCCGGCCAGCAGCGCGCTCGATTTATGATGTTATCCAATTCGGCAAGACCGCAAGTTAGGGGCATATAGCGAAATTAGTAAACCATGCCATTGTATGTAGCATTTGCGAGCTTGAACATCAATTAAGCAAGACCATAACTCCCGATGCTGAAACAGCCAATAGATAAGGAGCCCATCATTATGAAGGCCTGTACAGCATGGAGTTGAAATGTCAATCAACTAGAGATTTGCGGTTCTGACATACGATAGAAATTAATGAGGCCAATATGATAGTCCGTGTGGGTGGCCTGATATGTATTAATTAATTAAATCCCAAGATCGATCTAACCCCGAATTGAAACATAAAAATAAATAAATGTTGTTTTTTTTAATTTAAAGTGCTTTGGACATGTCTTTAGCCCTGTGGGAGTCCTCCTTGGAACCCGTAACTTGTGGACCGACTTTTACCATTTGCGGGCTTGGCGGGGTGGTTAGCGAGGGGGAGTCGGAGCAATTGACTAGAGATTTGCAATTTTAGCGATCGTAACTCTTGCGGACGTGAACGATCAAAGGCTCAGAGGGGCCTTAACTTGCGATGTTAACCATTGCAAAGAATTGGAGGCCGGAGCCCGTTACCCGATCAGAGCCCACAAAAAGACGCCAATTCAATAACAAAATAACTTACGGTCTCCATTACGGAAGCCCGGATTTCCCAATGCCTCAATTGAATGAGGCTCAATATCACTCAAAATCTTCCTTTGTAAATTCCTATTATTTTTCAGTAGTGTTACCCAACTCCAGTTCCTGCATTATGATGTATTGCCTGCAATGTATAACTTTCAGTATACTGTAAGCTGTATAGAGAATACATTCTGTTCTAGCCATGGCTCAGATAGGGACACACTTAATGTACTGCAACATTTTCTGAAAATATTTCCGTAGCCGAGTAATTTTCCTAACCTTTAATACTGATTGAATTTTAAATTACGTGGCATAATCATAGCACAAGTCAAAACAACATGTACCTTTCTGAAAACATTTAAAAGATTTGTTTCTTATTAGAGATTCCTGTAATATATTGTATCTATAAGGTTAATTATCTGGTTATATAGTTTGAAAATTCAATTCTTAAAGTGAAATAAGGTTACAAGGATGTTGAAGTAGAGTCTTTTGAATACACAGATATCTGCTTGGTTTATGCTTATCAGCCAGCATTTTTTCACATTTTGCTTGATTCACCAAGTCATTCATTGGCTTGCCATGTTGTGTAGAATAATTTCAAAAGCTTGACCTTACTTATAAAACTCTCAGCAAAAGTGCACATCTGTGATTTGCCCTCTCAGTTACAAGTACACATCTTTTCACACATCACTGTGTCCTCCCACCTTTATCTGGAGGAATTTTCCTGTGCTGTTCCTACCCAATGGAACTACACATATTGATTTTTCAGACTCTTCTCCACTCTCCAGACTCTTAAAAACAATATATTCAGATAATCCCAAGAACTAAGAAAGTAAACGTATTGCCTGATGATAATTTGAAAGAAAGATTTGCCCAACATAATTAAGAATTTTAGAGGATAGCAAGAAGGGATAATGAGTCATTCTATAAGTAAAGAGATATAAAAAAAGAATTGATTGGGAAAGTCAGAAGGCAGAGGTGGATAGATGAGGTAATTGAAGAAATTAACATGAGCTTGAGAGAGCTCAGGGGAACAGTGCCTGGCATGCTGCAGTCCATAGGGTCATGGAGAGTCAGATATGGCTGAACAACAACTTGTTCCTTAATGACCACTAATCAATCTGAACAGTGAAAATTGCCCATTAATGGAGCCTACTGCTAAATCAGCCCACCCTCAACCAATGCCCTCACTTCCTGTCATCCTCACCAGAAACTTATTGATATAAGTGTTAAATACTACTATGTCAAACACAAATTACAGTGAGGTATTTGTTAACGCTCAATGTTACAGAGTTCACCAAATTGGAAAGGGTAACAGTACAAAATAATTTGTATTGCATAACAAAAGGTAATTATAAGAAATATTAGCTCTGAACCCTTAATCCGTGAGGGAAAAGAAGCACAAAGTCTGGTAGTTTCAGGATAATTATGTTCTTATCAAAGTAGAGACACATTGGCCCCTATTTACTTGAGCTATGGTTAGTTACTGGAGCCTGTAATGAACCCGTAAACTAATTTGCTATGCAATTGGCTTCTTTTAGCTATCCGCAAACAATTTGCGGGTTACAGGCTGAAAATCCCTGCTGTTGTCAAAATCTTAACTCCGACCTATCTAAGCCTATGATCCTTCAAACCCATAAATGTTACAATCGCAAATCGCTATTCAATTGCTACAATTCCTCAAGCCCGCAATTGTTTTCATGCCCATAAATGGCAAATATTGTTGAAAATCCTACGAGTACCAGATAGGAAAGTCATATCGCGGGAAGTGATTGGAAGAACGTTTTCCGCGATAGGACTTTAAATATCATGCAACCGTGTTATTCATTCAATTGACGCTCCCTGATGACGTCTGCGTCACGCTGACTAATCAGACGTCGGGGGTTCCCATCAGTGTGAGGTACAGTATTTGATTGAGTATGCGGTAAGGTGTATTTTTCTGCAGCAGTCCCAAACTTTTAATAGCGGAATAGTTATGTCATGTTATTAGAGCAAGTCAGTGGCTCTTCTTATACAATAATACATTAGTTGTGTTGCTGTTCTTTCCCTAAACACTGTGTAGGTGTTCCTCATTTATAACTGCTGGGCTTGTTATATATTTAATGATTTTTTGCTGATAGCATATATGATGGCAATTAAGAGACCTTGAGCCTCATTTAATTCCATTAATTGCAACGGTTAAAGTTAAATTTAATTGAAAAAGCCTGCAACTACAGGGCCAAAGTCTAAAACCATAAACCATGAACCCGTACATAGCATTTCAGGGCAAGATCATGATCAATTAAGCAAACCTGTAAGTTACAATTTAGAAAAAGCCAATAGTAAATGAGATTGTTATCATGACATCAGTAAACCATGTGTTTTAAATGTCAATCAATTAGCATTTAGATGTCCGATATGCAAAGTAAAAATCACTAAAAATGAATGGCCAAGCTCTTATAGTCCAAACTCTACTGTTCAGGGTAGATTTGCCTGGTATTTCGGGGCTGGGTCACTCTAGTGAGTGGGACCAGACTGATATACTACAGGATATTTATACCTGTGAAGGGCACAAAATAGGTTGCTCTCAGAGTGGGTTCTCATGTCCATAGAACTATCCTAATAAGGTTAGTTCATTCTCTGATTGAGCACCTCCAAATTATTTTTTGTTTATGCAAATTACCCTTAGGGAGTTCAGCTACACCTCACTGATGAGGCCCAATAAAAGCCGAAACCTACGTCTGGGATTTGCTGTCTCTCCTGTTCAGGGTAGAATTGGCTGGTATTTAGGGGCTGGGTCACTCTTTTGAGTGAGACCAGACTGATATACTAAAGGATATTTCTCCCTGTGACGGGCACAAGTGAGCTAAAAGAGGTTGCTCTCAGAGTGAGTTATCATGTCCATAGAACGAACCTATTAAGGTCAGTTTGTTCTCTGATTGAGCACCTCCAATTTTGTTTTTTTATTTTTTTCCCCAGAAAATTCATTGGTGGTGACTGCTGGCTAATTAATGTGTATATTTTATTTAACATAGACAAATACATTCAACTCCATATAACTATCACAATGTCCATCTGGTGTATGTACTAGTGTTATGTCAGGCACCCTTAAATTCCATAAATGTGTTTGACCCTACAACCTCCACTGGTAGTACTACGCTTTTAGATAGAACTCCTTATCTGTCTCTCTCGAATGCCCTAACAAATATTTGCTCGCACACTCGGACGAAATAATATAAACTAATTCACATTTTGTTCTCTCGCCCCCTCTGGTGATCCAGTATATAGCCTTTGCTGTATCATATTCTCTCCCCCTGTAATAAAGAGCAATGCCTAGGTAATTTGTTTGCTCCATCTGGCAAACCACTATATAACCTTTCCTATATCAACTTCTGGCCCCTCTGGTGAACCAGTTTACAGCCTTTCCTATATCAAATTATTTACCTCTCTGCTGAACCACTATAAACCATTTCCTATTTCATTAACTTGCCAGATCGAACGAGCCATTATATAGCTGTTCCTATATCAACCTCTCTCCCCATGTGATGAAACAATATACAGCCTTTCCTATATCAAATTATTTCCCCCTGCTACTAAACCAATATAAAACAATTACTATTTCATTCACTTGCCATATTGGGTGAACCATTATATAGCCTTTCCTATTCCAACATCTTGCCCCATCTGGCAAACCACTATACAGCCTTTCCTATGTGATATTCCTGCCCCCTCTACTGAACCACTATAAACCATTTTCCATTTCATTCGCTTGCCACATCTGACTAACCATTATACATCCTTTCCTATATTATATTCTTTCCACCTATGTTTAACCACTCTAAAACATTTCCTATTTCATTTGCGTACCTGACCTTTCTTATATCAACCTCCCACTCCATCTGGAAATCCCCTATACAGCCTTATTTCTACCTCTACTTAACCACTATAAAGCCTTTACTGTTTCATTTGCTTGCCAATTAAAAAAAAAATCCATTCAGTCATGTTTTTCCTACAAGTGATCAAAAATCTCTATGGGAAAAAAAAAACATTTCATCACAAAAGGCAACATAAATCAATTTTTTTTTGGATCGTCAGAATTACATGAAAATTAGCAAAATAAACATTTTATATAATATACAGTATATATATATATATATATATATATATATATATATTTATAAAGAGTGAGGTAGCCCAGTGCCCAGTAATCTAGATGAATAATCAGAGTATTCATAGTTTTCATGACTAGCTTTCGAGAGCGCACCTCTCTTTGTCAAGTCCGAAGCCAGTTTAGTCCACACACCTGCACTACTGTGCACTTGCCCATTCTCTCTAGTATGTCTGTAACTTACCTTCTTTTAAAGACTTATTTCAGGGGCATCACACATAATGACTTCCATGTGAATCACACTTGCAGAACTGTTATGCAAAGGTGACTGCCCAATTTTCTTGTATTGAATTGATTCAAACCATCTAATAAATGTGCTTATGAAATTTAATTTAAATTAATTTATCCCTACCTTAAATGGTGAAAGAGCTTTAACAAGAATGCATCTTTTCATTAGCACTAAATGTTAATTCCCACTGACCTGTCAGTGCACTGCATCACATTTGAAGAATGCAGAAGGGTGAGAATTCAATGATTACATAAAATTGGTTAAGATAAATAATGGTTGTTTGCATGGTTGATTACTCAGACGGATGCAATTACATCTGTTTCTGTCACAACAGGATTCAGAAGATAAAATCCTGGATAAACTTGATTTGATTTATATCACAATTCCAAAACACCTTATTCAACAGTGAACAGCAAGAAAATGTATAATTCCTTAGGTTTCCAATATTCCTTGCAGTTTGATTTAGCAGTTGATGCTAATGTTAACAAAATTACATTATGTAATGGCTTTGTATATTCTAATGAAAAATACAATTAATTTTGTATGTAAAGTGATATTTATTGATGATTAGTTTGGCACAAAGTTCTTTAATTTTTGCTTCACAAAGATTCTTCCTTCTGTTGAATTTTCTATTAACAAAACATTTTAGTAAATCTATAAAAATGTACTCTATTAACATTTGTTTAAATAAAATAACATTTTGTTTAACGTTTGTCTCAAATGTTAATTTATAGATAGACACAAACTTTATAAGCATGAATTGTTCATTCACTTGTCTCCACCTCGACAAGTGATTTGCAATGCCACCTTAAGAAATCCAGATGTAATGCATTATGTAGAAAACATGTCATTATAGATTACTAAAGAAGTTGCTTATAAAATTAACAATACACAGAGTACAAGTATTTGAGGAGAGAAATGAGCTGCAACAATTATTCAGAGATTTTTTAGTTGTTTAGTTGTGTCCGCCTCTGTCTTCAATCTTTCCCAGAATCAGAATGGGAATCCTGTCTTCTCATGATATGGCCAACATATCT
Organism: Discoglossus pictus; assembly: GCA_027410445.1. Classification (NCBI taxonomy): domain Eukaryota; kingdom Metazoa; phylum Chordata; class Amphibia; order Anura; family Alytidae; genus Discoglossus; species Discoglossus pictus. The sequence continues at coordinate 79,211,420 of CM050168.1, forward strand.
GAGCTTTAGTCTCATGATCATGCCTTACATTAAACAGTCTGGCTTGTTTTCCTGTAATATCGAATGACTGGATCATCTTGCAGGTCAAGGGATTGTAAGCAGTTTTATCCAGTACCACAATTCAAAGGTGTCAATTCTACAATGTTCAACCTTCTTTATGGTCCAACTCTAACATCTTTATGGTACTACTGAGAATACCATAGTGCTAACTATGTGGACTTTTGTTGATAGTCAAATATCTTTTCCTTTTGATAGCTTGTTCAGACTTACCATAGCTGTCCTATCCTAGCAACAAACACATTTTAATTTCATGGCTTCAGTCGCCAACAGATGTGCCTTGCGTGCTGAGGTTCACAGGGTCACGGAGAGTGGTACATGACTGAATGACTAAACAACAACAACAGTCACCATCTGTAGAGATCTCGGAGCCCAGGAAAATACAATGTGTCACTGCCGCTACTTCATCCACATCTATTTGCCAGGAACTGAGATTGTTGTTTGCCATGATCTTCATTTTTTAATGTTGAGCAGCAGGGCAGCTTTTGCAATCTCTTGTTGAGAAATACTAGATAAATAAAAAAAAAATACAGAATGTGATATGCTATTCTTGATTTGTTGGTGAATGCATTCCTTATTATTAAATAAATATTTTTAACTGCTTCACTAGCAGATAAGGTTATTTCACTCTTAAACTTTTAAATAAATGAGATTAGTTAATCTCATCTTTCTGTTTGCAATTACAGCTAGTACCAATTCTATCCAGTATTTTGCAACTCAGGCTGTAACAACTATTATTGACGTATAGCCCGTATTAGCTCACCTTATAATACTGGCAGACTTAATCCACAATGGCACCAAAAAAGAATGGATGAGGGACCAGGTTAAAAATTCTATTGAGAAATTTACATATATACATTTTGTATACAAAGGTGGGGTGGAAAAAGAGCAAAATCCCTTCAATAGTCCCAATGTTATGGGTTAATGTTTGGTCTGAAGCTCTCAATGTTGGTCTCTCTTATGTAAAAATGTTTTATATATACAATGTCTTGATGGCAGACAGATAGATGCTATGTATCTATCAATTGGCTGGTTGCCAGTTGGATCTGTTCTCTCAGTGCAAAAATCCCGGTGGCAATGAGGTAGAATAATACTGTGCATGTGACCACCTGTAATGATAACGCGTTTGATGAAGTGTATTTACACACTAATATCATCTCCAACACCTCAAAAAAAGTGGATACATCATTTTTGTGCTCCAAAGTTTACATAGGTTTTAAATCTTTTAGAGTTTGTTTTGACTTTTTATTTTTTATTTGTTCTATCTGTTGTTTATGGCACACACCTAAGAAGGATTACTGTGTATATTTTACCTACGGCATTCTATGAATAAAACCTGTTTATCAACCCCGGTTTCAATCTCATTGATTTGGGGTGCGCTTGAAGGATCCATGGCTGTTTAGACATTATCATTACAGCAAAACCGCGACATCAACAGGTGGTCACATGCACAGTATTATTCTAGCTCATTGCCACAGGGATTTTTGCACTGAGAGAACAGATCCAACTGGGATTGTATATATAAAACATTTCTACATAAGAGAGACCAACATTGAGAGCTGGGACTACAGAAGGGATTGTGCGCTTTTTCACCCCACCTTTGCCTTTCTCTTGTTCTCGGGTACTGACGTGAAAAGAGCCCCCAAAAAAGCAGCAGATCCCAGTCCACACCAATAGAAGCCAAAGTATTGCCTAACCCTGAAGCAGGGAATCACCATACCTAACATCCCAGTCCGGACCACCTCCAGACAGGGGTAATAAAGAACTACCATAGGACTACCCATAAGAACCTACTACAATACATGGATTATCTTACCAAAACACCTATCCTGCGAGGACACATACCCAACATCCTATTCCACATTTTGTATACACCCATAATAGGTATAATTTTCTAATTTATGCAAATCCCTTTGTAGGGAAAGGACATCATTATCTGATTGAATTACCTTGCACAACTTAGTGTCATCAGCAAAAATGGAGACACTACTTTTGAGTCCTACTTCTACGTCATTAATAAATATGTGAAAAAGGAGAGGACCTAATACTGAACCTTGAGGAACCCCACTTATCACATTAGTCCAATCGGAGTATGTTCCATTTACAACAACCCTTTGCTTCTTGTCTTTTAGCCAGCTCTCGATCCATGAGCAGATATTTACTGCAATTCCTGTATCCCTTAGTTTTCTCAAAAGTCTCCCATGAGGCACTGTATCAAAAGCCTTTGCAAAATCGAAAAAGACTACATCCAAGTTCATACTAACCTCCTCATAGAAACTAATTAGATTGGTCTGACATGACCTATCCTTCATAAATCCGTGTTGACTGCTACCTATGATCTTGTTCAAATAGACATATTCTTGTATTCTGTCCCTTATTAACCCTTCTAAAAGCTTCCCAACTACAGATGTGAGGCTCACTGGTCTATAATTCTGCTTTTCTCCGGTCATCTGGTAGAGACCCTGTAGTGAGTGAGTCTTGAAAGGTTAGATATAATGGTTTGGCTATTACAGAACCCAGCTCCCTCAGTACCCTTGGGTGTATTCCATCAGGACCTGGGGCTTTATTAACATTTATTTTCTCCAATCTCTTTTGGATTTTTTCCTGCGTTAACCAATTAATTAGTGATGGCAGTGTAGCCTCATTATGTTGCGGTGTCCCAACCACTGGTACCTCCCTTGTGTATACCGACGAAAAGAACCTATTTAGCTCATCTGACTTTTCCTGGTCACTAATTATCAGATGGCCTGTGTCACATTGTAATGTTCCTATAGCTTCCTTCCTCGCCTTCTTCCCATTAATATATTTTAAAAATATTTTAGGGTTAGTCTTACTTTCCATTGCAACTGACTTCTCATTTTTTATTTTAGCCAGTCTAATAGCCCTTGTTGATTTCCTTATAGTCACATAAAGCTGCCTCTGTTCCCTCCTTCTTGTATAATTTAAATGCATGTTTCTTTTTCCTGATCATGTTTCTTAACTCATTGTTAAGCCACATGATATGTGATTTACTCCTATTCATTCCATTTATTTTCAGTATTTTTCCTTGTAAGTTCTTTGTCCCAGTTAGCCCTTTTAAAATTTATAGTTTTTGTTGGCTCCTTACAACTCTGTTTTTTGCATTCAATCTCAAATGAGAATGTGTTATGATCACTGTTCCCCTATTTTAACATTTTATATTATATCAATACTAGCGAATTGCCCGTCAAAAAATGACGGCAATGGAATTGTAAGGTAGCTAATGGTGTTTTGTGTGTACTACTGAAATATATAATACATTAATAAATGAATACACTTTACCTATTGTGAAGCATTGTGTTGAAGAGCTGTCAATGTGTTTTGATGTTGCTGCAGCAATAGTGGTGTGGAGCTGCTGTGTAAGCGTGCTGAATGTGTGCAGTGTAATAGTGTGCGTGCGCGAGACCAAACCGTTAGCGTAGTTGTGTACTTCCGCATTGGCGTAAAATGGCGGGTAATGTGTGGTATGGGTCTTAACGGAATATCCATATGTCGTTTGTGGTGTTTTGCGAGTTTCTTGTGGTGTTTTGCGTGTTTAGAGTGCTGTAGCCGCGTTTTCGTTTTGTTCAGCGGCCATTTTTTCTCTCGCTTCGATTTTTTAGTGTTCAAACTCTTTTATTTTTAGTTAAATGAAGCTGTAAGTTGTTTTTTTGAGGTCCTGGATGCTTCCTCTTGCTGTAGGTGAGCTTTTTATGTATGTGCTGTGTGTATTTATTGTGTTTTGAATTTTGTAATGTTCGCGAGTTGCGTCTGATTGTTGTGAGGTCGTAATGTGTGGTAACGTGTCTCGTATGTTGTTTGCGTTGCGAGGTAAAGTTTGTGAGGGTCGTATTTGGTGTGTCGTGTTGTTTGCGTTGCGACGTAAAGTTTGCGAGGGTCGCAGTTGCTGGCAAGGAGCGCCTCCGGTGCTCCATGCCAGCAACTGAGGCCCTCGCCCGCTGCCCTCGCTATGCGTTTAGAATTACTTTCTCCACTATTTAGCTCAACCCACAAAGATTCAATGTTGCCGTTAGTTCCAGCATAAATATCTTCTCTGACTATAGGCTTAAATTCAGGCTTAACATACAGACAGATCCCTCCTCCTCATTTACCATTTCCCCTATCTTTCCTAAATAGGTTATAACCATCCAGATTAACAGTCCAGTCATGAGATTCACCCCACCATGTTTCAGTAATGCCTATTAAGCCCCATTTTTCTTGTACTGCTAATATTTCTAGCTCATCCATTTTCCCAGGCAAACTTCTTGCGTTAGCAATCATACACTTTATGTTGCTATGGCTCTGCTGTTGTGAAGTGCTTGCCACTGTATTTGAGGCCCCTATTAATACCTCCCTACTGTCTATTGAAGACCTCGCCCCTTCTCCTCCCCCATGGGTAACTAATTCATCCCTTTTCCTCTCTACCCTTTTTACCCCAATACTTCTATATAGTCCCTTCCCCCCAATTACAAGTTTAAAAACTCCCCAGCTGTTCTACCATCCTATCCCCTAGCACAAAAGCTCCCTCATCATTAAGGTGCAATCCGTCACTGCTATAGACATTGTACCCAAGTGGGAAGTCAGCCCAGTGCTCTAAAAACCCCAAACCCTCTGCACTGCACCACTTTTTTATCCACGCATTAACCTCCCTAAGTTCCTGCTGCCTCCCTGGGCTAGCACGTGGCACTGGTAGTATCTCAGAAAATACTGCCTTGGAGGTCCTTGCTTTAAGCTTATTCTATTTGATTCCAATTTATTTATTGACCTATCAACATTAACTGTCATAATACAGCACTAAATATAATCAGTATAACATGCAAATGCAATTTGATTGCTCCAGAAATGTAAACAGCAACCATTATACAAAACTGCATGTACTAGCATGTCACACTTTCCCTAAATCCCCAGAAACAAATGACTTTTTTTGTGCACAATGTAAAAAGGATAATTTTGTATATGTCATGTAAAAAACCTGGTGGAAAAAAACATAATATGTCTGTATTGTGCAAGTAAATGGTCTTGCTAATTTTCTATATTATGATATATGATAGATATTGTAAAGTTGCAAAACTAGATACTATGAAATGATGTATGGACATGAAATATTATTAATAGTTTATATTTACTTGATAATTTTTTTTTTTTTTTTTATAGAAAGCTTCCCCTGGATGTCAAATGTAAATTAATTGTTTTTTTACTATATGGAAAAAATAAAAAAAGATACTAAGCTTTGAATAATTGTTGCTGTTTACGTATCTCATTAGTAACCAAATTGAACTGTAGTATTCTGTTGCTTAGAAGTGCTGGTATTTTATGACAGTTAATAACCATATAATATGGTGTTTGCTGTCAGAGAGATGGAGGTTCCTAATTCTACCAAGTCAGCTGGGAGATATTGCATGCTCTGGCTGCTGGTCCTGTTCTGTATGTGGATACCACAATGTGATAGGCAACATCATTGATGGAATGGAGGTAAGATATATTACTTAACCCATTTAGAAAAAATTCAAGGAGGTAGTATTAACCCATCAGTAACTCCTTTACTGTGGCTGGAATGCCATTGGGAAACCTGACATTAGTCCAGGTGTTGGGGATGCAACTGCAATATATTTTTCCTGAAATTGTAATAACATACCCTTTTTATACAGCCTCTGTATATCCAGCCCATTATTTCCCTACATGCTAGTAAATCTTTAGGAATCAGCAACGTTAAAACTAAATGTTTTGGAAAGTATAATGGTGCGACCATGACGAATAATTGCTGAATGTAGAATGTTATATATGAGGCTCTTGTCGACCAAAAGGAATTGAAATCCATTACCCTTGTGGGATTGTTAAATGGCTTGGTTAATGAGGCAAATCTTGAATTTCTGGTACACTATCTAACACAGGTTCACAAGAACATAGGAGCATTAGTAACAGCCAGACCAATAGTCTCCTTTCAGAGGTTGGTTAGACAGCTTATATCACAGCTCATTGACTGGTTCCTGTAACCGTGTCAGCACACTACATGCTTAAGGGATCTTAGAGATTTCCTAGATGGCTAACTATATAATAACACAAAGTGAGCTCTTCTGTACTGCACAAATTTAATGAATGTTGTTATAAATATCCCACTCTGGAGGCACAAACAGGGAGTGAAAAATTACTAAATGTAATGGTCCCAAAATAGACTTCCTATAGCTATAATTGCATAAATTCAACTTATTTTTTAGACATTCAAATATAATCACTAATGTATTATTCATTGTTTGTACTACTGTACTCTGTATGGTGGAGGGCTTCTATCACTCTTCAGCCCACCATATTTGAGACTATATATATATATATATAATGCACATGTATCTATATTAAGAATGCATATACACTATATTTCTATATATTTATAATAATAATAATAAGTACATATATGAAAATTAAAAAGATAAATAAATAATTTAAAAAACTTTGCTCGATATTCCATTGATCATGGAAATCAATCTGAAAAATCTGTTTTTACATGTACATAAATATACTGTATATATATATATATATATATATATATATATATATATATATATATATATATATATTGTATATACCTTATTAATAGGGATACAGTACATGCACCTTGTTTATATATACTAATTACCTCTCCCTCTCCCTTTCCCCTCACTTACCTTCCATCAGCAGCTGCTCCTAAAGTGAGGAGGGGGGTTGAGGAGTCCGGTTGAGGATGAGGAGGGAGGTTGAGGAGGGAGGTTGAGGAGGGTGGTTAAGGAGGGGATTTGAGGAGGGTGGTTGAGGAGGGTGGTTGAGGAGGGGGGTTGAGGAGGGAGGATGAGGAGGGAGGTTGAGGAGGGGATTGAGGGGGGTTGAGGATGCTGGTTGAGATGGGGGATTGAGGAGGGGGGTTGAGGAGGGGGTTGAGGAGGGAGGATGAGAAGGGGGGTTGAGGAGGGGGCTTGAGGAGGGAGGTTGAGGAGGGAGGTTGAGGAGGGAGGTTGAGGAGGGAGGTTGAGGAGGGAGGTTGAGGAGGGAGGATGAGAAGGGTGGTTGAGGAGGGTGGTTGAGGAGGGTGGTTAAGGAGGGAGGTTGAGGGGAGTGGTTGAGGAGGGAGGTTGAGGGGAGTGTTTGAGGAGAGGTTTTGAGGAGAGGGTTGAGCTGGGTGGTTGAGGAGGGAGGTTGAGGAGGGGGTTGAGGAGGGGGTTGTGGATGAGGAGGGGGTTGAGGAGGGGGGTTGAGGAGGGGGTTGAGGGAAGGTTAAGGATGAGGAGGGGGGTTGAGGAGGGAGGTTGAGGTAGGGGGTTGAGGAGGGAGGTTGAGGAGGGGGGTTGAGGAGGGGGGTTGAGGATGAGGAGGGTGGTTGAGGAGGGTGGTTGAGGAGGGGGGTTGAGGAGGGAGGATGGGAAGGGGGGTTATGGAAGGTGGTTGAGGAGGGTGGTTGAGGAGGGTGGTTGAGGAGGGTGGTTGAGGGGAGTGGTTGAGGAGAGGGGTTGAGGAGGGGGGTTGAGCTGGGTGGTTGTGGAGGGGGTTGAGGGAAGGTTAAGGATGAGGAGGGGGGTTGAGGAGGGAGGTTGAGGTGGGGGGTTGAGGAGGGGGGTTGAGGATGAGGAGGGGGGTTGAGGAGGGGGTTGTGGATGAGGAGGGGGGGTTTGAGGAGGGAGGATGAGGAGGGAGGATGAGGAGGGGGATTGAGGATGGAGGATGAGGAGGGAGAATGAGGAGGGGGCTTGAGGAGGGTGGTTGAGGAGGGAGGATGAGGAGAGGGTTTGAGGAGGGGGGTTGATGAGGGGGGTTGAGGAAGGGGGTTGAGGTGGGGGGTTGAGGAGGGAGGTTGAGGAGGGGGGTTGAGGAGGGGGGTTGAGGATGAGGAGGGGGGGTTGAGGAGGGTGGTTGTGGAGGGGGTTTGAGGAGGGGGGTTAAGGATGAGGAGGGGGTCGAGGAGGGAGGATGAGGAGGGAGGATGAGGAGGGGGGGATGAGTAGGGAGGATGAGGAGGGGGGTTGATGAGGGGGGTTGAGGAAGGAGGATGAGGAAGGGGGTTGAGGAGGGAGGTTGAGGGAGGATGAGGAGGGCTGTTGAGGAGGGGGGTTGAGGAGGGTGATAAGGGATGGAAAGAGACACAGGGAAGGGAGAGGGGGGAAGACACAGGTAAGGTGAGGGGGAAGACACACAGCGGAGGGAGGGGGAGAGACACAGGGAAGGGAGAGGGGGGAAGACACAGGGAAGGTGAGGGGGGAAGAGACACAGCGGAGGGAGGGGAAGAGACACAGGGGAGGGAGAGGAGGGGAAGAGACGGGGGGAGATACCACAGGCACAAGAGGGACAGAGGGGGCAGCACATTTCCCACCCTCGACTTATACTCGAGTCATTACGTTTTCCCAGTATTTTGTGGTAAAATAGGTGCCTCGGTTTACACTGGGGTCGGCTTATACTGGAGTATATACTGTATTTGTCATTTCAAGTACATGTAAACACAGATCAATTTCCAGATTTATTTTCATGACCAATGCAACATGGGGCAAAGTTTTTTTAATTATTTTTGAATTCATACATTTATGCATATTTTGCATCATTATCTGGCTTTGTTAAAACACATTTGATTTTTAATATAGATGGGATGTAGTGCTAACTATATACGTAACTAGAAAATAAAGCCTAATATCCCCTTCTGGATCGCTACCTTTATTTAGTGAAGGCGCTTGTGTACCTCATTGAAGCTGTGAGCTAAACTATGCATGGTCACTCAAGATGGGCGGGTCATAGAAGAGAAGTCAGACAAATCACAGTCCACAGGAGAAGTAACTGGCAACCAACTCAAGTACCTTTGCTAAGAAAATCCTATGGATAAGCACAACCAGGAACACATACAGATGTACCTGGCGTGCTGCGTCCATATGGTCACCAAGAGTCAGACACGGCTGAATGACTGAACAACAACAACAACAAACAAGCATATATGTCAGTACAAATACCATGTTAAGTTACATATCATGGAAGTAGCATTCTCAGTTGAACAATATCAATAGCATGAGAACCAGATGCAGAAATTGTGGTCAGAGAGTCCTTGTCAAGCATCAAAGGAATATTAATAGAAAGAGGGAGTTTGGTTTGAGCCATAGGCAGAAAAAAAGATCAGAGTACTAAAGCTAAAATGTACTTGAAAATGATGAACCAAGTGCTTTAGGACAATGGCAACAAGTTAGCAATGGCTAATCCTGAGTTTACATATCTTCTTTAGTGGCAAGTTACTGTAATGATGAGAGATATGAGTACTCCAATAAACATCTCCTTAATGGGGGGCACATGTGAAAAACAAATCTGCTGACGGTGTGTTTACATAAGTGGTTCATGTTATTACATTCACAGATTATATTTGCTGGTCTTAATTATTATCATTAATTCAAACATTTGAAATATTCCAAAGAACTGATTACAGGAGATTCAACAAATACCTAAGACATAAAAAATATATATAAATATAGGCGGGAGAAAATGTACTAAGGTCTACTCTCTTCTAATAACTTGCAATCAAACAGGTCCTATATGTGAGGAAATTGCTTTAACGAGACAAGGTGAGCAGTGAGCATGACAGACCACTTAAAAGTAAGTATGGATGTGCAGGCTCAGTACAATATGAACCGAAAAAGTAATCTGTGATGTTCTAGTAGCCAGTGCCAGTTCCAGGCCACAACAACATTGCTAAAATTATTTATAATGATAACATCCAGTCAAAAGATATGATTAGTATAAGCATGACAAGTTATGTCCCTTATTTATATCCATAAAATGGAACTATTGACTTTTTTCCTACAAACTGCACATTATTATCTATCTTGGATATCTTGGATATTTTCTGTAGACAGTCTTCCTAGAGGGCCATCTGTAGCACAAGATTTAAGAAAATCAAGATTTAATTTGTACCAACAACATCACTACTTTCTTTGGAAGCAAAAAAAAAGTATTTTAGCCTTTTCAAGACATTTTTTTTATTAATACTTTTCTGTTTGTGAGATGTCTATACTTTTCTTTAAATAGATCAAAGGCTGTGACTGTGGAGAACAGGAGCCAAAAGCATTCAAGTATAGCAGTGAAAATGAACAAATCCATGAAAAATATATATAAAGAAAAAAATAGTAGCTACATCGGTTCCTCTGGCTTTTAAGTTTTTATTTAATTCTTTTGAACACTTTGTATTTACCAAAATGCTAATACAGCAGGATATGATAATATTCTTCTTCTTGCAAATAGATAAATAGTAACAAAATAAGTGTGCACTGTCTATGTAATTATGCTATTTTAACGGAGACTGTAGTGGTAAGTCAAGTAATGAATGACCCTTTAAAATTCGAGTTTACATCTAATTAAAGATATTTAGCACAATTATATAATGCTAACAGCCGTATTAAAGTCAAAGCCCGTAGTGGCATCGGCTCACCCGCAAAGGCTGTGGGCTTGAAATTCGGCTGCGTTACAGAGCTATTAAATTTGACCATGTTGCGTGTTATGGGCCCGGAGACGCAGCCCGTAAACCATTCTTGCGCAGTTGGATTTGCGGCCGTGAACATGATCATTTAGTCAAACGTGTAGTTACGGGTTTAGACGGAGACAATGGTAAAAGAGATTGTCATCATTACGTCACTGAAAAATGGAGGTTAGATTTCAAAGCCTTACAGGTTTCAATTACGGTGTACAATCGGACCTGCATTCTTGAAATAATGCAATATGAATAAATCAGTAACTATGATATTCAAGTCCATGCGAGTTCCATTATATGTATTAACACATAGGTTGCCGGTATTGATATAACACGGAAATTAAACAGAAATAAAACTATTTTATGTAGCAGATTTGTGAGCCTGAGAATGCTGTGCTATTAATTTTAATACCTAACATCACTTTCCATTATTTGTACAGTAGGATGTGTATATTTGCATTTACAGTGCCACGGATAGGACTTTTAGCCCCTTGCGGGTCCTCTCTAGTATCCGTTGGCTTCTTGGCTCCATTTGTGGGTTACAGGGTTGAACGCCAGTGGATTTGTTGCAATTTAATAGCGAAATTGGGAATGTAGCAGTTACGGGCTTGACAGATCAAAGGATTTGCAGGTGCGCAGTTCAAACGTCCACGTCCCATCGGGTTTTTTCGCACCTAACCCGCAAATCGTTTGTGGGTAGCTTTGAGAGGCCAATTTAATAGCTGTAAGTCTTGCGGGCTACGTTACTTGCTATGGTTTTCAAAGTTGAGGGAATTTAATAGGCCTGTAGGAATACTACTATTTTTTTTATTTCCCTTGTTTCTTCTTGTAGAAGACTACCATGTTGTTTTCTCTTTGTCCTCCCATCCCTCTGTGAACTGGGGGAGTAATAAACTGTAACAGTTATGGTGTGTAGCTTCTAGTGCTGGAGCCAGCACCACATAACTGTGAACCAATAGAAAACTGCTGACTGTGCTATGTTTTCTTTAGAAAATGCAATATGGAGATCCACAGCTTGTAACCAATCCACTTCACACAGTCACAAGCTTGAGGAGGCATAGAGACCAACATGGAAGTCCCTAGAAGTAAGGAAAGAGAATTAAAAAATTGTAATAATTCATAACTTTATCTAATTTGATTAATAATACTTTCATTATGCTAGATGCAATCTCTGCTTGTGAAGGACAGTGTCATATTTACCACTACAGTGTCCTTTCAAGGAATAGTTCTTCTTGGTCAATAATCTTCACAGAATAACAATACATTTTAAACATTTTAAGTATGTGGAATGGGTGGAACAATGGGCTCTCTCCAATGCACTTGGGCCTCAATTCAATTGCAAGCCTGCAGTTGAGCTGACTTCATAGCGGCCGTAAGTCTAAGAGCTTGAGATTTGTAACAGTTACAGAGCGATTCAATTGAACAAGCCTGCAGCTACCTGGCCGAAAGCCTAAACCGTAAACCATGCACTCGTAAGTAGCATTTCAGAGCATGATCATGATCAATTAAGCAAGGCCGTAACTACCATTTTAGAACCACCCAATAGTAAATGAGACGGTCATCATGACGTCAGTAAAACATGGAGGTTAAACATCAATCAATTAGCATTTAGAACCCCTATATACAATCGGACTCACAAACCGGCAATCTACAAAATAATAAAAATGAATGACAATACTGTTCTAGTCCATGCCTGGTATGTATTAACTCCTTGATAACCGAGATTAATATGACACGGAAATGAAACATAAAAAAAAAAATTTTTGATTGCAGATTTGCCAGCTTGAGACTGTTGTGCAAATAATTCTAATGTCTGTCATCACTTTCACTGTCTTTTAAAGTGCAGTATTGATTTTTTTATTTGCATTTGCAATGCTACAATCAGGTGTTTAACCCCCCTATGACTCCTATATGTTATTCATAGGATGTTCTTCTACATTTGCCATTTAAAGAGTGAAAACAATTGCAGACTTCAGCAGGGCTGGATCCACTTTTTGGAGCCCAAGGTATGCACGGACCCATTTTTGCATTTTCTGTGCATTTAAGTTCCTTTTCCTGTAAGTTCCTTCTTGTCCTAGGTTGTTATCACTAGTAGCCAGTCTATGAACTGCAGCATTTCATTTTTTTAAGCCAGGAACCATTCATTTTTTCCTCACAGGGAAATGCCTGTGGACGGCTGCCTACTTGGCCTAATGGATAATCTGGCCATGGGCTTGAGTAGCTGTAGCACTTGAATAGCGATTTGTGATTGTAACATTTATGGGCTTGAAAGATCAAGGGCTTAGATGGGTTTAGACTTAGAATTTTGACAACGGCAGGGATTTTCAGCCTGTAACCTGCAAATCGTTTGCGGATAGCTAAATGACGCCAATTCAATAGCAAATTATTTCATTAAGGGCTCTTGTAACTACAATTTGCTCAGCTGAATGGAGGTCTTGATCTACCATTTTATTTCAAATAGTAATTAATTTGGGTTTATTTAAAACTTCACAAAATAATAGCATATAAACAACTGTATGACGTAGATATTTTTTTCTGTTTTTGTTGACTATTAGCGTGACCAAAATTAATCAAAACAAAATGTAAAAACGTATCATACTACAATATATATCCATATCCTATTCCCTAAGGGAATGTGAAATAATGAAGACTTTATTCCAGTGTATAGAAAATAAATGCTATAATTGGAGCGTAGAATCAATTTAAAGAGTTATAACTGTAGCACTTTCCTGTTTAAGACATGCCTCTCAGGACTAAGCTAAACTGGTCTGTAACACACAGTAATTGTGAGTTATTACTGTTGCCACTATGTATATTAATTACTTCTGTGTGTTATCTTAACATGAGGCCCCCCTGCTCAATTAGAATGGATTACCGTGCCTGCCGTGAAAAAACTCCTCAATCTATAGGATTTAAAATCATGGACAGCACCAACTCCCTTGGTAAATATAATAAACAAATAAACACAGAGCTCAAATAAAACAGCAAATGTTTCCATTAAAAAAGCTATATTACCTTCAGGAATAAACACAAATCAATCAGACTAGATCATGTCTAATTGAAGTGAATATTGTTTATTGCTTGGAACAGTTTAATAAGAAAAGAAGAGAGCAAAATATACACGTAAAAACATTTTCTCAAAAAGTTATAACAACATTAACCTAGATGAGGCTTGCAGACCTCCAGGCTTTTAGGGCATGCATTGTAAGATATTACTGTATATATGTTTTGTAATTTTAATGGCATAGCAAGAGGAAATGATGAGTAAGTGGGCCTAGGGCAGCAGAATTCCTATGTAAGCACAATATTCCCATCTAATGTTGATAATTTACATTACGCTCTTCATCGGTTAACATTGCAAGTTCTGAGCCAAGCCCTTGGTTATGATACAAATTTAGAAACATAGATTTATACCATGTTGATGAAAAACAAACGTGTACCTGCACAGAGCTCACAGTAAATTCAGATAAAGTATTTTTAGAGAAAAAATAATAATTATAATTATAAATTCAGGTAATTAAATGCTGCTGACACCTCTTCTAAGGTAGTACAAACCATTATCAGCCTTATTACATTGCAATTCCCAAATTTTAAGCATATAGCATATTTTTTTACAGAGGTTTTTAGTTAGTGAAGACCTTGCTTTTGGATAGAAGTTCACTAACTAAAAACTTCTGTAAAAAGATATTCTGTTCTTAAATAGAGCCCTTTTAAATTTACTGAATCACAATTTAATAAGGCTGTATATTTTTATGAAAGATTGTTTGTTATCCTAACCTCTAAGCCACACATCCTCCATGTTCACTGCATGGCCTCTTGGCCAATTATTGCACTTTATTTAATATTTTCATCCTTTTATCTGCTGTATCTTTCATGTTTTTTTTTAGAATAAACTGATATGCTACATCCATTCCTTTATTATTTGAATCTTTATTCATTGATGCTCCACTTTGCTAACACCTTTGGGAATATTACCTAAAATTGCACATCGTACTGGTCCAAACCATTAGGTCAGGTATTAAATAAAACCAAATACTTCCCCCAGGAATTGTTGCATTGAACGTACATAAAAAATAATTCCCCTGCTCCCTATTTTCACTTTTCAATTTTCCTTATTGTTAAGTGCTTCAGGGTTATTTCACAGGGCGACATTTATCACAATATCCAAGTGCCCAATGTTCGTAATTACTCTTCTCAACTGTATACAGTGTTGCAACTTTCTTCGATTATTGTGTACATTTCATTACAAAACTTTTATAGAATTTATTTATAATTTTACTTATTTATGCTGGCATTTTTTATGTATTAATTATCAAAATAACAACAACCACCCTCAACTTTATTCATAATCAGCCATTAGAGTCTATACTTTCCATGATATAAGATGCACTGAAATATTAAATAAATTCTTAGTGTAAACGCACTTTTTTTTTCTTTCGTAAAGATTCATGAAAACAAAGTACTTTGGCATTTCTCTTTAGTTGAATATGACAGAGGTCAGTGCTGCCAGCAAAACGCTTAGATACGTGTACTGAACATAAGAATATACCTGGAGTCATGGGATTAGATTTATCAAAATGTATAAAGTGCTCTCATGTGAAAAAGTATCACTTAATCCTATGTTATTCTACTGTGTCTAAAAAACCTTCACCGCTTGATAAATAAGCCCCAGTAGAATTGTGCAGGATTTAGTGTGGTTTCTTATGTGAGATACTATTATAACGTTTGATAAATCAAGGTCAGAGAGTAATTAATCAACTATGTGACTAGCGTATAATCATTCCAAAACCTGTATATATTTTTTTAATACTGAATGTTAAAAATAACTATTTAAAGAATAAGAGAACTGGTATATTTTGTAGCTTTTTTACACAGTAAAACGTGGATGGTACAGATCAATAAAATAGATAAAAAAATGTTTTTTACCATCACACAAAGCTTTTATGTGGTTTATAAGAGGCTGATTATAAGTAACATACTGGAATATGAATATTTTGTTTCTGCAAAAAGCTTATTCCTGGAATTTAATACTGTTTCAGGTGCCACACAAATCCCAACTTGCTTGTACTACATTTTAGTCTGTTGGCATGGAAACTGGGAACATTCATAATGACTAATTCTGGCCTTTCTCTTATTTGGAGCAGGAAGAGTAATTGAGAAGTTATAGGGAGAAAGAACAATTGATGATAATGATAAGGTTGCAAGTCCTTGTTGACCCAAATCAGCCATCAATGTGATTCATTCCATTTGATTAGAAACTTCCTTTTATTGGCAGCAAAAAATCTAAAGGAAAACCCAGTATTTTTAAAAGTGTAACCTCTATGTCATATTAAATAAATGTTCTTTTTTCAATTTAGGGCAAAACCAGCATGAGGTATTTAGCCGAAATAGAACGCAGTTCACAGTACGCCCACACTTCCTGGAAATAGCACTTTCTGTGAAATGTTCACAATTGTTAATATCAGAAATCAGTAAGAACATATTATGTTTTTTTTTGTGCTTTATATATTATTTTATTTCTTATAATTATAAACAAGAAAAAATAATAGAAAAGGAATACATAAACATATTGTACTGTCATATTTCCGATATATCATTTTGAAGAACTACACTTAAATATACAGGGCCTCATTCAATTGCGATTTGGGCAAATGAATAAGGCTCTATATAAGAACATAGCATATTTTTTTACAGAAGTTTTTAGTTAGTGAAGACCTTGCTTTTGGATAGAAGTTCACAAGCTAAAAACTTCTGTAAAAAAATATGCTCTGTGCTTATATAGAGCCCTATTCAATTGGCCAAATAGCAATTGAATGAGGCCCATAGTGTGTAATATGTTGCTTTTGGAATGCACTTAGGCTGCTGTGCAGTTGCCATTTTTCTTTCTTCTGATCATCTTCCGGAGGTGGTAGTAGGGTTTGAATGAACAGGGAGTTTATATCTGCACCATGGGAATTTGACACTTTATTATTGTTATTAAGCACCAGAATTGTCTATAGAGCGATATAGAATAGTACAATAAAGTAGACTGGGTAAAATAGGCAAATTAAAAAGTTATAACAAATTATAAGGTAAGGCAATAAGGCAGCACTTTATTGAAACAGACCTGAGGTCCCTACTCCAAAGAGCTTACAATCTAGAATGTTGCCAGTGATGTTATCCATTATAATCTCTAATAATTACATATACAATCGTCTGCACATAATATTATTCAAATGTATGTACAATTGAATTGCAAATGTGCAGTAATGAAAAGCAGTACATCTGAATAATAGAATACATTGCATTCAAATACAAATCTCAAGCAAATACATAAAATCCTCTGGATGATCTTATTCTTATTCCTATCAATCCGCAGTAGGTCAGTGATGACCCATACTTATGAACAGTCTCCCAAGGCTTTTTGCAAGAGTTTGTTTTTATATTGTTTTTGCTTGAATTTAAAGAAAGTGCACAATAGTTTCTGTAACTTATTGTTACTGTACCAGGTTATTATTATTATTACAGTATTACACTGTATTATTATTAGCCATTATAGTATTGTTATTGTTATTCAGAGATCCCAGTTACATACAAATCCAACCTAAAGACATTCTCAGGAATGGATCTCGCCTCTAACCCGGGGACTGCCTGTATTTTCACAGTATTATGGCTGCTCAATAGCTCAACATTAGTAAATCTAGACCAGAGTATCTTATTCTTGAAAGTATTTTTTTAGATTTAAAGCAACATATTAGTAACTGTACATAAATAATGGAATATGAAAGCACTTTTTTCTTTGTTGCATTCTGAAATGTTTCTTTTTTTTAAGTAAGATTCCAGTGTTGAATAAATTACTTTGAATGTATAATTGCTCAGGGGGCATGTTCCTTAGAGGCAAATGGCAGTAATCCGTGGCGGAGGTGTTACTAGTGCTGAAGGTGCAAAACACCAGGACCAAAGGGTAGGAGCTTGCTGCAACTGGCAGCTTCCTGGAGTAAAGGGGAAGTTTTAATTTATTAGGGTTTTTGTTGTTGTGGTTGTTGAGTCTTTCAGTCATGTTCAACTCTCCATGACCCTATAGACCACAGCACACCAGGAACATCTATCGGTATGTTTCTGGTTATGCCTATCCATAAGGCTTTCTTGGCAAAGATACTGGAATGGGTTGCCAGTTCCTTCTCCAGTGGACCACAATTTGTCTGATCTCTTTGCTATGACCTGCCCATCTTGGTTGACCCTACATGATATAGCTCACAGCTTCATTAATACACAAGCCCCTTCACCACAACAAAGTAGTGATCCAGAAGGGGTGATGGGCACATAATTATGTTTATAGAAAGATGATCTGATCACCCTAGGGTCAATCTGTCCACTGTATATTGTTGTCTTTTTTATTGACCCTTACAGGCATCTACTTTGTTCATAGAAATTGCAAGTGGGGGTCAAAAGTATTTTGCACCGGGGTCCTGACAGTAATAGATACATATTAAGCATCAGCAATTAGCAAAAACGATAAGAAACGCTGATGATTATATGATCCGAGCATTTCCTTCATGTTTCAAGAAATTAAAATATTTTCATTTTAGAATTTTTTCAACATTCAAATATTTTTGAAATCCTATGTCCCTTTAATGAAGAATAAAAGCTTTTTATATCATTTTAAAACATGTCCTTTTAAATTCATGGTATGCCATGTGGGAGTTCAGCATCTTGTTAAACATTAAACATTGATTTAAAAATGCACCATCTGTGTCTTGGAAAACACTTAAATAGTGCAGAAATGATAATGTTACAGTCTGCTTGTAAGTGTTTGAATGTAATTTATAGTGTGAGATTGGGAGCAGGGGTATTATGACAGTACCGATATTAGTTATATTTCTGAAATAATACTTTGCTCTGAAATCTGTTTTGTCTGACAGGTTAAGTTTAGAGTTTTTTTTCATGCAAAATCCCATGCTTTCAATGCATATGTTATGTATAACACTTCTAAGCCTGTTAAATTAAATACATGGTTTTATACTAATGCTGTGTATTATAAGCTTGGAATTCTAACCACAATTCACTAAGGTTTTCAGGTAATGTAAAGTGGTTTCTCTGGCTCAGTAAACCGGATTGCATAAAATACAAAGCTTAGTTAATTTTGGCCTTCATATACTAGCATTTGTGTTCTTCTAAGGTTTTGTTGTTGTTCAGTCATTCAGTCGTGTGTGACTCTTGGTGACCATATGGACGCAGCATGCCAGGCAAATCGGTCTGTGTCTCTGGTCATGCTTATGCATAAGGTTTTCATGGCAAATATACTGGAGTGGGTTACCAGTCCCTTCTCATGTGGACCACAATTTGTCTGACCTCTCTGCTATGACCTGCCCTACATGGTATGGCGCACAGCTTCCTTGAAGTACACAAGCCCCTTCACCCCGACAAGGTAGAAACCCAGAAGGTACCAGGTCATAGTTAAATGAAAAGTTAAATACAAAATACAATATTGAAGTATCTTCTAGAGAAAGAGGAATGCAAGAACAAGAGGTCATGATGTGTAGCAGAAAAAGTAGAGGATTTCTCAATAATGCATTTTACAAGGGTAGTATTGCCAGACTTGACAGATATAATGGATCTCTTGGTTCTATGCATTAAAAAGCAATTGCTGACACGAGAAAGTAATGATGTGAAGATTACAAAACATACATCTTCTTTTTGCAATGTAGTAATTGAGAAGGAGCTGTATTTTGCTTCCTTATTCATACAGATTCATTGGAAAGGGATTATGCAAGCTGTGAACCACTATACAAATGGCAGTGTATGTTTTTGCAAGCAATAGAGTGTAATTGATACTTGGGGCATATTTACTTTTTAAACTGCCCCAGGCCAGTTCAAATATATGCAACCCCTATGACCCTGCCACTATTCCTCCTATTCTCTTCCTATATCCAAATCATAATTTTACCACACACCTATTTAGGAAATCACAGTACAGAATGTGTTATACAGTAAGTCACAATGTACCAGTTATACTTACAGACATTTCTGTGGATATTTCATGGCATTACATTGGCAACTTCAGCTAGCCTGCTGTCCATTGAAATGTGCTGCCCTAGGCCCTAGGCCTCATGGGCCTAGGCTGAATCACAGCCATGATGGATACAAAGCATGGTTGAAATCATTTGAATAACTTATAGTGTAACAGTAACATGTGCCTGAAGATTTTTAAAAAGTGTTCAGCATTATACATTTGCTAGTTTTAAATCTAACAACATTGCATTATATGTAATTTATGTTGTATTTTATATACATACATACATACTATTTATTTGCTGAATTCTGTATGGTTGGGGACTTCTATCAGGCTTTTGCCCACCATAAATTAAATGATGCTGCGATTAATAGCCTTCCCACAAAATCCATAGCACAAGTTAGGTACCAGTCCCATACTAGTGAGATCCATTACCTAACATCTGTGGGTAGGTGGGCTAACTAAAATGAGCTATGTATAAGGTGTTATTAGATTACAGAGTGAAAATGCATTGTGGGCTTATTTGCATTTCCCCGCCCAGCTTCTCAGAGTGCAATTACTGTATTTCTCAGAATTCTCAATAGTAAATACGTTTTTTTTACTTTTTTTTAGGCAACTAAATGTACAAATGTCCATCTAATCAGCAGTCCCTGCTGCATCAGCTGTGAGTGGAACTTTTTTGTTAAGAAAAATCCCAAATGGGCCGTCTTTCTGTATCATTTTGCTAATAAAAGGATGTTACATAATTTATTTTAGGATTGTTTTCTATATATGGCACTATTAGGGGACAATTATTCTCACCCTTTGGCCTCAGCTACTTCCTTTTACTTGTTCTTTTGCTTCCTTGTATGTATAGTCTGAAAAAGCTCAGTCATTACTGGGTGCCTGCAGCCAACCTAACCTGACTCCCTATGCCTGGGGATAGTGCACACATAAATCAGTGTTATAATTGTGCTTTACCCTTTCACTGACAGAGACGCCAACAATGCATTGCAAATCAATATGACCCTTAATATGGTATATAGAAAACACAGGACAACACTTTATTTAGGACCACAGAGTACTAAACACATTGGGCCTCATTCCATTATCGGCCGTAGGAGATGCGGGCCGCAAGGACCGGCCGCAAGCTATTCTGCTATTCTATTCCCTTCCGGCCGGGGATTCGGGCAGGCTTGCGGCCGGCGCCTTGTTATCCCTTGCGGCCGCTCGCGCCGGAGGAAAGCCTTTGATCTAAAACGGCCGCAAGAGTTTCGGCCGCAAGAAAATCACGGTTGCTATTCAATTGCTCCGGGAACCCTCTCTGCAAGGCTAAAACCGAGCCGCAGCTTACTTGCAGCAAAAAAATCCCGCTAGCTCCAATTAAGCACATTATTATTGTAGGTGTTAGCAAAAATAGCACAACATTCCCCTACACTCAAATCCGTAAAAAAAATTTTTTTTAATTTATGTCACATATCCATGTAAAAAGGCTTGGAGCACCTCAGACCCGCCCACGCTGCGGCCGGAAAATAAACAGTTAGTGTAAACTCGGATTTGGGCTGATGTGCAAGCTTGAGAGGGGTTGCTATTAATCCTCATGTCCCCCAATATGATCCCTAGCATTTACAGAGCTGTACAGTGCAGACTTGAATTTATTTTTGCGTTTAAATATTTCTGAGCTTACGGCCGGTTGCAAGATATACGGCCGGCCGTAAGAGGAGATCCTTGCGGGGCCGTATAATAGAATTGCAAGATAACGGAACCCCCGCAAGGAATCGCAGCCTTGCGTTTGTTTTACGGTCGATAATAGAATGAGGCCCATTATGTGCAATACTCATTATTAAATATGTCATTAAATTATGGACAGCATAATTCGTATATAAACTCTTTTAAGGACCACTGCAATTCATATAAAAGGACATTTGATTGTCATGCATGTACCAAACTAACATTATGAGTAGCTGTTTAGACCATGGAGATAACAAATTTTTTGCAAAAATATGAGTTTTTGATTTTGTCCATAAGAATTCAGAATCCATTTTGTGTTAGTTACATCACATATTCTGTGCTGAGACATGAAGGCGTCTGTTTTGGCTTTCAGTGGAAGTGGGTGCAAAAAGAGGGAACGGTTAACCTTTGTTAAGATAATCTGATATAACTGAAATTCATACCGCACCCTTTATCACTTAGTGGTTCAAAAGCAGACTCCTTGCTTCAGGAAATGCAACCATAACTCTCCAAAAATGTAAACTCTCTCTCACACACAAAATATTTACCTATGTAACATGAATTTATCCAGGATCCAGCAGAGGCATCAAAACTTATAATTTTCCAATTACAAAATCTATAAAAATAAATGTTTGTATTGTGTAGTGGTCATTTAAATATTTACTCTATTGAGTTGTATTAAAATGTCTGACTCATGACTCCATCTGTGCATATATTTGTAATTACTGCAGTTCAGATGCATTTGTAGGCATTATACTTGCGCGGTTATCTAGTTGACTACATTATGCAGGCAGGTAAGACCTACACCCACCTATAATCACCACCAGAAACAAAAAGTACAACAGGAACTTCAACAACTAATAATACTAAACTGGTGTTCAGGACTAAGTTATAATTTATTCTTGTTACAAGATGTATAACATATATTCAGAAGCCAAAACTGTGTTTGTCAGTTTTCCTTTAAATATTCTTATTAAGATACATTTTAAATGCTCACTACATACATTATTGAGCGTCCATTTTAATTTCTCAGAAATGTGACCTGTATATTTGAATGAACCCATCACAGTTTAATTCCTATTTATTTTTGACACTTTTCTATTACATTTTCAGATGTCTTCATGACATGTCTTTCAACTGAAACTTAAAGTAATTTTATTATCTGGTATTAAATGAACAGCAAATCTCTGGAGCTGGTTCACTGGCAGGTAATATCTATTCAGCCCAGGAATGTTATCTTACCCAGAAAGTAGTTCAACTCCCTGAATGTCTTTTGCAACATTGTAACATTCTTTGAAATACTAAAGCGTCAGGTATTGATCTCTTCTCTTTGAACTGTTGTAGTTGCTGCCATTTCCCCAAACAACAGGGAAGCAATTGTTATACTGCAAGATTTATTTAACTCTTCACTTACTCGTCATAAGATACAGAACAGATATTCACCGTAAGATCTCCTTGGCCTTGATGAAAATTAGACCTGTTAAAGGGACTCTGCAACACATATTTTTGTTACTTCTTGATGGAATTTACCTAATTTACCTTTTTTTCTATATTAATCCCAAGGATTAATTACATTTTTATAATAAAGAAATTACCAATACTTTAGAAGTAAAAATTAAAAAAATTAAAAAGTTTTTGGTCCCCATGGTTGAATTCAAACTATGCCAAACACTTAATCTCTTCTCTTTATTTCTTTGTAGAATTAGATAACATTATATTAATTAATACTTGACATATAAATTCCTTTTAAAAATCTGTTTCACTTTATTATTATTTATGTAATATTTTTTATATGAAAACAAAATTGCACTTTATTTATTTTTTGTTAAAATGTATATTCATACACAAATGCAATATTTATTTGCTGTACCTGGGGCATCTATCACTCTATTGCCAATAATAAGTTAAATAATGTTGTGATTAATAAGCTTCCCACAAACTCCATAGCACAAGTTAGGTACCAACCTATTAAGATTGAAACAGTTATAAAAAACATTCCTATTAGTGTGCCAAATCTTGTTGTTGTAAGCTTATATATCTGATGATATCTTTGTTTCTATTTTTTCTTTTATTTATTTATCGTTATATATGTTTTTTGTTTCTTTATTGTATCCTTACATTTATTCATATTTGGATAAATTCATATTTATTTGTTTTATAGGCAGGGGGCAGATGCTGGCCCATAATTTAAAAGCTTCCTTTTTTACTTTCTTTTCTCCCCTTTACTGTACTTTGTTTTTATGTGGAAGTGAGGAAATGAGCAGCAGCTGAAGGAGCAAGTAAGTTCCATCCACCTACATTCCACTACTTCCTTGTGCCTTGAAATTCCTGCACCTACTTTCTGCTACCTCCACCTACCTTCTACTGTTTTGCCCTCTACTGCATCCATCTACTACCCTGTTACCACCCTCTGCCTCCACCTTCACTCCGCTGCCTCAACCCTCCCTCTGCCCTACCCTACACTGCTACTTCCCACTGCCTCAACCTCCCCAAGCTCCCTCCCACTACTCTCTGATATTCAAGCCAAGGGTGGCAGTATTTCTGAAGAAGCGCAGTTTGTGAAATGTTTGCGTGCTGCTGTGGTTAAAGTGTACAGTGACTGGACAAACGGCACAAATGAGAATAAACATTGTGGAAACTGCAGAGCACCACATGCCATTGATGTCAGAGGTGAACGTCGACTGCAAAGGTGTGTGAGGGTCAACCGACTGTCCAGCAACTCACCATCCAAATGAACCAGGAGCCTACCAGACTTGTGTCTAAAATGACAGTACAGCCAACCAGGTTGCGTATGGGGCTCCCAAGCAAATGACTGGTCACTGCACCAATGCTGACAAGGCTTCATCATCAGAAACGGCTTTAATTTGCATGACAGTACAGAAATTGGACCTCTTCTGATTGGCAAAGAGTTGCCTTCTGTGATGAGTCACGGCGTGTCAGGTGCAAAACCTCAGAGAACAAACACTCTGCAACCATTGTTGGAAGAACCCTAGCTGGTAGCGGCAGAGTTATGATCTGTGGAATGTTTTCTTGGCATTGTCTGGGTCCACTCATACCTCTGGAAGGTATAAAATCTAAACTGATTGCGTTTTCTATCCATTCTTGCAGATCAAGTACACCCATACATGTTGATTGTCTTCCCTGAAGAGGGTGGGATATTCCAGCAGGACAATGCAACATGTCATAGGACTAGCATTGTCTTGGAGGGGTTGGAAGCTCACAACAAAGACTTTCAAGTGCTTCCTCCAAATTTCCCAGACATAAACCCCATTGAGCACACATGGGAGCACCTTGATCACCATATTCGACACGTGGCTCCTCGACTACGCACTCTTCAGCAGCTGTCGGATGCACTGCGACCTACATGGCTCCAGATACCCTTACCAAGTGCCCAATTGCAGCCAGGTAAGAGTCAATGTGCAGTCTGAGTAACAGCCCAAGTGTAGCCTGTGCCTGTAAGAGCCAATGTGCAGCCTCTGTCTGTAAGAGCCCAAGTGCAGCCTGCATCTGTAAGAGCAAAAATGCAGCATGTGTCTGTAAGCGCTAATGTGTCGCCTGTGTCTGTAACAGCCCAAGTACAGCTTTTATCTGTAAGATCCAAAGTGCAGCCTGTGTCTGTCAGAGCTAATGTGCAGCTTGTGTCTGTAAGAGACAATGTTCAGCCTGTATATATAAGAACCCAAGTGCAGCCTATTTCTGTAAGAGCCGAAGTGCCGCCTGTGCTTTTTAGAGCTAATGTGAAGCTAATATATATATATATATATATATATATATATATATATATATATATATATATATATATACAGTGCCTTGCAAAATTATTCACCCCCCTTGACTTTCTACCTATTTTGTTATGTTATAGCCTTAAGTTCAATGTTTTTTATTAATCTGAATTTTATGTGATGGATCAGAACACAATAGTCTAAGTTGGTGAAGTGAAATGAGACAAATATATACATAAAACTATTTTTTAGAAATGGAAAACAGAAAATTGGCATGTGTGTATGTATTCACCCCCTTTGTTATGAAGTCCATAAAAAGCTCTGGTGCAACCAAATACCTTCAGATGTCACATAATTAGTGAAATGATGTCCACCTGTGTGAAATCTAAGTGTCACATTTTTTGAAAGGCCCCAGAGGCTGCAACTCCTAAGCAAGAGGCACCACTAACCAAACACTACCGTGAAGGCCAAGGAACTCTCCAAACAAATAAGGGACAATGTTGTTGGGAAGTCAGGGTTAGATTATAAAAAAATATCCAAATCTTTGATGATCCCCAGGAGCACCATCAAATCTATCATTACCAAATGGAAAGAACATGGCACAACAGCAAAGCTGCCAAGAGGCGGCCGCCCACCAAAACTCATGGACAGGGCAAGGAGGGCATTAATCAGAAAGGCAGCACAGATACCTAAGGTAACCCTGGAGGAGCTGCAGAGTTCCACAGCAGAAACTGGAGTATATGTACATAGGACGACAATAAGCTGTACGCTCCATAGAGTTGGGCTTTATGGCAGAGTGGCCAGAAGAAAGCCATTACTTTCTGCAGAAAACAAAACGGCATGTTTTGAGTTTGCGAAAAGGCATGTGGGAGCCTCCCAAAATGTATGGAAGAAGGTGCTCTGGTCTGATGAAACTAAAATTTAACTTTTCGGCCATCAAAAAAAATGCCTGGCACAAACCCAACACATCACATCACCCAAAGAACACCATCTCCACAGTGAAACATGGTGGTGGCAGCATCATGCTGTGGGGATGTTTTTCAGAAGCCGGGACTAGGAAACTGGTCAGAGTTGAGGGAGAGATGGATGGTGCAAAATACAGGGATATTCTTGAGCAAAACCTGCACCACTGTGAGTGATTTGAAGCTAGGACGGAGGTTCACCTTCCAGCAGGACAATGACACCAAACACACTGCTAAAGCAACACTTGAGTGGTTTAAGGGGAAACATGTAAATGTGTTGGAATGGCCTAGTCAAAGCCCAGACCTCAATCCAATAGAAAATCTGTGGTCAGACTTAATGATTGCTGTTCACAAGCGCAAACCATCCAACTTGAAGGAGCTGGAGCAGTTTTGCAAGGAGGAATGGGCAAAAATCTCAGTGGTAAGATGTGGTAAGCTCATAGAGACTCATCCAAAGCAACTTGGAGCTGTGATTTCTGCAAAAGGCGGCTCTACAAAGTATTGACTTTAGGGGGGTGAATAGTTTTTCTGTTATTTTGTCCTATTTGTTGTTTGCTTCACAATAAAAAAAAAACATCTTCGAAGTTGTGGGCATGTTCTGTAAATTAAATGATGCAAATCCTCGAACAATCCATGTTAATTCCAGGTTGTGGGGCAACAAAACACGAAAAATGCCAAGGGGGCTGAATACTTTTGCAAGGCACTGTATATAGTAGTCAGCATATGATAGACCTCTTAGAAAGTGTATTTTCTAATAAAATGTATTTTCCAGTATCTTGCATGCTAACAAATATTGTCTCCCCCTGCAAAAGGACAAAATAATAAACTATACTGGTTCTTAGTGTTGGTCATTGGGAACTTTTCTGCCATTCCTCAGGGTCAAAGATAAATAAGGAGAGCCTAGTACTTTAAAGGGCAATTGTAGTGGACATAACATAGGGTTTAGATTGTTTAATTTAGTAACTGGATAGCAATAAACAGGAAAAATCATATCTCCAATAAGGGGGGATATTCACTATAGCGCATTATATCATTAATCTATTACCTTTTTATTAAACTTACTACATTATTAGAAGGTGGTGAGCTTAACCTTCATTTTCCTCCTATCTGGTTAGCAAAAATAATCATAATTTCAAGTAAACAAAAATATTTCTCGCTTTTAGAAATTAAACATAGCGTTGTATCTTTTAACAGATGTACTTATATCCACCCTGACAGGTATCTAGGGGTAAAAATGGATCTAACGCGAATGCCTTCCTAAAAAAAAATATTCCTACTGGTGTAGGCTTGCACACAAAGGGCCTCATTCAATAGCGATGTGGGCAATTGAATAGGGCCCTAAATAAGCACATAGCATATTTTTATTAAAGAAGTTTTTAGTTAGTGAAAACCTTTCTTTTGGATAGATGCTTGCTAACAAAAAACTTCTTTAAAAAATATATGTTATGTGCTTATTTAGGTCCCTATTCAATTGGGCAAATTGCAATTGAATGAGGGCCAAAGTCTTTGTAAGTAAAGAACATCATCAGGACAAGAGATAATTTCTCCAATCAAGACAATCTCCCTTGTCAGATGCTCCACCACCCCCTGGACACCTGATTGGGTGTGGAGAGAAGCAAATCTAAGTAAAGTAAATTTAAGTTGTAAAGGCTCCATTGAATTTCTTATTTCAAATAAAGATTGTATTTGCAACAAATTATTAGATAAATAAATTCAACCCAAATTCATGAGCATTACAGTGGACCTTTAATCATAGTTCTGGGTAGATTATTGAGAAAATTATATGCAGGTTAAATATACTCTCCTCTTTTGGATCGCTACCTTGTTATGGTGAAGCAGCTTGTGTATCTCAATAAAGCTATACCATGTAGAGTCACCCAAGATGAGCAGGTCATAGCATAGAAGTGAGACAAATTGCCATCCACTGGAGAAGGAACTGGAACCAACTCCAGTATCTTTGCCATGAAAACCTTATGGATTAGCACAACCAGACACAAGATGTATTGATAAAATTGTGATTATTTATACATAATGGCAGATTTTGAAGAAAAAAAAAAGAGTATATTTCTGGCCAACAAGAACAACACCAATAACTTTTTTTTTGAGTAAGCCAAAGAGCAGAATCCCATCCAAATAGATAATGACTAGAGGATGAGGGCCTAGAGTTTGTCATAGTTTCAAACATGACTCTCGAGCTGATAGGGCTATAAAGCAGGGAAAAGTAGTGGAGCAGTAAATGATGAGAGGTACGTCAGGCAGGAGAGTGAGTGTTTTTTTTGTAATTACATGATTTGAGGAAACAATCATTTCAATCAACTGTAACTTTGCCCCGAAATAATTTTATTTGCTACCTCATAATTCCTTCAGTGTCAACCTTATATCTGTATATTGGTCTAAGTGTGCTGATATCACAGAAATTCCAAATTGTGATATACTAGCAAGATATGAAAAGACAATAAATCCTCTTGTCGAAACAGCTGCTCTGTGGAATAGACAAGATGCACAAGGGAGGTTCAGATGAACTGCAGAAAGTGCAGTAGATGGTCAGAATTATCAATCTTCTTTAAAAAAAACATTACTGAAAAATGCCAAAAAACTCACAGGAAAATTTTCTTATAATAAATGCAAGTTGAGTGAGATTTTCTTTCTATTTCTCTATTTCCAGTAAAAACAGACAAAATTGAAAAACTGTTGAAACATTTCATAAAACTTATACAGAACAGAATTGAGTAAGGGTCCTGGTTTTAAATATACAACTGAAAACACTAACAACAAAAAAAAAGACTCCATTACAGAAAAATAGGAATCCTTGATTTGATGTTCGATAAGAGCCAATAAGCCCACATTGTGTGCCTATATTATCTTTGAAAAATATGGTTAAACAAACCCATTTACTGTGTTTGCCCCTACATCTTCCTCTCATAGGCATTTAATTTTAATATTAATAGAAACTCTAGAATTTTTTTTATTCATATTTTTCCTTGATGTGCATATTTCATATTGTTTTTGTAAACATTTAAATTGTGTACATATTCTGTTTTTATAATTATTGTGAATTGAAAAAAATAAAGATTTCTATTTTTCTACCAGTCTCTATAAATAAGTACTTACACATTATCGCTAAATCTTCCACAATCAAAATTCAAATAATGCCATCTTAGTCTTAAATTGATTTATAAGTCTGACTCATTAGGTGATGAGTCACTTGAATGAATTCTAAGATTAACCATCATAGAAAAGTATTTTAATAATGGTTGTTTAACCTTGTTCTCATATTGCAAAACCTTAGGAATCTCACATGGGTTTGTAATTAAAACAACTGAACTCCTGTATTATTTATTACAACTTAAATCTCCTCAAGTATGTTGCCAAAATACATCTCAAAGTCATTAGACTGGCAAAATTCTTACTGTATATTCATAAACCTTACTTGTGCAATAGTTGGCCTTTTCGATTTTATACTGAAATCTTCAACTAACTTATATCTGTATTTAGTTGTTTTTTGGTAAAATGTTACCCTTGTTTTGGCCTGGACATGCTAATATCATATCACATATAATAGTTGTCAAACTGCGAGACATCGTCACGCTTTGCGAGGTGCATACGAGTTAGTCGATAAACGAGCCGTTAACACATAGGACTTAGCCAATAAGCGCCAAAGGCGCTCATCGTTGTGATCCTCGCAAAGCGAGACGTTAAAACGGGACTTAGAAAAACAAATATGAGACGCAGGACTTAAAAAAAAAAAAGATACAAGACGCAAAGATTTTCGAGATTAGCGGCCGAACGACAAGAAGAAAAAAAAAGAAAAAACACATTAAATACACCCCCAAAAAATACAAAAACATCACAGACAGTTTGGGGCAACATGCAGGATGTCTGTGAGTGAGATGGAACGCAAATTTAACTCGATTTAGATGATTTTCATCACTCAAAAATCTCCTAAGTGAGTGAAAAAATAGCCGGCGAAAAAAATGAAAACGAGGCTACATGACCCCGGACCACACAAAACACTGCAAAATGCGTAGCACTTTACACATCACACTACGACATACAAGATACACTATTACGAAAGCCGGAAAATGCTCCCGAAACATGTAACACATTAATAACATTACGACTATACAATGCCACTTTACACAATAAACCAACGGCTTTACCTCGCGCTCGCAGCCTATTTAGAATGCACACTTCAAACATTCATTACACTTTATAAGCAGGGCACCAAGACTCAAAATGGATATTCTATGCAGACGGAAAATACAAACAGATTGTTAGCTCTTCAGCCTATTGCTCGCTGCATATATCAATTATAAATAATTAAAGTATATTAATTTATTTAATAAATCATTCATTATTACTTAACTACATAATACATACAAATATATATCTCTCTCAGAGGACCAAAAGTATACGACAGGAGAGGCTCGTAATAAGCGCCGAAGGTCCTCACAGTACAAAACGGTTTCAATTATGTGTCAAACAGCATTCCCACGTCTTCAAATGTTATTGCTCAATCATTTTTGACAGGCAAGTCGCTAGTCATATTATAAAAACCAAAGGCTAGTAATAAATATATGAGGCAAAGAATTTTTGGAGGATTGTGAACATTTGCATGTTTTACAATATTTTCTTGATATTATACGTCATTTCTATATGTTGAAGACGAGAATGAGTATTCACAAGCAGAACCAGTTCCTCCAATTACACCATCAATGTAAATCTCAAATAACACATTTTAAAGTGGTACGTAAAATTTTAAAACACATTTCCATTTTCAAAAAATAATATTTAAAGCCTACACCTCTTTAAATCGCAATGATGCGTTTAAAGGTGGTACGTAAAGTAATTTTTCTTTTCAATATTTTTATTATTATAAAAGGAATAATATGCAAGTGATACAGTGTGCAGTGGTATAATACAAATATTCTGTTTCTGTGTACTGGCAAATGATACCCTGTTAGTGTTCAAAAATAAAGTTCTTGAATTTAGTAACAGGGGAGTTATGGTCTTATTTTCAAGTTTATTTTCCCTTCTCCGATGTTTGCTAATTTTTTCCTTATATTTTAAATTAAGTTCTTTCCCTATATCCTCCTCATTTAGTTGTGCTGTAACCATCATATGTGAAGGTATTTAGGAGAAAAACTTTTTAAAATCTTCTTTACCTCTTTAGAATTGGAGGTTGCTTGGTGAAAGAACAGAACATGTTAGATAGAAATATTTATAGCTTAAATTCCAATTTGATCAACAGGGTTGATGCCAGGATCCAGATGCCCTCTGTCCACCATCATTTGTTGCCATAGAAAATTAGAAGAAGAGAGTTCCCTTTACGTTAAGGGAATGCTACTTGGAGAGCTCAACCATGGTTCCCACATTTTTTGAAGGTGGGGAAGGAGTTAGGTATTATGTGTGTTAATCTTTTGTTTATGATTATATAGTTAACTTTTTTAATGATTTCTTGGAGATTAAGGTTTGAGGTTTTCCATTGTCTGTCAATGTGTTTTTTTGGTAGCAAACATCAAGAACTGAAGTAATTTGTTTTGGTCAGTAGAAAGATTTTGGCAATGGATGCCTAAGAGGCATGTTTCAATTGTTGGATGGAGTAGGGTATCAAAAAGGTTAGAGGCTAAGTTCATTACCAAAGAGTCTGGATTTTGGGGCAAGTCTACCAAGTGTGTATAAAGATGCCTGTTGTTGGCACTTTCCTGGAGTTTCCATTTGTGGAACCTGTCTGGTGTGATAAATGTTCTGTATAATACTTATGGATGTTTCCAAAATACTATACTTCAAGGATACCCCTGAAAAGGATGGTATAAGATTTTTTCCATTTTCCAACCCCCCATTCCTGGGCAAGATCAAATTCCCATTTACTGATAAATGTAAATGTATAGATTTTTTGGGGAGAGATGAAAGTTGTGTATAGGGATCCTAGAATTCCATGTGTTAAAGGAGCGTTTTTACATATACAAGAAAACAAGCTCGTTTTAGGTGGTCCCTTAGTCCTCACTGAGGCTTTAATAAAATGTCTACATACATACAAACATATATAACATACAAATTAAATATATACATACATCCCCCCAGTTCCTACACCCATGCTTAGGTGTGGGGGCGCATTTCGTGATTTTCCATAAACACCCAGGCAGGTTGATGGCTAGCCAAGTGGGCTAAAGGTATAAATGATATCTAAACTGCTTTAAAATAAAGCTTTAAAGTAGGGCATGAGAGCCCACCTTTAGTTTTACGTCTAAACACTATAGATTTAGCTATCCTTGGGTATTTGTTGAGCCAGTTGAATCTAAAAATCTGGTTCTGAAAGTTGTCTAAATCTTTAGTGACCACCGGAATTGGAAGGGATCTAAATAGGTATAGTAACCTAGGTAATATGTTCATTTTTCTTGCATTAATGTGGCCCTTCCAGGATATTTGATATTTAGCCTAATTACTGAGGTATGTTGTCGTTCCTTAAAGAGAGGGAAATAGTTGACTTTGTATAGCTCCCATAGTTTAGGGTAATGTTTATATTGAGGTATTTGATATGGGAATTAGGCCAAGCAAAGTTATACATGTTTATTAGGAATTCTGACTCTAACTGGGATAGTCGGGATCCAAGTGCTACCCTTTTTTTTAGATTAACTTTAAGGCCAGAGAACTGTCCAAATCTGTTTATGATATTCATTAAGGCTGGGACTGAGTTGATGGGGTAGGTCAATGTGCACAGTAAGTCATCTGCAAATAAGCAGCACTTAAAATGTTGGATGCTTACGTCAATCCCAATTTATGTCTGAATTAAACCTGATGGCTTCGGCGAGTGGCTCTATTGCCAGGGCGAAAAGGAGGGGGGACCAAGGACACCCTGTTGAGTTCCTCTCAGAATGTTTAAGTAAGCTTTGCTATTACCCAGTAGTTTCAGATAGGCTTTGGGGAGTGATAGTAGGTCTTGATGAGATTAATAAAGTGGCCCTTGAAACCAAACTTGGACAGTACTGCATGTAGGTATGACCATTCAATGGAATTGAAAGCTTTTTCAATGTCCAGGGCAAAAATGCATATAGGGGTGTTAGAGCTCTGTGCTAAATGCATGGTGTTCAGGACTCTCCTTATATTATCTCCTGCCTGTCTAAAAAGGATGAAGCCTTCCTGGTCCTTGTGGATAAGCCCTGGGAGAAACCTGGAAATCCTTATTGCCATTATTTTAGCTAAAATCTTAACATCCCTATTCAGCGATGATGTTGGATGGTAGACCTTGACCTGCAATGGGTCCCGTTCTTCTTTAGGGAAGCACACTTTGGGCCATATTCAATTGAGCTTTCCGGGAGCCCGTAAGTAAGGTTGCAAGCTAAATTGCTATTAAAATGGCGTCTTTTTGCAGGTTCCTATCGGCTTCCGAGTTACGGCCTTGAGAAAATGGCGATGGTTAAACTCGTAACTTACAGCCTCCAGAAGCCTTTGATACTTCACTTTCACAAGGCTAAAATCGCAAATCGCTATTCAATTGGGCCCAATTTCCCCAAGCCCGCAAATGTTTTCACACGCATAAATGGCTAATGAAGGAGAAAATCCTATGAGTGCTAGAGAGGACCCACAAGGGGGTTAAACGCCTATTCGTAGCACTGTAGATGCAAATATAAAATCACTACTTTACTGTAAATAACAGGTAAAGAGATGACAGACATTAGAATTAATTGCACAACAGTCTCAAGCCCACAAATCGGCAATATCTTTTTATTTTATGTGTCATATCAGGGTTAAATCGATTTCGGGTATCAATGAGTTAATACATATCAGGCCGTCCATATGGACCTGAACAGTATTGGCATTCATTTTCATAATTCTTTTTTTTTTTGTTTTGCAAGTCTGATCTAATATCGGACCCCCGAACCTAATTGATTGACATGTAACTTCCATGTTTTACTACGGTAATAATGACAGTCTCATTTTCTATTGGCTGATTCAAAATGGGAGGTTACGGGCTTGCATAATTGATCACGTTCCCGCCCTGAACTGCTCTGAACCAGTGCATGGTTTACGGTTTTGGCTTTGGGCCTGTAACTTGCGTCTTGAACAAATGAATAGCATCCCAATCGGAGACAAACGGAAGCCTGCAACACACTCACAGACATTTGACTGTCTGCGATCGAGTTGCGGGCTTCAAATTGAATATGGCCCTGGTTTAGTTCTGGTGGCATCTGTTACGTAAAGTAATTTTAAAACACATTTACATTTATATTTTCAAACAAATTATATGTGAAGCTTACACCTCTTGTAATTTCAATAATTACCTGTTTCTCTGAGGCTTTACAGTGTGGTACAGTTATATGGGCTATTATTTGACAATGAGTAAGTGTACCAGTAGATAGCCAAAGAAGTATGATGGCTAGGGTTAAATGGGATCCCAACTGTACCACAAAAGATATCTAAGAGGTAGAATACTTTTTGTTGAATATGTGATAAAGCAACAAAAGTTCAATTTTGCACTCCTTATATACATAAAATAGAACTAAAATAATGTCTACTATAATACAATAATTCTTTATAGCTCATTTACACCCAGACATTGTATTTTCACAAAACATGCACAAAATGTGTGCTTAATATTATCATATAAGTCATATTTAATACAGAATACCATATGTAAGGAGGTAAAAATATCAAGGGATGTTTTTGTCATGACAATATAATAGGTAAACTGGTTTTACTTGTAAGAAATTATTGTCTATGAACAGATCTTACCACCATATCTTAATTTATTGACTAAACTCATGCTACTGTTAGTTTACTAACAGTTATTTTCTAAGAGGGGCTAATCCTAATGGCATTTATAAACTCATAGCAGTTTATTAAGCAATGGGACTTCAGAAAAAAAGTGAAATGCTTTCAATTATCCTGTTTTAAACAAAATAAAAATGGGTTTTTAGTGGTGTAATAAAAAGTTGGAGATACTTTTTGCAGTATAGATGAGTTTAATCCTCCGTATGAAGTAAAATCCTTGTGTAATGCCTGAGACGATATTTTGTGCTATTTTGTTCCATAATTGGCACAACATTTGAGCTACTGTACTCATTTCAAAAAACAGTAACACTCCCCTGCAATGTACTGAGTGTAATATATAAAATGTTACAATATTGATAAATCACTTAATCGGACATTTCATTGCTATAGGAAATTAGTTTCCTGAGAGCTGGCACCAAAACTAAAGTTCCTGCAATGAAGTCCCAACTTTTATATCATGCATTTAAATAGCCAATTTTATTTGTTTCATAGCTCATTTGGATGAGGTGAAATCTAAAAAAAATACTTTAATTGCCCTAGTAAAGTTATCTTTTGAAATTTCCCTCTGACATGATATAAATATTTACACAGTGTGAGAAGTAGCAAAACGCGGTTTCTTCCTGCAGTTGTCAGTCTGCATTATGTAAGAAAAGTATTTAAAAGAAAAATATACAAATGTGTACTATAAATATCAAGCTAAATTAAATGGTGAGGCATAAAAGAAGTTATATCAAAATTAAAAAATTCAGACACAAGAAAGTTTTCCAGAGCTCTTGAAAGACAAGCCTGGACTCAACCCATGGACAGGGCCGGATTTACAATTTTGTTGCCCCTAGGCAGTGAACTTATAGCCGCCCCATATGAGTGCTCATAGTGAGTGCCATCACACCTCTCTATTCTCTATCTCTCTGTTACTCACACTCCAAAATTGCATTCATCCAAAACACCAAACATAAACACACATTAAACCACCATCATATTACATAGACACATCACTTTCATTTATCACACACACACTCACATTAATTATTAGGTAAATTATCTTATATTTTAATTTGTATGGGACAGTTAGTCAAACAATTGTAGGTATAGGAGGCCGTTTACATTACCCTACAGACACACTAACAGGTTGCTTCCTCTTCATAAGCAGGAGCAGCTCTGCTGGAGGAAGCGAGATACAGGGAGTTGGAGCTGCTTCTTGAGTTGTTTTCTTCTTCCCCTGGTAGGAGAACAGCTATAAAACCTTCTCCCATGCAGGTGGGGGTGGAAAGCAGCCATCTGTGGAGCTCAGTTTTGTTTGTAGTTACTTGTTTTACTAATAAAGTAAATATATATATATTCTTTTTTTAATCTGTGCCCCTAGGCGGATACCTACCATGCCCAGGGAGAGATATTTGAGAATACTGGGATGAGAAAGAAAGTGTGATGTGACTGTAGGTAAGCCCTTTAAGTGTGATGAAGTATGAATGATGAAACATCTTTAAAGAGGAAACTTGAATTTAGGATAAACATTATATTGGGTATCATTTTTCCTTTAAGCTATGTTTACTTAAGAAATATTGCATGCATGACCATCTCTTACCCTTTGTTTTGTAAAATTTTGGCCTCCATTTAATTCCAATCCCATAATTAAATTCATACAGGTCGCAGGTTAGAAATTTGTTACAATTCCGGATGTATTCAATTGACTCAAGCCCGCAATTACAGGGCTAAAGCCTTAACCTGTAAACCATGAACCCATATGTAGCAATTCAGAGCATGATCGTGATCAATTTAGCAAGCCCATAAGTTACAATTTAGACAGAGCAATAGTAAATGAGACCGTCATCATGTCATCAGTAAAACATGGAGTTTAAAATGCAATCAATTAGTGTTTAGAAGTCCGATATGCGATTGTACTCGCAATCCAGCAATAAAAATGAATGAAAAAGCTGTGCTAGTCCATGTGAGTGGCTTGATATGTATTAACTCCTTGATTACCGGGATTGATATAGCACAGAAATAATAATTTTATTGCAGATTTGGGAGCTTGAGACTGTTGTGCACTTCATTATAATGCTTTTCATTACTTACCCAGTATTTTAAAGTACAGTATTGTGTTTATATTTGCTTTTACAGTGCTACGAACAGGTGTTTAACCCACTTGCGAGTCCTATCTGGTAGACATAGAAATGTTTGATACATTTGCCATTTACGCGTTTGAAGGCAATTGTGGGCTTGTCAAATTGTTGTAACTGAATATGGATTTTGCGTCTTGACCACTGGTAACATTTACAGACTTGAAGTATCAAAGGAGGAGATAGGACGGAGTTACGTTTTTACAACCACAGTGATTTTGAGTTAGTACCCCGTAAATGGATTGGAAGTAGCAAAATGTAGCCAATTGAATATCATTAATTAAAATTTGCCAATTGAATGGGGGTCTTTATGTGTTATTTAAAGGACCACAACATACCTATATTCCAAATACACTCTCATGAAGAAGTGCACTTGAAAAAAAGGCAAAATGTTTTCAGAATGTAAAAAAATACAACCATTAATTTATTCCCTTGTATGTGCAATCATGCTTCTATAGAATCTACTTTTTGATTTCTGCTGTTAAACTTCGTGAGATAGGAAATTATTTTGAGTGAAGCTTCAGTCTACACAGTGGGAATGTGGATGTTAAAACGACTGGTGCTTTCAACAGGAATAATGGAAAGCACACGTGGAGAAAAGTAGAAGGTCGCAGACAGAATAAACTAAGAAAAGAAAATGGAACAACACTGCAAAAAACAAAAATGAATATAAAGTTACAAATGTAAAGGTTGCAATTATCTATTTTGCTATCCCTGTTATGTTATTCAAAAGACTGTACAATAAAAAATGGCCACAGTGGCCTGTAAGGCATGGCTTCTCACAGTGCTATTCTTTGTACCACGTCACTCTTCTATTTTAGCTGATTGACAGACCACCCTAGCATGAGAGAGGCTTTATGGGAATAGAATATTGAGTTAAACCCCTGGTCATTGGCAGTAAATTATCTTATAGTTTTTAAGTTCATACGAGTGCCAGGCAATTTCATTCATTACACTGTGACAGCACCCCTGTGACTTTAACTAGCCCTGAGCATATATGGCAGGTTAATAATTTATTATAGGCTGAGTGCTGCAGTTTATATATCTACCTCTTTATGCTTTCTCAATATTTCACACACACTGAAATGTTATACTGCAAATAACTCTCTGCTTTAAACCATAAGTGAAGAAGGCAGTGGCATTACTATTTAGATGTTTAATGTAGATTTAGGAAATGAATTATAGATCAGGCATTGTAGCTTCAGTGCTCTAAGTGTATCATGAGTGGGAATCTCTGATTACATTTGTACCACTTAAACTGCAAGCTGATTCACTGCAACCAACACAACTATCACCTTCCACAACATATTGATCTTCAAAATACTTAAGAAATACAGTCATGTAGCTAGCTTTTACTTATTTTATTGTCATGTCCAGTTAAAGCATTTTTCTGTAAAATACTTTTGAAACTATTGTGGAAATGTCTATAAATAATCCTGTGCCCTTTAAAGGCATAAATTGCATACAACATAATGCAATTATTAGGTCAATTACAAATATTCTTGAAATATTACAAACTGTTTTAAATTGATTATACTCACTTCTAGGGTGCTGCCATGTTTGCCTCTCTTCCCCCACAGTGTATCACTGTATGAGGAGGTGGCAACAAGCTGTGAATCTCCATATTGCAGTTTGTAACAGACACAGCAAAGCGTTCCAGCATTCCATGCTCTGCACAGATGGATTGTATAAGGGTTAACTCTTTTTTTTCTTTTGCTCACTACAGAGAGTTGAAGCTGCGGATCTGGCAGAGGACATGTCAGTTAGTCATATAAACACAGATTTTATCAGTGAAAAATGCAGGTATTTCAAAAATGCAAAAAGTATTTCAATATGTTTTTAGGAGATCTTTAATTTGATGTGGTCCAAATTGTGGTAAATTATAGTTATCATTAGATAATTGATCAACCAGATGGATATACAACCTTATCCATATTGTAGTTGTAGGGGTGGGGAAGTGCTTTGTTTGTCAATAGGCCACTACCATTATTGACCTCAGTTCTAACACTGGGCATACACATGGCATGCAACAACGATCGCAGTTAATTTAACATAAGAGTATGTAATGGAATAGGTCAATTGAAATCAGAGAGAAAGCGCTATTGGTTCAACCCTGTGACCCACCAATCAGATTTCCACTTACACCAGCCGAGTTTCCAGTAGACCCCAATGTCCTCAAGTTCCTAGAGATTAAAAAACCTTAGTAAGACAGCTATATCACTTGGAACATGATCCTTAGGAGTATCGTCAAATAAATATCTGCTGGCCAAATACTTATTGAGTAACACACACATTTCTTGCACAGTAAAACACAATAAAACATTCCCATTCCTACCATAGACATAACAAGACAATCAAGTGGCCCACAGATGTTTGCCACTAGTTGATGAAGCCTCACTGAACCACCTAGCAAGCACCTGGAAGTATAACTGCAAAGAAATGTAGGCACTTTAATTGCGATTCGGCCAATAGAATAGGGCTGTATATAAACACATAGAATATTTTTTTTACAGAAATTTTAGTTAGTGAACTTCTATCCAAAAGCAAGGTCTTCAATAACTAAAAACATCTTTAAAAAAAATATGCTCTGTGCTTATAGAGCCCTACTCAAATGGCTGAATCGCAATTTAATAAGGCTGATTGTGTCATTTTATTTACTGGGTTGATTTAAAAAAAAGCTGATCTATTTTATTTAATTCATAAAAATAGCAACATATCAGTTATTTCCAGGTCTTGTTTCTGCTGGCTGTTTACAACTTTGTCTACAAAGTATGTAGTCAATCTAATTTCTATATTGTCTATCTGGTAAGGCTGTTGACATAGGTGTTTACTATGATCAGAGAATTATTTTGACAGAATTCTACTAATCTCTGACCTGCTTCATTTTGTACTCTAAGGCTAAACTTTTACTTCCCTACTTTAACATTCCAATCTCCTATGATGAGAGTAACATATTTTCTTGGAATTATATGTATGATGAATATTGTCATAGAACTGGACAACTTCAGCCTCTTCGGCATCCCCGGTTGGAGCATAGACTTGTATCCCTGTGATGGTAAATGGCTTATCATGAATTCAAATTGAAATCATTCTGTAATTTATTGGGTTGTAACTGGGCACTGCTTTTGCCACTCTATGATTAGGAGGGCTAGTCCATTTCTTCTGTGGGATTCTTGACCACAGTAGAAGACATGGTGGTTGTGTGATATGAAATGTCCCATATGCAAAACACATATCAAATCAGTTTGAACAAAAACATGTTTACAGACAGTGTTTCTGAAAAACAGGGTTTGGTGAAAACCTGGGGGTCCATTCAGTAGGAGCAGGGCTTACACAGGAAAATGTTATGTATCATTAAATAAACATGTAAGGTTCTCTGTTTTAATATTGAAATAAACGATCCAAGTATGTATTTGCATATTTAACCTGGACTGTTAAACTGGATGCTTATAACCTATTTAGGAAAGATAGAGGCAATGGTAAAAGAGGAGGAGGGATTTGTCCGTATGTTAAGCCTGAATTTAAGCCAATAGTCAGAGAAGATATTTATGTTGGAACTAGCGATAATGTTGAATGTTTGTGGGTAGAGTTAAATAATGGAGTAGAGATGTCGCGCACAGTTCGCCCGCGGGCTATTCGCGGTGATTTTGGCATGTTCGCGTTCGCAGCGGATGGCGAACACATGCGCTTTTCGGTTCGCCCCCTATACTTTATCATTGAGGAAACTTTGACCCTGCACCTCACAGTCAGCAGACACATTACAGCCAATCAGCAACATACACTCCCTTCCAGAGCCTTCCATCTGAAGGACAGCATACATTTTAGAATCATTCTGAAGCTGCATTCGTTATGAGAGGACAGATAGTGTAGCTGCTGCAGATTTAATAGGGAAATAGATAGCCTGGCTTTGTATTTAGCTTCCATTACATACCTGAAGGACTCATCTGACATCTGCTGCAAGGACAGCACCCCAAAAACCCCTTTTTAGGGCTAGAACATTTATTTTATTTTATAATTTTTTTTCTGTGTAATCTAATTGCATATGCCTGCCTGCCAGCGTGTGTGTGTCTGACTAACACCTAACAGCTTATATTGCACTTATTTTCACTACTCATACCTGGTGATGTACCATACATTGAAAACAACCTTTTTTTTTCCTGTAATCTAATTTCAGTTGCCTGCCTGTGTCAGGCTCACAGCTTATATTGTGCTCAGTGAAATAAAACAACACTTTTTTTACTGTAATAGATTGAATAGCAATTGCCTGCCTACAGGCATGTGTGTGAAGCCTATTGCATCTACTCTGCCAACTTTTGCCAGTGCACAGTGACACTCATATCTGGTTGAACCTAGTGTACAGTGAAATAAAAGAACCTTTTTTTTCTGTAATCGATTGAATATCAGTTGCCTGCCTACAGGCGTGTGTGTGAGGCCTACAGCGCCTACTCTGCCAACTTTTGCCAGTGCACAGTGGCAGAGAGAGGAGTCTGAAGAAGAGGAGTCAGAGGAGGAAGGTGGCTTTGAGGAGGTGGAAGACCAAACACAGCAGGCGTCCCAGGGGGCTTGTTGTCACCTTTCGGGGACCCTTGTTGGCTGGGTGGAGGAAGAGACCTTCAATGACATCAGTGAGGACAAGGAACGGTACATGGCTAGCTTTGTATCCAACCTTGTGCAAATGGGGAGTTTGTGGTTGTGCAAAGGGGCTGTTTGCGGTTGTTTGCGGTACATTAAACGGGGAGATTGGTCTGTGACTGTGAAGCGGGTGTAACACTTACACTACCTGATCGATACAACATCATACCTGATGTTTTAAAGCATGTTATTCCAAACAATTTAGGAATGTTGGGTGATTTATGCCCTTTATGGCTTAAAACCAGACTCTGCATCAACTATGTAATTTTCCGTGGGAGTTTTGCCATGGATCCCCCTCCGGCATGCCACAGTCCAGGTTTTAGTCCCCTTGAAACAACTTTCCCATTACTATTGTGGCCAGAAAGAGTCCCTGTGGGTTTTGAAATTCGCCTGCCCATTGAAGTCTATGGCGGTTTGCCGGGTTTGCCCGTTCACGAACATTTGATGGAAGTTTGAGTCCGCTGTTCGCGAACCGAAAATTTGATGTTTGCGACATCACTATAGTGGAGCAGCAAATTCCAAAAGAATATTAGTAGGAGTTTTCTATAAACTCCCAAATATAGCTGAAAGTGAGGAAATACAATTATTATTACAGATTGGAAATGCAGCTAAGCATGGGCAAGTTCTAATAATGGGAGATTTTATTACCCTGAAATAAACTGGATAAAGGAGACCAGCAGTTCAGCTAAGGGGAGCAGGGTCTTGAGTACACTCAGAGATCATTATTTGGCCCGAATTATACAAGAGCCTACTAGAAATGAAGCTATCTTGGATTTAGCAATCACAAATAATATTGATATAGTATCAAATGTTGAAATGAGGCAACCTTTGGGAAACAGTGATCACAACACAGTCTTATTTGAGACTGAATTTAAAAAAAAACTGTGAGGGGCCAACAACAACTCTTAATTTTAAAAGGTCAGATTTTAATGGTCTTAGGGCACCAATACAAAGTCTAGACTGGGACAGAGAACTGGCAGGTATAAATACTGAACATAAATGGACAACATTTAAATCCTTACTGAATATACTGTACATACA
Organism: Discoglossus pictus; assembly: GCA_027410445.1. Classification (NCBI taxonomy): domain Eukaryota; kingdom Metazoa; phylum Chordata; class Amphibia; order Anura; family Alytidae; genus Discoglossus; species Discoglossus pictus. The sequence goes on from CM050168.1 coordinate 79,253,881, forward strand.
CATCAGCATATGCCACGTGAAAATAAAAGTAAAAGGAATAAATTACATCCAACGTGGCTTAATAATGATCTAAAGTTCAAGATACAAAGTAAAAAACTGGCATTTAAATTATACAAACAAGAGGGGACAGAGACTGCTTTACGTAAGTACAAGGAAACTAACAAGGCTTGCAAAAGGGCTATTAGACTGGCTAAAATAGAAAATGAAAAATTAGTTGCAAAGGAGAGTAAGAGTTAGAGACTAACCCTAAAATATTTTTTTTAGTATAATAATGGGAAGAAGGCAAGGAAAGAAGCTATAGGAACATTACAATGTGAAACAGGCCATCAGACAATTAGTGACCATGAAAAGGCAAATGAGCTAAATAGGTTCTTTTCTTCTGTATACACAAGGCAGGTACCAGTGGTTGGGACACTGCAACATAATGAGGCTACACAACCTTCACCAAATAATTAGTTAATGCAGGAAGAAATCCAAAAGAGGTAGAAAAAAATAAATGTTAACAAAGCCCCAGGTCCTGATGGAATACATCCAAGGGTACTGAGAGAACTAGGTTCTGTAATAGCCAAACCATTATGTCTATTTTTTTAAGATTCCCTCAACACTGGGTCGCTACCAGATGACTGGAGAAAGGCAAAAGGTGATACCTTTATTTAAGGGAGCAAGAACAAATCTGGGGAATTATAGACCTGTAAGTCTCACTTCTATATTGGGAATGCTTTTAAAAGGGTTAATAAGGAATAGTCTACAAGGACATGTCTATTTGAACAGGATTACAAATGGTCAACATGGATTTATGAGGGATAGGTCATGTCAAACAAATCTAAATATTTTCTATGAAGATGTTAGTAGGAACTTGGATCAAGGCAACTCAGTGGATGTAGTCTTTTTTGATTTTGCAAAGGCTTTTGATACAGTGCCACATGGAAGACTATTGGGCAAACTAAGGGATAGAGGAATTGCAGTAAATATCTGCTCATGGGTTGAGAGCTGGCTAAAAGACAGGAATCAAAGGGGTGTTGTAAATGGAACATACCCAGATTGGACTATTGTGGTAAATGGGGTTCCTCATGGTTCAGTATTAGGTTCTCTCCTTTTTAGCATATTTATTAATGACCTAGAAGTAGGGCTGGAAAGTGTTGTCTCCATTTTTGCTGATGACACTAAGTTGTGCAAGGTAATTCAATCAGAAAATTATGTACTTTCCCTCCAAAGGGATTTGCATAAATTAGAAAAATGGGCAATTAAATGGCAGATGAGATTTAATATAAATACATTTAAGGTTATGCATCTGGGAAGGAAAAGGGGATTTGGAAGTGCTTGTGGAAAACCACCTATGTAACAGTTCTCAATGCCAAGCAGCATCTGCAAAGGCAAATAAACTATTAGCGTGTATTAATAATGGTATAGAAGCAAAGGAAGCAATTATATTTCTACCACTATACAAATACCTAGTATGCCCTCATTTGGAATATAGAGTACAGTTTTGGGCACCACTTCATAAAAGGGACATTTTAGAGCTGGGAAAAGTACAGAGAAGGGCAACAAAACTAATAGGGGAATGGAGGGGCTAAGTTATGAGGAAATGACCAAATTAAATGTATTTTCTCTAGAAAAAAGGTGTCTAAGAGAGGATATGATTACCTTATATAAATATAAATACATCCAGGGTCAGTATAAAGATTTGTCAAGGGAGCTTTTTCAGCCAAGAGGTTTCCAACTGACATGAGGACGTCCTTTGAAGTTAGAAGTAAAAACATTCCACCTTAAAGAAAGAAAAGGGTTCTTCACAGTAAGGGTAGTTAATATGTGGAATTATTTCCCTTGTAGAGCCATTGACATGTGCCTACTGGACTTTATATGTCATTAAATCTATGTTCCATCACCTGCAGAAAATGATCTACATTCTAATAATGTAATACTAGATTATTCACTATAAGTTGAATTACTAAAAGTACTATAAGGGCATGAAGAGAACAATGTATACATTTAATACACTATCAGCGTGTAAAACAGCAGAATACTTTATGAAATAAAGCAAAAACACCATAACATTTTTTATACTAACGGACAATAAATTATTAGGCGCTGCCCCTCCTATTGTGGTTTCATTTACAGTAACGATACAAGTTTGAGGTCATGGGAGAACAATGAGGTAATGGGAGAAGGCAACACAGAATATGTCTTGTGATTGGCTGAGAGGGACAACATGGTATTCTCACTGTAAAATGGAGCTGTAAGGAGGAGTAGGCAACATCTGTGCTTCTTTGTTTGACAACTTCAGAGTAAGTTTAAGGTATTTTGAAATATGTTTTAGTTTTACTTCTATTATTTTGTGGGTTTATAAAGAATTTTGCTTTTACATATTGCTAGGGTCTTCCTTTCCAGCATTTTGAAATCTCTGTCTATACCCAAGACTAAAAACTTTTCCACATAAAATAACTATTATTTTGGGACATATTGAAAAAATCACTGATGAACTGCCCGCTCCAAGAAGCATATAATCTAAACGGAAACGGTACTGTTCACTTGATTGAAATTGGCCAACAGTATATTCTCAGAATGTTATTTGTGATTATTTAAAGAGGGTTTTAACATTTTGTTACAGTCCACACGTGAACGACAATTGTATTTCAGTCAGAACATTTTTTGAGAATTAATGTTTCTGAAATAGATTGAAGTGCTGTTTGATTGCATATTTTTCCACATGTAAGCTCACATTTAACACATTTCAATGATTGCAAATGGGAATATTTCACTGTGTTAGCTTATACATATGCAACTCTGTCCGATGTACATTAGAATCAGTTCCTGGAATTATGGATACAACTGGGTCTACTATGAAGTTTTGAATAAGCACATTTTAATTAGTTTTGCATAATGTAAAACTAAAGCAGCTTGAGTTCATAGTTTGGCTGTCACAGCAGTTGTCATGTTTACCAAAGAGAAATTCAAATGTTAATATACTATAATGTTTTATTTTAATTTCACAGTGCTTTTGGGGTATTGAAGGAATTATGAAAAGATCAAGTTTTCTTTTTCACAACTTAACGTTTGTGTTTGAAAATGGGCATTTTTGTTATTTAAAATAAAGGTCCCAGTGCTAAATTAATACCTTTACATAAACAATTTCCATGTACTATCTATAGAAATAATGTGTTGTAGGAAGCCAGATAGCACACAGTTGTATAATGTGTGCCGAAAAGTTATATCTAGCAAGGTTAAAGCTTTTTGATATATATATAAAAAAATGTCTTATATAGGTGGCCTAATTTTATCCTCCTCAATGAAATTGTCATATACAATTTGTACTTCACTTACTCTAAGACACCTCCAGCATAACTGTTTCACGCCTAATAGAAGCTCACCATTTCATCCTGTTCTATTTCATGTAGGGTGCCATGTTTCACAGCTGAGACCACAGGCTACACCCATAGGGAGGAGCTTCAATCTGCCTATATCTTATACTGTTCTGATGTGTGTCCGAGCATTAAGACATTTATAGTCGTAAGTCCCTAATTTTAGGTCACAGCTATGAAACATGACACCCAACATGAGGGGAATGCAATTAATTAGAAATTAATTATAAATTTAAAACAACAAACAACATGCCTAACAGTCTTACTAAGCCAATTATCTAAACTCAGGATGGGTACCTCAGGTCTCATCTTGGGTTCTTTACCAGATTCTATACTCAGAGGGAAAGTTCCACTGAGTCATTGCAGCCCTTGAGATGGGGTCCTTCACAGACAGGCAACATCTTTAAATTGTAAGTCTGCGAGTTTTCAGTCTTGCATGGTGCTTTGGGATACCGGATTGGATGGTCAAAGACAGGGCCCTCCATTTTTTGCAATTTGTTATTATTGTTTTGCCTTGAACACAATCCATGTATAGCGTTATAGAATATGCTGGCAAGTCACAAATAAACAATAATAATAACACAGTCTGTCAAGGTATTCGCTAAGCTTTTTTACCTAAATAACCTTCATCCCATTGCAAGCCATCATGATCAGGGTGCTTCATTAGCATGTTACATGTGTCTCTTCCCCCTACCCACTGGAATGAAGCAATCCAACATCACAATCTGAAATGCTGCAATGGCCCCAATGCTATAATTAAAAATAAGTGTAAAATCAGTTACTTGCCTCATTATTTGAATAAAATGTTATGAAGATAATGAATATTGTATTTGCCATTCGTTTGAAATAGTTATAACGCACCAGTTTTTACTTAAATAGGAATCACACAGTGAATGGCGAATATAATAGAGTATTCATTAGATCCATAACATTTTAGTCATTTTAGTCTTGCAATGAATAGATAAATTGGTATTTAAGTTGCTCCTGCACATTAATAATGTCCTCTTCTCACAGATTGGTGGGCGTGTGTAATTGTAGTCACTAAAACTTAGAAGTACAAAAGTGGGTGAGATCAGTGAGAGCATCATGAACCTTTAAGTTTTTATACTTAGTGAATACCTTTAAGTGGGTTGCTGAGATGAGCTGCAATAGATTGACTTATTCAGATTTTCATCCAATGACCAATCAGAAATCAGATTTGTCATATATACAGTAACTGACAAAAGCAAATATGTCATAGTATAAAGGTGTTAGTGTTACTTCAGTTTAATTCCAGGATGGAAATAAATGTGGTTTGCAAGAAGAAGAATAAATAGGGAGTTGAGAGTGCCAAAGCTGAGTCAATCACTGCTACGGTCATCCTGATTGACTCACCTGTGCACAGAAAGGATATCTTCAAATCAAGGCTTGTGTGTGGCCCTCCAGGACCGAACTTGCCCACCCCTGCTGTAAAGGGTTTTGTCAAAAATAAAAGTTAAAATGAACTGCTACTGCTGTAACCTTCCAACATTTAAAAAATGGAACACGCAATATTTAATATAGAAGAACAATTTCCTGAAATCTCTTCAATTCACTAATGATGACAGCTGTAAATGTCTACATTTTAGGGATGTACATACTTACAGCCTTATTAAATTGTGATTCGGCCAATTGAATAGGGCTCTATTTAAGCACAGAGCATATTTTTTTACAGAAGTTTTTCATTAGTGAAGACTTTGCTTTTGGATAGAAGTTCACTAACTAAAAACTTCTGTAAAAAAATATAATCTGTTCTTATTTAGAGCCCTATTCAATTGGCAGAATCACAATTTAATAAGGCTGATAATATGCAGATTATGCTCAACATGCATATTTATAGTAAAGAACAGACATACTCTTGAATTATCTCTTTTTCATGAACTTTTAGGGGGAAAAAAACTACCAAAGAGGAGAAAGACAGAGGAACCTGGTTGGAATAAAACTGATGGATTCACTCTTAAATGTGTAAATGTTAATTCAAAAGAGGATTATTAAGGAGGTGAAAGGGCTAGTGAGATTTGCTCTTCCAAAACAGCCACATTTGGGAGCTCTGATACAATCTGTCTTTGATATTAATAGACATATTTAAGATATTTTTCAGTAAAACATAGCTGGTGTCCCACCTTTTTTTAAAATGTCAATATAGCTTTTCTCTGCATATAGCTTCCAGTCTCTGATGATACGGCAGAGGCCTAACAAGTGCTTCTAATCAGATGACAACATACTCATCATGTCTGGAAATATCCCAATGGGATGCAAAGGCAGGAAAATATTAATGCTGACAAATTGCAAGTTATTTAATTGATTTTGTAATATGTTTTCTATTAGTAAAACACCAGAACAGCTGCCAAAATCACCCTCTTTCTATTTGTATGTATTTTTTAGACGGCTAGAAAATCACTTTAAGGATTGAAGAGCTGTCCTAAAATAAGAATAAAATAGACAAGGACTTGTATTCTGTGGGGTGAAGGAAGGTCGTCGATATAAATGAAATTCAGTAATAAAAAGTCAGGAGTATCCAGTGTGATTTATATATGTTTCAAATGGCACTGTTCTAATGCAAGAAATATCTTTACTTTAAAAGATGCACATGCAGTCAGTTTTTACATCCATAATTCTTTTTACTTCAGTGGCTTAGAAAGTTAATAACCAGGACGTAAAACTTTATTTATATTCATTGCTCTTCTCCTGTTCCGATGATCTCTATCCTTTTTGTGATATCTTAAGTTCAAATCAATTCCAATCATTAATAAGATATTGAAGTTAAATGTTCCTGACTGTGCACAATTCAACCACTGTATATTTGCAAGCATTTTAAAGGCTGGATTTAATATTAGAAAGTTCAAGGAACATCATCCATGCTAATCATTCAAACATTACAATTCATTAATTAATTACAATATGTGATGTAAAAAATACACACACGCATGAGCAAAATCACAAATACCTATTATTATCAAATCAATGTTCTCCGAGCCCTGTGTCTAACTCTTGTGTGGTAACATCCTAAAGCTTTGTTCTAGATAAACTGAGAATATCACCACTCAAGTATGAGAGGGCTGCAAGAGGCATTTTAAATGTAAATCTCCTTCTTATAATTTAAAGAAAAATAAATGTATTCTCATTACACCTACATATGTCAAGGAGGTAAGAAGGCTTGGTTTTCCAATGATTTTGTCAATGAACAAAGGAGAACCTGGCACAGTTTAAAGGGCCACTTAATTCAGTACAAGTTGGAGTGGATCACAGTAAAGATCTCTTAAAAGCAGGTTGAAATACTATTACAATTTTTGAATTGCGTGCAATTTTCACTGAGAGATCAAATTAATTACAATCGATGTTTACATGTGCAATAGACTGCCCACTTGCTTTTGTATTACTGCAGCCAATCAAATTGCAGCTATGTGTGTCTTGTTGAAGTCAATGGTAAGGCTGCTTACATTTCCATTTTAAAGTGCAGAAACCTTGTCATTGTTGTAATTTCCTATGGCAGAAAATGTCTTGACTTTCTGGAATTTGAACAAGTTGGGTGTAGGCGCCCCCTGGGGCCTCCCATCCTGGCCCTAACCACCATGGCCCCACTGGGAACTACCTGTGCCTCCTTGACCACACCACTCAGCCTAAAATGTGTGCATGCCTGTAGAAAAAAAGAGCATTTCTACTAAAGATCCACCAGGTGGCAGTGTGGAGCAGTTCAGCATGCTGGGAATGTGTATCAGGGAAGAAGGTAGGAGTACAAGGGCTACAAAGTGGCAGCAAAGTACAGGGGGTGGGTTTTGTGAGGAACGAACAAAGGAGATAGGGATGGCTGCTATGTAAGGTTGGTGCTGAGAGGGGTTGGATGTTGTGCAGGGATGGATCCTGAGAGGGGATGGCTGCTGACATGGGTGCTATGAAGTGGCGTGTGGTGATTTTCCAAGTTGGTGGGGTGGAAGACAGAGACCTGGCCCTTCCACTTACATTGACTCCACCAAACAGTATAAACTCCTTCCCTTCACAACATGTTACCTGATTAGGCCCTGCCCAGTGGCACAGAATCCACCCACTTACTTTTTTGCCCCTGTCACTTTACTTACTTATTATCTTGAAGAGGATGAGGTGGTGCTGGTTCTGCTAACTTTATTTATGCTGGAAAGTTCCTCCATTTTCTTAACATGAAATAATTAAATAGAACACATAAAATACATGTTAGATCAGGACGTGTGGCTGTGGTAGCTCATATAAATAGACAAAAGTGATCCCACAGAGAGAGACAGGGATAGAGAGAGGGGGGGGGGTAGAAAGAGAGGGGGGTAGAGAGAGAAAGAGATGTACAGTGGATATAAAAAGTCTACACATCCCTGTTAAAATGTCAGGTTTCTGTGCTGTAAAAAAATTAGACAAAGATAAATCATTTCAGAACTTTTTCCACCTTTAATGTGACCTATAAACTGTACAACTCAATTGAAAAACAAACTGAAATCTTTTAGGTGGAGGGAAGAAAAATAAAAAATAAAACTAATGTGGTTGCATAAGTCTGCACACCCATAAACTAAGACTTGGCAAGATTTTTCCACTCTTCTTTGCAAAAACACTCCAAATCTGTCAGATTGCGAGGGCATCTCCTGTGCACAGCCCTCTTCAGATCACCCCAAGTCTCATTAACTTGTAGCCTTCAATTGCAGGTTATGTCTAACTTCCATGTTTTACTGACATTGTGATGATGGTCTGATTTACAATTGGCTGTGTCTAAGAAGTAAATTATGAGGTTGCTCAAATATTGCCGATCATATGATCCCACCCCCAGAAATCCTGCTTTAAATGGTTTACGTGAGAAGACTAAAAGACCGAAGTTGTGGGCTTGAGTCAAAAGAATACATCTAGACATTTAGAGGAAAAAATCACCTGCAGACTTAATTACGGGTTAGAGTCATTTGCATGCTTCTAATAGAATATGGCCCTATGTTTTAGCTGTTTTGTTTCCACACTCCCAGTCTCTGTCTGAATCAAAGGTATCATTGCTTGGTCCAGCTCCCTGGTAAGTATTAATTTTTAAATAGAAAAGAAGACAGCACATTTTTAAACTAGCAAACCCTCACAACTAAATTATGTAATACTCCTGCCAATTATCTAATACTCAGATGTAGGGTACAGTTAATATGTAACTTTTACTAGTATATAATTAAAACTCTTTTTAAAAAAAACAATATTTATAAGAAATAAACAAAAAAATGTATTCATTTGTGCCATTATACATACTGATAGATGATCAATAAGTAATTTTGAAAGACTCAGGTACAATTATTAACATTTCTTCTTCAACACCTGTTGTGCATCTCAAGTATAAGATGTAACACATAGGTAAATTAGATAGACGCGATAGCACCTTATCCAAATATATACAGGGTATACTGAATATTCTACAACATTGTAAGAACTTTAACTTACTTTCCTAATGTTTAGGGGTCCATTCAATTCTAATTTACAATTTTCAAGTAAATGAAAGACGCTATATGGTAATGTTACTCACTACTTTAATACCAAGGGCATATATTTAATTAAGCTAATAGCAGAAAGGTCAGACTGAAAGTAACAACCTATTTTCCCTGATTGGACTATTTCTTGTTTCAATTGTTATTGCAAAGCCCCAGGAATTATAAGTGGGAAGAAGATTTGTTTATATATTGAGATCAATCTCCAAAAACTATGAAAATGTCTCTCTCGTTAAGTGGAAATAATGAGCCATATTCTATTGGCCATTCTCAAATTTAAAAGTTACACATGCTTAAAACAAGGGATGTAGGAACTGGGGGGGACAAATTGCCCCCAGATTACATGAAAAATAACAAAATTAAACTTAATCATGCATTACCAGATTTGGCCACTAGTATGGTGGAGCATGTCTTTTCCATGAAAGCTTTAACCCATAATTTATATATATATACAAGTCGGTATATATATATATATATATATATATATATATATATATACTAACGTATTGCCCGTCAAAAAATGACGGCAATGAGATGTGTATGTTTGGAGAGTTGTTTAGTTATTAATATACATATGGAATTGTAAGGTAGCTAATGTTGTTTTGTGTGTACTACTGAAATATAGAATTCAAATTAATAAATAAATATACTTTACCTATTTTTATGCATTGTGTTGAAGAGCTGGCAATCTGTGTTGATGTTGCTGCAGCATTAGTGGTGTGGAGGTGCTGTGTAAGCGTGATGAACGTGTGCAGTGTAATAGTGTGCGTGCGCGAGCCGAAACCGTTAACGTAGCTGTGTACTTCCGCATTATCGTAAAATGGCGGGTAATGTGTGGTATGCGTCTTAGCGGATCATCCGTACGACGTTTAATGACGGGTAATGTGTGGTATGCGTCTTAGCGGATTATCCGTACGTGTTTTCCGTGGTTATAGTGCTGTAGCCTCCTTTTCGTTTTGTTCGGCCGCCATTTTTTCTATCGCTTCAAGAATTTTTTAGTGTCTAAACTCTTTAATTTTGAGCTAAATGAAGGTGTAACTTTGTTTTTTGAGGTTGTGGATGCTCCCTCTTGCTGTTGGTAAGCTTTTTATGTATGTGCTGTGTGGATTTATTGTGTTTGTCTTTTTTTCATATTCGCAAGTTGTGGCCGTATTTTTTTGCTATGGTTTAACGGCTCGCCTCGCTACGCGAGGCTCGCCTGCTGCGCTCATTGCCAAAGTACTACGGTTTAACGGTAAATATGGTAAAACGGTAAAATGACGGTCAATAAAAATTAAATGTTGTGAAATTTGTTTGCAACACAAAATGACTCAGCTACATTTGTCCCTTTTTTTTTTCTTAAAATAAATACACATTTTTTTTTTTACTTTTTATTTTTTTAACCTTCAACTTATATTTCATCAAATGCTTTGTTTTAGGCGTGAAATCCGATTTTGCGCGAGACAAAGGCGGTAAATCTGTGTTAATGCGTAAATCTGTAATTGCGTTTCGTAAAATGTACTCGCTACTGTCTTTTGTGCGGTTATTGCGCATCCTTTGTCTCGTTGTTTTTCGAGCACATACGTCTGTAGCTGTGTTTTACGCAGTAGTATAGCCTCGTTTTCATTTTTTTCGACGGCCATTTTTTTCTTGCTTAGCTGATTTTCGATCTTTGTAACTCGTCTAAATCGATGTAAATTGGAGTTCCAACTCCCAGACGTCCTGCCTGGTTCCCCATGCTGTAAGTGACCTTTTTTTATTTTTTAGTGTGTATTTAGTGTTTTTTTTATTGTTTTGGTTCTGCCGCTTATCTTGTAATTTTTTTCATCTCGTATTTAAGTCCTGTGTCTTGTCCTGCGGCGCTCATTGCCAAAGTGCTACGGTTTAACGTAACAGCTCGCCTCGCTACGCGAGTCTCGCCTGCAATGAGCGCCTGCGGTGCTCATTGCCAAAGTGCTACGGTTTAACAGTTCGCCTTGCTACGCAAGGCTCGCCTGTAATGAGCGCCGCAGGCGCTCATTGCCAAACTGCTACAGTTTAACGGCTCACCTCGCTGCGCGATGAGGACCTGCGGCGCTCATCGCTAAGTCATACGCACTACGCAACACAGCGTGACGACGAATCGTAGTTGGACAATTATAATATGTGATATATATATATAGTAAATAAAAAGTACATCTGTGTTCACATCTGAACGTCTAAAGCAAGTTAAAACACCTGCTTCCAGTTCAGAGTTCCAAGAAAAACAGTTATTACATTGCATTCTGGGAAGCTGAGCTGGGACACACAAATATGCCCACAAATGCCTTGCTCTTCATTCCTTCATATATATATAAATACTTTTTAATTATATTGGGAGGGGGGATGGTTTGGTGGGGCCCAGGGGCATTGAGAATTTAAACAAAGAAAAAAATGTTTTATGCACTGTCCCCTCTCCCCCATGAGCAGGGCCCTGGGTGCACCGATGGTAGATCCACCCCTATTGCCTATCCTGGGAGTAGAGTTGAACTATACCACTCAGGGTCACTTTTTTTTTTTGTCTTTTTAAACAGATTTTTGGGGGGCCATACAAGAACTCAGAAAATCGCCACAGATTCTATTAGCTATCAGCTTTGAAGTGTGCGAGCTGGAGTCAGTAGAATACATCTAACCATTTATAAAACAAAATTAAACTCCCGCAACCAAATTTGTCAGTTTGAGGCATTTGCCAGCTGCTAATAGAGATTGGCCCTTTTTTTACAAATATACAGATACTCAGCATCAGGTCTAATTTATAACAGTGCATTTTTGTTTGATTACTTGAGAATTGTAATTTCCTCAAATATGAGACAGCAGTGTCATTATATATGACAATTACATAACCCTATCTCTAAAGGATAAAGGGAATATTTGGATATTTATTGAGTTACCCCAGAGCTGATTTAAGTTGTCACTAGAAATACTTGAGTAGCTGTAATATAAGCTATTTTATGACCAGATACCTTTATCTATAGTGACTTATTAAGTAAGAAATTATCAGGATGGATTGCATTATTCAAGCTAAGTGAGACAACTGTTGTAAGGTTACCATATATTAAAAATTAACAATGAGAAGGAAGGAACATTTGATATTATAGACTATTATATGTCCATTTCCATGTACTTGATTTTTTTTTTTTTTATATTCTGTTTTTTTTTTTTTATAAAATAGTTTTAAATATACATTATCAGTAATTAAATCCTGAGTCTGAGTATTACATGATTAAATACGTTTTACTTTGTTGGCAAGAGTGAGTAGAATTTGGTTGTGGGGTTTGCTAGTTTAAAAATGTGCATCTTTTCTCTTTAAAAGTAAAGATATGTTACCAACACCATCCATATAAAGCGGTATTTACCCTTTAAATAAAGGAATAAACCACAAGCTGTATTTTTGAGACTATGTGCCTTATTCAATTGATCAATTGTTGGTTACCGAAGCCCTTAATGTAGCCTACTAAACTAATTTTCTATTCAATTGGCATCTTTTAGATGCCCGCAAACTAGCTGCGGGTTACAGGTTGAAAATCCCTGTGGTTGTCAAAATCGTAACTCTGAAGCAGCTAAGCCTTTGCTCTTTCAAGCCTGTAAATGTTACAATCGCATATCGCTATTCAATTGCTATAATTCCTCAAGCCCGCAATTTTTTCACACCCTTAAATGGCAAATCGAGAAGAAAATTCTACGAATCCAGATAGGACTCAAAAGGGGGTTAAATACCTAATCCTAGCGCTGTAAATGCAAATAAAGTCAATACTGCACTTTAAAAGACCAGGAAAGTGATGAAAGCAAGTAGAACTAATTGCACAACAGTCTCAAGCTCGCAAATCTGCAATAGAAATGTAATTTTTTAAACATTTTATCTTTGTGTTATGTCAATCTCTGGAATCAAGGAGTTAATGCATATCTGGCCACCCACATGGAGAGAGAGGGGAGAAAGGGAAAGAGGGAGAGAAAGAAATAGGAAGAGAGAGGGAGAGAAAGGGAGGAAGATAAATATAGGAAGGGAGTGGGAGGAGAGTAGGAGAGAGGGAGAGAAAGAGAAAGAGAGGGGGAAAGAGAGATGTAGAGAGAAGAGGGAGAGAATGGGAGGTAAAGAGAGGGAGGGGGATAGAGAGAAATAGGGAAAGCGAGAGGGAGAAGATAGAGAGAGTGGAGGAAGGGAGAGAGAGTGGGGAGAAAGAGGGGGAAGAGGGAGGGAGATAAGGGGGGAGAGAGGAAAGGGGGATAGAGAGGGAGGGAGGGTGAGGGTGAGAGAGAGATAGAGAGAGGGGGATAGACAAAGAGGAAGAGAGGGGGAGAGAAAGGGAGAGAGGGGGAGGGAGAGATGGGGGAGAAAGAGGGAGGGGAGAGATAGAAATAGGGAGAGAGAGGAAGAAAAAGAAAGGGGAAGAGGGAGGGAGAGAAATATGGTGAGGGGTGGGAGAAGAGTAGGAGAGAGGGAGAAAGAGAGAGACAGAGGGTGGAGGGATAGAGAGAGAGAGGGAGAGAGAGACATAGAATGAAGGAGGGAAGATAGGGAGAGAAAGGGTGATAGAGAGGAAGAGGGAGGGGGATACAGAGGGAGGGAGAGGATAAGAGAGAGAAAGAGGGAAAGAGAGAGGGGCAGAGAAGCGCGAGAAAGATAGAGGGAGAGAGAGAGGAAGAGAAAGAGAGTTAGGGAGAGAGAGTGGAGGACAGTGAGAGAGGGGGGAGAGAGACAGAGCAAGTGTAGGGAGGGAGAGAGTGAGAGATGGGAGGGAGAGGAAAATAAAGAGAGGGGAAGAGAGATAGAGCTAAATAGGGAGCGAGAGGAAGAGAAAGAGAGGGGAAGAGGGAGAGAGAGTGGGGGAGAGGAGGGAAAGAGGGAAAGATAGAAGGTGGAGAGAAAGATAGTGGAGATAGAGAGGTAGAGAGAGAGAAACACAGAAAGGGGGAGGGGAGAGAGAGGGAGAGAAAGAGAAGGGAGGAGGGAGAGAGAAATAGGGAGAAAGAGGGAAGAAAAAAGATAGAAAGAGAGGGAGGGAGACAGGGAGATAGAAAGAGAGAGGTAAGGGAGACAGAGTGAGAAAAAGAGAAGGGAGGGACGGAGAAAGGGGAGAGAGTGGGAAAGGGAGAGAGGGAGACAGAGAAAGGAGAGAAATAAAGGGGTAGAGAGAGATAGAGAAAGACAGGGGTAGAGAGAGGAGAAAGAGAGGGAGAGAGAGAAGGGGAGAGGAGGGAGGAGGAGAGAGAGGGAGAGAATGTGAACAAGTAATAGCTTGGCTTGTGTATAAGTAGCTATGCTGTAAAAATGGCGGAATTGTCTAAAATTTGCACAAACAGCAAGATAGAGATAAACACTTACAGAAAAACACACACTCACAGGGGCTCCTCCACTTTACTGCCTAGGTGCTCCAAAAAGATAGATCCATGCCTGGCCATGGTAGAGTTCTAGTTCAAAGGCATTATATGAGGAGACTGGGAGGTTAAGAAATGACTGCACTGACATGTTTATGGAGATGGATCATACTACGGATAACAAGAGTATTTCTACCCACATAAAAAATAATGCTCATTTTTTTATAGTAATGGCTACATTAGGTTGAAAATATGATACAGGACATCCACTTAACTAGTGCTCATGAGAGAAGGGTAAGAATAGAGAAAAAATCAGACTTTGTAGAAAAAAAAGAAATTTACAGGGAGTCAGATATAGGGAGAGAAAGGTTGATTTATGCCATCACTCATTGTTTGATTCCAGTGATTCAAGTTTGTACTGAGCAAAGAAAGAGAGAAAATATGTTTACTTGCAAGGAACATTTTGTTTTCAAAATGTCGTTATAAATTACACATTTATTGTTAACATTGATGATATGAATGTTATTTTAATTATAATTTATTTCAAAAGGATATTAACTTTATTTAATCTTTTATTATGATTTTTTTCCAGTATTTATTTGTATGTTATATATATACTAGCGAATTGCCCGTCAAAAAATGACGGCAATGAAATTGTAAGGTAGCTAAATTAGTAAATGAATATAGTGTACCTATTTTGAAGCATTGTGATGAAGAGCTGGCAATCTGTGTTGATGTTGCTGCAGCATTAGTGGTGTGGAGCTGCTGTATAAGCATGCTGAATGTGTGCAGTGTAATACTGTGCGTGCGCGAGACAAAACCGTTAGCGTAGTCGTGTACGTCCGCATTGGTGTAAAATGGGGAGTAATGTGTGGTATAGGTCTGTATCGGAATATCCGTAGGTGTTTAGTGGTGTTTTGCGAGTTTCTTGTGGTGTTTTGCGAGTTTACAGTGCTGTAGCCTCGTTTTCGTTTTGTTCGGCGGCCATTTTTTCTCTCGCTTCGTTTTTTTTTTAGTCTCTAAACTGTTTTATTTCGAGTAAAATCGAGGTGTAAGTTGCATTTTTGAGGTCCTGGGTGCTCCCTCTTGGTGTAGGTAAGTTTTTTTATGTATGTGCTGTGTGTATGTATTGTGTTTTAAATGTTTGTATGTCGGCGTGTTGCGTCCGATGTTTGCGAGGTCGTAATGTGTGGTAACGTGTTTCGTACGTTGTTTGCGTGCCTCGTAAAATTTAGCGAGTGTCGTAATTTGTGTGTCGTGTTTTTTGAGTAGCGACGTGAATTTTGCGAGGGTTTGAGGCCCTTGCCCAGTGACCTCGCCAGCAACTGAGTCCCTCGCTTCGCGAGGGGCCTCAGTTGCTGGCATGGAGCGCCTTCGGCGCTCCATGCCAGCAACTGAGGCCCTTGCCCAGTGACCTCGCCAGCAACTAAGGCCCTCGCTTCGCGAGGGGCCTCAGTTGCTGACATGGAGCGCCTTCGGCGCTCCATGCCAGCAACTGAGACCCGTGCCCAGTGACCTCGCCAGCAACTGAGGCCCTCGCTTTGCGAGGGGCCTCAGTTGCTGGCATGGAGCGCCTTCGGCGCTCCATGCCAGCAACTGAGGCCCTTGCCCAGTGACCTCGCTACGCGAGGGCCGCGGCTCGCTACGCGAGGGCCGCGGCTTGCTTCGCGAGCCGCGGCCCTCGCATCGCGAGGGCAACGACTCGTACGCTCACAACTATATATGTGATATATATATATATATTCTAGCGACTTGCCCGTCAAAAAATGATAGGGCAATAAAAAAAGAAAGCCATGGGAATCAGGTTTGAGACGTAATTGAAAGCGTTTTGTAGTGTGAGGAGCTCATTGCGAGACTCAGGACCTTCGGAGGTCATTACGAGGCATGTGATGAGCGCCTTTGGCGCTCATTGCGAGCCTCTCCTGTCGTGTACTTTTGGTCCTCTGAGAGAGATATATATTTGTATGTATATGAAGTTAAGTAATAATTAAATATTTATTTAATAAATTAATTAATTAATAACTAATGATTTATTCAATAAATTAATATACTTTAGTTAATTATAATTGATATATGCAGCGAGCAATAGGCTGATGAGCTAACAATCTGTTTGTATTTTCCATCTGTATAGAATATACATTGTGAGTGTTAGTGCTCTGCTTATAAAGTGTAATGAATTTTTGAAGTGTGCATTTTAAATAGGCTGCGTGCGCGAGGTAAAGCCGTTGGTTTATTGTGTAAAGTGGCATTGTATAGTCGTAATGTTATTAATGTGTTACGCTGCTCGTGACCATTTTCCGGCGGTTTGCTATGCGGTTTGCAGTGTTTTGCGCGGTCCGGGCCGTGTAGCCTCGTTTTCATTTTTTTGGGCGGACATTTTTTTCCTCGCTTAGGCGATTTACGTGTGCCGAAAATTGGCTAAATCGAGTTAAATTCGCATTCCACCTCAATCACAGACGTCCTGGCTGTTGCCTCATGCTGTCTGTGATGTTTTTGTAATTTTTTGAAGTGTATTTAGTGTGTTTTTCATGTTTTTTGTTTGGGCGCTAATCTTTTTTTTTCTTTCTGAGTCCCGCGTCTCGTATTTTAAATGCTCGCCCCGCTTTGCGAGGCTCGCATCGACTAAGTGCTACAGTTTTTAGAGGCTTGCAGCAAAGAGCCCCTTTGGCGCTCATTGGCTAAGTCCTACGCATTAATGTCGTGCGCACCTCACAAAGAGTGACGACGTCTTGCAGTTTGAGATATATATTTATATATATATATATATATATATATATATATGAATCGGACAGGAGTCCAAGAGAGCCTTAAGAAAAGACTATTAATCGCTAGGTGACTTCCTCAGTGTGCTAGGTATGTTATCCTTTTGTGAGGTAACTCCCTAAGGGCTCCCCAAAAAATAAAATATAGTGTCCAATGGAAACATGGGAGGTTTTTTCATGGGTACACATTTGAGGGACCCCAGTCCAACAATTGGGCCTCAGAGGAGCAAAAGTACACCAGAGGAGAGGCTCGCAATGAGCGCCGAAGGTCCTCACAGTACAAAAACATTCACATTGTGTGGCAAACAGCATTGACATGGCTTCAAATTGTATTGCTCTGTCATTTTTGCTGGGCAAGTCGTTAGTTCCATATATAGCCTTTGGTTGTAGTACTATAATAAATGAAGGGGTGACTAACAAATAATTATTAAAGTGTCGAGGATACAGGGGAAGCTAGTACAACCCTGATTTGCACATGTAATGGGATTCATTGATGTACTGTGATACTGTGAATACAGTTCTCCGCAAATTGTAGTTACAGCCACCTATGATTAAGAGAAGTTGTGGACAGAAAATAACATTTTGTGATCAAAGGACCACAAACAACCTCAGTTGTCTGCAAGTATAGTATAAGTGGACATGAAATACAACATGGGTTTTGTGTATAGGCAGCATATGTATATAACAACCAAAATTACTCAATCCACCAAACCTAAATGGTGTGATATTTTTACAGTTCTAACATCAAAATTGTTATACACATTTTAATTCTTCTATAAAAGCATAGGTTAAAGTTCAAGATGCTCATTTCTGGACAGCTGTATAGCAGTACTGGTCATAGGTTGATCAGTCGCTTGACCTGCTCCATTCCTTTGGGCCTTCAACAGCTACAGTGGACAGTTATTCATAAGGTTTTATCTTTTTTGCTCTTCAAGATTTGCTAATTACGATTGAGTATTTAAATAAACAGTTTTTATATGCTTCACAAATACAGAATAAGTATTCTGATTGTTGAAAACTGATGTGATTAATATATAGATATATATGTGTATATAGAGAAAAACGGCTGGATATATTGGTAAATACTTTAGTTTTATAGCTCTGTGATGGTGGAAGATAATAACATGATACTGTTATTACTAATTATTATGGCTTTTTCTGTTATAAATGACAATAGAGGTGGAGGTTATGTTTAAATGCATTTAATTAGAGGCCTTTCTACTCAGGATTTGCAAAGTTTTTTGCCTGTTTGATCGCTCCTTCTCCCTTGATACTGCTACTTTAGAATTAATTAGCAGAATTTTTTACTGACTCAAACCCCTGTTGACTTCTTTCTGAATGTTAAATTTATCAATCCAGATGCACTAACAGCAAAATTAGTTAACTAAAACTGTATCTTGTACTATGTGTCAGTATTGACTAGATTTCTTATTATGTTACATAAAAATTAATTATTTACTTATTCTGGAATTATTTAGTCCTATAGACTTAATGCTGTATTAATGCTGGTTCTCATGATGAAGATGGATGTTCAGATTGAAGTAGAAATTATAGAGTGATTAGATCCCTTGGATTATAGTCCAAATTCAAGCTTCTTCATCCAGTTCTTATTCCGTGGTCATGGTTGAAGAAGCTGTACAAGATTATAGCTCCAGTTATTGGAGCAGATGACAGTAGTCACTAAGGTGAAAAAACTGAGGTTGGGGTTCATGGTTAAAGCACAAAGCAATCAGAAATAAGAAATGAGCTAAGGGTTAGATTCCAGCATAACAAAAGTGCAGCGAGCACTGGCGCTATGACTAGAATGTAAAAGCGTTTCTAATTTTTGTAGTTCTTTAAATGTAGATCTCTCAGAAGCTCGAGATATATAGTTTTTAATTAAACCATCTCTTGTGAAATAAATAGTTGGAAACTCAAACTCCAGGGTTTAAAACCTACTTAAAACGGACCTGTCATCATAAAATAAATTGTGGTATAAAATAACATAAAAATAGAACAGCACCCTTGAAATTCATTAAACTTTTATATAAAATACTACCAGTGAAAAAATAAAATGTGTGAAATATAAAGTGTATGAACTTGCAAAATTCCAGAATTTTATGAATACAAGCATCCATAGAAATGTGCATAAAATGTGCATTATAAAATACAGAATCATACATGTAAAAATATGGTGGTTTATGCAGATAACATTTAAGCAATATTACAATAGCAATTATATATAAATGAGTGTGACTAAATTATTGAGAAAACAAGGTGCCAATGAACCTAAAATACACAAAATGTATGAATATAAATATCTATAAATAAATATAAATAGAATTACTGAAGTTAACATGTCTAAAAATGACTACACGTTGTATAGGTTGGTCGCTAATCCACAATCGGTGGCCCCTGTGTAAATTTTGCTTTATTAATTGTGACATTGCCAAAAATTGGCTGCGGTAGATTTTTCCCCTCACATTACACGGTTATGTAAAACTTTAGCTCCCCCACACTACAGTAGTCAGGCCACATATATAAACCATGCTTCCATCAGTAGCACTGAAGGGGCTGGATTACATTGGATTTTTAATTACAAAACATTTACATATAAACATTGTTTAATTTATTCTTATATTTTGAGGGACAGTGATGGAGGAAGGAGGGAGGAGGTGAGAGGAGGGTAGAGGATGGGAGGAGAGGAGGAAGAGAGAGGAGCGAGAGATGGCCCCAGGAGTAGAGGGAGGAATGAAGTGGGGGTGAGGGAGATAGAGGGAGTAAGGAAGTGGATGGAATGGAGGTAGCTGGAGGGAGGAAGTGGGGGTGAGGGAGGTAGAGAGGAAGAATGTGGGGTGAGGGAGATAGAAGGAGGGAGTGAGGAAGTGGGAGTGAGGGAGGTAGCTGGAGGGAGGAAGTAGGGGTAAGGGAGGTAGAGGAAGTTAGGAAGTAGGGAAGAGGGAGGGAGGAAATGGGGTTGAGGGAAGGAGACATAGGTAGGGTGGCAGTGGCGAGAGGAGGGCTAGGAGTGGTAGTTCTGGAGGGGGTCTAGGAGTGACAGTTCTGGGGGGAGAGAAGGCGGGAGGTAAAGGAAGGGTGGGATGAGCCCATAGATCTATGCATATGTAGTTCAGGGTCATGGAGAAAGTATGTAAATATAATTTTTGTTGTCGCTTGTATAGGACCGAAACAGTGATACAGTCTTAGTTTTATTGATTTCTATACTCATTTTCATCACACAGAGCTGTGGTGCTCTGGTTAACAGACCTGAATATTAAAGATTTCAGTTCAGCAAAATGTGTATTTAGTTTCAGTAAATAATTTAAAAACATTACAACATCCATATTTGTCTCAACCCTTTACACATTATTTTCAGTTTTATCTAAAAAAAAAAAACTACTATTAAATACAAGATATGATAGCATTGGAACCCACTGTTGTCACGAGAACCAGCTAGACAGGCAAATGTTTGGATCCTACCAGTTAGGTCCTCTCCTCTGTGGTTTTCTATGTATCTGTGCTAGGCTTGTGTCAGCACCTGTGGAGAGCTGAAGAGCAGTTCTGGAATGTAGATGCAGGATTCTTCTGTAGCTGGTCTGTAGCAAAGTGATTAAAAACTCTTTCCCAACCCTCTGGAATATGGCTGATATGCTTTTACAACTTTAAAATGGGTAGTGTTCTTTATTAGAACTCCTAAGTCCTGGTACTTCAATGTACGGAGTAATAAGAGGTAATATAATTAAGATAGGAAGGCAAGCTAACCTAATCACTCAGCAGGAGGTCTTTAGTGCTAAATGCACCCATTGTGTTAGCTTTACAGTGAGCCTCTTACACATGTCCTTGCAAACAATAATTGGGTCACAGTATATGAATTCCAAAACTAGACATAAAGGCACACTCCAACATCAGTATTGTTTACCATGGATGTAATCAGTACAACAATCGGTACACATTGTCCAAAACACACAGACACAAGGAGCATTCACTGGCAACAAGGGTCTCCAGACTGTCCATCCAGGGGAAACCATTATTATCACAGGGGTAGCCCCAAGCTGCAAACAACCAAGGTTGTGGATGTCATGTCTATCTACTGCTGGCTTAGCAAATAAATTCCCTTGGGAAGACTGGACTAGGCTTCTTCTGGGAGGAAATAAAAGCCGGTACCATAGTCCTTTATTAAAGGTTTCTCTCCCATTGGGCCATTTCACGGTCCAATAAGTTAAGCACCAGGATATAACTACACTTATTTTGCAATAGGTGAAACAAAGTAGTATACCTAAGAGCTAATATTGAAGAAGTAGAACATCCTTGCACAACCTTCTAACCTGACTCTAATAAGTAACACTGGTCTGTGTAGATAATTATATATTGTGCAATCCATGGAAAGGTTAGAAAGAGCCTAAAACTACTTTAAATGGTTGAGTTTAAAAAAATGCTGTTTTCTGAAATATATACAATACTAGCTACTTGCCAGTCAAAATGTTGGCGCTCATTGCAGCCCCCGTCGGGGCGAGGAGCCTTGGGGAGGAGGATGAGCCGTGGGGAGGAGGAAGTGGTCACTTTGCCGATCATTTTGCATGCCGCTCATTGTGCATGCGCAACAGCATGACCAACATCCAAGCGTTCTACCACACTGACAACTTTATATGTGATTGATATTGTGGGAGCCACTAGTTTGTTTCTGTGCATGCGCTTCTACTGATAGGAAGAGACCTGAAGCATCATCAATTTATGATGCTTTTAATGGACAAATAACTCCCTCTTGCAATCCAGAACTCATATACTCATTATCTACATTTCTATTATCAATACATCTCTCTAGTTATTTAGCCATTTTTGCTAAAACTAACATCAATGCTAAAAAACATTGTGCAGATCTTCTAAGGTCTTGAGGCCTCATTCAATTGCTACGTTTTAGAGATCTGTGCATGCAAGTGGTGATTGCAAGCTACTCCCCTATTCAATTGCCTTCCGATCGCCTTGCTCCAATAGCGTTACGTGCTGCGACCTGCAATCCCTACCGACACATTGCAATTTGACAAATTACTAGCTACTTTCGCCAAAGCCTTTGATATTTCAAGGCCGCAAGTCTTGAATCGCAATACGCTATTCAATTGCTCCTATTCCCCCTCCCTACTGCTCCCAAATCAAATCCCCATGATGTGGGGGTGCTGATTGGGACCCCCGCAGAGTCCCCACATGAACCCCTTGCTGCAGGGGACCTTGCAGCATTTAAAAATGTAAATCCCTGCCACGGGTCCTTAAAGGGCCCGCGACACACAAACTGGTAACCCCATGCAACTAACATTAACCCCCCTATTCGGTGAGGTCCCAATCTGGACCTCCGCAGGGTGCCCACATTAACCCCATGCTGCGAGGGTCCCGATTGCATTTAAAATGTAGCATTTAAATTTTTAATTTGTTGCCCACGCAGGTCCTTAAAGGACATTAAAGGACCTTAAAGGACATTAAAGGACCTTAAAGGTCCTTACAGGTCCTTAAAGGACCTGCACTACACTAAAAATTAACCCTATCACCCTATCTATACAGACCCCCATAAGCCTCCATTTAACCCCATCTCTCATGGGGATCTATACAGACCCTCATAAGCCCCTAAATAACCCCATCTCTTATGGGGTTCTATACAGACCCCCATAAGCCTCCATTAACCCCATCAGTCCCATAAGGGTGTATTGAGAGCCTTATGGGACAATAATAACCCTAACATTAACCCTATAAGTGCCATGAGGGTCCTGATGAACCCTCATAACACTAAGTACAAACAGTACACTACACTATTAACCCTAACTATATCCCATTAACCCATGAACCCTAACTATACCCCATTAACCCAAACTGTACCCCATTAACCCTAACTGTACTCCATTTATCCATTAACCCTATATAGTCCTATTTAACCATAGCTAGTTCTATTTAACCATGTCTAGTCCCATCTAGCCCCGTCTATTTCTATGTAACCCTATCTAGTCCTATTTAACCTTATCTAGTTCTATTTAACCCCGTCTAGTCCTATTTAACCCCATCTAGTTCTATTTAACCCCATCTAGACCTATGTAATAGTATCTAGTCCAATTGAGCCCTAACTGAACCTATTTAATCCCAAATGTACCCAGTAAACCCCTGTCCTGTAAAACCCATCCTACCCTAACCCATTAACTCCTACACTACCTACCTAACACCCTAGTAAACCCCCAAACACCCCACTAATTACAAAACATAATAAAACCAAGATTACAGAAAAAAGTAATAATCACATTACAAAAAAATCCCATTACAGACCAATAAAAATATCATTACAGAAAACAAAAAAGCTACATTACAGAAAATAGAAACACCCCGCCACTTACAGAAAAATAAAAAAATGACCATTGCATAAAATAAAAACACCCCACCACTTACAGAACAATTAAATATAACTACTAACATAAAATAAAACAAATGCAACCACAAATAAGCACATCCTAATCACATTACAACCTAAATCTACCTAGCAATAAAATAAAGTTCAAATTATACCACTAACCTTGCCAAAATGCCCCTCCAGCGACAATGGTTTCCGTTGCTTCGTTCCTAGACAAGGGCCCATCCATAGATGTCAACAGGCCCTACAAAAAAAATAAACATTACAATTAATAAATACATACAACATATAATAGAACATATTCTAAATAGGCCACTTACCTGTCCCAAATGGCCATCCATCGATGCCCCCATCCTTCTAGAAGTCTTCGGCGGCAGGGCCTTCTGATTGTCTGTAAACAATGCCAATCAGAAGGCGCAATGGTGTGAGCCAATCAGAATGGGATACATCCCTATATCCCATTCTGATTGGCTGATATACCTGTCAGTCATTTGTAATCCAATCAGAAGGCGCTATTGCCTTCAGCCAATCATAATGGGATACAAACCCACGGGGTGTATCCCATTGTGATTGGCTCTGTGCATCTGTGTCTTCTGATTTTGTGGTTGTATTTGTTTTATTTTATGTGAGTAGTTATTTTGAATTGTTCTGTAAGCAGTGGGGTGTTTTTATTTTAGGTAATGGTCATTTTTTATTTTTCTGTAAGTGGTGGGGTGTTTTTATTTTATGTAATGTGGCTTTTTTTGTTTTCTGTAATGGTGCTTTTTTGTTTTCTGTAATGGTGCTTTTTTTGTCTATAATGTGTTTTTTTTATTTTTGTAATTAGTGGGGTGTGTTGGGGAGTTTAAAAGGGTGTACATAGGTAGTATAGGGGTTAATGGGTTATGGTGGGTGTTAGGTATGTAGTGTAGGGGTTAATAGGGTAGGAGTTGAGAAGGTAGTGTAGGGCAGGATAGGAGGGGGTTATAGGATAGGGGTTTACTGGGTACATTTGAGGTTAAATAGGCCTAGTTAGGGTTAAATAGGAATAGACAGGGTTAAATAAGCCTAGTTAGGGTTAAATGGGGACAGCTAGGGTTAATGGGTATAGCTAGGGTTAATGGGGGTATAGGTGGGGTTAATGGGGTAATGGGATACAGTTAGGGTTAATAGTAGTGTAGTGTAGTGATTAGACTTTGTGCCATGGAGGACCCTCATGGCACTTATAGTGTTAACATAGGGGTTAATAGTGTCCTATAGGGGTCTATTTCAACCCCTTTTGGACTGAGTGGGTTAATTTTAGTCTCATGAGGGTCTATATTGACCCCCATGAGTGATGGGGTTAATTGTAGGTACTGGGGGGGGGTACTTATAGAACAGCCGCGGCAGGGGTTAATTGTTTTTTTTAGCACAGGTCCTTTAAGGACCTTTAAGGTCCTTTCAGGACTTGCAAGGTGGAATTTTAAATGCAGGGTCAATGTAGGGACACTGTGGGGGTCCCGATGGGGATTGCACATTCTTTTGCTGTGGCATAGGTGTAATGCAACAAGGGTCCCAATCGGGACCCCCTCTGCAAGGGTTAATGTGGGTACCCTCAGGGGGTCCCAATGGGGACCCCGCAGCATGGGGGGTTAATGTTAGGTACCACGGGGGCACTTACTGTACCACCCGGCATGGGGGTAACCATTAGTTCGCCACTGGCCATTTAAG
The DNA here is from genome assembly GCA_027410445.1 of Discoglossus pictus. Lineage (NCBI taxonomy): Eukaryota > Metazoa > Chordata > Amphibia > Anura > Alytidae > Discoglossus > Discoglossus pictus. The sequence goes on from CM050168.1 coordinate 79,278,854, forward strand.
GCCCTTTGGCAGGGAATTTTAATTTTTTAAATGCTACAGGGGTCCCGATCGGGATCCCCGCAGCATGGTGGTGATGTGGGGACACTGCAGCAGGGTTGCAGGCTGCATTTTACCAAGTCCTACGGGATTGGGGGTTGGAAATATTGATGTCATGATGAAGATCTCTGTTTCCATTGGCTGTTTCGATAGGGGGTGTTAAGGGCTTCATGTTCAGGCCTGTAGATGCTACTTCTGAAGGCAGGGTTTGCGATTATCAGGAAGGGTGTCTAACTTGCACACCCGGCCAATTGAATAGGAACGTAAAAGTAGAGCTACTAGAGCAAGTAGCCCAAAAGTAGCAAATTGGAAAGTTACTTGCAAGTAACAGCCCCAAATTGAATGAGGCCCTTGGTCTTTCAAGTGACATAGTTTTCCTGTCAATGTTCTAAACAGATTTTGGACATTAAAAAAGCATCACTGAACTCTGGGAATTTTTGTTTTGCACTGAATGAAAATTAATATCGTTTTTGATAAACATTTTAGTGATATATGTTGTGCTTACTTCCTTTATTTTTCCAATCATACTGATCAGTATGGGGAGAGTAATTTTGCCTTTCACATTCCCTCTCACTGAGCTCCTTCTCCATCTTGTTTAGCTGGAACAGGATATGCAATGGAGATGTCACTGTTGTGGGGGGAAACAAAACCCATAGCTGCCCATGCTCCGGTTACAACATGACAGAGGGGAGGTCCGCTCTTACAAATCATATAAATAACAGGTTCATTATATATTATATTCGGTTTTGAACCAAGACATCTATATATTTGAATTATGTAAATATAATTTGTTTTTTGATAATTTAAGAGTTTTCTGTGCTGTACAATGACATGTATTACACTTTATTTGTTTAATGAAGTGCTCCTCTCCTGCTAGGATGATGAATCACACTAACAGCCTCCCTTCTGTCATGTTGTAAGTGGCTCCTGCCCAGCTGTGTGGTTGACTCCACCCCAACAGTGCCATCCTCTATCCATATACGGTTACAAACTCCAGTTAAACATGATGCAGAAGGATGTCAGTGAAGGAGAATGTGTGAAATGGTAGCCCCTATACTAAGCAATATAAGTGGAAAAAAGCAACCCAAAATATCTCATTTATTTTACTAACGTGTTTATAAAAACTGTAGAAGAAAATCATTTTGATTTTGTAAAAAAACTAATTTCAGAGTCCAATACTTCTTTCATTCTTGAAAAGTGGTGTAAATATGGGAATTAAATCTCCCTTTAAGTGACATCTCTGACTTATTTTGAGTGATATTCTCCTGTTTCATGTGATGAGGAAGTACCTGGATCAAGGATATTCATTTTCACAACTATAGCAACAAAGTGCATTTGCCATAAAATGCTGCTAAGATATGAAATACATATTTTTAAAGAGCAGAAACATGTTTCTATGAAAAACGTGAAGCTGGCGCATGAGAAACTTCCGATGTTGGCAGCCTGAATATCATCGTCAAAGGAAAATGCCATCTGGCCTACAATACAAACTTCAAACAGTGTGATTTCCCACCCTCACATCATTCAGCACTGCGAGAAAAACTACCTGGACATAATGTGGAAGATGAATAGGAATCTGGAAAAACTAGCAAAGATTGGACAACAGGTGGCAGAGATGAGCCAAATCTCAAATCCTCAGCCTATATATAAAAATTTGATCAAAAACTCATGACTGACTTAGTTTGACATACTCAGTAGATTGCCAAAAGCTGGTCATGACACATTCATTATTTTATTTTCCAGCATTGTTAAAAGTATATTCATTAACCCTTTTAGCGTCAGTGGACTTGTTGTCAGTGGACTTGTTGGTCTTCGAAGGTACTGTAGAAAATATCACTCAATACAAATTTTGCATTAAATCTGTGTTTCCCTTGCTACATATTCCATCAGTTGTGTGTTATTTTTAATAAATGACTATATTGATAATTATTTATGTTTCTGTTTTATACATTATTTACATTATCTTTTCAACAGTGAAATAAATTCTCCCTGAAATTCTTATAAAAAAATATTTATTTGCCCTGATCTGCCAGGGAACAGAAACTGTAACCCTTCGAGGGCTTGATTTAAATGAACTCAGGGGAGCATTCACAAAGCAAAAACTCCCATTACATGTAATATTTTTGTATGATGAGCTTTAAATTGATCTTGTTAAAGATCTCATATGTTTAGTGCTTAGCAAATGTTCTCACAGTAAATAGCTGTGTAAGAAGTGATGAAAGGTAATGAGACTTAGTTTCACATTAGCATTAAAATAACATGGAATTCATCAATATTGGTTTACATCATCAGAGCACTGAAAATAAAGTTGAAAATACAGTTTAAAAAAAAAAAAATGCATATCTCATTTTTTTTATTAGAGTGTTTATATAACTTAGTTATTCATTCAACTGCCTGTCTTTCTGCAGACCCTGTGGCTGGTGGTTCTGCAAGTAACAAAATCCCCAGTACCTTGGAAATGGCAATAAAATTCTCATTGCTACCAATGTCATCTCAATAGTAAAAAATGTGGAATTTATTATTGCAATAAAGACAAATGTAAGCATGTAAAGGGAACTTTTTTGGCCCATTCAGAACCTGATCAAGTGTGCCTTCAAGCTCCTCCTGCTTAGGGTCAAGTTAAAGGCATATTTAAGTTTCCTGGATTAGGAATGCATCTGATAAAGGAGGATCAGTAGTGTTTGTAAACATGTTTTGCATGACAAAATACCAAAATAAATATTATTATACTTACCCCAACGTTTGCCAAATCTCTTGAGTTTGCAAGCAGCTTCATTTTAACAACCCTGAAAATCCCTGCTAAAATTAGCATAACATTCATAATTTGTTTTGGCCAATCACAGGGATAGCACTTTGTGCAGGAAGGAATCATGGGATGTGTAGTCCCTTGCACACGGAAGCAGGAGGAGCTTCTTTAAGATCTCTGCATTGTGCTGCTGTTGGCTATAAGGTTAGTAAAGGGTTTAAATCTGTACCCAAATGCGGTGTTTCTATTGGGAGGTTCACTGTGAATATGTGATCACCTCTGGGGGTGTGGAAAACAAGTTATATTAGGGCTCTATTTAAGCATAGAGCATATTTTTTACAGAAGTTTTTAGTTAGTGAAGACCTTGCTTTTCGATAGAAGTTCACTAACTAAAAACCTCTGTAAAAAAAATATGCTCTGTGCTTATATAGAGCCCTATACAATTGGCCGAATCGCAATTTAATAAGGCTGTTAATGTCCAAATTGAAATAATACATTGTTGTTTTCAGAAAAAAAAAAGTTTAATGTTACTTTGTAGATTAAATAAATAGGTTTTCTTATGTGGCGTTCATATGCAAAATCCATTACCTTATGTCCTGTCTTTGCCTGTAAATCTTAATGTAAGAAAACCCTACAAAAAATTAAGTTTGTTAATGGGTCCTTTTTAATTTGTAGCTGTGCATACTAGTCCCATTAAAAACATTTATGAGAAAATTTGGACTAATATGGGTAAACCCGATGTGTTAAATTCAATCTCAATCAAAATGTTTACATGATGAGCCAGAGAAATGTATTGTACCAATCAGATTCACTCTTTTTTTTTTTCATATGTACACGATTAATCTATCGAGTGCTACTGCCAATTGTCCTCTGCATTTACAATTTTAGGTAGGCATTTGTCCCCTTTGTGCAATAGGGAGGCCACAAATACTGTACCTATGTCTCAAGCTTAAAGCATAGCCCCCCACATACTTTGACATCATTCTGACCATAACATCTGATTACATAATTTTCTGTTTGACGGGGATGGAGTCAATAACTTGAGCACCACACCATCTGCATAGCAATGTGACTTGTATTTGGAAAGAGGGATGGTATCTTTCTTAAGTATATTTAGCTTTGCCATTCTTCACTAATACATTAGCTTAAAAAACATCAGTTGAACTTTATTTGTATCTGAGGCATGCTTCAATTCACTTAGCATGCTTGACCCTACCACTTTCCCTGGAAGGCCATTCCACACATACAGTATATTAGCATTCCAAAGCCACTGTAAGTGCTGGAAAAGCCTTGACTCACAGATAAATATTTGAAGTTGAAGACAACAAATTGTATATTTTATAGTTAAATAAATATCAATATTGTGTGAAGTTACAAAAATAAAAATATTTTATGGAGCCGTCTATGAGGTATTGTTTTTAATGAAAAAAATAGATCACATTAGTTTATGTTACTTTACTGCAATAATAATTATCTCTGTCCAAACATTACTGCGTGTGTATGACTTCAGTATAACATAACCAAGCACAATTCAAAAGGACGCTGTCACTCCCAAATCAAGTAGATGTTTTCTTTCCTTAAAGAGATTTTTTTTTAAATTAAATAATTGCTGATATATTCAATATTGTTTGTGCTGCAATATTATGCGAATGAGCAGCTCACAACTACAATTTAGCTACTTTGATTTTTTAAATTGTGACATGTTGTTGTTTTTCAGTCCTTTAGTTGTGTCCGACTCTCGGTCACCATATTACGCAGCACACAGGCACATCTGTCTGTGTTTTTGGTTGTACTTATCCATAAGGTTTTCTTGGCACAGATATTGGAGTGGTGTGCTGGCTCCTTCTCTAGTGGACCACATTTTGTCTGACCTCTGTACTATGACCTGCCTATCTTGGGTGAAGCTCCATGGTATAGCTCTTAGCTTCCTTGAGGTACACAAGCCCCTTCAACATGACAAGGTAGCGATCCAGAAGGGGGACAGACACACGAAAACACATAAAAACAAGCACATATAACCTCCAATGTTCTTATTCACTTAGATCCCCTCCCCCATCATTAACACGTACAATGAGATTCGCATTTGCATAGTGAGATGCTCATTAGTAAAAAAAGCAACACAAACAATGTTGGATGAGATGGAGTTAACCCTTTGTGTCCATGCACAGGGTTCCTTTCCACACCTCACTAGCTGGAGCACACAGAAGAATATTGGTAGCCTTCCATCAGATCAGATAGCGCCAAACAGAGCATGGAAATCCCAGCATCCATCAAAAGAACATAGTTCTACAACCTATGTCCTAACCAGAAGCCTCTCTTTATTGAATCGGGTACAGCATATTTATAGGAAAAATACAACAGTAACTAACAAAATTACCAAAAAGTCATGTGGTGCCATTAAACAATATTACTCGGTAATATAATTAAGATCACTAGACCAGGAAGACAAGTTAAAAGGCCATTTACCTCATTGCAAGTGCTTTTCGCAATGTGAAATTGTATGTTGAAATTATCTATTTTGTTAATTACACTAATAACAACTAAAACATCTAAAGTTTTAAGTCTGTTTACATAACAAAGTGTCTCCTGTCTACTGCCTGTTGCATGAGTAAAACAGACAGCCAAGCGGCATGTTGAGGTCAGTGATTGATAGAAGTTTTCCCTGCACTCTGGAATGCACTGATCAGTTAAGCCATAACTCACCTGTTTAGGTAATTCCAGCATTTAATGCTCTGCACAGATGGGTTTAGTAAGGGTTAACATCTTTTTTTCTTTGCTCACTACACATAGGTAGGTATGAATATAATCACTATACAGGGAGTGCAGAATTTTTAGGCAAATGAGTATTTTGACCACATCATCCTTTTTATGCATGTTGTCTTATTCCAAGCTGTATAGGCTCGAAAGCCTACTACCAATTAAGCATATTAGGTGATGTGCATCTCTGTAATGAGAAGGGGTGTGGTCTAATGACATCAACATCCTATATCAGGTGTGCATAATTATTAGGCAACTTCCTTTCCTTTGGCAAAATGGGTCAAAAGAAGGACTTGACAGGCTTAGAAATGTCAAAAATAGTGAGATATCTTGCAGAGGGATGCAGCACTCTTAAAATTGCAAAGCTTCTGAAGCGTGATCATCGAACAATCAAGCGTTTCATTCAAAATAGTCAACAGGGTCGCAAGAAGCGTGTGGAAAAACCAAGGCGCAAAATAACTGCCCATGAACTGAGAAAAGTCAAGCGTGCAGCTGCCACGATGCCACTTGCCACCAGTTTGGCCATATTTCAGAGCTGCAACATCACTGGAGTGCCCAAAAGCACAAGGTGTGCAATACTCAGAGACATGGCCAAGGTAAGAAAGGCTGAAAGACGACCACCACTGAACAAGACACACAAGCTGAAACGTCAAGAAATATCTCAAGACTCCTTTTTCTAAGGTTTTATGGACTGATGAAATGAGAGTGAGTCTTGATGGGCCAGATGGATGGCCCGTGGCTGGATTGGTAAAGGGCAGAGAGCTCCAGTCCGACTCAGACGCCAGCAAGGTGGAGGTGGAGTACTGGTTTGGGCTGGTATCATCAAAGATGAGCTTGTGGGGCCTTTTCGGTTTGAGGAAGGAGTCAAGCTCAACTCCCAGTCCTACTGTCAGTTCCTGGAAGACACCTTCTTCAAGCAGTGCTACAGGAAGAAGTCTGCATCCTTCAAGAAAAACATGATTTTCATGCAGGACAATGCTCCATCACACGCGTCCAAGTACTCCACAGCGTGGCGGGCAAGAAAGGATATAAAAGAAGAAAATCTAATGACATGGCCTCCTTGTTCACCTGATCTGAACCCCATTGAGAACCTGTGGTCCATCATCAAATGTGAGATTTACAAGGAGGGAAAACAGTACACCTCTCTGAACAGTGTCTGGGAGGCTGTGGTTGCTGCTGCACGCAATGTTGATGGTGAACAGATCAAAACACTGACAGAATCCATGGATGGCAGGCTTTTGAGTTTCCTTGCAAAGAAAGGTGGCTATATTGGTCACTGATTGGTTTTTGTTTTGTTTTTGAATGTCAGAAATTTATATTTGTGAATGTTGAGATGTTATATTGGTTTCACTGGTAAAAATAAATAATTGAAATGGGTATATATTTGTTTTTTGTTAAGTTGCCTAATAATTATGCACAGTAATAGTCACCTGCACACAAAGATATCCCCCTAAAATAGCTAAAACTAAAAACAAACTAAAAACTACTTCCAAAAATATTCAGCTTTGATATTAATGAGTTTTTTGGGTTCATTGAGAACATGGTTGTTGTTCAATAATAAAATTAATCCTCAAAAATACAACTTGCCTAATAATTCTGCACTCCCTGTAGTAATATAATGCACCCGATACTATAGTACAGTAAAATACCTCCCTCTATAGTACTGTGAATATACCCAGAGCTGAACAAGGTACCACCAGTGAAGTGAATCCCTTAGCCTAGACACCCAGTGCAAAGAGAATACTTCACATAGCCCTGACTGGCACATGGTGGTCTGTGATAACATTGCTGTGAGCCAATGACATTTCCAGGCCATATGTAAGAAGCAGGTAAGGATAGAAATAATATATTAATTACTTCTTAACAATAACTCACAAAGACAGCAGAAACAACAGTTTTAGCTCTCTGATATTGGTGTTTCTACTGTTCAACTACAGCATGCAAACTGTAGCATAAATGTCTGTTGGGGGGTGCAAAAAAAAGGAAAATGTGACCCTGTGGATTTTTATTATTTTATTCTTATGGGAATAGGTCACTTGTTGTCAAGTGATGCTGTTAAAATAGGAATGGCAGCGATGATGTGCAGTGAATGTAGCCTATTTAAACTTGTCCTTAACATAATAAAGATAATAAGGGAAGTTCTTCTTTGGCAAACCATTAATACAAGGTTGTTGTGATTCTTTTTGTTAGACTTACGCCTTTATATTCATCACATGCAAGAATCTGATTTTAATCTAATTGCTTTGATTCAACAGGAACAAGAAGATATCAACAGATTGTTAAGAAAGAACATACTGATGCTGGAAATTAATTATCTTTCTATATAGAGGTTAAAAATAGATTAATTAAAAGTTAAAGGTATAAAAGGAATTGGTTTTGCCATCAAGTCATTCAATCTCTTCGTCCTACAAGAGTACAGGTACTTTTAGTTGTTATTTATCAAAGTCACTCAGAGATTCTTTCAAAATACCATTACACTTTGTCAAGGTATTCTTTTAATCCTTTTTTTTCTCTTTCATTAGGTTTTGTGATTGTTCAAGAATAAATTACATTCCTTCTTTGAAAAAACAATTTAAATCATCACTTACTCTATTAATAATACAGGAGCCCACACTAGACTAAATTAGGTTAAATTCTAGGTTTGACTGTAACTTGACAACAATATACTGTAGGTCTTTATTCATGTGTCTTATGCTCCCTTGGATAATGAGAGCAAAAATCCCGTTAAATCTTAATCACATATAAAAATGTCAGTATCAGACATGTATATTTAATGTTTGAAATAAATGGTGTAACATTAGATCATCAGCTTTCACAAGTGCGCCCAATATCATATCATTTTGACTCCTGTGCCACTGGCTTATGGGGAAAAAAAATATGTATTGAGAGATAAAAGATAGACATATAGATAAAGCCACATTAATGGTAATATAAAAACTTATGACATAGTGTGTTATGTATATTCTCTATTAATAATTTCAATGTAATGTTTAATTCATTTTTTATGATACTCTGTTGAGAATATTATTAACCTTTAGAAACAGAAGACATTTTTCTAAATATTTCACAATATAGGTGCAGTTCTTAATATGTATAAACAATGTAATAATATATCAAATAAGCATAATTAAAGTATATATTTCATTCTTGATACCTATCAGCCATAACCTTAATGGTAAGTGTAAATTTAACAAATGAAAGAACAAGTACAGAATTGAACACTCTTCTGGACCATTAAGGTTATCACATGGAGAGAAAAAAACAAGATCTACATAGAGAATTTAACATATTTTTTAAATATAACAAACATAAAATAAATCAGCTGTCCCAATATATTTATGCCTTATGCACTAATACCTCATGTTAATTTCCTCATTATGAAATAATTAGGTAAGAATATCATGATTATAAAAAGTATATCAGCTCTATCTCACTAGAATGTTTAAGTGTGTCATCTGTAGAATGTTTACGTTAATGTTCTTTAAAACATCTGTATCCTGTTTCCTCCCTTTGTCTCTGGGTCTACGGAGCACAAATATCTATAGGAAGCCGGAAATAGATAAGGATCGTTTTGCTGACACTTTTGTATTTAACACTATTTTCAAACTATGTTATTAGCTATGACGTGTTTTATGCTATATAATGGGCTGCCTGCCCAAAATTAAACTCAGAGATTATTCTGATGACACTATGACTTCTGTGCATTATTTTCTCTCATTATATCTTAGTACTCAGATATAATTGATACACACATCAGAATACATGATTACTCACTAATCTGATCCTATCATTTTGGTCCTTCGAGCGGTGGTTGTTTCCCTTATCATTCCTCGGACGAAGCAAAACTCCTTTTACCGTGCATGGGGGGGTAAGTCACTGAGGACTCCCTTACCTTGAGAAAGACCTCAGGCCTGATATATACGATCAGTTGGACCACAGAGGCAAGGTGTTTTTCCGAGGGATGACAAGGCACAGCTTACAACGAACTGACAGTGAGTATATGAATTTCTGCTGCATTTTGCATATGTGTGTATGTCCCAGGTCCTTGCCTAACAGTGATATTAGGTAAAAGAGTTGTACAACTAGGTTTCTAGCCTAGTAATAGGTAGAAGGGTTGAAACTTACCCATAGGGAGGTAAAAGAGTCATTATACAGAGGAAAAGACTATAAAATAAGTTCTCCGTACGTAACAATATTGAGAATGCTTACCATGAAAAAGGGGTAAATGAGTCTGACTTTCACATGAGCTCTTGCAAGAAAATATGTATGTGTGTGCATGTTACCATTTTGTATGATTTAAATACCGGTACCGGGTGTATGTATGTTTGTGAGGGGTGTAACACGGATAACAGTTTCTTGGTTATTATATATACCTGTAAACATTCTGTATATTTCTGTGTACTTGTGAGTGTATGTATATATATACATGTATTCTTTTGTGTTGTTCTCAAAATTCTTACCTGAAACTATCCACTTTTGGTAGTGAGTGGTCACACATTACCCACCTAGTCTCTGAAGGGCTAATCCTGTGACTTGCCTGTGTTTATGGAAGACGCACAAACCAAAATTTGTGGCAGTTGAGCACGACAGGCATCTATAACTGCTTGAATTTCCATCTTTCTCATTCTTTACTTGGTTATACAATGTTGAAATATTTTGTCTGCAGTTTCTGTGTATTCATAACTTCTTACTAAAATACTCTGTAAGATTGTGTGTATGAAGCCCTGGGTGGGAGCTATACTTGTAAGGGATACGTCCACGAAGGCACCACCCGGTATATGGTGAGGTTGGACTTTGAGTGGTCTACCTGTCGGCCCTGAAGGTTGGGTGGCAAGGTTTACACTAAAGGGAACTGCACAACAAGACTTCCCATCATAAGCTACGGGCTTTATGGGTCCTTGATGTGCCGAGTATATGTGGTGGTATTTGAGGTGTGGCGTGCGAGAGGTAGCGTGAACGACTCTCTCTCTATGTGAACCAGGTTTCCACACTCAGGTGTGGAGAAGGCGGATGGTCCAAGGTGTGGGAGATATACATATTATATCTGGAAAATGTATAAAAGGTCTGTTGGTTGTTGTATGTATATGTAATGCTATGTATATTTCCAGGTACCTGTGATATTATTTTTTGTGTATATCTATTAACTTTAATTGATACTATAGGAGTTCAAGATATGTATATATGTGGGTATATATATATGTATATATATATATGTATATGTGTATATATATGTATATGTATAGGTGGATAGGCTCTCAAGGGCATAAATCGAACTGCCAGGAGTGTGGTTTCTAGACCCTGCAGTTTTCAAGGTAATCTCTAAAGACATGTTTAATATGCAAAGGGTTTCTAGGTGTGCATCTGTAACTTATGTCTGGTAAAAACACACTTATGTGTGGGAATTGTGCACACTGTATTCTAGACTTGTTTTCTTATGTGTATTTGTGTATATATATATATATAACGTTTCTGTGTCTTTGTAACTTTACTCAATGCTTTACCTTTGGGCAGGGAGGTGACTGATCTGTATTATGTGAAGATGTGCAGGGTCTGGCCAACCCCCCACAGTCAGCATAGCAGACCACTCCGCTTCCTACTCCAATTTTCTCTGTGTGTGTGTGTTAGTTTTTTTATGTAAAATATGTCTGTCTGTAACCTTAAGGGAACATAGCAGAAGGGAGGAAGTGTGGTTGCTGTAAAGAGAGACAAAGGCATGTTATTATAACCCCTTTTAAGTGATGACAATGCTCACCGCACCCACTGGATACACAGCATCTACTATACTATCTCTGCTGGAATCAGTGCCCTGTATCCACTACTTCTTGGCAATATTAATCCTTATTACAAGGAAGGAATAGGAGACGTTCAAACTTTCTTGAGCTTTACTATATACAAAGAAGTATAGGAAAGGAAAAGTAAACGCAATGTTACTTAATTAAGGAAATAAAAATAAAAATAAAAAAAAGTAAATACATTTTCTATACTAAAAATAAAAAAAATTGTTGAAGATGAAAACAAAAAGGCAAATGTGTATCACAATGACGGTGCCTACGGGGGGAGGGACATGTAATGTTAACCACCTCTCTCCTTCGGAAGAGGATATGTTTATGTGTACACAGAAAAGACTTCCACGACTGACCGCCCCTCCAACTCCTGGGAATATGGTCACTTATAGTGATGATGTAGAGAACGAATTTGATGATGCCCGCAAATACCTGCTTGCCGCCACCGCTCCAAATCCACCTCCTCCAACACCACCACCTTATGAAGGACGGCCCGCCAGCACCAGGCGGGCACCAGATCGTCAATACGGAGGTAAGGGAATAACATCTGTGCCATTTTATCCCTTAATTGAGGTTCCCAATCCTAGAGGGGGGAAATGTGTTGCCACCCACAATGCTAGTATACCGAGCATGGACAGATGCAGATGTGAGGAGAGCTGTAGCAGGAGTCCCCCACCCAAATGACAATATGGGAATTTTCAGACTTAAGTTCCAGCGATTGCAGCAAAGTTTTAAATTAAATGGTGTTGAGGTTGTATGGTGTCTGAGGCAGATATTAGGGTCCGATTGGATCCTTAGTGAAGGTGACTGGAATCCACTGGACCCAAGGGGGGAGCCATTGCAATATGGATCACAAGAACTGACCCAACGAGTAGACACTCTAATAGGCAGAATAGCTGACAGACGCAGACTGGACTAAGATAAATGAGTGTGTACAGAAAGATGATGAAAGTGTGGAACAATATATGGGGAGGTTGCGGGTAGTATTTGACAGCCATAGCGGGGTAGCAAGACCTAACCCATATGATGATGCTGGACCATATGCTCAGCAGCTAAAAAAAATAAATGACTTTGTGATACAACACCAAATTACTTACAAAACATGTCCCCTTAGGGAAACCATAGAATATGCTAGACATGCAGAAGAGCAGTGTAAGAGAGCAAATGAAAAGAAACAGATAAAGCAAGATAGTAAACCAAAGGAGGTGTATTTGATGACTTCTGTTGATGGGAAAGCGCAACCTATAACTTTTGCTTTCTTTTCTGGTGATGGTGGAAATAACCAAAAACGTGGAGAGAGAGGAGGTGGACGAGGTCGAGGTGGAAGCAGAGGAAACATTTTATGGAAATTGTTACGTATGTGGCAAGGCCGGCCACTTAGCACGTTCCTGCAGAAACAGAAAGTACCAGGAGGAAGAGGTAGCGGATGACGATGATCAGACCGACAAATGACTAGAACCAGGTTGTACCCTTCCTTTACAAATATTTGCTGAACAAGAATTGCTTGAATCTGAATTGTATGAGTATGGTAATAATGATGCAAATTTGCCAGAAATAAATGATGTGTTGAATTTAGAATCATGTATAGACTTAATAGCTCTAGCAGAACAACCAGTCATTAAACTAGATGTAGAGGGGGTAATGATAACATTTTTATGCGATACAGGAGCATGTAGGTCAGTATTGAGCGATGATGGCACATGGACTAGTTACACGTCGTCACAAAACATACTGGTTAGGTCAGCAGCAGGACAGACAAATAGCGAACCTATATCATGCCCACTCACAGGGAGATTGTTCAACGGCCAAACATTTGAGCATCCTTTTATACTCTCCCCTAGATGCCCGATAAATCTCTTGGGTAGAGATCTGATGCTGAAATGCAACATTAGAGTGGTTCCCACAGAGAAAGGCATGAATGCATATATGGGGGACATACCTGTCGATGTAAATGTAGTGCAGGGGATGGGTGAACCACATTACTTCTACACATTAGACATGGTGTTGAAAGGGCCAGGACAAGTATCCAGCACTTTGGTAGCCATGGCTAATGACCTAGCTCCATCTTCCAGTATAAAACAAAGCACAGGGTCATCACACTGCACTATGAAATTTGAAAGTACACCGGGGAGGGATGTGGCCTATGAAAAACATTTTTCAAACACACCAATACCAGAATAACCTTGGATTACATATACTGGACAGAAAATGGGTATACAGGGGTGGGAGTAAAATTGAATGATCAAGACCAGTTACTCTATGCAGGACACACAGTGCCACACATATCACTGGCTATGCCGGCTGTTGGAAGGTGGGTACAGGTAGGAAGGATGGTAGAAGAGGCTCAGACAGATAAAACACCATGGTAGTACTTGCCCTATGACCTCGGAGTGCAGTACTCACCGAGCACGAAAATATATCGGAAAAGCCTGAACTGGGTAACTGAGACAAAGAAAGGAATACACTTACAGTCATCCAGGTGGGAGAAAGTTCTTCTGTTAGAGGAACCATGACACAACACACAGATACTGTTCACTCAGGAACAGGAGGCAGCATTAGAGAGCCTTCCGGACACCTTATGGTCCACAGGGCCCGCTGATGTAGGCCTTATAAAGGGGGTAGAGCCAGTAAAAATCACCCCAAAAAGTACTTTTCAGCCACATCAGAGACAGTATCCTCTAAAACCTGAAGCAGAGAAGGGCATAGAACCTATTATAAAAGTTTTGATTGAGAAAGGGATTATAATAGAATTCCCAGGATCCCCATGTAACACCCCACTGTACCCAGTCAGGAAGACAACCGGAGCTTGGAGATTAGTGCAGGATTTACAAGCAGTAAACAAAGCTGTAATTCCCCGAGTACCCACGGTGCCAGATCCACATACACTCCTAAATGACATGCAGCCAGATAACACACATTCCTGGCAGAAGAGGGACATAAGGTTAGTCGGGATAAATTACAGCTCTGGAAAGCAGAAGTGAAGTACCTGGGATACCTAGTGAGCAGAAAGGGACGATCACTAGACCCAGTTAGGAAAAGGGCCATACTAGAAGCCCCTAAGCCGGTCACAAAGAGACAAGTTATGTCTTTCTTAGGGATGGTAAATTTCTGCAGGAGTTGGATTCCCAACTATGCAGAACTTACAGGGCCCATACAACACCTTATTTATGCACAATCAATGTCAGCTAATGAAAAGGTAGCGTGGACACATGAAGCTGAAGCAGCATTCATTCAGCTTAAGAACACAGTAGTGGGAACATCTGTATTGGGATTGCCAGATTACAGCAAGCCATTTGTACAAACTGTTGACTCAAGGGGAGGCTATATGACTTCCGTTGTGACTCAGAAACATGTCCTGCGAGACCGACCCTTGGCTTTTTACTCAACCAGGTTGGACCCTGTAGCCAGGGGACTTCCGGTTTGTGTACAGGCTGTAGTGGCGGCTTCCATGGCAGTTCTGGTGTCAGCAGCCTTAGTCCTGTTCCACCCTTTGACTCTAAGAGTACCACATGCTGTATCTGTCATTCTACTACAAAATAAGGTTTCATACCTTTCCCCTTCAAGACACTTATCATGCATGACTATACTTCTGTCACAACCACACTTGCACATAGAAAGGTGCACAACACTGAACCCATCAACGTTAGTTCCCATCCAGGAAGATGGCACACCACATGCATGTACTGAAATCATAGAAAAAGAAGTCTCACCAAGAGACGGCCTTAGAGATGTTGCATACACCGAGGCTACACTAACTCTGTTTGTAGATGGGTCATCAAGTAGAAACAAAGATGGTACAAATGCAACGGGATATGCAGTAGTAATACAAGAAGAAACTATAAGAGCAGAAAAACTTCCATCACATTTTTCAGCACAGGCAGCTGAGATCGTGGCCCTTACTGAAGCCTGTAAAATAGGACAGGGACAAATAGTAAATATATACACCGACAGCCAATATGCATTCTCAACTGTACACATATTTGCACAATTGTGGAAAAATAGAGGCATGGTCACATCTACTGGCAGGCAAGTCACTCATAAACAACTCCTTTTGCAGTTACTTGAAGCCATTCAACTGCCCTTGAAGATTGCGGTATGTAAATGTGTGGCTCATACCACGACCAAAGACGCAATTTCAATAGGAAATGGCAGGGCAGATACAGCTGCAAAGCAAGCGGCTCAAACGGGAAAAATACACATTTTTCTCTTACACAGCTACACATCTGTGTATTTCGTAAACCATATTGACAAGAGTATTCTACAGCAACTACAGGCAAATGCACCCTCACAGGAAAAACCATACTGGTTGAAGAAAGGGAGTAAACTGAATGCTGATAATATTTATGAGAGTATAGAAGGGAAACCATTTTTACCAAAATCACTATTCAGATATGCAGCTATGTTGAGCCATGGCATTAGTCATGTCTCAAGAGGGAGTATGGTAGACATGGTCAGCAGAATATTTTCAGCCTATGGATTAAACACCTATTTTAAAAATTTTTGTGCAGGGTGCCTTGTTTGTGCACAACACAACCCTCAGGGTAACTATCACCCCATAAGAGGCACATTCCCAGAACCAACATACCCCTTCCAGACAATATGTATGGATTTCATTGAACTAACAAAGTGTGAAGGGAAGAAATATTGCCTAGTGATAATTGATGTATACTCTAGGTGGGTGGAAACGAAACCATGTGCACACCCTGACGCAATCACAGTGGCTAAAACCTTAGTGACACAAATAATTCCTAGGTTTGGTATACCAGAGAAAATATATAGCGATAACGGCACACATTTTGTGAACAGAATTATCAACCACTTGAGTAAAGCGTTACACATAGAGTTGAAAAACCACTGTGCGTACCACCCACAGTCAGCTGGATTAGTGGAGAGAACTAATGGTACCATTAAAAATAAATTGAGGAAAACGATGGCAGCAACAGGGAAAAATTGGCTTTACTGTTTACCATTAGTCATGCTAAACATGCACATGCTTCCAGGCAGGAAGAAGTTAACCCCGTTTGAAATATTGTATGGGAGACCATTCCTACTACCAGAATTTAGACCATTTATCTCAGAAGATGAGAACATGAGTGAAAACTTAGCAGACTATATGAGAAAAATGTTAAGTAAGAAAGATATTACCTCCATCTCTCTCTCTCATCCACAGCAACAGCAGGGACCCTGCTTGGTACAACCAGGCCAGTGGGTCCTAATTAAAGTAATCAAGTGTAAAAATTGGGCATCGGCCAGGTGGGAAGGACCGTACCAAGTTCTGCTGTCAACACCCACTGCCTTGAAAGTTGCCGAACGAGCCACCTGGATACACCTGACTCACTGCAAGAGAGTAAAAGTGCCAGAGCTTGGGCCAGTTGATTCCTAAAACCTGCTAGCTGACTCATTGCGAGTCAGGCTGGGCTACAAAGGGGGGGAAACTCGTCTAAAACCCAGTGAAGAACCGAATGGTGCGGGTTTTTGGGGTTCTCAACTGGCCGAAGAAAATGTCCTGGCACCTGTTCAAAAGACCTAACTGGTGTGGCCTAAGAATCTCACTGACATGCCTCATCTTGATAACTCTTTGCATAGTAGCACCCATAATCATATGGGAAGAAGTAACAAGACCCAGAGGCAACAAGACGCAATCTATTGGAGAGATGTGGATGCACAGAATGAAAAGAGACATGATGGAAGTCAATTTAACTGGCCAAGTGACCCTAGTGTTCAAGGAAGAGCAGATAGGAACCAACCAAATAGACCTATGTCAAGTACTAAGATGTGGACTTTTTGGAGGAAGACGTAGTGGAGGGGTGAGAAAAGCGCCAGTATACTTGTGTATAGCCTCTCCGTATGGAAATGAGAGATGTCGTAGCTGGAAACTGGCCTTATGGAATCCAGGAGCTGACAGGGGTTACTCCCCACCTAATCACATGAAGTGCAAAAGTACAAAGAGACGCTTAAAGCTGACACGGGGTATGCAGCCATCCTCCTGCAGCCAAAATCAGCTATACAAAAGTGTGATGAAGGGAGACATACTTTTGGAATCTACACCTCAGGCAGAGGTAACAACATGGAATATTTGCATATTCAGGTACTGCAAAAAGAGGAGCCCAGAGAGACTATTGATCTCACCAAGGTGAGCCCTGTGAATAGGACTGTGCCCTCACAGATCATCTATTTGGTACCTGTTCCACTGCCAGACCGTCAATGGCAATGTTACCATTTAAACTGAACCTTGCTTTAAGACCTTTGTTTAATACATTTATAAGAGGAGGGACTGTTACATATTTTAATTTCCTCATTATGAAATAATTAGGTAAGAATATCATGATTATAAAAAGTATATCAGCTCTATCTCACTAGAATGTTTAAGTGTGTCATCTGTAGAATGTTTACGTTAATGTTCTTTAAAACATCTGTATCCTGTTTCCTCCCTTTGTCTCTGGGTCTACGGAGCACAAATATCTATAGGAAGCCGGAAATAGATAAGGATCGTTTTGCTGACACTTTTGTATTTAACACTATTTTCAAACTATGTTATTAGCTATGACGTGTTTTATGCTATATAATGGGCTGCCTGCCCAAAATTAAACTCAGAGATTATTCTGATGACACTATGACTTCTGTGCATTATTTTCTCTCATTATATCTTAGTACTCAGATATAATTGATACACATATCAGAATACATGATTACTCACTAATCTGATCCTATCAATATAGTATCATTAAGAATCATATAATAAATCAAATATCCTTATGCACCATCAACACTTAAATAAGAGTATAAATAATCAATAGTTATCGCACAATTTGAATCCTATGATGGAGTAAAAGTTGAGGAAAGTGGGCAGTTGACTGGGCTAGGAATAGGGAGACCGTATTTGGTTTTGTGAGGGTTAATGGGGTTGGGTTTCTCTAGGGTGGGGTTATTAGCTATGTATTCACTTCCCTTCCTGGTGGTCTGTCTTTTGGATTCGGGTACGAGTAGGCATTGATAACTGATCTGGCAGCTCAGATCCATATAGGCCCATAATTAATTAATTGTGATGGCTTCTCCTATAGTAGATAGTATTATTGCTCAGGTTATGAGGGAAGCTAGGCTGAGAGGCCCAGATTGGCTCCAACCTATTCTGCCTGCTTTTGGCCTTGATCTCAGTTCCCCTGCTTCCAGGAGGTTAATGTCACCCTTAGCTGCCCCATCAGGGCTACCAGGCCTCCTAGGCGTTTTGAGGCATTCACATGGCAGCCCACCTGGACAGCCAGAGCTGGTAGGCCACTGGCAAGGCCCACTACTAAGCCCAGCAGGACCTTCACCCCATCCCCGCCTATTAGCAGGGTAGTGGGAGGTGATGGGGGGGTCATCCACTTTCATCCCTGTCTGGAGTTATAGACTCCCCTGTCTCTCACTCCCACTCTCCTACCCCCGTCCTTACCTCCAGGGGCAGGCCTGGGTCACCTGCAGCAGGTTCCCCACCCTCCTCCATTGTACCAGGGACTCCCCCCAGGCTGCGCATTCTGGGACGGTGGGGAGGGCAAGATGCAGGGCTCTGGATAGGCCTGATGCTGCAAGGGCACACTAGGGCGCCAGTATGAGAGGTAGTGGGGGGTTTTAGAGGTGTGAGGGCTCGCAGGTGTGCTCGTTTTGCAGCAGTAGCTTCTTTCTCCCCTAGGAGTAGTAGTTTAGCTTAGGTTCAGGAGGGTGGTGTTCCTGGGGGTGGGAGGTCCAGTGGTTTTAAGAGGGTGGTATTCCGCAGGGAATTAGTTTTCTGTTTTTTTTTGGCTCTGGGTAGGTAGGGATTTTGAAGGAATAATTTAAGGGATGCACAGGTTGGAGGTTCAACAGGGGGGTTATCTCTTGTTAGAGAGGTTGGGGAGGCAGACCAGCGGGGAGACTTACAAGGGTAATAATGGGGGAGGATTTACAAGGGGGTGTCACTGAACCAGGAGGCCATCAAGAGGCCCCAGATCACTACAGGGGTGATGGGCAGCTACCCTACACCGGAGCTAGGAGAGGAAAGTGGGTATAGCGACAGTCTACTGGACCAGTTATCACCGGTATCCCTTTCTGACCTGGAGGAGGGGTCATCTGGGCGGTTGATAGACATAATACCTCCAGTGGGTATTGATGTTATCGCTGGGGATTTTTGTATGGATTCTATTACAGGCAACAGGACGCCTGTTCACGGCATGGTGAACCGTCACAGCGGCATACGAGGAGGAACCTGACTGCCAGATTATCTTCGCCCAATGTGGGTACGGATGTCACCAGGAGACCACCTTCCACCTCGCGGAGAGCAAGTAAGGTGGTTCATTCTATCGCTCTTAAAAAAAGAGGGTGTGTACAAGCAGTCAGCTGGATGGAGACATTGGCCCAAATCCAGTGAGGAGCATGGGCGTAACTGGTAGGGCCAACACGAGTGAAGAGAGAGGCGGCCAGGGCGTAGCGACCAGATAAGCATCTTGGCTAAGGCGAGACGTTAGCAGACCCCTGGGTCAGATGAGGCCATGCAAGGAATGCACACAGTGTTAGGGAAATTACAATGGCAATGTCGCTGCACCTTGGGTCCCGGTAGGATCTGTCACAGATTTGCCAGCAGTAGCGAGCACTGTTAACCACCCGCAAGTGAGGGTCATTCGGTGGAAGGGGGGTGGGGGGATCAAGTAACTCAGGGAGGCAAGAAGGAAATGTGGGCCATAAGAATAATAAAAATTAAAAAGAGGAGGTGCTTATCATTGCAGACACATCTGTCATATCCAAGGGGCGGATCGGTCAACAACAGAATAGATAAAAAAAATGGTTTCTGTTTGATACGCTTCTGTTTACAAGGCCATCTATCTGGTCCGCAAGGTAGGGAGGGGAGCGTGGTTGGCAAAGTTCGACATAGAATCGGCATTCAGGCTGTTGCGGGTCCATCCAGACTCACATCATCTGCTAGGCTATTGCTTCAAGGGTGGGATTTATGTTGACCTTTGCTTACCTATGATGGGCTGCTCAATATCTTGCTCTTATTTCGAGGCTTTTAGTACTTTTGTGCAGTGGGTGGTGGAGCAGGTATCGGGTGGGGGATCAATTATCACATCATTATCACAAGCTAGGTACGTGATGGAGTCTTTTCGTAAAGTATTACTCGATTTCGGGATTCCTCTAGCAGCTGATACGTCAGAAGCAACTAATCTTACTTTTTGGGGTATCAATATAGACTCCATCGGTTTCAGAAGCTCACTTCGCTTGGACAAGGTACAGGAGCTAGACAAGTGTATTTACGAGTTTTTAAGAAAAAAGAAGGCCCCACTTAGGAAATTCCAATCTTTAATGGGTAGACTGAATTTTGCTTGTGATCCCAATAGGGAGGATTTTTAGCAGGCGCTTATCATTGGCCACTTCAGGCGTTAAAAAAAAATATCATCTTATAAGGATTAATAGTTCCATGAGGGAGGACCTTAGAGTTTGGAAAACATTTCTAGCGCAGTTCAATGGAAAGGCATTTTTCATGGCTGACCAGGTTACTAGCGATGAACTAGATTTGTTTACAGATGCAGGAAGGGGAATAGGTTTTGGCGCTAATTTCAGAGGGCAATGGTGTCATCAGTCATGGCCAGAACACTGGGTTTAGTCCAGGTTGAATAAGAACATTATGGGGGGGTCAATTGAGGGATCAACACGTGATATTCCACTGTGACAATCTGGGTGTAGTCTCGGCCATAAATTCCCTATCAGCCGCTTTGTTACCGGTGGTATGTTAACTCAGGCACCTGGTACTGGAGTGTTTAAAGAAGAACATTTTATGTAGCACTGTTCACATACTAGATTTTATGAACTCTATCGCTGATGCTTTGTCACTTGCTAAGTGGAATCATTTTAGGTCCTTGGAGCCCGGCGCGAGTGTCAAAGCTACCCCTTTTCTATAGCCTTATGGGATTTGGGCTCTGTTAGTTAAGCACGGGATAAGGTACCGAACATCCCCTTTGCTGATTTACGTTGATGTGGCAACAATGCATATATAAATAAGCAATGCATATATATATATTAAATAAAAATACTTAAAAGTAATAAGGAGGTAAATAAGTCATGACATGATGTTATCGATGTAGCAATTGTAAAGTACAGTGGTTGACATGCTTTCGTTATGTTTAAAAAAAATAATACATAATTGGTTCTATTATTGTGTTGTTCCAGGTGCTAAGCCAGTGTCTACGTGGATAACCGACCACTCCTATATCTATTGGGCCCACCGTACGTCTCCTACAAAAGATAAGGGTCTACAACTATATTTTGATGATAGGGAGATGGTCATTAGATGGTTTGGGATTAGGGGCTTACGTTGGAATTTACCTTAAGTTTATAGATAGGGATACATTTGTCAAAATTTACATATTTGCAAGCTGTTATATCTATAATGTATTTGGCAGAATAAAAGAGCATGTTTAAATAAATCAACAATGTATAAATAAAAGTGCAAGGGGGGTTTAGCAGTTTCAAACCTTTTAAATTACTACTACTATGATGCACAACTGGCCTTCATCTTTCAACTTTATTCTCCAGAACATGCTCCTATTTGTTTGGGGATAGATAATTCTCTATTAGATTGTATCAGATGGCCCTCAATGTTATAGATTACTTCAGCAAAAGAACAATTACATATAGTGAAATATCAATGTACCTATAATACACTGCACATATGCTTTAATTGTAGATACCAAATAGGTTTGGCAGCTTAACCTTTTTAACTCTAGTACAGAAAAATATTTATTTTAGGCCAGGTCTGGATCATGATAGATTTAGGGCCCTATTCAATTGCCTAAATCGGAAAGTTATACCACTAAAAAGTGGTAAATAACTTTACTTAGCTATTCAGTTGACCCACTTACACATGATTGGGAGTGAGATACCTATAATTGACAAGAACAAGACAGGCATGCAAATTACGGGATGCTTTCTCATTGATTTTCTGACATCCATAATTTTATGTTACTTTTTCAAAGTTTTACAATTACAACTTTACTGAGCAGCCACAAATTAAGGGAAAATAATTATGTGCACTGAAGATCACCTGTCTTTCTGAGACCTGCAAACAGTTAAACAGTAAAGTACTAAAACAAAAAAAAACATGTAGGTGCATTAGAAGGTAATGCTTAACAGTTCCATAGGCATATATGTGCAATTTAAAAATAGGATTTTTGTATTATTATGTTTGTGCCATTAAACAACATCCAGGGTAACATAGAACTCAGTATTCAAAAGGTGAATACATATCAGGAAACCCACATGGACTGAAACATATGCTCTAATGCATTGTCTATTAAAGGGCTAGCCGTACGGGCAAACTTTACGTAGTTACTCTCAAAATGCTTACTTAAATTGCAGGTGATTATTTCTTCTCAATTTATTTATATATACAATATTATGAGTTTTTTTTTGATTCCTAGGACTGTGTGTCATCAATAACTTAAGTAAAATGCAGGGTTTTGTGTACTTTTATGAGTAGATATGTAATTGCATTTTACTGAAAAGACATGGATTTTAGTGATGTTGCGAACATCAAATTTTGGGTTCGCGAACAGCGAACGCGAACTTCATAAAATGTTTGCGAACGGGCGAACATCGGCGAACCGCCATAGACTTCAATGGGCAGGCGAATTTCAAAACCCACAGGGACTCTTTCTGGCCACAATAGTGATGGGAAAGTTGTTTCAAGGGGACTAACACCTGGACTGTGGCATGCCGGAGGGGGATCCATGGCAAAACTCCCACGGAAAATTACATAGTTGATGCAGAGTCTAGTTTTAAGCTATAAAGGGCATAAATCACCTAACATTCCTAAATTGTTTGGAATAACATGCTTTAAAACATCAGGTATGATGTTGTATCGATCAGGTAGTGTAAGGGTTACACCTGCTTCACAGTAACAGACCAATCTCCCCGTTTAATGCACCGCAAACAACCGCAAACAGTCCCTTTGCACAACCGCAAACTCCCCATTTGCACAAGGTTGGATACCAAGCTAGCCATGTCCCGTTCCTTGTCCTCACTGATGTCATTGAAGGTCTCTTCCTCCACCCAGCCACCAAGGGTCCCTGAAAGGTGACAACAAGCCCCCTGGGATGCCATAGACTTCAATGGGCAGACGAATTTCAAAACCCACAGGGACTCTTTCTGGCCACAATAGTGATGTGAAAGTTGTTTCAAGGGGACTAACACCTGGACTGTGGCATGCTGGAGGGGGATCCATGGCAAAACTCCCACGGAAAATTACATAGTTGATGCAGAGTCTAGTTTTAAGCTATAAAGGGCATAAATCACCTAACATTCCTAAATTGTTTGGAATAACATGCTTTAAAACATCAGGTATGATGTTGTATCGATCAGGTAGTGTAAGGGTTACACCTGCTTCACAGTAACAGACCAATCTCCCCGTTTAATGCACCGCAAACAACCGCAAACAGTCCCTTTGCACAACCGCAAACTCCCCATTTGCACAAGGTTGGATACTAAGCTAGCCATGTCCCGTTCCTTGTCCTCACTGATGTCATTGAAGGTCTCTTCCTCCACCCAGCCACCAAGGGTCCCTGAAAGGTGACAACAAGCCCCCTGGGACGCCTGCTGTGTTTGGTCTTCCACCTCCTCAAAGCCACCTTCCTCCTCTGACTCCTCTTCTTCAGACTCCTCTCTCTGCGTTGCCTCTGTCTGCATTATTATAAGGTGTGTACTGTTAAGTAGTCCTATTCCTATCGGTTTAATCCCTGTTACATCCACAATTAGGGGACATGTATATGGCATTGATTTTTGGAACAGGGAGATGGAAAAAGATGCTTGGTCGGACCTCCTACTTCAAATTTGGGGCACTGCACGTGCAATGTAATGTGCCACCAGATAGGAGTGGTGTATTAAGTTGTACTATTTATTCCTATCAGTTTGATACCTGTTACGTCACCTATCATGGGACTTGTATATGGCATGGATTTTTGGAAGCGGGAGATGGAAAAAGATGCTTGGTCGGTCCTCCCACTTCAAATTTGGGGCACTGAGTGTGCAATCTAAGGTGCCACCAGATATGAGTGTCACTGTGCACTGGCAAAAGTTGGCAGAGTAGATGCAATAGGCTTCACACACAACACGCCTGTAGGCAGGCAATTGCTATTCAATCTATTACAGTCAAAAAAGTGTTGTTTTATTTCACTGTACACTACGGTTTCACTAGATATGATGTATCACTGTGCACTGGCAAAAGTTGGCAGAGTAGATGCAATAGGCTTCACACACAAGCCTGTAGGCAGGCAACTGATATTCAATCTATTACAGTCAAAAAAGTGTTGTTTTATTTCACTGAGCACAATATACTAAGCTGTTAGGTGTTAGCCTGTCACACACACACGCTGGCAAGCAGGCATATGCAATTAGATTACACAAAAAAAAATTATAAAATAAAATAAATGATGTTCTAGCCCTAAAAAGGGCTTTTTGGGTTGCTGTCCTTCAGATGGAAGACTCTGGAAGGGAGTGTATGCTGCTGATTGGCTGGAATGTGTCTGCTGACTGTGAGGTGCAGGGTCAAAGTTTCCTCAATGATAAAGAATAGGGGGCGAACCCAAAAGTGCATGTGTTCGCCATTCGCTGTGAACGCAAACATGCAAAAATCGCAGCGAATAGTTTGCGGGCAAACTGTTGGGGACATCACTAATGGATTTACGTATTTCAGAGTGAAATAGCATTACTGAAAAAAGTTGCCAAAAGTTAAAAACACATAATTGCTTAAGTTAAGTACCGTATATACTCTAGTATAAGCCGACATGAGTATAAACCGAGGCACCCATTTTACCACAAAATTCTGGGTAAAATGAGTGCTGTCCCCTGTGTCCCTCTTGTGCCCTCTGTGTCCCCCTCTCTCTCCGTGTCTCTTCTCCCCTCTCCCTTCCCTGTGTCTCTTCCAACCTCTCCCTTCCCTGTGTCTCTTCCCCCCTCCCTTATCACCCTCCTCAACCCACTCCTCAACCTCCCTCCTCATCCTCAACCTCCCTCCTTATCCTCAACCTCCCTCCTCATCCTCCCTCCTCAACCTCCGTCCTCATCCTCAACCTCCCTCACTCATCCTCCCTCCTCAACCATGTGACGTCACTCACATGCGCGCCGTCGCCGGGTCAAGGAGTGGAGGCCGGAGCACAAGCAGGTAAGTGAGGGGAGAGGGGGGAGGTATTTAGGGGGGTTTAGGTGGAGGAGGGGGTTGAGGGGGGTTTAGGTTAAGGAGGGGGGATGGAAAGAGACACGGAGGGTAGAAAGACACACGGGGGGTTAGAGACACACGGGGGGCTATAGACACACGGGGGCATAGAGACACACGGGGCGGTAAGAGAGACACAGGGGGGTTAGAGAGACATGGGGGGGAGTGACTCGAGTATAAGCCGAGGGGGCCCTTTTTTGCCTTAAAAAAAGGGCTGAAAAACTTGGCTTATACTCGAGTATATAAGGTATCACAAATCAAATGAAGCCCTTAGATGGTGAGCTTTTTGTGCCAAAAGGTTTTCAACTAACAAGAGGACATCCTTTGAGGTTAGAAGTAAAAAGATTCCACCTCAAAGAAAGAAAAGGTTTCTTCACAGTAAGGGACATTAATCTGTGGAATTCACTACCAAAGGAGGTGGTGACAGCAGATTCGATAGATAACTTTTAAATGGGACTGGATATATTTTTAATTAAAAAAGGCATTCAGGATTAGCCTTGTTAATTAGAGAGAGAGTATTGATCCAGGGAGGAATCCAATCCACAGTGGGGTTGGGCAGGAATTATATATTTTATTTCCTTTTGAGATGATTGGCTAAATGTCCCCTTTTTTATGTTTGCCTTCTTCTGGATCAATTAAAAACTAATTTGCCTATTGCAGATCTGAGGAGATCTAAAAAGGTTGAACTTTATGGACTAAAAGTATTTTTTCAACCTCAATTACTATGTAACTATGGTGGTTCTTAAATGGTTATGAAAATATATTTTATACACAAAACCACCTCAAATTATGTAAAGACATAAAACAAGAAAATTACCCTCCCAACTCTGCTTTCTTCCAGTATTTACAGCTCTTTCATTATTTTAAGTCTATATGTGGTAAGGAGGACATGGCTGAAATCCGCTTGTATTAAATTGCCAAATAGCAGAGGAATTTTCAGTTTTTTATACTCATTCTTTATGTCCCATTATTACCCTTTTAAAAATAAAAAATGCTCTATTATGGGTTGTTGATTTAGGAAAGGTACTGAAGGATAAGTAATGGTCTGAAATTTGGACAAATACAGACTATTGGAAACATCTATAAAAAATTTCCATCATCAGCCATATTCAATTCCAGCCTCGTAAGTCCCACGTTTAGCACGTAAGAGCTGCGAGCTCCAAATTTGGCCCATTTACTTGCTATTAAATTAGCAAGGGTTGCAAGCTACGAGTGAGAAATGCTATTTTGTAAACCAGTTTGTGTCCGTCGGACTTGCGTGCTCGCACGAAAACAATTAAGCAATCTCGTAGTTACGGGTTCAAATGGATACAATGGAAGGAGAGATCGTAAGCGTTACGTCACTGAAAAAGGGGAGGGTAGATTTCCAAGTCCTACATGTTTCAAATCCAGTTTGTGATCGGTCCAACCGGCCAGAAATAATTCAATATTAATAAAGCAGTAAATATGATACTCCATTACATGCGAGTTACAGTATATCTTGCAACACATTGAATGCAGGGATCGATATTACACAAAAAATAATCATGAAATAAAGTATTTTTCTGAGCCGATTTGCAGGCTTGAGAATGTTGTGCTATTAATTCTAAGACCTAACATCACTTTCCTTTATGCATGTACAGTAGAGATATTTTATTTATAATACAAGTGCTACGTATTGTACTTTACCCCCTTTGCGGGTACTCTCGAGCACATGTTGGCCTCTGGGCTCCATTTGCATGTTACGTGCTTGCTCGCGAGTGACCACGTAGCACTTTAATAGCTGAATTACCAATTAGCGCTTACGGGCATGAAAGATCAGAGGATTTCCGTGCACGACGTTCAATGTAGCTCTCCACGTAGCCTGTTCTCAGCCGTCCTGCGTGTTAACATGCAAAGCCAGCTGCGAGCAATGTTACGAGGCAAATAGCCCTAAGATGACAGTTACGAGCTACGTGTTAACACGTAGTCCCAATTTAATGGGACTGATAGTTACTACCCTCCTAGAGAGGTTTTACAGTGGTTTCCAGCAAGTAACTGCTCTAGAGGCTATGATGCTAAGGGAACTTTTATAGGTGGTATTGCCCTAGAGTCCAGACAATATGAATAAAAATTACTACAATTTTAAGTAAAAATGAATATTGATATACACTGTACGTTATATTTGTCCTGGAATATCCTTGCAAATAAATTATATACATTTCATGTGTTAGCAAAAAAAGGATGTAATGGCTAGAGGATGGAAATTAATAGATATTTCACTTGTACAGGTTATAAATAAAATAGATGAGGTGGTTCATGGAGAAAATGTCATCAGATACTATCAGATACTATCATAATTTTTATAGAGTGATTTTATTTACAGTATATTTATAGTAAATAAATAGTACATCTGTGTCCACATTTGAATGTCTAAAATAGGTTAAAAAAAACCTGCTTCCAGCTCAGTATTCCGAGAAAAATAGTTATTAAACTGCATTCTGGAAAGTTGAGCTGGGACATGCAAATGTGCCCACAAATATATATACTGTATATACTCTATACATATACAGTATTATACTTCTAAAGTACTAGATAATTTCCATGTGCATCCAAAGAATAAATCACATTCTTATAATGGAAAAATTATATAGCACTTTAGAAGTAGAGTACTGTATATATTTGAGTATAAGCCAACCCGAGTATAAGCCAAGGCACCTATTTTACCACAAAATACTGAGAAAACTTAGTGACTCGAGTATAAGCCGAGAGTGGGAAATGTGCTGCCCCTTGTGTCCCTCATGTGCCCTCTGTGTCCGCCTCTTGTGTGCTCTCTGTGCCCCTTTTTTTGTGTCTCCCTCTCTCTCCCCGTGTCTCTTTGCCCCTCTCCATCCCCTGTGTCTCTCCCCCGTCTCTCTTCCCTGTGTCTCTTCCCCTCCCCTCCCTCCCCTATGCCTCTTCCCCCCTCTCCCTCCCCTGTTTCTCTTCCCCCTCCCTCCCCAGTGTCTCTTCCCCCCTCTCCCTCCCCTGTTTCTCTTCCCCCTCCCTCCCCCGGGTCTCTTCCCCCCTCTCCCTTCCCTGTTTCTCTTTCCCCCTCTACCTCGTGTCTCTTTCCCCCCTCTCCCTTATCATCCACCTCATCCTCCCTCCTCAACAACCCTCCTCATCCTCCCTTCTCAACCTCAACCCCCCTCCTCATCCTCCCTCCTCATCCTCTCTCCTCAACCCCCCTCCTCAACCCCCCCCTCATCCTCAACCCTCCTCCTCAACTGCCCTCCTCATCCTCAAACCCCTCCTCAACCTCTCTCCTCATTCTAAACTCCCCTCCTCAACCTCTCTCCTCATTCTCAACCTCCCTCCTCAACCTCTCTCCTCATCCTCAACCCCCCTCCTCAGACCCCCATTTTCATCCTCATCCCCCTCCTCAACCCCCCCTCCTCATCCAAAACCCTCCCCTCCTCGTCCACAACCCCCCTCCTCAACCTCTTTCCACAACCTCTCTCCTCAACTCCCTCCTCATCCTCAACCCCAATCCTCAAACTCTCTCCTCAACCCCCTCCTCATCCTCAACTTACCTTCCATCCTCTCCTCATCCCCCACTTACCTTCCATCAGCAGCTGCTCCGCCGCTCCACCGCTCTGATGCGCCGACGCTCCTCGGCCCGTCTTCCGGCTGTGTCGGGACCCGGCCAATGCTAATGACATGACGCGCATGTGACGTCACGTCATTAACATATGCTGGGACCCGACACATCCGAAAGACGCGCGGAGGAGAAGCTGCTGATGGAAGATAAGTGAGGGGAAAGGGAGAGGGGGAGGTAATTAGAGAGGGGTAAAGTGAGGAGAGGGGTTGAGGAGGGAGGATAAGGAAGGGGTTGAGGAGGGGGGTTCAGGTTGAGGAGGGGGTTTGAGGATGAGGAGGGGGTTGAGGAGGGGGGTTGAGGATGAGCAGGGGGGTTGAGGAGGGTGGTTGAGGAGGGAGGATGAGGAGGATGATAAGGGAGGGGGAGGGAAAGAGACACAAGGTAGACGGGGTGAAAGAGACACATGGGAGGGAGAAGGTGGAAGAGAAACAGGGGAGGTGAGACAAGGGGGGAGAAAGAGACACAGGATGACTCGAGTATAAGCCGAGGGGTCTTTTTCAGCCTTAAAAAAAGGGCTGAAAAACTCGGCTTATACTCAAGTATATACGGTATATCACATATAATAGTTGGTAAACTGTGATTTTTTGATTTGTTGTCACGCTTACGAGCCTCGGTGAGCAAGGTGAGCCCCGTTAATGCATAGAAGCCTTCCAAGCTCGGAGGATTTAAGCGATGAGCAGAAATTAGCGCCAAGGACATCACAAAGTGAGACAAGCCGTTGAGGCATTGAAGCACGCAGGACTTAGCCTCCAAGAAGTTAGGAAACGCGACATTGCCTTAGGCTGCAAGCAGTTGAGGAACGCAGGACTTCTAAAAAACAAATTGCAAGGTCCGAGCTTGAAAATATACAAAGTTAACGATCGAACAGCGCAAACCAAGAATACATGAAAACACACACAAAAAAAAAAACAATAAAAAAAAAAGAACTCACATACAGCACAGTGGGACAGCCAGGACATCTGGGAGTGAGGTTGCACGTGAATTTAAGCTGAATTTGCTGAGTTTCGGCACTCTAAAATCGGCTAAGCGAGAAAAAAAATGGCGTTCAAAAAAATGAAAAAGAGGCTAGACGACCCCTAAGCACACAATACACCGCCAGGCACATATGAGTTTGACAGTGATGTACGAGGTACAAAAATTCACTGTTAGGAAGGACGGAAAATGCTTGTGAGCCGCGTAAGACATAGACTATGGTTGCCTTTTTACAACACTAACTTGCAAATAAAAATATTATGAATCTGAAATGGCAGCTTTCCCACCTAGACCAATTGTTTTGTCTCGCGCACGCATCCTATATATACTGCACACACTTGGCACATTGCAGACACTTGCTGGACATTTTCTGCTGATGGAAAATCCAAAGAGATTGTTAGCTCTTCAGGATATTGATTGCTGCCTATTAATTACAAATAAGTAAAATATATTAATTTATTAATAATTTATTAGTAAAAAAAGATATTAATTATTATTTTTAAAAAAATTAACAAGCTTATATTTTACACTGCCTTTACTGTATGAATACATTAATGCTTAGCTCTTTCTAATAGATGTATTCATTGATTAATTAATTATTAATGTACATTAATTTATTAATTATTAATTAGTAATCATTATCAAAAATTAATTATCAGTAAAAAAAATTATAATTATTATTTTACAATAATATGAACAATCTTATATTTTACACTGCCTTTACTGTATGAATACATTAATGCTTAGCTCTTTCTAATAGATTTTTCAATTGATTAGTTAATTAATAATGTACATTAATTTATTAATTAGTAATTAGTAATCATTCTAAAAAAATATTGTATATTTTACACTGCCTTTACTGTATGAATACATTAATGCTTAGGTCTTTCTAATAGATTTATTAATTGATTAATTAATTATTAATGTACATACATTTATTAATTATTAATTAGTATCATTATTTTAAAAATATATATATATATACATATTTTACACTAAAAATAAATATAGATTTCATACTGCACTGCTCATTGCCTGACAGGGACAGTACCCTCAAAGCAGTTAAATATTTAAATCACTTTATTATATTCTGACACCTGCTACATTTGATATCTTATACCGCATTTATTTATGAATATATCCATGCTTAGGCCTTTACGTTTTGCATGTATGCCAATTAAACATGATACTTTAAATGATTTATGAATTAATTGAATCCAAACATTAAAAATGCTTTTCATGTCAAATTCTCACAGAGATTGAGATCAACTTTACAGGTATATAATTTAATGATGCTCTTGGTTAAAAAAAAAGGATTAAGTCCTTTTGTCTTGGATTGATGACAGTTATTGATTAATTAATTAATGTATATTAATTTATTAATTAATTATTAATTACTAATTTTACACAGCACTTATATATCTGGATTACTGCTCATTAACGTCTATTAATTTATTAACTATTAATTGTATTACTGCTCATTGGCTGACATGGATAGGAAACTCAAAGCAGTTAAATATTTACATCAGTTTATTAGGCTCTGACACCTGCTACATTTAATATGTTAAACGTAATTTATTTATGAATTTATCGATGATTAGGCCTTTACGTTTTACATGTATGCCAATTAAACATGATCCTTTAAATGATTAATTAATTAATTGAATCCAAACATTAAAAATGTGTTTTTTGTCATTTTACAGTGTCCTCATCTCTGCAGCTGCCTGAAGACAGAGAGTGAGCTCTGCAGGATTTGATGCACTTCTTTAGGGAAATAGGATTAAGTATTTTTGTTTTGCATTGATGACAGTTATTGATTAATGAATTAACGAATATTAATTTATTAACTAATTATTAATTAATCATTAAAAACATTTTTTATACAGGAATACATATATGCTTAGTCAAGCTCTTTGTATTTGCACTTCTTTAGTAAAACATGATTACCTCTTTATGTTTTGCATTGATGACAGTTATTGATTAATTAATTAATTAACATATATTCATTTATTAATTACTTAATAATTAATTATTAAAAAAATAAAATCCCCTTAACTTTTTTATCACTATATAGATGCTTAGCTCTTTCAGGTTTTCATGTATGCCATATAAAAATAACACATTGATTAATTAATTAATTTAATGAAAAAATTACTAATGCATTTCAAGTAATTTTACTATTTCATTACTGCTCTTTAGGTTTTGCATTGATGACAGCTAAAAACAATATGTACAATAAAAAAAACTTAGATCTTACACCTGTATTTACAATTACAGATTACAATGGCAGATAATGCAGAAGACAAGAATGAACGTCAAAGAAGAATGGCAAGGGAGTGAAAGCAAAGATGGAGAGATGCACAGTCCCCAGAGACTTCACAACGATTAAGAGAAGAAGACCGACAGAGACTTCTAAATAAAAGAAAAATGAGTAAAAAAGGGTAATCTGAATCTGAAACATTGCTAATGATCCAATATTGCCTCATGACACCAATGTTCATACAAATTACAGCAATGTTGATATACACAGTGGTAGTGATAGCTATGTTCAGGAAGCTCAGGATATTCCTTTATTTACATCACTAACAGTAGACACTCACTATTGTGGATTAATGAATGTGGTTTGTCAGTTTTGTGGGGCCTATCATTTTCTGAAGGAAAGACCAACTGATGGAGAGTTTATTAGTTGCTGCCAGAAAGGAAAGGTAAGACTTCCAGAAGGATACACATTTCCAGAATATTTACAAAGTACAATGAATGATCCAACATTTCCAAATTACAGCAATTTCAAAAAAAAAATAGGTCCTATAACAGTGCAATTTCATTTGCTTCAATGGGTGCAACATTAGCTGAAAATGTCCCAGGACATGGTCCTTACTGTTTTAAAGTACAAGGACAAATTTACCACCGAACTTCACATTTATACCCACAAGAAGGTGAGCAAAGGAAATTTGCAGAGGTATATGTCCTAGATACAAAGGAAGCTTTTAAACAATGGATGAAAATAAACAATGTTTACCCATAGTATTTGAACAGCTGGATAAAATAATGGCCAACAACCCATATAGTCAAGCATACAAAAAATTAGTTGAAAAAGAACAACAGGCACTTCTGCAAATAAATCAATTGCCAATGCCAAGAGTAAATGCGGTTCTCAAAAGAGATCGCCATACTGATCAAAGATGTTATAATTTACCAACAGCAAATGAGGTTGCCATGGTCTTTAAAAATGATAATGGTGAACCACCATTTGAGCGGGATATTAGAATATATCCATGCCATTATGACCAACCTTTCATAAATAAAAAAATACTAGGACTTGCCCGTCAAAAATGACGGGGCAATAACATTTTAAGCTGTGGAAATGCTGTTTGACACAGAATGTAAACGGTTTTGGACTGTGAGGACCTTCGGCGCTCATTGTGAGCCTCTCCTGCCGTGTACTTTTGGTCCTCTGTGAGAGATATATATTTCTATGTATATGTAGTTAAGTAATAATTAATGATTTCTTAAATAAATGAATATACTTTAATTATTTAAAATTCATACTGTATATGCAGCGAGCAATAGGCTGAAGAGCTAAAAATCTGTTTGTATTTTCCGTCTGCAAAGAATATACATTTTGAGTGTTGGTGCCCTGCATATAAAGTGTAATTAATGTTTCAAGTGTGCACTCTAAATTGGCTGCGTGCGTGAGGTAAAGCTATTGGTTTATTGTGTAAAGAGGCATTGTATAGTTGTAATGTTATTAAGGGTTTTTTACGCGTCTCATGAGTATTTTCCGGCGTTTGTAATAGTATATTTTTAGGTCGTAGTGTGATGTGTAAAGTGCTACGCGTTTGGCAATGTTTTGCTTGGTCCGTGGTTGTGTAGCCTCGTTGTAATTTTTTTCGGCAGCCATTTTTTTCTTTGCTTAGGCAATTTTCAAGTGTCGAAAATCGTCTAAATCGTCCAGTGCTGTCTGTGATGTTTTTGTAATTTTTTGGGGTGTATTTAGTGTGTTTTGATTTGATGTTAGTTGTTCGGACGCTAATCTCTTAATTTTTAGCGTCTTGTATCTTTTTCTTTCTAAGTCCCACATCTCGTATCTTTTTTTACTGCTTGGTTTCAATTAATTTGGGAGGACACTGAGGCCAGACAATTTTTATACTTTGAGATTCAATATCACTATGTATTTGGAAATGGGCAATAGCAACAACGAAAAAAACATACTAATAAAATTATCCCAAGAATTTATACCATCAGTACATGAGACATTGAACTTTTCAGTTTAAAATTACTTCTTTTACATGTTCCCGGTGAACAAAGTTATGAACATTTCTGAGGAGTGAATAACATAGTTTATGATACTTTCCAATTAGCTGCCAGACATCAAAACTTCATAGCAGATGTTACGGAATGGGAGAGGTGTCTGGAAGAAGCAGCACTATGGCAAATGCCAAAGCAAATGAGAGAACAATTTGCATTAATTTGCATATTTTGCAATGTACCTGATGCACTTGCTTTGTGGGAAAAATTTTAATTAAATGTGTGAAGATTTCTTCAAACGTTACAATGAGGCCATTACTCTCTTAAAAGTATTAATGGAAATTCAAGAAATATTTCTTGCTCATATATTAAATTATGCAAGTTTAATTTGCTTGATCCCGGACTTAAAGATGAAATAAACTTTGATGACTATGACACTGAGCTTCAAAACCAAAAGTCACAAGAAAAACTTGCAACTTTAAATACATTACAATTGCAAGCATTTAATGCCATCACAAATGCAACAGATGATGACATGGTCAAAGAACGTTATTTCTATCTAGATGGCCCTGGTGGATCTGGAAAAACATATCCGTATAATTGCTTGATGAGTTACATTCAAGCACAGGGTCAAATCACAATGTAATTTGCAACAACTGGAATTGCTGCAATATTTATAATAGATGAGGCAACAATGATGTCATGTTATGCCCTGCAATGTATTGATTGATTATTAAAAGAAGTTATGGCTAATGATTTGCCATTTGGTGGAAAGGTGATGTTGGTAGGAGGAGATTTTAGGCAAACATTACTGTTGTGCCACATGGAAATAGCACTGACATCGTTGAAACATGTATAAAGACAAGTAAACTGTGAAAAATATTTACATACCTTAAAATAGAACTAAATATGAGATCTGAAGGCCAAAATCAATTCAATGATTGGCTAATTCAAATTGGAGAAGGAAAACATCCACAAATAACTAATCTACCTGATGATACTGTTGAAATTCCATCACAAATGATTTTCAAGTTTTTATGCCAAGAATTGATTTGGCTCCAACTGAGAGTGGTTTACCTTTTGTCATTCAAAGGAGACAATTTCCCATTATCATGGCATTTGCCATGACCATTAATAAATCACAAGGACAAACTTTTAAGTCTGCGGGTATTTTCTTACAGGAACCTGTATTTGCCCATGGACAACTGTATGTTGCTTTTTCCAGATGCAACAATCCAGAGGAAATTAAAGTTCATATTGAAGAAAACCAAAGTCAGGGTGATTTATTAGATGATAGCCAAATGTTTACTAACACATTGTCTACTATGAGGTTCTGTAAACATAGAGAACAGTGGTTTTATTTAGAGGATGAAAGTTGATGTCACTTGGACTCCTTTTAGAGGACCACTATTTCAATAAGAAACTCTATTAAATGACAACAGTTATACCCCGTGGATGAACTTTTATGCCCGGTGGTCTCTTTTTAGAGGACCACTATTTCACATAGGAAACTATGTGCCATTTTCAAGAACTACAGGAATAAAAACAAAAAGTGAATACAAAAAAAACAAACAAACAATAAACAGTGGTTATATCCCATAGACAAACTCACAAGTCTGATGGGCTCTTTTTAAGGGAACCACTTGGACATACAAACAATATAAAAATTGGAATGTGTTGGAATTGGCATTTTGGCAGGATTGGCACATCAAAACATTTTTGATGCATTTTCTGAAAATTCCACTTTCAATGTTATTACATTAAGTTACTGTTTAAAATGTTAAATTTGATTTTCACAAGGTGTGGAAAGTTGATTCATTGTATGCAATTAAGGTCTCATGTTACTAGAATGATTAACATTTGTTGGAAATTTCAAATGTATAATTAAATAAAGACTATTGATCCCGGGAGTAATCCGATTGCCAGTTAATGGGGTAAGGAAGGAATTAATTTTTTCCCCCTTTGACACAATTTGCTAAGTTGCAATGTTTTCTTTTTTGGTTTGCCCTCCTCTGGATTCAATATTCAAAATCAATGCGTTTTCATCAAGATCAACTTTTAATGTTATTACATTACGTTAATGTTTGCACTGTTAAATTTGTATTCTGCAAGGTTTGGAAAAATGTTTTATTGTATATAATTAGGGGTTTATGTCAGTAGGATAATGATTATTTTTTGCTTTATTGAAATGTGTAATTAAATAGAGAGTATTTGTCCAGGGAGTAATCCGATCGACAGTTAATGGGCCAGGAAGGAATTTTTTTTTCCATACCTGAATATTAAAAAAGTTTATATTGTCACAAAAAAATGGTTTACCAGTTGTTCAATTACAATGTGCATGTTAAAAAAATAAACACTTTTAATATAATTGTTGTACTTCTTTGTAGATAAGTAAAAGGTTAAGAGTGTCAGAGACATTGCGTGGCAAACAGCATTCCCTGCCTCAATGTATATGTAGGTAAACATGTATATATGTGTATATATATATGCACATATTTTCTTTTAATTGCACTAAATGTTACCATTGTTGTTGTAAACCTATATATATCATTATATCTTTGTTACTATTATTTATTTATTTATCAATAATATTTTGTTTCCTTTTTTCTTTTTATTCTATCTTTACATTTATTCATACTCTGATTAATTCATATGTATTTGTTATTTAGGCCATGTATACTACATTTTATTTTCTTTATCTAAAACAGCTGTTGATGAAATATATATTTAGCCCAGGCTAGGGATTTTATCACACTGTTACAATAATGTTAAAAAGAAGAAACCACATTTACTAAGAAAACCACCTTTAGCAAAAAAATATATATTGCAACGCTGTTTATCTTACTGTAGAATACATCATACTCTAGATTGCTAGAGCCTTACAATGGGCCTTTAATGTAGTAAGAAAACTATATTACAAAGCAAGAGTATGTTTTAAACAAACTTGTAGCAAGATCATTTATTAACTCCTATCTCTTTTTGGAGGACCGCTGTAGTTTGGTATAACTCCATGTTTTTAACTGGTAAAAAAACATCAGCAATTATTTCAACCTGGAACATAATCAAATTTTTAGAGAAACTCTATCTTATATTTATCACACTCTGTTAATGTCTAGAGGCTTATATATTAGGCTTCTCTAGTCCTATTTCCTGGCCTGATGTGATCTGCCAATTTTGTACTCCTTTAAGCATATAAGAGAGGTTGGAGGGGGGTTTGTAGACTCATTTGTAAGTGAGTTCAACTTTCATGATCTGACACATATCCCACTCTCTTGCACATGTTCAGAAGCAGACCGCTGCACTACAAAATAAACATCCTGCTTCACCTGCTCTGTACCCACCCCTCATGCATTGAACAGGAACTATTAATGTCATGTTAAGCTATATATATATTAACAGTGTTTAAAAGCCAGGTATTTTCTAATACACTATGCTATGACTTGATGTGCTGGCCCTACGTGCTCTGACCATTTTTATTCATTTAAGTATACATGCGAGTTCAACTTTCATAATCTGACACTTATCAGGCTCTGTGATATACGCTCAGTAGAAAGCACTTGCATTGTAAATAATGCTCCAACTGGTTTGTACTTATTCCCTTATGCACTGGACAGGATGGATTACTGTAATGTCAGCCTCTATACATTAGCTGCTGCTTATGTCCGAAACACATATTATTATTATTATTATTATTATTATTATTATTAACCTGTATTTGTATCGCGCCAACATATTCCATAGCGCTGTACAGAGTATAAGAACAAGGAAGAATACAATGTTAACAAACTGCAGAAAATGGAGCGCCCTGTTTCGACACATATTACACTGATTCATTCTATACACATACAGATTTATTTTATTTAAAAATAAAACTTGCTTTCCACACCCCCAGAGCTGCTTACATAGGCACAGTGTACCTACCAATAGAAATACTGCATTTGGGTTTGTTTTTTAACCTTTTACTAACCTTCAAGCCAACAGCAGCACAATGTAATGGACTCATTGCTTCCTGGTGCAGGGGGACTACACATCCCATGATGCCTTGTGCACAAACTGCAATTACAACTTGATACATTGTATTAGCTGTCTGTAATTGGCCAAAGCAAATGATACATTTGTATGCAAATTTTTGCAGACATTTCCAAGGGTGTTACCCTTGGAAACATAAAAGATTTAGCAAACATTGGGGTGAGTTTAATAATGGGTATTTGGTTATATTTTCATGCATTAATGTTTTCATACTCCTCTATCAGATACATTCATAATCCATGAAACCTAATTATGCTTTTAAGGCTTATATAGCTGCTAATATTATTAGTTTTTCACATATTTCACAAAGATATGAAGTTAAACCAAACCACATTAATTCTTTAACTGTCTGAATGTGTCTTTCAAATTCCTGACATGCTTCTTTTGCAGACTCTTTTTCGGTGCTTGTTGATCCCCAAAGAAATTCTCCCCTACAATATTTTTTTTATTCCTTTTCTGGCTTTTCTGCTGCAGCATCTTATTGTCTGTTTCCCAATGACCCATAATATGATATTGCTGCATTCAATTCTGTCAGTATGATCCAGTGCACCTTAGGACTCATGAGTAATTTACTTCATTACGATCTTGCTATATTCAAATCTTTTTATACTCATTAAGGGAACATGTTAAACTTAACCTGCGGAAGGTATAAAGAACTTCAAGAAAGCCCATTAGATTGTCTCTAACATTTTCTTTGCAATGAAAAATTCAGCTTTTGTTTATTAGCTCTTGTTTTTTTACTCTCATTACCCAGAGATTTTTTTTGCTCTGCACAGCATGCAATAGGTTTTTACTGCTCTTTGAAATTACCTAGTTGGGCATTGGAACTCACATTTAAATGTACATGAGTTTTTATGGCCCTCATGAACAGACTTAATCACTTGAAAGAGGGCAATGTATTGAGTACTATTCATCCAGAAATCATTTGTATAATATCTTGTAACTTAGAACACAACAGAATGATTCGGAGCATCAGGCAGATAGAAAATTATAAAATATAATACCTGTTCCTATTTTTCTCCCATATTAGGCACTGAGAAAAACCTCACATTTGTGAAATATTTAACAAACTGACAATATCAGTACCTCCATCTTGTCTGACATAGGCACTTCCTAATATCTTTAAGATTGAAGGTCTATTCTTATATACTGAATAGTGAAGGGAGGAGTGTCTGAGGAGAAAAAGCGTGGGGACTTGTTAAATAATTTCGTATTGGGCACCGCTTTTCCACACCTGCTCAGAAACAGCTCACAACAATAACTGCAATCCTCTCTCCAGCAGGAATGTAAATACCACTCTCAGATGTGTAACCAACATCAAAGTATCATGGATGTTTT
Source organism: Discoglossus pictus (assembly GCA_027410445.1). NCBI lineage: Eukaryota > Metazoa > Chordata > Amphibia > Anura > Alytidae > Discoglossus > Discoglossus pictus. The sequence goes on from CM050168.1 coordinate 79,318,579, forward strand.
CAGGGACCAGCATCAATTAATAACTAGTTTGCTCTTAACTAGACTTAACATTTCCAAAGAACTGCCACAAATAGTTTAAAAAGCATCCCCAACATCACCATCAAACCAACAGATAAAGGAGGTGCAGTTGTTATGATGGGAAAATGGAAAATAGAACTAAACCTTATAACAAAAGTGTCTGTAGATTATGTCAACACATTTGTAATGATGACATAGCCACACATATACATGCACACCCTCCATTGTGGTTTATTTAATATAATTTACTTTATGTAAAACAAGCCGTTACATTGGATAAACCAGCCCAAAACAGCACTTATGGATGAGTTTACACAGTCATTCAATAAAAAGCACAACGCAGACAATTATTGTACATCAGTTGGACACCATCTTAGCCAGAATGATCACTCCATCCAAAACCTAAAAATTAAAACACTCCAAGAGAGAAAAGCATTTGAAATCAAAATGATCACTTTTCAACACTAAAAATACAGTCATAGCTCTGCCTCTCTTTACTGAGCATGCTCAGTCTGAAACAGTCTGACTAATCAGACTTTGTTTTAGTCCAGGACCCAGTAAGAGCTGGCCACATCCCCTCACAGGGGGGTAGAGATAAGCAGGGGAAAGCTAACACATTAAATTCAAATACAAAAAAATATTTTAAACTACATACTGTTTTTAATAGCCACTGGCCAACAACATATGAACTTTACTTGTAATTACACTGCAGTGCTCCTGTACATTTTGTTAAAGTCTTTTCTTTGTTAAAAGCAATGTTGTTTTAGTAAAGACCATTATTAGACACTATTGTTGTAAAATATATACACACATAGGAAATTTACCATAGCAGATTTCTTGTTGAATTTTGGCCACAGTTCCAGCATAAGATGTGAGTTCTTCAATATCACTATACAATTCTTTGCAAACATAGTAGAAATTCTCTGTAGTTTAACAGGCTGGTGTCATGCTGTTCTCAAGCACATTTCTTTGTTTTCTATTCAGTTTAAAAACAGAGAATGTTACACAAAATAAAAACTGAGACAATAATACACACAACATGCTTTAAAACTTAGCATTCTCAGAGTCACACAAAATAATCAATGCCACTTAGTTGGATAATAAAAAAGAAAGATGATTTTCCACATTTAAATTACACATAAACAAATAAAGATACTTATTGTTAATCTGATGTTGCTTATGTGACTGCTATCAGTGCCTGTGGCAGCATTTCTGCATGGACATTTGCATCACACATACTATGTTGATGTCAGAAGTAATACATTTCCGGAACTTGAAATTGCTCTATTAACAAACACAAATGTAATTTATAATATGTATAAATAAACAGATGTTCTATTAAACATAATTGAATTTCACACATTTTAATGCAATAATACATTGTAAAAGAAATCATCATAAGGAAATTATCTTTTTTCTAATGTACATGTAACCTGCTTAATGCATGTCTATGCACAAGGTGGGGGCTTGTGGTGACACCCAGTGAGCATTGATACAGCTGTATTATTGCTCATTGACATACAATCTGAATCATAAAGCGGTGAGTAGCTACTATGAAATGTTAAAATCATCCTTTATTAAACCACATCACAATATACAATAAATTAATATTATTATCATTGTTTATTTGTAACGCGCCAACATATTCCGTAGCGCTATACATAAGTTAAGTTACAGGCAATGACAAGTTAAAGATTCACACATTGCAAAGAGTAGATGTCGTTGAGCTTGGAATCCGGTGTCCATGGCGCTTTCCCCAAAGCACCTTGCACGATTGAAACTCGCAGACTTACAATCTAAAGGTTAAAGTTTGTATGTGGTACAGTAGTGAGAGAGTAGTGCTGAGCATGTTAGGGAGGAAGGTTATAGGCTTCTTTAAAGAGGTGCGTTTTTATTGATGTTTGAAGGATTTAAGGCAGGAGGATTGTCTGGTGAAGCGAGGCAAGGAGTTCCAGAGAATAGGGGCAGCGCGAGTAAAGTCCTGGAGGCGGGAGTGAGAGGAGGTGACAAGAGTGGTAGAAAGAAGAAGGTCGTTAGCAGAATGAAGAGGGCGTGTGGGGGAGTATTTGGAGATGAGAGCAGAGATGTATGGGGGTGCGCTGTTGTTGAGGGCTTTATAAGTTAGGGTCAAGATTTTAAACTTTATTCTGGAGGCTAAGGGAAGCCAGTGAAGTGATTGACAAAGAGGAGCTGCCGACACTGAACGATGTGTATTGAAGATGAGTCTGGCGGAGGCATTTATTATGGATTGAAGTGGGGAGAGGCGAGTGATGGGCAGGCCAACAAGGAGCGAGTTGCAGTAGTGAAGATGAGAAATGATGAGAGAGTGTATTAGAATCTTAGTAGTGTTTTGTGTAAGGTAATGGCGTATTTTACACATTTGTGCCTATGGGACTGTTAATCATTACATTCTAAAACACTTACATGTTATTTTTATGGTGGGGGGTGGTTACTGCGGGTCTCAGAACGATTTGCAGGTACTGTTTGGTGCATGTCATTATTTTGCATGTTATGAGTCATACTTAATTTGTAAGTGAGCAGTAAAGTCTCAATTGGATAGGGATTTAGTGTAAAACATTGAAAAAGTAACTTGTAATATTATGGATGTCAACAAACACAATGGGAAAACTTGCCGTAATTTGCGAGTCTTACTTGTTCGTGGTCATTAAGAGTAGCTCACTTGCATTCATGTTTAAGTGGGTCAATTGAATAGTTCAGTAAAGCTACTACCACTTTTTATTGGTGTAACTTAAAGAACCACAAAAGCCTCCATAAATGCTCTGCACCATCAGTTAGAGAATGGAAAATCATGTGGAAAATGTGTCTACATTTACATGTTTTAAATTGATTAAATATTGATTTAGATCATCTTATTCTAGTTTATTCCTTAAAGCCCTCTCACAAGACTTTGCATAAGTAAAATATATTTATTTTAAAAAAAAGTAAAGAAAAAAAAATCACTCTTGGTGAGAACTGAACCTTGTAACATCAGTATCAAAGACAGAAACACTAGCTATGTGCCACACACTCAGCTGCTGCACTGGTTGCTATAATTATTAGTTTCAATGACTGAGCCATTGCTTTCCCACCTTCTACACCTGATTCTAATTAATATTCATTGTTGCCCCCGTTAGAGTTCATTGCTCATTCAGACAGATGCAACACATTGAAAAAGCCTGACTTCAATTGATCATAACTCCATGAATTCATCATCAATTTGTCAAAATGTAAACACTTTTTCCACATGCCTTTTCACCCTTAAATGGTGCAGAGCACATATAGGGGACTGATGTGGTGCTTTAAGAGAAAAGGGAATTGAATGAAGCCTATAATTAGCTGTGTAAATAATAAACATAAAGCATTGTTAAAATAAAATCTTACATTTAGCTGACTCTGAGCCCGATTCATTTGAGCTTTCGAATGTTACTGTAGCCCATAAGTGAGTTCTCAAGTTAATTTGCTATTCAATTGGTGTCTATTTGTGGGCTCCAAACGGTTTACGAGTTACGTCCTAGAAAAAATTGTGATGGTTAAACCCGTAACTTACAGCCTACTGAAACCTTTGATCTTTCACTTTCCCAAGAGTTACGATGGCTAAAATCACAAATTGAACAACAGTCTCAAGCCCACAAATGAACAGTATATAATATTTATTTTTATCTTTCATTTCAGGGTTAAATCGATCTTGGGTATCAATGAGCTAAAAAATATCAGGTCACCCATATGGACTATTTTCGTAATTCATTATTTTGAGGTTTGCGAGTCTGATGCATATCGGACCCCGAACCTAATTGATTGGCATGTAACCTCCATGTTTTACTGCTCTAATAATGAGGGTCTCATTTTCTATTTGCAGATTCGAAATGGGAGGTTACGGGCTTGCTTAAATGATCATGTTCCCGCCCTGAACTGCTACGAACCAGTGCATGGTTTACGGAGACGGCTTTGGGCCAGTAACTTGCGGCCTTGAGCAATTGATTTGGAGACAAACGGGATCCTGCAAAATACCCGCAGACATACAGCCTACTACGATCGAGTTGTGGGCTTGCAATTGAATCGTGTCCTGTGTTTGTGTCAAGAGGGATTCAATCTTGTATTGCTAGTCTGCCCTTAGCTTGAAAGGAATGATTATACTACTAGGGCATACTCTTCTATTTAGTTCTACTGTCAATAGACAATCCTTTGATAGAACTGAATATAGATTGTATCTTAATACATGGTTCCTCACATACCTCCCAGGTTTTAGGAACAAAGGTAAAATGTCTGCTGCTGTTAATGAAATAATGAATACAAAAGCTAAACAATTAAGGCTGTTTTTTTTTTTTTTATTTTGCCAAATTTTTTTATCACATTTTAAAGTAAAGTGTTTCCTAAGAGCATATTATAAAGCATAATGTAAATCTGACACTTTAGTGGGTCTTTAATTAGATCTGTGTATTTAAAGGGGAAGTTTCACGTAAACACAAATTGCTCTTAAATGAAAGAGCTCAATTATAGAAGATCAGTTTTAGGACTTCCCCTTTATTGCTACAAAACCTCTGTAAATTGCATGATGTATATGTATATGATAATATGTAATAATAGTTACATTCATGTTCTTTGTTCCTCCGCACATGAATGTAGGAACACAAAACATGAATGTAACTTTCACACCTCATTACTTGGCTTCGATCTGATTGGCTCTTAAGATGACTCTTGACATTTTGATCTAACTGCTTCACAGGGCTCAATGTTAGTGGCATAATCCATTTTAAAATGTCAGATTTCTGCTCTCGACAAACATGGAGAAATAACTGGCAAACTAGGCAAGTTTCATAACTTTTATACAGTTGTTTTTCTCAAAAGAGTGATCTTTAATATAAAAGAATGTAACAGGACGTTCTGAACCCTTTCAATTCACTATGATAGTTTTGAGCTTGTGAGTAACGCCTGTGATGTGCATTCTGCACAGGTGTTACTCACAAGATACTGCCTCTAAAGATTGGGAAATCATTCAACTGCAAATGCGGAGGGAGAAAGGGAGGGAGAGTGAGTGAGGGAGGAAGGGAGAGAGAAGGTGTGAGGCAGAGAGATAGGGAGAGAGAGAGAGAGAGATAGATGAAGGTATGCAGAGAGAGAGAGGGGGAGTGAGAGAGATGGAGGGAGGGGGAGAGAGAGGGAGGCAGGCAGAGAGAGAGAGAGAGAAAGAGAGAGGGATGGAGAGAGAGAGGAGAGGGAGAGAGAGGAGAGGGAGAAAGAGAGGGAGGTGGAGGGAGAGAGGCTGAAGGGGAGGGAGAGAGACAGAGAGCACACAGAGAGGACACAGAGAAAGGGCATAGAGAGAGACAGAAGTCACAGAGAGAGAGAGAGTGCACACACAAATACAGGGCACACAGAGAGAGAGGGTGCACAGAGACAGAGTGAGAACAGAGAGAGAGTGCACAGGGAGAGAGGGCATACAGAGAGGGAGAGGGTGCACAGAGAGAGACAGAACAGAGAGAGAGACAAAACAGACAATTGAACATAACATATGATACCATCATTTAATAAATCTAAATAATCCTTTGACATTTCCAGAAATCCCCTGACTACATACACTGCACTATGTGAATGTTACAAAGACTCTGTCCCATACATGCAACTCTTCAAGTTGCCTATACACTATGGGCCTCATTCTATTATCGGCCGTAAATCGGCCGCAAAGCTGCGATTCCTTGCAGGGCTCCCGTTACCTTGCAATTCAATTATAGGGCGCCGCAAGGCTATCCCCTTACGGCCGGCCGTATATCTTGCAATCGTCCGTAAGCTCAGAAATCTTTAAATGCAAAAATAAATTCAAGACGGCACTGTAAAGCTCTGTAAATGCTAGGGATCATAATGGGGGACATGTGGATTAATAGCAACCCCCGCTCAAGCTTGCACATCAGCCCAAATCCGAGATTACATTAACTGTTTATTTTCCGGCCGCAGCGTGGGCGGGTCTGAGGTGCTCCAAGCCCTCTGGACTTTTTACATGGATATGTGACATAAATTAAAATACAATTTATTTACGGATTTGAGTGTAGGGGAATGTTGTGCTATTAATGCTAACACCATCAATCACTTTATAGTCTCCTCAGTGTGCAGGATGGCTTTATTATGGCTTTATAATGTGCTTAATTGTGTGCCTGCGGGACCTTTTTGCTGCAAGTAAGCTGCGGCTCGGTTTTAGCATTGCAGAGAGGGTTCCCGGAGCAATTGAATAGCAACCAGGATTTTCTTACGGCCGAAACTCTTGCAGACGTTTAAGATCAAAGGCTTTCCTCCCGCACGTGCGGCCGCAAGGGATAGCAAGGCGCCGGCCGCAAGCCTGCCCGGAATCCCCGGCCGGAAGGGAATAGAATAGGCAAATAGCTTGCGGCCGGTCCTTGCGGCCCCGCATCTCCTACGGTCGTTAATAGAATGAGGCCCTATATATATATATTGATATAGAGGATAGGAATCAGGCCCATGATGTCATTACCCAACATGTTGTTTGATGAATGTATGTTTGCTCATTCTAAATTGCTGGCCAATTTTAACTACATGAAGATTTAGAAGTGCAATAATTTTCCAGATTCCTTTAATTCAAGATCTTGTTGCCAAAACCCAAGTGCTACAAATATAATCTTGCAGACAATAAATTATTTTAGCTGTTAGCCAGAGTGAGATTTACAATGATTTTATTGGAATAAAAAACTTAAAAATAATATAAAAACAGAGAAGGTAAACTTAAAGTGATACAAACATAATTACATTAATTACTTAAAATTCATACATTTTAAGTTACAATACCTGACATGTTATCTGTTTTTTTTTTTATAACAATCAGTTTTAATTACACTATCTATTTTTAAGTGCTTTTATTGTTTTTGGAATAACTAGAACCCTTGCTATGTGTCTTTAAAGGCAATCTAAACCCCCTTATTTACAATATCCATTTTGAAAAACTTGAAAAAATATAAAAATATTTTTAGAAAGTTAAAAATAATATAGTACCTATTAAATGTAATGCTTGGCTGCTCGATTAGTGTTTGATCGATCTTCTGCCAGCACTGAATGCGTGCTCAGTACTCATGCAATTTGCAGCGACTCCCTAGGGATCATGAGAAAACAACATTCTGGGTTATAACCTGTGATTGGCTGAGTTAACATGGAGAACTGGCAAATAGGAAGCAGCATGTATAAACAAATAGGAAGCAGTATGTATATGTTTATAAACAGTTATGGACAACTTGTCACGACCCACATTTGCACACCTGTCTTTAGCTTACAGGAATTCCTCTGAGATGTCAATTTTTGGGTTCATCTCTCAGGGCCAAGCCTGCCTGTAAGTCCAATAACACCCAGTCCTCATGATGCAGGAACACATGAATGCAATACTACCCCAGTGGTTAGGAACAGTGTTGCAGGCAGAGTCCTAATAATAATATTTCCTTCGGGTTAGAAATATTATACTCCATCAGAATAATCTACACACTTCAATGTATACATGTTAACTGACTTCTTAACCAATCCTCAACCCTTCTCCCTCTAGCTATGTGACCCATCTGTCAATCAATTGCTGTCAGCACTTCTGAATGCCCCCTGTGGTTTTGGTGTGTACCCGGATGAATAACTAATGGGAACTTTTGTCAGGGGTAGGAGAATCCACGCATTATATTTCCTTTGTCCGGAGGCAAGCTTTCCAGGAAGAGAAACACTTCACATATTATTGTTAGAAGCTTCCCCACAGGGATTCCTACCCCATCTGTATATGTTTGGGCTCTATTTATTTTTCTATTATCTGGCCACTTCTGAGCTACAAAGTCAGGACGTGACCCCTGCTGGCAGGTGACAATGGCACCATCACATCTAGGCAGAGGTTAGTTGAATACAGTATTGATAGAAGTTCCCTTCCTGTCAGGAAGATTTCACCACAGGGGGTTAGTATGGTAAACAATGAGTTGTGGATAAAGCTCTACATTCATTCCCAATACTTCCCTTGGCTAAATTCTGCCCCTCAAAACAGATAACCCCCATAATGGACTCCCTTTCCCCCAAGCTTCTGGTTATACCCTCGATCACACTCCCTGAGAAAAATGCTGCCTGTACATATTAAGCATGACTGTGTAGCACCCCCACATTAAGAAATACATAATCATAAATCCTGCTTTACATCATATAGTGACCCCAACATTGATATTATTGAGGCCCACTCTAGTACACATAACAACATAATTTGTGAAATACACCCCTTCAACCAGTAATATGAAGCATGTCACTAGCACAAAGCAAATTCTGAACACACATTATTTCTGATTAAACCAGCAAGTCCAGTGGGGGGCCCTTCTGGGCATTACACAACTCAGTCATATCAAGTTCTCCAATTAGCCTATAATTCAATATCTCTCTTCTTGATCACAGGTGTATTTATCAGAATTAGTGACGGAGTAACTCATATGCGTTAAAGTACAAATGGCCTGAATAGACAAGCAGATAGATACAGATATCCTGGTCTGTTGGTGACCCTCATCTGACTGAGAATATATTTTGCTTAACATGTCCCTTGTGTTATGGGACTGTAGAAAAAAATCTAAATTTCTGGAGAAGGAAAAAATTACCAAAACAGGTATCTCAGGTGATTAAGAAGGTAAACAAGTAAAGATTATCTAGACAACCTATAAGAAATAACAGCATTCAAAATGTCATACTAATCAAATGGGAAAAACAACAACAGAAACACTAATACAAATAAGACTAATAAAACTAAGAAAGAACAACTGCTAAAAATTAGAAAAAAACAAAAGCATTTTACCAAAGATGGAGAAAATATAAACTACCGAACCCACAGAAATTCCTCCTCACTTCATCTGTCACAAGTCACTCATCAAGTCACAATTCATGTCTCTCTATATTTGTATCAAAACACCTACATTATATTCACATTTTGTTATAAAACCTTTATCACAATCGAATACATTACCCCAGTTAGCAGTCTTGTATCCTTTACCCAAGGGCTGCTTAATATCACTTATGGTTCTGCTTCCCATTCCTGCTGTAGAGCATCGGTTTCAAGTTTAAATTGTTGAATGGTTCTCAGAAAGATATCTCCAGAGTGTATAAAATGCACCACAGTATTGTGTGAAAATGGAGTGGATCTTCCAAGACCACTCAAAGACTCTTTTGGGACTTTAGAATATTATTTTACAACGTCTACAATAATAGGTCATAAATGTTGACATGAAGGGCCATCATTGATCGCTACCTACGGTGGCGCTTAATGACATTCGTTCATGGTATTAACAAGAATGTTTCTATTATAATGTGGCCTGCAATGTATACCCTAGCTCTCCACATACTTTATTATTTTTGTTAATTTTAAATATATTAAATAAGCATCTATCTATCACTATGTACAATATATATTATATATATATATATATATATATATGTATATATATTTAAAAAAAAGTACATTTGTGTTCTCATTTGAAAATCTGAAATAAGTTGAAAAACATATTTCCCACCTAGAATTTTGAGAGATACATTACATTTGATACATTAGAATTTTATATTCACAGCAAATCCTAATGAAAATGTTCAGCATTTTTTTTTTGTTTTGTTTAATATTACTTTTACTTAAATTTAAATTATGCTATGGTTAATAGCCTGTGCACCAAATTCACATCACGAGGTACAAGCCCTACACTCATTACATACGTTAAGAACAAAGCAAGGACTGCCTAAGGAGCTGTGTTATAACAGCAGGCATATGCTAAAAGGAGCCATATATAAAGTGGTATTGGATTAAAATACATTGTGGACTCATTTGCACGTCGCTGCCCTGTTTCTGAGTGTAGTGCTGTGGTAACTTGTCTTCCTTGCATGGTGGTTTATCTTCCTTTCGGGACCTCCTTGGGCAGGTCTAGGTGGGAGGGCTGGGAGTCTTTGCTTCCCTCCCACAATTGCTGGAGGAAGTGATGCATGGACAGGATGTGATATAAATCACATCATCTCAACTAAGGGTATATAACATGGGGCCAGGCAGGAAACTGTTCTGTTGCTTCCTGTTCTTCCTTGGTGGATGTGATGGTGATGGCCTAACCGTGGGTGAGATCAAGCGTGTGGGGAAGGGGATTACTATATAGGTAGATAGATTTAAAAAGGGTTGTTGCTCCGGGGGTCTGGGCTGTGTGTTTGTGATACATTTATAGTAATGTGTTGTTGCCTTTTAATAAATACCTTTTAATGTAGACGAACCTTGTGTAATATATATATATATTAATTTGGTGATACACCACATTTGGCGACCACGAATTTTAGACTTCTACAAAGGTTATTTATGAGGTAATATCACATTAATAGATAGTCAGATTTATTTTTTGGGGGAAGAAAAAAAAGTACTTTGTCTAATTATCCTCTGCATGGGAAATCAAGTGCTGATTGTGTGTGGAGTCTAGTTTGGGCCTCCATTTTAATATACAAGCTTGGGCATCAGGCCTCAATTTTGAATATATTAGCAGGCCTAGTAGTTTTTCAGGCCTTCATTTTTATTTTATTGTAATAGACTACCAGCATAGGCCTCAATTATTATTTTTTTAATCCTTTATATCGGATTAGCTTATTTTGCTACATAAAACAAAGATATCATACAGGTTGTTTTTGTGGGTTTCAAATATCTGAGTGAGTTTTGTTGTGCTTTTGACTATCAGAGTACAGGCATAGCCCTGCATTTGAATACAATATAGTAGGCTCCATGCGGCTTCTTGTTGTATTTGAATGCTGATTTGATTCCTTTGTATCCTAGTTTGGGTCTCCATTTTAATATACAAGCTTGGGCATCAGGCCTCAATTTTGAATATATTAGCAGGCCTAGTAGTTTTTCAGGCCTTCATTTTTATTTTATTGTAATAGACTACCAGCATAGGCCTCAATTATTATTTTTAATCCTTTATATCGTATTAGCTTATTTTGCTACATAAAACAAAGATATCATACAGGTTGTTTTTGTGGGTTTCAAATATCTGAGTGAGTTTTGTTGTGCTTTTGACTATCAGAGTACAGGCCTAGCCCTGCATTTGAATACAATATAGTAGGCTCCATGCGGCTTCTTGTTGTATTTGAATGCTGATTTGATTCCTTTGTATCCTAGTTTGGGTCTCCATTTTAATATACAAGCTTGGGCATCAGGCCTCAATTTTGAATATATTAGCAGGCCTAGTAGTTTTTCAGGCCTTCATTTTTATTTTATTGTAATAGACTACCAGCATAGGCCTCAATTATTATTTTTAATCCTTTATATCGGATTAGCTTATTTTGCTACATAAAACAAAGATATCATACAGGTTGTTTTGTGGGTTTCAAATATCTGAGTGAGTTTTGTTGTGCTTTTGACTATCAGAGTACAGGCCTAGCCCTGCATTTGAATACAATATAGTAGGCTCCATGCGGCTTCTTGTTGTATTTGAATGCTGATTTGATTCCTTTGTATCCTAGTTTGGGCCTCCATTTTAATATACAAGCTTGGGCATTAGGCCACAATTAGTTTTGTTGTGTGTTTCAAATACCTGAGTTTGTTAATACTATTATTTTTGTTTTGTTTTTGTTTTTTGTTTTTTTTAAAAAGAAAGAAAAAAAATTTTTTTTTTCTTCTTTCTTTTTCTTTCTCTAATCCTTTATCATAGTACAGGCCTGGAGAAAAATAAATAAATAAAACATTTTAAATCTTATATATATATATATTATTTCAGGCTTGCATTTTAATACACTATAGGCTTCCCTACCTTATACTTTTTGGGTGTCTTGCATATCCTAGTTCAGGTATATCTCCTACCCTGCAGGCCTTGCTATTATATTTTAAGTTAATTAACAAGTATTACCTTCACCATACTAAGGTAAGTATAATTTGCATTGTGGGTACTAGTCTATTTTTCTACATATTACACCTGGCCTACTGAATAGTCATCAACTATTGTTGGCTACTCAGAAGCATGCTACTTTAGTCGCAAATTGATTTGGATTCTTACTTGGGTGAGTAAAAGAGTAGGAATGTCTTTTCAAGGGGCCAAATACTTTCCCACAGAAGTGCGTGAGTACTTTAGGAAACATATTCAAAAACATGATGGTCCATATGAGCTTCCAGAGCCAGCAAACCCAGACAGTGAAAAAGAGGAGAGATTAATGGATGTTCTAACACAAATTGTAAATAACAAAAAGTATAGAACAAAGAAAAGAAAAAGTTTGGTCACACAAGCTGTTGTAGCCACAATAGGAGGCCTAATAGACTTAGTTGTAGAATTACGGCAGCATAATTTGGAAACAACAAATAAAATGGAGGAAGCAATGGACAAAAGGGATTGTTTAAAAATTGCAGCTTTGAGAACAACTACAATTGTTGGGGAACTAGAAAGGGAGTTAAGGGAAATAGAAGAGCAGAGGGATGCTTATGGAGTAAAAATAACAGAACTTCAAAACATAATAATGGACTATAAAAATAAAACAAAGTTAGAAGGGATAAAAGGAGTCAGAGACATTGCCAAAATATATCCAGATCTGGATATGTTCGTGGCACAAAATAAAGAACCAGTGCTGAAAATGAACCAAGATAGAAAAGAGTTATTATGTTATTCTGTTCCACAAGTAGATACCATACCACAAGCACCAGTTAATGTTTCAGAATTATTTAATGCAAGGCAAACACCTACAGGATTTTCTATGCAGACTCGACCGATGTCTATGGCAGATAAAGACAATTTCCAGAAATGGTGGGGAAGTATGCCAACTAACAACTTTAATACGTTTACACATTGGTTTATGAGGGGAGCAGATAGAGCTAAAAAAGGAGGTCTTAACTTAGAGGAATGGACAGAACTGTTAGAATACGCTATGGGTCCTTTGGCTAGTAGACTATTGGGATTTAATAACAGTGTGTCTGATCAGGCAGGAAGAATTGCTGCAACTAATTTCTATCTACTTAGCATAGAGAAAGAAATAGCAAATATTACCATGAGGCCAACAGATGGTCCTAGAGAGGTAGCTCAAAGGATATTTTTTTGGTATACTCTACGACAACCTCAACAGCCTCTAGTGCTGGGCTCACCAGAACATATAGTAAAAGTAATGGAAGCCCTTCCCCGGGAGTGTCAAGAATTTGTCAGGCTTTTTGATCCAACACCAACAGACTTGGAAATGGTACTAACTAGAGCTGATAAGTGGTGGATCAAGCATCCTTTCACAGAACAGGCCTGCTCTGTTTCAGCTGTAAGAACATTTAAGGTCGAGTCTGGTAGAGATATAGATGGTAAATGGAGAAACCAGACGTGGGATGTACCCCAGAACAAGAAGGATGATCAAAACTGGAGACCAAAACAGAACTTTGACAAAAGATGGAGAGATCCACCTAGGGACTATAGGAATAGGGATGGCAGCAACTGGAGGGCTAATCAGGAGGGAGAGAGAAACGGTAACATGGGCTATTGGGAACTCAGGAGACAGAAGGATAGGATAGAAGAGGAAAATCACATACTTAAAAACAAGGTAGCTGAGTCAGAGAGGAAATTGAAGGAAAGTGAGGCAAAGATGCAATATAGTGTTATAAAAGAGGGACAGAGTAGAAGTGAGTCACAATGACAAATCCCAACCCCTGCGCCTCAGCATCTCATTCACTCAGCTAATTTAACCATGGATGAGGCAGGTCGGCCTACCATTTATACAGTCATCGCAGGAGTAGGGAAAAATATGTTGGTAGATATAGGAGCAGCAGTTACAATGACCAACAGGGTCAAAAATGGGGATTCATCAGTAAGTATTATGGGAGTTACTGGGAATCCACAGGAGGTTAGAGCAGGTCCAATTGATGTAGCAGTTGGAGGAAAAACAATACAAGTAGAAGCAATAGTGGGTTGGCCAGAGGAAATATTGGGAATAGAAGCTTTAAAAAAAGGAAATTTCATTGTAGATCTTGCCAATTTTTGTTTGTGGAAGACAGAAAAGGTGAATCAGGTAAGTACAGAGTTGACGAAAGGGGTTGTGCTCACAATGGCATATATTGTCTCTCCGATAAAAAGTCTGGAAAAAAACAAACTGAAACTAGACGGACAACCAGAATGGCTGCAGAAGCTAATCCAAGACATACCTGTTTGGGCTACAGATAAATTAGACTGTGGAAGAAGGAAAGGAATGGTCTTGTTGGAAGGAGGAGACCCACAATGGCAAAAGCAATATCCAGTCCCAAGAGAATCAGTGGCATCAATCACTGAGATGATAGAAATGCTGGAGAGACGTGGAATAATTAAATCTGGAAATGGGTATGCATGTAACTCACCATGTTGGCCTGTGAGAAAAGCTGTGTTAAAAGGGAATGGAGATGAAAAAGCAGCCTCATCATGGAGACTTACCATTGATTACAGGGCCGTGAACAAACTTGCAAAAAGAATGGCCCCTGTTGTTTCTGTTTATTGTGAAATGATGTCCAAAATTTCACCAGAAATGAAAGTATTCACTGATCTAATGCTGTTTTTATTTTTTATGTATATGTTTCTAATGATGGAATCTAGTGTTCCCACAGAGCAAGGCTGTATAAGAATGAAGATGCGTGTCAACAGAAGATTGTGGTGGATCCTTGTTACAGGATGGATAAGTATAAGCTGTATCACAGTAGGAATGGGGAGACAGGCAATAAGGCCAGAAGATACCGCAAATAAGGGAAAGAGTTTGAAAAGATTGGAGTTTCATTACGTTCAAGCAGATAGATTTATTTGGCCCAGGGAATTGGAAGTAAAAGAGGGTGGAGGGTTACAAGTAAACATTATTTTGCCACATAATAGTACCAGGGGATTAGCTCTTAGAGCTCCAATAAAAAGTATAGAGGGACATAACTGGGAATGGGTTATAAGATATGGACAGATAATGAATACAGGAAACTTTAAAGGAAGGACTAAAATAACAACAAAGGTACAAGGGAGGGTTACAAATATTACAGTAGTAGTGAGTAACTTAACATTAGAAGAAGGTGGAGAATGGGACGCTGCAGTTATAGCTGCCCAGCCTGACCTAGAGGAATTCTGCAATTTTGATACTGGAAAGGGGTGTGTTCTAACAATAGATGAAGTATTTGTCTCTGTAAAGGAGCTGCAACGTTGTAAAGATCAGAAGAAGGTACCATGGCCAATAGGCGGATTGGTGGTGGTACCAACACATGAAACAGTTGTGCAAGGGGTTGGGTGGACTTACTACCCAATAATTCTAAATTTTAATGATTTTTCTATTCCTCCAAAGTGCCCGGAATCACAGCGGCAGTGGTTTAAGCAAAGTATACAAGAGACCATCATTGAGTTGACCGGAGCAGGGAGTCGAGGAAAACGGGACACACTTGCAGCCCTTTTAGGAGGAGTCGGAACTGGATTGGGAGTATGGAATTCAGCAGACATCATTGGACTGAACAGCAGGATAAACTCCCTTACTGATGGCATGGGACATGCTATGAAAATAGGTGGAGTAGCTGACTCCCTTATAGTGAGTAGACTGACAGACAATGTTGATGACATACACACCATTGCCAACAACCTGCATCTAGTTGAGGAAAATATTGCTTCCATTGCTAACAGCATTAAGAATGAAATAGTGGGAACTGCCATTTTCTGTTCTATGATTGGAGGAAAGCTGTTGGCAGATTTAAAGGAAACTATTAAAGACATCCAGGAAAACAAGTGGGCAAGACAAATCAATGCAACAAGGATTATCACGTCATTGAAAAGAAAAGGAGTGGACATCACTGAGGACAATCTTAAATACAGCTATATTGAAGGCCCAGATCAATGGATGCCACATGGACTACAATCTGGGACAATAGGACTAATCCTGGCAATTCCCCGTTGGGAGGGGCAGGCAGAGCAACTGAACTTTATACATAGCATTGGCACGTTAAGTGATGGAATCTACAAGCAACACTTCCCATCAAAAAGACTGGCCACTATTACAGGATTGGAGATGGATGAAAGCTGTTGCAGGAAATCTCAACACCGATGGCTGTGCAGTTGTGTTTGGGAGAAAGGAGCTGAGGAGGATGGCTGGGTGCAGTTGATAAAAGAAAACCTGGTGCAAGAGGTGATCCGCATAAGGGACATTGCATGCTTTATCGGCCACTCTGAATATAGGACAGTTGATGAAATATGTTTGGTGGAAGAAGGGTCTTGTATCATGGTAACCACTACTATACATGTAGGAACTCATACACTATTTCCATCAAGAAACCTTACCACTGAAATGATCAATTTTACTGCAAATGCAGGTTGGACAAATTTGACAATGAAGCTTTTTCCCCCAATTCCAAAGCTTACCTTGGAACTTCATGAGTTAGTAAAACGTACCAAACAACAACTACACCCCATCAGCTTACTGCTGGAACAACAGAAAAAGGAAATAGAAATTACTACAAAAAACGTTGAGCATTCCTGGTGGGGAATTCTTACCAATGCAGAGACACATCCAGTCCTACGAACACTGTCACTGGTACTCATGTTCATTCAAGTATTAACGACAATTATAATAATATACTTTTGTGTGGCAATGAAACAAATGAGGAAGAAACTTGCAAGTAGGATATATAATAATGAAATGTAAATGTGTTTTTGTCTTTTTCCTCTTCTTTCTCTCTCTCATACATTCTTCAATAAAGTTTTACATTGTACATACATAAACATTTATCACACACTCTCACCTAAATTCTATAAGTTCTGTTTTTGTGTAATATGTGGATTGACAGCCATAGGAAAGTACAGGAGAACTTATGTCGCTGAGGGAACTATTCCGGAGGGACGGTGGGTTGAATTTCTCCTGTATATCAGGTTTTTGCTCCCACTAGGTTCTCCTGTACTAGAGGGATAACTAGAAAACTGAGCAACATAGAAGAAGAAAAAGTGAGGGAATGTGGTAACTTGTCTTCCTTGCATGGTGGTTTATCTTCCTTTCGGGACCTCCTTGGGCAGGTCTAGGTGGGAGGGCTGGGAGTCTTTACTTCCCTCCCACAATTGCTGGAGGAAGTGATGCATGGACAGGATGTGATGATCTCAACTAAGGGTATATAACATGGGGCCAGGCAGGAAACAGTTCTGTTGCTTCCTGTTCTTCCTTGGTGGATGTGATGGTGATGGCGTAACCGTGGGTGAGATCAAGCGTGTGGGGAAGGGGATTACTATATAGGTAGATAGATTTAAAAAGGGTTGTTGCTCCGTGGGTCTGGGCTGTGTGTTTGTGATACATTTATAGTATTGTGTTGTTGCCTTTTAATAAATACCTTTTAATGTAGACGAACCTTGTGTAATATATATATATATATTAATTTGGTGATACACCACAAGTGCAATAACAGTATTTAATGATATCCAAATGTGAACACAAATGTACTATGTTTTAAGTGTATAGTGGAGGATTCTATCACTCTTTTCCCAACCTTAAGTTAATATATGATATATATATATATATATATATATATATATATATATATATATATATATATATTGTTGTTGTTTAGTCATTCAGTGACTCTATGGACCACAGCAAACCAGGTGCATCTCTCGGTCACTGCCCCACTGAGCTCCATCAAGTTCATGTTCATTGCTTCAGTGACCTCATCTATACATCTCCACCTCTGTCATTCCCTTCTTCTTGTGCCTTCAATCTCTCCCAGCATCAGAGTCTTTTCTAAGGAATCCTGCCCTCTCATAATATGGCTAAAATATTTGAGCTTCAGTCTCATGATCATACCTTCTAGTGAACATTTTGTCTTGATTTCCTGAAGTGATTATTTATTGGATCTTTTTGCAGTCAAAGGGACTCTATGCAGTCACCTCCAACACCAGAATTCAAAGGCATCAATTCTACAGTGCTCAGATTTCTTTATGGGCCTGCTCTCACATCCGTATGTTACTACTGGAAATACATAGTTCGATAATTTATTATCTTTACATTTTACTAGCTAGTCCAAGCTTGCCATAGCTTTCCTCCCCAGAAGCAAACGTCTTTTAATTTCATGACTACAGTCACCAGCTGCAAAGATATTGGATCCAAGGAAAATAAAATCTGTTACTGCCTCCACTTTTTCCACGTTTATTTGCCAGGAAGTGAGATTGCCGTTTGCCATGATCTTCGTCTTTTTAACGTTGAGCAGCAGGCCAACTTTTGCACTCTCCTCTTTTACCATCATCAATAAGTCCTTTAGTTCCTCCTCACTTTCAGCCATCAGAGTAGTATCATCGGCGTATCTGAGTTTGTTGATATTCCTTCCAGCAATATTGATTCCTGTTTTGTATTCATCCAGTCCAGCCTTTCGCATGATGTATTCTGTATATAAGATGAATAAACAAGGTTTCAATATACAACCTTCTCGCACTCCTTTTTTCGATCTTAAACCATTCAGTTGCCCCATGTTCGGTTCTGACCGCGGCTTATTGTTTGACATACCGATTCTTTAGGAGGAGGATGAGATGATCTAGTACTCCCATCTCTTTAAGGACATACCACATTTTGTAGTCAAAGGCTTTAGAATAGTCTATGAAGCAGAAGTAAATGTTTTTTTGGAACTCTCTTGCTTTCTCTATTATCCAGCAGACATTGGCAATTTGATTTTGTGTGCCTTTTTCTCTGCGGAACCCGGCTTGCACATCTTGTAGTTCCTGGTCCATATATTGTTGGAGTTTAGCTTCTAGATTCTTAAGCATTATCTTGCTGGCATGTGACATGAGTGCAATTGTTTGATAATTGGAGGACTCTTTGGCACTGCCTTTTTTGGTATTGGGATGTAGACTGGTCTTTTCCAATCTATTGGCCATTGTTGAGCATTCCAAATGTGTTGGCATAAGGCAAGTAACACTTTCACAGCATCATCCTGTAGAATTTTGAATAGTTAAATTGGGATTCCATCACCTCCTGCAGCCTTATTATCAGCGAAACATCCTAGGACACTCCAAGATGTCTGGCTCCATCTCCTTGGACAAATTATTAAGGTCATCACTGCTGTTAAGATCATTCCTATAGAGATCTTCAGTGTATTCCTGCCACCTCTTCTTTATCTGACCTTCTTCTGTTAAGTCCCTACCATTTTTGTCTTTTATCACTCCCACTTTTGCATGAAAGGGGCCTTTTAGGTTCCCAATTTTCTTGAAGCGATCTCTTGATATACCCATTTGTTTATCTTCTTCTATCTTTTTACATCACTCATTGTAGAATGTCTCCTTGGCTATCCTCTGCAATTCTACATTCAGTTGGACAAATCTTCTCATCTCCACTACCTCTTGCTTTATTTCTTTCCTGGGCTACTTTCAAAGAGTCATCAGACAGCCAGTTTGACTTCGTACTTTTCTCTCTTTTTGGGATATTCTTTGTTGCTGTTTCCTGGATTATGTTGCAAACTTCAGTCCAAAATTCTTCAAGTATTCTTTCTTCCATGTCTAGTTCCTTAAATCTATTATTTACTTCCACTGCATATTCACAAGGGATATTGTTTATTTTGTATCTACTTGTTCTGATGGTTTTCACTTTTTTCTTCAGTTTAATTTTCAACTTTGCAATAAGAAGATCGTGGTCTGAGCTGCAGTCAGCTCCAGGTCTTGTTTTTGCTGACTGTATAGAGCTCCTCCATCTTTGGCTGCAAAGTATATAGTCAATATGATTTCTATGTTGTCCATCTGGTGATGTCCATGTGTATAGTCGTCTTGGAGGCTGTTGGAAGAGAGTGATTGCTACGACAAGAGAATTATCTTCACAAATCTCTGACCTGCTTCATGTTGTACTCCATGGCCAAATTTGCTAACTATTCCAGGTGGTTCACTACTATAGCATTCCAATCGCCTATGATGATAGTAAAATCTTTTCTTGGTGTTATATCTATGACGTGTTGAATGTCTTTGTAGAACTGGACAACTTCAACCTCTTCAGCATCCGTGGTTGGAGAATAGACTTGGATCACTGTGATATTAAATGGCTTGCCTTAAATTTGAACTGAAATCATTCTGTCATGTATTGGGTTGTAACCGAGCACTGCTTTGGCCACCCTTTGATTGACTAGGATGGCTACTGCATTTCTTCTGTGGGATTCTTGACCACAGTGGAAGATCTGATGGTTGTCTGATGTGAAATGTCCCATTCCAGTCCATTTAAGTTCACCAATTCCAAGCATAGCAATGTTTAACCTTGTCATTTCATTCTTGACCACATCTAGTTTGCCTTGGTTCCATCATTCCAGTTTTCTGTTCTGAATTGATCTTTTCCCTCTAGACACATCCGCAGCTGTGTGTCCTTTTGTCTTGGGCCCAACCACTTCATTAGATCTGGTGTTACTTGTACTTGTCCTCAGTAATGTCGTAGGCACCTTCTGACCTGAGGAGCTCATCTTCTGGTGCTATATTGTTATGTTTTTGGTTGTGCCTGTTCATAAAGTTTTCTTAGCAAAGATACTGGAGTGGGTTGCCAGTACCTTCTCTAGGGGACAGTGATTTGTCTGACTTCTCTGCCATGACCTGCCCATCTTGGCTGACCCTACATGGTATAGCTCAAAGCTTCATCAAAGTACACAAGACCCTTCACCACGACAAGGTAGCGATCCAGAAGGGGGGGCATATGCTTAAGGGAAGCCATTTTTAATATGGTTGCAAGAGCAAATTCTTTGTGGGCACATTTGCATGTCCCTGCCAACATTCCCAGAGAGTAGTAACTGTAACTGTATTTCCTTGGAATTCTGTTTGTAACTTTTTTTAGACATTCAAATGAGAATACACATGTACTATTTATTTATATATATATATCACATATTATAATTGTCCAACTACGATTCGTCGTCACGCTGTTTTGCTTGGTGGGTACGACGTAGCGATGAGCGCCGCAGGCCCTCATCGCCCAGCGAGCCTCGCATATCGAGGTGAGCAGTTAAACAGTAGCACTTAGGCAATGAGCGCCGCAGGCGCTCATTGCCGGCGAGCCTCGCGTATCGAGGCGAACCATTAACTCACAGCACTTAGGCAATGAGGCAATGAGCGCCGCAGGCGCTCATTGCGGCGAGCCGCTAAACACGTCACATGCACGACTTAGAAAAAAAAAACACCTCGTAACCAACCTTAACGTAACAAACACCCACACGCACTAAGAATCCGACTATAACGTAACAAACACCCACATGCACTAAGAACCCGACTATAGTGGCCGACCTGCACGGAACTAAAAACAGTGAAAACACACCTAATACTCACACAAACTACATAAAAAGCTTACCCATTGCAAAGGGGGCACCCAGGACCTCTGAAAGTGAAGTTACACCTCCATTTAAGTCCAGATTTCCGAGTTCAGACACAGAAAAATCCCCTAAGCAAGAGAAAAAATGGCTGCCGAAATAAACGAAAACGAGGCTCACAGCCCAGCTACGTACAAATTAGCCAAAAAGGGATCCGAGATAAGCTCGGAAACCCGCATTAACTCCAGGGGATCCGAGATAAGCTCAGAGCCCTGCATTAACCCCACATTAACCATCGCAGTGGGGGTCCCGATTGCACGCGATCGGGGACCCCCGCTGCAATCATAATTCAAAATTCCTGCCTTAAAGGACCCGTTGTAAAAGACAAAAATATATACACTGTCACCCTGTCAATCATGGGGGTCAATACAGACCCCCATAAAACCCTCATTAACCCTGTCACTCATAGGGGTCAATATAGACCCCCATAAGCCCTTCATTAAACCTGTCACTCATGGGGGTCAATACAGACCCCCATAAACCCATCATTAACCCTGTCACTCATGGGGGTCAATAGAGACCCCCATAAGCCCTTCATTAAGCCTGTCACTCATGGGGTCAATACAGACCCCCATAAGCCCTTCATTAACCCTGTCACTCATGGCGGTCAATACAGACCCCCATAAGCCTCTATTTAACCCCATCAGTCCCATAAGGGTATATTAACACCATTATGGGCCTGTTATAACACTACATTAACCACATAAGTGGCATGATGGTCCTCAAGGACCATCATGACACAAAGTATAAACACTATACTGCACTATACTGCACTATACCACCCCCAATAAAACATTATATATCAACTAAACACCCTCTACACTAACCTATTAACATCTACACAACCTACCCCCTATTAACCCCCACCACTCTAATTACAGAAAATAAAAAAGCCTAAAGTCACACAAAAAAACTACATTACATGAAATAAAAAACCTAACTCACAAAAAAATAAACTACATTACAGAAAATAAAAAAACCTAAGTCACAAAAAATAAAAAAGGAACATTACAGAAAAAACAACAACATTACAACCCCCCCCTCACTACAGAAAAAAAAATACACACCACAAAAGGAAATACATATAATACAAATACATACAATACAAATACATACAATTACATGTAAATAAATAGCATAATCCAATATACATCCTATCTATATAATATACATCCCCAATCTATCTAAATAAATAACACAATTTAATATACAATACATCCTATGCTATCTATACATACCCCTAGCTAACATACAATAAATGCTATCTATATATTAACTAATCTAAGTCTAAGCTAAAATAAAATAATTAAGACCACTTACCTTTGCAGATGACCATTAAGATCAGCCACCTACGAAAAAAAAAAAAAAAAATTACTGCAACACGTTTACAGTTCTAAAATAAACATTCTAGACATTCTAAATATTCTACTCACCTTTCCGGCATGTCCCGCCCGGCACTCTTTTAATCCTTCTCCGGCACGGCACCTGTTAAAAATACACAACATTAATAGACATATATCAAAATAAAATAAACATAATCTACATTCTACTTACCTCCCCGCGGTGTCTCCGGCCTCCTCCGGATCCTCTTCTGCCACGCCCTGTAAAAAAAAAAATATATATATATACTTACATCTGCACTCCCGGACATCCCAGACGCTAATGAGGCTCCAGGAGACTTTTCCGGAAGAAAATAAGCAATGGCGCCTACTGATTGGTTGAAAACGCTGTCTATCAAATTCACCCAATCAGGAGGCGCCAATGTGTGAGTCAATCAGAAAGGGATACACCCTAAAATCCCACTCTGATTGGATAATGCACCTGACAATCTTTATTTACACCAATCACAAGGCGCAGATGCCTTCAGCCAATCACATTGGAATACACCCCCACATGGTGATTGGTTGGAGCCTATGCACATTCTCATTGGTTGCACTGACAATAGCCAATCACAATGGAATACACCCTCACGTACTGATTGGTGAAGGATTTGCGCATTCTCATTGGCTACTCTTAATATCAATCAATATTACAGCCAATGGGAAGGCACAGATGTCTTCACCAATCAGTATGTGGGGGTATATTCCATTGCGATTGACTGATGGCAATAAAGCCTTAGGATTGGTTCAAATAAAGATAGACAGGTGTGTTATCCAATCACCGTTGTATTTTGGGGTGTATACTTTTTTTATTGGTTCACAAATGGGGTCTTCTCATTGGCTGAATTTGATAGACAGCCTTTTCAGCCAATCAGAAGCCACCATTGCCAATTTTATTCTGGAACACTCCATAGGAAGGTCATTAGCGTGGGAGACATCTGCCAGGGCGGATGTGTGTCGTTTTTTTTTTTTTTTTTCTTCATGCGAGGAGGCCGGAGACTTTGCGGAAAGGAAAGTATAATGTAGATTGTGTTTATTTAAATTTGGTTTATGTTTACTAATGTAATGTTTTTTTTTACAGGAGTACCGCCGGACAAGACGCAAAGATGGATGACGGAACATGGAGGCCTTGACATGCTGGGAAGTGACATGCTGGAATGGGACATGCTGGAAAGGTGAGAATAATATTTAGAATATTTAGAATGTTTAGAATGTTTAGGTATTTCATGTAAACGTGTTGTATTATTTTTTAAAATCTTTTTTACCGTAGGTTGGTGATCTGAAGAAACATCTCACAGGTAAGTGGTCTTAATTATTTTATTGTAGCTTACAATTAGGGTAGCTATATATAGAGATAGCATGTATTGAATATTAGATAGATAGGGGTATGTATTATTAGGTAGTATTGTATATTAGATAGTGGGATGTATATTACATTATATAGTGGCATGTATATTAGATAGTGGCATGTATATTAGATAGGAGTGTATTGTATTTAATTGAATTGTTATTACATTAGATAGTGGGATGTATATTACATTATATAGTGGCATGTATAATAGATAGTGGCATGTATATTAGATAGTGCCATGTATATTAGATAGTGGCATGTCTATTAGATAGGGGTGTATTGTATTGTATTTTATTTAATTGTATTGTATTGTATTATATGTATGTATTATATGTATTTCATTTTCAGGTGTGTAATTTTTTAAAACAATTTGAAGTGAGGGGAAATTGTAATGTATTTTGTTATTTTCTGAAATGTTCCTTTTTTATTTTTGTGACTTAGGTTTTTTTTTTTTTTGTTCTGTAATGTACATTTTTTATTTTTGGTGATTTTAGTTTTTCTTATTTTATGTAATGTAGATTTCTGCCTTTTGAGGAATTTAGTTACCTGAGGCACACAGTGCACTCACATTGTGTGACAAACAGCATTTCAACACTTTCTTTTATTGACCGTAATTTTTTGACGGGCAAGTCGCTAGTATATATATATAGTAAACAAATAGTTCACTTGTGTTCTCATTTGAAATTAGTTAAAAAACAGATTTTCCACACAGAATTCAGAGAAATACAGTATTGTACTACATTCCGGGAGCCTGTGCAGAGTCAGGTACACATGCACACAATGGTTTCACTCCTTAATCCAAATGTCATTTTAAACATGGATGATTTTAGCATATGCCTGCTGTATTAAACAGTTTTAAAGCATTGCATAAGATGGATCTCACAGGAGTTAAGAAACCTACCAACAGACAGCTGTTTCTATCTTAAATGGATCAGTGTGGTGCTGCTATAGATTCTTGGGGAAGGCTATTAACCACATAAACATTTAGCCAATGGTGGGCAAAAGAGTGATTGAAGCCCTCCACTGTACAAAGTACAGCAAATGGAATATATATATATATAAATATATATATATATATATATATATATATATATATATATTTTATATATATATATATATATATATATATATATATATATATATATATATATATATATATACTTATCTGAAAATGTATAACTGTGCTGGCTGCCAATAAGTAATAAAGCTCTATGAGTCATGCCACTTTGCCAATGAGACCTAACTCCTACAGAATGCCCTGTGCATTTCCGGTTAGTTGGAAAAAAAATAGCTTAAAAAGCTTTTATGTAATATTTCTTTTCATGCAAAATTGTGAAAAAATGCCTATTTTCTCAACGGTATGGGAAAAGAAGAGGGGTAGCAGGTGGAATAGGATTTTTATAAATAAATCATCTACACTGGAAGTATTTGAAACTATTTCCAGATTTCTAACCTACACATCAGTCCCTGTAGAGACGCAGACCTGGCACAATGAATTGAAATGATCAAAACAGAGTAGGTGTGATGAAATCATATAAAACCTGCAAAGAATATGATTAAAGGTAAAAAAATTACTTATTTCAAATGTAAATACAGATGAAATATTATAAAGCTATGTGTGCAATTTGTCATATTGTGTATTGGATTTTTTTTTTGTTCTGCTCTGTTGAAGAAATTAGTAAAATTGTTAAAATGGTATTTTCCTTTAGTATATCCATTTACTATAAGAATTCAGGTTTCATATTAAGAACAAATGCTGCTGAGTCAAAGTTCACACTGTGCTCTGAACAATTTAAAAACCCAGTGTAGGCTAAAGCAGTAGCAAAAGTTGAAAACAGAATAGCAAGCCAAAAAAAAATGAATCCCTTAAACTAGGTTTCTTTATAGACGCGAGTTTTAGCAGGGCCGGAGATACTGCTGGTGCAGAAGGTGCAAAGCCAGCAGTAGCCTTGGGTAAAGGAGTATTCTTAATTTATTAGGTGAGAAAGGCAGAAAATGAATGTTATAGTAAGTTTGACTGATAACCGTGTGGCTTTTAGCCTTCTTATTTATCCCTACTAGCACAAGGGTGGACTGGTACAATGATTTGGAGCTGTGTAATTTTTCTTTTGCATTAACATTTTTTTTCTGGGTTCCTTTGGCTGCACAGCCCCTGGAAAGTGCTTTTCTACAATTGCTCCACGAGGTAGCAGTGTGGAGCAGATCAGTACACTGGAAATGTGTATCAGGTAAGAGGTGAGAGAGATCAAGGTCTGGATGACACCAAAGTGTGTGAGTGTGTGTGTGGGGGTGGGGGGGGGGGGGGTCTGTGAGGGGGAACAATGGAGATAGATATGGGTGCTATGTGAGGTTGTTGGGGAGAGGTGACCCTACATGGTATAGCTCACAGCTTCATTGAGGTATGCAAACCCTTTTACATAACAAGGCAGCAAACCAGAAGGGTATATATACAGTGCCTTGCAAAAGTATGCACACCCCTTGGCATTTTTCGTGCTTTGTTGCCTCACAACCTGGAATTAACCTTGAGGATTTGCATCATTTAATTTACAGAACATGCCCACATCTTCGAAGATGTTTTTTTTTTTTTATTGTGAAGCAAACAACAAATAAGACAAAATAACAGAAAAAAATCAATGTGCATAACTATCCACCCCCTAAAGTCAATACTTTGTAGAGCCACCTCTTGCGTTAATCACAGCTCCAACTCGCTTTGGATAAGTCTCTATGAGCTTGCCACATCTTACCCCTGGGAATTTTGCCCATTCCTCCTTGCAAAACTGCTCCAGCTTCTTCAAGTTGGATGGATTGTGCTTGTGAACAGCAATCTTTAAGTCTGACCACAGATTTTCTATTGGATTGAGGTTTGGACTTTGACTAGGCCATTCCAACACATTTACCTGTTTCCATTTAAACCACTCAAGTGTTGCTTTAGCAGTGTGTTTGGGGTCATTGTCTTGCTGGAAGGTGAACCTCCGTCCAAGCCTCAAATCACACACAGAGTGGTACAGGTTTTGCTCAAGAATATCCCCGTACTTAGCACCATCCATCTTTCCCTCCACTCTGACCAGTTTCCCAGTCCCAGCTGCTGAAAAACATTGGTGGTGTTACAGCCTTAAATTCAATGTTTTGTTAATCTGAATTTTATGTGATGGATCAAAACACAATAGTCTAAGTTGGTGAAGTAAAGTGAGAAAAATATGTACATAAAACTATTTTTTAGAAATAGAAAACGGAAAATTGGCATGTGCGTATGTATTCACCCCCTTTGTTGTGAAGGCCCATAAAAAGCTCTGGTGCAACCAGTTACCTTCAGAAGTCACATAATTAGTGAAATGATGTCCACCTGTGTGCAATCTAAGTGTCACATGATCTGTCATTACATAGACACACCTTTTTTGAAAGGCAGAGGCTGCAACACCTAAGCAAGAGACACCACTAACCAAACACTGCCATGAAGTCCAAGGAACTCTCCAAACAAGTAAGGGACAATGTTGTTGAGAAGTACAAGTCAGGGTTAGGTTATAAAAAAAATGCAAATCTTTGATGATCCCCAGGAGCACCATCAAATCTATCATAGCCAAATGGAAAGAACATGGCACAAACCTGCCAAGAGACGGCCGCCCACCAGAACTCACGGCCCGGGCAAGGAGGGCATTAATCAGAGAAGCAGCACAGAGACCTAAGGTAACCCTGGAGGAGCTGCAGAGTTCCACAGCAGAAACTGGAGTATCTGTACATAGGACGACAATAAGCCGTACACTCCATAGAGTTGGGCTTTATGGCAGAGTGGCTAAAAAAAAGCCATTACTTTCAGCAAAAATCAAAATGGCACGTTTTGAGTTTGCGAAAAGGCATGTGGGAGATTCCCAAAATGTATGGAGGAAGGTGCTCTGGTTTGATGAGACTAAAATTTAACTTTTCGGCCATCAAAGAAAACGCTATGTCTGGCGCAAACCCAACACATCACACCACCCAAAGAACACCACCAATGTTTTTCAGCAGCTGGGACTGGGAAACTGGTCAGAGTGGAGGGAAAGATGGATGGTGCTAAGTACGGGGATATTCTTGAGCAAAACCTGTACCACTCTGTGTGTGATTTGAGGCTTGGACGGAGGTTCACCTTCCAGCAAGACAATGACCCCAAACACACTGCTAAAGCAACACTTGAGTGGTTTAAATGGAAACAGGTAAATGTGTTGGAACGGCCTAGTCAAAGTCCAGACCTCAATCCAATAGAAAATCTGTGGTCAGACTTAAAGATTGCTGTTCACAAGCACAATCCATCCAACTTGAAGGAGCTGGAGCAGTTTTGCAAGGAGGAATGTGCAAAATTTCCAGGGGTAAGATGTGGCAAGCTCATAGAGACTTATCCAAAGCGAGTTGAAGCTGTGATTAACGCAAGAGGTGGCTCTACAAAGTATTGACTTTAGGGGGTGGATAGTTATGCACATTGATTTTTTTCTCTTATTTTGTCTTATTTGTTGTTTGCTTCACAATAAAAAAAAAAAAACATCTTCGAAGATGTGGGCATGTTCTGTAAATTAAATGATGCAAATCCTCAAGGTTAATTCCAGGTTGTGAGGCAACAAAGCACGAAAAATGCCAAGGGGTGTGCATACTTTTGCAAGGCATTGTATATAGTGTATTGTGAGCAAACGAGTAAGATAAGCTCCCCATCATACAGAAAAAGGATAGTTTATTTATAAGCCCATCTGAAAGTCTAAAAATAAATAAAAAATGTATTACCTGCTCATGTTTCCCGTAAATACAGTCATCGTACTGCATTCTGGTGGCACTGGGCGGGGACATGCAGATGAAATACAATGTACTCTTTGAATCCAAATTACCATCTTATGCATGGCTTCTTTGAAGCATATTTTCTCTGTATTAAACAGCTTTTAAGCAAAGTGTAGGATTATCTGTGAGTGGATTTCTGGCTTGTGCAAATCCAACATGTATATACTGTATATGTCATGTAGGATCATACACAAGCCAGAAACCCACTCACATACAATCCTAAGCTTTGCTTGAAAGCTGTTTAGTACAGCGAGCATAAGTTTCAAACGAGCCATGCATAAAATGGTAATTTGGTTCCAAAGAGTACATTGTATCTCATCTATGTATATATACAGTATATATATATATATATATATATATATATATTTATAAATAATCAATCAGAGTATTGCAGTATATAGTGATACCTTTTTTATTTGATAAACTTATTCATAATATAGGGACGAGCTTTCGAGAGATAAAACTATTTTTTTCAAGTCAAAAAGCAATATCTCTCGAAAGCTCGTCGCTATATTATGAATAAGTTTATCCAATAAAAAAGGTTTCACTATATACTACAATACTTTGATTATTCATCTAGATTACTGGACACTCACGGCTACCTCAATCTTCATACATATATGTATGTGTGTGTTTGCTTGTATGTATACATATGCGTTTATGTGTAATTTTATTTATTTGGTTATTGTTAATATTATTACTGATTATTTATAAATTGATGTTTTACACAGAAGTCATACAATAACCCAGAAGCATAATACTGCTGGTAATTAAAGAAAGGATAATAGTTGTAATCTCTGTACTCAAGCCCAAACACATGGGTGTGGTTCTGATTCAGTGGCCGGGATATAAATGTGCAAACTTGAATATCTGACAACCATGGTATGTTACGATCTACTGCTTCGTTGGGCTTGAAAAGATCCTAGATCAATCCTATCCAGTTCAATCGTGAGGTCCATTCTATCCCTGCTAGCAGGATATGGACCATTATCAGGACAATGACTTCCATGAGCACCAATTATACCACAGAAAAGCAGATGTGGATGTTACCGGCTGTAACTATTTCCCCACGCAGGATCAGTAGCAATAATCCCAATCAAGAATTATGTTTTCCACAGAATGACACTCATACATAGATTATGTAAATCCAAACTGGATACTGCTTTATTGTTAACAACACAACAAATTTAAACATAACACCAACCACTCATAACAAGCCCCGACTTTCAGTAAACAATATTTGAGCTAATCTCAAGCTCCCTACCCTGGGCAATGTGGGAGACCTGACCATCAAATGCCCTCCATCCTCTGCAACATGTTAAAACTGCTATTGTTTTGTGTCTTGATCGTAACCCATGTATATCGCTAAGGCATATGTTGGTGCATGACAAATAAACAAAAATAAAAAATAATAATACAATTATGTCATCCTCCCTGATAACCCAATGCTTACCAGCAGCTATACTGACTGCCAGCCTAATCCCTTCTTTGTTTCAAGCCTTCCAGGAGGTCATCAGTCTGAACAATAGTTGTTCACCGGCATCCCTGGTCCACTGAACCTTCTCCATATCCTTAAATTAGTACTCCTAAATTTGTAACCACCCCCCCCTGCTGGATGTCCCACATAACATGTTTTATTATAACACCCAAGGAAAATCCTATATTTCAAGACAAAACATGACCATATTCAACTTTTACACAGGTTACTACATACATGAGGGAAATATTACCTAGCAGAATAAAAACATTAAACCATATTTAACCCTAGCCATGCCATCATGGTTGCAAGAGTAGCAATGACACAACATTTTACAACATGTGGGGAAATTACACAATACTAAAGAATTTGAACAGCTCTACAGTCCAGGGATCATACTGGGCAAGACATGGTAATTTTGTTCAAGGCTGTTTTAGATGTTAAAAGTAAAAGAAAACCTTGATACTTCTGGTAAGTAACAAGATTCTGGGCCCAAAACCTACTATCTTCAGACATAAAATTGGTTTTATGGAATGAGACGCACATGGGAGCAAATCTATGTGTGAGAGGATTGTGTGATTTCTAAGGAATGAACCTGGAGAATTTTTTGATATTACAATCAAACATTTAAATTAATAACAATATTTAGTGTGATATTTCCTGCCATTGACCTCTACACAAATTTTTCAACCTTCTAAAACAGGTTTTCAACTTGTGTTTCTAGGGCTAAATGTGACTAATTGCTGAAAAGGTTTCATATGATAGATTTATAGCTTAGATAAACAAAAGAGATTTTCTTCAGAAGCTGATATTTTATGCAATTGATAAAAATATATAAATAATTTAGATACCTCTCATTTCCTCTGCAACAATGCACCATGTATATGGAATTTCAAGAACACCCACATGAATATACTCAATAAGATCATGCTCCTTTAATCCAATTAGAAGCAGTTTCTTTTCTATTGTTACATCAGTTGGGAATTGACACTCTATCCAAAGAGAAACTGTCTTGATTGTATTAAAGGGCAATATGTAATTAAAAAAAAAAGTCTTGCCAGTTTTGCTTTGACTGGTGATATTGATTCCAGACTTGCTAAGTTCAAATGAAGCAATAGCCAAATCAAGAAGCTTCAGGCACACAATGCATACTAAGGAGATGCTATAATTGATCAATACATATCAGATAAGCTCCAGTGCCCAGCTGCCCAGCTTGTCAAACATGTAGTGAACATTTTCAGATACATCAATACATTATGCAATATTCATAAATAATACTACGTACACCACTCTACCAGCTGATGGTAAAATGATATAAATAAACTAACATTTGACCTTAAAATGTATTTATTGGAAAATACAACAAAGAGGTGTGATATTACAGAAGCATTCAAATATATCAAAGGATTTAATAAAGTTTGGGAAGGAAGTGTCCTAAGGATGGACATTGTATGAGTAGTGTGTGCTGAGAAGCCAAAATGAGCATCCTCTTAAATAGGAACCAACAGAGGGTGAAATAACTAACTAGACCAGGCATATGTGTTAGGCAAGCCTGACACATCTGTTTGTTTTACTTTAATACACTGATTATTTTATATTTAGATGCTAGTTGTCGTAAAACCCCCATTACATATTCCTTTTCACAATCAGGTATACATGAATGTATTTATACAAACTTTATATTTATATGTAATTGTTTAAATAAACATAATCTTAACTCATGTACGCTTAGGCTTATTTACAAATCTTCCACCCTTCATATTAATCCCATTTCTTAGGACACTTGACGTACTACTTATGCCAATGATTCCTTTTCATCTCAAGCAACAAATCCTCAGTGGACTTGTGAGCTTTGTTAGTTTAAATGTTAAATATTTTTTTAAGTAGAATATATTAGCCTGTATCGTAATCTGTCATTGGAAGGCTCCGTTTGCTTGTTAGACTACAGGTTGTGCACTCATACATCATATTAATGTACTTTATGTTTTTCAATTAGTCATGGCAAATTAACTGTCCTTGCATTCCTGTAGTCAAGGGCAGTTCACTTAAGCTGCTGTTGGGCAAATCCCAACTTGCATTTTGGAAATATTCACTGAAAGCTAAATATGTTTCACAAGAAATTGATTAAAAAAATCAAAAAAAAGACTGGATGAACTCTATGGCTTTTTCTATAACACTGATGAATTTTATTGACATTTTTACAGAAATTATTGTTCGATTCAGATTATGAATAGAAATGTTTTTGAAATTTGCAAAAATATAAAATTTTCCCAAGATTGGAAAAAAAACACATACTAATTGATATGGTGGTGAGAGGGTTTTGATGCCTGTTTTAACATGTATTAGGTAGAGATGTGTGCTTCACTATGCAATGTGGGATGAAGAAGTACAATTGAAAATAGGCCAAATTTTATTAGTATACAAAAAAATCATAATGCATCCTCTAAGTATTTATTAAGAAATTAAGAATTATTTTGGTTTCTTCAATCTGAATCATAAAGTGGTGAGTGCCCACTATGAATTGTTAAAATCACCCTTTATTAAACCACTTCACACTATAAAACAGTTAGTTCCTATAATTTGTAATAAACAATTAGTAGATCATTTATACATTACAGATATGGGCCTCTGGGACAAATTGCACACACATAAAAAAGCAGGGATGTTATGGCCTGCAACCATCTAATGTGAGGCCATACACTTTGGATGATTATTTCCCCCCTACAGATGTACATATTTGTTTAGTGTTTTTATGGATTTTTCAGTTTAGTTCCTGAATTTACTGGAACTTTCAGTGATATTAGTAGTTGTGTATATTGGTCAATGTGGTGAACACTATTTTTGAATAGCATTTGCCAATAATATAGCCTATGTTTTTTTGTAGGCAGTCTTTCCTGCAGGTGATCAGGTCCTCATTTTACCTAGGATCTCTGTTTCCTACTATTTGTTGGTTAGCATACTTTAGCCAAATTTAGCGCATTTGCCAGTGAGCCTTCCAGGTAGGAGGACCCATCAAGGTCATAAGCCTGCTCTTCACTCTACTCCTGCTTTTGTGTGTGTGTACCATTTGTCCAAGAAGCCTATATATGTTAAGTATAAATGACCTATATTCCTACTAATTGTTTATTACAAATTACATGTACTGTTTTATAGTGTGATGTGATTTAATAAAGGATGATTTTAACAGTTCATAGTAGGTACTCACCACTTTATGAGTCAGATTGAAGACAAATGTGTCGTCAGACACCATTTACAAGTTCAATAAATGTTTATTATTTTGGTTTCTGCTGATTAACTTCCTGAGGTGGGAAGAGTCTTTAAATACAGAGGAAGCTTCACAGTAGGAATATGGAATATCCGCCCCAAAAATCGCATTAGTTCACAAAACACACCTTTCTGAGAAAGTATCAGACTCAACGCAAAAGAAAATGGAACCTTAATTTATATAATAATTGCATTCAAAATTTCAAAACTTAAAAAAAAAACTCCTTATTGAATTGGTGGATAAGTAAAAATCTGACTATTGTAGCTGATGTACTAAAAACAAACCAAAAATGTTCACCCATGTCATTTAGCGCACAGAATGAGGTACCAGTTACAGAATGGCTTAACCTAGCACAAATTAACTCACATATTTCTAAAATTTTGCAAGTTAACAATTTGGCTAACAAACCTCCATTTGAGAAATGGTGTATCTATAATGCTGAGGGTTATAAAAACATCTCTATTATTTATGATTACTTATTAGATCAAGCGACACCATCCAAACTCCACCACCAATCCTCCTGGGAAAAATAATTGGGCATTACTTTAGATCAGGGACAATGGAGCAAAATTCACAATCGCAATCTTCCCTCAACATAACCCTTAAGGAAAATTCCTACAAAACAATTTTGAAGTGGTACCTGACACCAGCAAGGCTAAAAATAGCAGATCCATCCTCGACGGGGAACTGCTTTAGGGTATGTAGCTCTATGGGAACACTCCTTCACACTTTATGGGAGTGACCACAAATCGCCCACATTTGGTCAGAAACATTTGACACCCTAAAGAAACTGTGAGGCAGAAGATTAAAACAAAAACCAGAAGAAGCCTTACTAGGCCTTCCCGTTACTGGTCCCAACAAGGAGGCCCAACTTCTTACCAACCAGATATTCCTAGCAACAAGAATTATCTTTGATAAATCTTGGAAGAATCCTACCCCCCTGTATAGAGAGGTCCTAGACAAACTTAAACATATACATTCTGGTAGTATGACATCGGCAGAACTAGACGTTAACTACAAAAAATGCTCTTCATGCAGGGACATGTGGGAGCTTCAAATTGGATGGGATTAACAATCAGCAGATACCAATGCTAGCAAGCAAGAGGTATACTAAAGCAATGACCCCCCCCCCCCATTCTTTTCTCGTTTTTTTTCTTCTATCTCTTTCTATCTTTCTCTCTACATAGTTATTTTATGTCTTTCTATTTCATCTCCTCTCTGTCGGGCTAATTGGATATAGCATACTATATCATATCTTATATTAAAGGTTCATAATGTTCACAAACAATAACAAAAAAATTTAAAAAAATTTAAAAAATGGAAAATGTTGGGAAAAATGTAAGAACATGTCCTCCACATTGACATTTGTACTTCAGTAAGTTCTTGCTATATATTATGCATCTAACATACTACTGTTTTTGTTTTTCTTTTCATTAATAAAAACAATAAAAACAAAAAAACTAAAAAGTTATTTTATTTGTTTTCAAAAATAATTTTACCCATTGTTCATTTAGAAAAAAATTAACTAAATAGTATTTTAAGCTGTCTTGGTTGCTTATTCCCCCAAATGATCTCAACACTCATTGTTGTATCATCGCTAGAGATAAGGTATACCATGGGCTCTTAGCAGACATTTCCTAACTGATAGTACTAAACAAAGAATGGACAGCAAGTATAGGCTAACAAATTCAACATTTCAGAGTGATGAAGACCTTATAAACACAATGATATCTAATAATACATGTCAATCATCAACATTATAATCAAATAAATTATAGTAGAAACTTAAGTACGATGAGGTCTGCCATTAGACAGGGTGCTGTACAAATGTAATAAATGCCTTTTATCATAGACCCCTCTTGCAGGACAGGCCCCTCTCAAAAGCTCTGAGTTATATACATACTCACTATCTACAACAAACATATTATTACAATTGAAGTTATCATAAAACTTTTAGAATAAGTTACAGCTTGTATCTTAGTAATATTGTCTCTGTGGTAAGTGTCTTGACAAAAACATATTTTTAACTGTAATGTTAATAATAAAACATGTTCAGCCATGTATTAACACAATCATGGTGGGTATAGAAATCATTGTAGCTGAGTGATAGAGATTTTCACTTCCCATCACTGCCCTCATTATAATAGGGAAATCTTAATATTACTCTGTGCTAATGCACCAATAACTAGGGGCACCCTAACTACTCCCATAGGGTTTTTATGGACCTAACTCCCCACCAGGGTCCACAAGGACTCCCATAGTTTTTGCCATTATCCCCCAAATAAATAAATTAAATAAAACAAAATATAAAAATAAAAATATAAAATGCAGAAAAATAAAATAGAATTTTCAACAAATTCAAATATATTAAAATTAAGATAACAAATAGAATTTACATAACTAAAATGACTTTTGTCACTTGGACGGCCCTCCAGAGATGATCTGCAACACTCCTTATCCCTGGAAAAGTGGTCAAATCCATTTTGATTGTAGTAATTTTCTAGTTGCTTGAAGACCCTTGCCTTCTCTTTGCTGCTCTAAAAAAAAAAAAATCCCGCTGCTCTAAAAGGGAGATTCTCATGATTTCGGATTAATGTAAGGCGCCATGGGGGTCCATAAATGTTTTACTATATGAATGTTTTACTATATGATATTCAGCATTGCGGGTTTTAATTTCTGAAGAGCAGCATAGTTACGTAAATAAAATAAATTAAACTAACATTTACCTAACACGCCCCCATTACACACCCCGATCACTACAACTCATAATCAGCTTGGTATAACACAGGAGAAGGGGCATTAATACGTCAAACTATTTGCTGAAAAGCTGTAACCCTGATTAACAAGAGCTATTCCGAGCATGTTAGCACCCACGATCCTTGTATTCATGTACTCCGCTAGAAAATAGAATTTTAGAATGTAAAAAAACTAACGCAGCCTAAAGTTTTTTCCCTTTTATATGTAATTTTGTTGTGATGAATCTATCATTAGATTCCAATGATGTGCACAATATGAATTTGACCACTACAACTATCAGTGTAATCATTAGGTCTAATGGAATGATCATTAGCTTACAAGGACATACCCTGTTGAGACATAAGCTGTAAGAGGCAGGATCATTAAAAAAATAGAAGTCTGTAGTACAGAATAAAAATGTAAAGTGACAAATATAAAAGATTGTAATTTTTTTGATTTTCTAAAGATATTTAGTTCATCATGTCGTTTTGTTATTCAAAATATCATATAGAAAAAAACATTGACCATAGTGAGCTTTTAGTTCCAATTTTATTTTAACATCCTTAGCAACAGTACAAGAGTTTTTGTTTTGTTTTTGTGCTGTTTTTTGACCAAGATAAAAGCAAGTTTTTTTTGTAGATGATCCATTCTGGATTTTTGCTACAGGATAAAAGTAAACATCTTAGGGCTTCAGGCACTTCTATATCATGATATACTTGTTTTAATTTGTGGCTGACAAGCAGGCATCCCTTTTAGGCAAATGCCTCTAGGTAACTACTGAGCGTGTTTCATCTACTTGGAAGGAGACATTACGTATATCTGGTCTGACTGCAGGTGAGTTAATTAATAGGTTTCTCATTTTGATTTACATACCTGTGCTATGACAGGGAGATCCTTAAAGTCTGAACTGTTTTCAGCACTCCAGGTCTACAACTATACAGACATGTAAAGTCTTATCTGTTAAATAATAAAACACATGTATGAAGTCGGTGTCTCTTAGTTGTGTATTCAAAAGCAGGAGTTGATAGGATCCCAGCAGAGATCTGTAAACATGGGGGCCTAACACTTCACGCTAAACTCCATGAGCTCTTTGTTTGATGCTGGCGGCAAGGCAAACTGCCACAGGACCTTCATGATCATCATCACCCTGTACAAGAATGGAGAAAAGTCAGATTGCTCTAATTACCGGGGGAGAACTCTGCTCTTCATCGGCTGGACAATTCTTGCAACAGACTGGTGCCCACTATCTCAGAAGAACTCCTTCCCGGGAGTCAGTGTGGCTTTAGAGCCAACAGAAGAACTATTGAAATGGTTTTTGTTCTCAAGCAGCTCCAAGAGAAATGCAGAGAACAGAACAAGGGACTTTATGTGACGTTTGTCAACCTTACCAAGGTGTTCAACACCGTGAGCAGGTAGGGTCCGTGGCAAATCCTGGAACGTATAGGATGTCCTCCCAGGTTACTCAACATGGTTATCCAGCTACATGAAAACCAGCGTGGCCAAGTCAGGCACAGCAAAAATCTTTTTCTAGTAAGTAATGGTGTGAAGCAGGGCTGTGTCCTTGCACCAACCCTATTCACGCTATTCTTCAGTATGATGCTGCAAAGGACCACAACAGACAATGATGATAAGGATGGTCTCTACATCCGATACAGCACAGATGGCAGTCTGTTCAACCTGAGATGACTAAAGGCCCAATGGAAAGACTAGTTCGAGAGCTACTCTTCACTGACAACGCTGCCTTTGTTTCTCATACACTGACAGCTCTGCAGTGATTGACATCTTGCTTTGCCGAGGTTGCCGAGCTCTTCGGTTTAAAAGTCAGTGTGAAGAAGACAGAAGTTCTCCTCGCATCGCTATTGGCAAGTCCAAGCTGATAATAGTCCACCAATTCATCTACCTGTATTGCATCATCTCCTTGGACGCTAAGATTGACAAGGAAGTTGACAACAGACTGGCAGAGGCAAATGGTGCATTCGGCAAGTTATATAAATGGGTTTGGAACAACAAGCATCTGAATAATTACACCAAGTTCAATGTGCACAGAGCTGTTGTGTTGACCACCCTACTGTACGACTCTGAGTTGTGGGTTACCTATCGCCATCACCTACGACTTCTTGAGCACTTTCATCAACGCTGCCTCCGCACCATCCTCAACATCCACTGACTGACTGGACTCCTAAGCCACCGGAGAGCCCGTAGATGTGGAAAACATTTCTTTTAAATCTTCATTCTCAAAGCCAAGCCAAACAAAAACATTCAGAGCATGGAGACCTTCCCTATGTGTACTTCAATGGTGTATCACACTAAAAAGATCAGGGTAAGAGTAGGAGCAAAAAATCAATTCAACAGTCAGTTTTATAGATGATTTCAAGCTATACCTTGCTCACTTCAATGAAAAAAAATATAGAGAAATATAAAATACTCTTTTAAATTAAAGTAGTAGTGAGCCTTGCAAAGTAAAAATTGTTCATTGAAATGAATTGTCAACCCTAAATGTCATGAAAAAAATATATTTTTAGTTGTATAAAATACAATGCATTGTAGAGCATGGATGTGTTTCTGCCTAAGCCCATGATGCCTAGGCTTAGGGCAGCACAATTTAAAGGGGCAGCAGGCTGCCTGAAAAAGCAGACATTAAAATATGTTTGCATATGTACATATGAAGGGATATTTCTATTTGTTAATGTACTTGAGACTTTCTGACACACCATCTATATACAAAAACAGGAACAAAGATATAGAAAGGGAAAGGAGGAGCTGCAAGTGGGGCATGGGGATGCACACATCTTAAAGCCTAGGGCAGCACCAAAATACGCCCATGTGGTAGATGCTATCTCTCTGAGTGAAGGTGTTTGCCTAAATATGACTCACCATCAGGTACATTATTTGTACATGTAACTAATATGTATCACCCTGTCCTAGGGAGAATTTAGCCAGAGAATATTCTCTGATTGTCTGAAAAATTGGAAGATGAGGGCCTCGCACTTTATAATGAGTGCAGCCAGCATCTCTTTATTATAAGACTAGCGAATTGCCCGTCAAAAAATGACGGCAATGAAATTGTAAGTTAGCTAATGCTGTTTGGTGTGTAGTACTGAAATATAAAATACATTAATAAATGAATATACTTTACCTATTTTGAAGCATTGTGTTGAAGAGTTGCAATCTGTTTTGATGTTGCTGCAGGATTAGTGGTGTGGAGCTGTTGTGTAAGCGTGCTGAATGTGTGAAGTGTAATACTGTGCGTGCGCGAGACCAAACCGTTAGCGTAGTTGTGTACTTCCGCATTGGCGTAAAATGGCGGGTAATGTGTGGTATACGTGTTAACAGTTCGTTTGTGGTGTTTTGCGAGTTTCTTGTGGTGTTCTGCGTGTTTAGAGAGCTGTAGCCTCGTTTTCGTTTTGTTCGGCGGCCATTTTTTCTCTCGCTTAGCAAATTTTTTAGTGTTCAAACTCTCTTATTTTTAGTTAAATTAAGGTGTAAGTTTTCTTTTGAGGTCCTGGATGCTTCCTCTTGCTGTAGGTAAGCTTTTTATGTATGTGCTGTGTGTATTTATTGTGTTTTGAATTTTGTAATGTTCGCGAGTTGCGTCCGATTGTTGCGAGGTCATAATGTGTGGTAACGTGTCTCGTATGTTGTTTGCGTTGCGAGGTAAAGTTTGCGAGGGTCGTAGTTGGTGTGTCGTGTTGTTTGCGTGGTCGCGGTTGTTGTGTGGTTGTTTGCGTTTGAACGTAAATTTTGCAAGGGTCGCAGGTGCTGGCAAGGAGCGTCTTTGGCCCTCGCCCGCAGGCCTCGCTATGCGAGGGCGGCGGGCTCGCGCAAGCGTTAGCAAGACACTCGTACGCTCACAACTATATACAGTATGTGATTATTATTATTATTATCTTTTATTTGTTATGTGCCAACATAATCCATTGCTCTATACAGAGGTTAATTACAAAGAAAACTACAATATTAAACACATGGCCTTGTCTTTGATCTTAAGATCTTACGTACATGGTGTTTTTTCCCAAAGTACTTTACAAGACTAAAAAACGTGCACATTTTCAATCTAAAGGGAGAGGTGGAAAGCTGGGCAAGAGTACCAGATAGAGATTTGGAGAGTCTAGGAAGGGAGTGAAAGTGGAAAGTCTCAGCGAATGAAAGAGAAGAGAAAACAGTAGAGTTGTATGTTGACATATTATGATGGCATATTCTGCTGATTGGACAAGTGCAAGAGATTTCCATGCCTCTATAAATTTCCATGCCTCTATAAATAAAGTCTAAACAGGGACATGCTGGTGAGAAGCATGGAGGGAATCACTTTTTCGTAGAAAAAGAGAGTCCTGGCTAGGGATAAAAAAGGCTCCCGAAAGGAGAGTGAGAAAGGGTGTGGGAGCCAGAGAGAAATGGTGAGAGGGACAGAGCAGAAAAAGAAGGGAATGAGAGAGAGAGAGAGAGAGAGAGAGATATATTGAGAGCGAGAGAGAGAAAGAGAGCAGTAAATAAATGAACATGAAATATGAAGGAGGTCATAGCAAATTATGCAAGTAATAAAATGTGGGGTAGTGTAAATTGTGTAAAGCTATCTGTTAGAGGTGTGTGTCAAAAATATGAAAAAAGTGCAGAGGTAAAGGGCACCTACAAATCATAGAAGGTCCAACAGTCATCTTAATTAGTCATTTGAAATGGTTATAAAATTATTATTATTATTACAACTCTTTATTTATAAAGTGCTATTTACAAAATTGAGTGGAAAAATAATTCTGTGGCTTGGCGCAATAGGAATGAGGTTCCTACTCTGAAGAGCTTACAATATAGAAGGTAAGGTTTAGATGTAATAAGGGAGGATAACAGATTCAGTGAATAAAGCAGTAGGCTGATGTTAGTGGAGGTGTCTGTGTGTTACATTATAGATTGTGTGTGTGTGAACATTTTTTTGCTGAAAAAGTATGAAGGTGTGCATATTAAGGCTGACCGTGATATGCTTCATTAAACAAATTTGTTATTATTGAGTTTTTGAAGGTTTTGAGGCAGGAAGATAATCTGGCACAGCAAGGCAAGGAGTACCACAGAATTGGGGCAGTTCAAGAAAAGTCCTGAAGGAGAAGAAGACTCTGGTAAGCAGTGGAGTGATTGACAGAGAGGTGCTGCAGACTCTGAACATTGAGTATGGTAGATGAGTCTAGAAGAGGTGTTCATTATGGATTGAATGGAGATAGGCAAGTGAAGGGGAGGAGTGGAAGCTGTAGTAGACGGTGGGAAGATAATAGCTTAGCCTTTGACATGTAGAGTTTGAGTTGACAAGCATTTGAAGATTTGAGTGTCATCTGCATATGGATGATAATGATATCCAAAATATTTTATTAGGGTACCAAGGAATGATGTATAGATGGAGAAAAGGAGGGGGTAGGAATTAACCTTGCTAATAGTCATAGGGAGAGCTGAAAAAAAGGGTGCTAAGAGAAGAAGACACTAAATTTACATTTTCTAAATATGATTTGAACCATAGGAGAGCTGTGTCATGGATGCATGGGTGTTGGAACTGGGGGGAGGGGGATGAGGAGGACAAATCCCCCCAGATTTCCCATCGTGTGTATGTATGCAAATGCAAGAAGTCCTGTGTATCAAGTGAGCGGTATCCCACCATAATTATTTTGGTTCCTACACCCCTGCAGGAAGGGAGTTGAGAATTTTGATAAGGAAATGGTTGTCAAGTGCATCA
This sequence comes from Discoglossus pictus, assembly GCA_027410445.1. NCBI lineage: Eukaryota > Metazoa > Chordata > Amphibia > Anura > Alytidae > Discoglossus > Discoglossus pictus. Next base: position 79,360,568 of record CM050168.1, read on the forward strand.
AAGGTAGCGTAAATATCTAGGAGATTTAGAATAGAGAAGTGACCCATTGACTTGGCGATGATTAAGTCATTAATGATAATTGTGAGAGCTGTCTTTGTAGAGTGTTGGTGCTGGATGCCAAATTTGAAAGCGTCAAAAAGGGAGTTGGTGGTAAGGAATTTAGGTTATGTGTAGGAAGAAGTGGGCTCATTAATGCAGTAATTAGTGCAGCTAGTAACTCTTACCAACAAAAAAACTGTTCTTCTTCCTTTAAGTAGTGCATACCCCTCTGCAGGAGAGTAGAGGGAAAGAGAAAGCTTTATAGAGAGAGAAAGAGAGAGAGAGAGAGAGAGAGAGAGAGAGAGAGAGAGAAAACATGCTAGTACAGTATTGCAGATTAGAGGATACTCAGATCAAAACCACAGCTTATCTCAGTTTCCTTTCACTGTATTGCACTGATAACCTCATCATTGTTGAAGCAACACTCCTATTGATTCTCCCATTGTTCCAAATCACTCTATTATTTCTTCATAAACTACCAATCCATATATATATATATATATATATATATATATATACTGTATATCACATATAATAGTTGTCAAACTACGAAACTACTAAGGAAGTGAACAAAATGGCCGCCGAAAAAAATGAAAACGAGGCTACACAACCCCTAAAGCCGCAAAACAGCGCTAAGCACATACAACTTTTACAAAAACCTGTACGAGGTACAAAATACACTATTAGCAAGGACGCAAAGTCATCCACACCCGCATACCACATACACATTTGCCGCCATTTTACAACACTAACTTACAGAACGCGGAACTACACAGCTACACAAACAGTTTCCCTTCGCGCACGCATCCTATTTACACTACACACTGCACACATTGCTGACACTTACACCTCAGTTCAACAACATACATTTACATGTATTTACATTTACATACATTTACATTGTATGCTGCAGGAATATCAAAACAGATTGTTAGCTCTTCAGCACATTGCTTGCTGCATATATTAATTACAAATAGGTAAAGTATATTAATTTATGATTTAATTAATTAATTAATTATCATGAAAAAATACATATACAGAACAAAAAGAAATACACCAAAGTATCGCAATAAACCACAAAGGCATTCACCGCGCGCCTCACAAGGAGCGCCAACGGTGCTCATAATGAGCGCAAAAGCACCTCTGATAACAAAAAATACACCAACCGAGAGGCTCGCAATGAGTGCTGAAGGATCTCAGATGACCAAAACACTTACTATCTGTGGCAAACAGCATTACCTGCATTACAATTTTATTGCCCCGTCATTTTTGACGGGCAAGTCGCTAGTACTCATATAATCTACAGAATATGGTTTTATAACTATGCCATTTTTTTCAGGATTAGATAGACCCAGAACTCAAAAACAATCTCTCGTTAATTTAATCATTTTTTATACACTAAAATATTTTCTTTTTAATAAAGCACAATTTACCTTGCTTGAAACTTACAAGAAGTATACCAGTCATACTGTAGTATCCTGTCTCATTATCTGAAACTGTTCCATTACAAATAACTGGCTGAGAAGGACATGCCCCCTTCAGTAATCCCTCACTCAAAGTAATTTATTCAGCAATGTGATCTTTAAAAAAAAAAAAAAAAAGCACTGAGAAACATTTTCAAATACCCACAACAAAACAAAATAAACAGCTTTCTATGTCTACGTATCATCTCTAAGGACCTCTATCCCCAAACAGTGTAGCTATATTTACTTTCCACCCAGACTTCAGTATCTCACCTTGAGCATAAAGGGATAAATATGTCATCTGTAAGAATTGTATATTTTATATGAAAAGTGTAATTTGAATACAATTTATATTTTCACCTATTGCCTCACTCTTACAAATCCTTCACATAAATACGATTTAATATATGTCTTATATACCCGACAAATGTTAAATTACTTTGGTGATTTTGAAATAATGTTGGGATCAAACCTTATAGCAGTTATGTTGTAGGAAGAGGATGCTGCAAATTCTGTTTCTTGAAACCTCTTGACAGATGAAATACATTAGGAAGAAATATTGTACTTCAATTTTTCATGATGGAAATTGCCAGGCATTTCTTTATTGAAAAATATCCAGCTTTATCGTGATTTACTGCTCACAAAGACATATGTTCAGAACACAATAAAATTTGAGCATAAAAGAAATTTAGATATTGAAATTCAAATTAAAACAACGGGAGATAGCAATTTATGATGTTCCATATTTCCAATTATTTATACATTCTTATGAAGTCTGATACATAAAATTACTACGGGAATTGATAAGTAATGTAGCAAATATATTTCATTTAAGACTATTGTTATGTTCTTAGGACCCATGGGTTATTTAAGGACAATGCGTTGCTTCAAAAAAATCGGAAAAGAGCTAAAAGTTCCAACAGCCGAATTTGTCCTGCAGAAAACAGATTTATTATGTGTTGTGACTCTATTTAATGGCGAAAAAGAAGGACGTCCATAAATTGTATGAACAGAACAGTGTAGAGCGGCATATGAGCTTTTCAGCCCTGCACAATAAAATGTAATTTAGGTACAGATGAAGAAATAGTCAGTATGATACACATTTCCCTAGTGAAATGCAGAGTATTTGGCAAATCACATACTTGAATTGGTTTACTATTATTTTAAGGAATATATTCCTATTAATGGCTACTGAAAAACCTCACATAATTGTAGAAAAATATTTTTAGAAAATTAAAATTAAAATAAATATTCCCTTTAATTGTTATATTTTATATTCAAGTGGGGACATATATATATTTTTTTCTTTACACAATTTTTTCTTTCATTTAATCCTACTATAAGTTTCCCATGCCCCTGAACAGGACCGAATGGAGATTTGTTTGCATTAAGGGCCTCTTCCAGGCAACAAATCATATTAGAAAAAAATTATAAAACAAGAAAAATAGAACAATGTTAGATGAAAAAGTAAACTTAGTCTACTAGTATCCTTCAGAGGCTAAAAATCTCTCTAAAGCATAAACTAAGAAAGAAAAATGAGAACACCAGTGCTAAAATAATAGCAGCCTCATTAAATTTTGATTCGGTAAATGTAAAAGGGCTTTATTTAAGCACACAGCATATTTTTTTACAGAAGTTATTAGTTGGTGAACTTCTATCGAAAAGCAAGGTCTTCACTAACTAAAAACTTCTGTAAATAAAATTTGCTGTGTGCTTAAATAAAGCCCTTTTACATTTACCGAATCAAAATTTAATGAGGCTGCTAATGTCTACCAAATAAAAAAATTGACGTGACCAAAACCAGTGCATACTAACAGAGCACAAATAACATTATACGTAACCATACATGCAACATGCAATTGTGATTCAAACAGTTATTCCATTCGCAAATAAAGTATATTATAAATGTGAATAAAACATCAGCTTCAAAATATTCCACTCACATGAAAGAGAGCAGTTATCACTGCCAAAATCAGTAGCTTAAGAAGCCCCTTTCACAGGTATGTATGTTTCTTGTTTATAGGTGAAGGTACAAACAGGAATATAAATGGAAAATAATGCTCATGGGGCATTATAGATTTAATATTTTAGATTAAAAGCAGCCAAATGGACTTTTACATGTAAGGAAGGGGAGTTTGATATAATAAAGCATGGTAGTTGCTGTTAAGTCGTTCAGTCGTTTCTGACTCTCTGTGTCCCTATGCACCACAGCACGCCAGGTACATCTATTGTTATACCCTGGTATTGCCTATACATATAGGTGTTCTTGGCAAAAATACTGGAGTGGGTTGCCAGTTCCTTCTCCAATGGACCACGATTTGCCTGACCACTCTGCTATGACCTGCCCATCTTGTGTGACCCTACATGGTATAATTCATAGGTTCATTTAAGTACACAAGCGATTTCACCACAACAAGGTAGCGATCCAGAAGGGAAACACATGATAGTAGCTCAGAACAAAATAAATCTTAATGGCCACATAGGTAAAATTTCCTTTTCGAATCTCCTCTGTTATAATACGGTGGGAGTGCCCGCTAACACTTTTACTCCAGGGCCCTCACTGTATTATAACAGAGGAGATTTGACAGGAACTTTTTACCTAGTTAGTCATTAAGGATTTTTTGTTTTAGCTACATCTTGAGATATATTTATGGACAGAAACATTTTCCACTTTTTATGTGGTTTCAGTTTTTGCAACTTTTAATTAATTATACTGTTAGTAGGAACTTGCCCGTCAAAAATGACGGGAATAAAATTGTAAGGCTGACAATGCTGTTTGCCACACAATGTGAGGCTTTTGCTCCTCTGAGCACCTTTGGCGTTAATTGCGAGCCCCGCGCTGACCGCCTTCGGCGCCCATCGCGTTCCTTGCAATGAGCACCTTCGGCACTCATTGCGAGACTCTCCCGCGTGTACTTCAACTTTCCTGCCTTGTACTGATCAAATTTGGCGCTCATCGCAAGCCCCACACTGAGCACCTTTGGTGCTCATTGCAAGCCTCTCTTGCTCGCGGTGCTCATTGCGAGCCTTTCCTCCCGCCTACCGTATGGGCCGTTTCGTTAACCTGCAAGTTTTGTCCTTGGGAATACCATGTGTCTCTTTCCAGCATCTCCCCCCCTGTCCCTTTTCTGAGTCTTTCTCCTCTGTGTGTCTGCTGAATGTTTGCGTGACTGCCGTTGGTTTTATTTTCAAAGTCCCGCGTGTCTGGCGTTGTCGGTGTAAGTGTTACCGTCTTTGCCGTTGTGTTTTGTGAAAGTGCCGCGTACCTGACTTTGCTCAGCCTCATTTTCATCCATTTTCAGAATGTTTATGTGTTTCGGCCACCATTTTTTTCCTCGCTTAGCCGATTTTGGATTGACTAAAAATGCTAAATATTGCTTAAATTCGCTTGCAACCTCACTCCCAGGCTTCATGCCTCTTCCCCTGTGCTGTGTGTGAGTGTGGGTTTATTAGAGTTATGCCCTTGGCTCGCAGTTGCGACCCTCGCAAGTCCCGCGTGCTTCAACTGCTTGTCTCTCTTTGTGAGGCAGGCAGTGCAACGAGCGCTCATTGCAGCCTAAGTCCCGCGTGCTTCAACTGCTCGCCTCGAATGCCATGTCCTGCGTGGCAATGCTTGGGAATGCCATGTCCCGTGTAGTCGGCAGCACGCCTTGCTTTGTGAGTCTCGCAGTTGCGGCCCGTCTCGCGCGGTCGATGGCTCACCTTGTTTCGCAAGGCTCGCAAGTTTGGCGGTCATCGCGAAGACAGATATATATAAGTACAGTGTAAAATGTGAAAAAAATGTGAGTACAGTGAATTAATAAAGTAATAAGAATTAATAAATTAATATACATTACCTATTTATATTTAATATGCAGCAATCAATATCCTGAAGAGCTAACAATCTATTTGGATTTTCCTTCATCTGAAAATGTACAGTTGGAGTGTTGATCATGAGAGGAGAAAGTGTCAGCAATGTGCCAAGTGTGCAGTGTAAATAGGCTGCGTACGTGAGGCCAAACCGTTTGTTTAGGCTGGTAAAGCAGCATTTTGGAATCCTAATGTTATGAGCTGTAAGTAAGTGTTGTAAAATAGCGTGTTACTTGTCTCAAGAGCATTTTCAATTTGTTGTAATGGCATATTTTCTATGTGCTACGTTCCTGGCTAACTCGTACGTGCCTGGCGCTGATTTTCACAGTTCTGTGTCCTTTAGCCTCATTTTCCTTTTCTTGTCCGACATTTTTCTTCTTGCTTAGCCGATTTTCAAGTGGCGAAACTTCTTAAATGCGACTTAAATTTGCGTGCAAGCTCACTCCAAGATGTCCTGGCTGTCCCCTCGTGCTGTGTGTGATGTTTGTTTTATGGGGTATTTTTTTGTTGTTTTGGTGCTTGTGGATGTGCGCGGTTCGGCCGTTAACTTCGTATTTTTGCAACCTCGTATTTTTTTTCTAAGTTCCGCGGGTCGTTATTGTTGTTTGTAAAAATCGTACGTCCTTGTCGGTGTTTTCTGCACTTCGGGGTCATGTAGCCTTGTTTTCATTTTTTACGGCCGCCATTTTTTTTTTTGCTTAGCCGATTTTCAAGTGTTGAAACTCCTTAAATTTGATTATTTAATTTACGTGCAACCTCACCCCCAGACATCCTGGCTGTTCCCCATGATGTGTGTGATGTTTTTGCTATGTTTTGTTTTTATTTTTAAGCGTTTTTGTTGTTTTTTTATATACTCCTTTCGGCCATTAACTTCGTATATTTGTGACCTCATATTTTTGATTTTTCTAAGTCCCGCGGGTCGTAATTTTTTTTGTCTAAGTCCGTATTTCCTCACTGCGTGTTATTGTCCTGTGGCGTGATTGTTTTTTTTTCAAACTCCCGCCTTTCTGGGTTGTTTTTAACCGCGATTGAGGCGCAGTAGAGCCTCCACCTCCGCAAATGCAGACACTTGCTTCGCGAGGTCCGCATATCCGGCCTTTGGCTTATTGCAGTTTATGTCCCCCTCCACAAATGCTGCCCCTCGGTTCTCGAGGGTACGCATTTGCGGCCTGCAATGAGCCTTCGGTTCATTGCAGCGGACGTTGGAGGTCCGCATTTGCGACCAGAACTGTGTTTATCTCTAATGTGGCTTTGTAACCTGCACTTTGCTAAGACTCCAATAATCTTAAACTTGTGTGACTTTGCACAAACAATTTGAATGGACCTGGATTTATATAGGGAAATAGTTTCAAATGGTGACTCTCTTCTTCATTCAAATTAAAACTTGGGCATGTCTTGTCCAAGTTTATATTGGAGAACATATTTTATGTCTCTCTATATCTTGTTACCAACTTCATTATTTTTGTTATAAGCCTCAAATCTCCCCAATTATATATTTTTTCTGTTATTTCTGAAAACACATTTCAGCATATAGTTAAATAAAGCACAGCCTCTAAATCGCAATGCAGGACATTAAGTGGCCTCACACTCATCATTGTAATACAAAATGTGTAGCAGGGGTCCTCATTTACTTACAATGAATCCTTGCTACTACCCCAAATGATTGTCACGTGCACCCCAGCTGTTGATCATCTTGGTGTGGGATAGCTTGCTACTGCATTTGCTCTGCACACCCCTTACTACCTGTTTTGGTAAGTGGTGGTTCATGAACAGTTCACTTGCATGGTAAAGTGATACCTTGTAAATGATAGCTCATTTAAAAAGTCTGTGGAAGCTGCTCTGGAGCCTCTTAATCCATGTATTTGTGGTAAACCCTCACTCATTACAGGTGGTCCCCGGGTTAAGGACGATATCTGTTCTTGAGAACGTTCTTAAGTCGGATCGCCGATGAAAAATAATAATAATAAAAATAATAATACTATAATGGCTCATATGTGGTAGTAATAATAATAAGGTGAAATAATAATAATCCCCCTGTACTGTAATAAGTTACAGAAATGATTGTGCTCTTTCTTTTAATTCAAACAGAACATAAAACAAACTCATACAAAAAGCTTTGGGAGCATGTTCTTAAGTAAGGATTGTTTGTGACCTGGGGACTGCCTGAATATACTCCATAAGGTTACTGCTTTCAGTTGTGGAGAAAAAATAAAATAACACATTTAGACAGAAAGATATACAAGTACTTGACACTATCAACTTCATACCAAATAATAATTTGGACATATATCACATATAATAGTTTTTGTAGTCACACTTGCGCGCAACCTTGCTACAATGAGCGGCAAAGGCGCTCATTGCAGCCAGCGACGCTGTCACACATGCGAGCCTCGTGAAGCGAGGCAAAGCAGCCGTGCAGCACTTATGCCCAGGGCTCACAGCACCCTTTACCTTGTTCGTGCCAGTGGTATGTCTCCTCCCTCCTTTCCCCTCATCCTCCTCCTCCCTTCTTCCCCTCCTTCTCCTCCCTTTCCCTCCTCCTCCTCCTAGCTCCTTCCCCATTCTCCCCCTCCTCCCTTTCCCCTCTCACCTTACTATCAGGCGAGCAGCTCCTGCAGTGCCGGCTTCTGGCTGTGTCCCAACCGGCATATGCTAATGAAGTGACGTGCAAGGAGAGAGGAATAGAAAGAGGGAAAGGGAAGAGGAGGGGAAGGAGGGAGGGGGCTGATGAGGGGGAAGGAGGGAGGATGAGGGAAAGGAGGAGGATAAGGGAGGAAAGAGGGTGAAGAAGAGGGGGTTAGGAGACACAGGAGAGGGAGAGGGGGGAGAGACACATGAGAAGGAGAGGGGGAAGAGACACAGGAGAGGGAGGGAGGATGAGACACAGGGGAGGGAGAGGGGGAAGAGACACAGGGGAGGAAGAGGGGGTTAAGAGACACAGGAGAGGGAGAGGGGGAAGAGACACAGGAGAGGGAGGGAGGATGAGACACAGGGGAGGGAGAGGGGGAAGAGACACAGGGGAGAGAGAGAGGGGGAAAGAGACACAGGGGAGAGAGAGAGAGGGGGAAAGACAGATATGTGAGGGAGAGAGATGAAAAGAGACAAAGGGAAGGGAGGGGAGAAGGAGACAGGGGAAGATTCACAGGGGAGGGAGGGGGAAAGAGACGCAGGGGAGAGGGCGTAAAAAGAGCCAGGGGAGGTGGAAGAGACACATGGGAGGGGAAAAGAGACACAGGGGAGGGAGAGGGGTGAAAGAGACACAGGGGAGGGGGGAAGAGACACAGGGTAGGGAGAGGCTAGAAATACACAGGGGAGGAACAGTGGGGGCAAGAGACACAGGAGAAGGGGAACAGAGACAGGGGAGGGAGAGGGGGGAAGAGACACAGGGGGTTGAGGGGGGAAGAGACACTGGGGAGGCGGGAAAGAGACGCAGGGGAGGGGGGAAGAGACACAAGGGAGAGGGGAGGAGGGGAAAAAGACACAGGGGAGGGAGAGGGGGGAAAGAGACACAGGGGAGGGGGAAGAGACACAGGGTGGGAAAGGGGAGTAAAAACATTAGGGGAGGGGGAAAGGAGACACAAGGGAGGGAGAGGGGAAATGAGACACAAGGGAGGAAGTAGACAAGGGGAGAGACTCGCAATGAGCGCTGAAGGGGAGAGGGGTGAAAGATAGCCAGGGGAGGTGGGAAGTGACACAGCAGAGGGAGGGGGGAGGAGACTCAGGGGAGTGGGAAAGAGACACAGGGGAGGGAGAGGGGGTAAAGAGACACAGGGGAGAGGGGAGAGACACAGGGGAGGGAGAGGTGAGAAAGACACAGGGGAGGTAGAGGGGGGCAAGAGACACAAGAGAGGGGGGAACAGACACAGGGGAGGGAGAGGGGGGAAGAGACACAGGGGAGGGAGAGTGGAGGGAAGAAACACAGGGAGGCGGAGAAGAGAAATGGGGGAGAGGTGGGGAAAGAGACACAGGGGAGAAGGGGAAAGAGACACAGGGGAGGGAGAGTAGGGCGGGAAGACACACAGGGGAGGGGGAGGGGGGAAAGAGACACAGGTGTGGGGGGGAAGAGACAGAGGGGGGAAGAGACACAGGGGAGGGGGGAGAGGCACAGGGGAGAGGGGGGAAAGAGACACAGGGGAGGGAGAAGGGGGGAAAGAAACACAGGAGATGGGGGAAGATACACAGGGGAGGAAGAGGGGGGTAAAAACACAGGGGAGGGGGAAAGGAGACACAAGGGAGGGAGAGGAGGGGGGAAATGAGACACAAGGGAGGAAGTAGACAAGGGGAGCGACTTGCGATGAGCACCGAAGGTGCTCACATTGGGTGGCAAACAGCATTGCCAGCCTTAACATTTTTTATCATTTTTGACCGGCAAGTAGCTAGTCTTTACTATAATTGAGAAAACGCTGCAAACATAAAATAATTCAGATCTCATAAGCCACTTGTAATGAAGTATACCACCAAAGTAACCAATCACGAAAAAAAGAGCCAGAAGCAGCAAAAAAGAAAATATGAGACATCTGTAAGTTAAAAACACACACAAATATAAAAGAACTGCTAATATGTCCATACATTGATATTCATTAAGGATACATCATTGTGATCATTAGAATCCTGAACAGGTATGTCTATAGAAATTGTCTAATGGTCCGTTTTGGTGATAACTATGGCTTTGTTAGAGGCTATAATGGGATATATTATGTTATTATTCGATATATGTGTGTTTTTTTTAACCTTACCTGTGTCTCATTTTTTTCTTTTTTGCTGCTTCTGGCTCTTTTTCATGATTGGAGTCTGGATATACTCTAATATTGCAATTGAGCTTTGTTTGTATTGGTGCTCCTTTAATTACCACTAACTATGTGGTTTTATGACCTTTAGTGATTTTTGGTTAACCAGTTACATTTATTTCTACGACACCTACAAGTCTCAGAGATGCTTATGGCCTATTCCTCTCCTTGTGTATTGAGCACCTGAAAGTATTAATTTACCATATACACTATATTTATGTATCTGTCACAAAACAGACAAATAGGGTTTAAGTCAGTTGGTGGGGGATTATCTTAAAGACAGGAGGTATCCCTTTAAGGGATCCAAGGGTTTTCCCTTTTATTCTTATTTTCAAACCTACTGTTAGCTCTATTAAAACCAACCTTTTTTGCTACTTTGGTGGTATATTTAATTACAAGTGTCTTATGAGACCTACAGCCCTATTAAATTCCCTCAACGTGTAAAATCGTAACACGTAACGTAGCCCATAAGACTATTACATTGGCCCTGTAAAGCAACCCACTAATGATCTGCGGGTTACAGGCGGAAAAACCCTACGGGATGTCGAAATTTGAACTCCGTGGCCACAAATCCTTTAATCTGTCATGCCCGTAATTTTTACGTTTAAAAATCGCTATTAAATTGCTTCAAATCCACTGACGTTCAAACCCGTAACCGGCAAATGGAGCCAAAAAGTCTGCGGGTTCTAGAAAGAACCTGTAAGTGGGTTAAAGTCCTATCCATAGCACTGTAAATGCAAATATACGCACACTACTGTATTTTCAATTAAAGGAAAAGTGATGTTAGGTATTCAAATTATAGCACAACATTCTCAAGCTCGCAAATCTGCAATATAAACTACTTTTATTTCTGTTTAATTCCTGTGTTATATCGATCCCGGCAATCAATGTGTTAATACATATAATGGAACTCACATGGACTAGAATATAATTTTTACTGATTTATTAATATTGCATTATTTCTGTTTCTGGAATGCGGGTCCAATCAAAACTCGTAATTGAAACCTGTAAGGCTTTGAAATCTAACCTTCATTGAAGAGTGACGTAATGAAGATGGTCTAATTTGCCATTGGCTCCATCTAAACCCGTAACTACGGGGTTTGACTAATTGATCATGTTCGTGGGCTCACACCCAAACGGTGCAAGAATGGTTTACGGGTTTGCATCTATGGCCCGTAACTTGCGGCATGGTTCAATTTAATAGCTCTGTAACGTAGCCGAATTTCAAGCCCACAGCCTTTGCGGGTGTGTAAATACCACTACAGGCTTCAAATTTAATGGGGTTGCTGGTATATTTTAATTATTTTAACATTGTGGTAAGGTTCACAATTACAATAAAGACATATATCCATATATTTTAGTTGATTTCAGTTCTGGAGATCACATCAGAACCGCAGTGCATCATCAGATATAGATATCTATTTACATTTTTAAATCTATCAATTCCCACGGTCTTATTGAATCTTGAATGCTTCAGTAAAAAATGGGTGCCTGAAAGTGGAGCTTTCTTAGTATTGCTCTGGACATTGTTGCATTTCAGTGGTGTTGAGAACTGACTATTATATTTATTTGTGGGAAGACTCAGTACTGCCAAATTCAGATTCACACCATAGGCACAGCTCTACATTCAGAATATAAACCTCTTAGTACCCTTCACATCTTAAATCTGAGCTGCGCACAGGTCATGACTATGCGACCTGTGCTAAAGATCTCACATTTGCTCACACTTGGCTTTTCTCTTGTTTCATGTGTGCAAAGACAGATAATTTAAATACACAGCAAACAACTCTTTTAAAGATCCATCCTTGCTCCCTATTGCTCTCAGTGCATAACTGGATAAAGAAAAAAGAGGTCATTAGAATTCAGTAAACCAGTCAAAAATAAAATGGAGTTTACAAACTTAACACATAAAAGCGATGTAAGATATTTCTGAAAAATATGTATCAGTTAAAGGACCACTGCTGTTATGTTTATAGTTTGTTATTTTGAAGATTTTGACTTACTAATGGACAACATGTGTGTACATGGTTTAAAATAAATTATTGCAGCCTTTCTACTTTAATTATTATATTCCAACTAGCGACTTGCCCGTCAAAAATGACGGGGCAATACAAAAGTGTTGAAATGCTGTTTGTCACACAATGTGAATGTACTGGGTGCCTCAACTATATAGACCCCTATAGCACACTAATGAACCCATGTAATAACACTATAAGTGCCACGAGAGTCATGCAGGACCCTCATGACACAAAGTGTAAGCAGAACACTATTTTAACCCTCTATACAGACCCTCATAAGCCTCTATGTAACCCCATTAGTCCCATAAGGGTATATAAAGACCACAATGGGACAGTTAGAAGCCTAACATTAACCCCATAAGTGCCATGAGGGTCCTTCAGGACCCTCATGACACTAAGTACAAATACTACACTGTACTATACCACCAAATAAACCATTAAATCTAAACTAACCCCCCTATACTAACCTATTAACACCTACACTACCTACCTACACTACCTACCTACCTGCTAATAAGCCCCCCTACCCCACTAATTACAGAAAATAGTAAAACCTTACTCACAAAAAATAATAAAACTTAAGTCACAGAAAATAAAAAAGCCTAAGTTACAAAAAATAAAAAGCTACATTACAGAGAATAACAAAATCAACATTACAAAAAATTAAAAAAGCTACATTACAAAAAATAAAAAGGTACATTACAACCCCCCACTACAGAAAATAAAAAAATATTACACACCTGAAAAGGAAATACATACAAAATATATGCATTATACACATAAAATACATACATACCCCCTATCTAAAATACAATACCCCCTATCTGAAATACATATATACCCCCCTATCTGAAATACATACATACCCCTCTATCTAAAATACATACATACCCCCTATCTAAAATACATACATACCCCCCTATCTGAAATACATGCATGCCCCCTATCTAACATACACATACACAAACCCTAAATCTCACCTAAAATAGAATAATTAAGATCACTTACCTTTGCAGATGTCCCTTCAGATCGCCACCCTAAGAAAAAAAAAAAAGAAAAAAAAATTAGTACAACACAGTACATAGTAAAAATAAACATTCTAAGTATTCTAATTATTCCACTCACCTTTTCAGCATATCCCCGTCCTTCATATTTTCTTCTCTGGTGCAGCAACCTGTTATATACCCTTAAGGGACTGATGGGGTTAAATAGATGCTTATGAGGGTCTGTATAGACCCCCATAAGAGACTGGGTTAAATAGGTGTAGATGGGTTTAAATAGGGCCAGTTCAGGTTAAATAGGCCCTGTTAGGATTAGATAGGTACTGCTAGGGTTACATGTGTAGTGTTAGCATTAAATAGCGCCAGGGTTGAGTTAATGGGGAATAGTAAGGGTTATTAGTGTAGTGCTTACACTTTGTGTTGTGAGGGTCTTGGATGACCCTCATGGCAATTATAGTGTTATTAAATAGGTTAATCAGTGTCCTATGGGGTCTATATAGACCCCTATTGGACTCATGGGGTAAATTTGTAGCTTATGGGGGTCTGTATTGACCACCATGATTGACAGGGTTAATTAAGGGATTATGGGGGGTCTGTATTAACCCGCATGAGTGACAAGGTTAATTAAGGGTTTAGGCGGGTTTGTATTGACCCCCATGAGTGACAGGGTTAATTAAGGGCTTATGGGGGGGGGTGTATTGACCCCCATGAGTGACAGGGTTAATAAAGGGCCTTTTGGGGGGGTGTATTGACCCCCATGAGTGACAGGGTTAATTAAGGGCTTATGGGGGTCTGTATTGACCCCCATGAGTTACAGGGTTAATTAAGTGATTATGGGGGTCTGTATTGAACCCCATGAGGGACAGGTTTAATTAAGGGCTTATGGGGTCTGTATTGACCCCCATGAGTGTCAGGGTTAATTAAGGGATTATTGGGGTCTGTATTGATTACCATGAGTGACAGGGTTAATGAAGGGATTATGGGGGTCTGTATTGACCCCCATGAGTTCCACGGTTAATTAAGGGATTATAGGATCTGTTTTGTCCCCATGAGTGACAGAATTATTTAGGGGCTCATGAGTCACAGGGTTAATTAAGGGATTATGGAGGTCTGTATTGACACCCATGAGTAACAGGGGTAATTAAGGGTTTATGATGGTCTGTATTGACCCCAGTAAGTGACAGGGTTAATTAAGTGATTATGGGGGTCTGTATTGACCCCCATGAGGGACAGGGTTAATAAAGGGCTTATGGGGTCTGTATTGACCCCCATGAGTGTCAGGGTTAATTAAGGGATTATGGGGTCTGTATTGACTACCCTGAGTTCCAGGGTTAATTAAGGGATTATAGGATCTGTTTTGTCCCCATGAGTGACAGAATTATTTAGGGGCTCATGAGTGAAAGGGTTAATTAAGGGATTATGGGGTTCTGTATTGACCCCCATGACTGACAGGGTTAATTAAGGGATTATGGGGGTCTTTATTGACACCCATGAGTAACAGGGTTAATGAAGGGCTTATGGGGGTCTGTATTGACCCTTGTGAGTGACAGGATTAATTAAGGGATTATGGGGGTCTGTATTCACACCCATGAGTAACAGGGTTAATGAAGGGCTTATGGGGGTTTGTATTGACCCCTATGAGTGACAGGGTTAATTAATGGATTATGGAGGTCTGTATTGACCCCAGTAAGTGACAGGGTTAATTAAGTGATTATGGGGGTCTGTATTGACCCCCATGAGGGACAGGGTTAATTAAGGGCTTATGAGGTCTGTATTGATTACCATGAGTGACTGGGTTAATGTAAGGATTATGGGGGTCTGTATTGACTACCCTGAGTTCCAGGGTTAATTAAGGGATTATAGGATCTGTTTTGTCCCCATGAGTGACAGAATTATTTAGGGGATTATGGGGGTCTGTATTCACACCCATGAGGGACAGGGTTAATTAAGGGATTATGGGGGTCTGTATTGACACCCATGAGTAACAGGGTTAATGAAGGGCTTATGGGGGTCTGTATTGACCCCTATGAGTGACAGGGTTAATTAATGGATTATGGGGGTCTGTATTGACCCCAGTAAGTGACAGGGTTAATTAAGGGCTTATGGGGTCTGTATTGACCCCCATGAGTGTCAGAGTTAATTACGGGATTATGGGGGTTGTATTGATTACCATGAGTGACAGGGTTAATGAAGGGATTATGGGGGTCTGTATTGACCCCCATGAGTTCCAGGGTTAATAAGGGATTATAGGATCTGTTTTGTCCCCATGAGTGACAGAATTATTTTGGGGCTCTATAGAGAGCCCCATGAGTGATAGGTTTAATTTTTTTTATTGCGGTTCCTTTAAGAAACATTACGGTCCTTTAAGGACCAGCAAGTCAGGAAATTAAAATTTTGATTGCAGAGGGGTCACGATCGAGGACCCCCACTGCGAGGGTTAATGTGGGGTTAATTTGGGGGCCCTCCGAGGGTCCCAATGGGGACCCCCAGCATTGGGAGTTTAATTTTAGGTGCCGGTGGGGGTACTTTCAGTACCCACGCTGCCTGCCTTAAGTGTTTGTGTGCTGCAGGCCCTTTAAGGACCCGCGGCAGAGAATTTACATCTTTAAATGCAGTGGGGGACACGACCGTGACCCCCGCTCCAAGGGTTAATGTCGGGACAATGCCGGGGGATTACCCATGGGGCCCCAAAGCATGGGCTTAATGTCAGCACACATCGGGGGTCCGATCGGACCCCCGCAGCAAGGGGTTAATGTGGGGTTCCGAGCTTATCTCTATCTCTAATGTGTTTTTTTTTAAAGTTGTACGTGGCTGGCAGTGCTTTGCGCGGTCTGGGATCGTGGAGACTCGTTTACATTTTTTCGCCACCATTTTTTTTCTCGCTTAGCCGATTTTCGAGTGCCGAAACTGGGGAATTTTGGGTTAAATTTACATGTAACATCCCTTTGAGATGTCCTGGCTGTCCCCCCGTGCTGTGGGTGAGTGTTTTATTTTAATTATTGTGTTTATCAGTGTGTTTTTTTTTCGTGTTTTGGGGTTTGCCTGGGTCGGGCGGTTAGTGCGTTGTTTTGCAACCTCGGGTATTTTTTTTTCTAAGTCCCGCGACTCGCAGGCAATGAGGGAGAGGAGGAGGGGAAGT
Organism: Discoglossus pictus; assembly: GCA_027410445.1. Lineage (NCBI taxonomy): Eukaryota > Metazoa > Chordata > Amphibia > Anura > Alytidae > Discoglossus > Discoglossus pictus. Next base: position 79,376,864 of record CM050168.1, read on the forward strand.
GAGACATAGGGGAGGGAGAGGAGGAGGAGAAGAGAGACACAGGGTAAGGCGAGGAGGGGAAGAGAGACACAGGGTAAGGAGAGGAGGGGAAAAGAGACACAGGTTAAGGAGAGGTGGGGAAGAGAGACAGAGGGTAAGGAGAGGAGGGCAAGAGAGACACAGGGTAAGGAGAGGAGGGCAAGAGAGACACAGGGTAAGGAGAGGAGGAGGTTAAGAGAAACACAGGTTAAGGAGAGGAGGAGGGGAAGAGAGAAATAGGGTGTTTAATTGTCTCGCGCTCATCGCCTAAGTGCTGCGAGTTAACGGCTCGCTTCGTGAGGCTCGCAGGCATTGATCGCCTTTGCCGCTAATCGCCTAAGTCATACGCACCATGCAGAGCGTGATGATGTCTCGTAGTTTGACAATTATAATATGTGATTTACTTTAGTGATGATCATTTTGTCTGGAAAAGGAATAGAAACCTGGGAGGAGTGAAAGGAACAATGGATGCAGGTAAGATTCTTCAATTGCTTATCTTGCAAAAGGCCGTTTTCAAAGAGCCTCTTGACAATAGTAGCCAATGGGAGAACTAGGTCAATAGGATAAACCACCTCCTCAAGTTACAGACAGATTGGCCGTCTAAGATGGTTGTACCCATGTCACAACCAGAGTAATCTAAATATAATATCTAAATATAATCTAGAAATCCATATTCCTATCTTACATACCCGCTACAGTGGTCCTTTAACAACAGCAAGATGTAGGTCTGATTTCTATCCTTTTACTCAAATATATACCTAAAACCTATTTGCTTAGTAATGATTTGCAATGAAACAACAGTAATGAATGGTAATGAAAATGGATAATCTATATTTGACAAAAACTTGAATTCTTAGCTCATCCTCTTCCCCTGACTTGATACATTAGCAAAGTGTCAGAAACATCAGAAATTCAAACTGCTTTGTTTTCTTAACAAATATTTTTATGTTTTACTAGTTAAGCAAACAAAATATTTACAATTATAATTTAAAAAAAAAGTCCCCAAACTGGGTTTAGAAGAAGCAAATATTTCATCTTTTATTTTTTACTAAAAAACAACAACTTTTGTGTGGTTTACATTATGCTCTTTTTAAATTCAAGATTAAAAATGGTTTTGATGCAGGGCTGGAACACATTTAACAAGTCTTACAGACGTGCTTTGTAAAGTGTGTATCAATTATAGATCATGTCAACACCTAGCACTTAATTCTCACAAGAGCTTATGTGTGGATATATGTCTGTTTCTGAAGTTCATGATGCAAGGTGTAAATGATACTGAGACAAAGTAAGTGTCAAACTGCTATGACATCAAATAATTAAGTTGATGTCTGTTTGATGGATGGAGAGTTTAAATGATCAGGTAATGAGAGTCATTTATTGTAAATCATTTAGATGGGAGTGCTTAAATCATGGACATATTTTGGATAGTTACTTCTATTAAACTGAAGTGTAATTCAAAGCCCTGGTTTAACAAACATAGTAAAATATAATCTTTTAATAAAACTGTCTGGAATTTTAGCTGACCTAAGTTCTCCAGTGATATTTGTTTTATTTAAAAGCACATTTTTTTATACAGTATGTTCAGGCTTTAGTCTTTGAATCAATTTTTGAAGTGCTGATATTTGGTGATTTGAATTCATTTACTATATTTGTTTCTTAGAATTAAAGGTCCACTGTGGTTTGTGTTTTCTATAGTGTTTTCTATAGTCCTGTGTCTCGTAGTTTTTGCAGGCTAAGGGGATCCCTTGTTTCCTAAGTGTTTACAGGCTAACAGCATAAAAACTTCTGTCAAAAATATGCTACGTGCTTATATAGAGCCATTTTCAATTGAGCAAATCCCAATTTAATAAGGCTGTAAGTCCTGTGTGTTTCATTGCCTCCGCTTCGCGAGGCTTGCAAGCAATGAGCGCCTCTGGCACTCATCGCCAAAATGCTGTCGCCTGCAAGGTAACGGCTCGCCTCGATACGCAAGTTGTAGTCCCTTAACGGCTTACCTCGCTATGCAAGGATCGCAGGCGATGAGCGCCTTCAGGGCTCATTGCCTAAGTGCTCCTAGTTAACATCTTGCCTCGCTTCGCGAGGCTCTCAAGCGATGATCGCCTTCGGCGGTCATCGCGTAAGTCGTACGCACCACGCAAAGCGTGACAACGTCTCGTAGACAATCATAATATGTGATAACTCTTTACTGTCTGGCTCTGTTTGGCTTTCTTCCCAGCAGTTGGCTGTTGCTTTACTTGTCTCCTGGTAAACTAATGATCTTATGTAACAGTTACATTTCATTTGGATATATCTTGGTAAGCTAATGACATTTCCTGTTGTTCTGCAAAAAGCACTTGTAATTTTTGCTGCCACATTCCCACTTTGCAAATAGACATTGCTTCTTCATTTAAAATGTCCTCCCACCACAGGAAGTGGATAGCAGAAAACAAAATGATAGTTGCCTCTTCAACATAATTGCAGATTATAAATAATAAATTAGAGGCTGTTTTTTTTTTAGTATAAAAACATGCTGCAAGAGTAGATGTTCAAATCCGTACATATAGGACTCTATTCCATGGCTCTTGTAAGAAAAGATCGGAGTGAATTTCACTAATAAGACCCTTCCAAACTATCACATCACATACGTAAATCTGACCTCAAAGAATGCTATCCGAGTGCTCCATACATCACATATATAGTTGTCATAACTGCGGGTTGTCAAATGTTGTTGCTAACGCTGCGGCCATCGCGAAGCAGTTGCTGGCATGGAGCGCCAAACATTTACGCAACATTTACGGACTTACGACACAGAAATCCGAGACGCGGGACTTAGACAAAAAAACATTACGACCTCGCAAAATTACGACTTTAACGGCCGACCCGCACGAACCTCAAAACATTCAAAACACAATAAATACACACAACAAACAACAGCAAGAGGGAGCAACGAGGACCTCTGCTAGTGAAGTTACACCTCCATTTAAGTCTAAATTGAAGAGTTTAGACACCCGAAAGTCACCATTTTTTGACTGGCAATATTCTAGTCTGTAATCTTCGTAAGATACTCTGTAAAGATATCCAAGCTCACAGATGTTTACTTAGCAGTCTCTTCAAGTGCCCCAAATTATAAAGAGACCTCCCTTCAGCCCCCCCCCCCCCCCCCAAAAGACACAAAAATGTATCAGAGAAGTATTAATGGCTCAAAAACAATGCTATAAAGCAGCTACTACCGCCCACCTCTAACGTTATGAACCCAGATATCCACGGGTAATGGAATGGAGGGCCCTTCCAGGGGTGTTGGGTCACATTATTTGTTTGTGTTGGGCCCCACAATGCTGGGCCCCCATCTGGAGCTAACTCATTATATTTATAAACTGTACAGTATATATCACTGTTTTGGCCACCATAAATTAAATGATTGTTGTGGTAAACTACCTTCCCCCAAAGTCTACTACACAAGCTAGAAACGGGCCCCACACTGATGAAAGGCAGTCCGTGGGTAGGCTATTTGGCTTGTGCATAATCCATCCTGGAGTTTGCATAAAGCTGTGTAATACAGCAGACATATGCTTAAAATGAGCCATTTTTTAAATGTTATTTGGAATAAAAAGCAAAACCTTTGTCGACATATTTGAATGTTCCTGCCCAGGCTCCCAGAATGCAGTGTAATAAGAAATCTGAGCAATAAACAAGTTTTTTTTAACTTGTTTTAGACGTTCAAATGTGAAATCAAAAGTACTATTTAATTACTGTACTATTGTACGGTGGAGGGCTTCTATTGCTCTTTTGCCCACCATAAATTAAATGATTGGTATGGTAAACTACCTCCCCCCAAAATCTATTACACAAGCTAGAAATATGCACTATGCTGATGAGAGGCAGTAACTTTGAAACAGCTGTCCATGGGTAGGCTTCCTGGCTTGTGCATAATCTATCCTGGACTTTGCTTAAAGCTGTGGAGCCATGTTTGAAATGGTATTTGCCAGTTCAAACCTGTAAACACCACAAGTCTAAATCTAATTAACAAATTATTATAAAGTTGTAGATTTTTTTGTCATCATTTTTTGTGACATTTCCGTTCTTAATATATTTTTTAACATTTTATTCACAGCAACATAATGATTTCATAGCTCCGATATAACACAACTGTCAGGTTGTTTGTTTTTCTTATTAAAGTTTGCTCTATCCATGCCCTTTCTTTTCTGGTCAGGTAAGAAGGAACATTGGACACTGAGAATATCTCAATATTTGTGTATTAAATCTCTGCACATTTTAATACAGAAAAATTATTTTGTGTATCTGCCTGGTAAAGTAGGAAGGAAACTTGAGGACTGAAATTTAGCAGTTAATATCCTCATTAGATCCAATGTTTTCAAAATAGTTTAATATTCTATAAAAAAAAAACTATATTCATAGACACTTGATAATTTCTACAACATACAGTATCTGTGTTCTTCAAGTCCTAGCCAGTAACATTTACAGCGTAGCTAAATAATTTTGCTGATATTTAATGAAGTTGAAAGAATAACATAGAAGATTGTTATATCTCTCTTTTATGATAAATGTACATGAAAACTATTTTTCTTTGTGGCACCTGAAGGAGGATACTTATGGTACTTAATGCTGCTTATACATTTTTATAGCACATATCTTACAATCAAAAAGGCATGGTGTCAGACTATGCATGTGAAACTGTACATAACACACAGGTACCAACTGATCCAGTATTTATATCATAAGACATCTCACATAGTTACAGTTTCCAAATCTCAAACCCCCTTGTCAGTTTAAACCCTCATGTGCTGGTTATGTCAGAAGATTAAGACCCTCATTCAATTGCGATTTCGCCAATTGAAAAGGGCTCTAAATAAGCACATAACATATTTTTTTTAAAGAAGTTTTTAGTTAGTGAAAACCTTGCTTTTGGATAGATGTTTACTAACTAAAAACTTCTTTAAAAAAAATATGTTATGTGCTTATTTAGACTCCTATTCAATTGGCCAAATTCCAATTGAATGAGGGCCTTAGTATATACAGAATCGGAGGGGACCCATACACCACAAACAAATGTCCTACCATTGAACACATTTAACCTTATTCATGCAATCATAGCTGTAACAGTCCCAATGTCCATGTGGCCATGACACTATACTTTATAATGGGACAAATTACACTGTATTATAAAACATAACAAAGTATTAACCATTGCCAGCCTGGGGCCCATAAAACAATTCTAACGTCCAGTGGTCCCATTGAGCAAGTATATATTTGCAAGTATACTATTATATGCCAAATGAAATCATTTAACATTAAAGTCATTTCGAAATAAGTGAATATATTAATTAATATCTTAACTCTAAACCCAATTTTAACTGCAATATAAATACAACACAGGTTCCATAATTAGATATTTGTAAAATTCTATTTTATGTCATGAAGCAGTGAATTTATAAATTAGAATGAACTGCCTATTCATTTTGTCATCATTAAAAATCAAATATAGCTTTTAACAGTGACAGCTGTGAATTGTAACATTTTGTTCAGTTTATGCAGTCTATTCAATTTTTTGGCTAAAAACTATAGTTGCTCAAAATCAGAAATAATCATTAAACACCCTATTTTTGGCAAACAATGTAAGTATGCCCCGTAGTGTTTTTTTTTTCTTCTTTTTTTTTTTATCAATCTACTGGAGAGAATGTGATTTACACATACAACATCTAAGTTTTAACATACATTTACAATACAGGTAAAATTATCAGACCACAGTGGTCATTTTTTTCTTTTGAATAAATAAAAGTATTAATTAACTAAATATAATCATAAACACATCCATTACATTTTATATGCAAAACAAGGACTCCTTTAGTTCACGAATAACTTCACATGTATATTTATAACTTAATTTTTTTTTAAAAAGGTTCATAAACAATTTAACCAAAAAAGTAACCAAACTTTATAATGCAACATTTAAACAAATTAAGGGAACAAATCTAAATCTAAATAAATAAACAGTTTGTATTAAATATCTCCATGGCAGAATAATTGAAGTTAAAGGACCCACATACAATGTTCGAAAAGTTAGAGTCTAAGGGCATCATTCTATTAGCGTCCGCAGCCGTTGCGGGGCCGCAAGGACCGGCCGCAAGCTATTCTGCTATTCTATTCCCCTCCGGCCGGGGATTCCGGCAGGCTTGCGGCCGGTCCCTTGCTATCTCTTGCGGCCGCTCGCCCCGGAGGAAATCCTTTGATCTAAAACGGCCGCAAGGAAATCGGCCGTAAGAAATTCCTATTTGCAATTCAATTGCTCCGGGAACCCTCTCTGCAAGGTTAAAAGCGAGCCGCAGCTTACTTGCAGCAAACAGGTCCCGCTAGCACCAATTAAGCACATAAAATAGCTTAAATAAAGCCATCCTGCACTTTGCGGAGTCTATAAAGTGATATTCGGTGTTAGAAAAAATAGCACATAATTACCCTATACTCAAATCCGTAAAATAATATTTTTTTAATATACGTAAAATTTCCATGTAAAAAGTCCAGAGTGCTTGGAGCACCTCAGACACGCCCACGCTGCAGCCGGAAAATAAACAGTTAATTTGAACTCGGGTTTGGGCAGATGTGCAAGCTTGAGAGTGGGTTACTTTTAATCCTCATGTCCCCCAATATGATCCCTAGCATTTACAGAGCTGTACAGTGCAGGCTTGAATTTATTTTTGCGTTTTTATATTTCTGAGCTTACGGCCGGTTCCAAGATATGCGGCCGGCCATAAGGGGAGATCCTTGCGGGGCCGTATAATAGAATCGCGAGTTAACAGAGCCCCCGCAAGGAATCGCAGCCTTACGGCCGATTTACGGCCGGTAATAGAATGAGGCCCTAAGAGAATAATGAATCAAAATAAAATATAAATTAAATATGATTACATCTGCTGGACCTTTGAGACATCCATGATACTTAGGTGGAGGTTGTATGTGTTTATATTTCTGGAGAGCTATGGTTGCATTGAATTATGCAAGCTGTCTGCATTTGGATTCTTGTACTCTTGACTTCAATAATTCAGAATTTCCTCCATTTTTTTATCTATGTGGCTTTGTAAGCTGCTATGGTTATTAGTTTTGTACAAACTTGAAAAACAAGTGCCATTTTTTTCTTGAACAATTATGGTGTTTTAAATAACTTTGCACTGCTATTTGGCCGCATTATACAGTTTTATACTGCAGACAAACAATCTAAAGTACTCCGCTCTGTCTATTGAGCATGCCCAACATGGTTGTCTCACCTTTTTTATGCTTCTGAACCTCTCCATAAAAGATCCATCTTTAAAGAACACAAAAGATATTGAAGGGTCTGACTTATTCAACTACTGCATGCTTGGATCCAACCGGAGCAAAGCATTGCATTGCTGCACAGAGATCCCAAGAGGATAGCTTTTGTTCCATCACTCCAAAGGAAGCCACACTGACAGCTGAAAGGTCTCTTCACTAAGGACTCTAAACAAGGCACTGGGGATGGTTGACACTGCTTGGGATCCAACTGTTTAATGTTTCCTCATACTAAAACACCATCCTTATAATAAACCTATTCATAAATATTCAGTTCACATACTGGATTTGTACAAGTCTTGAATGGGATCATAAAACACCATAACTATGCTCAAATATACTGCCAGCCATGCTGCCTGTAATCTACATAATCTGTAATCTACATCTCCACACTTAAAATAACTCTAGTCAGGTCTGTTTGTCTGTCCCTGCACTATTTATTTTGCTTGCAAACACAGCAAGATGTCCAAACTATTAACTTTCTCACTGCTATACTGCCAGTTTCTTATATGCTTCAAGGCAAGTACTGAGTAAAGCACCAACTGAGGCATCACTAGCCTCTACCCTAAAATCCATAGGGATCCTTAGGAAAACAAATAGAAGATCCATGGGAAGAGTAAGAATAAGGTAACTAGTACATGAAGCAGCACAAAAAATATGCTGTTCTCCAGTACCAATTCATTACAAAGTACAAGAGGAAAGAACTAATGGACCTTCCCATAAGATACCAGTCACAGACACCTCCTCAAAAATACAAAGCATGACTTCAAATACCCCATCCTGGCCTCTCAGAAGTGATCCATTAAAACCAAGACGGCCATGACTGCAGACCTGATTTAATCATCACAGATACTTGGCTAGATGAAAACTAAGCACCCATTTTAGAAGCTGTTGTACCATCACAGTATTCAGTTCTACACTGTCCATGAAAGGACAGGAGAGGAACTCATGAACAATATCTGTAGTTACAACTCGGTTATTTAAGTGCATTGTGGTCCAGAGTACTATAGGTTTTATGTTCAGAGTCCTTTTAGTTTATCACTCACCTTGAGACGGAAAGATGTTTGTGCAAGAAATCACAGATCTTGTTGCAGCTTAATTCAGCAACACCCCAAGCAGGTAATCCTGAGAGACTTCAATGCTTGAGTTGATGGGCATGATCTCATCTGCACAATGGATGACCTGGGTCTCAAGCAGGTAATTCAAGATTCCACACAAGAAAGTTGTACCTTAACTTAGATTTCTGGAGAGTGACTTAGAAACATCATGCATAGCAGACCCTGTCACTTGGTCTGACTATCCTTTAATCAGGTTTGCAATTGAAACACTTTCATGGAAGTCTCCTCCTGTGCAGATGACAAGATAATGCAGACTAAGAGTTCTGTCATCGCCTGGTCTAAGAAAGAAACTTGATCTCGCATATGTAATGAGTGTCTCTCATGATCCCTGTACTCTTGTCCACTGTTATAATAAAGCTGTGACATCTGCAATGAACATCATTGTCCATCTGCTTACGACCCCTCAATTTCCACAAATACTCCCCCTTGTTGGATGATTGTTGTTGTTCAACTGCTCAGTTGTGTCCGACTCTCCATGATCCTATGGACCGCAAGCACGCCAGGCACAACTGTCAGCCACTGTGCCTTTGAGCTCCATCAAAATGATGTTCATTACTTTTTCATTACCTTATATATCCATCTCCGCCTTTGCTATCCCCTTCTTCGTGTACCTTTAATCTTTCCCATCAACAGAGCTTTAGCCTCATGATTATACCTTCCAGTGAACAGTTTGGCTTGATTTCCTGAAGTATTGATTTATCTTTTTGCAATACAAGAAACAGTTTTCTCCAACACCACAATTCAAAGGCACCAATTCTACAGTGGTCAGCCTTCTTTATGGTCCAGCTCTTGCATCCATATCTTACTGCTGGGAATACCACAGTTCTAACTATGTAAACCTTTGTTGATATTGTAGTATCTTTACTTTTTAATATCTTGTCCAGATGTGACATAGCATTCCTCCCCAGAAGAAAACATTTTTTTAATTTCAAATCACCATTTGCATACATTTTGGTTCCCAGGAAATTAAAATCTGTCACTGTCTCCACTTCTTCTCCATCTATTTGCCAACAACTGAGATTTGAGAGGTTTGCCATGACCTTGGTCTTTTGAATGTTGAACAGCAGACAAGCTTTTGCACTTTTTACTTTCACGCTCAAAACACACCCTTTAAGTCATCCTAACTTTCAGTCATTCAAGTAGCATCATCTGCGTATCTGAGGTTGTTGATTTTTCTCCCAGCAATTTTGATTCAGGGTTTGGATTGGCTCAGCACTGCCTTACACATGATTTACTCTGTGTATAAGTTGAATAAATTAGATGACAATATACAACCTTGACAAACTACTTTCATGATTTTGAACCATACTGTTGTGACATGTTCATTTTGCATACAGTATCTCACAAAAGTGAGTACACCCCTCACATTTTTGTAAATATTTTATTATATCTTTTCATGTGACAACTCTGAAGAAATTACATTCTGCTACAATGTAAAGCAGTAAGTGTACAGCGTGTATAACAGTGTAAATTTGCTGTCCCCTCAAAATAACTCCACACAGCCATTAATGTCTAAACCGTTGGCAACAAAAGTGAGTACACCCCTAACTTGAAATGTCCAAACTCGGCCCAAATTGTCTTTTGTGTGCCCAGTATTATTTTCCAGCACTGCCTTAATGCTCATGGGCATGGAGTTCACCAGAGCTTCACAGGTTCCCACCGGAGTCCTCTTCCACTCCTCCATGATGACATCACGGAGCTGGTGGATGTTAGAGACCTTGCACTCCCCCACCTTCCGTTTGAGGATGCCCCACATATGCTCAATAGGGTTTAAGTCTGGAGACACGCTTGGCCAGTCCATCACCTTTACCTTCAGCTTCTTTAGCAAGGCAGTGGTCGTCTTGGAGGTGTGTTTGGGGTCGTTATCATGTTGGAATACTGCCCTGTGGCACAGTCTGCGAAGGGAGGGGATCATGCTCTGCTTCAGTATGTCACAGTACATGTTGCCATTTATGTTTCCTCAATGAACTGTAGCTCCCCAGTGCCGGCAGCACTCATGCAGGCCCAGACCAAACATATATACACATATTATTATTGTTTATTTGTAACGCGCCAACATATTCTGTAGCGCTATACATAAGTTAAGTTACAGGCAAAGACAAGATTAACACATTGCAAAGAATGGAGGGCCCTATCTAAAGGTAAGTCTATATGTCTTTATGTGTGTATATGTTTTCTATAATATGTTGTGTTGATTCCCCCTATATGCATTTACCTGATGATGTCAGATGCTGCCTCCACTCTCTCTGCATCGCTGTTTACGTTCAAACTGAGGGTTTCGTCTCATATTAGTGTTTTTGTGTTCTTTGTGCCTTATCCGTTTTCTGTAATTTAGGGATTATTTCAGCTACTTTTCCTCAGTATAGATATATACTTTTTGTGGTGGGAGTGTCATGGTCTGGGTGTGAGTGCTGCTGTCACTGGGGAGCTACAGTTCATTAAGGGAGAATCATCCCCTCCCTTCAGAGACTGGGCCTCATGGCAGTATTCCAACATGATAACAACCTCAAACACACATCCAAGACGACCACTGGCTTGCTAAAGAAGCTAAAGGTAAAGGTGATGGACTGGCCAACCATGTCACCAGACCTAAACCCTATTGAGCATCTGTGGGGCATCCTCAAACGGAAGGTGGGGGAGTGCAAAGTCTCTAACATCCACCAGCTCCATGAGGACTCCAGTGACAACCTGTGAAGCTCTGGTGAACTCCATGCCCATGAGGGTTAAGGCAGTGCTGGAAAATAATGGTGGCCACACAAAATATTGACTTTGGGCCCAAATTGGAAATCTCCGCTTAGGGGTGTACTCACTTTTGTTGCCAACGGTTTAGACATTAATGGCTGAGTGTTGAGTTATTTTAGGGGGAACAGCAAATTGACAAATATACAGGCTGTACACTTACTACTTTACATTGTAGCAGAGTGTCATTACTTCAGTGTTGTCAAATGAAAAGATAATAAAATATTTACAAAAATGTGAGGGGTGTACTCACTTTTGTGAGATACTGTATATATATATATATATATATATATATATATATATATATATATATATATTCCTCAGGAGGCAGATAGGATGATTTGGTCCTCCCAGCTATTTAAGAACGTTCCATATTTTGTTGTCATCAAATGCTTTAGAGTAGTCTATGAAGCGGAAGTAAATGTTTTCTTTTTCTCTTTTGCTTTCTCTATTATCCAGTGGGCATTGGCAATTTGATCTCTTGTGCCTCTTCCTCTGTGGATCCCTGTTTGCACACCTGGTAGTTCCTGGTCCATATATTGTTGTAGTTTGTAGGATCTTAAGCTTTAAATTGCTATATGTGAAATTAGGGCAATTATTCGATAATTGGAGCACTCTTTCACACTGCCTTTTTTAGGATGTAGACTGACCTTTTCGAGTCTACTGGACACTGTTGAGTTTTCCATATTTGTTGTCATTAGGCAAGTAACACTTTCACAGCACCATTGTGAAAGGATTTTGAATGGTTCAGCTGGGATTCCATCAGCTCCTGCTGCCTTGTTATCAGTAAGGCTTCCTAGAACCCATCTTATGTCACTCTCCAAGATTTCAGGCTCCAGCTCATTGGACAAACTATTGAGGTCATCACTGCTATTAAGATCCTTCCTATACAGATCTTCTGTGTATCCCTTCCCCCTCTTCTTTATTTGATCTGCTTCTGTTTAGTCCGCACCATCTTGTCTTTTATTACTCCTACTTTGGCATAGAAGGTTCCCTTGAAATCCCCTACTTTCTTGATCTCTTGACTTTCCCATACTGGGATCATCTTCTATTTCTTTACAGTATAGAATGTCTCCTTGTCTCTTCCTGCTATCATCTGAAATTCTGCATTCAGTTGGACAAATGTTCCCTTTCTCCACTACCTTTCACTTTCCTTCTTTCCTGGGCTACTTTCAAACTAGACTCATATATTTCAGGTTATTTCCTCTACGAGACTGATATACTACAGGATCTTTCTCCCTGTGAAGGGCACAAGTGAGCTAAAAGAGGCTACTCTCTGAGTAGTTAACCAGACCTACAGAACAAACCTACTTAGGTGTTGTTCGTTCTCAGATCAAGCGCCTCTGACACTTTGTTTTGATTATGCAAATTTCCCTTAGGGGTTTTGTCTCCCCAAGGAAGATAGAGAGCTCCAGGCATGGACTCCTTGCTCACTTTCCTTTGGGGAGTTCAGCTACACCACACTTATGAGGTCCAAGAGAGGTAGAAACGTATGCCTGTGTTTTGCTGTTTCTCCTGTTCAGGGTAGAATTGCCTGGTATTTCGGGGGTTGGATCATTCTTTTGAGTGGGACCAGACTGATATACTGTGACCGGCCCAAGTGAACTAAATGAGGCTGCTCTCTAAATAGGTAACTAGACCTACAGATCAAAAATACTCAGGTGTTGTTTGTTCTCAGATCAAGCACCTCTGACTCTTTTTTTCTACTTTCAAAGCCTCATCAGACAGCCAGTTTGCCTTCTTAGTTTTCTTTCTTTTGGATATATAATTTTTTGCTGTTTCCTGGATAATGTCACAAACTTTTGTACAAAGTTCATCAGGCATTGTATCTACCATATTTATCCCATTAAATATACTCTTTACCTCCACATGGGATATTATTTACTTTGTATCTGCTTAGTCTGATGATTTTCCCTCTTTTCCTCAGTTTTATTCCGAACTTTGCAATAAAAAGCTCATGATCTGAGCTGCAGTCAGCCCCAGGTCTTGTTTTTGCTGACTGTATAGAGCTCCTCCATTGGCTACAAGGTATATATTCAATATAATTTCTATATTGTCCATCTGGTGATGTCCATTGACAGAATTCTAGGCCAAACTTTTCGTTATTCAGCCATAATAAATTCCCTGAATGTGTAAAACCGTAGCCCCTAACATAGCATGTAAGACTTGCAGCTATTAAATTGGCCTTGTAAAGCAACCCGCCAATGACTTGCGGGGTAAGGGCGAAAAAACCCTACGGGATGTCAAAAATTTAAATCTACTGTAACCGTTACTTTCCAATCACGTTATTAAATTGCAACAAATCCACTGGCATTAAGCCCTGTAACCTGCAAATTGAGAGAAAAAAGCCAACGGGTACTAGAGAGGACCTGCAAAGGGGTTAAAGTCCTATCCGTAGCACTGTAAATGCAAATATCAACACACTACTGTACCTAAAATTGAAGGGAAAGTGATGTTGGGTAATAAAATTAATAGCACCACATTCTCACCCTCGCAAATCTGCAATATAAAATAAAAAAAGGTATGTTTCATTTCCGTGTTGTATCGATCCCGGCAATCAATGTGTTAATACATATAATGGAACTTGCATGGACAAGAATATCATATTTACTGATTTATTAATATTGCATTATTTCTGGAATGCAGGTCTGACTGAAACTCGTAATTAAAACTCGTAAGGCGTTGAAATCAAACCTCTATTTTTCAGTGGCTTAATGATGACGATCTCTTTTGCCATTGGCTCTGTCTAAACCCTTAACTACGGGTTTGACTAATTGGACATGTTCACGGCCGCACAACCAATATGCGCAAGAATCGTTTATGGGTTTTCGGTCTCAAGTCTGTAACTCGCGCCATGGTCTAATTTAATAGTTCTGTAACACAGCCGAATTTCAAGCCAGCAGCCTTTGCGGGTATGCCGAATTTAATAGGGCTGTATGAGGGCTACTCCATTTCACAGTAGAAGATCTGGAGGTTGTCTGATATAAAATGTCCAATTTCAATCTATCTGAGATCACTAATTATCAAAATATTAATGTTTAATCTTGTCATCTCATGTCTGACCATGTCCAGTTTGTCTTAGTTCATAGTTCTATCATTCTAGGTTCCTTTGCTGAATTCTTCTTTGCAGCAGTGGTCTTGCCTTTCCCCTCCAGACACATATGCAGCATCTTGTCCTCTCGTCTATGATCCAACCACTTGGATCACATTAGAACTGGTGCTACTCGTAGTCACCATTTCCTCTTCCCCAGTAACGTGGTAGGCACCTGAGGGGCTCATCCTTCTGTGCCATATTATTATGTCTCTGTTGTGCTTTTCCATAAGTCTTTTGGCATAGAGCCTGGAGTCGCCAGTTCCTTCTCCAGTGGAACACAATTTGTCTTATCTGCTATGACCAGCCCATCCTGGGTGACCCTAAATGGTATAGCTCACAGCTTCATTGAAGTACACAAGCCATTTCACTAGGACAAGGTAGCCATCCCTAGGTTTGATGTTACCATGAAGGAATAATAAACTAAGGGATGCAGTTCTTTGGAGTAGAACTCAAAAATATGTATACAAGGTGAATCAAATGGGCCATGTAACAAAAATGTCCATATTTTTGTCCAGAAAATTTATGGAAGCAGAAAACACACCCACTCAGTTATTCTACACTGTGGAAAGGCTTTGCAAGTTAACCTGTCTATAGCCTAATATATCTTTGCCCAATCACAATTTAATGAGTTTTCCCAGGTTTCCTATTTGAACTGGCATCCCAAGATTGATTATTCAAGAGCAAGGGCAGGTGCATGAGAACTCTGTGGACTCATGGTCTGAATCTGCTCAAGTAGAAATGGGACACATGGTGCAGGTAAATAATCAGCTGTGCTCCACCAGATGTGCACTGGATCCAAGCCCAACTAATCTTCTCAAAGATTTTTCTGATCTGATTGGTTTAGCATTTACAATACTTGTGAACTGTTCCCTGCACAGTGGCATTTTTCCTGATCAGCTAAAGGAAGCAGTTATAAGAACACTTCTCAAATCTCCATCTTTAGATCCAGACTTCATGGAAAATGACAGGTCTGTGTAGGAAACAGCTGAGGCTGAACCCAAAAAAAGACAGTGGTTCTTCCATTGCATACCTGTCAGATGACAGCTGCTTCCTTGTACCAGTATATGACTCCCAGTTGTTAAAATCTGAAAAAGTTCTAGATTGTTGCCTGACACAATAACAAGTGTCAGCTGTGATCAACCCTTCCCGGGAGCCTGTTCTTATATGTATTTAACAGTTGATGGAGAGGAGGTGTTTTTTTTTTTTTTTTAATTTATGTTTTAGAATTTGTCAATGTAACTTATTTAAATGTGCAAGCTTTAAACATCATCAAAGATTTTGCATGAAAAGGAAGAAAAAAAGTTAAATAGTAGTTGTGGAAATATTGGTTTGACATATTCCTGTTCTAAAAAAAAAAAAAAAAGAATCTGGTTTGCGATTATTAGCTGCAGTCAACTTGCCAAGGCATTCAATGATTCTGTAGTCCAGTAACTCACCTGGTGCATTTACACCATATGCTAATTAGAGAAGTTGAGAAATGTTGCAACAGCAGTCTGATATTTATCAAGACTTTCCCTCAACCTGTTGTTTAAAGTTTTAATGTAAGTTGTTTACTATGTAACAAAATATATTATATATAAATTACAGCTTGGTTATTAAAGGGACATAAAAAAAAACATAAAGTTCCAAATATGACATAAATAAAAACTGAATTTAAAAACGTTTTCAATTGAATGTTATAAGAAATATATATATTTTTAATCTAAACATTATATTAAAGTAGTCAATAATCTCTTGGGATCATTGACCCCCTGCACCTACATGGTATCTATTACAAATATATTTCTCCATGTGGGCTGGCAATGATGTTGATTTTACAGCTGATTATGGGTCTGAAAGTATGTGCCCTTCAACTGTAAAATTACAATGTGAATGTTCAAGCTGTTCAACCCCTCTTGGAAGTAATAATGCTTATCAGTAGTATTTAACATGGAGAAACAGGGCAGGTCAGTGAGGGCAATTCATAGATTTAGCATACAAAATTGTTTTGGACCAGACCAGCCATATCACTGATATCACTGACATATATTTTTACATTGTTTTCTGTGGTATATTCAAGCACATAGTTTTTCTTTCTTCTTTCTTGTTGTTTAGTTAATTTAATGCTTATTCTGACTTATAGTCTTTATGTGATCCTAATGCTTTGAATTCCTTTTTGTCTATCTTCTTACCTTCCCCCACCTAATTAATACTTGTTTTTCTATTCAGTTGTCTGTGGTCCTGCAACTTTGCTTAGCAAACTTATAAAGAAACCAGACCAGCAATCCCACCCCCTCCTTGCCCCTCTCCCACCTTCCCCTGGTTAATTTTAATTTATTGAATCACTCCATTACATATTCCTCTTGATTACTCTCTTGGCCACTATGCTTTCACTTTCTTCTTCACCTTAAGCTCCAGTGTGATTCTCAGACTATCCTCCTCATTTTCTTGACATTATGTCTCCAACACCATTAACATTTCTCCTTCCCTGCTTTTCTCCCCTCTTTTCTGCTCCCACAAGCTCCTCTCCTTCCTCCAATCACTGTTTCATTCATGTCCTAAAGCTTCTAAGCAGAAATGCTTCTGCAAGTGCTACTCTCATCTCCCCTTCCTGCTTATTTTGCTGGCTCCTGCAGATACATCTTCTAACACTGACCCCTCTCCCAGTCCCTCTTCTCAATTGCCAGGTTTAGCCCCCAGGGCTGCTCACTCACTCATACTAAATGTATCCCCACCACTCTGAAAAGCTAACTTCTGACTTTCCATTTGCAGGTTATATTATCTGACCACTGGGGCATATAACATATTACATACTTTGGGCCATATTTAATTGAGCGATTTTTTGATCCTGGAGCCCGTAAGTGAGGTTGCAACCTATTTTGCTAATCAATTGTGTGTTTTTGTGGGTTCCGATTGGTTTATGAGTTACAGGCTTTAAAAAATTGCGTCCGTCAAGCTTGTAACTTACAGACTTCAGAAGCCTTTGATATTTTACTTTTGAAAGGCTAAAATCGCAAATCGCTATTCAATTGCTCAATTTCTCCAAGCTCGCAAACGTATCCACACTCGTAAACCGCAAATGCAGGAAGAAATACTACATGTACTAGAGAGGACCCGCAAAGGGGTTAAACACATATTTGTAGTACTGTAAATACAAATAAAAGATCCATCCTGCACTGTAAATAACGGGGGAAATCAATGACATTAGAATTAATTGCACAACAGTCTCAAGCCTGCAAATCGTTAGGAAGTGCATTTTAATCTTATGTGTAACTTTGGAGTTAAAACGATTTTGGGTATCAATGAGTTAATACATATCAAGCCACCCATATGGACTTGAACAGTATGGGCATTCATTTTCATAATTCTGTATTCGCTATGTTTTGCAAATCTAATCGCATTTTGGACCCCCAAATCTAATTGAATGACAGGTAACCCCCATGTTTTTCTGCCGTAATTCGGACAGTCTCCTTTCCTATTGTCTGTTTCGAAATGGGAGGTTACAGGCTTGCTTGATTGATCATGTTCCCACCCTCATCTGCTCCAAAACAGTGCATGGTTTCCGATTTTGGCATCAAGCCCACAACTTGCAAGCTTGAGCAATTGAATAGCCTCGCAAACAGAGGGAAACTGGAGCCTGCAACTGACTCTCAGACATGCAGCTGTCTGCGATTGAGTTACGGGCCTGGAATTGAATGTGACCCTTTATCCAGTCACCTCAAATGGTTCTCTATGAAACCCCTTCCATCTACAAGTAAATTAAAACCCTTGCCAAGTTTACACACCTTCCCGCCTGAGCAAACTTTTACCTCCTTCCTGACCCTGCTACTCCTTATCTGTTATTCTTCCCCATGTTTCTGCCTATTCCATTCCCTTTAGATTGTAAGTAGAGAGTTTCCAATCTTGTATGGTGCTTTGGGAAAAAGCACATTCTACAAAGATTCTAAGCTCAAAACAGGGCCCCACATTTTCTTCAGTTGTTAATAATGTATTTTCCCCTGTTGTCTTCCCCTGCACAGCACTACGGAATATGTTGGTGCATTACAAATAAAAGTTAATAATAATAATAATAATAATAATAATAATAATAAAATGGTCCCTAAAGAAAGGTTATTAAACGTTTACTGTCCATTTAAACAATTGCTTGCTATATTTGAACAATTCCCCATGCTGTATAAGCTCCAAATCTCTCAAGCCTCTAAATTAAGTATTGTGTCCGGAGTGGGCCTGCTCAGGGGGAAGCATCACACTGAAAACTCCACCCTGAAACATAAATTACTAGTGGGAAACAGTGTAACCTGAGTTACTAGCCATGTACAAACACACTTTCTAGTCACTACCCACGATCATACTATAGTTTTGTCATACTAGTTTAGATAGCCCTCCATCTCAACTCTATATATGTCACAACATAAGGGAGGGGAGTCGGCTTTGTCCCCAAAACTCCTGCTTTCGAGTACAGGAATTCTCCCTCAGGTTTGTGAGGAGGGTTGCTTCTCGATGCCCAGGATCATATCAGCGACCCTGGATCAGAAGCATCAGGGACCCTGGATCACAGGATTAGCATAACCCATACAATCTGCTCTTCAGTGGGCTTGAAAAGGTAAAGGAGACCAATACTAACCGCAGATGTCATCCAGTACACTAAGAGACAGGAATATCACTGCATACAGAAATGTATGTCCATATGAAAACATATTTCAATGTACTACACTACATCATCAGACAGCCTGCCACCCCATGAAAATGTGCTTCCCTAGTTCTGGGCCTTGTGGGCCTAGGCATTTTTAATTATAATGCTTAAATTTGAATGTGCTATACAAATTTGCAACGCCATGCCTTAAGATAAAGCTTATTTTCCACCATACCTCTTCATTATACATTACTATTCTGTGTCCATAAATATGAGGGGGAAAAACAAATCATTTTCAAATGAAAGTTGTTCTCAATAAGATTACACTAACTGAATTTTCTCAGCGTCGTGATGGAAAAGGAAGCTTCGTCTAACATTAACAGAGTACCCTGTTTTAATTATTGGAGTAGTTTTCTATCCTTTGTCTAATCCAATTAGACTTAATACATAGAGCTAAAAAGTAATACATTTTGAAGCTGAACCACTTCAAAGGGAAATCATTTGAGCCTTATTTATGAGTATTTCAACTTGATTAGACTGCACTTAACCAATTTCATGTGTGCTGTGTTCTTTCTAGGATTTAATCAATTTGAAATGTTGTTTCATTCATTGTATCACTAGAAGCTTTTGTTTATTTTGTAAAGGTGTGTTATTTGTGACCGGGATTTTACTAAGTCACTTTGTTTTGATCCTGTCATTCTGTATTAAACTGGGTCACCAAGGGTGCAAGAAGTCAGTGAAAGGTGGAGGTTTTCAATATAGAAAGTGGTATAAATTGATATAGTGTAGGCCAGTGTATACTATAAAGGATATCTTTGGTTGTGCAATAATTCAAAAGAAGACATATTCTGATGAGATCCTTTTAGTTTTGTTTTGTAAGCAGATATATTGCTCTTGTCCTTTTTTTTTCATATTATCTTTTGAATAACTAAACTTGATAATGGGCCAAAATGTTTTAGAAACAAAAACAGATACAACCTTTACTTTTACTTTATTGAGATAATTTTGTATACAACTTTCTCATGAAGTTGCATCCAAGTAAATTAAGAAGATTTCCATTGATCTTGCTTAAAGGGCTGGCTGTAACTGCCACATTCTCAATGTATTCCCATAATTTATTCTAATAAACCATCTTGAGGGATACTATTTAAGATAGTTGTATATACAGTCTTCTATCATGTTTCTAGCATATCCCCTTGTTGGACCAAAAGCTTATGCCCCCCCCCCCCCCCCCCAATTCATGTTAGTATCATTTTTTTGGTGTACCATTTATTTGTAGAGATAACCGGTAAAATCTGCTCTTCAGTGGCCTGTAAAAGGCCAGGGAGGCCAATTATACACACAGATCTCATCTCCTTCATCTAGCCCCTTCTTCTGGGATAGTAGCATCAGTTCAAGATGCAGATCCAATCTGGTTGATCAATCCGCTTCTCATAGGACAGCAGCAGAAGTTAAGGACACAAAGATTATAGCTCAGTAAAAAAAGAAAATGATTCCCATGCATTGACATCTGCCAGCCCTGCACCAATCACCAATCACTTCCTTAAACACAAGTTTAACACCTCTTAAGTCCTGGTGCCAGCCTGTCTCCTTCCCCATCTAGGTGCTGAGGGGTTTACAACAGTATGGGCATTCAGCTACCTCCTTCAGCTACCTCCGGGCAGGATCTGGGCACAGCAGAGGCTGATTTGATAGTGTGACTGCTGGAGCCAGAGTGTCTGGGTAGGGTTGGTGAAGTCCAACCTGAGTAAGATAATATTCTTATTAGCTTAATGCAATAACTGCACCCTAAAACACACACTACACACAAAATAATAGCCGTAAAAATTGACCCATTGCCATCTAGGCTCAAATGACCTGGTTTAAAGGTTGTCCAGTGTATTCAACCAGAGCTTGTGAAAGAAACATCACACAACTTAACAAACCAACAAGTGGTAAAGTTGTTCACTGGGTCCTTATTGCAATTATAATACCCCTTTGATTACCCTGGCTATGTGGCTAATGTCCATCAGGTTCCAGTGGCCAGATCCAAAAGTCCAAGTGTCCTGGGGTTTGTGAGAAGGACAGCTTAGATGATGATTAAAACAGATGCAATAAGTTAGGGCACTGCTGTAAATCCACTGCAGAGCTTTTTTCCTTAATCTCTATACTAATGTAAATCTATGACTCCCCTTGGTTAGAGCACTCAGCTCACAGCCGTAATTCCTACCTTAGACGCAACAGATTTCTGTGCAGGGAGCAGCCAAAACAAACTTTATAGGAGCCAATAGGAAATGCGAACGTCATAAATCTTATAATGAGTGTGAAGTGCCAGAAACAACTGCTGTAACTGCAGCTTCAAGGAAGCAGTAATATATATATATATATATATATATATATATATATATATATATATATATATATATATAGAAAGTAATTGCTTTTTAATTCAAAATATATTTTGATATTAAAAAATTAAAATGTGTTTATTTTGTGTCAAAATATGGTATAGACAATGTATCAGAGCATTTGTTCCTAGGCAACATGAATTTGTGACGTGTATTAACCCCTTGAGTACTGGGTTCTGTGTTACCCGAGATTTTATATAATTGTACGGGCTTAATACTAACATATATTTTTTAATTACACTTATGTTAATATTGGACTGTTAAGTGTCAATTAATGTTGAAATGTCATAGTTTTGTAGTGTTTTTGTGCTTCTTGGGGACTTAGCAAGGATTTGAAAACTTCTTGTGAGTGATACCCATAAATCGTTCTTCTGCTTTTTGCTGATACGGCAGTGCCCTGATTTGCAAGTGATCTGTAAAATCTTATTAGCATAGGGTTTGTTTGTCTAACAGAGTAACTCTTAATTTATTGTCAGTGTAAAACTCAATGGAGAATTATGCCTTGATTTTCAGCTTTGTCGTGAAGTTCACTCATAGCAGTGACCCGTAGCAGTTCTCTCGCAATGTTTTAGGGATGGTTAATTAACATAGCTATGTAGGATTTACTGTACTGCTACGGCACTTGTAATTGATTTTTCAGGGATTAGCATAGGGCCTTTGTTACTGTTTGTGTTGCCTTTGGGCTTTAGGATGGTGGCTTGGGCAACATTCAATAATACAATTCTTGTGATAAGTAAATTAAGTGAATTGAACTGTGTTGATTTATCCCTCTCTTTATCTCTCATCACCTACAGTTTGTGAGGTAGACACTTTGTATGATTTATCCTGCGCCATATAATATGAAATACATTGCAAGAGGTGGAAATACTCTGAAATTATGTAGGAAGGGAATACGTGACTGTGACAGTCAATGCACCACAGTCCACAGCTGGTATATGTTTTATTTATTCATCAAACTCAAACCCTATTAAAGAGAGACAGTAAATAATATATATATATATATATATATATATATATATATATATATATATATATACAGTATATATATATATATATATATATATATATACAGAGAGAGAGAATGCCCCTGTATTTGAACCAGGACCCGCTTCTCAGCAATTAGATGAGTTTGCTGAAATATTTGTACAAGTGACTTGCACTGAGTGTAAAGGTCTACAATGGGCATAATGTTTTAGAAAGCAAAACAAGATAAACAAAAACTTTACATTTTGTAATTATTCATCAATAAATGCTCCTATTTTGATTCCATGTCTTCTGGTGCCTGTTAATTTTAGGTGTGCTGTTATGCAGTCAGCTTCTTTTTACTCCTGCTGAAATCAGTGGAAGCTTTAGATGCCTGATTGCCGGTGAACAGATAGAAAGTCTCCTCTCACCAAGAAAGTTCATCTGCTGAAACCAAAATGGTAGATTCCACACCAGCAAAATTGCATATAAAAGGTAATGAATACAGAATATAGTATTTTTTTATATATTTTGCCCATAAATCTGAAAAATATGACTATAGTAGTCCTTCCATGTTTTGCTAAACGATGCTTTAATATGATTAAAAATATGATATCGGTATAGATCTATCTCACAGCTGTGTTGGTATCTAAGCCTAAAACTGGGGAATTACAAACAATAAAAAAACATTAAAAAAACACAAGTCTTCATAAAATATTTATTGTTTGTGCATTGTGTGATGTAGAATCTCCACAGTACCTAGTCTTTATTTGAAGTATCGATCTGTGAACTACAAACAGAATGTCAGAAATATAGAATGTTTACATCTGTCCTGAGATTTATTGTTAAACTCAAATTGCTCACAGTATTGCCTTTGTTTGCTCTCATCAAAATTTTCATTGGTTTATAGTTAAAATGGAATTGTAACATACGTGGACCCCTTACTCACTGTGCCTAGGGAGATTAACTATGTTTTGCAGATAAATGGTAGCTAAGCCTGCTTGGGTTTAATAAAAACCCAGCAACACAATGAAGGATTATACTCAGCACATCTCTGTATCAAGATATTTTCAGTCTAATAGACGGATGTGCTCAACTAAATCCTTTATTGTGGTCTTGGCTTACGTAGTCAACATCTTACCCCCTTTCCATTCCAGTCACAGAAACCTTTTGGGATAATACAATGGTAAAAAAAAATGGTGAATGAGCTTTAGTGTATACTAGCGACTTGCCCGTAAAAAAATGACAGCAATAGGATTCTAAGGGCGATACATTTTGTTGGTGTTCCAAAATGCTTCACCGCTCATTGCGAGCCTTGCGATGAGCGCCTTCGGCGTTAATTGCGAGGTTGTTGGTTGTTTGTGTGCTATGAGCATTGTTTTTTTTTGTTGCTAATGCTAATGAAATAATTAATAAAATAATACATCAATATACTTTACCTATTTTAAAGTAATATATGCAGGAAGCATTGTGCAGAAGAGCTGGCAATCTGTTTTGATGTTGCTGCAGCATAGAATGTGTGTTTTGAGGGCTGTGGAGCTGCTGTGTAAGTGTCAGTAATGTGTGCAGTGTGTAGTGTAAATAGTGTGCGTGCGTGAGCCAAATCCATTAGGGTAGCTTTGTACTTCCGCATTGTGTAAGTTAGTATTGTAAAATGGCGCCCAATGTGTGGTACGCGTCTGTGGCTGATTTAGCGTCCTTGTTCTTGGATGGCGTCCGTCTTTTTCGGAAAATCTGTTGGTGTTTGGTGGTGTTTTGCGTCTTTAGAGTCCTGTAGCTTCGGTGTCTAAACTCTTGTATTTCGAGTGAAATTGAGGTGTAACTTCAGTTTTCGAGGTCCTGGGTGCCCCCTTGCTGTAGGTAAGCTTTTTATATATTTGTTGTGTGTATTTATTGTGTTTTTAATGTTTTCATGTGCGCGGGTTTCTGGCGATAAGGTCGTATTTTTGCGAGGTTGTAATGTTTTTTTTTGTAAGTCCCGCGTCTCGTATT
Organism: Discoglossus pictus; assembly: GCA_027410445.1. NCBI lineage: Eukaryota > Metazoa > Chordata > Amphibia > Anura > Alytidae > Discoglossus > Discoglossus pictus. The sequence goes on from CM050168.1 coordinate 79,401,083, forward strand.
TGTTTCTCGTAAGTTGTTAAATTTTGCGAGGTCCGCAGTTGTTGGCATGGAGCGCCTTCGGCGCTCCATGATAGCAACTGCGGCCCTCGCTTCACACTTTGGCCCTCGAAACTGCGGCCCTCGAAACTGCGGCTCTCGAAACTGCACTTTTAAAATGCATGACGCGAAACACAGTAACACTTACACCAAAAACGCAAGGCACTTGGCACTTCAAAAATATACGACGACAAACACAGGACCACACTCGTACAACGTGGGAGTTAGAAAATACACAACGCCAACACTTATTCACACGGTCCTCGCGAGGAACGTAAAATCGTCTCTTTTCTGTAGAAGCGCGTAAGTCGCAAATCTTCGCATTTACAACCTGAAATGGCGGAAAATCGCTAAACTGTGCATGCGCAAGTTTGTCCTTGCGCTCACACTCTATAAATACTGTAAAGTTTCCAGAATTTTCTCACTTTCTCCTCAGATGATGAACTGACTGCGTGGATGTTATCAGAGGACAAATTTGATTAGGAGATTATTAATTTACAATTTTTTAAATAAATATTAATAATTTATTAATATTATTATTAATTAGTTTATTAATTGAATAAATAAATACAAAAAATAATCAAATTTAACATTATTTTAAACATGATAATTTACAGTACCTGTGCACAATAGAACATATACTAATTCACAAAATATGATTTCACACTTTCCAGGTGTCTGTGAATTTCAAACTGACAGAGATTTACCCTGCAGTGCCCTAAAGATATCAACTTACAAGGACAAAAGGTACAGTACATTTCATTACATTCATTTATTGCATATTTGTTATATATTATATAATGTGTTTGTGAGGGCTTTTGGTATTTTATATCACTAACTCGAAAATCAGAGGTGAAGAAAAACGTAGGAATCATTAATTTATTACAAATGAAAAATCATAAACTATTAGCAGATCTTTGTCAATTTCACTGGGACACTCAAGATCTCTGCAGTGACGGTTTCTCAACAGACAACTATCAGGTACACTATGTTTCATGTGCAGACACCGTTAAATAATAAATCCCTCTCCCTCCACTGGGTAACTTCACCACCCCCTACCCTGTGTCTCTGTCCCCCCTACCTCCCCTGTGCCTATTTCCTCCACCCTTGCACTCCCCTGTATATCTTCACACACCCTCTCTCCTTACCCTGTGTCTCTTAAACCCCCCTCAATGTCCCATTAGTGTCTTCCAAACCCCTCTTGCACTCCTGTGTCTCTTTGCCCCCCTCTCTTACTCCCATGGGGATCTTAACAACCCATATCCTCTGTCTATGACACCCCCCTCTACCTCTCCTGTGTCTCTTCCCCCTCCTGCCTCCCCCCCCCGACACCTGTATCTCTTCCCCCTCCCCCCCACCCTCTGTTTTCCCTCCCGGCAGTTGGTACTCTATAATGCACACTCAATATTACATTGCACTCTCTATATTACATTGCACTCTGTATATTACACGTCCTTCCCTCTTTATCACACACAGTTATCTCTTCCTGTGTCAGACACATGTACTACACTCTCACACATACACTGCACTCTAACATGCACTCTGTTTATCATGCACTCTAACATGCATTCTGCCCTATACCTTTTTATCACACACTGCTTTCTCTCTATCACAGCTTGCAGTCTCTGTGCTCCTCACAATCACTCACCCAGCTCACTTTAACGTACTGGCACTTTGACCCTTTCTCTTGCTGACACCCTGTCTCTTTGCACCACTGTCTCCCCCCACTCCCCCCTCTCGAGATTACATTGCAATCTCTATATTACACAGCACTACCTCTCTATGAGATACTGCACTGTCCTGCTCATACACACGCACTTCACTCTCACACACATGCAATACACTCTCACACACACACTGCACTCTCAAACACAATCACTCTGTCACGCACTCTCTGTAGCACACACTCTGCTCTATCCCTCGCTCTGATGCACTACTCTCTCTCGCTGAATCACACCTTTCACTCTCTGGCCTACTCAAAGTCACTTACCTTGGTCGCTTTCACACACAGCCGCCACAGACCTGGCATCACTACACCATGTATGTTTCCAAGAACAATTCAATAAATAAAATAAAAAAATATTACATTTGTTTATTCATTTCAAATTCAACAAATATACCAAAAAATGATTCAATAACATTAAATTGGTTAAATATAATTATGTGTAGGTTACACATCAACCGTTACATTTTACATTACAGATTAAAATAGCTGAAAACATTGAAGCCAGGAAGGAAGCCAAACAAACAGATCGACAGAGAAAGAAAATAAAGATGGAGAGAAAAGGAATTGGAGGACACTAAGAAGAAAGTGCGAGAAGAAGAGCGTAACAGAATTTCTAGGAAAAGACACGATGCATTGCCAACACTGGAAACCCCTGCTGAAGAGGTAAGCTACATTAAATTATGTATTCACATAAAAATGCATAATTTACAGTACATCAGTGCAACCTTACAAATAAACCTTCACACTGATCATTACAGTTTTCGATGGATGAGAAGCCAGAAACCAGCAAACAGTATCAACTGCGTCTGGCCAACAAACGACAAAACAAATGTAGACACAAACAATCAGAGGAGAGTAAGCAAAAAATATGAGAAGAAGACAGACAAGGAATTTCAAAGAAATGACTTGGGAAACTAAAAAATATTGAACTACAAACATGTGAAGAATATGGTAATGGTAAAAATGTAGAAATTGATTCCAACGTTGTTCTGCATACACAGGAAAATCCATTATTTACACTTATAAATGTCCAAACTCGCAATTGTGGAATGTTGAATGTGCTTTGTCATTTTCATGGGGCGTATCATTTCCTAGGTGAAAGACCAAGAGATGGTAAGTACATTAGTTATTGATACAAATTGAGCTGTTGAACAATGAATGCAGCTTGCAGAAAATACTAAATGCTTATCCACTGATTTTCATGAGCTTGATAATATTATGGTAACAAATCCATACACTCAATCTTATAAAAAACTCTCAGAGGTTGGACAACAACAATGTCTTCATGCAGAACAAAATCAGTCGCCAATACCAAGAGTCAATATGGTTTTGAGACAAGATAGGCATACTGATAAAAGACGATAAAACTTACCAACATCTAATGAGGTTGCAATGGTCTTTCAAAATGATGAGGGAGAGCCACCTTTTCAAAGGGATATTAGAATATATCCCAGAAATGAGGAACAAACTTTCATTAACATCAATATATTAAGTACAAATTTAGATCCAATGACTTATTCAATTTTGTGTCCCAATGGGGAGGCAGGTTTGCAACCATAATTAATACTTTCAAGATATCCAAACACTAAACAACATGTCAGAAATAATATTTCTATGCTGGAATTCAAAGTGGCTCAAACTGCAATTAGGGACGATTTTAATTGCATCTTAAGTGCAGGAAAACTGACACACCAATGGTTTATTCATTCCTACCTACAAGTGGAAACCAATAATTAAAATTTCTTAAAATACCAACAACATAAACTCCATGTTGATCAGTATTTTGGCCTCATGGATTATGTTGCTGAAGTGGTTACAAACCAACATCTAGCAGCTGGCACAGCCATCATTTTACCATTTTCCTTCTAAGGATCTCCTGGCAATATGCGAGAAAGATACAATGATGCTATGGCTATTGTAATCAAATTTGGCAAACCAGATTTATTTATTACATTTACATGTAATCCTCAGCCTTAATACATGACATAACCATCACTAACTTGGTAAGTGTCTGGCTTATGTTTATACCATTGCATTCCAGAAAAGAGGCCTTCCACATGTACATATTCTAATAATACTGGACAAAAATCATAAATTGAATACTGCAGACAAAGTGGATTCAGTATTTACTGCTGAACTACCACATCCACAAAAACATGCCGCACTATATGAAATTGTAACACATTGTATAATTCATGGCCCATGTGGAAAGCTATATCCACAATCACTGTGTATGGAAAATAACAAGTGCACAAAAGATTTCCCACAAGATTTTCGAGTTCAGAATTTTGCAAATTGTGATGGCTATCCTTTATATAGACAAAGGAAAGGTCCAAAGGCCATAATTCGAGGAAAAGATGTAGATAACACGTATGTGGTGCCATATAATCCACATCTCTCAATGAAGTACAATGTGCAAATAAATGTTGAAGCTTGCACTTTTATTAAATCAATTAAATATGTGTACAAATATATTTATAAAGGATATGATGCTGCAACTGTCATCATAAAAAGTGTCCCAAGTGAACAAGAAAATGAGTTACTGCATGATGAAGGGTGGAACTCCTTGCCTTACTTCACCACACTATCCTCCTGCCTTAAATCCTTCAAAACATCAATAAAAACGCACCTCTTTAAAGAAGCCTATAACCTTCCTCCCTAACATGCTCAGCACTACTCTCTCCCTACTGTACCACATACAAACTTTAACCTTTAGATTGTAAGTCTGCGAGTTTCTATCCTGCAAGGTGCTTTAGGGAAAGCTCTATGGACACTGGATTCCAAGCTCAAAGAAAGGGCCTCCACTCTTTGCAATGTGTGAATCTTTAACTTGTCATTGCCTGTAACTTAACTTATGTATAGCGCTACGGAATATGTTGGCGCGTTACAAATAAACGATAATAATAATAATAATAAAATAATAATGAACTGGCATCTCATGTAGATCCTCGCTATGTCAGTGCACCAGAAGCAATGTGGCGGCTTCTGAAATTTGAGATGCATGGTCACTCACATGCAGTATATTAATTAGCTGTACATTTGCCAGAAAGACAATTAGTTCAATTTCATAGTGGCAATGAAGAAAATGCTCCTGCATAAAGTGAACATTGACAAACCACACTTACTGCATAGTTTATCCTAAATTCAAAAGATATTGAGGCAAGGGAATACTTATACAATGAGATTCCCTATAATTATGTTTTCGTCAATGGCAAATGGAAACGTAGACAAAAGGGTGGTAATACAATTTCAAGACTTGAGAACTGTCAATGACGCAGTTTATGACACCTTTCAATTAGCTGCACAACACAAAAACTTTCTTGCTGATGACACAGAGTGGAAAAGATGTCTCCAAGAAGCAGCTCTATCTAAAATTCCATGCCAGAGGGAGGAACAGTTTGCATACATCTGCATATTCTGCAATGTTCTAAATGCACTGGCTTTGTGGGAAACAGTTAAAACACATATGTATGAAGATTTCTTGCAAAAGTACATAGCTCCATAGCTGAATTAAAAGCATTAATTGAAATTCAAGAAGTGTTTCTATGTCATGGATTAAGTTGTGCAATTTTTAATCTCCCAGACCCAGGCATTACAGATGACTAGCGAATTGCCCATCCCAAAAATTTTTTGGGTTTGGTGTATATAATGTGGCTGATGTAGCGTTGTGCGTTTTCTATGTCGTGCGAGTTTTTCGGAATATCCGTAGCTGTTTTGTGGGCTTTTTCGAAATATCTGTAGCTGTTTGGTGGTGTTTTGCGTGTTTATGGTAGTGTTTTGCATGTTTAGGGACCTTTAGCCTCGTTTTCGTTATGTTCGGCGGCCATTTTTTCTCTCGCTTAGGTGATTTTCGGGTCTCTAAACTCCAAAATTTGTGGTTAAATGGAGTTGTAACTTCACTTGCAGAGGTCCTCGGTGCTCCCCTTGCTGTGAGTAACCTTTTTATGTGTTTGTTGTTTGTATTTGTTGTGTTTGTAAAGTTTTTGGGGTTGCGCGGCTTGCGTCCTTGTTTTCTAATCTTGTAGATTTTTTTGCCAAATATGTAGGTGTTTGGTGGTGTTTTGCGTCTTTAGACTGCTGTAGCCTCGTTTTCGTTTTTTTCGGCGCCCATTTTTTCTCTCGCTTAGATAATTTTTTAGTGTCTAAACTCTTTTAATTTGAGTTAAATTGAGGTGTAACTTTAGTTTTCGAGGTCCTGGATGTTCCCTCTTCCTGTAAGTAAGCTTTTTATGTATTTGTTGTGTGTATTTGTTTTTTTTTTTATGTTTTGATTTGCGCGTGTTGCGGCCGTTTTTTGCGAAGTCGTAATGGGTCGTAACGTGTCTCGTATTTTGTTTGCGTTACGTCGTAAATTTTGAGAGGGTCGCAGTTGCTGTCAAGGAGCGCCTTCGCAACGGTTTGTATGCTCACAACGGCTCGTATGCTCACAACTATATATGTGATAGCAATTTGGACCAATATGACGCTGAGGTTTAGAAACAAAAGACTGAAGAAAAAATTGCCACTTTAAATTATTTGCAATTGAACGTTGCAATGCAATGAGCAATGAGCGTTATTTTTGTCTTGATGGACCCGGTGGATCTGAAAAAACTTATCTCTATAATTTGTTGATGAGTTCAATTAGAGCTGAAGGTGAAAGTGCACTACCATTTGCAACTACTGGAATTGCTGCACTACTGTTAGAAGGTGGCAGAACAGTACATTGTGGATTTAAGCTTCTAGTTTCCTATTTTGGAAACATTAGTGTCTGATATTAGAATGAAATCATCCCAAGCCACTAAGTTTATAAAATCAAAATTAATTATCATAGATGAGGCCACTATGATGTCGTGCCATGCTCTGCAATGTATTGATTGTTTATTACATGAAGTCATGAGTAATGATTTGCCTTTTGGTGGCAAAGTCATGCTACTAGGGGGAGATTTCAGACAAACATTACCCGTGGTTGTATGTGGCAATCGCACAGACATTGAGGAAACATGTATAAAGTCAAGTCCCCTATGGAAAGAATTTACACACCCTAGATTAGAAAAAAATATGAGATCTGAAGGCCAAAATTATTTCAATGATTGGCTAATTAAAATTGGCGAAGGAAAAACAGACATAATAACAAATTTACCGGACTATACTGTGGAAATACCAGCAGAAACCATCTGCAAAGATTCACTCATATCAGCAATATTCCCAAAGGGAATTACCCCAGAACACTCATCAGAGCTTGCACAGAAAGTAATCTTGACCTCCAAAAATAAATATGCTTTAGATCTCAATAACAAAAATTTGAAAATCATTGATGCACCACAATTTTTTTTATCACAGTGCTGATTCATTGCTAGCTGGTGACAAAGAGAGTCAATCTAATTTCACTACTGAATTTATAAATTCATGAACTCCCTCTGGAATACCACCACATGTTTTGCAGCTCAAAATGAGCCATTGTCATGTTACTAAGAAATATGAACCCCAAAAAAGGACTTTGTAATGGGACAAGATTAATTGTTCAGGATTTAAGAGACCATTACATCCATGCAGTAATTCTGAATAGGACCCATAAAGGTGAAGCAGTTTTCATACCAAGAATAGAGTTGGCTCCAAGTGAGACTAACTTGCCTTTCATACTTCAAAGGAGACAATTTCCTATTATCATGACATTTGCTATGACCATTAATATGTCCCAAGGACAAAGATTTAACTCTGTTGGCCTCTTTTTAGAAGAACCTGTATTTGCCCATGGACAACTCTGTGGCATTTTCAAGATGCAAAAAATAAAGAAGAAATTAAAGTTTACATAAAGAAAATGAAAGTCAGGGTGAATTATTTGATGATGAATGAGTATTTACTAAAAATATTGTCTACTAAGAGGGGTTATAAAAGTTATCAACAAAAAAATACAAATAAACAACAACAGAAAAAACACACAAAAAAAAGTGGTCATATCTCAAGGACTAACTTTTATGTCTACTGCGCTCTTTTCAGAGGGACACTATTTTTTAAAAAATGGATTCATCTTGAGGAGCAAGGAGCTTTGCTACATTATAACAAAAAAAGGACAACATCAAAACTACAGAAAAGATTAAAAAAAAAACAAATAGTGGTCATATCTCAAGGACTAACTTTTAAGTCTCTTGAGCTCTTTTCAGGGGGGCACTATTTCACATAGACAACTCTATGTACCAGTCTCAAAAAGTGCAAAAAACATACAGAACAGTGGTTTTATTTCGAGGACGCACTTTTAAGTCACTTGGACGCTTTGTAGAGAACCACTCTTTCACATAGACAACTGTATGTGCCATTCTCAAGAACAAAAAAAAAAAACAGTGGTTACATCGCAGAGACAACATTATTTGTCTGCTGAGCTCTTTTTAGAGGACCACTATTTAGAAGCTAAAAACACAGTGGTTACATCGCAGAGACAACATTCTTTGTCTGCTGGACTCTTTATAGAGAAACCACTCCTAAATTACATAAGAAACAAACAAACTAAATTAACAAAGCACTCCACAAAACAACAATATGCCATCCCTTACTATTTGCATTGTCTGTATTTAACAGTCTTTGTATTTGAAATTTGTTTATACAGTTGATAGCGGTTTCTTTTATTCTGCTGTTACATTGTGTTTTACTTTCTAAACAATTTCATTGGATGTATTTACCTGTCTAATTACTGAGAGCCTATTGATCCAGGGAGTATGTATATATGTTAGATTTCCTCATTGAAACATCTGTTACATAACATGTAATACTTACTACTGTTAATCTATGTATTTCAAGTTGATTTCTACATGTATTTAATTTTGCTTCATACAGTTGTAATGCATTTGATTACGTTGTATGTATTTACACCTTTAACAATTGGAATGTATAATTAAAGAGGGAGTATTGATCGAGGGAGTAATCCAATCACCAGTATCTGGGGTCAGGAAGGAATTTTTGGTTTTCCATTTGAAACAATTGCCTACGTTTCACTTGTTTTTTTTTGGTTTTGCCTTCCTCTGGAATCAATTTAAACTTTTAGAAATCTGTTAAATAACATGTAATGCTTTACATATACATACAGTGCCTTGCAAAAGTATTCACCCCCCCCCTGACTTTTTACCTATTGTTACATTACAGCATTAAGTTCAATGTTTTGTTAATCTGAATGTTATGTGATGGATCAGAACATTATAGTCTAAGTTGGTGAAGTGAAATGAGAAAAATATATACATAAAACAATTTTTTAGAAATAGAAAACAGAAAACTGACATGTGCATATGTATTCACACCCTTTGTTATAAAGCCCATAAAAAGCTCTGGTGCAACCAATTACCTTCAGAAGTCACATAATTAGTGAAATGATGTTCACCTGTGTGCAATCTGAGTGTCACATGATCTGTCATTACATATACACACCAGTTTTGAAAGGCCCCAGAGGCTGCAACACCTAAGTAAGAGGCATCACTAACCAAACATTGCCACGAAGACCAAGGAATTCTCCAAACAAGTAATGGACAATGTTGTGAAGATGTACAAGTCAGAGTTAGGTTATAAAAAAAATATCCAAAACTTTGATGATCCCCAGGAGCACCATCAAATCTATCATAAACAAATGGAAAGAACATGGTCCAACAGCAAACCTGCCAAGAAATGGCCACCCACCAAAACTTATGGACCGGGCAAGGAGGGCATTAATCAGAGAGGCAGCACAGAGCCCTAAGGTAACCCTGGAGGAGCTGCAGAATTCCACAGCAAGAACTGGCGTATCTGTACATAGGACGACAATAAGCCATACACACCATAGACTTTTGCTTTATGGCAGAGTGGCCAGAAGAAAGCCATTACTTTCAGCAAAAAACAAAATGGCACTTTTTGAGTTTGTGACAAGGCATGTGGGAGACTCCCAAAATGTATGGAGGAAGGTGCTCTGGTCTGATGAGACTAAAATTGAACTTTTCGTCCATCAAAGAAAAATAGCTATGTCTGATGCAAACCAAACACATCACATCACCCAAAGAACACCATCCCCACAGTGAAACATGGTGGTGGCAGCATCATGCTGTGGGGATGTTTTTCAGCAGCCGGGACTGGGAAACTGGTCAGAGTTGAGTGAAAGATGGATGGTGCTAAATACAGGGATATTCTTGAGCAAAACCTGTACCACTCTTTGCATGATTTGAGGCTAGGACAGAGGTTCACCCTCCAGCAGGACAATGCCCCAAACACACTGCTAAAGCAACACTTGAGTGGTTTAAGGGGCAACATGTAAATGTGTTGGAATGGCCTAGTCAAAGACCAGACCTCCATCCAATAGAAAATCTGTGGTCAGACTTAAAGATTGCTGCTCACAAGCGCAAACCATCCAACTTGAAGGAGCTGGAGCAGATTTGCAAGGAGGAATTGGCAAAAATTCTAGTGGTAAGATGTGGCAAGCTCATAGAGACTTATCCAAAGCGACTTGGAGCTGTGATTGCTGCAAAAAGTATTGACTTTAGGGGGGGTGAATAGTTATGCACATTGTCTTTTTCTGTTATTTTGTCCTATTTGTTGATTGCTTCACAATAAAAATAAAATCTTCAAAGTTGTGGGCATGTTCTGTAAATTAAATGATGCAAACCCTCAAACAATCCATGTTAATTCCAGGTTGTGAGGCAACAAAACATGAAAAATGCCGGGGGGGGGGGGGGGATACTTTTGCAAGGCACTGTATGGTTTAAAAGAATGTTTAAACTGTCTAATAATATAAAGTTCAATCATGACTTGCATTGTATTTCGATATGAGCTTCTTGGATTGTTTTTTATTATGAGGTTTAATGTATGTATTTAGTGCTTTTCATGTTTTGATGTATAATTACAGACAGACTATTGATCCAGGAAGCAATCCAATTGCCATTATCTAGGGTCAGGTAGGAATTTTTTTTTTTTCCATTTGAGACAAATGGTTACATTTCACTTGGGTTTTTTCTGTTTGCCTTCCTCTGGATTCAATAAAACAAAATACATATGTGTTAAAATACATATAATGGTTTACAATGGTTTACAAAGAAAGTTGATACAGTGTTATAATATTCATGTACCCATTACAATTAAAAACGTTATAACGTTAAAAAACATGGTTAATGAGTTGCTAAAAGATATTACTATACAACTTGCCTGTTACAACAATAAACACATTAATTTCTAAAACAATAATTTGCTGCCCTTTTTCAAACATATTGATTATTACATGCAAAAATAATAAATAGTAACAATAAAAAAAAGGTAACAAGGGTAAAACACTCGCATTGGGTGCATTTCCAAGCTGCAAATTTAACTCCCGTCATTTTTGACAAGTAAGTTCCTAGTAATATTTATACTGGGACAAAAAACTGACAAATAAAAATGTTGACGATAAATGAACAACATTTAAAGCTGTATAAAATATACATACATGTAAATATATACCATGTAAAAATAAAAACAGTAGTAATGTGGCTTAATAATCATTTAAAGATCAAGATAAGGAATCAAAAGCAGGCATTTACATTGTACAAGAAAGAAAGAAAGAAAGAACAGTGGAAGTGTATACAACCTTAAAAAAATATTTAAATATATTTATGGATAAAGGCTAGGAAAGAAAATATTGGAACCTTAAAATATGCCAAAGAGGCCATTTGGTAATGAACGGGTGTGAAATAAATTATTTTCTTTGTATATAAAAGGAAGGTACCAATGATTAGGATCATGCAACAAAATGTGGATGATTGGTTAACACAGGTAGCAAATTCAGAAAAGGCTGGAAAAAATAAATGTTATTAAAGCATCAGATTTTGAAGAAATATATCCCAAGGGTACTGAGGAAATTGGAAAAACCATAATATTTAGTTTTTTAAGACTCAATCTCCACAGGCTCAGTACAAGATGACTGGAGAAAAGCACATGTGAGATCTTATTTAAAAAAGGAGCAAGAGGAAGTACAGGGGAACTATAGACTTGTATGCCTCACTTCTGTACTGTGGTGGCTTTTAGAAGGGAATACAAAATATATCCATGTGAACAAAGTAATAAGTTGGAGTCAATCCAGGTTTATGAGGGATAGGTCATGTCAAACAAATCTAAATTGTTTCCAATTGGACCAAGGTATCTCAGAAGATGTAATAGTGTTTTGAATTTTGCAAAGGCTTTCCAATCAGTGCCACTTGGGAGGCTGTTGTTCAAAATAAGGGATACAGTAATTGCATTAAATATCTGCCCATTTGATTGAGAACTGGCTAAAAGACACAAAGCAAAGCGTTGTTGCAAATGGAACATACTCACATTGGACTAATGTGGTAAGTGGGGTTTCTAAGCGGTCACTGTAAGGACATATCCTCTTTAACATATTTAATATTGACTTAGAAGTAGGACTGGAAAGTATTTTCTCAATTTTTGCTAATGACACTAAGTTGTGCAAGGTAGTTAAATCAAAAAATCATGTACTTTCACTGTAAACGGACTTACATAAATTAGAAGAATGGGCAACTAAATGGCAGATACGATTATGTAAATGTAAGATTATGCATTTGGGAAGGAAAAATAAGCATGCAATGTATAATCTTAATGGAGCAATTCTAGAGGTATCAGAGATAGAAGGGATTTAGGAGTGCTTGTGGCCAACCACTGAATTTCATCATGTCTTAAGAAGGGTATAGAAGCAAAGGAATCAAAAAGGTAGAACGGTAGAGAGAAGGGCAAAACTTAATATGGGGAATGGAGGCTCTAAGATATGAAGAAAGATTAACAAAATTATAACTATTTGATATGATTACCTTATATAAATACATTCGGGATCAATATATAAGTCTTTGTTAGGAATGCTTTTTATACAAAGAGGTTTACAATGGACAATAAAACTTCCCTTGGAGTTAGAAGAAAAATATCACATTAAAGAAAGAAAAGTGCTATTCACAGTAAAGGGCAGTTAGACTGTGGAACTCTCTACTAAAGTAGATTGCAAAAGCAGAATAGATTGATAACTTTAAAAAAAGGGGTTGGATATATATTTGAATTGAAATGGCATTGTTGCATAAAAAGAGAAGGAGTTTTGATACAGAAAGTAATCTGATTGCCAGAAATTGGGTCAGGGAGGAATGTTTTCCCCATATGAGACAAATGTGTCAATGCTTTTTTGATTGCCATCCACTGGGTCAATTAACACTTAATTCAGATATTACAAGAATCAGAGGAGATCTAAAAAGGTTGAACTTGATGATGTAAAAGTCTTTTTTCAGCTTCAGTATACTTGGATAGAGCAAAACCAGTCATGGCTTTTCTAACAACTAATGACAAGTAAGATGGAGGCTAGAAATCATAACCAGATCCCACCTCCCTGAACCTGCATTGCCAGAGCTAAAACTGAGAATCCTTCCCTTTCCACAATTTCACTTCATGTCAAGGTCCTAGCCTCCAGCAATGTAAAAAGGCCCTTGGCCAGGACAGCATAGCTTGACTAGTTTGAGGACTCCCATTCTACCTGTACACAAGGTGTCAATATTACTTGTTTCCTAAAATTTACCTTTCTTTAACTGTACTAAAGCATATCAATTTCTTAAAATAATACATTTTGCAATACTTAATACATTTTGACATATATATAAATGAAAATGTGTTTCTTTTATTCATATTTGACTATTCAAAGTAAAAAGGATTTGGCTCAGTATTCCCCCCAAAAATAATTTACATCATTTTGTGATTATTACAGAAACTGACTTGGCAAATCTTCATTAGAAAGAGTAGCTCTTTATTTTTTTAAATGTTGTTTAACTACAACATTGCATGCTATTGTTAGCGAAAAAGCCAATGCAGGCACTGTATATTCAATGGACAGGGATATTGGCAATGTGTGTACATATATATGTCCCATGAGACCTCAATACTGGTTAATTTTCTGTTTATTGCACAAATGAGACTCACAAGAATGATGATGTGGGTAAAATGTTATAAAGTATCTCAGCTACTGTCGATACTTCTACTTCAATATATGTCTAATAATATAAATCTGTGTTTAGTGCAAATTTACCTTTTATTGCTTTATAGCAAAATCAAAGTGTTTTTATAGACTAATTAAATAGGAATAATCACAAGTTTAACATTAACCATGAGCAGCGAGGCTAGCATTGCTGTAAGCATTTCCAGTCCTGACATCATTCTTTTAATAATAGTGTCATTAGATATGATTTATCATAAATGAAAATAAGGAAATGTCAGAGTAACCGGGATTTAGGTCCCTGTAGGAAGGTTATTAGGTTATTGTTTTAAGATTGTATGGTGTACTGTTCTTTGAGAGGTCAGCCACTCCATCACAATGGAAGACAATGAATTAAAGGGAAATGGTATGAGACGAAATGATGCATATAGAAGGGTGAGAAGGAGTTATAATCAGGAGAGATACACATTGAGAGAAATGGGTGATATGATCAAGCAGAGGAAAAGAGAACAAGAGGCAAGTTAGCTAGTCACAAGTAGAAATGGAAGAAAAGGGGACGGAAATGGGTTAAGATATTGAAGTAAGGGCAGAGATAAAAGGAAGTGGGATGTTCAATGTGAGGAATAGGAGAGTGGGTAAATGGAGAGAAAGAAGATGAAAGTGAGAAAAGGGGAGGAAATTGATTGAGGTACAAACTTGGTGGATAAAAGAGGGAGGGAGGGAGGGCAAGCTAATTTGGAAGGAGAGGTGAAATGGTGAATGTAATAGAAGTAGGCAACAAAAATGGAGGGAATGGGGACAAAATAAACCTTATGGAGAATTGAGGAACAAAATAGGGACTATGAAATAGAGCATTGCAATTTGTTACTCCTATAGTAGCAATAACAAACTATCTCACCCTGATTTCTCATATTAGGCAAATATGCAAGAGGTATTTTCCCTGTACACCATATTGTACATTGTGCTTTCAAATTTTATACAGCTCTATGAGATTGATGGCTGCAGGAAGGTATGTGGGAGTATTGGCCCCGGTACTTGGATATCCCAATGTTGCCATAAAGTAAACGTCTATACGTGTACCTAAGTTTTTCTACGGAATCCCAGCTCTATTCTTTTTGACTTCAGCCCCCTCATTAGGCTAATTATTTATCAATCTTTCCAAAAATAAAATATTGATAAATGGCACTATTAATGCACCCACAATGTTCCATTTTGAATGGAATTATTTGACTTCAACTGGTATAAATAAATCTGTTTACTAGTAACCTTTGGGCACCCAGTCTAATGAAATCCTAGATGGTTATGTCAGGGATGATCTTAATAAGAAGAACAATGATTCCATTATTGTTAGAGGAAACCATAAATAAGTCAGGCCAGGACAGTGCTACATGAGTTTAATGAAATATAGATATATACTGATTACCAGTTTATTTCCCCAGAAGAAAAAATATTATTTATAACTGGCTCTCTATATAATTATACTGTCTAATCCCCAAACCTGTTCCAACATTATTGCCACTTCATGGTGTTATCCATCTTCAGAAATGCTGATTCTATAACATTTATAAACTTTTCTCTGCAGAGCAATTTATTTGAGTGATTATTATAAAAAAAAAACTAATTTAGTAGTTTAGATGTGCAGTAAAATTCTTTGTATTTTTATTGTGTTCTCCCTAATTATTACAGCTATAAAAATGTATACATGAAATAAAAAACATATTTTCAGAATTCATTATGTTCAGTAAAAATTAAAAGTCGGTGTCTTGAATAGAATATTTCCTCGATAAATTTGTTTAGTTTTACAAAACGCTACATATTGCAAAATGGTTTTCAATCTCACTATTAATTTTATGACTATAAGGTAAATATGGCTAGAGTTTAGCTCCTGTGAGAGATTGAATGTTATTGGTTGCAGCTGAAGTCAGAAATGACTCTAGTTTGTCATGTCAGAGATGAGAAATAACATCTTGTCTGGAAACGTTGAACAGAAGCCATCCAGGTAACGAATATTAAGTATTTAACAACCGAAATATCTCCTTTGAGACAATGCAAAGTAGGAAAACATTTTAAACTGACATACTCTTATACGGCCTTGTGCATTTTGTATATATATTTCATTCATAGGCTTCTACTTTATTAAAAAATGTGCCGTAAGGGATTTTAAAACAAATGTAATCTTGAGCAATAAATTAGAAGACTGAATTAAGTAGAACCTCCTATGATATAAATTCAAAACCTGCAAACTATGCTTAGTGGCTTACATGAGGTTTTCTTATAGAAGCTTCTTAAAATGAATCTTTACTCTGTTAAATTGTACCTTTTTAGAAGGTATATATCATAATGAGAAGTTGGTGTAGAAATAGCTTTTTTAAAGAATCATTTTTAAAATATATTTTGCTGATGCTAAGTCTTTCTTCAGCAGATTTCTTTTACAAGACTAGCCTGATGTGTTAAAACAATACCTTAGTGCATTAAACAACGGAGCTAACTTTTAAATTATGCATAATTTGTTAGTAAAGTTTGCATTTAATAATTTAAAAATATAATATTCTAAATTAAAAATCAAGTTCTAAAACTGCAGTTGAGCTGCTTGTCCCCACCCCTGCCTGCTATTTAATAATTTCATCAAATAATGTGCATTAAATATTAACGTTATTATTTAGGCACTGATTCATTTTGGGTTATGTCCCTTTGTTTGTGTGTGTTTGCGTCACTCAGTCATGTGCGACTGTCTGTGACCTCATGGACCACAACACACCATGCTGATCCACTTGGTATTCAAGGCAGACATACTGGAGTGGGTTGCCAGTAACTTCTCCAGTGGGCCCATACAGCTCCTGGTATTCCTAGGTGGTTTCCCATCCAAGTACTGACCAGGCCCACTGCTGGATGGCTTCAGGGTGGTGTGAACTCTTGGTTCCCTGATTGGAATCGTACACAGGTCACACAGGTGAAAGTACTGAATCCTAACCACTGGACCACCAGGAAACCCCATGTCCCTTTATATGAACCTAATTATTAAATCACAAATTTTGGGCTTGCACATTGCTGTACATAGTACAGTACACACTATCTCTAGACATCTCCATAGACCTGTATTCTCTTTGCCCTTTGAAAACAGCCTTTTAAATGATCAATATGTGGCTTGTTGTTAGCCAATAGTAATTGCATAATTATTAAAATATGAAAAAAATAATAATGCATTGGTGATGTAGAGTACATCTGGACCTATTTCTCTCTCCTCCAGTTCCCCTTACTCTATTATTTGTTAGAGAAATGAACAGATACCTTAGGGCAATGTCCAAAGACACTCTCCTGGTTATGTAGAAGACAGGAAACGTATCTTTAAAGGTTTCAAGAAAATCAGGAAAATTGTTGGTTACTTGCTTTTTTTTCAGTGCAAACGGTAGTATAATCCTCTTCATCTCCTTAATCACACTTTTCGTCAATGAAAATTTATTTTTTCAATTGTCTTTCTCTCTGTGAATATGTAGGCTATGGAGACCAATAATGGGATGAATCCAGGAGTAGCCTAATCTTGTAAAACAATGTTTTAATGTCCTCAGGTTTTACATCTGTAACAAGGGTTCAGCATTCTCGGTTCAGTTGGTTAAATGTGGTCGTCGATCTATTTAGTTTTTTTTCTGTACTTTGCCAGTTCAGATCTACAATTTCCCCTTGACCTAAGCATACGTGACTTAGTATTTGAAATAAACCATAAAAAAACAACCACCAAATAACACAACAGACACCAATATGGCTTTAAAACAGGTCATATCTTTATTGATGTAACATGAAACAAAAGAGTTGATTGCTCATAACCACAATGGGGCCCAACCCATCTGAGGTCTCATGCAGTCCATTGCTGGAGAGCCTCCTCGCATGTAGGATCTTTATCTGTAGGGTCCAGGGCAATATCTGAAGCAAGGTCCACTGTAGGGGAGTCCAGGAGGGCAGGAAAAAAGTCACGGGAAGCAGATAAAACAACAACATCAGGGACAGTAGGGTCCCAGGCATCAGGGGAGAAAACCACA
Source organism: Discoglossus pictus (assembly GCA_027410445.1). Classification (NCBI taxonomy): domain Eukaryota; kingdom Metazoa; phylum Chordata; class Amphibia; order Anura; family Alytidae; genus Discoglossus; species Discoglossus pictus. The sequence goes on from CM050168.1 coordinate 79,418,799, forward strand.
GGGCCAGCAGGATCATCTGTCACATGTGATACATCCTCCAGGTCAGCAGGGTCAAGTGGAGCAACATCAGAACTCATCAAGACAGCTTTGTGGGAGGGAGAAGGGGAGACCTCCGTTTCTAAAGCTGCATCTGCAGCAACACCCAAACATCTTCTTAGGGATATTCTCACAAGAACTCCCTCTCCTCCTCCTGGTGGTTGTACAAATTGAGCTTAATCTCTCTGGAGGCCCTGACTGACGGACTACCTCAGTACTCTGTGACGTATTCACACCGCTAGTTATAGACTGGACCAACCGTTGGAGCCAGTTAACTTCATGAAGAGCAGCTGGTTTCCTCAACTGGACCACCAGGGCAGACACCATAGGAGAAGACATGTTGTTACGTTCAGCATGTTCTTCTGCCTGAGTAACTGACAGGAGCAGGAAACTTCCGTTTTTTTAACGTGAAACTCCTTCCCTAAAATCAAACCAACCAATTATTACCCGTGCACTAACCCGGTCAAAACCCCCCACCCGAATACTGTCTCCAGGGGCTGCTTTTTTCCTTACAATAACTTCATCTACAAATTTCCACACACACACATTATACATAAATATATTCTTATACACCACAGCATATATTAAGGGCTATCACTTTTAACATGTTTATTTAATGTATTTACTTTGCATCTCCATCCCTGGTTGAGCTTGGGATATGTTTGAGTGTACTTGCTGAACATGTACTAGATTATAAATGTTCCAAAGTCCTATTTAGTTTCCAAAGGGTTTACCTTAGTTCTATATAAAAATGATCCCCCCCTTATATATCAACTAGACAACATATAGGATGTACATTATACATCAATTTTAGTCCAGGATTGTCAGAGAACACCTTGAAATAAAACTATTATTATGGAATTATTCCAGGAACATTTTAAAAAGTAATACATTATATATATATATATATATATATATATATATATATATATATATATATCAATAAATCATACTATATAGCATAGCATATGCTGTGTGCAAGTCAGTGTCCCTTTAATGCATTTCTACAATATTGAAACTTTATTCGTAATTAAAGTCAATGCCAGAATCAATGATGCCATTTCACTTTGTGATACCATCAAAAAAGTTTATCCTTTAAGTTCTAGCTGCACTAAATACAAAGTTATTTTTTTTACAGTAAGATGAAAGTCCGGATATGTGTGACTTTCATCTTCAAGATCCCCCTTTAATCCTGAAATACCTTTGGAATAAAGGCCAATAAGTGCTGTGACCCTTATTAATCAACAACCCTGAAGCACTGGATGTTTCCATACTGTCTTGTAGATAAAATCTTCTCTTTTACTTGTTGTGTAGCTCAATACAAGTAGCTGATATGCCAGATTAATATCTGTTCTCTTCCAGTTCTTTATGATCTAATTTAGTTTAAAGAACAAAATATCTCAGAAAGGAATATTTCCTGCATTGATGTGTTTTGCTATTAAACATTTAAAGAACCACTGCAGGCATATATTTAAAGGACTGTGGTCATCTTTTTGAATATAGTATTTTATATATTAAAGTATGATAATGTGCAAGACTTTTTTAGATTGCAAAACAACTAAATACACCCTTTACATTAGTGACTTTCAAATGCAATTATTCCTTGCTGCAGACCTTTACTTCCTATTCTCAGCTGATGCTGTCTCTTACTTTTTCCTTGTAAGCTAATAAATACTCAATTACTCTCATGGAAAATACAAAATGTTGGGAAGACAAATTAGCATTGTGCATTTGGAATGTTTTGTGCATTTAAAGCCTCTTCCCTCAGTTAATCAGCAGAAATTAAAATGTCAGTTCCCACTACAGACATTATTATTTTTTTACATTCTAAAAACATATATCTGGTTTTTAAGTCTAGATTTGAAAAACCTGGGGCCCTTATCATATACTTTCTTTAAGAACTACACTTGAAAAGAGGCAAAATGTTTTTTTACAATTCTAAATTGTCAAAATCTACTTTTTTGTTCGCCTTGAAAAGGTCAGATACCAATCCTATCATTTGATCTGAGTCGGTTCGTCAATCCCCTCACACAGGACAGCTGATGAATATCAATCACTACTTTCCCTCAATAAAACACACCATCACTATGTGTTCCAAAGAGAGTATACATTTTTATTCCCCAGTCACTACACTTTTTACCCCAACACATTCAATGAAACAATGGTATAACTAAGCAGTGTGGCCCAAGTTTAGGAAATCATATTTACCCCGCTGTCAGCTAAGAACTAATTAGAGGCGTCTCTGGTAGGCATTACTGGGATTGACTCCCAGGACCAGCACCCAACCAATCAATGATGGCAGGCGTGAGGGCTGACTGATGCACAACCCAAGTATAGTAGTAGGGGAAAAGCTACAGGGTAGCAGGAGAGGGCTCATGAATTTGGGAGACCTTCCCTGCTCTCCTCCACTCTGGAATTTTCTTATCAAAATTGAAAAAATGCTCTGGCTACCAACAATAAATAAGTGCACTAGAGATTAAAATATTCACATTTTCATTTGCTTTTACGGTGGTGGATCCACTGCCCTGAATTTTCAGGATTGAGTCAGAGGCATGGAGTGGTGAGTAAATGTGCAATGTCACCAAAAAACAAAGTTAGAGGTGCTCAATCAGAGAACAAACTAACCTTAATAGGTTAGCTCTTTGGACATCATAACCCACTCTGAGAGCAACCTCTTTTAGCTTACTTGTGCCAGGGAGAAATATCCTGTAGTATATCAGTCTGGTCCCACTCACTAGAGTGACCCAGCCCCGAAATACTAGGCAATTCTACCCTGAACAGATAAAACAGCAAACCCCAGTCGTACGTTTTGACCTTCATTGGACCTCATCAGTGACGTGTAGCTGATAACTTCCTAAGACCTAAAAGAGGTTTCTCTCTAAGTAGGTAACAAGAGCTAGAGAACAGACCTACTTAGGTATTGTTCGTTCTCAGATTGAGCATCTCTCATTTCTTTGTTGTGTAGGTGAATGTGCAATGTGCAAGGCATGGACCTGTCAATCAAACTTTAGGCATGAGCAATGACTTGAGTTTCTATAGTTTTGGAGGTAACAGACAACAGCAGCAGATCTGCCTCTATTACATATTTTCATTTGAATGTCTATAAAGTATGTTCTTTAGAGGAGTTGGTGTTTTCTACTTCCCTGGTATTGAATACTATTCCGTTGTATTGTGGGTGATGATAAAATCAACTCACGCCGTAAGTGAAAAGCTTCCTTTACACTGAGGGGCTGTTAACTGAGTTTATTAATCTCCTCCTGCATATATCAGCATCACCACCTGTGCCCTAATTTAAGTTTCTATCCTCCCTGTGCCATTATTATTATTGAAATTAGCTGGAAGATAGGTGACAGGTTAACCCTTTGTCTTCTTACAATGCAAACTTTAACACACCCCTCACTAAATCCACACACCAGATCAGAATCTATTTTTTTGTGTTCTTATTTCAAATGGATTTATTTTTTTAGTTTTGCTTTTTTTAATGTACAATAATTGAAACATGAAAATTACCATGAAAATACTTGTATGTAATCTTATTTGATGGGTGTGTTTATTGAGGTAAGAAATATACTTATGCAATATTATTTCCTTCCATGGGGAAGTAAATGTTAATCTACTATACAATATACATCTCTGATTAGTCTGATTGTTAGGTATTTATGTGAGTAATTGTATATATTTACCCTGATGTCATGGCTATTATTATGATTAATTACATGCAGTTAATCTGAAATGATGACTCTGTATAGGAGGAATCATGTGCATTTAATTTTATTGTATGACTATGTATGTGAGAAATGATATGCATCTAATCTGTATTCTGTATGTGATGAATTATATGCATTTATTCTGATAAATGACAAAGCAAGGAATAATAGGTGAGGAATAAGATTCACTTAATCTGATATACTGGTTATCAATATGATGAGTTTATATAATAAAGTCTGTGTGGGGAATTATATAATTTAGTTCAACATCATGAGTATCTGTGAGGGGTTAAATGAAGTTAATCCGATATCATAGTGAGGAAATATAAACTAGTATATTGAATTAAATACCAGTTCGCTCCAGTTCAGAGACTGGACAGATCTCTGTAATGTGAACAACCTGGGTATTGCAGTTGGAAATATAAAATGGTGGTTGGGCTCCAGTGGGCTAGTCTCTTAGTGGTGTAGTCTTAGTAGACATTTAGGATGATGGCGACCACCTTGGATCATGTCTATGTGCAAGTCCATTTTTTGATCAACCCTCCCAGTGGAACCAGAACCATGGATTTTAGCCTTTTGAGATATATTGGATGGTTGTTAGAACAACTGGGGAGAACACAAATAGTTTGTAGTGGAAACAGATTCCTGATCTTCACAAGCACTTCCCCCCCTGTGACTCAGCAAAAGGGAGGATAATCTCCCAAGGTTGGCCCGGATGAGCTGGTCATCACCGGATCTCTTGTTGGAAAATAAAAACAGGGTCCGCATTCTGGTTTGCGCTTCCCTGGCGGTATCAGATGACAAATTCCTGCGAATGGAGAGCAAAACTCCACCGCCCATTGTCCCCAGCAATCCTGTGGAGCCACACAGGGGGTTGTGATCTGTAATCACTGTAGACGACCATCTGTACAATAAAAGCTGGAGCTTTTTCAGGTCCCAGACTACCACCAAATACTAATTATGATAGCTGCATATGTGACTTCCTGGTCAACCAGCTCACGACTATGGTAGGCAATCGGATGCTCCTCTCCATGTTGACTGACCTGAAGGAGAACAGTTCCCAGTCCTTTGGTCGAGGCATCAAGTGTTATAGAAAAGGTTGGGGATAATCCCGGATAGCCAGCACAGGAGAGTGGATCAGGGCATCTTGTAGCTGTCAGAAAGTGGGTTTCACAGGCTGGGGACCACTCCACCTATCGTGCATCTTTTTCTGAGTTAGATTGGTCAGGTGTTTGGCGATCGTGCCGTAGGAAGAGACAAATTTATGTAATACCCTTCCATATCATGGAAAGCCATCACCTGATTTTTCTTTTGGAGATTGGCTAGGAACCTATGCCCTGAATTTTAGCCTGCTCAGGCTAGATCTACCCTCCTACCCTATCTAATATATGGCATGTGAGATCTAGGTGCCTGTCCCAGGTGTACCTAAAGATGGCAATGTCTTGTAGATAGGCCTGGGCATAGGTATGCCACCCCTGTAAAATCTGATCCACCAATCTCTGGAAGGTAGAAGGGGCATTTTTCATCCAGTGTGGCATTGCCGTAAACTGGTATAGCCTGAATGATATCTGCCAATAGCCCTTTAAGAGATTGAAGATAGTCAGATAAGTAGCTGACCCCAAACAGTGTAATAATTTAACCATCCAGGGTATAGTGTAAGTATCAGTCTTAGTCTTTACGTTTAGTTTCCGGTAGTCCACACAGAATCACGTGGTACTATCTTTCTTGTGGACCATAACTACAGCGGAGGCCCAGGGACTTCTAGAGGGCTTGATCACTTTTAGCTGAAGCAACTCTTCCATGGACTGCTTCAGGGACTCTATAGGGGGACTGGAGCATTTTGTTCAGCTCCTTATGAATGTTGTCCCGAACTGTCTCAGGAACTCTATAGAAGAGCTGCTTTTCGGGAGGGCAGTCTACGGTTCATACATGGTGTGTGGCTAGAGCGGAGGAGGCCAGGCAGACTAGTTAACAATTTTAGGTAGCTGGCTAGTAGGGATTGTAGCTAATTCTGTTCATCTCATTTTATTGATGTATAAATGTATTCACCTGGTTGGAATGACTGGTGCTTCCAGTAGATCAGACAGTAGCCCTTACACTAGATCGCTACCTGTAGCCATGCAAACAGCCATAATAATTGCCTCCCAGTTCTGATAAATGTTCAATCTATTTATGTGAGCAGTCCTATGTATATGTATGTTGGGATCTTTTTCCACCCTGTAGGAAGCATCTTCTATCTTCCTAGCTACCTTGTAGGAATCATCCCAAGATGCTTGCAGCTTGTAAAGGTAGTGAAGGACCAGCATGAGTGATTTCCGGCCCTCTATTAATTCCCAGCTCTTAGTACCCTAGTCATACCTTTGCTTCTGCTTACTCTGCCCTAAAGGTGCTGATTCTGCCACTGCTTGTGCCCGGGTGAGAATGTTTATATATCTATACTCCATACCAACCAAGTAATTTCCCAATAGTACGTCAGCTGGAAGTACTTTAATTGCTGCAACTTCTTAAAGCCCTTTCCCGGACCCCCAGTCAATGTGCACCTGGGCTACAAGGATGACATTTTTGTTTGGACCACAAGCCACCATTACACTAATCACTTTGTTTAGGACAGCTGTAGGGCAGACAAAATTTGGGTGGATCACCGTAATGGCTGCTCCAGTGTCTCTAAATCCCTGAACCGTTTGACCCTCCACAACAACCAGCTGTAGATCTTGTTGCCAGTATCCCCCCTGAGGCAGTTTGACAGCATAGATAAACAGATTATTGGTTAGCTCATCAGAAATATTTTGGAACTGCTCCAAATTGTCCTCATCATAGGGAGTGTTAGCTCAATTTCCTAAATAAAACAGGGGGCAATCTAATTTTAAGTACACCAACATTTTACAGAGAAAGCACTGAGGTTCTGCCCTATGTTAGGCACAGTAGATCTCCTGGGCATGAAGGCTGATCTGGAAGGTGTAAATCGTACTGGTCCCCCTCAAGGCATTGAGCTGCTATGCTGATCTGGGATACCATTGAATTTCTTTCTACCTGTTTGCTAGCCGACTGGCAGCATTGATGGTGCTAGGGCATTGGTCCAAAATCCATACCTTCATAGAGGCAGTGCATAAGGAGCAGAACTGCTCAAGCGGGATCACTTGTTGCCTCTTCCAGGGTGTGAATGTCATCCAAAGGAGGGTAAGTATAATCAAGCAATGCAAAAAGTGAATGTATAGCTGAATCTTTGAATGCAGAGACAAATGATATGTGGATCATGAAAGTGTAGCAGCTAAAACTGTCAGTGCCTTCATTAGAACCAATGAGAAAACTCATTAGTTTACAAGGACATAACTAAGAAAACTTGAGTAATGTAAAGACTAGAAAACTTACTTTTATTCTCTGGGTAAAGGCATTTGAGGAAATCTTCCTCTGACTTTGCAGAAGGGAGGATTCCTTTGAGCGGAGCAAGGTTCAGTAGCAATAATTTAACAATTGAACCAGTAACTACTAATGTTTCAAGCGACAGTTTAGCTTCACTGAATAGCATAGATATTTTTCAAAAAGAGCCAATGTTATAAAGTATTACTTTCGGATGAAAGAGCTCACTTAGTGAACTTTAATATTATGACAGTTCTGGGACTTGTCTGGTTTCCATTTCACTGCTCTATTTTTGCAGATACAGGAACCAGACACTTTTATCTTACTGGTTCTTTATGCTAAACTGATTAAAGATTCAGAATTCTGAAAACAAATAGAAATGGCACTTTACTTTCTCTGCCATGTGACATATTTAGACTAATCATTCTCTTTCATCTAACAGTAAATAAGCGTTAGGTGGAACTTCCAGTTTAACATGAACTATGGATTTCCCATGTCTGCTTTACCTGTACATATCGTCTAAGAGAAGTGTTTAGTGTGTCACATGCCATTTATATAAAAGCTCCAGGTTCCCCAAAATATTACTCATCTTTCTCACTGTTAAATCCCTTCACCAATCTCACCACTAAGATATAGCATCAGACACACTTATAAACATAAATATATCCACATGTAGACTGTAAGGGCTGAAGTAGATGGCACAAGCTTTCTAGTGGCACCATCAAGGGCATAACACTTTTCTTCTGCTGTCCAATTGTTGTCCCAGTTTTGGTGGCTGTCTAAATGCAAAAATGGGAGGATTGGGGAATATATGTTTCAATTCTGCATCTTCTGTTAGTAGTGGCTCTAAATCCTTAAATATTTTGAATATTTGTTCTAGGGCCAGGTGGTATGTGGTGACCAGAGTTGTATGTGAAGTTGTTTCTTTAGTTCTGTATTGCAGCAGGTGTCCCTGTGGTGTTCTGATGGCAGAGGTTACTTTCTGAGTGATAACAAGGGGTTTGTAACCCTTTTGCCTGAAGGAGTCAGACAGTGTTTATTACGGTCCTCAGTGTTTGCGCAGAATATTGGGCAATGAACAGCATAACAAAGAAAATGGCACTAAACCTTGCAATAAAATTCGCTGCAAACTATGCCAAAACATCTGTAGAGAAGATATAGCCACACATAATAACAATATTATTCACATGTATTTATTCCAATGTAGTGTACATGATACAATGCACTGTATGCAAGAGGGACTGTTACATTGGGGAAACCAGCCATAAACTACAAAAGAGGATGAATCTTCACAGACTCTACATAAAAAAACACAATGTAGACAGTTACTGTTCCCCGGTTGGACATCATTTCACCCAGAAAAACCACTCCATACAAAACCTGAAAATCAAGATACTCAGACGACATTTCAAAAGTCTCCAATAGCGTAAAACCTTTGAATTAAAAATTATTAAATTTTTTGATTCAAAACACAGTGGTTTAAATATGGATTTAAGATTCTTATCTCATTACCAAAATGTTTTGTGGCTCATGTTTTATACCACATTCCACATGTCCAATTGGGTAGCACGACTTTAGCGCAACTAAAAAATGTGCGCCACATCCTCAACTACACTAAACCGCGCTCTAGTTCATTAGTCATGACAATTGTTGATGAGGGTAATGCTATCACTGTCTGCTCTAGTGCAGGGTGTAAAACTTGAATGACATGGCAGGACATCCGACTTCTGTACTGCTAGGGACATTGCCATCCTGTTGCATAATCTACCACTGGGGAGTCTTGGCCATCTCTGCTGCTGCTGGAGAGGCCATCCCTGGTCACCTCCCATAACCTCCTCTCCTTGGTCTGCAGCTGGGTAGGAGAGGAACCATCTGAGCCTCCTCAATGTTTATGGATTTGCTGCTCAGACCAGTCACCCTCTTGTTCCCTGTAGTAATGTCTCCACATCTGGGTGAATATTCATTTCTTGGATTTACCTGTAACTGACTCCAAATAGCATCTATAGCAGTACATGTGAAAGCCAGTGCATGTCTTTCTAGGCACGTAGAAGGCAGCACCCAGAAAGATGTTCCTATGCTTTCATAATTCTGCTTCCATTTCATTCCCCTGATGAAACAAAAGCCCTCTTGTTCATATGGTTCAATAGTTCATAAACCTTCAGTGACAAACAATATACACCATGCTGGCCATGCCCACAGGGCACAGAGATGGTTCCCTTCAGAAGATAGTGAATTGGGAGTTATTTCACACTGTTAAGGAACGTAATATTTAATGATATTTACCCACATTCCTCTGCCTTTATTTTAAATACTTCTCATTTAAACTGATACATAGATAAAGGTCTTTGATTATCCAGACAGGTCTCAGGTCTCCTAGTTACACACAAATAAAATACGGAGGCCATTGTGTATCGTGATAAGGCGTTACTGAGTTTGGGATGTTGTGACAGCTAGTGGACAAGTTTCTTCATCTTGGAGATAGGGTACAGGAACAAGCCGACCATAACTTTTCCATCCTCCAGTACCCAGTGAATGACATTTACCGAGCTCTGTACGTCTATGTGACAGAGAAGATCAATACATTGCCTGGATAGAAGTTCATGGCAACAACTTCCTTGTCTTGTTTTAGGTCCTTTCATTTACTGCTCAGTATATGGGGCTATATGTACTGTGCACATACAGAACATACATATAACATTATATAATAATACTTATTTATACAGTACACGTAGCATATGATATATTTGATATGCTGCATATGAATTGCTAGTAGGCTCCTTACTACTCCCACCTTTATACTTCAGCATCAGTTACCCTAATGGACAGAGTTGCTGATTCATTATACAATTAAAAGACAGGGTAGCACCAATGCAATTCTGCACGCACATATCGGGCGAGCTATTTTCGGCCGCGCTCTGGACAGATCGCGCATGCATCTGGGTGCATTTGGAGTGTGCTCGAAAAACAGGGTGGTGTCCAATTGATGTTGTCCTTATCCCAAACTGTGGTGAAATTTACTGCCCTTAATTAGGGATCTGCTATGTTGTTATCTAAACCTGATCTAAAGACTCACAGGACATTATTGATGGTGCATGTAGTTGTCCCGCCTAAACTCTTAACAGATATATGAACTTTTCCTGGTGCATCCCTTCAGTAATGCTAAAGACGTGATAAAGAGAGGTTATCCCTCGAAAGCTTGTCAGAATAAATGAATATGCTTGTTCGATAAAAAAGATATTTCTGCAATACTCTGATTTTTCAAATATATATATATATATATATATATATATATATATATATATATATATATTATTTTTTTACTTCATATAGACACTTCTAAGACATATTACATCTTTTTTTAAAATAATTAGAATAGACAAAACATGGATTTCTATTTCTCACTACTTATAATGGGAATAATGATTACTCATATGCTTGATAATAACTTGGTGACCGCTTATCTTCTAAAATGAAATATAAAAACCTTGCTACATTAGCACACAAATCAGCTATGGCTTACTGAATTTTTGTTGTGTGAAATTGTTTATTGAGAAGAACAATGGATTAAACCCTTTGAACCTGTTCAGTAAAATTATTCATTTTTGTACTTTTCTTTTAGTTTAGTGTTTCTGACATGGCATTTAAATCACTTTCTGATGGAAGTAATAATGAAAAATAAAATAATTTTAGTCTTGGAGTTATATTTTTTGTTAGAAAATAGAATATTTAATGAAATGGCTGAACCTTGAACAAAACAGACAAAGTTGATATTGTAATGGTTTCTATGTTTATAAATGGATTTTATATCCACGATTAATCATTTATTGTTTCTGGCAGTATAATCTGAAATATATGCACATATACATTAAAAATTGACCTTTCATCCCATTATTTGCTGTTATTTATTTACATTATTTACATTTCTGCTGAGTGATGGAGAATTTAAGCAATGCTACACTATGATGACCTATAATAACTTGTGTAAATTTTAGTCAAATAGTATTACATTTTACCAAAATGTCTCAGTTTTAATTAATTACTTTTTAAAAATGTATGGTAGTTCTATTGCATGTTTATCTCTGTAAGTTTAGCTAATTTTACAAACGTTTCTGTCTTTTCTTATTGATTAACCAGGGATGATGAGCATAGTGCATACTCCAAGGGCACACATTCTGGAAAGGCAGCAAACAATCTGATATGATGGAAACTTAACAATATAGGTTTCTGTAACATCATGACAGCCCAGATTGTCTGTGTACTATGTACTATCAATCAGTGACCCCCTGAGTGCTGACATTCCCCACCATACTCCTGGATCTCTCTGCTCCCTCAGTACAGTTGACCATCCTCTTATTTTCCAAATTCTCCATGTCCTTGGCATTAGTGACACAGCAATATCTTAGTTTTCATTTAGCATTTCCTCCTCTTTTTCCTTGCTACATCTCACTGTTGGTGTATCTAAAGATTCATTCCTAGACCCACTGCTGTTCTTCATCTACATTTCATCTACATGTCCTTGCTTTATCCACTAATCTTTATTAACTAATCTTTTTTTATATAATTTTTATTGTGAGAAAGGAAGATTACAACATATATTAAAGTGTAAACAATGAAAAATTGTGGTCTAAAACATAAGCATTTTCTTTTATCTTTTCTCAGATATTTTTCCTTTTTTGTTTCTCTAAAATTATATTCACCTTCTTGCATTGTTTCTTAACTCAACTTTAAAAAATAGATAACAGAGTAAAATATATATATAAAAAAAAGGAGAAGATAAAGAGAGATAAAGAGAGGGGGGATATGTTATCTAGTCCATGATATCAGACTACTGCGTTCACCGTCTGTCGGCCCCCAGGGTCCAAATTTCCTAACATGTAGTCCATCTTCTGTAATTCTCATCTAACTCAGCAGATAAAACACTCATGGAATGAATATAATTTATGTTTTTCAAAAATCCTTCGTATGTTGGAATGATTGATTTCCAGTGTTTTGCAATTATACTTCTGTTTGCTAGGAATATCTGGTTTGACAAACATTTAGCTGATTTTGGTAGGCCTGGGATTGGTAATCCTAACAAAGCTTCCGGCTTCTGAGCGATGTTTATATCACATAATTTCTCTAGAGAGATATAGGTTTTGTTCCATATGTGCTTAATTTTGGGGCAATCCCAAAGCATGTGTTTTAGAGTTCCTGAAGTGTTACAGCCCCTGAAACAATTTCCATCTAGTGACTCATTTCAAAGTTGCATTCTAGCTGGGGTAAGCTACCATCTCAAGATGGTTTTGTATGCATTTTCGTTCAGGGTTATATTTAGGGAAGAGTTTGCTGCATTTCTGCAAATGTTTCCCCATTGCTCATCGTCTATGGTAATATTAAGTTCAGCTTCCCACGAGGATCTATATGATAATTTGTTTGGGGTGGCATGATCATTTAAATAATTATAGAGTATTGTGATGTTTTTCTGCCATTTAAGTTGTACAAACAACATTGTTCAAAGGGAGTTTTTCTAGCTAATTTATTGTCTTTGGCAATACTTCCTAAGTTGGTGTTAATCAGTATCAGGTTAAGCCCCTCTGTAAGTGCTAATTGATAATTTGTGCTAAATTCCACCATGGACCAATTTTGACATTCCATCAGAATGTCTGCTACAATTGTTTTTTAATCCACCAGACGAGTTGGGTGTTTTTGTTTTTTGAGGAGTCTTTATGGGGTAGCCAAAGAGGCAAGAGCCATGACCCTTTTTCCAGCAATTGAGATCTTTTGTTTATTTGTGTGATGGAGCAACTAACACTTTGTGGAAGCTTTTTCAAATTCATTTTATGGTGTATGCTTAACCACAGTGTCTGGCTCAATAGTATGTTTTGTTCCAGAAGAACATGTTTTTCTATATCCACCCATACTGGAGGGAGTCTTTGAAAAACATTTTGTTGTTATTGCCAGGGGTTCCATGCATAATGCAAACAATAAATGTGACAGGGGGCACCCATGTCTCGTTTCTCTGGATATATTGAAGAGTTAGGATCTAAATTAAAACACTCGCTAGGGAGCTTTCACTAAAGCCAAATCTAATTAAAATCTCTTTCATATATGTCCAATCAATCCTGTCAAATGCCTTCTTGGCATCTAGGGATAGCAGCATCCGAGGCATGTTTTTATTACCTGCTATATCCATTAGGTTAAAAATTATCCTTGTGTTATCGGGTCTATTTGCCAGAATCTTGGAATAAAGTTTAGTGTCATTATTAATTAAAGATATAGGTCTGTAACTATTGCATTGTTTGGGGTCTTTACCTTCTTTGCGTAAGACAATAATCTTTGGTTCCAAGAATTCTGCTTTCATGGGTTTTAAGAGATGTTTAAGATGAGGTAGAAGAGTCTCCATGAATTGTTTATAGTAATAATTAGTGGATCCATCTGGACCAGGTGCTTTATGGGATTTAGCTGTTTTGATTGCGGTTTTGATTTATTTTATAGATATGGGAGTTGCGAGGGAATCTAGTTTGACTATGTTAATTTGAGGGAAATTGATTGTAGGTAAGCATTCATCAATTTGAGTTTTTTGACTTAGTGTCCCAGAATGGGAGGTCATTGAGTATAGTTCGGCATAGAATTGTTGGAATGTCTTTGACATTTGGTATGTTTGGTATGTCATGTCGTTATCTCTGGTTATCAGTTTGGGGATACAATTGTTAGCCCTTTGTTCTTTGAGTATCCTGGCTACCATTGTGTCAGGTTTATTTGAATATCTTAAGAATTTGGATTGTGTACGCTGCAAAATGGTCACCATTTTTTGGATTGTGTACACTGCAAAATGGTCACCATTTTTTTCTTTAGAATCATATTTAAGTCATGTTTGCATTTGATAATCTCTTCATAGATTTTAGATGAATTTTGAATAGAAAATTATTTTTGGAGGTCTGAAATCTTATTATTTAGATTATTTATTTGTAATTCATTTGTTTTTGTGGCTAATATAGTTGTATACAAATTCCTCTCAGACCTGCCTTATGGGCGACCCATACCCCCATCCTATCCACCTCTCCATTGTTGTTTATCGCAAAATAATCTGTGATTACTTTATGGATTTTCTCCTTTGTTATTGGATTATTGAGGAGTGCTGGATTTAATGTCCAAGAGTGGGAACATCCCTTTTGGAGCAAGTCGCACAATGTCACCCTTACACGAGATAGGATGTATCGTTGCTTCAACTAAGTTAGAGGCCATTTGTTGTCGTATTGGTATGTAATCAATATGTGAGTGGGATTTGTGTCTGGCAGAATAAAAAGTAAAATCTCTGTTTTTTGGTTCATTCCCCTCCATGTATCGAATAAGTAGTTGTAATTTAAGACTGACTTAAAGGCTTTTAATAGCGTTGGGATCTCGAGTGAGGGGTGCTAGTTCAAAGTTTGTCTTTTATTGGGTTTAGAACTGTATTCATGTCACCTCCTACAATCCAGCTTGTTTGTTGCCAATTCAATATTTTGTCTGATATTCTGTGAAAGAAATTGGATTGTTCTGAGTTTGGTGCATATACATTAAGTAGCAACACTTTCCTTTCATTGCTTTGAGTGTTTATTTGTTGAAAGTTGAGTCTCTTGTGGATTAAAATGGAGACTCCTGTTTTTTTTCTGATGCGGTAGCATGATAAGTTTGAATATAAATTTTACCCCAATATTTAGGTACTGAATCTTTTTTTAAATTATTTTCCTGTATAATTATTATTATGTCCGCTCCTAGGCGTGAGTATTTTTTTAAGGCAATCCCTCTCTTCAACGGTATGTTTAAGCCTTGAGTGTTATGTGAAATTATTTTCATGTCCATGACTCACCAATCTCTGAAGCAGAGAAACCAAACTGGGGATGTCTTATAGTCTGCTATTCCTTCCAGGCGATGGTATGGGATGAGTTCCTTTATGGGATACAGAAGGTTTGGAACCTGATATCTAAAGACTTAGACAAGGTTAAGGAGGGGAAGAGAATAGGAAAGAGAGATTAGTATTTCAATATCATCTATAAGTTAATTTGATGCATATTTGCCATTTCTTCACAATCGAAAATAGCCAAAGCAAAAAAAAAATGGCTCCCAGAAAAAACGCAAAATGATAAAAACGAGGCCCAAGGACGTAAAACTAGCCCGAAGGACTTAAAAGTAGCCAGAAGAACATAAAAAATTGCTTGAAGCAGTAACACTTACCGAAAGCCAGTAACACTTAATCCAAGCCACTTACATTTAACACAAGGCAGTAACACTTAAACCAAGCCACTAACACTTAACCCAAGGCAGTAACACAACCCAAGACAGTAACACTCAAGCGCGAGGCCTATAAACTACACAAGGGGAGAGGCTTGCAATGAGAGCCGAAGGTTCTTCATTCCCAGCCCTAACATTTTTTTCCCATAATTTTTGCCGGGCACGTAGCTAGTTTGCAATAATCATCACAATGAACCTATAATTCACATTTAACATAATTATTGGTCTCCGATTCTTCAAATCTCTTCTCACACTTCTTTTATCAAAGTACAATCACTCCTTCCATCATAGATTCTGGCAATACATTATAAATGAAAATGCAATTGCGTACTTCAAACAAATCTGTACCAATTTAATCCCAAAAGAACATGTACAATTCGGCACACTCCATCAACACAGCTCCTAATTCATTCTGGTATACTTCCTTAATCAAAAAAACACAAACAATCTCAATTTCATCCAATAAGGCAACTTAAGCCCAGAGGTGATGCTGAGGGCCAAGGAGGTGGATTACTCAACAAGGTGTAATAATCTTCACTTGGGAATGTCAACCCTCCAATAGCAGCAGAAGTCCAACTGTCAAGAACATCTGATCCCCTGGAGAGATCATCAAACTGACTGAACCTTTACATTGATCAAAAGACTTAATAGCTATTGTTATAGCTTAAATTCTCTGTATGTTAAGCATGGGCATAGGATCACAAAAATCTGGGGGGGGGGGAATAATTTAACTCTAGGACAGAAAGCAGGGGCAAATCTACTGCCGTTGCAACCGGTTCAATGCACCAGGGCCCTGATCTGGTGGGCCCAACTGTTGCATTGCCCCTCAAAAACATTAACCCGGTATATGCTAATGACTTGGCGCGCTGGCGCACATGTGACGTCACCGGGTCAAGGAGCGGAGACCGGAGCAGAAGCAGGTAAGTGAGGGGGGTGGATTTAGGGGGGTTTAGGTTGAGGAGGGTGGTTTTGGTTGAGGAGGAGGGGGGTTTAGGTTGAGGAGGGGGGTTAGAATGCGGAGGGGGTTTAGTGTGAGGAGGGAGGTTGAGGATGAGGAGGGGGGAGGGAATATCGGCGTATAACACGCACCTATGATTTGCCCCCTATTTTCAGGGAGAAAAAGTGCGTGTTATACGCCGATAAATATGGTAATCCAATTGTTAAGACAATTACCAATCTAGTCAAAAGGATTAGAAGCCATCATCAGCCTCATCAGCCTACCCACAATATTTTTTTGGATCTCATCAGTGTGGGGCTGGTACCTAACTCATGTTATGGGTTTTGTGGGAAGGCTATTAACCACAAGATAATTTAACTTATGTTAGGCAAAAGAGTGATAGAAGCACTACACCATACAGAGCACAAAAAAAGAGTACATTTAAGTTCACATTTAGATGTCTACAAATAAGTTTTAAAAAATGACTTCCTGCTCCGAATCAAGAAATACAGTTTTTGCACTGCACTCTGGGGAACTGGGCGAGGACATGGCAATGAGTCCATGAACATCTATGTGTATACACATTATCAGCCTTTTTAAATTGCGATTCGGCCAATTCTAAAGGGCTCTATATAAGCACATAGCATATTTTTACAGAAGTTTTTAGTTAGTGAAGATCTTGCTTTTGGATAGAAGTTCACCAACTAAAAACTTTTGTAAAAAATATATGCTCTGTGCTTATATAGAGCCCTTTAGAATTGGCCGAATCGCAATTTAATAAGGCTGCAAGGCAGAAACTGTCAGGCACACTTATAGACTAAAATGTTACTGCATATAAACATTTCTGTTCATATGTATACATTATTCCATAGTTATCTTTTTGCCTAGACCCACGAGGGGGTGAACATATCTGAATGGGCCTATTGTAGCATAAAACCTAAATACTCCAATGCACTAATCCATGGTTTTGTACTGGCAATTTGAATAAGCCAGGCGAGCC
The DNA here is from genome assembly GCA_027410445.1 of Discoglossus pictus. Lineage (NCBI taxonomy): Eukaryota > Metazoa > Chordata > Amphibia > Anura > Alytidae > Discoglossus > Discoglossus pictus. The sequence continues at coordinate 79,436,086 of CM050168.1, forward strand.
CAGAAAACATTCTCCAAGCACAGGCATTATTGATCTAGTCATAAATACACTGCTGTGGTTATGGTTTCAAATAAAGATTTACAAATATCTTGACTAGAAATATACTTCTTTAAAGTCTTTACATATATACAGTAAACACACAATCGTCAGCATAACAGGTTAATAGGACATATAGATATCAGGCAAGCAGTCTGCATGATACTGTATTTATTGTGACAGATGATTTATCTAGGTGAGTAAAATATAGCTCAGCAGATGACATGCTTGATTGTGTGATGTATATGTTCTGATAGGCAATTTATTTTTATTCTCCAAGTAAAATAATGTCTCAAAATGTGATGTATATATATTTAAATCCTATATATATATATATATATATATATATATATATATATATATATATATATATGCTATTTTGTTGTTTTCTGTAATGTTCGCAGTTAGCAGTTTCTCAACATTTCTTATAGATTCTGTATATGTTGAATTACTTTCTGTGCTGAAACAATGTTCACTGTTATTTGTTGAGTAACAATGCAATGGATGTAGAATTATCTGCAATCCTAGTAGTAAAGATATAAGAGTGAAAACCAGTTGCTGTACAACTTCAGCAAAATAAACAAAATGTTTGTGGGCACATCTTGACTTTTTTCATATTCCAGGCATTCACCAAAGTTGGCCAAGAAAAGTGTCCCATGAGCAGAGTGAATTATACTTCTAGGGCGGGTAGAGATTCCACATGGTACAAGAAGAAGCCCAAATGAGAATGAATGCCACATAAGGCTTTGAATCTGTGTACCATTTGGTTTAAGACAGGCTCTGCTTCTATATATTAATATAATATGCTCCTCAAGTTTGAAAGAAAATCATGTTTCTGTGCAGTGCGTTGGTCTTTTAGCCTCATTTTGTGTATTTCAATGTAATATTTATTTCTTATATACCATACAAATTCTATTTCCATTAAATCTGTGAGAGCAATAAAGAAACAGCTTCATAGGTTACAATAATGTGAGCAGAGTTATTAAAAGTGATTGAAAGATTATTGCGCTAAATATTCTCCTGCCACGTCTCCTTATCTTAAATCACAACTAACAGGAAACACTTAGAGGATGATCCAAACCATTAACATTAAGACAAACATTTACTTTTTTCTAATTACATGTATTCACATTGTGTACATCTTGTGTCTTTGCCTATTGAATTTCCATTGGCATGTAGTTAAATGATTATATATCTATTATTGATTGTAATTTACATGTGACTTTTACAGCTATTCATCCTAATTGTGCCCGTGTTTATTTATATTGTCTGATCAATAAAATACATTAAAATGCAGTGTTAGCTATAATCTGTTAAAAAAAAGCTATTTCTAGATACAAATATAAGAAGATTATTTTGTTAGATGACAGATCCTCAACCTGGCGAGAGTTTACAATCTAGTGGAGAGGATTGGAGTATCCTCAAGAGGTCAAGGGACAACATGTAACTTAGTAAAAGCAGTGGCCGGTGATGTTTTCAGTTGGTGGGGTTGAAACTCTTACCATTAATTAATGTTAATAAAATATGCATGGGTGTAGGAGCCAAAGAAAATCTTGGGAGGGGATACCCAGGGACGGATTTAAGAGTTTTGACGCCCTGGGCTATGTTGATTTGCCGTCCTGTCGAAATCGAAGGGTTAATGATAATAATATCCATAATATTAAGTGAATTAACTTTCATCGTACCGATGGCATCTTTATTCTGCAATTCTTGCATTTTTGACATTAAATCAGCCTCCGCCGTAAATTAAATGAATATCACACATATATATATGTACTAGGGAATTGCCCATAAAAAATGACGGCAATAAAATGTTAAGCCTGGCAATGCTGTTTGACACACAATGAGAGGCTCTCCCCCCTCTAACTTGCGGGCCTCGCGATAAGCGTCTTTGGCACTCATTGCGAGCCTCTCCCCCATCTACTTTATGGGCCTCGCATGTTTGATCTTGCTAAACATGATGGCCCAGATATATGTGAAACCCTCACAATATTCTGAAATGGAATAATTTAACACTAAAGATAGTAACCTGTACTCTGTGCTTATGCATTTTTATTACAGTGAACTTACATTGAGGCTTGACATTGTTGTCTAAAAATCAATTTTCCTTGCTTTAATTTTTGTGCTACAGTTTATTCATTGGAAATTACCCCCTTAAGCCTCCACATTACCCAATTTAATAAAGCAAGTTATTGTGTGATGAGAACAAATTTAAAGGAAGTAAGTTGTCATTTCATTTGACAAAGTTGAGCATGTGTAGCTGCCCAGTGGGTAATAAGCAATGGTTAGCACACTGCAGCACAAAGATCAAAGCAAGTTATTATCAAATATTTTAAATTGGTCCTTTAGCTAATATTTGCATTCTATCTATCTATCTATCTATCTATCTATCTATCTATCTATCTATCTTTGTAAATACATATGCCTGTGTGTTTATATAGATGCGACTATCACTGTATCATCACAAATTGTTTGCTTAAAGAAGGAGCAAGGTTAACAAAAACAATATCATTCCATCTTGACTGTTGCCAGATTGAAAAAAAAACATCAACTGTTGGGAGATTAAATACTAGAAAAAAGTTATATTATTTGGAAGTTACCGTTAATAAAATGAAGAAAATCTATTAATGAGCTTTCTCACTAGTTGAACAACAACTGGAGAATTTTTTTTGTCTCCCAAACCTATAAAAGTGGACAAATTGATCTACAATTTATTCATCACAATATTAAAGCACAAATACAACCTTGTATGTTTTAAAATATATATTTTGGATTTTGGATCTGAAGGTCTCATGCTGTTGAAGGGTGCAATTGTTCTATCTCAAACAGACTCTAATTTGATCAATGTCACTAGAAATGTATTTTACTTTTCCATTTAATAAAGTAATAGTTGATTACAATGAAAATGTTTTTATAGAATGGTATTTGCCATGCTCAGAAGGGCCCACTGAACTTTTGGTGGACTGTAGGACTATTGGGGAGAGCCTGGATTAACCTGGGCTGGTTTTGCCCTGTTGGCATAGGGTGGGTAATAGTGTCTGGGAAATGATTGGGGCTTAAATTTGGCTGGAAGGAAAGTAGATTTGTATATTCCCTACTGGGCCATTTGCTTATTTGACAAAGAGAACAAGGATGACTCTAATTTTCTAATTACCCCTTACAGGGCTAGAGGTAGGAAGGAAGATTACAACTGGCCATACTCTCCTCATCACAGGAGGTTGTGGATAAATACACTGTACCTGATCAATAAAGTTGTTTATGCAGTTTAAACATACATCAGCATTGTGTGTGGGTTATTCTGGGTATGTAGTAATTCTACACAAGGTAATTAGTGCAACGTACCCTGTCTTATACTTTACTCCTAATAACTGGGAGTAATGCTGCTGACCTGCTTTTCTGTGCTGTCTGGGTACTGGTGGAGGTGATCTGCTAGGCTGGGTTCATTGCTGCTAAGCAGGGATACTCCAAAGAACCCGATGTCCTACAGTGCCTTGCAAATGTATTCACCCCCTTGGCATTTTTTGTGTTTCACAACCTGGAATTAACATGGATTAGTTGAGGATTTGCATCATTTAATTTACAGAACATGCCAACAACTTTTAAGATGTTTATTTGTTTTTATTGTGAAGCAAACAACAAATAGGACAAAATAACAGAAAAATTCAATGTGCATAACAATTCACCCCCTAAACCCAATACTTTGTAGAGCCACCTTTTGTGGCAATCACAGCTCCAAGTCGCTTTGGATAAGTCTGTATGAGCTTGCCACATCTTACCACTGGGATTTTTGTCCATTTCTCCTTGCAAAACTGCTCCAGCTCCCTCAAGTTGGATCTTTCAATCTGACGACAGATTTTCTATTAGATTAAGGTCTAGTGTGTTTGGGGTCATTATCCTGCTGGAAGGTGAACCTCCATCCTAGCCTCAAATGACACACAGAGTGGTACAAGTTTTGCTTAGGAATATCCCTGTATTTAGCACCATCCATCTTTTCCACAACACTCCTCCCAGTCCCTGCATGCTGAAAAACATCACCACAGCATGATGCTGCCACCACCATGTTTCACTGTGGGGATGGTGTTCTTGGGTGATGTGATGTGCTGGATTTGCGCCATACATAGCGTTTTCTTTGATGCCCGAAAAGATCAATTTTAGTCTCATCAGACCAGAGAACCTTCCTTCATACATTTTGGGAGTCTCCCACATGCCTTTTCGCAAACTCAAAACGTGCCATTTTGTTTTCTGCTGAAAGTAATGGCCACTCTGCCATAAAGCCCAACTCTATGGAGTGTACGGCTTATTGTCATCTTATGTACAGATACTCCAGTCTCTGCTGCGGAACTCTGCAGCTCCTCCAGGGTTACCTTAGGTCTCTGTGCTGCCTCTCTGATTAATGCCCTCCTTGCCCGGTCCGTGAGTTTTGGTAGGTTTGCTGTTGTCCCATGTTCTTTCCATTTGGTTATGACATATTTGATGGTGCTCCTGGGGGATCATCAAATATTTGGATATATTTGTAAAACCTAACCCTGACTTGTACTTCTCAACAACGTTGTCCCTTACTTGTTTGGAGAGTTCCTTGGTCTTCATGGCAGTGTTTGGTTAGTGGTGCCTCTTGCTTAGGTGTTGCAGCCTCTGGGGCCTTTCAAAACTGGTGTGTATATGTAATGACAGATCATGTGACACTTAGATTGCACACAGGTGGACATCATTTCACTAATTATGTGACTTCTGAAGGTAATTGGTTGCACCAGAGCTTTTTATGGGCTTTATAATAAAGGGGTTGAATACATACACACATGTCAATTTTCTGTTTTCTATTTAAAAAAAAATAGTTTTATGTATATATTTTTGTCATTGCACTTCACCAACTAAGACTATTGTGTTCTGATTCATCACATAAAATTTTAATTAACAAACCATTGAATTTAAGGCTGTAATCTAACAAAATAGGTAAAAAGTCAAGGGGGGTGAATACTTTTGCAAGGCACTGCATGTGATGAGATTAATAGAAGCCGGAGAATCATAACAGTATCAATATAAAACGAAAACTTTTTTTTAAATTAAAGGGGCATGGAATACATTTGATCATACTGTTAAAAAAACGTGAATAAAATACAAGTGCCCTAGAAACAATGTTAATTGTTTCAAATGTATCAATATAAGTTGTGTAATGTTTAAATGCAATGTATTTAATGACAAATGCATGTACAGAACATGTAAGTTAAAATAACTATAAGCAAACAAGATGTATTTACAGTACTATTCAATTATTTGAGGTTCAGATTTTGACTACACTGGTCTTTTCTGATTGATTTATTCATGTCCTGGTAAGTAAGTGTGTAAGTTTAAAGCACATGAGCTGGGGACTTGCTGAATTGAAAAACCAAAAAAAACCTGTTGATATGAAACTAAAAGGAAATGCAGAGCATACTACAGTACGTCGGTTTGATTGGCAGACAGATATGACTTAGCTATGAGACCATCTTTTGAAAAAGAATGCAGGCTGTGACACATTTACAAATACAATATTCCAAAGAAAGAAAAATATGTATATTTCCCCTTAATTATGTACTAGATTTTTATCAAAGAGTGGGCATATGCCTAAATTATGATGAATAAAATATGTGTCTCCATAGATCAAAACCCCAAATTACATTGGGGGTTATATTTTTTAACTATTCTGCTGAACCTACAGGAGACCCACAAAAATCTTTGTTTTTAAAAATATGTATGGTTGAATTCCTGATTTAATATCATGATGAATAAATGGTATGTCTCCATAGATCCAGAATGTAATGTTGCATTATACTTTTAAATTATTTTGCTTACACTCAAATTTGAATGCCAGCTGACAAACCTAGGAAAAGGTATCAATTTAAGTGTATAATTCTGCATACATATGGTATTCTGCTAAAGAAATAAAGCAATAGATCATGATATCTACTGGGTACTAAGGAGCATATTTTGTAGATAGGTTCTTAAGCGTTGTTTTTTTTTATATAAATAAATAAAAAAAAAAAAAATATATATATATATATATATATATATATATATATATATTAGTGATGTCCCGCACAGTTCGCCCGCGGACTGTTTGCGGAGATTTTGGCATGTTCGCGTTTGCAGCGGACGGCGAACACATGCGCTTTTCGGTCAGCCCTCTATTCTTTATCATTGAGGAAACTTTGACCCTGCACCTCACAGTCAGCAGACACATTCCAGTCAATCAGCAGCATACACTCCCTTCCAATGCCTTCCATCGGAAGGACAGCATCCATTTTAGAATCATTCTGAGGCTACATTCGTTGAGAGAGGACAGATATTGTAGCTGCTGCTGATTTAATAGGGAAATAGATAGCCAGGCTGTGTATTTAGCTTCCACTACAGACCTGAAGGACTCATCTGATATCTGCTGCAAGGACAGCAACCCAAAAAGCCCTTTTTAGGGCTAGAACATCATTTATTTTATTTTATTATTTTTTTCTGTATAATCTAATTGCATATGCCTGCCTGCCAGCGCGTGTGTGTGACAGGCTAACACCTAACAGCTTATATTGTGCTCAGTGAAATAAAACAAAACTTTTTTGACTGTAATAGATTGACTAGCAATTGCCTGCCTACAGGCGTGTGTGTGAAGCCTATTGCATCTACTCCGCCAACTTTTGCCAGTGCACAGTGATACGTCATATCTGGTGCAACGGTAGTGTACAGTGACATAAAACAACACTTTTTTGGCTGTAATAGATTGAATATCAGTTGCCTGCCTACAGGCGTGTGTGTGAAGCCTATTGCATCTACTCTGCCAACTTTTGCCAGTGCACAGTGATACGTCATATCTGGTGCAACCGTAGTGTACAGTGACATAAAACAACACTTTTTTGACTGTAATAGACTGAATAGCAATTTCCTGCCTACAGGCGTGTGTGTGAAGCCTATTGCATCTACTCTGCCAACTTTTGCCAGTGCACAGTGATACGTCATATCTGGTGCAACCGTAGTGTACAGTGACATAAAACAACACTTTTTTGACTGTAATAGATTGAAAAGCAAATGCCTGCCTACAGGCGTGTGTGTGAAGCCTATTGCATCTACTCCGCCAACTTTTGCCAGTGCACAGTGATACGTCATATCTGGTGCAACGGTAGTGTACAGTGACATAAAACAACACTTTTTTGGCTGTAATAGATTGAATATCAGTTGCCTGCCTACAGGCGTGTGTGTGAAGCCTATTGCATCTACTCTGCCAACTTTTGCCAGTGCACAGTGACACTCATATCTGGTGGCACCTTAGATTGCACGCGCAGTGCCCCAAATTTGAAGTAGAAGGTCCGACCAAGCATCTTTTTCCATCTCCCTGTTCCAAAAATCAATGCCATATACACGTCCCCTAATAGTGGACGTAACAGGGATTAAACCGATAGGAATAGTACTACTTAACAGTACACACCTTATAATAACGCAGACAGAGGCAACACAGAGAGAGGAGTCTGAAAAAGAGGAGTCAGAGGAGGAAGGTGGCTTTGAGGAGGTGGAAGACCAAACACAGCAGGCGTCCCAGGGGGCTTGTTGTCACCTTTCGGGGACCCTTGGTGGCTGGATGGAGGAAGAGACATTCAATGACATCAGTGAGGACAAGGAACGGGACATGGCTAGCTTGGTATCCAACCTTGTGCAAATGAGGAGTTTGCGGTTGTGCAAAGGGACTGTTTGCGGTTGTTTGCGGTGCATTAAACGGGGAGATTGGTATGTTACTGTGAAGCGGGTGTAACCCTTACACTACCTGATCGAAACAACATCATATCTGATGTTTTAAAGCTTGTTATTCCAAACAATTTAGGAACGTTAGGTGATTTATGCCCTTTATGGCTTAAAACCAGACTCTGCATCAACTATGTAATTTTCCGTGGGAGTTTTGCCATGGATCCCCCTCCGGCATGCCACAGTCCAGGTGTTAGTCCCCTTGAAACAACTTTCCCATCACTATTGTGGCCAGAAAGAGTCCCTGTGGGTTTTGAAATTCGCCTGCCCATTGAAGTCTATGGCGGTTCGACGATGTTCGCCCGTTCGCGAACATTTGATGTTCGCGACATCACTAATATATATATATATATATATATATATATATATATATATATATATATATATATATATATATATATAAAATGAAAATATAACTTGTGTTTTTTAGAAAATTTCCATCAGTCCCAATAAGTGCACCCTTCTATTAGGAATATGTAAACAAAGAACATTTTCCTTGGAACTCATTTGTATTAGTCCCTTAATACTATCCTTGCACAAATATTTCCTATTAATCCGTAAAAAAAACACTTTTCTACAAGTAACATATATGCCATTATAACATGTAACCTCGGATGGGACAGTTGGGACAGTATTTGTTTTTCAGGGAATTGTATACATCAATGTTAACCTTACAATGATTATTGATCTCTTCTCTTGTTTTTGGTATGTCAGTCATGCCATTACTTACCTCAGATTATTAATCTCCTTGTGCAACACTTTAAGTGTGTAAGGTGAAACCAGTTGATTTAAGTTGGCTACTTTTTTATATATTGGTGGTGTCAATTATACTTATAAAACACCAGTTTTTCACAATCACACTTGTCGACCAAGAGTCTATAGAGAGTTTTTGTTGGATGACTGGTTATATTGAGTACAAGTAGCACCAGATCTAATGAAGTGGTTGGACCAAAGTTGAGAGTATGTCCTGCTGCATATGAGTCGGGATGGGGAAAGAAAGTCTGCCGCTTCCAAGAACAATTCAGCCTAGAAACACTGAACGTTAGAACTATGAACCAAGACATTACCAGATAGACAATATAGAAATCATATTGACTATATATTTTGTAGCCAACAATGGAAGAGCTCTATACTGTTAGCAAAAACAAGACCTGGAACTGACTGCAACTGAGATACTGAGCTTCTTATTACAAAGTTCAGAACTGACACCAAGGTAAAGAAGGAAAATCATTAGACCAAGCAGATATGAAATAAACAATATCCCCTGTTAATGTGCAGTGAAGGTAAACAATACATTTAAGGTACTAGACATAGTAGATAGAATGTCTGAAGAACTCTGGACCGAAGTGTGTGACATTCTCCAGAAAAGAGCAACAAAGACTATCCTCAAAAGAAAGAAAACTAAGTCAAACTGGTAGTGAAGATTTAAGTAAGTACAGGTCAGGAAGTTTGACATCAGTAGTATGCAAACTACTGGAAATACTTTTGAAATTATTAATTAAGGAATACCTATAATCAAATGATTTACAAGATCATAGGCAACCTTGCTTTATCGATTGGAGATCATGTTAGACTAATCATTTCTAATTCTAAATTATATACCAGGATGGAGCAGCTGATATAGCTAATCTGTATTTTAGTGAATCATTTCACACTGCACCACACAATAAACTCATCTTAAATTGAATAGCCTAGGACTCGATTTATACATAATTCAATAATTCAGTGGACCCAACACTCGCTGAAGGATGGGAATCACAGAGTCATAGTTAATAGAATACAGTAAGAGGAAGGGATGGGTACCAGTGAAATGCCACAAGTTTCAGTGCTGGGAAATTTAGTTTAAGACATGTAATAGTGATATTACTAGTGGGCTTCAAGGTTGCCTCTTTGCAGATGATACAAACAATATGCAACACGGTAGATATTCTAGGAGGTGTAGGTCAAATGTAGAATAATTTATTAGAAATAGAGCAATGGTCATGTATGTTGGATCTACAAATAACACTGATTATTATCTTGGGCCACAAACCCCACCAAAGCAGATTATTTACTTAATGGTAAATGTATGATGGCCCCTGACAAGTAAAGGGACTTGGGAGTTATTAAATTGCAAGATTTAAAAGTAGACAAACTATGCAATAAAGCAAATAGGATGCTTGGATGTACAGTGGGGGAAAAATAATTTGATCCCCTGCTGATTTTGACCGTTTGTCCAGAAGAAATTACCAGACTATAATTTTAATGGTAGGTGTATTTTAACAGTGAGAGACAGAATAACAAAAAAACAAACAAGAAAAACGCATGTTAAAAAAGTAGTAAACTGTTTTGCAGGTCAGTGAGGGAAATAAGTATTTGATCCCCTATCAATCATCTGAATGATTCAGAGGAGAACTGGGGGAAAGTGTTGTGGTCAGATGAGACCAAAATCGAGCTCTTTGGCATCAACTCAACTGAATGATGCCCATGACTCCAAGAACACCATCCCCACCGTCAAACATGGAGGTGGAAACATTATGCTTTGGGGGTGTTTTTCTGCTAAGGGGACAGGACAACTGCACCGCATCAAAGGGACAATGAATGGGGCCATGTACCGTCAAATCTTGGGTGAGAACCTCCTTCCCTCAGCCAAGGCATTGAGTCGTAGATGGGTATCCCAGCATGACAAATGCCCAAAACACACAGCCAAGGCAACAAAGGAGCGGCTCAAGAAGAAGCACATTAAGGTTCTGGAGTGTCCTAGCCAGTCTCTGTATCTTAATCCCATAGAAAATCTGTGGAGGGCGCTGGTTCGAGTTGCCAAACTTCATCTTTGAAACCTTAATGGAGAGGATCTACAAAGAGGAGTGGGACAAAATCCCTCCTGAGATGTGTGCAAATCTGGTGGCCAACTACAAGAAACATCTGACCTCTGTGATTGCCAACAGGGGTTTTGCCACCAAGTACTAAGTTGAAGGGGTCAAATACTTATTTCCCTCATTGACCTGCCAATCAATTTATAACTTTTTTGACATGCATTTTTCTTGTTCTTTTTTTGTTATTCTGTCTTTGTTAAATTACACCTACCATTAAAATTATAGACCGATCATTTCTTTGTCAGTGGACAAACATTAAAAATCAGCACGGGATCAAAAACATTTTTTCCCCACACTGTATTAGTAGAGTAATTAGCTGCAGAAAAATAGAGCACTTGACACAATAGATTTCTAGTTAGACATCACTCAGAATACTGTGTCCTGTTCCCCACTTAATCATGCTGTGCCATGGCCATCTGTAGGATCTACTGAAGCAGTACACAAAAAAACAATTATAGATTGTCATGGCTGTGCGTTGCATTACACCCTTCAGTTCACCATGATTTGCGATAGGACATGTGTAGCACCTACTGATGCACAACATTCATACAATTATATATTAGATTGGCCATGTGTAGCCATGGGTTGTATCTACTGTGTCCCATTCTGGTGACTGTGTGCCCGATTCAATTGTCCAATTCAAACATTTATACACACTTAAAATCACTCTTAATATTGCTACATATTCAGCAAATATTACTTATTGGCCCTTATTAATTCTTAATTCAATAGAATGCATATAAACATTTATAATAAAAAAAAACACCCATAGCCAAATTTATGAGTTCAAGGCATTTGCAAGTAACTAATTGAATAAGGTTACATATCTTCAAAAGGACATTTGACAAATTAGAAACAATTCAAAGAATTGGTCTAAAAGAGAAAACTTTACAATTAATGATTTTATGACCTGAATGTGAATAGCTTAGAGGACAAAAGAGAGAGGGAGATATGACAGGATCCTTCAAATATATCAAGGGATTTAAAAAAAAAGTCAAAAGAGAATGCCTGAGAAAAGAGGAATGAAGGAACATGAGATCATGAGTTGAAAATGTAAAGTGCAAGATTTAGAGGTTTCATGAGAACGTACTACTTTACAGAAAGAATAGTTGATTATTGGAACAGTCTTCTAGTTTAAGTGGTAAAGTCAAACACAATTGAGAATATTAAGCATTCCTGGGCTATCCTGAGACTATATACAGGCAATCTTTTGGGTAAATATAATGGGCAGACTTGATGGGCTTCTTTTGGTTCTTACCTGCCATCAGATCTACATTTATAAATTTCTGTTTTAATTTAAATGTCTGTAATCTATTGAGGTTACCTCTGCCAGTGAAAGGGTTAAGACAACTTTGCTCATGGTTGCTTTTAAATGAATACAGCAAACCGATGACAATAGGTACTTTATTGTTTTTGCAACATGTCTTAAACAGTTTATGTAACACACACATATAGTTTATCTGCTGATTTATACAGACTCAGCGCCCTGGTTAGAATCTCTTACTCAGCACAATTTGAGTCAATACAATTTTTTCGTTTTCGAGCCATTGCAGAGAGCACTGACACATTCAGTTTGAGAGATCCACCTACGTTTACCAGGTGAATACAAATCTTGACAGAATGACTCTTTAACTCCACCTCACAATCAATAAGCTAATAACACTGAGCCAGGTCTGTACTTTTAAAATACAGCAGTCAGCAGACTTTCACTGCAATAGTCAGGAAACGTTACAACCTATTCCATAACAATGGGAACACATTTGCAGCTGCTATTTTTTCATATGAAGGATGTTATGCATTAGAAGAAAACTACTATATGGATAAGCACAACCAGAAACACAGATAGATGTGCCTGGCGTGCTGCATCCATATGGTCACCAAGAGTCGGACGCAACTGAAGGACTGAACAACAACAATGCATTAGAAAGTAGGGGAATTAGCAACAGTAGAAAACAGGACATTTTAGGTATCATATTTATAGTATGACCTTCTGAAGATCTTAAAGGGACATGGAAATAATCGTGTTTTTTTTGTTGCATGAGAAAGACTGTATTTTAAAGTGGGTCACAGTGGGTTTTCTTTCTTTAAATGAAGGTGTCAGAGCTCAAAAACATATTCAGATTTGTATCTGCTGTTGAGAGCATGCCCTCTACCAAGCAATGAGTTATACAGACTAAAGTATGCTCTCTGCAAAGGGTATTAGTTACTTAATGCAAAATTTGAAAAGAATGGTGTGTTCCATATCCCTTTAATTTCAATACTTATTGGTTATCATACGAATGTGATGGGGCATAGTGCACCAAGTAAATTAATATAATATTTTAATGGTTATAATTAAAGAGCATGACAAGCTGGCTATACATTATAGCCTCCATTCCATGTCAACACATAGCAGCTAGAAAAGGCGCCCTCGTAATAAGGGTTCCCTTGTAATAAGGGCTCCTCTCAAAAAGAATCCACTCAAACTAAGTGACAAGACAAGATGATGGTTTATCATTGCTCTCTAGCCCTATCATGTGCTCATATCCTTCTCAGAGGAGACCCTCAGTCTGTAGCCCAGTAGTCTCCATAGCTACTGAATGGTACCCACTAAAAGGTAACACTAAATAGTGGTTAATAACATGCATTGGCAAGTTAGGTGTAGCTGTCACATTAAGCTATTCCAAAGATACACAGGTTTCATGCAGATTAGTAACTGTACGTAAGCCCTTACGTGACCTCTATCCTACATGTACTCAAGAGGCATAAAAACGCCACTGAAAATGAATGAAATGTCAGATCTTATGGTGCGACCACTATAACACCTTAATTGAGCTGGGTATGAGGCTTGATTCCTCATGTCCGACACAATTAAGGTGTTACTAATGCTCCCAAACACACACTACAGTGCATTAATTTGGCGGAACTCATGGATCCCCCATAGTACTCTCTATGAAACCAGGAAAACCCAGGAATTCCCCCCTCCCCACAACTTTGTATTCCCTCCCACGCTTACCCCTATTTCCCTACACATCTATAACTATGGGATCTATATAGATCTCAATGGCACCTAAATGTTAACCCATTGCCACGGAAGTCCTTAAAGGACCCCATGGCATTTAACAATCAATCTAGACATGGTGGCCCTGCAAGGATCTCAATGGCATTTAACTGTTAACTTATATGCCATAATATTTCTGCAAGGACCTCTATGGCATCTAACTATAGGATATATGCCATGGAGGTCTTGCAAGGTCCTATATAACATCTGTCATAAAGATATATTAACCCTTACTATCAACCCCTATGCCTGTAAGGACCTCTCTGTCATCTAAATGTAACCCTCTATTGAAGGGTATCCTGTAGGGACCTCTGTGGCTCCTAATGTGATTATTTTTTTTAACCAATAAGTGTGCTCAGATTGATAAGGTCAGTCACAATTAGCATTCCAAAAATTTCCCAATACAAAAATGAGCAAGGGCACCTCAAATACTCAATTCTGATTGGCTGAAATATGACACATATGTCAGACAGTCACAAGCCACACAAATTAGAATTTTTTGCAGCAAAAACACAACAAAAAAATGGCAGCTGAAGAGCTCCATTAGTTGAGTTATTTTTTTTTTACTTACATTTTTTTAGGAGGAGGGCCCTTTCAATGGCCATTAGCTGAGTACCGATAGCATCTATCAAGAAAGAAGAGTGCAAGACACTGCAATCAAATTTGATAGCCAGGACAGAAAACTGAGAACAATGAATTGGTGACAATGCTGAATGGGCCTAATGGTTAGATAATTATGACATATTGTTGCCTTACAATGTTATATATGTTTTATTTTTTGTAATTTTGTTTCATTAACTTTAATTGTATTTGTTTCATTATTTTTCTACTGTCTACTGGCTCTCACTAAAACCTAGCTCTCTCCATCAAACATTGCCTCCCATGCAGCACTCTCACATGGTGGCTTTCACTTCAGTCACACACTTAGACCTGGGAACAAACAAGGTGGTGGTGTGGGCGTATTACTTTACTCTTGCTGAATTTTTCTCTTCATACCCCCTGTTCCTTCCTTCTAATTTTCATAATTTGACATTCACAGCCTCTTCTTACCTATCTCTCTACATGTTGCTGTGACTATCGCCCCCCTAGCCAGCTCTCTAGATCATTTTGCACCTGGCTCCCTCACTTTCTCTACTCCAAAGTTCCTTTACTGGTTCTTGGTGATTACAATATTGCCACTGACACTCCCACCTCCCCAGCAGCCGCTAAATTACTTGACTTATCTGTTCTCTCAGTCTCTCACAATGGACAGAGTCCCCAAACCCACCATGATAGGCACTCCCTTGATCTTATTTTACCAATCTGTACACATCCCTCCAACCTTGTCAACTGTCCTTCCCTGATCTGACCACCACATCCTAACCTGCAACCTCACCACACCTTCCTCTCACTGCTCTTCTTCAACCCGGCCACCATTATCCACAGCAACCTGCAAGCAATTGGTCCACAACATCTTTCCATTGCTCTACAATCCCTTCTCAGCCCCCTCACCAGCCTCATCTACACTGACGCTGCCACCTAACATTACAACATGACTCTTACTTCCACCTTTTACACTTTCGCCCCCATCATCACCTGCAGACACCCTTGCTCACATCCACATCATGGCACACTTCACCAACACAATACATCCAGAAGTGATCCCAAACCACTGAATGACTATGGAGGAAATATTGCACTTCAGCAGACTTCATTACAAGTTTATTTTGTGCTCCTATTTCTCTGCCCTAAACTTTGCCAAAAGCACTATTTCACATCTGTGACCGTTTGCCCCCTAGAGGATGGTGCCAGGTACAGAGTGTGAAGAGTTCTTGACAGGAGTGACTGGTTTTGCTGGAGCTTCGCTTTAAAGCCTGGAAAGCAGACATGGGAAGTGCTGTTGATTAGGCTCTGGCCTAAGTGGTGTGAGCAGAGTGAGGAAGGAGACAAGCTGTAAGGAGCCTGGAAAGTACAGCTAGCAGAGAGAGATGTCAGCTGTGTATGGAGTGCTGCAAAGAGAGGACTGGGTGATAGTTTGCTCACAAAGATATCAAAGGTGAACTGTTTTGGAGTGCTATACTGCTGTTTCTTGGAGCTGCAAGTGACAAGTCCTGTTGGATATCGTTACCTGTTTAATCTGTGGAGTAAGAGGACAGACACAGGAAGTGTGGGTGCTGGCATCACAGAGAGAGACAAACTTTTTTTACAGTACACTTGGTACTTGTTATAAGGGTCCCTGGGGGTGGGTACCTAGAGAGAAGGGTGGGCCGGTACCCTGGCCACAAGGTGGCACTATACCATATACCAGAGACCGTTTGTATCCTGGCCACAAGGCGGCACTATATCGGCTAATAAATTCCTGAGACAGTTTGTAAACTATCCACAAGGTGGCAATAGTAACACTATCAAATTCAAGAGACTGTTGTGCCGGCTCTCCAAAGAGACACGAGACTTGGGGAAAAGACAACCCTGCTAACCTCCGCTTGGAAGTAGTACTACAGGATTAATTTTTGTGATTATATTTCTCCGATGCAGAGAAGCTGCCCGGGTGTAGTTGGAGTGTTCCTGAATGTCTAGTAATAATGTTTACGTTGATTTTTCTTTTATTTTTCTTAAAGTTAATTACTACATCTGGCCCCTTTGTTTATGAGCCCTATAATAAACAAGTCTCCTGCAATAAAAATATACGTGTTCTCAAACCTTTTGTTAAAAAATCACAGTGGTAGACGGCCATCCTTGTCACACATCATTAATATTTAATCTGTCCTATAACCCCAAACATTTGTGCGCCATATTCAACATGTCATGGCTGAAGACTTTGCCAGACACTTTTAAAAATTAAATTGAAAACACTGGAAAATGATTGTCCTCTCAATGAGGCTCACATACTCCCTCCTCTCAACAAACTGACAACACCCAGCCTTCACTCTTCACCAATCCCACGACCAATATGGACTCTGTTGACCTTTTAACTGAGGATGATGTCTCTAGTCTACTATCAAGCTCTCATCTTGCAACCTCTCCACAATATCATATTCCATCACAGCTTATCCCTCTCCTCTCTTCCACACTTATCTCCGCTCTCACACATATACAGTATTCCATCTTTCCTAAACACAGGATTGTTTAAAATATGCCATAATTACACCCATTCTTAAGAAACCTTCTAATCCAATTTATGGCCCCAAAACTTCACAGAGACAGCACTGATAAATGTCACTAAAGACTTGCTCACCGCCAAGTCAGATGTTCACTTCTCTCTTCTAATTCTCCTGGATCTCTCTGCTGCCTTTGACACAGTTGACCACCCTCTTCAAATCCAAAGTCTCTTACATCCATGACATTGCTCTCTCATACCTACAAGATTAAACATTTAGTGTCCCTTCTCTGGCACCACTTCTTCGGCTCACCCACTGTCTATTAGCATACGCCAAGGTTCATTCCTAGGAACCCTCTTCTTCTCCATCTATACATCCTCACTTGGTACCCTAATAGAATCTTTTGGATTTCAGTATCATCTCTATACAGATGAAACTCACATCTACCTCTCAGCACCAGATCTATATCCCTTTCTTCTAGCATACATTTCCAACTGCCTCTCAAGCACATCATCCTAGATCTCCTCCCACCAACTCAAACTCAACTGACCTCCTAATCTTCCCACCCTCTACTACAGCTTACACTCCTCCAATATATCTCACTGTTTAAAATGCCATCATCACTCCCATCTTCTCATCAGGTCATCCTTTCTAATAATTTCTAATTCCTCACTGCTCAATTACTCAATATGTTCATAATACTTCTAGCAACTGCTTGTTTGCCTTTTGGGCACGTGCAGACACACTAAAGCCTCATTCAATTCGAAGGCCGCATCTTGCGGTATACAGGCCGTATGTCTGCGGGCTTGCTGCGGGCTCATGGTCTGCTACAAATCCGGTGCTATTCAATTGAACAAACCCGCAAGTTATCGGCTGAAAGCCAAAACCGTAAACCATGCACTCGTATGTAGCAGTTCAGGGCGGCAACATGATCAATTAAGCAAGGCCGTAACTACCCATTTAGACACAGGCAATAGAAAAGTAGACCATCATCATTAGGGCAGTAAAACATGGAGGTTAAACGTCAATCGATTAGTGTTAAGGAGTCCGATATACGATCTGACTCGCAATTTGGCAATGTACAAAATAATAA
Organism: Discoglossus pictus; assembly: GCA_027410445.1. Lineage (NCBI taxonomy): Eukaryota > Metazoa > Chordata > Amphibia > Anura > Alytidae > Discoglossus > Discoglossus pictus. The sequence goes on from CM050168.1 coordinate 79,453,945, forward strand.
AAATTAATGGCGATACTGTTTTAGTCCATATGGGTGGCCTGATATGTATTAACTCATTGGTTCCCGAGACTGATATAACGATGAAATGAAACATAAAAAATAAAAAAATGTTTTATTGTAGATTTGCGAGTTTGAGACAATTAATTCTAATGTGTTTCTTTGCTTTCTTCATCATTTACAGTGCAGTATTGAATTTTTATTTGCATTTACAGTGCTAAGGACAGGTGTTAAACCCCATTGTAAGTCCTATCTGGTATTCGTAGAATTTTCTCCTACATTTGCCGTTTACCGGTGTGAAAACATTTGCGAGCTTGGGGAATTGTAGCAATTGAATAGTGATTTGCGATTTTAGCGCTTGTAACTCTTGCGAACGTGAAAGATCAAAGGCTTAGATGGTCTGTAAGTTCTGATTTTAACAACCGTAAAGATTTCAAGTCCGTAGCCCATTACAATTACTCAATTGAGTCAGGATCCTAGTGAGTAATTAGTAATCATTACTAATGATTGTACTCAAATACAATGATAAAAACAATCACTAAAGGAGAGGATCATAAAGGGTGTTTGGCAGACAAAAATAATACAATTCAGTTTAAGCTTACTCTAAGAAAATGTGTTTTTAACATTACATTCAATTAATAAAATATATGTTATTAAGTATATTTAAATAGTTTTTGGACCCTTTCTGTCCTCTAACATAGCAGGTTGTGACTAGATTTTAACATTCAAACACTAATAATAGATGAGTAACTTCATAAACCACTGCAAGTAAATATAGATGTAACAAAACAAATTCCACTAATAGGCAACATTTATAAAGCAAGTATCTACATTGAACCTTTTCACGGTTTTAATTATAGGGCAACTACACTGAAAGCATGACAGGTTTGAGATTCAACAGTAAGGCATCAAATTGTACTTAAATATGGGTAGCAGGGCCACATATTAACTAGTTGTTATTAGATATTACTAAGGAATGGTTTATAATACTTTATATTTTGGGAGAAGTTAAGGTAAGTAATAAATAAAAGAAGCAAGCACCAGAACAAAGGATTATTGTGGGAGGCCAAATATGGTTGTATAGCGTCTATGGAATGCTATTGGAAATTTTGGAGTAAAAGTAACACCTTGTGGTATTCTAGTTTAAAGAATGGATGAATGGTGAAGGGCTACCTAGGGGAACATATATCAAGGGGCCAGATTATGATATTGTAGGCCCCTGGGCTATGGGTACTGTGTGACCCCAGTAATATCGGATTTGGCATAAGATGTTTGACAAACGTTAATTTTAATATACCTACTATGACTTTATATTTTCTAATTTTTATAGATATATAGTTATTGATGTTATTTATGTTGGTATTGATTTTTGTTGATTCGCCCGTTGCTACTTCTCTGGTCACCGAACAGATGAATAACTTGTGATGTGGGTAAAATTGCCTGTCTCCACAATGATACTTGATTGGAAGAGATGTGTCTTCTTCGGTGCTGCTATTGTTTTCTCCACAGTCCAACAGGAGACTTCAGCGAAACACTTATCATACCATACCAGGCATCCGGCGTTTCACCATGGAACCTGGTAGAAATACTCTCTCGCCTCCCCCAGATACAGCAGGCACGAGGTCTGGCTGTCTATTGTTTTGATGACTCCTGCAACATGTTTTAAAAATCATCAAGAAATGTCATTTTTAAAACATAAATTTCCTTGTTTTTTTCTGGCTTTATTGGACTTTTCCTCTTTCCTCTCGAGCTCCACAGCTGGGCGAGACTCTTTGGCTGCAGCCCCAAAGCCCATGCCTTAAGGTGACCTTACAAATTTGCCATCTTACAACTTATGTTGTAAAATATATCAAATGATTAATTAGAGATGAGGAGGGATAAATCCTCTAGATAAAGAGGAATGCAAGAACAGAATACTGTTAAAGTAGTATTTTACAGAAATAGTAGAATAAAAGTGGAACAGCCTTCAAGTGGAAGTGGAAGGGTCAAATACATATATGCTTAAATATGCCTGGGTTAAGCATAATGCCATCCTGAGCATTAATTAACCAAGTGTTTAGATAGATAGAATGGGTAGACTAGATATGCCTTCTTGGTTCCTTACCGCCATCAAATATTTGTATTTGTTTGTTTCTGGAATATGGGCTTTATAGCTATATAGGCAAACCTTTTAATCATTAAATTTATCCAGCCTATTAAAAAACTGAGCACATGCCACAATGTTATGTCCTGTTATCCATTTAGTCCTGATATGATATCATTGCATACATGGTTCCAATAACAACTCAATAGCAGTCTCACAATCATGAAAACTAGAAAGAAAGATTTTAAGATATTTTATTTTAAGATTACTTTATCATATCTAAAGCTTCCAAGAAGCATGTTTGCCTTAATAATACTAATGGTAAAATACAAATGCCCTTCCTCCTGGTAGTGATGTTGTGAGACAGCTTAAATGTTACAGTAAAAAAGGACAATAGGTCTAAATCTTTGAGAAAAAGACATTTAAGAAATGGAGCAAAGAATATGTAGAGGGGGTTTCAATTCTGTTCGAACTCAAGGCAGTTGGACTTTTGGACTCTGGACTTTCGGTGACCCAGTGCATATATTATGACTAATTGATTATTCCATGATATCAGTACATGATGGAGCTTTATGATATCTTGATGACATTACTGCATGATGAAGTCAACAATAAGTCTATTGAGCACTGCTAGAAACTTGAGTGTAAAAGGCAAATGGCGGATGGCCTAAGCCCAATATCAAGGTATATCTCCACATGCTTTGTAAGATTAAAGAAATCAATTATATTAATGCAATACATTTTTCAATTTCATTGAACATTCTCCCTGTAAGTTATTTCTTTGAAATTCATAAAAGATGCACCTTGCAATAAATAATCACTAGTGGCATTATGCCCATACTTCTATTGTCACTGATCTGGGTATGAGCAGCTGTTGTTAAATATCTTCCCATGAATAAATCAAATGACATAATGGTAAAACAAGATTTTCTAAAATGCTTCCTTGGAGGGCAAGAGCAAAACACATTTTATTTTTAAATAATGTAGAAAGCCTTGTGCGAGCGTAACTAACTGACCTGTGTATTAGATGTTTATTGCATTCATTAGTTTTCCAACGTGGCTTGGGTATTCTTAAGAGCAGACATGAGATCATTCAGAAAGCAGAGGACTTTTGCCGGATGTTATTTCAAATTCAGTTTTGACTCATCAGTGTTCATCAAGGAAAATGTCAGATCACTTAAAGAAAATAAGCTAATAGAGAAGATATCAGAGTTGCCAATTTATACTGATATTTGTACTATTTTCCCAGGAATGAATGTGAATACTTTTCAAGGGAGCAGACCAAACCAGTGGGAGCAGAACAAGTGATTCAGAGATGCTGATTATTTAATTGCCTTATCTTGTAAGTTGCTGAAATCAGCAGAGGAACTGAAAGGAACTGCTGAGTTAAATAAATACATACATAAATAATTTGCATTGAAGCAACACCATACAAAAGAAAATGCCTGCATGCTTGTCTTATATATTTTATTGGTTTTACTCAGAGTGAGGTTAGGGGGCAAGAGTACTCCAGTGTCTGAGTGCAATTATACCAAATCAATATTTTTAACAATATGCATCAATATTTAAATGTTTGTTCCTCACTGCTGTTAAAATGTTTCTTGAGAGGTTGGTGCATGAAAGGGTACGCGTTGATGTATCATAAATCAGAGTTCACTGCTTGTTGAAATTTCAAAAGATCTTAATGTTGGTACTTAAGAGGGTGCTCCATTTCTGTTGAGTGCATTATATAATATTTGCATAGTATGGTACTTCATTTTGTGGTTGCTTGGTCTTGCAATACATAAAAATGTTGAATGCAAAGCATAGGAATGTGCATTTAAAACTAGTATTGGAAAGATTTTTATACATTTTTTTGTCCCGTTGCTCAAATGATACCTCGAATACTTGACTGAAGGAAGTTTCCTGATACAAAGGTTGCCAATCCATGATAAATGTAAAGCAATGGCGGAGCTAGACATCGCAAACAGGGCCTCCAAATTGTTTTTTCACTAGGGTCCTCCATTTACTAGCTCCTCCACTGCTGTAAAGTCTCTCTCTTTTGTCTTGGATATCTGTGTGGTATAATGTCTCTCTCTGTGCATGCAGAGCATTGTTTGCTCTTGTCTGCTGGTGAGTTGGAAATGACACTATTTTTTTCACTTTTAATATACGGTAAGTAAGTTTGGAGTGCAGTTACTACATTATAATTGGGCCTCTTCACCTTTTCATTTCCTTTTTCTGATTATCGAACACTGCCTCCAGGCTAGAACCACCTCCATCCACACTGTTGACGACCTCAACATTGTTGTAGACAAATAGCTAGAAAGGAAGCTAAGATGATAATGCTTAAGAATAGGTTTAATATGTTGTATTGCTTTTTTAAATCAATGAATGTAAAGTGCAATAATAATCAATCCTTAATTAAAACCTATTTATCTTGTTGTTAGTGCATCACAGTGAACCTTTAATTACATTTTGCCAGTGTCAGTTTTGGACATCTTAAAGGATTTTGTTTTTGTATGAGACAATAGTTGCACATGTTTCAGTAGGTATTATGTCTAACTTTCTCTAGATGAAAACAAACAAGTGTTATATGAGCTAGTAATAAACATGGTGGATGCCTGGTATGTGTTCCAATAAATACTCAAGAGACACTTAACAGTCTTTCGTGAACAAGAAACCAGCATCTATGTAAGTTCTAAGAAAACAATAAGGTCATGTTATGAACTTTTATCTTGTACCTCTGAAACTCAAGAGGCACTTTTCGTTTCCATGAAAGCTGGACATCATTAATAAAAGAATGTTGTTTAATTTTTTTTTATTATTTGTGAGTCCTGAAATTTGTTTGTCAAAAAGTTAACCATTATAGTAGATTCCTTTGCTATTGTAACTTTTATGTCTACTTTATTCACTTTTACCTGCATTGACTAAATCAGATAGCTTTCCCTATGCACTGAATCAAGCTGAGCTCTTTAACATTTGAATTTTATGCTAGCCGAGGTAATGAAGCATTTTTCCTGGCCAGTGGGTGATTATTATGTCTGTCTGCAGGAATCCACTATGTTGCATTATTACCTTCATAGCAACCAGTTTGTTATTTACTTTTTTCGACACTATTCTAAACGATTTAACATTGTTGGGCTTCACGGTTATTCATGTGCCCATACTGTTCTTCCAGACGTGATCTCCAATTACATTATTGATTCTTACTGTGATTCACTGCAGATTTGTTCTTTATTAATATAACACTGAGCTATATATAGACACCCTTGGGCTATGCAATTAACCCCTGGTCCCAAATACACTGGCTGCCAGACTATTAGTTTGCCACATCTTAAGACTTACCATTTTGACATTGCCCCCATCTAGTTACATATCAAAAAGAAGAAGAAAGACACTCGATTGAACCATCATATATTCTTATATTAGAGAATCAACAATGCATGGGAAATTAGACCAGAGCCAGTCAAATCAAACCCCAAAATTTATTGAAATTGATTAAAATTTGTTAAAACATCATGTGTCCCATGAGATAAGGTCATATCAGATAATATTTACATAGAGAAATGGCTAATATCTAGTATTGTTCTAATATTTAGAAGCAATATTGATCAACAATAAATAATAAGTTGCACAGGAAAAATTGTATATTACCATATTGAAAGGGCAACACCATAAAAGTGCACATGCTTGCATAGTTCATCTATAATATAGAAAACAAATCATATACCATAAAAAATAACTACTTGTATTGTAAAAATACAAGTATTGTAAATTACTCCAACAGAATGTATTTCTAATATTGTTAAGTTAGTGGTCAAAAGCATCCCCATGCTGTTTTAAAGACAATCTTATATCTGACCCTGTCACTCCTCTAACTTAAAATCAATCATGAATAATAGGCATATGTTGAAAATTATGGAAAATCCAAAATTAAAATTAAAATGTCTAGATTAGTGAGGTGGAAGTCCAATAGCAAGGGGTTTTAAGGACATATACACCTCAGTAATCAGTACTGATCATTTGAGGTTGTTTGGGCTATCGACTAGTATAAATGTATATAATTTAACTGGAAGCTATTGTCTAACAAAGGTAGCTTTTTTTCAATGCTAGTTCTCCTTTCAATATTTTTACTCTGTTACTCCTCTGAATGGCAGAATTTAACATAGATGACGATTCCCTTAAACATAACAAAAGGTTGGAAGAAGTGGAAAGGGCATTTAATGAACTTAGCTTTCAACCACACCCAAATGATAGGGGTAGTTTTTTTTTTAACTAGATTAGAAGAACCAATGAAAAAACATCTAAATTCCTTTTGGAATAAATATTTTCATGATCAGTATTTGGCCAAACAGTAATACCTAGAAGCTTATGTATTAGAGTCCTTCCTTCCTTCACCTTCCCCATTGATATCTATAAAGATATGTGGGAACATGCTCTGACAGTATGCTCTGAGACCCTCTTACCCATCCTGTCCGATTATGAGGAGTTAATCTAAAGGAGTTTGATAAAGAGATATGTGAACTCAATAAAAACCTTAGGCAAATGTAAAAGGAACATTAGAGATTTTGATTCTGGACATATTTTTGAATGGAGCCACAGGGAGCATAGATGGATAGGCTTCAAACCAATTATCCAATTTCTACTAAGCAATATTCATCCACAGATTCTTCCTTTACAGAAGAAGAATCGACAGAAGCTGCTACCTAAGAGGCTACAGTTCAACAATTTTGTTTAGAATCACGTCCAAGGACCAAATACAGATCAGATCAGAACCCTATCCCAGTGAACAGATTGGAAAAAGGGATAACTACAAACCTCAGGGACAGACAGATATGGGGGTACAGGCACCAGGAACAGCCATAGAGACTAACAAGGTGGCCAAGGAACCAGAGGTGGTAAAGGAAATAACATTCCAGATTGTTAAACTGACAGACAAACAACTTAGTCTCGCCCAAATAAATATTTTAAAAAGAGGTCTTTGTTTCTCTCCCTCATGAAACTTCAATCTATTTGAGAGTATATATGTCAATTTGTTTGCAAGTAAACTGCTACTTTATAAATACCTTAACAGAGCAGATATAAGTGATGACTTATCTGCAATTGAAGCTCAGGCACATAAAGACCTAATGGATCTTTTGAAAGCAAATGAATCCCCAGACAACAAATTTAACTGGATCGACAGATTAAGAACTGAATCTAATTTTAATTCTCCTGTAAATACCTGTCCGCAGATAGATGTGTTCACTCAATTGGGAATTAGTTAAATTAAAAGAAATGTAACATTTCGAGACATGAGCATTAAGCTTTGAGAGAAATGTCTCAATGGTCAGACCTAATCATAAAACCATATGACAAAGGCAGAAACATAGTCTTGTGGGGATAGGAGTAAACTCACAAACAATTGAGGGACAAGGCATGCTATAAGAAACTAGCAGGTGACCCAACTAATGAACATAAACCATCTGTTGAACATTGGAGGCGAGTGATGAATTAGTCAAACCCGTAGTTACGGGTTTAGATGAAGCCAATGGAAACAGAGATTGTCATTATTGTGTCACAGAAAAATGAAGGTTGGATTTCAAAGTCTTACGGGGTTCAATTACGATTGATGATCAGACTCACATTCCAGCCGTGAATATGATATTCTATTGCATGCGAGTTACAGTATATGTATTAACACATTGATTGCTGGTATCGCTATAACACAAAAATTAAACATGTATTTTACGGGGCCGATTTGCGAGCTTGAGAATGTTGTGCTATTAATTCTAAGACCTAACATCACTTTCCCTTTTAATAAAAGTACAATAGTGTGGTGATATTTGATTTAAAGTGCTACGGATTGGACTTTACCCCCCTTGCGAGTCTTCTCTATCACTTATTGGCCTTTGGGCTCCAGTTGCGTGTTACAGGGTTGAATGCAGGTGAAATTGTTGCAATTCAGTAGCTTGATTGGATCTGTAGTGGTTACGACCTTGAGAGAACAAAGGAATTGAGGCCGCAAAGTTCAACGTTCCACGTCCTGTAGGCTTCTTTCGCTCCAAACTTGCAGATCAGCAGTGGCTTACTTTACTGGCTAATTTAATAGCAGTAAGTCATACTTTCTACATTACGAGCTACGGTTTAGCACGTAGGGGGAATTTAACAGGGCTGCTAGCCTGGAAAGGCAGACTTATAGTCAGTCACATATATAGTTGTGAGCGTACGGGCCTCGTACGGCAGCGAGCCGCGGCCCTCGCTACCAAGGGCTTCGCGAAGCAAGGGCCTCAGTTGCTAGGATGGAGCGCCTTGCCCGCAGCGTACGGCCCGTTGCTCACGCTGAGGCCCTGCAGCCACCTCCTCCCCACAATACCCCGCCGCTGGAGAGAGGGAGCAGAACTCCATGCCCCATTACAGCCATCAGACTACTTACATTCATTGGAGCATCTCAATTCACCTCCGCCATGTCTCCCCTGCCTGCACATTTTCTGAACAGCTTCGATGAATGTAAGTAGTCTGATGGGTCTGACTGATAGTGAAAGATCTGACTGATCGGGCCCATGAAGGCCTGGCCTTGGGGGACATGAATGCTTAGCCTGGGGGGACATGGCATCATGGGCTGGAGGCCATAAACGTCGCAACGCAAATAACACGGCACACACATTACGACACCAGCAAACACCATACCACACACGTTCACACACATTACCGCCTCGCAACACTCGGACGCAACTCGCGAACATTACAAAATTAAAAACACAATACATACACACAGCACATACATAAAAAACTTACCTACAGCAACAGGGAGCATCCAGGACCTCAAAAATGCAACTTACACCTTGGTTTCAATAAAAATAAAAGAGTTTGGACAATAAAAAATTTGATATGCGAGAGAAAAAATGGCCGCCGAAAAAAAAAGGAAAACGAGGCTACAGCACTCTCAACACGTAAAACACCACAACACACTCGCAAAACAACACCCGAAACTAGAAAAACACCACGAAGCACCGACGGATAATCCGCAAACACGCATAACACAGATAACCCGCCATTTTACGCCAATGCGGAAGTACACCACTACGCTAACGGTTTCGTCTCTCGCACACGCACACTCTTACACTGCACACATTCATCACGCTTACACAGCAGCTACACGCCACTAATGCTGCAGCAATATGAAAACAGATTGTCAGCTCTTCAACACAATGCTTCAAAATAGGTAAAGTATATTCATTTATTTATCTACTATATATTTTAGTATTACACACCAAACAGCATTAGCTACCATACGATTTGATTGCCGTCATTTTTTGACGGGCAATTCGCTAGTAAAGAATATAAATTCGTACAGGTAGCAAAGCCAACTTTAGCTAGCTTTTATATGTTGCCTTAAATTCACAAGCATAGATCTAAGCCACCAGGCAGGCCAATAATATCAGGAGTGGGAAGCCTAACTGAAAAGGCAAGCAGATATTTTAATACCAGGCTTAGTACATTTGTCATCTTCCTGCCTTCATATGTGAGGGATACCATGAATGTGCTAAGGAGACTGGATGAATTATGTGTGGAGAAATATACACTATTAGTGATTTGTGATATAGAGTCCCTCTACACCTCCATTGTACACAATGTGGGCTGTACAGCTGTTAAATTCTTTCCTGATATGGAGGCAAGTGTAAAATGGAGACAAAAATACCTTTATTCTTCATCTAATTAAGTTTGTCTTGGAGCACAATTTTTTTGTCTTTGAGGGGATTTTTTTCCTCCAAATAAGAGGGACCACCATGGGGACCTGCTGCGCTCCCACCAATGCATGCGTGAGCATGTCTTTGAGGATAAGTATAAAAATGAAACAGAGAAAATTGAATTATGGCTCAGAAAGTTAGACAGAGGGGAACTGGATGAGTTTATTTCTCTCCTTAATGATAACAACTACAATCTTAAATTGACCTACCATGCCAATATCTCCACAATAGATTTTTTGGACATTAATTTGTTTAAAGATAAAGAGGGCAGTAGTATCTGACGTGTATCGAAAACCAACAGCTACAAATAGCACCCTTCATTTTAAAAGCTCTCATCCACCTTTTGTCAAAAAATCCATCCCAACAGGCGAAATGTTATGCCTGAGAAGAATTTGTTCTGAATTAGACACCTTTAAATTACAAGCTAAAAAATTGAGAGAGAGGCTCAGGCTAAAAGGATATAACAACAGTATACTCAAAAGAGCATACCATCAGGCCCTCCATACAGAGAGATAATGCTTGAATGCTCCATCTAATGTGAGAGAGATTTGTTTTGGAAGTCAATTCAGTCAATGGAAGGAAATCAATGCAATTTTGAATAAACATATTCATGTACTTAAGCAAGACCCACAACTTAACAAATGTATAGGTAATCACATTCAAACAAGTTGGAGGAGGTGTCAGACCATTAGAGATAGGCTAGTACATAGTCCACCAAAGGGTATTTACCTGATGGTTGACACTGGAAAATATGTCCACATATTGTAAAGGTAGATAAAGTCATAGACAGAGCTAGAAACAGACTCAATCTTACAGGCTTTTTCAACTGCAGTTCATCGGGGATGATATATTGCTTAGAATGTTCTTGCCATCTAAGGTATGTAGGAATGATGACAAGAGAAATATGTAAGAGACTTAGAGAACATTTAAGCAACATTCGCAATAGTAATAAGGATATTCAAGAAGGCAAAACTCTTACGACAGTAGCAAAACACTTTTTATTGCACCATAAATCCAAGCCAGAAATGTAATGTTTCATTCTACAGCAAGGGAAACTTGGGATTAGGAAAGGCGACTTGGAGACAGAATTGTCAAAGGTTGTGAGTATGTGGATCCCTATACTCAATACAGTGATGTCCTATGGGTTACATGAGCTGGTGCATTTTACCATTTTCTCATAAGACTACTATCATGATTATAGTAATGATAAGTAGGAGATTGTTTAGTGCAGCTAGCTTCAGTGAACGATAATTAGCAATTGCCCTCTAGTCATTATTTGTGAACCATTACAGCCAATCTCCCATTATATTCATATTGCTAATAAATAAACAAATCTTTTTCTAGCAATATAAGTCTTTATTTTGTTATGCCATCTAAGAAAACATATGTATATATTTTGTTCTATCATAAACTTAAACCAGGTATCTAATAATTAATTTGGGGATAATAGAGGTTATCTAGGATTTCCATTTCCAGTAAACATGATTTTTTGATGTCTGTAGAGGGCTAATATCCTTACCATAAAATTGATCACTATAATTAATATATTATCAAGATATGATCTGCCAGCTGCTAATAGTCTATATAACAATTCACTTGTGTATCATAACAATAGTATGGTGCTTTTCCAGATTTCATTACTCCTGAATATGTCCTATGACAGATTTATATCTTCAACTTTGGTAATATATGTATTTACTCTACACCCTAAATATTCTGTATTGACATTTTAAATATCCATACATTTATATGTCATATTAGAATAGAAGCTTGGAAATTTTAATGCTCTATCTTTATATAATTTGGGTGTAAAAAATGTTTTTATATTCATCATACCGACCCAGTGCTGGTTAACGGCCGAACCGCGCACACCCGAAAACATTAAAAACACAATAAAGACACACAAAAAATACATAAAAAGCTTACCCACAGCAAGGGGGGGGGGCACCTAAGACATCTGAAAGTAAACTTACACCTCAATTTAAGTCCAAATTCCCGAGTTTAGACACACGAAAATCCCCTAAGCAAAAGAAAAAATGGCCGCCGAAAAAAAACGAAAACGAGGCTACAGGACCCTAAAGACGCAAAACACCACCAAGCACATACGGCTTTTCAAAAAAGCTGTACAAGGTAAAAGATACACTCTTACCAAGGATGCTACATCATCCACAGCCGCGTACCACATACACATTCACCGCCATTTTACAACACTCTTACACAATGCGGAAGTACACAGCTAATTAGCATACAAAAAACATATACACAAAAAAAAACACTCTCACAATAAACACAAAAGCCATTCACTGCGCGACTCACAACGAGCACACAAATCCTAACAATAAGCGCAAAAAGTAGATTACCGCAGACTAAACTTTAACAGCAAAAGCGACTATCAGAAAAAAAAAATACAACAACCAACAGCCCCGCAATGAGCACCAAAGGCGCTCAGCGCGAGGCTCGCAATGAGCTCCGAAGGATTTCGGACCACCAACAAAATTAATGTCTGGCCCAAACAGCATTACCTGCCTTACAACTTTATTCCCCCATAATTTTTGACGGGCAAGTCGCAAGTGATTTTATATTGACCACTGTATATATATATCACATATATAGTTGTGAGAATGCGAGTTGTTGCTAACGCTGCAGGCTCGCATAGCGAGCCTGTGGCCCTTGCAAAGAGAGGGCCTCAGAAGGTGCAAAGCGAGGGCCGCAGTTGCTGGCATGGAGCACAGAAGGCAGTCCTTGCCAGCAACTGCGGACCTCGCAAAATTTACGGACTTACGACAAACAAATACGAGACGCGGGACTAAAAAAAACATCAAGACCTCGCAAAAATACGACCTTACCGCCCGAAACACGCGCAAATGAAAACATTAAAAACACAATAAATACACACAACAAATACATAAAAAGCATACCAACAGCAAGCGGGGCACCCAGGACATCGAAAACTGAAGTTACACCTCGATTTCACTCGAAATAAAAGAGTTTAGACACCCGAAAATCCCCTAAGCAAGAGAAAAAATGGCCGCCGAAAAAAACAAAAATGAGGCTACAGGACTCTAAAGATGCAAAAAACACCAAACACCTACGTTTTTTTTTTCGAAAAAGACATACGAGATCCGAACCCGACGCAACCCGTGCAACACTAAAAACATTAGAAACACAATAAATTCACACAACAAACACCTACAAACATTACCCACAGCAAGAAGAGGCACCCAGGACCTCTGCAAGTGAAGTTACACCTCGATTTAAGGCCAAACTACAGAGTTTAGACTCCCGAAAATCACCTAAGCGACAGTAAAAATGGCCGCCGAACAAAACGAAAACGAGGCTAAAGGACCTTAAACACGAAAAACACCACCAAACACCTACGGATTATCCAAAAAAGTCAGACGACATCCGAAAACAAGGACGCAAAATCAGCCACGTACCACACATTAGGCACCATTTTAGAACACTAACTTACACAATCCGGAAGTACACAGCTACCCTAACGGATTTGGCTCGCGCACGCACACTATTTACACTACACACTGCACACATTCATGACACTTACACAGCATCTCCACAGCACTGATGCTGCAGCAACATGAAAACAGATTGCCAGCTCTTCAACACAATGCTTCCTGCATATATTACTTCACAATAGGTAAAATATATTCATTTCTTATTTTACTAATTATTCATTGGCATACAAAAAAAGACACAACGCTGAACATAGCACACAAACAACCAAGAGCCTCGCAATGAGCGCCAAAGGCGCTCAGCGCGAGGCTCGCAATGAGCGTTGAAGGATCTTGGAACACCAACAAAATTAATGTCGCACACAAACAACATTACCTGCCTTACAATCTTATTGCCGTAATTTTTTGACGGGCAAGTCGCTAGTATATATATATATATATATATATATATATATATATTTTATTTTTTAATTTTATTTTTTTATTCATACATTGTAAATAAAAGTTAAGTTTTAATGACAGCATTGTCAGGAACCATGGCCCCTATTCATGAGAGAATTACAATTTATACATGCAGTTTCCCCTAAGCATCTATTAAAATAACTTTGCATTTTCTAATTACTTATCATTCCTATTTTGCTGAATTTGGCAGGTGTAACCAATAGTACCGGTTTATGAAGGTATGCTCTTTCGCTGTTATAAAATATATACCAAAGGAGCCAGAGGCAAAATCATAGTCAGATAATGCAGTCAGGGCCGGCGGATCAAGGCAAGACAAGGTCAGTAACACAAGAATCGATGCAGAAGCAAAATGATCAGAACCATGAAATTAAGCAGAATACAAAGATAGTATTCCTCTTTACAGCTTGCCCAGCTTCATGGAAGTAAGACGTGGAACTGTGCAGCAATCTTGGAGCATGAACCAGTATGGCAGTTTCCAGGAGTTTTGAGAGCCACTGATTCCCTTATCAATCTGGAGTTGTCTACCGCTCATTAGAGAATCCAAGATCATTTCTACCACATATTCTTATGACAGGATAAGGAGCGGATTTGTATTGAGCAGGAAATGGATCAGGTACAGCATGTTCAAGGAGGGAGATGTGGAAGACTGAATGGATCTTATAATAATGAGGAAGAAATAAGACATAATTAACTTTGGCAGTTATAGGGATGGGTCTGCTACTGTGTTACTATTTGTTCTGTTTCTGACTTCCAGCCCTTTCCAGAAAGCTTCTTTGAAGGAAATATCAATCATATATTCTGAGGGGACAGACAGACAGCCTGATAAATAGCCTACTTGGAGAGTTGGGGTCACTTTCCTTTTAGAGTCTACAAATTTGTTAAGCTTTTTTAACAGTGTGGTGCTGCCCCTAAATTTCTGTTGGAGTCAATTAAATTGCCTTGTGACTTCATGGACAGATGAGGCTGGAATGTCAGGATCAAACTTGGAGTGATAGGCATGGTTATAATAAAGAGGGATTCTGCCAGCACTTGAATTAACAGAGTTATTAAAAATAAATGCTAGTGGCAGTAACTGGAATCAGTCATTATGGAGTTGTACTGGAGCAACAGAGCTAGTGTTCATACTAGGTCATTCTGTTACTGCAGTAACTTTTTAGGATTCATTGAGATACCTTTTGGAGAAATAATAAAGTTGAGAAGCTCCATGACATAAGTCTCAAAAGTACATTTATTTTCTTATTGTTAGGTGCTTAACATCAGTCTAGATAAACTATCTGAACTAACAAAAATGAAACCTAAAAAGTCACTTTATTTAATTTAATTTAATTTGAATTTGAACACTGGCGATTATAAAAATATATTCCTTAAAAACACAATGAACTTTTGGACTTTAATGCAAAACAGACATACAAACTCAAAAGTACAAATGAGGAATACGGGGGAGCCAATGGCAAGGGATAGCATAGAAGTCATATGATCTCTGTGGATCCTCCTGCCTGGAAAGCTCTCTAACATAAGCCCCAAAGCTTACTAAATATCCTACTATAAATAGACTGGAACAGAAAAACTGGGTGTATGAGCGTTTTTGAAAGTCCTTTCATTGAAAAAAAATGCTGGGGCAAGAAGGTGAGGGGGCACTGAGATAAAGATGATGGGGCAATGAGAGGAACTGATTTTCTACTGAATGTGTCCGTAGAGTGAAGGAAATCACAATAAGCAGCATGACAGAGAGACTGGCAGCCATGTTATCTCTCTCTATATCACTTCCCCTGCACAAGGGAGTCTCAGGCTGGGACAGACCAACTCTTACAAAATGGGAGGAAGAAGTAAACAACTAAATAAAAAAAAATGGTACCCACTAGGATAAAAAATAAATAAAATATAACAAATATAAATATTAAAATGCAAGCAATATTCCAGATCTCAAAATAATTAGAGGGAATATTTTTTGTCACATAGATGTTATAACAATTGACAATTCCTCTATAAGCTGAAGGGATTCTCCCATATTCACCCAGATTCCTACACCCCTGACTGTTTGTAGTGTCAATAAATACATAGCAGAGCTTATACTATCCTAGCAATCCTACACACCCAGTGACCTTTCTGTCAATCTCTCTCTCAAACCACTACAAATATCACCTGATCATAATAAGCCAATGGTCATGTGATTTTTTGGTCATAAGCTGAAACACTACTGTAAGTCCCAGTCCCATCTCCTCTTGCTCTCACTCCTTCTTCTCCTGGCTACTGGAGATTATTATTATTTTTATTATCTATATTTGTAAAGCCTCAACATATTCCGTAGTTCTATACAGGGGTTAAGTACATGGCAAAAACTGAATTAACACATTACAACGAATAGAGGGCCCTGTTTTTGAACTTGGAATCAAATGTACATAGTGCTTGTTTCCAAAGCACCGACACAATATTGAAAACTCACAAACTTGCAATCTAAAGGGTTTGGGTGTGATGAGAAGGTGATAGATGCAAGATGGCAGTGTGAAGGCAATTTGTTCAATCAGGTGGAGGTGTCTGTATGTTGTCCTGTAGATTGTGGATATAGGTGTATATTAAGGCTGGAGGTGATAAGCTTTTTTAAACAAATGTGTTTTTAGTGGTTTTTTTTTAAGTTTTGATATTTAACTCCTAACCCAGGCCCCTCACTCATTTCCACCTGTCGTCAATCACATTCCGCTCCAAGGGCTGCAAACAATCGAAAACTCCAGAACTTGATACCCATCACTTGCCTCAAACCTTCTACTTTGCCTTTCTCCTGTGCCCTCTGGAATGCATGGTCTATCTGCAATAAAGTTACTTTTCCTCATACCTATTTATTACCAACTCCATAAATCTACTGTCTGGACCTCGTTTTCAGACACTGCCTCCCCTGCAGCACTGTCTCATGGTGGTTTTCATCTCAGTCACACACCTAGACCTGGGTACAAACAAGCTGGTGAAGTGGGTGTATTGCTTTCCTCTCACTGTACATTTCACACATACCCGCTGGCTCAACCGTCCAATTCTCATCCTTCGAAGTTTACACTATTCTCACCCTTCCTTCTCACCCATCTCTCTATGTGTTGCTGTGATCTTTTGCCCACCTGGATCTATCAATTTCTTGATCATTTTTCCGCCTAGCACCTTCACTTTCTCTCCTCCAACGTTCCTTCACTTGTACTTGGCGACTTCAACATTGCCACTGATACTCCCACCTCCCCAGCAGCCACTAAACTACTCTCACTCACCTCTTCCTTTAGCCTCTCCCAATTTACAGATTCCTCAAATCCCCATGCTAGACACTCCCTTGACGTTATTTTCACCAATCTCAGGCACACCAACTTAGTCATCTGCCCACTCTCTTTATCTGACCACCACCTCCTAACCTTCAACCTTACCACACCTTCATTTCACTACCATTCTTCAACCTTGGCCAACATCACCCACAGAAACCTGCACCCAAAACAGCACTCCACTGTGCTACAAGCCCTTTTCAGGCCCCTGACCAACTTCAACTGTCCTGACACTGCCACCTCATATTACAACTCAACTCTTTCTTCCACCCACACACAGATGCCCTCGCTCTCATCCACAACCATGGCACACCACACAAACACTATACATTTAGAGGTGCTCCCGCACTGTTGAGCAATTATGGAGGAAATCTTGCAGTCAAGCAAATTTCCTTCATTGCAAACTTATGTTGCACTCCTACTTCACTGCCCTCAACCTTGCCAAACAGCACTATTTCACATCATTAATATTAACTCTGTCATCCACCAATCCCAAACATTTGTTCACCACTTTCGAATCTCTCCTCCACCCACCACCTCCAGACTAAAGGCTTTGCCAGCCATTTTAAGCATAAAATTGAAAACATTTGCAATTCATTATTTTCTCATGGTGACTTACAAACTCCATCTTCTCAACTAACCGAGAACACCCAGCCTTCTCCCTTCCCCAGTCTTACAGCCACTATGCACTCATTTCACCTTGTAACAGCGGATAAAGTATCCAGCCTGCTGATAACCTTTCGCCTTACTACCTGTCCTCTGTATCCTATTCCATCACAACTTATCGCTTGCCTCTCTACCAAACTAATCCCAGCTCTCACACATCTCTTCAACCTTTCCTTAAATACTTGCACATTTCCATCCTCTCTAAAACATGCCAAAATTAAACTTGTTCTTCAGAAACCCTCATTATGCTTCTTCATCTTACTATTACTCTATCTGTCTACTTCCCATGGCTACATGGCTTCCAAACTACTTGAGCGGAGCGTCTACAATCGCCTAAACCTCGCCTACTTGACACTTTCCAATTCAGCTTCCGGCCCCAACACTCCACTGAGACAGCTCTCACAAAAGTCACTAATGACTTGCTCACCACCAAGCCAAAGGATCACTTTTCTATTCTACTTCTTCCGGATCTCTCTCCTGTCTTTGACACAGTTGACCACCGTCTTCTAATCCAAATCTTCTACTCCCTCGGCATCCGAGACACTGCTCTTTCATGGTTCATATCATACCTCCAAGATTGATTATTTAGCGTATCCTTCTCCGGCACCTCTTCTGCTACTCACCCACTGTTGGTTGGTGTACCCCAAGGATCAGTCCTAGGCCCCCTCCTCATCTCCATGTATACATCCTCACTTGGGATTCTGATAAAATCTTTTGGATTCAGTATCATCTATATTCAGATGACACTCAAATATACCTCTCAGCACCAGAGCTATCCCCCTCTCTTCTAACACGTTTCCATCTGCCTCTCAGGTAGATCCTCCTGGATGTTCTCTTACCACCTTAAACTCAACATGTCCAAGACCGAACTCATAATCTTTCGAACCTCTACTGCAGCTTCAATTCCTCATATCTCTCTCATTGTCGACAAGTCCACCATCACTCCAACCGCCCAAGCCCGTTATCCTGGGTTTCTACTGGACCTTGCCCCCTCTTTCATTCCTCACATATAGTCATCTAACAAAATCCTGCCTTTTTCATCTAAAAAACATTTCCAAAATACAACTAAGATTCCAATACACTCTATAATTATAATGTGTCTTCACTACTGAAACTTGCTTCTCACTTGCCTCCCTATCTCCCATCTGTCCGACACTTCAATTCCTAATGAATGTCTCTACTAGACTCATCATTGTTCAGGGTCTGGAGCACCTCTCTGTAAATCACTCCACTGGCTTCCTGTTCCCTTCAGAATAACATTTAAAATCATCTCTGTAGCTCCTTGCTTTGCTTCACGAGACTATCTATCTGCCTCAAAAAAGTATATGTTTAAATAAGCTTATCACCTTCCACCTTAACTTGCACATCTTATCTTTTATTCTCTTGTACCTCACCCAAACCCTTTAGATTTTAAGTTTGTGAGTTTTCAATCTTGCATGGTGCTTTGGTGAAAGCACTTTGGACATTGGATTCTAAGCTCAAAGACAGGGCCCTCCAACCGTGGCAAAGTATTAATGTGGCTATTGTTTTTTGTCTTGACTGTAACTCATATATAGCTCTACGGAATATGTTATGTTATGACAAAAATAATAATAGAATCTAACAGTTGCTTATGTGAACACGTTTTTTTGATTAACTATTATACTGTATTTAAAAAATGGCTTAAACTATCTTAAAAAATCAAAAACATGCATGGAGGCTTCTTAGATCACTATTTCACCACAACCTTTCAAAGAAATCCATTCTGCCAATTATTTCATACAAGTGAGCAGAATTTCCTATGAAAAAAACACCATGTCACTTTTCTTTTTGAAGGGCAGAATTGAATGAAAAGTGGGAGAAAAAAAAAGAACCCCAATCCCTTCAAAAATACAAACATTTAAAATACCCTTCTAAAATACAGATTTATCAAACCAACGCAAAGATATAAACTCATAAAAATTAGTTTATGATGGACATCTAGTCTAGTAATTATTAATATATATATATATATATATATATATATATATATATAAAAATAATGAGCAGTGGTGGAGCTAGTGAATGCAGGGCCCTGGTGCGTATATATATATTTATATATATATATATATATACAGCGGATATAAAAAGTCTACACACCCCTGTTAAAATGTCAGGTTTCTGTGCTGTAAAAAAATGAGACAAAGATAAATAATTTCAGAACTTTTTCCACCTTTAATTTGACCCATAAACCGTACAACGCAATTGAAAAACAAACTGAAATCTTTTAGGTGGAGGGAAGAAAAATAAAAAATAAATATAATGTGGTTGCATAAGTCTTCACACCCTCTTATAATTGGGGATGTAGCTGTGTTCAGAATTAAGCAATCGCATTCCAAATTGTATTAAATAGGAGTCAGCATACACCTGCCATCATTTAAAGTGCTTCTGATTAAGCCCAAATAAAGTTCAGCTGCTCTAGTTGGTCTTTCCTGAAATTTTTTTAGTCCCAGAAAAAAAGCCATGGTCCACAGAGAGCTTCCAAAACATCAGAGGAATCTCATTGTTAAAAGGTATCAGTCAGGAGAAGGGTAAAAAAGAATTTCCAAGGCATTAGATATACCTTTGAACACAGTGAAGACAGTCATCATCAAGTGGAGAAAATATGGCACAACAGTGACATTACCAAGAACTGGAGCTCCCTCCAAAATTGATGAAAAGACGAGAAGAAAACTGGTCTGGGAGGCTGCCAAGAGGCCTACAGCAACATTAAAGGAGCTACAGGAATATCTGGCGAGTACTGGCTGTGTGGTACATGTGACAACAATCTCCTGTATTCTTCATATGTCTGGGCTATGGGGTAGAGTGGCAAGACCAAAACCTTTTCTTATGAAGGAAAACATCCAAGCCAGGCTACATTTTGCAAAAACACACCTGAAGTCTCCCAAAAGCATGTGGGAAAGCATGTGTAGAATTTTTATATCCACTGTATATATATATATATATATATATATATATATATATATATATATATATATATATATATATATAATAAACAATAAACGCACCTCTTGGGCCACCAATATCTCCACCACTGATAATGAGCATACAGTGAGCATAAACAAAAATATGTTAAATATTACTCACTGTACTTCTGGAGAATATCCCGGACGAGCCCCCAAAATTGTTAGAATAGCAGGATATGCTCTACTGTCGGAAAGCACTCAACCCCAGGATCAATAAACCAGACTTATCAATATTCCTCAGTATCAATCAGTCCCTCTATTCACAGCTGCAGAATTGTTGGAAATCAGATGTCAAATAATGACAAACACAAGAAAGTATAATTTAAACCAATGAGTTCAGAGTTTTTAATCTGAATAGTACCTGTATTTATAATGCAAAAAGTGTCAAACAGAAGCAGAAACATTGCAATATTTCTTTTGTCATATGACACGTTGTCCGTCATATGTTTACTTGCGGCTACATAGAGGCTAGTAGACATTTGTAATCGGAACTACTTAAATCCGTTATAGAAAGTAAAAAAAGAAGTAGCAACTCAGAATAGGATATTACACATGAAGAATCACGTCAAAACCATCCCACTGTGTCATTTTGCCAGAATCTAGTAGAAAACATAAAATGAGGAAGTTGTCTGTCTATCAGATAGAATAACACATTTGAGTAAATTATATGTCCATCAGACAGAGAAACATATATGAGGAAGTTATATGCATAGTTATGATATGATTATATATGAGATATATGAATACATATAAATACCCTTTTAATGAAAAAGAGCACTCCAACATTCTTTAACAGCAGTATATTGTGATACCTTTTGTACTGGATAAGCGCCTTATTAATATTGATGAGCAATACTGACATGAGATGGATCCCACATTTTGAATAAAAACAGCAGAGTGGAGACAGCATCTGATATCAGGTAAAATAATGACATATGGTGGAATTAACACAACATAGTATAGGAATCATATAAGCATACTATATACACAAATAAACATAAATACATTAAAAACCAGAACACTGCATACCAAATGTATATCCTTCCTGTTGGACTAACAACTCACTAAGAGTACCAAACCTCTTATAGTAAAGTAAGAACAAAGAAATTGTGGTAATGTGCTAGAAAACACAAGTCCATATCAAGTCCTGTATTTTTAGTGTTGAAAAATGTGATCATCTTTAATTCAAATGCTTTTTCTCTCTTGGATGTTTTTGAAATTTCCTTGGAGTATTTTGATTTTTAGGTTTTCGATGGAGTGATCATTCTGGCTAAATGGTGGTACAATAATTGTCTTCATTGTGCTTTCTTATTGAATGTGTAAATTAATACTTAAGTGCATTTCTTCAATGTGGTATCTCCAATGTAACAGACTGTTACACATACACACAAAGCTCCTGTTCTGTTGCACACAAATAGATAAATGTTAGAGTCTTTTTAACCGACTATGACATTGCAGTACATTGCGAGTCTCTTTGAATGAAAGCCTTTTAGTAAATCTCATGAAGTCTGCATTTGACATACCCTTCTTAGTAAATTAAATTCAGTATATGTTAAGTAAAAAATATTGTCTAAATGTGCTGGTAGCTTACAGGCTGCTAGTATTGGAAATGTATTACATACCTTACAAATATGTAAAGTTTTCCCCAAACTATAGTAGACCATTCATATTAACTGTTATCTGAATTTTTACTTTATTTGCTTCATTTGACTGCCACTTGTGCATATGATCCTATTGTGCCACTTCCTTTCAATCCTTTTGCTAAGTGCACATTTCAACAGAATTGAATAGAGATGCTGTCTACAACCCAGGGCCCCTATTCAATTAAGACAATTGTAGTTTTGGTAGCCCACAATGGAGCCCTTAAACAAATTTGCTATTCAATTGCTGTTTTTTGCTAACCGCAAATGATTTGCGGGTTACAGGCTGAAAATCCCTACGATTGTTAAAATCATAACTCCAACCCAGCTAAGCCTTTGATCTATCAAGCCTGTAAATGTTACAATAGCAAATCGCTATTCAATTTCTACAATTCCTCAAGCCCGCAAATGTTCTTACACCTGTAAATGGCAAATGTAGAAGAAAATCCTATGGGTACCAGATAGAGCCTGCAAGAGGGTTAAACACCTGTTTGTAGTACAGTAAATGCAAATGAAAAATCAATATTGCACTTTAAAAGACGGGGAAAGAGATGAAAGACATTAGAATTAATTGCACAAAAGTCTCAAGGTCGCAAATCGGCAACAAAAAAAATATTTCCATGTGTATCAATCTCGGGAATCAAGTAGTTAATACATATCAGGTCACCCACATGGACTACAACAGAATCTGCATTCAGTTTATTATTTTGTACATTGCTGGATTGTGAGTCTTTCTCTTTCTAAATCGGTAGTTACGGCCTTGATTAATTTATCATAATACCGCCCTGAAATGCTACTTACGAGTGCATGGTTTACAGTTTAGGCTTTTGGCCAGGTAGTTGCGGGCTTGATCAATTAAATCGCTCTGTAACTGTTGCAGATTTCAAACCTGCAGACTTATGTCTAGTATAAAGTAAACTGCCGGCTTGCAATTGAATAAGGCCCCAGGTCTTCTAGTTGCGTACATTTTTTGCCAAACCTCCTTTAAAGCAAAATTACATATGCCAGTTACAAATTAAAGATTATCAGCACAAAGCATATTTTTTTTACAGAAGTTTTTAGTTAGTGAGGACCTTGCATTGGGATAGAAATTCTTTAACATCTGTAAAAACACTAAAACATCTGCAAAAAAAATGTGCTTATATAGAGCCCTTTTCAATTGGCTGAATCGCAATTTAAAAAGGCTGTATGTTCTTTATTATTTAAAAAAAATAGTTAATTATCAAAAGATTTCCATTAATATGAGTTTTTTCTTTTTTTTTTTTGTGCAGCTACATTAAACTCTATTACAACTTTCTTTTTTTTTTTTACTTGTGAAGGAGAGCTGCCTGCCCAGTGTATAACATACCCTATGAATCAATGCCAGATTTAATATTCATTATTTTAGTTTTATCTTACTTAATATTAACACAGTTAAATTACAGCACATTTTTTGCCAGGTACTCAGTAATTATGTGTTAATGACCTATTGGAATAGGACCATGGACACAATTAATTGGTAATTATGAGTTAAAATTAAATTCACCCACACTTAGGACAACTTTATCTCAAATTATACATATATAAAAATTAAAACTGCTTGATCGTTACCTCTTCAGAACCACAGTTCGTGAACTCTGTATTTAATTACAACTCTGTATTTTCTTAAACTTTTATATCTACTGTAATAATTAGAAATTCTAAAGGTAGATAATAAATGTAGTATTATATTTTTAATTATTTTAGTATTGAAAAAATATATGTACTGCTCCTCTTTGGAGTTTCAATTAAGCAAATTCACATTTTTAATGCTGAACATGGTAATCAAATTCCATTTTTATTTTATCCGCAGGCTTTAAATGTACAAAATGAATTAATTACTTATTAACTTTTCATATAATAAAATATGTTGAACCTACCGAGCAGTAGATGAAAATTCATGAATACTGTGATTTTAATTGCAAATAACGTAGAAAGAAAAAAATCAAGAAGAAACTCATAAGACTGAATACTGAGAGGCTCGTATAGTAATCACTGTTTGGCAGCAGTGTGAGCACGGTCAGTCTCACTCCACAGATTTCATACTGCTGAGGTAATGCAGTACTGTAAGATAGACTGGCATCTCAAAGCATAAACAAGTGTTATCATGCCCCATCAGGCTAGTGTCAAAGAATTATCACTGTGGTAAGATTGCACATGCAAGTGTGACTTGGCTATTGCTTATTTAAATAGTTCTTATGGAGTCAATTAGCTATTCTGCTTCAATGGTGATTTGTAACATTGTGTAATATGCACATTTATACAGTTAATACATTTCTAGAAGTCATTTTGCTTTTGCAAATTAATTTTAATTTTCAAAAATAAGAAATCCTAAAGTATATATATATATATATATATATATATATATATATATATATATATACACCGTATATACTCGCATATAAGCCGACCCGAGTATAAGCCGAGGCACCTATTTTACCACAAAATACTGGGAAAACTTAGTAACTTGAGTATAAGCTGAGGGTGGGAAATATGCTGCTACCTGTGTCCTTCTTGTGCCCTCTGTGTCCCCCTCTTGTGTGCCCTCTGTGCCCCTTTCTTGTGTCCCCCTCTCTCTCCCCTGTGACTCTTCCCCCCTCTCTCTCCCCTGTGTCCCCCCTCTCCTTCCCCTGTGTCTCTTCCCCTCCTCTCCCTCCCTTGTGTCTCTCCCCGCCTCTCCCTCCCCTGTGTCTGTTCCCCTCCTCTCCCTCACCTGTGTCTCTTCCCTCCTCTCCCTCCCCTGTGTCTCTTCCCCCCTTCTCCCTTCCCTGTGTCTCTTTCCCCCCTTTCCCTCGTGTCTCTTTTCCTCAACCTCCCTTATCATCCTCCTCATCCTCACTCTTCAACTCCCCTCCTCATCCTCCCTTCTCATCCTCAATCCCCCTCCTCATCCTTTCTCCTCATCCTCTCTCCTCAACCCCCCTACTCATCCTCCCTCCTCAACCCTCCTCCTTAACCCCCCGCCTCATCCTCAACCCCCCTCATCAACCCCTCTCCTCATCCTCAACCCCCTCCTCAACCACCCTCGTCATGCTCAACACCCCTCTCCCTTTCCCCTCACTTACCTTCCATCAGCAGCTGCTCCTCCACTCCTCCGCTTGTCTTCCAGCTGTGTCGGGACTCGGCCAATGCTAATGAAGTGACGCAGATGTGACATCACGTCATTAGCATATGCCAGAAGACGCGGAAGAACAGCTGCTGATGGAAGGTAAGTGAGAGGAAAGGGAGAGGCTGAGGTAATTAGAGATGGTTAAAGTGAGGAGGGGGTTTGAGGAGGGAGGATGAGGAGGGGGGTTGAGGATGAGGAGGGGGTTGAGGATGATAAGGGTGGTTGAGGAGAGGGGTTGAGGATGTGGAGGGGGGTTGAGGATGAGAAGGGGGTTGAGGATAAGAAGGGGGTTGAGGAGGGGGTTGAGGAGGGGGGATGAGGAGGATGATAAGGGAGGGAAAGAGACACGAGGGAGAGGTGGTGAAAGAGACACAGGGGAAGGAGAGGGGGGCAAGAGACACAGGGGGGGAGTCACACAGGGGGGGAGAGACACAGGGTAACTCGAGAATAAGCTAAGGGGGACTTTTTCAGCCTTAAAAAAGGGATGAAAAACTTGGCTTATACTCGAGTATATACGGTGCCGGCATATGCTAATGACGTGGCGCGCTGGCGCGCATGTGACGTCATCGGGTCAAGGAGCGAAGCGGAGGCCGGAGCAGAAGCAGGTAAGTGAGGGGGAGGTATTTAGGGGGGTTTAGGTTGAGGAGGGGCGTTTAGGTTGAGGAGGATGGGGGTTTAGGTTGAGGAGGGGGGTTAGAATGCCAAGGGGGTTTAGATTGAGGAGGGAGGTTGAGGATGAGGAGGGGGGAGAGAATATCAGTGTATAACACGCACCTATCATTTGCCCCCTATTTTCAGGGAGAAAAAGTGCGTGTTATACGCCGATAAATACAGTATATATATTTGTTGTTGTTTGGTCATTCATAGTTTTATAGTTACATAGGGCCTCATTCTATTATCGGCCGTAAATCGGCCGCAAAGCTGCGATTCCTTGCGGGGCTCCCGTTACCTTGCAATTCAAATAGACGGCGCCGCAAGGATATCCCCTTACGGCCGGCCGCATATCTTGCAACCGGCCGTAAGCTCAGAAATCTTTAAAAGCAAATATAAATTCAAGACGGCACCTTAAAGCTCTGTAAATGCTAGGGATCATAATGGGGGACATGAGGATTAATAGCAACCCCCTCTCAAGCTTGCACATCAGCCCAAATCCGAGATTTCATTAACTGTTTATTTTCCGTCCGCAGCGTGGGCGGGTCTGAGGTGCTCCAAGCCCTCTGGACTTTTTCCACGGATATTTGACATAAATGAAAATAAAAATTATTTACGGATTTGAGTGTAGGGGAATGTTGTGCTATGAATGCTTACACCTACAATCACTCTATAGTCTCCTCAGAGTGCAGGATGGCTTTATTATGGCTTTATTATGTGCTTAATTGTGTGCCTGCGGGACCTTTTTGCTGCAAGTAAGCTGCGGCTCGGTGTTAGCCTTGCAGAGATGGTTCCCGGAGCAATTGAATAGCAACCGGGATTTTCTTGCGGCCGAAACTCTTGCGGCCGTTTAAGATCAAAGGCTTGCCTCCGGCGCGTGCGGCCGCAAGGGATAACAAGGCGCCGGCCGCAAGCCTCCTGGAGTCCTCGGCCGGAAGGGAATTGAATGGGCAAATAGCTTGCGGCCGGTCCTTGCGGCCCCGCATCTCCTACGGCTGATAATAGAATGAGGCCCATAGTAATTGAGGTTGAAAAATACTTTTTGACCATCGAGTTCAACCTTTTAAGATCTCCTCTAATCTGCAGTATGCAGATTAATTGTTAATTCATCTAGAAGAAGGCAAACAGAAAAAAAAAAAAAAAAAAAAAGTGAAACTTTGCCCATTGTCTCAAAAGGGAAAACAAACAATTCCTTCCTGAATCCCCAGATACCAGTGATCAGATTACTCCATCTCTAATTAACCAGGATAACCCTTAATGCCCTTTTTACTTAAAAATATATCCAATCCCTTTTTAAAGTTATCTATTGAACCCGATGTCACCACAGATTAACCACCCTTACTGTGAAAAACCCTTTTCTTTCTTTAAGGTGAAATCTTTTTACTTCTAACCTCAAGGGATGTCCTCATGTCAATTGAAAACTTCTTGGCACAAAAAGCTCCTTTAACAAATATTTATACTGACCCTGGTCAGTCTTTCTTCATAACTTAGCCCCTCCATTCCCCTTATTATTATTTTTTGTCCTTATCAGTACTTTTTCCAGTTCTAAAATGTCCTGTACTCCATTTTCCAAATTAGAGCGTACTAGGAATTTTTATAGTGGCAGAATTGTATTTGCTTCCATTGCTTCTATACCCTTCTTAATACATGCTAATATTTTATTTGCCTTTGCAGATGCTGCTTGGCATTGAGAACTGTTACATAGGTGGTTGTCCACAAGCACTCCCAAATCCCGTTGAATATCTGATACCCCAAGATTTGCTTTATTAAGTTTATAAATTGCCTGGCTATTTTCCTTCCCAGATGCATAACCTTGCATGTATTCATATTAAATCTCATCTGCCATTTAATTGTCCATTTCTCTAATTTATGTAAATCCCTTTGGAGGGAAAGTACATCATTTACTGATTTAAGTTTATTGCACAACTTAGTGTCATCAGCAAAAATGGAGACAATACTTTCCAGTACTACTTCTAACTCATTAATAAATATGTTAAAAAGGAGAGGACCTTACACTGAACCCTGAGGAACCCCCCTTACCACATTAGTCCAATCGGAGTATGTTCCATTTACCACAACCATTTGCTTCCTGTCTTTTAGATAGCTCTCGATTTATGTACATATATTTATTGCAATTCCTGTATCCTTTAGCTTTCCCAATAGTCTCCCATGTGGCACTGTATCAAAAGCCTTTGCAAAATCTAAAAAGACTACATCCACTGTGTTGCCTTGATCCAAGTCCCTACTAATATCCTCATATAAACTAATTAGCTTTGTTTGACATGACCTATCCCTCATAAAGCCAAGTTGGCTCCTACTTATAATCCTGTTTGAATAGACATATTCTTGTATATTATCCCTAATTATCCCTTCCAAAAGTGTTCCCACTATAGAAGTGAGGCTTACATGTCTATGATTCTCCTGATTTGCTCTTGCTCCCTTCTTAAATATAGATATCACTTCTGATTTTCTCCAGTCATCTAGTAGCAACCCACAGCCTTATTAAATTGCGATTCTGAAAATTTAAAAGGGCTCTAATTAAGCACACAGCATATATTTTTTTACAGAAGTTTTCCAAAAGCAAGGTCACTAACTAAGAACTTCTGTAAATAAAATAGGCTGTGTGCTTAATTAGAGCCCTTTTAAATTCACTGAATCGCAATTTAATAAGGCTGCCAGTGTTGAGTGAATCTTGAAAAATTACATATAATGGTTTGGCTATTACAGAACCCAGCTCTCTCAGTACCCTTGGATGTATTCCATCAGGACCTGGGGCTTTATTAACAATATTTTTTTCCAACCTCTTTTGAATTTCTTCCTGCATTAACCAATTATTTTGTGAAAGTAGTGTAACCCCATTTTGTTGCAGTGACCCAATCACTGGTACCTCTCTTGTGTATACAGAAGAAAAGAACCTATTTGGCACATCTGCCTTTTCCTGGTCACTAATTATCAAACAGCCTGTGTCACATTGTAATGTTCCTATAGCTTCCTTCCTAGCCTTCATCTCATTAATATACTTTAAAAATATTTTAGGGTTTGTCTTACTCTCCTTGGAAACAACATTTTCATTTTCCATGTTAGCCAATCTAATAGCCTTTTTGCAAGCCTTGTTATTTTCTTTGTACTCATGTACTCCCCTCTTGTATAATTTAAATGCCTGTTTTTTACTCGGTATCTTGATCTTTAAATAATTGTTAAGCCTCATTGTTTTGATGTGATTTACTTCTTTTACTTTTATTTCCACATGCTATATGCCAATGTGTCTGTATATTTAGTAAGGATTTAAATGTTGTCCATTTATGTTCAGTATTTTTACCTGTCAGTTCTCTGTCCCAGTCTATAAGTTGTATTACTGCCCTTAGTCCATTAAAAGTGGTCCTTTTAAAATTAAGAGTTTTTGTTGGCCCCTTACAGTTTAGTTTTTTTCATTCAATCTCAAATGAGACTATATTGTGATCACTGTTTCCCAAAGGTTGCCCTATTTCAACATTTGATACCATATCAATATTACTTGTGGTGACTAAATCCAAGATTTTCTAGTAGGCTCTTCTATAACCTGGGCCAGACAATGACCCCTGATGGTACTGCTGGTTTCACTCATCCAGTTTATTTCAGGGTAGTTAAAATCCACCATTATTAGAACTTGCCTATGCTTAGCTGCATTTCCAATCTGTAACAAAAATTGCATTTCATCGCTTTCAATTATATTTGCGGGTTTACAGCATAGTCTTACCAATATTCTTTTGGAATATGCTGCTCCGCTATTTAACTCTACCCACAAAAATGCTATATTATTATTAGTTCCAGCATAAATATCTTCTCTGAATATAGGCTTAAATTCAGGCTTAACATACAGACAAATCCCTCCTCCTCTTTTACCATTGCCCCAATCTTTCCTACATAGGTTATAACTATCCAGATTACCAGTCCAGTCATTAGAGTCATCCCACCATGTTTCAGTAATGCCTATTAAATCCCATTTCTCATTAACTGCAAATAATTCTAACTCTCCTATTTTTCCTGGAAAGCTTCTGGCATTACATTTATCCTTTTTATATCATCATTGAATTATTTATATTTATCCTTTGTTTTATAGATATCATTATTAATTGATATCAGTACATAATAAATATTTTTAAAAAAATGTTTTGACCATATTAAGCCTCCAGTGGAGTTATGTGTAATAAACCATATACACAGCACTGAAATTGTCTCTCAGCCTCTAGGCAATTCATCGTACCCATCCCATTAATAATTTATATATATACTTTACCACATTACATTATACTCCATTTTTTATTTATTGTGTATACACTATAATTAATGTACACTAGTAATAAGGAGACTGGGATCTATTTGCCGGAGGTGAAGATTGACATTTCATGTGGAGATTATATTGAATGAGATCTCTATACCTCATACCATTTAAGGCCTCTCCAGGTGAGAGTCACAAACAGTTGAAAGTAAAAACCATAACAGTTTTTCTATTGATCTGCACTAGGAGTTTGTGTGCCCTCTCTCTCCCTTCCCTCAAGCTTCTGGTATTAGCAAGCATACACCTTATGTTATGAGTCTATAGTTCTGGAGTGCCTGCCACTGTACTTGAGTTACTTAGCAGTACCTCTCTATTGACTATACTAACCCACCATTCAGTTTTGTTCGTGTCTCTCTGATCCTATGGACTGCAGTACACCAGGCACATCTGTCATTTACTGCCCCTTTAAGCTTCCCCAAGCTCATGTTCACTACTTCATTGACCTCATCTATCCATCTCCGCCTCTGCTGTCCCTTTCTTTGTGTGTGTCATGCCCAGGGGGACCACTTGACATTAGAACTGTTAAAATGTTATGGGCCCCGGGTTAGCTATGGTTAATACTTTGCAATGTTGCATAGTACTGTGTAATTATTCCTATTTTGTCATGGCCACATGGACTCTGGGACTGTTGTAGCCATGATGGCATGAATAGGGTTAAATGTGTTCAATGTTATTCTATTTAGCTATGTTTGCGACTGCATGTAATGGTAGGAAAGCTAGGATGAAGACATGTGATGATACACCTGCTATAGACTACAGGTTAACTACCCACAAGGACCATTTGGGTTCTTGGAAATTTTGGGCACCAGCACCCTGATTTCTGGCTTCTGTATCAGTCAGGATCTCTCCAGCAGGAATCAGCACTTCCAGGAGTCTGAAATAAATTTCCTGTGGTAGTGACCAGAACAAGTTACTTGCAGGGCGGTGATAGGATCAGTATCACAGCCACCAGGAGCAAATAAGAGAACATAAAATGTATATATGTCTCAGCAGTGAACTGATTTAATTTTGGAAAGTCAATAATATTTATAGGGGTTAGATACAGAGGGGGTTGTATACAACACAACAATGACAGTGAGTGGCAGACAAACACAGGAGATTGACTCCACATGAGGTCTAATAGTCTGTCATCCTGGTATCCTGTCCGGCACCTGTGAACAATAGGCCAACCTCCAAATACACATAATGCTGTTTCCATGTCTAGTGGTCCAGACCTCAAGTAGAGTACATTAACTTTATCTGGCAAACAATGGAACAAAACAGATTACAATGCAATGTAGGTGTTTATGTACAGAGTCCAGTGGCTGCAGCCAAGCAGTATGTCCTATATGGTGACTCAATGGACTAAGATCGAGGAACAGGAAATGGACAAGACACATAAACCAGGAGCTGTAAAGGACATTTGTTTGTGGTATATGGTTCCCCTCAGATTCTGTATATACTAACAGCCTTATTAAATTGTGATTCTGTGAATTTAAAAGGGCTCTATTTAAGCACACAGCATATTTTATTTACAGAAGTTTTTAGTTAGTGAAGACCTTGCTTTTGGATAGAAGTTCACTAACTTAAAACTTCGGTACAAAAATATGCTGTGTGCTTAAATAGAGCCCTTTTAAATTTACCGAATTGCAATTTAATAAGGCTGTATATCTTCTGCCATAACTAGCATACAAGTTGTTAAATAGACTATTTGGTTTTGAAATTTTGAAAAAGCAACTGTCATGTGAGGTGCTTTATATAAAAACACTGGAGCAGTTGGTACCTGTGTGTTATGTACAGTTTCTCATGCCTTTTTGATTGTAAAATATGTGCTGTGAAATGTTATAAGCAGCATTAAATACCATAAGTATCCTCCTTCAGATACCACAAAGAAAAAGTGTTTTCATGTACATTTATCATAAAAGAAATCTGTCATTAAGGTATCACATATAATAGTTGTCAAACTACAAATCATCGTTATGCTTTGTGAGCTCACATAGCGAGCAACGCAGTTCTTGCGGAAGGTGGAGGCTCTAACATCGGCTGCAATGAGCCGAAGGCATTTGCCGAGGTGGAAGCTCTACGGCGCCTCACACGCGGTTACAAACACCCACACAAGCGGCACTTTACCAACAATACGAACAGTGGGAAATTAACGGACTTAGCAGACAAAAATACGAGACGCGGGACTTAGAAAAAAAAACATTAAGACCTCGCAAAAATACGACCTTAACGGCCGAACCGCAAGGCCTGGAAAACAGTCAAAGCACAATAAATACACACAAAAAATACATAAGCAAGCAGGGGGGAGGGGGTCACCCAGGACCTCTGCAAGGGAAGTTACACCTCAATTTATGTCCAAATTCACAGGTTTAGACACACGAAAATCCCAGAAGTGAGAGAAACAATGGCCGCAGAAAAAAAACGAAAACGAGGCTACAGGACCCTAAACACGCAAAACAGCACCAAGCACATACGGCTTTTCCAAAAAGCCATACAAGATAAAGATACACTTTTACTAAAGGGGAAAATCATACACACCAGCGTAACACATACACTTTCTCGCCATTTCTCAATGCGGAAGTACACAGCTACACTAACGGCTTTACCTCGCGCACGCACCACATTTACACTACACACTGCACACATTGCTGACACTTACACCTCAGCTCCAGAACCATGCACAACTACAGTGGATGCTGCAGGAACATAGAAACAGTTTGTCAGCTCTTCAGCACAATGCTTCCTGCATATATTACTTAGGAATAGGTGAAGTATATTAATTTATTAATGTATTCATTATTTCATTGGCATACAACAATACATATACACAAAAAAGCCCCTCTAACAACAAACAAAAAAAAACAACAGCTTCGGCGCTGATTGCGAGGCATGCGATGAGCGCCAAAGGCACTCAGCGCAAGCCTTGCAATGAGCGCCAAAGATCCTAACGCTATATAAGCTAATATCAGCTAATATTTAGCCATTTTGAATAAGCTCCGTAAAGTTTTACTGAAGTTAGTATTTGATAATCACAGATATTTTGTAGATATTACCAAGTGTCTATGAATCTAGTTTATGTTATAGAATATTAAACTTTTTTGAAAACATTTGATCTAATGAGGATATTAGTTACTAAATTTCATTTTCCTTCCTGCTTTAGACAGACACACAAAATAAATGTTCTGTATTAAAATGTGCAGAGATAAGCATTATGATTTAACTAGCGACTTGCCCATCAAAAATGACGGGGCAATAAAATTTGAAACCATGGGAATGCTGTTTGCCACACAATGTAAGGCTTTTGCTCCTCTGAGGACCTTTGGCACTCATTGCAATATAAAAAAAAATTAGTACAGTGAATTAATAAATTAATATGAATTGATAAATTAATATACTTTACCTATTTATATGTAATATGCAGCAATGAATATCCTGAAGAGCTAATAATCTCTTTTTCCTGCATCTGAAAATGTACAGTTGGACTGTTGATCACCTGAGGAGAAAGTGTCAGCAATGTGCCAAGTGTGCAGTGTAAATAGGCTGCGTGCGCAAGGCCAAACCATTTGTTTAGGCGGGTAAAGTGCCATTTTAGAACAAGAAATGTTATTATTTGCAAGTTTGTGTTGTAAAATGGCGACTTTTTTTCTATATGTTACTTGGCTTGCGAGCATTTTCTGTCCGTTGTAATGTTATATTTTCTATCTCCTACATTCCTGGCTAACTCGTCCGTGCCGGGCGGTGATTTGCACACCTCGGTCTCCTTTAGCCTCGTTTACATTTTTTTTGTCCGCCATTTTTTTTTCGGTTAGCCGATTTTTTGAGTGCCGAAACTCATCAATTTCGTCTTAAATTTGCATGCAACCTCACTCCCAGGTGTCCTGACGTTCCCCCCGTGCTGTGTGTGAGTGTGGTTTTATTTCTTTTTATTTTTTTTCGTGTTTTTCGATTTCCACGGTTCGGCCGTTAAATTAGTATTTTTGCAAGGTCGTTTTTTTTTTGCCCCCGAGATTCCAAGATTGTTCTTGGCTAACTCGTACGTCTCTGGTGGTGATTTGCGCACTTCGATCTCCTTTAGCCTCGTTTTCAGTTTTTTTTTCATCTGCCTTTTTTTTTTGCGCGCAACCTAATTCCCAGGGGTCCTGGCGTTCCACCCGTGGGTTGTGTGAGTATTATTTTTTCAATGCCTTGCGTGATTCAATGCCTCGACTGCTCTGAGCTCGGAAGGCTTCTATGGCTCGCTTTGCGAGGCGAGCAAGCGTGACGACAACTCGCAGTTTGACAACTATTATATGTGATACACAATTATTGAGATATTCTCAGTATTCAAGGTTCCTTCTTACTTGACCAGAAAGATAAGGTCATGGATTGTGCAAATTTTTATAAGAAAAACAATCAACGTGCCAGTTATCTTATATCTGAGCCATGAAATCATTCTTTTTGTGTGAATAAAATGGTAAAAAATATATTAAAAATGGAAATGTCACAAAATATGGGGACAAAAAAATCTGCAACTTCATAATAATTTCATCATTAGATTTAGACTTGTGGTGTGAACTAAGTTTTAGCAAGTTTATAGTTTGTCAATTCTACAGTTCCTGCTTTACTGTGGTATGTTTAGTGCTCCCAGGTGGTCATTGTCCAAAGACTCGTCCATATCCTGCTAGCAGGCATACAACGGGCCTCACGATTATACTTGATCTAGGATCTTTTCAAGTACAATCAAGCAGTAGATCATGATAGTGTGTCTTCAATCTTCCCCATCATTAGAGTCTTCTCTTGTGAACCCCGTCTTCTCATGATATGGCAAAAATATTTGAGCTGTAGCCTTATGGTCATATCTTCCAGTGAACAGTTTGGCTTGATTTCCTCTAGTACTGATATGTTAAATCTTCTTACAGATCAAAGAACTCTAAGCAGTTTGGAATCATTTATATGGGGCTCAGCACTCTTTATTGCCCAGCTCTCACATCCGTATGCCACTACTGGAAATTCCATATTTTTAACTATGCAGGCTTTTATTGCTAGTGATATATCTTTTAATTTCATTGCTACAGACATCATCTGAAGAGATCTTGGAGTTCAGGAAAATAAAAGCTGTCACTGCCTCCACTTCCTCCCCATCTATTTGCGAGGAACTGATATTGTGGTTTGCCATAATCTGCCTTTTTAATGTTGAGCAGCAGGACAGCTTTTGCACTCTCTTTGTTTACCCTCATCAATAGGCCCTTTAGTTCTTACTCGTTTTCAGCTATCAGAGTAGTGTCATCCCCATATCTAAAGGTACAATATAATTATCCCAGCAATATTAATTCCAACTTTGAATTCATCCATTCTGGCCTTACACATTATGCATTCCATATATAAGTCCCATTAAAGAAGGTGACAGTATACAGTCTTGTCAGACTCCTTTTCCTATTTTAAACCATTCAGTTGTTCCATATTCGGTTCTGAACATGTTGTGATCCACACAGTGAAAGGCTTTAAACTAGTCTATGAAGCAGAGCTAAATGTTTTTCTGGAAGTATCTTGCTTTTTCTATTATCCGGAGAATATTGGCAATTCAATCTCTTGTGCCTCTGCTTCTGCAAAAACAGTCTTGCACATCTGGTAGTTAATATATAAATACTAGCAACTTGCCCGTCAAAAATGACGGGGCAATAAAATTGTAAGGCAGGTAATGCTGTTTGCCACAGACAGTAAATGTTTTGGTCATCTGAGACCCTTTGCCGGAAGACTGTTGGAGGAACAGAGGAGCGGAGGAGCAACTGCTGATGGAAGGTAAGTGAGGGGAAAGGGAGAGGGGGAGGTAATTTGAGAGCGGTAAAGTAAAGTGGGGGGTTGAGGAGGGAGAATGAGGAGGGAGGTTGAAGATGAGGAGGGAGGTTGAGGATGAGGGGGGGTTGAGGATGAGGAGGGGGTTGAGGATGAGGAGGGGGGTTGAGGAGGGGGGTTGAGAAGTTAGGATGAGGAGGATAAGAAGGGAGTTGGAGGGGAAGAGACACGAGAGAGGGGGTGAAAGAGACACAGAGGATGGAGAGGGGGTAAAGAGACACGGAGGTGGAGAGATATGGGGGGGAAAGAGACACAGGGTGACTCGAGTATAAGCCAAGGGGCCTTTTTCAGCCTTAAAAACGGGCTGATAAACTCGGCTTATTCTTGAGTATATATGGTAATTACCTAGCAATTTAGAGTCATGAGCAAATATGTAAACATTACTCTCAAACACTAATTCTAAATCAGTAATATATATATTAAAAAGAAGAGGACCTAGTACTGAATACTGAGGTACCCCACTTACCACATTAGTACAATCTCAGTATGTTCCATTTAGAAACATGTGTTAAATAAATGCATATAGATAGAAAATTGGTTAACGCAATTCCTTTATCTCCTATTGTTGTTTTTACATATAACCTCATGTGGCATTGTATCAAAAGTCTTTACAAAGTTCAAATTGACTACATGAAATGACTTGTCCTGATCCAGGTCCTGATCCAGGTTTATGCTTACCTCCTCATAAAAACGAATTTCCTCTACAGCCTTGCATGTATTCAATCTGGACTCATTTCTTTACTTACCTTTATTATTTCAAGCCTTTTTGGGATTTTTTCCCTAGTTAACAAATTATCCAGTTATGGCAAATGCAATCCCATTTTTTTTCAGTTCCTGTCCCATTGGTACTTCTCCTGGGTACACAGAAGAAACTGTTTATTTAGCTTATCTGCCCTCTCTTTATTATTGATCAGTGTGCCTGTCCATACTTTAAAAAGCCTCTTAAATCCCCCTTTCAACATCACTGTAGAGATCTACTAAATTCTGCTGAAATACTTTTTAAAATTTTTAAATATGTGTATTCTTTACTGAGAAATCAAATATAGCCTATGTTTATATGTGTGAAATACTGCCCACAGACGGCTCATTTATCGCAACCAATGAGATTGCAGGGTTGTGTCCACCATTCAAGTCAATGGCAAGGTTTTTGTCAGACTGCTTATATTTTGAAGGGAACATTTATCAAAGATAGAACTTGTAATGAGTTTATTTTTTCTTATTGGATCAGCACTCTCTGGAATTTGAGCAATGCTTTCAGTCTAGCTAAGGAGGGGGGGGGGGGGGAATTGCTTTGTTTAGTTATCCCAACAAATGTAACTTATATCATCTATTGGTGCTGGCAAGGAATACTGGTACTCACCTAAAACAGGAAAGCTATGGGATAACTGATCAGTTCAGTGTAACCAGAGTCCATGGGGCTGCTCAATCACAACCTCCCCATAGAGCGTCACATTGTGCACACTGCTCTCTCAATTCTGCTAATTACTCATGCAACAGCTGGTGAGCATGAAAGATGGTATGTAAAAAAAATGTAACATTTAAGATGTTTTAGCTGTTATAAGTGTAATTAAAAAATAGATCATTTTAACATAAACTCTTGTGCTACTTCACACCAAGAAGAACGCTTACGGTGAGTTTAGTACCCCTTAATAGTTCCAGTATTTTCTGTTTTAATATTTTTTCATTTCTGTTTAAAAAATAGTTTTACTTTTTTTGCAATTTTTTCACTTACATTTTTAGCCAAACTAATTGCTTTTTTTCAAAACTTTTTATATTCATTATATGCATATATGTCTTTTTTTCCTCCTTGTTTTTTAGATCATTATTAAGCCACATAGGAAGTGCTTTACTTATTTGTCTTTTATTTACACATGATATGTATTGATAGATTTGGTTATTCAAGGGTTTCTTAACCTCTTTGGTGGTCTGATTAAGTCAGATTTTTTTACATAATCAGGCCCCCCATTCTGATCTCCCCCCCAGGTCCCCCATACTGACCCTCCAGGTCCCCCATTCTGATCCCCCGCCCCCAGGTCCCCCATTCTGATCTCCTCCCCCCCAGGTCCCCCATTCTGATCCCCCCCAGGCCCCCCATTCTGATCTCCCACCTCTCTTCCCAGGACCCCCAAGGTCCCCCACCCCTCCAGGGCCAGGAACCCCACCCCGATCTACCACATCTCCCCCCCAGGCCCCCCACCCCAATCCCCCACATCTCCCATCCAGCCCCCACACACACCCCCTCCAGGTCTCCCACCTCCCTTCCCGGACCATACCAAAAATTCAACGCCGAGCCACGCTCGGGATTACCGCTAGGGCGGTTAAAGGTTCTCCATTTATCTACTGTATTTTTCCTGCTATTCCTCAGTCTATAAAATGTAATGATACCCTTAGACCAGTGGTTCTCAATAGTACTAGTACTTTCCTTGGGACTTTAAAAACTATACCAGTCCCTAGATAAAAAGAAAAAAAAAAAGGAAAATAAGAGGTGGGTTGAAAAACAGGGATGAATGGAGTCTGAAAGATTGTTAATGAGGAAATATTGAGCCATTAAACATGTCACTGAGAGAGTAGTAAATATATTTGGCAAGAAAAAATCCATTATTAATGGTTTTATTCTTAAAGACAGCTTTTAGAAATTTCAGCTGGTTAACAATTGGTCCCTGGCTCTTTAAAAGTTGAGAACCATTGATTAGACCTGGGATACTCAAGTTCGGTCCTGGAGGGCCACACACAGGTCAGGATTTGGGGATATCCTTGTTGCATACAGGTGAGACTATCGCTTCTTCAGTCATCCTGATTGACTCGCCTATACACAGAAAGGAAATCTTCAAATCCAGGACTGTGTGTGGCCCTCCAAGACCGAACTTGAGTATCCCTGGCTTACAGCCTCATTAAATTGGGGCAACGTTGTAAAAAGTAGCCCGTAACTCCATATTTGCGTGTAACAGCTATTAAATTAGCCCCATACCGTTGCTCGCAGTGGACTTGCGTGTAACCAAACAGGCCGGCTGAAAATAGGCTACGTACTGAACAACGTTGAACTTTGCGCACGTAATTCCTTTGATCTGTCATACCTGTAACTACTACTTGTTCAATTTAGCTATTAAATTGTAATGTTGTCACTTGCGAGCAAGCACATAACACGCAAATGGGGCCCAAAGGCCTATGTGTGCTTGAGAGGGGATAAAGTCCAATACGTACCACTTTGTAGGCAAATAAAAACACACCAGTGTACATTTATTATAAGTGAATGTGATGTTAGGTCTTAGAATTAATAGCACAACATTCTCAAGCCCACAAATTGGCCACGAAAAATACTTTATTTCATGTTCATATTTTGTGTTATATCCATCCCTGCAATCAATGTGTTACGACTTAAACTGTAACTCACATGTAATAGAATATCATATTTACTGCTTTATTAATATTGCATTATATCTGGAATGTGGGGTTGAAGCACGTAGGACTCATTTACCCAATTTATTTCCGGTAGCTAAAATCTCCCATTATTATAACAATGCCATGCTTTGCTGCTTTTTCAATCTGTCTATAGCAATAATATTTCATCAATTTCACTTAATTTCACAAAGATCTTCCCAGGGTATAGGCTTTAAGCTTACATGTAGACAAACTGTTTATCTTCTTCTACCATTACCTCTATCTCTTCTCTTGCTATTACCCTCCAAATGAACTGCCCAGTCATGGGATCATTCCATCGTGTTTCCATAATGTGATCATATCATATTTTTCCTTCACCGTTAATAATTCTAGCTCATCTATTTTTCATGATACTACCCCTCCTCCTTCTCCAGCACACGAACAGTTAATTTCGTTCCTTACTCACTCTTTACACTTTTTACACATTACTTCTGTCTAGTCTCTCCCTGCCATTTACTAGTTTAATACCTCCCGCTACCTTTCTACCATCCTCTCCCTAGTACACAAGATCTCTCTTCATTTAGGTGCAATCTCTCACTGCTATTAGCCCAGTGTTCAAAGTTCCCAAAACCCTCCTTCCTACACTACATTTGCAGTCATACATTAATCTCACTTAACCCCTTCTGTCTCTCTGGCCTGGCAAGGGGAAAACACTACCTTGCAGATCCTTGACCTAGGTTTGCTTCCTAGATTCATAGAATGTTTTCCATCTTCCATTGACTTTGTCATCGGTAGCAATGTGTACTAAAACCATTGGTCCATCTCCAATCCCTTCCATT
Source organism: Discoglossus pictus (assembly GCA_027410445.1). Taxonomy (NCBI): domain Eukaryota; kingdom Metazoa; phylum Chordata; class Amphibia; order Anura; family Alytidae; genus Discoglossus; species Discoglossus pictus. Next base: position 79,494,379 of record CM050168.1, read on the forward strand.
GATTTATCAACCTGATCCACAACATCCCGAACACAAGTTGCCAAGATCTGGATGACAAATCACCCCATCAGCCTTACTAATAATAGAGTCCGATACCACCAAAACAGGAACAGCTCTGTCTGGCATTGCCTTTCTTGAATTTACTTCACTAATAGTTTCACTCAGTTTGGCAAATCTGTTGGGGTTTGCCAAGTCAGACCTGGCCAGCACCCTGCTCCTATTCCATCTGCTTCCATTTGTATCTGCAACCCAGCTACCTCTCTGAATATCCTCACTAATCACAGCTACATCCTCCATGATAGGCCCAGGAAAACTGTGCTCAATAAGCACCAACTCCATTTTCAGAGGAACAATATCACCAAGTGCTGCAATTCTACTCTCAAGTTCTCCAGATCAAGCTTGAAGGAGGCAACATGCTTACACCTCTCCCAGAGGTATGGACCCTGAAACAGCTGCGCCAGCAGTGCACACAAGTTGCAGGATGTACACTAGGTGTACTTTTCTTTGAAATCCCCCCTTCAAAGGATCTGACGCTTATACTATAACTGCAATCCTCGTTGTTAAATTCCCAAACTTATAGTATAAATAAACGTATGCTAGAATTACTCAGTTTGCAGCTTTCAAGTTTGCTTTCCCCCTCTTAAGTTAGATTTTTTTCTGCACTGCTACTAAGCCACATCATGATCTCCATACACCACTTGCAGCAAAGGCCAAACAGAACACACTCAGTAAGCTGAATGCATCAAATGTTGCAGTTCTAAGCTGTTCTGCGTTCCTTAGCAGATGCATCCTAAGCTGCTCTGTGTTCCTTGGCAGCTCACAATGCATAATTGACATAGAGCTTGCAACACAAAAGGCAAGTGCTAACACTTAGAGGATCTTTCCTGTTCGTTGGCAATGCGCAGTGGCGCCCATCGGCCACTAGGTGGCACGGCAGAGTGGTCCGTGAATTTCTAAACCAAACTCACCTAACCCTAACACCTAACCCTAACAGCCCTCACCCTAACACCCCTAATCCTAAGCCCCTCACCCTAACCCTAACACCCCTCACCCTAACACCTAAACCTAACACCCTCACCCTAATCCTAACACCCCTCACCCTTACACCCCTCACCCTAACACCGCTCACCCTAACACTAAACCATAAGAAATTCACCAATCCCTTGGCTGTGCCACCTAGTGCCTATGTGCGGCACTGCGCACGGGTTGCCAACAGGGAAGGTCCCATTATACACATATATATCACCCCCTCACCCTAACACCTAACCCTAACACCCCTCACCCTAATCCTAATACCCCTCACCCTAACACTGCTTACCCTAACACTAAACCATAAGAAATTCACCAATCCCTCGGCTGTGCCACCTAGTGCCTATGGGCGGCACTGCGCACAGGTTTCCAACAGCAAAGGTCCCATTATACACATATATATTTAAAATTCCATAAGTGTACTCTTTCATATAAGAGCAACTTCCATTTCTCTGAAACTTTCCCTTTAAGGGACAGCAACATACCAAGATATGACAATATGCTTAACTCCTATTAAATATAAATGGCTCAATAAAACTTACTGATTAACACATCCATGCTCAAGCAGAGATCTTCTCAAATTCTAGTTTAGTAATGTGTTTTGAGGAACTACTATTGGAGAATACACTAAAGTAACTGGTTTATGCATAGAACTTTTATTGATTTTCTATGTGATTGGCTGCAGCTAACATTATCAGTTCTGGGATTATGAGAAGGATATTGAATTATATGGAAACATGATTTAATAACTATTGAAGGTGAGCTGAAATCACTGTTTATTTTGTGCAACTTTTGATTAGTTGCATCCATCACACTGAGTTTCTCAAAGATCGACCCAGACTTTCACAGCATTAATTTTGAATACAATACAATGACGAGGAGTTTCTAGCAGTGAAATTCTTTACAGTGCAGCGCTTACTTTACTTCCATTCTTGAAAAATGAAATTTCTCCTTATAATTCAGATGCCAGATGCAGCAAATCAGGTGCCGCACCATCCAATATACAAAGGTCTATAGTAGAACACTCTAAAAAGATAAGCTGGTGTAACTTTGACTTCTACATATAACACGCACACACACACACACAGGCTATCTGTGCAGTGTTTGATTGACTGCACTTGAAAGAGACAAACTCAATTTAGGCAATTCTGTGTTTTACTACACTGGTTTTTCATGTAATAAAGAGGAGTTGTTAAGAGGGCAACTCTCTACCTACAATAATGCTTAATGCAGAAGCACTTATTTTAAAGAGTCAGAATATCTCTAATGCTGCACATTCATATCTGGTATCTCTCAATTATATCTTGTTATACCTCATTTTTATTTCTACTTGTCTGCTCTCTGCAGCAATCCTACCACTATCTGTTGCTCTCTCCGGTCACATCATAATAATATATGTGAATGTGCTTCCTTCCTAAGTCCCTTTATGCTTCCGATTTTTTTAGTGCCTGATAATATACAGACATAAGCTTGTTTAGATAATATCTTGTGCAGTTTAAATCATTTATTAAACATCACTTTGTAGGATGCGAGCAAATGAAAAAAACCATGTGGGAAAAAAAAATGTTCACTTGCACTTAATTCCTCAGAGAAAAACATAAATTAATAATTTTTCCAGCAGATCTTTTGAAGGTCAGGCAAACATAATATACCACTGTAGAATCAAAAATGCTTTTTAAAAAATAACCAGGCCGCAAGCCTTTAGCAGCTGTACTATGAAAAGTTCAAAAGCATGCCAGATTCGAAGTTCCATCCTATAAGCTGTTAATCATTTTTCTAAATTATTTTGACCGTGAATTTCGTGCACCAAGTTTGTCAAAGAGCGAATAATGATTTATAGTTAAAACACCAGTGTTTTAAGTAGGCATTAGCCGCAATTAAATTAATATTCAATTATTTCAAAAAGCACATTTAATAATAAATTTACATTCAGAGATCAAACTCAGCTGCAGCTGGTATCCACCAACTTTACAATAGATGATGGGAAATTGGCTTTGTCTAGCAAGCAGTGCTAAATTTTAAGGCACAACGTTTTAACAAAACAATTATCTCCACTGGCCAGACACCTATTGTGTTAAAATAGTTTACAATGTTAAAGGGCCAGTTAATTCAGTACAACTTGGAGTACACCACTGTATAGTACTCCTAAAAATATGTTGAAATACTTTTAGAATTTATGTAATAGGTGCCTTTTTCACAGACAAAAATCATACATGAAGTGTCTGTTTACATGAGACTCTGGCAATGCCCCCAGACAAACTGATAGCAAGAGCTCAGAAAGCAGAAACAGAAAGAGGGTTAACTCTTCCCAAATTTATCTGTGCAGTGAAATGACTGCTGAAAACTCCTACATTTGTTACTTGTGGGTTAACTGATAGGTGATTACATTCCTGAATGCAGAGAGAAACCACAAATCTTGTCTTCACCTTAGCTTGCACTGGTGTCGGCTGGTATCTGCATGTGTTGTTAATCATGGAACAGTCAGCAGTGTGTTTGTAAACAGACCTAGGACTGCAGAGTCTGTAGCTGTTATTGGTGTAAATAAAATAAAAACAATAGATGATTTTAACTTATAAGCTTGTGCCCTGTCACACGAACAAGAGTACTTATAGAGAGGTAATAATAAGCTTTTGCTCTCAGGACAGCATATAAAGGATTGCTACTCCAAATGTACAAGAAATCCTTTTCCATTTCAAGACCTTATCAGAGTAGAGCCACTCAGCTCAACTGGAAGCTAAAACTCTAACTTTTCAAAATTGAATTTAATATTCTAAATTGCTACATAAACCATTAAATATTGCTGCTAGTGTTGATCAATGCATAAATAAATAAAAATATTACTTCCTTTTGGTAGATCATTATATTAACATTTCACTGACAGAGGGGCCTAGAAGTTAGGCCTAAATTGTATGACACAAGTGTTCTTGCCAAGCTAAACCAATTTAACAAGCCAAAGGTTTGATTACATGGCTTTCATAAGAAATCTTGTGGGTTAACATTGCATAAAGACAGCTACACAGCTATTATATTCCTATACTCTGAGGAGTAAATACTTACAAGTCATTGCTACAAATGAACGGTTCCCTGTTGCTAATTGAGATTTTACATAAAGTATTATTACATGGCTCCTTAATATTCTACATGTTTTTGTAAGGCTCGGCTTATATGAGAACACTTATAAGATAGTTAAAGAGCCACAAGTGTCTTAAGGGCAGCCTAAAGAAGCATTTTCAGGACTCTAATAAAAGATAAATAAAGCCTACACATCATAGCACACAAACTGCCTTTCTACTGGTCAATCTGCCCTATAACATGATAATAAAGAATAATAAGCTGAATCCACAATCACAATTTACAAAACAAAGAGGCAGACACAGTGAATAAGTTTCAGAATTTTATTGAAAAATTAGCGTTTTAGTTAGATGCACATTTACTAAAGTAACAAGACCACCCATAAATGTAATCACCCTGATCCCAAGGGACCACAAGCCTTACCTGAAATACAATAGTAAATCTATCTAACCCCTAACACTGTAGAAAAATTCATGGCACTGACTAATCAGTCATATCTGGTAACATGCATTCAGAGAAGGGATTCTCCAAGAATTTACAGCCTTATTAAATTGTGGTATGGCAAATTGAAAAGGGCTCTATTTAAACTCATAGCATATTTTTTTTACAGACGTTTTTAGTTAGTGAAGACCTTGCTTTTGGATAGAAGTTCACTAACTAAAAACGTCTGTAAAAAAATATGCTATGTGCTTAAATAGAGCCCTTTTCAATTTGCTGAATCACAATTTAATAAGGCTGTAAATTCCTAAAATGTACCGTAATAGTGCAAAACACCTACACCTTCTTTATCTGGTCAGTACACCAGAATGACTATCACATATGAGAAGATAATTCCATACACCTACACACAGCAAGTGTCATTAAAATGTTACATTAATGGTAAAAATTATACAACACAGCTCTGGAATGCTATTTGTGTGAAAAAGGGGGGATGAGAAAAAAAGGATGGATGTGTACAGCAATCCTACCTACTGTTGAGCTCAATGCTCTATTATGTATCAGACTATAAATTAATACATTTTAGTACATATTGTTTATTACTGAGCTGGGAGTGGCAGGTGCTGCCAGGTTGGACTCTTCCTCTGTAGGTGCTGATGATGCTCGTGTTATGGAGACCCTGATGGTGGTGGTTGGCGGAGGGTTAGCAGCCCAAGACCCTGGGTCCTCCCAATAGGAGCAGGTGGGAGGAGGAGGCCCCACATTAATTCCTCCTTTCTCCGTATTCCTCCTTTTCTAACTATCATAAGCATAATTTAATTAATTGTTTATATGTATAGCATTCAATTGTGCATTGCATAGAAAAGGATTACAGGATATCACTATGACAATATCAATATCAACCAATTATACTGTAATGTCATGGTTCAGGGGAGTGACATAATCTAGGTTGTGATCTTACTAATGAAACCAATGTTTGGTCTTAGAGTAATGTGAAAGCATGGGTTTGTCATATTACACAGATATGGCATTTTTGTATATTATTAGTATCAATATGACATCACTCATTTTTGTGTGTTTTAGGGCAAAGTGATCATCCATTTTCAGCTACATTGTATGCGTGATTTTTATACTGCATTGATGTTTGATGTAGGCCATATAAGTGAGTAGGAGTGTATGTTTTTGCAAACATGATTGATGATGGTGTTTTATGACTGGTGGTGCATGTACTAACCTTGCAGGATCTCGGGACGTTAAGTGTCCAGTAAGCCTAATAATCCTAGTACTGTGGCTGTAGACAGGGTGCCCCTCAGGAGTTGCTCCTACTAGTTAAACTCCACAGTTGCTGGTGAACCACCACCTGTGGCTCTTGCGCTAACTGTTTCCTCTCCCATCTTCCTCTTCGCTATGGTCATCATAATGGTGCTTCACACTGTTAATGTCCCTGCCATGCTGCCACCTCTCTCCACATCCTTGCCCTCTGACCAGCTCTGAAGTATATGGGATTGGTCATGGGTGGTATTCAAGAGGAAAACAAATTCCTTGGGGGCTCTATGCCTCTTGATCTCCTAACTTTGCTTGGGGGTCCATACCTCCCTGCGCTGACCTCTCATAAGGGGTGAAGACAATTAGCTCAACTGGAGGCTTAGAATCTGATGTTTGAGTATATGTTTTGTGTTGAATAACACTTTTCAAAATCATTTAATAAGAATTTTATTAATGATCAATGTCTCATTAAAACATGTAATTCATGTTTTTAGGATATTACAATGATATCTCACATGAGATTAATTGAAAAAAAAAAGAGAAGTCCTATAACATTATGCAAACACGCCAGTTAATTTCTATGCACAAATGTATCTTGAATGTCTGCCAATCTTTTCACCCTCTAGTGATACTAAAAATGTTTTATACCCTTGCATTATTTTCCAGTTTTCACATTGCAGCTACACGCGACAGAGAAGCCTTATCGTGAAACAAATTATATCCATAATAAAGCAAATTTTAATGCCTTTAACAGACATTTGTATATAAAACGATAACAGAAGGCTTTCATTTCTTTTGAAAAACATGTTTAGTTACATACTACATTTCAGGAAATAAAAATAAAATACAAAATGAAATTCACTTACTGAGTGCACTTCAATGCTTTTAAAGATTAATGCGACGTGTTGTAAACCCAGCATGATGAAAGGTATCAAGTATTTTAAATAATGTGAAACAAATGACATATTTTATCAGTATCTTTAATTGCACTTAGCAATTAGTCTCTATCACAGAACTGCTTTGCATATTGTTTTTTTAAATATTATAATTTGGTGCAATATGTTTCTTGTTTAAACTAAACCACAGAGATTAAAAGAGATTAAGAATGACCTATATAGAATAATTTTGTTGTTTAAAGGAGAAGTCTCAATGTTGTATCCTGCATTTAAATGGTCATTGGCAATATGTTCTTAGGGTTAAAGTGTTTGTAATGTCTGGATGTGATCTCATCTTTCGAAATAATGATTTAATATCTGAAAGAGATCTCCAGACATCTATTAAATGTTACTTTTATGGGATTGATTCATTAAATAACTGTGCCTTCACAGTATTCACTGTACTAATTCAACTGCACATATTCTTGCTCCTCTGCATTTACAATGTTGCCCACTCTTATGATTGTAAACATATAATTATGCTCTCTATCAAAAATGCACTCTCATGCAAGTATGATTTAGTGTCAAAGTCATAATGAATCCATCTGTAAAAAAAAACTCTTTACTTATACCATCCATGCAAATACACATGGAGTATACACATTCTCCCTGAGAATGGTGTTTGTAAGTATAATTTTAGAAATGCTGTTGTCATGAACCACCCTGTGCCAGGCAGGACTGTGTGATGTATTCTCTTTGCGCTGGGCGTCTAGGATAAGGAATTCACCGTACTTGTGGCACCATGTAAAGCTCTTTGTATATTCACTGGACTATATAATTGTATTTTTTTCATTGTACTGTACTACTGTGTGCATTGTATATGTGGGTAACAGCTTGCTATAGTGATTACATTCATGTTAAAAATGCCTGATGAGTGTATCTATTTTTGTAGTTTTGTGGTAATTCAATGTATTATGTATGACCTGTTGGTGTAATCAAGTTATTGTTTGCAATTGCAGATCTAAGAGATTCTTTGTGTGGCTGACACAATCCTTCAACTACATTTAAACAATGGGAAAGTCCATCATTTCCTGTGGATAAATACAAACAAACAGCTACTAACCAGTCGGATTTTGTGCAACAATGCTGCGTTATTATTTTATCCTGGCCTTCTGATCTAGTGATCTTGATCTCAGCTTCAAACTACTGGTTATTTTAATGTCTCATGTCAATAATGTATTTTTACTACTGATTACATTACCGTGCTATAGTCTCTAATGGCACCTCTCTTTAGTGCCTAATATCTATTGTCACAAATGTATTATTACTACTAATTACATTACCTTGTTATAGTGTTGATTGGCATTGCTAGTTAATTCATAATGTCACCATTGTATTTTCTCTATAAATATGTTGTATACTGTTCAATAAAGAGAGTCTTGCCTTCTGTTTAAGCCATAAGTGGTAGAAATATGTGCTTTTCCTGGATGCTGGGATGTCCATGCTCTGTTTGTGGCTGTCTGATCTGATAACAGACTACCAAATGTTACTGTCTGCTCCATCTAATGAGGTGAGGTGTAGAAATGAACTCTGGGCATGGATGGAGAGTTGACCCTGTGTCATCACAACTGTATGTTTATACTTTTCACATTTTAATTGACTGACACTGTCTCTCTAGCTTCACATATGATATCTTTTTGCAATGGATATCCATGTTTTGGCACACTGTATGCTTTTTTCTCAGACCGAATAAGTAAATAATTGTTTTACTCTGTCTTCCCATGGCAGTGAGATCAGGCAGCAGAGAATAACAGCTAAACAGCATATGGCATCAATCTCTATGTTTCTGATTTGAAATGTGCTATTGTCACTGTACATTATCTTGACAGCCTCAGACTGTCCTCAGTATCTAATGCAGGGCGATATCCTTACTGTACTTTATAAGGGCAGGACTGGCTCTGCCAGTGCAGGGTTTACACATAATGTAGGATGATTACTAACTCAGAGTCACTGCAAATTACCAAGCTCAGACAGTGCTCTGTATCTAAAGTAGGGTGGCATCTCCCTGTATCTACCGTAGCGTGTCATGCTTACAGTCTTAGACTACACATTATCAAAACAGACTCAATAAAGCTGGTTGACTTTATCACAAAAGGGTTATGCTGTGCCGGATCTCTGTCTAATTCATGGTGAGCTCACAGTTACAGCATATATGACATACTTATACTCTCACACTCATTTCTCAAGGTCCTGACTACAGTGTATCAGGAGTTCAGAACAAACTCCGGAAACTATGGACGTCCATTTAGTGTCATTTAGGTTTTAAAGCATTTGTCACATGGTCACACTTACTCTCAGTCAGGGTTTATCTAATTGACATATGGAGATTAAAATAGGTTTGTAGGAAATGTACTAAGGGGTGAAACAATTTGTATACCACTCGTTTTAAAGAAAGTCAAAAATACTACTACACATTCCATATACATATGATTTGAATTAGAAAGGTCCTTTATATAAATCTGTCCAAGAAAGATGTATTTTTTCTGGTGTCTAACCAATTTTTTCTTTGTAGGTATAAGATGTATAACAGTGTTTTAAACCTAATAAAAGGTACTTATACACTGCAAGTGAAATTCATGTATATTTCAAGTAATGCATTAAAATGTAATCACATATATAGTTGTGAGCGTACGAGTTGTTGCTAACGCTTGTGGGCTCGCGTAGCGCGGGCAGCGGCCGAGGGCCTTAGTTGCTGGCATGGAGCGCCGAAGGCGCTCCTTGCCAGCAACTGCGACCCTCGCAAACTTTACGTCGCAACGCAAACATACGACACACCAACTGCGACCCTCGCAAACTTTAACTCGCAACGCAAAAAACATACGAGACACGTTACAACACATTACGACATTGCAAAAATCGGCCGCAACTCGCGAACATAACAAAATTCAAAACACAATAAATACACACAGCACATACATAACAAGCTTACCTACAGCAAGAGGGAGCATTCAGGACCTAAAAAAAACAACTTACACCTTCATTTAACTAAAAATAAAAGAGTTTAGACACTAAAAACTTCGCTAAGCGAACAAAAACGAAAACGAGGCTACAGCACTCTAAACACGCAAAACACCACAAGAAACTCGCAAAACACCACAAACAGCCTACGGATATTCCGCTAAGACGCATACCACACATTACCCACCATTTTACGCCAATGCGGAAGTACACAACTACGCTAACGGTTTTGTCTCGCGCACGCACACTATTACACTGCACACATTCATCACGCTTACACAGCAACTCCACACCACTAATGCTGCAGCAACATCAAAACAGATTGCCAGCTCTTCAACACAATGCTTCAAAATAGGAAAACTATATTCATTTATTAATGTATTATAGATTTCAGTAGTATACTCAAAACATCATTAGCTACCTTACAATTTCATTGCCGTCATTTTTTGACAGGCAATTCGCTAGTAATTATATAAAAAAGAGTAACAGTGGATGCATGGGCAGCATCCCCCATCTGGTGAGGCCAATGGTTTAAGTAGTAATCTGAACACTCAACTTTTGGGAGGGGATCTATTGTCAAGAATATTGTTCTGCTACTTTGTGAGTACCTTCATATGATGACTGATCATCTAATATTATTTTCCAAATGACACAGTGAATGTTCAGAAAACTAATTCTGACTTCATGATGGTTATTAATTCCTACATCGATGGCCTTGATTATTTCAAACTTCTGAACCATACATTACAATGTAATTGTTTGTTGTGGTAGACAGATATTCTGCAAAAACTTTACAAATATTGTTCTTTACATGAAAACTATTTTATGCAAAATCTATTACTACATTGAAACTAGCAGGAAATACAGAGAGCATACTTTAGCCTGTACATCTCATTGGTTGGCAGAGGGCAAGCCCCCAAAAGTAGTTCTGATTAATTTTTTGTGCTGCAAGAACTTGCTGAATAAAGAAAACACAATGTGACACATTCACAACATATCAAAAAAATATTTCTGAATTTCACTAGGAATATATACCTCTGTATCTATTTAATTGTATGTCCCTTGAGAGAGGTCACTGACAGGCTCATTTTAAATACTGCAATTCACAGTATGTGTATTCATGAGCAGCATCAGACACAGAAGGCAGACCAAAAAGGTACACATTATTTGATTTTTAGTTTAAAAATGATGCAACCCTAATAAGATAAAGTGCATAAATGTAAATAGATACCTAGGTGTAATATATTTCTTGTGAAATCCATAAACCTCCCATGTCCTTTTGATAACTCTTCAGTTATTTAAAAAACAAAAGGTTTGAATGTATTGACTTTCTGATGAGATCATCTCAGATATAAAATCTCAGAATGTTTCTATAATAGGGGTGGGCAAGTGGGGCCACATACATGCCTGGATTTGATGATAGCCCGGCTGCTCACAGGTAAGTCAATCACTTCTCCAGTCATGCTGATTGACTCACCCGTGTTCACAGAAAGGAAATCTTCAAATCCAGGCATGTATGTGGCCCTCCAGGACCAAACTTGCCCACCCCTGATCTAGAATGTATTGTGTATAGAGAAGTCTTTATCTTGTTCCTTCTGACCAATTTATATATATATAGTGCCTTAAAGAAGAGTACAAAACCACATGAACACATTGGAACTTAATTTACAATTACTGTAAAACATTTACTAAATGTTACATCTACCATGACCCGTGAAAGGCCCAGTGGGTATGTACGTATGACCCTTTGGAATAACTTCTCCTAGAAATAATTTGTTAGGCACAAACACTTCCTAAGCCCTCTAATTAAATAATTAGACACAACCACTTTTTTGGGGAGATACTGGCCACAGCGTTTATTGGTAAACCCAAATTCACATAATAACAATACCATTTGTTTAAATATACATAAAGAGAGGGGAGGAGCCTGACGACCGAGACAGTACACTCTGCGCCCTGACCCTCGTCCAGGGCCTACCTTGATGGAGCATCCGTACCCCCGTAGGGTAGGATCACCCCCACTTTACCACTGTCCCGGCGACTCCCCTCACCACCGCCACGCTGTGACAACAACAAATACAAACACATCATAAATCAAACTGAAAATGAAAGCATATACAACTGTTAATGACGTAGACAGATTAAACTAAAATACTTGACCACTTACTTTATTTTTCCTTTTTTTTTTTTTACACATACTTTCCAATCCTTTTTTTTTTTTTTTTTTAACACATAATTTTCCATTTACAATATATTAACACCTATGCTCCCAATGTTAGGGATGGGTGGGTGGGATCTAACTTTTTGGCTAGCTGGAGGCATAATGGCCAAATTGGCGCCAATCCCCTAGGTGGCTCTGCCCCCAGCTAGCCCCTCCTACTCTCCCATACTCCCGGGCCTGCACAGGTCACGTGGCCCTCCGACCGAACCCAGTGCCTGGGTAGGTCTCCAGCCCGTCAGTATCAACAAGAAGATTCCTCCTCTTCCTGTTCATGAATGAGTTGAGCTTCAGCCAATCATAAGATGTATCCTGGGATGTCTTTTTGACACAATGGATTATTAACAGGGGAGTAGAATAACTGGTCCGAGCTTGCACAGTGCTTCTGAGCAGTTGTAAGTCATAAATGATTTATTATACTTTTTACTTAGTTACTCTACTTACCAGATAACTGCTGAATTTGCTTACAAAGGATCATTTTATTTCCCATAAATTTAAGTCTATTCATTTCAAGCTGTAATACATCCTCTTACCAGTCTACTTATTTTTCCCTTAATTCAGTCCTGGCAGCTACTGAAATATTGCAGTCTCTAAACAGAAAGCTTAACGATATTCATGAATTTGTACAACTGGCCAAAGAAGAATAAAAGTGACAAGCTGACAGGCTGTGACAAAATGCTACTTATTATAAGTTAAGATGCAACGTATGAGTTTCAAATAAAAATATGCATCTTGGAACAGCTAACCCTATATTCCGCCAGAAGTTTATTAGGCCTGTTCTATTTATTGGACAAATTAATCCAGTTCCTTACTGAGTGAAGTTGTCATATTTCTATTATGTCAGTATTGCAAACATCTCTATTAAAGCCCACAGAAGATAGTATATTTTCTGTTTATATCAATGTGAATTTAAAGGAATGCAATCTAGAAAAAATCCACACACATTTTTGCATATGTTCAGTCTCTGATTCATTGACAGACTACTACACACAAGATTTGTTGTTGTTGTTCAGTGCTTCAGTCGTGTCTGACTTTCTGTGACAGTATGGATGCAACACTCCAGGCACATACATGCGTGTTTCTTGTTCTGCGTATCCATAAGGGTTGCCAATTCATTCTCCAGTGGGTGGTGATTTGTCTGACCTCTCTGCTATGATCTGCCCATCTTGGGTGACACTACATGGTATAGCTTACAGTTGCTTTGCAGGATGTTGCAGAGCAAGTTCGTTTCTAGAGAGAGAGAGACAGACAGACAGACAGAGCATTCAATGCTTACACACCCCTGCAACCTGATTGGTGGAAGTCAGTTTGGAGGAGGTACAACACTCCGCCTGAGCTGTGAGTTAGAGAGTAGGCCGCCTGAGAGATGTAAACAGACAGAAATTCATATATTTTTTTTAGATGAGATAACTTTGTCAAAAAGACACGTATTTCAAAAATTCTAAAAGTATTTAAACTTGCCTTCATGGCATCTTTCCACTGGTGTCCTCCAAATGGTGTTGAATTAAACTTCACTGCAAAGGATTTTTACTACACTAAAATTATTTCAAGTATCTTGATAGATAGATAGATAGATAGATAGATAGATAGATAGATAGATAGATAGATAGATAGATAGAGTGGATATAAAAAGTCTACACACCACTGTTAAAATGTCAGGTTTCTGTGCTGTAAAAAAATTAGACAAAGAGAAATAATTTCAGAACTTTTTTCACCTTTAATGTGACCTATAAACTGTACAACTCAATTGAAAAAACAAACTGAAATCTTTTAGGTAGAGGGAAGAAAAATATAAAAATAAAATATGGTTGCATAAGTATGCACACCCTTAAACTAATACTTTGTTGAAGCACCTTTTGATTTTATTACAGCACTCAGTCTTTTTGGGCATGAGTCTGTCAGCATGGCACATTTTGACTTGGCAAGATTTGCCCACTCTTCTTTGCAAAAACACTCCAAATCTGTCAGATTGCGAGGGCATCTCCTGTGCACAGCCCTCATCAGATCACCCACAGATTTTCAATCGGATTCAGGTCTGGGCTCTGGCTGGGCCATTCCAAAACTTTAATCTTCTTCTGGTGAAGCCATTTCTTTGTTGATTTGGATGTATGCTTTGGGTCGTTGTCATGCTGAAAGATGAAGTTCCTCTTCATGTTCAGCTTTCTAGCAGAAGCCTGAAGGTTTTGTGCCAATATTGACTGGTATTTGGAACAGTTCATAATTCCCTCTATCTTAACTAAGGCCCCAGTTCCAGCTGAAGAAAAACAGTCCCAAAGCATGATGCTGCCACCACCATGCTTCGCTTCACTGTGGGTATGATGTTCTTTTGGCAGCAGCCTAGTATTAAGAGAGGGGTCAGATACTTATTTTTATAAAAATATGTATATATATATATATATATATATATATATATAATTTTTATGGAAAAGTTGCAACGTGGGCCCAGAATTATTTTGCAACAGGGCCCTTTATTCAAGTTGGACCACCACACAGGATGACGGATCTGCACTATGGGAAGGTAGCCCATGCAATTGCCTCCATGAGCTCTACTGAAAGCTCTTTAGTTTACTAGCGAATTGCCCGTCAAAAAATGACGGCAATGAAATCGTAAGGTAGCTAATGCTGTTTGGTGTATAATAACGAAATATGTAATACATTACTAAATGAATATACTGTACCTATTTTGAAGCATTGTGCTGAAGAGCTGGCAATCTGTGTTGATGTTGCTGCAGCATTAGTGGTGTGGAGCTGCTGTGTAAGCATGCTGAATGTGTGCACTGTGTGGTATGAATATCCGTAGGTCGTTTGTTGCGTTTTGCGAGTTTGTTGTGGTGTTTTGCGAGTTTCTTGTGGTGTTTTGCGAGTTTAGAGTGCTGTAGACTCGTTTTCGTTTTGTTCGGCGGCCATTTTTTCTCTCGCTTCGATTTTTTTTTAGTCTCTAAACTGATTTATTTCGAGTAAAATCGAGGTGTAAGTTGTATTTTTGAGGTCCTGGGTGCTCCCTCTTGGTGTAGGTAAGGTTTTTATGTATGTGCTGTGTGTATGTATTGTGTTTTACATTTTGTAATGTTCGCGAGTTGCGTCCGAGTGTTGCGAGGCCGTAATGTGTGTGAACGTGTGTCGTATGTTGTTTGCGAGTGTCGTAATGTGTGTGTCGTGCTGTTTGGTTTGCGACGTGAAGTTTGCGAGGGTCGCAGTTGCTGGCATGGAGCGCCTTCGGCGCTCCATGCCAGCAACTGAGACCCTCGGCCACTGCCCTCGCTTTGCGAGGGCCGCGGGCTCGCTATGCGAGCCCGCAGCGTTAGCAACAACTCGTACGCTCACAACTATATATGTGATAACGACAGTCCCAGTTGAGACAGAAGCTGTAAGAAAGCAGGCTTAGTACAGTAAATGTAAGTCTGCAGTAAAGGATGATTGCACATTAATTTAAAAAATGTATTAGAATTACACTTGAAAGTATCCCAAATGTTATTAAAATGGAACATAAAATAATACAACCTCTAATATATTATGTTTCGAATGCAACTATGCCACTATGGGAAATACCATTTTTGGTTGGAGAAGACACTGGATATCTCTGTTTGCACATTGGGTCCATTGGAAATGTGGCATCTACAATAGCAGTGCTTTCAATAGGAGTAATGGAAGGTTAATAAAAATGAATAGCATAATGCTTAGAGTAATTGACTTTGATGTAAACAGGTTTGACTTGACTTGTCTCAATTCTCGTTATTTAATTAATATTATTTTTTTCTTTATTTTATTTTAGTTATATATAAGTTTTCCTCTTTTTAGCTTTTTCTAATCTAACACATGCTGCTTATATAAGAAACATATAATACATTGAGTCATTCTATACACATATAGATTTAATTTATTGAAAAATAAAACTTGTTTCTACACCCCCTGAGCTGCTTACATAGACACAGTGAATCTCCCAATAGAAACACTGCATTTGGGTATGGTTTTTAACCCTGTACTAACCTTAAAGCCAACAGCAGCACAGTGCAGAGATCCACAGAGCAATTCCTACACTCCTCCTTGCTCCCTTGTGCAGGGGAAAAACAAGACTACTCATCCCATGATGCCTTGCTTCACAAACTGCCATCACAGATTGAAAAAATGTATTAGCTGCCTGTGACTGGCCAAAACGAATTTTGAATGTTATGCTAATTTTAGCTGGGATTTCCAAGAGTATTAACTCTCAAAATCAACTGCTTGAGATTTAACAATCTTTAAGGTAAGTTTATTAATATTTGTTTTGGTATTTTTTCATGAATTTTTTTTTTCATACACTGCTGATTCTCCTCTGTCAGGTGCATTCATAATCCATTAAACTTAAATATTCCTTTAAATAATTTTTGAAAACACGACAACATCCATAGCTATACCATACGTATCAATTTACAGCTTATATATATTCTCATGTGAAACAAAAATATTAAAGAATCAGAAAGGTATCTGATGGTTTTTCAACACATAAAGGAGCTTTACCATTTGAGCCAGTTTTATACACAGTAAAATAGATATACAACTAATATAGAAATAAACTGCTTCCAAATGTAGCCTACACAGCTGGTTCTATTTAGTGACAAACACTTATAACTACCAGTTTAACAGTGATTTCAAAAAAAGAAAAGGACATACATGTTTTTAGTGATTTCAATTACCCTTACTCAAGTTATATTCTGGTTTATTATAAATGAATAATAATAGTAAAAATGGAATCAACAACAGAAAAAGAAGAAATATTGTTTCATATATATATATATACTTTCTTGCACTTCACTCAACATGGAGAAATAGTTGAGAAAGTAACATAAAGGCCTCCTACTGTTTAGCAGTGTTTTCATATAACACTATACTTAGAAAATGGATATCATGGCGACATCTAACCACAGAGGACATAAACTTAGCACTAAAACAATAATTACATGATAGTTTGAGCCTTATAGAGTTATATTTATTTTTTTGACATTCATTTAAATGTCTGCAGAACACAACAAAAAGCAGTGTTTGAAAATACTTTTAATAAAAAAAAAGGACAAATCAATAGAAATATTTGTAGACTACCAAAATAATGAGCCGTCTACTAGGCAAAGAATGCTGAGTTTGTTTTCGGAGAATTGGACGGAGACCAATGGTCCAATGTTTGTAGCTCTCTGCTGAATAATATAATGGGAAAATGGTACGTTCACTTGATTTTAAATTCATATATACTGCAACAGTGAGTTTTAAGGCAAAAGTGAGCTATTAATAGGAACTGCAAATACTTTAGTGTCATAAATGTTTATAGACAAAATATATATCTTTTAGCATCCTATAATGTTAATGCCAATACTCTGCAATCCTGAAGGACTCGGAAAGCAATGCCCCTCTAGAGTGGATGGGATTAGTTCATATTATCACCAAATCTGCAGTCTGTACAGAATTTCCGAATTAGCATCACGACAAGACACTTTCGGAGTAACTGAGAGGCGGCAGCTACTTGATCAATCATGTGTGGAGTTGTTTTGCTGCTTAGTGCTTTTTTTCCAGTGGTTGAACATACACACATATATTCTGGGGAAAAGCTAGCAGTTTTCTTTAATAATCAAATGCATAATTAAATTTAGGAATTATTTACTCCTGGAAAAAAAGAACAATGGAAAAGATTGATACACTGTGTTCTATTGTAGTTTCCAGCTGTCAACTTTCATATTTTTAGTACATTTGGAATGTTGATGTGCGTAAATTAACATTCCAGATTTATAAATTCAAATGCGTTTAAAGGGACATGGAAGATTTCTGGATTCACTAGTAATATAATATACAAATATATCTCTTTACTTATATGTACTTTATTTTATTAAGAAGTTTTTAAAAGCTCTCTTTTTTTGGCTTAAAGTCTTAAAAATGGTTCCAAATATTTTTTTCTCCTCCGCAGCTCATGAAGACAGTTTACGTAGAAGTACAGGGTGTGGTGTGTCTCATGGTAACCAATCAGTGGCAACATCTGCAACATGTTGCTTGAGAGAAGTCACTGGTTGGCTAATATGAAAGACTGCATGCAAATTGTTTGATTTTAGTTAGTAGAAACAGAGCTTATAAGCACTTCTTAATTAATCGCATAAAATAAAATAGATACATAGATATAATATGTTCCTAATGAAATCCAGTTATCTTCCATGTACCTTAATGTTTTAATTAGGAAAGTGACTTTAATATAATATTAAAGGGTGAGGGTATTACCCACTATGATGTTCTCCTGTGTGTGTGCATAGTATCAGAAGGAATAAGCATTGTGGGTAATCAAAATCACAGTATGTTTTCACTCACAATCAAATTATGACAAGGTTAAAATATTTATATAGCTAGGTAGTATTAGGGTTCCACATTACTTGTCAATACTGTGAACAAGAAATGTTATAATTGTACCTTTAGATGCTTTGCAATTTTAACTATGCTGACTTCCTGGCAACCTTCTCTTTGTGATATGATTTGTGGGTCTCCAACAGATCTGCTAGAGAGTGAAAAGGAAAGTCATATCGAAGAAAGGGGGAAAAGGACTATATCCTCCAGCATTTTAAATTAGTGACAAAAGAAAAGCTCCTTAACTAGCACATGGGAATCAGAAGATGTGATGTGAACATCTGAGTGCTTGACCATATAATGCTATTTTGCTGGAAATCCATCCATTTCACAGCATGCTAAATATACCTGGAGCCTCATTCAATTCGGGGGTCACTACTCGATCTCTGACAGCCAAATGCCTGCGATTGAGTTGCAGGCTCCCGTTGCTCTACTTTTGTGATGCTATTCAATTGGCCGGGCCTGCAAGATAGGGGCCAATAGCAAAAATCAGAAACCATGGCCTTTGGACGTAGCATTTGCAGGCTTGAACATGTTACGGGAGTAAGCCTGTAACTCTCAATGCAGAAACAGCCAGTGGAAACAGAGATTGTCATCATGACCAACCTCCAAGCCCGTAACTCATAAGCGAAGTCCGTAGGACTTTAAAATCCAACCTCCATTTTTTGAAGTCCTATGGGCTTCAACCTCTAAGCCCGTAGGACTTTGAAAAATAGAGGTGGGATTTCAAAGTCCCACATTGATTGCAGTGATCAATATAACAGGACAATTGACATGACATAAAGTATTGGAGAATGTTGTGCTATTAATTCTAAGACCTAACATCACTTTCACTCCTAATAAAAGTACAGTATTGTTTTTTTATTTGCTTTTAAAGTGCTCTGATTTGTCATTAAGCCATTTGAGAGACCTCCTTGGTACCATTGATTTGCTATTTTAGTGTTCCGGACTCTTGCGGCCGTGAAGGATCAATGGCTTGGAGGGCATTCATTTGAGATTTTACAAATTGCAATGGATCACAATGAATCGCAGCTCGGAGCCCGTAACTCAATCGGAGCCTATAAACGAAAGCCATTTGAAAAGCAAAATAACTTGCGACCCCCACTTGCGAGCCTGGATCTCCCGAACGGCTCAATTGAATTAGGCTCCTAATCTATAAGACTGTCTGTGTTTATATTTCTGTTTTAATTTAATAGTTTATTTTATATATATTTAAGATGCTATTGTTCACATATACTGTCTAATTCAGATAAAACTATTTAATAAACCCTTCCCTATGCTCTTAAGAGTTTTGCATTACTGGTTTTGCATGACTTATAGATTTGTGTAACCAGAGGACCCTATTGATAGTTATATCTTAAATCACCTCCATGGTGGGTGTGTTGTATTATAGTCTTTGTGTTGTTGACTGCATTGTAGATGATGGCTTGGATAAGCTGCTTTGTGGTTTACCCTTCCACCCAAAAATCCTTATTAGGAGGCAGACACCTTTATGGCCTCTTTTACAAATTTAGAACAAATAGCAATGCAGTTTAATTATCATCAGTAAAATCATTTGTTAAACATGTCTGATCCTAACTATATTATACTTCAGATGTGGCCGGTTTACTAAGAGGGCCATTTACCTCACTATAAGTGCTCTTCATGGTGTGAAAGAGCACACGATTATATGTTAACAGTATCTTTCTTTTTTTTTTTTATTACAATAATAATAGCTAAAAATCTTAAGTCTGTTTACAAACACACTTCTGACTGTCCAATGATTAACAACAAAAGCAGACAAAAATTTATAGTGTTTCCCTGAACTTCAGGGATGCAGCGGGACATGTTAACCCCCAAGTGTCATTTTTAGTTGGTTCCAGCAGACCTTTCTTTGCATAGATGAATTTGTGAAGGTTTAACTCTCTCTCTCTGCATATGCTCTCTGCACCAAGCTGTTACTGTGGGTCTGTCTGGGGCAATGTCAGAATCTCATGTAAACAGACATTTCATTTATAAATTTATCCTTGAAAAAAAAAAGTATTTAAAAAATGCAAAAAATATTTCAACATGGTTTAAGAAATCTTTTATTTGATCCAAACTGTGCTGAATTAAGTGCCCTTTAATGGTCTTAAAAATGACATTAGCAAAAAAAAGCAGCACTAACAGCTTTTTATATTGCAAACTAACTTAGCAGAAACAATTGCTGAGCATCACCCATATAGGAGGGGTTTATTTCTAAAGGAAGTAAGAACAAATGCCAGGAGCTTAAAGACAAATGGACAGGTGGATGGAGCAATGTGTTCAAAATGTATGTAATAACAAAAACATCTGTGTCTTTAAAATATACCTTACTGTATCTACTGCTGTCATGGGATTTTGTTTTCATATTCATCTGTACCAGTATAACACCCCTTTAAGTTTGCCTATTGCACTTCACACTTGTTGAGTAGAAATTAGGGTCGGGAAGCTTGATAGTAAACTTAAAACACAGTATGTAAGTAAATAGTAAAGATATTCAAAGTTAAACAATAAAGCTTGGACCTACTCCAACTCTCTTACCAGTGTAAGATAACATACAGCAATATCTTAGAATATACTGTTTGAAAACAGAGTACAGTTTGTTTGCTTCTGGGCTATCTTGATTAATTTCTATAGGTCATTGACTTTTGTACTGTGATGCTCTAATAGTTCTCTACTACTTGCTTTCTTGAGCTGTGCTCTGGAATACTCCTGTCTTGGCCAACAAAGCGCTCATTTATGGCGGCAAATTTTTATGGGGCAGTAGGTTGCCTCTAGTTGCCAGTACTGTGGAATTTTGCATATACGCAAAGTGGTTTATTTGAGATGCATTAATATCACAAGCAATACTTGAAATTTTCTGATGTAATCTACAGTTTATACACGTAAACACGAAAATATTTATTATTATTGAGTTTTTATAATATGCCAAAATATTTTGCACAGCTTTACAGTTGGAGATAGTCACAATTACATTTAGAGGTCAACCAACCAGAATGTCCTTGAGGTCCATGCTCTTGCTAGCTGTTAGTCTACTGCGGATGGGGGTACATCAGGGAGAAACGTGAGATTTGTGACATAGCAACATTTAGAATTGTTTGCCTCAATTCAGCACCTTTTGAAGTGAAAAGCAAAATGTGAGACATCTGAGAACTTCACACACTAATAACCCTATTAAATTAGCTCAACATGTAAAACCGTAGCCCGTAATGTAGCCCGTAAGACTTCCGGCTATTAAATTGGCCCCGTAAAGCAAGCCTCTGACGATCTGCGGGTTATGTGCGAAAAAAGCCTATGGGACGTGGATGGTGGAACTTTGCGGCCGCAAATCCTTTGTTCTGTCAAGCCCGTAACCTCTACGTTCCAATTTAGCTATTAAATTGCAAGGAATTCACTTGTATTCAACCCCGTAACTCTCAAATGGAGCCAAGAAGCCAACGGGTACTAGAGAGGACCCGCACGGGTGGGGGGGGTAAAGTCCAATTCGTAGTACTGTAAATGCAAATATACACACACTACTGTACTGCAAATAATAAAACGGAAAGTGATGTTAGGTATTAGAATTAATATCACAACATTCTTAAGCTCACAAATCAGCAATATAAAATACATTATTTCATGTTTCATTTCCATGCTATATCGATCCCAGCAATCAATGTGTTAATACATATACTGTAACTCGCATGTGATAGAATATCATATTTACGGCTTTACCAATATTGCATTATTTCTGGAATGTGGGTCCGATCTTAACTCGTAATTTAAACCCATAAGACTTTGAAATCTAACCTCCATTTTTCAGTGATGTAATTATGACGATCTCATTTGCCATTGGCTCCATCTAAACCCGTAAATACGGGTTTGACTAATTGATCACGTCCACGGCCGCGCATCCAACGGTTGACAAATGGTTTACAGGTTTGCGTCTCAAGCCCGTAACTCGCGCCCTGCTCGAGTTTAATAGCTCTGTAACTAAGCCAAATTTCAAGCCTACAGCCATTGTGGGTCTCTCGTTGCACTTACTCGCTTCAAATTGAATAGGGCTGTAAATAATGTGCTCTGTGGGATGATGCCGATTTTCTTGACTTTCATCTCACATGTGCAATTACAGATGGTGAAATCCAGGAAGCCTGAAGTGTACATATGTTGTCTTGATGTATCTTCCTTACCACTTACCTGGACTTTTGAACTTGGTTTGTCCTCAGTGGCATAATCAGTTTGATAAGCTATAAGAGTTTAATGGCACAAGTAAGCTAAAATGTAAAGAACTGCATCTACTGTGCCTAGAATCCCATAGCATACTCACTTTTCACAAAAATCCCCAGGGTCCAAATTAATTAGTCATGGTCTTTAACCTATATATTTTAACAGGCACGGACACAAATATTTTAATATAATGTCATTCCAAAGGGCACAGAGAGAAAGCTTACATACTGTAGGAGAACAAGAGGAAGGACTTAGTTGAACTTCTAGTTTATTTTAAGCTTTTGAGGCTTCAGGATGGAAAAACAGTAATTATAACAAAGGTAAAAAAAGGATGCAGAGGTCAGGATTTGGAACCACGTATATCTATTGACTACCCTGCATTGGAGCATGCTACATAGCAATTATCTATTCTGTGTTTGTCGCATACACTGTTAGTAATTCTATTGTAGCGTTTGAGGAAAGCCAAATCAGCACAATCATCATCGTAAGATGACCGATCTATGGGCATGAATATTAAAGCCCAACATGTGATTAATTTTCAACTTGTCCTGGAAGATGATCGAAAAGTCCATACATCATTTTTCAGTGCCTCAGCCTCTCGGATTCTGCGTATGATGGATGGGTTCACTTGTTTGTTAGGATATGCTTGGCGTGTATTTGTAACTTACGTTTGAGTTTCATGATGAAATTAAGTTTTCAGAGCCATTTTTCTTCATGAACTTAGCCTGTAATCTTGTCACTTGTAGTTTTCAAGCACACACGTCTTCCTGACCTTCTTGGAATATCAATTAAATATTAGAACAGAGATTGAAATTTAACTATATATATGTATAGCTGACACTGCACTGAACATTGCTACTGTAATGTTTTATTCTTAACTTAAATGAGGTGTTGAGAAGAAATGACTTAGATAAGCAAGTTTGAACAGTTGGATAGGTAAAATAATTAGTATAAGGAACATAGAAAAAATTACTAAAAGTGACCATGAATTGATTAAAACTGCTCTGCACAATCATGTAAAGCAATCACAATCAAGCAGAAAATGTACAAACTTTTTCAATTGAAGATTATTTTGCTGTTTTTAAATGTGACAGTGATAGCTTTGACAGCATTCATGTTTATTTACATTGAGTCGGCTGCACTACAGGATTTATCGGTCTTAATAGGTCAAACTCTCATGTCCCGAGCAGGGGCTGAGTTACCAGTGGTGAAGGTGGTGCAATGCACCAGGGCCCTCCTCTGAGGGGGCCCTCTGTGGAAAGGGGTCTTGGGAGGGTGCAGCTAAGGGAAATGGTATTTTATGAAAATATGTGCACATGGACAATATGGATCACTGATATTCATTACTGCCAGTAGCAGAGGGCCCCTACCCTGTTGCGGGCCATAGTGCTTTGCACCTGCTGCACCAGCAGTAATTACACCTCTGCATCATTCTGGGATTCATTGGTGTTTTTTTTTTCTGACATCCTCAAAAATTCTAAACAAATCTGCAAATATAGATAAATGTAAATGGTTGAAATTCTTTAAGGAAAATTCTTCTACAAGTTGTTTTGAAGGGTATTTTTAGGCAGTTGCATTATTAACCCTCCATTATGCAGAGCAACAATGCTAATAACAAACTGGCACACAGCAAATAGTGAAAATAGACACATTTGCAGCTGGGTGTCCTCTCAGCTTTGGCCCAATCAGTTCATTAGATCTGTGCTACTCGTTCTTGCCCTCTGTGGTGGGCATCCTCCTGACCTGAGGGTCTTATCTTCCAATGCCATATCCTTATGTCTCTGGTTGTGATTATCTAAAGTTATTTTAGCAAAGTTACTGGAGTGGGTTGTCAGTTGCTTCTCTAGTGGATATGGATATGTTCAGTCTCTGATTCATTGACAGACTATTACACACAAGATTTGTTGTTGTTCCTCAGTCGTGTCCTTCAGTCGTGTCTGACTCTTGGTGATTATATGGATGCAACATGACAGTCACATCCGTCTATGTTTCTGGTTGGGCTTATCCATAAGATACTGGAGTGGGTTGCCAGTTCCTTCTCCTGTGGACTTCTTTGCTATGACCTGCCCATCTGGAGTGATCCCACATGATATAGCTCACACAAGCCCCTTCACCACGACAATGTAGTGATTCACTTAATCACATATAATAGTTGTCAAACTGCGATTTATCGTCACGCTTTTTTTTGTCACTTCGAAAATCGGCTAAGCAACAAAAACAGTGGTGAACGAAAAACGCAAAAAAAAAATATGAAAGTGGATGAAAAAGAGGCTGGGCAAATACACAACAGCAAAAAATACACAACGGCAAAGACACTAACACTTACACCGGCAAACCGCCAGGCACTTGGGACTTAGAAAATACATGACGTCAAACACAGTAACACTTCCACCAACAACGCCAGGCACACAGGAAAATAAAACAAACGGTAGTCAGCGCGCTCCACAAACATTCAGCAGACATATAGAGGAGAAAGACACAGGGAAGGGACGGGGGTGCTGGAAAGAGACTAATGGGATTCCCAAGCACAAAACTTGCAAGTTAATAAATCCTGCAATGAGCGGCCCGTACAGTAGGCAGGAGGAAAGGTTCGCAAAGGAGCTTATGGCGAGCCACGCCATGACAGCCAAAGGGGCTCATCGCAAGGCTTGCGAAGAGAGCCAAAGGTGCTCAGAGAAGCAAAATTCTCACATTGTGTGGCAAACAGCATTGCCTGGATTACCATTTTATTGCCGGCATTTTTTGACAGGCAATTCGCTAGTATATTAATAATATATAATGAAATTGTTATTCACTTGCTTTAAAAATTACATTAAATTGTATTTATAGCACTATACTATCAGCACATGATAATAGTTAATAGCAGATCTTTAACACACACACATTTGTTTATTATAAGGCAGTGAGAACAGCACAGAAAAAAGATGAGCATTTTGTTTAGCACAAAGGCATAAATGTGTGAAACTAAGTAAAAGTAACTAAACATTTCTGATAGAAATGTGCAGAAACAGGCAGTGATGAGACTGGGATTGTTTAATTGCTGCACACACTGTCTAGTTCATTTACTACCATTGATACATTTATAATATGCACAATATATTTTTTAGTGAAGTGTTGTACCAAACTGTAGCAAGAATAAAAGTGGTTAACCCTGATTACGAGACACAATGCGATATGCCATCATGACCGGATTGCCCATTAGGCCAACTAGGCAGCCGTCCAGGGGCACTTCACTGTGAGAGGCGCCACTTAAAAAAAATAAATGGAAAAATGGTTGCTGGCTTTAATAAATAATGAAATGCTGCAGTTGATAGACTGGCTACTATGGGGTAACCACTAAGAATAAGAGAGTTACAACAGAGAAAGGAACTTACACGCACAGAAAAGGCAAAAATGGGTCAGTGCATACTCACTCGCAGGGGCTCCTTCACTTCACTGCCTAGGGGCTCCAAAATGGCGGATCCGGTACTGGATGCCATTGAACATTTTGTCACCTTCATGACAATCCGCCTGTTTACTACATTTTTGAAGTCTCTGAATATTTTAACATAAGGGCGAAGTCCATGAATCTATCAGAATTTGTACCAGGGATGGGACATGTAGAAAGGCAGACAGTTCAACCAGAGATATTTTGTTGGTGTACCCACCAGTGAGCTTCCGGAAGAAATTGCCAAGCAGCAGACGATTATGAAATGTTTTAGGCCACTTTTTTTCTATGGATAAGCTGCATCATTTTGCATATGAAGAGGTTAGACATTCTCTGATGAAACTTCCAACAGAGAAATGGGAAACATGCATGTGCAATACAAAGCTGCATCAATTGACCAGCCAGATGGGAGTCCATTTGAGTACAATACCCTAGATAGCTGCCTATTGATAATTTCTGTCACAGTGTAAGTGAACTACTCTGTGGACAACATGCTATACTCTGGCTGTCATGATAATAGTAACTATTTTTGGTGGTTATACATTTAAATCATGCACATAAATAATTCTCTGAAATCAGTTCCTCTCTCTTTACATGATTGGTATTATTTATTCTGCCATTTTGATGCACTCTGAAAAATGTTTTCTGTGTTGCTGTAATCATCTTGAAATATTCCTATTCACAACAGAAAATAAAACTATCAAATCTAAAATTCATGCAGAGCAAATCACTGAGAATAGAAAAACATGGGCTTGTCAGACTTCTCTGTATTATTGCAAATTTAGTCTGGTCTAGGTGTCATCAAAACACAGTAAGCAGAGAATGTAATATTTTGTACAATACCTATATGCAAAATAACACTGGTAAACACATTTTTTTGTCACATGCAAAAATGAAGGTGTTTCACGCTGAATTCAAATATGCAATCAGAATATTGCTAATACCCCCAGTTTGCTATTACCCAGATCTGACCAATTTTAGCAGAAAATATTATTGTTTTTTCAGGCAGTTGGCAGGCAGGCAACAGTCGGGCTGACTTGCATACGCATGATGCATCATGAACACAGCACAAGTCTGAGAAATGGTTCCCACTGTCTGTCCTTTGAATTGCCATGGTTTGGAGGGAACTCAAAGAACTTTCATCATTCATTATTTTTTGCACTGGAAAAACATGTAAATCCAAATACGCACTGTGAAATAACCAAATTTTCCAACTGCTATGAGGCCAGTTCCTCCCAGAGACAACTTATCACAGCCTCCTAAAAAAGTAACTCTAGCCCATGAAGGCTCGAAAAATGTGAAGCATGCTCTGTATAAAATGAGGAGCAACCTGACCCTACTTTTGTAGCAAGTACATCTTCTTCTGAGCCCCATATATTTACTCAAATTGATTGACTTTGTTCAGGATTTAAATTTGCCCCCAAAAAACAGGCTAAACGTTTGGGGTCCAGACTTAGGCACTGGAATCTATATCAACTAGAAACTAAAGTTGTATTTTTGTCAAAACTTCCTGAGATTAAAACTTTTTTTCTCAAGAAACTGATTTAGTTTACTATAACAATATTTGCTCTGTAATGGATGCTCTTGGTCATGAAGATAACACAACATAATGGCAACTTTTCATTGACTCCTCTGAAACTAGTTTGAAAGGCGTCCTTTTACACAATAGAAACACATTTCATTCTGTGCCGTGAGCTTATGCTGCTAAAAACATATGAAAACATGAAATTTGTTTTGAAAAAAATCAGTATGCCAAATACAATTGGAACATCTGTGATGATTTGAAAGCTGTTGAACTGCTACTCGGTTTGATGCTCGGCTATACTAAATGTTGTTTCTTGTGTTATTGGGACAGTCAAGACAGGAAAATGTCATCCCATCAAGAACTCCCAAAAAGAAAAATATTGCAACCCCCCCCCCCCCCCACCCCACTCACACACTGGTCAACCTTGTAAACCATTTTTTACCTCCACTCCATGGATTAAACCAGTGCCAGGTGTGCTTTTTTGAAGGAAATGTTTCCTAGAATAAGTTTTGCCAATATTAAATAAGGCATTTTTGCAGGCCTTCAAATAAGAGATTTGATTGGAGATGAAAATATTGTGAGAATAAAGATAGTTCAAAAGTGTTACTGAAATTTTTTTGGGAAATGTAAAGCACAGAACTATAGTGACATTGTGGTTGAACTCTTACATTCATTCAAATTTATGGGATGTAATATTTCCCTTAATATTAATTTCTTGGACTCTCACTTGGATTTCTTCATCCTTGTAAGATCGAGAACAACTAGTTATCTGAATTCAGCATAAAATGTCCTATTTTTTTTTCTGGCATTGTTCAGTCGTTTCTGATTTTTCCGAGACCTGTAACACACCAGGACATCACAGGCCTTGCAATAAGTGCCATTGGCGCTCATTACGAGCCTCTCTCCCCCTCTACCTCTCCCACTGTCTACTTCACTGGCCTTGGGATAAGAGCCTCTCCCCCTCTACCTCCTACTTTACTGGCCTTGCGATGAGCTCCTTTGACACTCATCATGTGCCTCGCAATGAACGCCTTTGTGCCTCTCCCCCCCTCTACATCTCCGCCCCTCTAATTTACTGGCCTCGCAGTGAGCGCCTTTGTGCTTTCTGCGAGCCTCTCCCCCCTCTACCTCACTGGACTTTGAAGCTCAATGCAAGCCTCCCCCCCCCCTCTACCTCTCCTCCGCTCTAAGTTGCTGTCTTCGCAATGAGCCCATTGGCGATCATTGGGAACCTCTCCCTCCCCCCTCTACCTCTCCCTCCCTCTAATTTACTGGCCTTGAAATGAATGCTGTTCAATTCGGCCTCTACCCCTCTACTTCCTCTCCCTCCCCTGTGTCCATTCCCCCACTCTCCTCCTCCTCTGTGTTTCTTCCCCCTCCCCTGTGTCTCTTCCCCCATCTCTGTGTCTCTTTCCCCCTCCTCTCCCTCCCCTGTGTCTCTTCCCCCTCCCTCCCTTGTGTTTCCTTTCCCCATCTCCCTCCCCTGTGTCTATTCCCCCCTCCCTCCCTTGTGTTTCCTTCCCCATCTCCCTTCCCTGTGTCTCTCCCCCCCTCCCCATCTCCCTCCCCTGTGTCTATGGGATTACCATTTTTTGTATGGTGAGGAACAAGAGTAAGATAAGCCTCCACCATACAGAGTACAGAAACAGATAGTACATACACAGATATATATATAATAATTGGGGTGTTGGATGTGGTGCAGTGGGTTAGGCCTCTGTGCTTCCACAACTGTTGACCTGGGTTCTAATCCAAGTCAGTTCCACTGGAGAAGGAACTGGCAACCTACTTCAGTATCACTGCCTGTGCAAATCTACTTGGTTGAATAGGTTGGGTAGATCAGCATGGCAGGGTCGTTCAGTGAACAGAGTGGGAGGGTTTGAGTTCATTGGTTTTATAAAGCATTCCTGATGTCATATCATAACAATAAGTCTTTATAGGCTTGGAAACAGTCAGAGTTGATGTTCATAGCAACCAGACAGTCTGAAGCACTGATTAGTTGATGCTGCCATTCAAGAAAATTGATACATTTCCTTGCAGAGTGAATTTAGATTCACCTCGGATGAGTGTTACAGCACAACACTCACACTGTAAACTGCAGTACTAGGGAGAGAAACCAGGCAAGGGGAAGGCACAAAAGGGGTTAATTTAAACTTAGATGCATATTTTTAATAAAATCATATGAAAGAAGACATGAAAGCTGATATACAGATAGAATTCAATTGTATTATTAACTATATAAATTTAAATGAACGTTAGACCTAGGGTTCTCTATCAAATGTCACCTAGATCACACTATAGAGCCTATATATAGAGAGAGAAGGTTAAGTAGTTAGGCCGATAAGTAAATATATTATACAGACACTTATGGTGAATATATATATATATATTGTGGTAGATTAGCCATTTACCGTATAAATTAACAGCCAGGAATTCAGGTATTCTTTTAATATTTTATTAAAAGTCCAATATTTGTACCAAAATATTACACACTATCTTCATCTGTGGAGAAAAGGGGAGCATTCGGCCCGTCCGTCTCTCCGAAATGCTCCAACCTCCAGGGACCCTTTAAATAGTCTTTTGAAAAACTGTCACACTTGCAGTTATACTGTTATCTTCTCTCTGGGGTTAAATGTCCACAGTCTCTAAACAGGAAAACTGCTTTCTCAGCAGATTAACTTGCCTTGTAGGCCCGAGTTGATCCTGCAGACAGCTCTGTTCTGGGAACCAAACTTGCTGCTGCAGACAGCTCTGCTCTGGGAACCAAACTTGCTCCTGCAGACAGCTCTGCTCTGGGAACCAATGTTACTCCTGCCGACAGCTCTGTTCTGGAAACCAAATGCTTCTTTGCACTCCAGACTGTCTCTCCATGCAGACAAACAATCTTTACTCCAAACCCCACACACCTTGGTTTGCTCTGTAAGGCTTTTTAAATCATCCTGATAAGGATCAGGTGCACTGGCTTGATTGAGCTGCAGTTCCAATTAACTCTTGCTTGTCCTGCCTGGATATAAAGCTCTGCTCAATCTCAGGCTTATGTACACTCCTTGCTTGAATCTTGCTGTACTTTGATTGAAGTTTCAACGTCTCTCTTTTTTTGTTCTTCTCTCTCGGAAGTAGGTCAGTTCAATACAGATGCACTTTACATATCAGTCCTATTCGGTCGTGGGGCAGCTGTTTGCACTCACTCTGGTCACCAAAGAGTCAATAAACTACAGAAAATGAAAGAAAACATGGGAAGTGCGCACACCACTTCATAGTGCAATTCAATATGAATTTATTATAAAGTACACAAAGATAAAAAATGGACACTCACATGTAGCAACCTCTATATAAGAGGTATTGTATATGTATAAATGATTATACTCAGATCTTTCACATCCACATTATCCACTTGTTTTCACAAAACAATCCTCATTGGTAGATGGAAGAAGTATAATCCAGTTAGAAAAAGGAAAAGTCACTCTATATCTGATGTCCAAAAAACTCTACTAGAGGACAATGGTCTACCTTATTAGTCTCTCAGGACTCTTATCTCTAATTTCATTCACTTAGGTGTACTCAGCCCCAGTGTGTGAAAGATCAGAGTGGGTGGCCAAACCTCTATTTGTGAGTTAGATGTTCTTTTCAAAATCAGATAATACAGAGAGATGTTAAAAGTGCATAAAAATTCATAAAATAAAATCAATGCATAGACACAATATATACCGAAAAAACAGCTAGCTGTTAATATCATAAAATAAAATACATAAAAAAATAGGTAACAAAAGACAACAATCTGTGTATACCTGTATCCACCAGACCTGTTTTGCCCGTTTATTAGGCTTTATCAATGGTAATAATAATAAAAGTAAGAAATTATATATACATTTAAAATACAATATTAAACCGATTGATAATTGGGGGGGGGGGGGGGGAGGAGGGGGCTTGCCCATTTGCTCCTATGCACCAGCCCCCCCTGCTCACTTGCACATGCAAGTTTCAAGAGAGAAATAACTGATCACACAAGAATGGTGTTAACATATATTTAGAAGGAAAAACACATATATTTATAATAAAAATAAAGAGCTATTCGTTAAAAAAGACTTTTCTGCAATCTAAGGACATCCATGTCATTTTAGTGGAAGTTGTGTATATATATCTCTGGAGAGCTGTGCTTGAACCATCTGATGCAAGCTGCCTTTTTTGGACCTGTGAAGAGGAAGGGGGTAGTGTCATGTTCAGTTAGATACAATTATCAAACCAATACCCCTGACCTGCATTTTCCTTCCTCTTAATTTATTTCCTTTATTTGTAACGTGTCAAAAACAAATATTAACACAATGCAAAAAAAAAAAAAATAAATTATACCTCCCTTAAGCTGCATCTCTCAAGATGTGATCCTATCTATAAAAAGAGTCTTAAACTTTCTTATGTTCTCATATTTTGTTTATGTCTATGGCTTACATTACTGCCAATGTTGTTAGTAGTGGTGGAGGTATGAATGGAGGTCCCTGGTGCAAGTTGCTCATACATGTTTGTGTATATATACATATATAGATTTATCACTAATATGGTTGTCTTACTGCGAGTTTGTGTGTAATGCTCGCAAAGTGGCAGGTTGTGCATGCGCCGAAGGCGCTCATTGCAAGTCTCGCAGAGGAGAGGGAAGAAGGAGGGGAGAAGAGGGAGGGAGGACACAGGAGGGAAGGAGAGAGAGGGATGGGAAAGAGACACAGGGGAGGGAGAGGGTGGAAAGAGACACAGGGGAGGGAGGGGGCAGGAGACAAAGGGGAGGGAGAAGTGGGGGAGGGAAACATGGGAGGGAGAGGAAGAGACACAGGGGAGGGAGAGGATGGGAGAGACACAGGGGAGGGAGAGGGGGAGAGACACAGGGGAGGGAGGGGGAAACAGTAAAAGGGGAGGGAGTGGGGAAGAGACACAAGGGAGGGAGAGGGGGAAAAGACACAGAGGAGGGAGAGGGGTAGAGAGAAGGAGGGGAAAATAGGGAGGAAAGACACAGGAGAGAAGGAGAGAGATGGGAAAGACACAGGGGAGGAAGAGGGGAAAGAGAATGGAGATGGAGAGAGGGGAAGAGACAAAGAGGAGGGAGAGGTTAGAAAACAGACAAAAGGGGGGAAGAGGGGGAAAGAGACACAGGGGAGGGAGAGGGGGGAAGCGACACAGAGGAGGGAGAGGGGGGAAGAGAAAATGCAATGAATTGCTTTTTGAACAATACTTTAATTTTAAATACCTGACTGAAATTATGTGGCAATACTATAGTTCTCATCAAAGTTCCTAAAATATCCAGCAAGGACTGGGGCTCTGATTTGGCTCAAATATGCTACAGTAAAGTGTTTTGCCTTGGCAACAAGTGGTTTATTAGATATCACTGGAAGGCTATTAACTATGGCCCTCATTCAATTGCCATTTGGCCAATTGAATAGGGGTCTAAATAAGCACATAACATATTTTTTTTAAAGAAGTTTTTAGTTAGTGAACATCTATCCAAAAGCAAGGTTTTCACTAACTAAAAACTTCTTTAAAAAAAATATGCTATGTGCTTATTTAGAGTCCTATTCAATTGGACAAATCTCAATTGAATGAGGGCCTATGACTGGAAGAACAATCTTGTGTGTGACAATTTAGCACTGCCTCCCAGCAAGAGCCCTTTTAATCCATTTGATGACCTCATATCATTCAGTTCCACTGGAGACGTAAAAGATGATGTTTGAAAGTAACATAATGTTAATATAATTTAGTTTTTTTTAAATCATTGAATAATCAAAATGAAATAACTTATCTCCAGTTGTTATGGTATTACATTGCTTCCTTAAGAAAATAAATGTTAATCCACTTTATAAAAAAAACAAAAATATTAGATAAAATTTTCATACTACTTATATTTGCTTAATAAATTAAACTCTTGACAAATTATGCCCTAAATTTGCTGCTAAACCGTAGGCCAATTTTCATACATAATCAGATATGCTAGCTATTTATCACTTGACTGATTTAATCTACCTGAGTTTATCTGTTAAAATTAGAATATTAACCATATATGACATGGAGAAATAAGAGAAACTAAGAAAAGGAAGTGATGAGAAATAAAAACAGAATACAAATCTATGAAGATTTTTTATAGCTACTGTTTACTAATTATCCATTACACATGTTATATTTGTTTAATTAAATATGTGTAAACGAGACTATCTTTCAGTAGACCAATATCAGCACAGTGAAGTGTTTAATGCAAACTAAAAATGAAACATTCATATTTTAAATTTAATATAAATTGTTTAAGCATTACAAGTGCATTAAAAATATCTGAAACTATATAAACTTTCCTTTGTGTGAAAAGACACCATGTGATGTCTGATAGTCCAATCCAATCAAGTCAAGTCATAAAATCCATGAGAAGAATTTACAAAACTTCTCAAGAACAGCTCATGTGCATAACCTGATTTACTATGCACTATTTCTTATGGGGAGACCATTATCCTTCTTACCTGTTACCAAGTGAAAAGATTCTTAGTAAATTCCCCAAAAAAGTATATTTATATATATATATATATATATATATATATATATATATATATATATATATATATATATATATATATATAATAAAACAGTGTTGTGTAATGTAAATAGTTGCCACGCTTGACAATAACTTAAATGGACACTTTGCCCAGGGTAGACACATTTGACCATATCACTGATTGTCGTATACACTAACTTTGCAGAAAAACATTATGAGGAATATATATATTACCCTCCACACCGATATATACACTACAGCCCCAAATGGTGTTCACAGGGCGAGATATACAGAGTTTACAAATAGAAACATACAAACAGAGAGACATACTAATTCATTCACATTATCACTATAATAGTTGTGGATCTGAGGGGCTGTTCGTAATGCTTACAATGTTGGTAACGCTTTGCGAGTCTCATGAAGTGAGGCGAGCCATCGACCGCGCGGGACAGGCTGCAATGAGTGCCAAAGGTGCTCATTGCACTGCTAGCCTTGGGAAGCAAGGTGAGCAGTTGAACCACGTGGGACTTAGCGCTGTGCACAAAATTACGGCCCATAGAACTTAGGAACCGAAGGACATAGATGGACTGTGGGCCTTGGAAAATTACGACTTTCACGGCCGAACCAAGGAACTCGAAATACCTGCTAAAAACAACAAATATGCCTCAAATTAACTTACATACTCACACATAGCACAGGGGGAGAGACAGGGAGCCTGTGAGTAAGGTTGCAAGTTAATTTGAACCATATTTAGTATTTTTGCAAGAAGGAAAATCGGCTAAGCAAGAAAAAAAAAGGCGTCTGAAAAAACGTAAACACAAAGAAAATGAGGCCGAAGGACATAAAACCAGGACGAAGGACGTAAAAACAAGCTCAAACAAGTAACACTTAACGCAAGACAGTAACACTTAATCCAAGGCAGTAACACTTAACCCAAGGCACTAACTCTTAACCCAAGGTAGTAACAGTCATCGTGAGGCCCCTAAAATACATGGGGGGGCTCACAATGAGCGCCGCGAGGCTCACGATGGGCGCCAAAGGCCCACATCGCGGGGCCTATAAATTACACGGGGGAAGTGGCTACCAATGAGTGCCGAAGGGGCACAGAGGGGCCATGTCCTCGCATTGTGTGGCAAATAGCATTGCCATCCTTACAATTTTACTCCCCTCATTTTTGACGGACAATTTCCTAGTAAATATATAAACACCGTTTCACCCACACTATAATATAAAACATACAGCTCCATCTATGCAGACTATAGATATAACCTCACAGTTACACTGCACAGTATAGATATATACATAGTTACTCCCACTCTATAGATATGTACACAATGCTTTTCCAGTGCTTTATTGTTGAAATACATCTCACATACTGTTTCCCACACAAACAGTTCTGCAATACTATAGATATATTCACCTCCCCTACATTTTTTCAATAAACATAAAAAAATTATATAGATAAAATATACAGTTCCTGCTCTCTCACTTTATATGATATACAAATTGCTTCCCCAAGACTAACAGCCTCATTAAATTCCAAGCCCCTAGGCGGCAATGGAACACCCGCAAAGCCTGGGGCTTGAAATTCTGCTTCAACCATGCTGCAAGTTACGGGCTGTAGACGCAAGCCCATAAACCCCCATAAAGCTGTTGACTGTGTTGTAGTTTCTTTCAAAGTAGCACACAGGTCATTTTGAAAATAAGAGAGATAGCAGGATAGGCCTCAGGGACAGGTTTGGGAGGCTAGGATCCCCATCCACAGTCCAGAGGGCAAGAGTCTAAGGGCAAGCACAAGGCCCACTAAGGGATGGGAGGTCTGTCAAGCACTGGTTCAACAACATTAGGGCCAAGGTGAGGATCACAGTCACTGTCATTCCTGGGCACAAAACAGTAATCAACCAATAGATAGTCCATGTATTGGTGTGCCCACTGCAGCCTATGCAGTTAAAGACCGCAGCCGGGATCAAAATAGCGTTAGGAGACAAGAATGATCAAGACCAAGAGCCAAATAATACATCACATCTAGCAAATGATAGCTCATCTGAGTCGCAATTAGTATTATCCAGGTTCAAGCCTAGATGTCATCATACTAATGACATATACCTCTCTTTAATCCCTTTCAGCATCAAGGAGGTCTGGGTCCCGTGGAAAACCAGAGGCGGCGGTTAGGCTCCATCGAAGCAAAGTGGAGGAGCAAGCCTCCTCAGGAACTGGCGCAGGGGGGGTGGGGAGGAAGGAAGAGGACCCAAGGGCCCTGGCTCGGAGGAGGAGGATGTCATATGGCTAGTGGGGCCACCATCAGGACCACCGGCAACCCCGCCAGGATTCAACCCCACTATCCCCCTCCTCCAAAGACTGAGCATTTGCCCAGGGCCCTCCCACTGGAGCGATGATGACAATCACCAGCCACCCATCACGCTACCCCCCTCCTCCCACAGCAGTGGTCTGGACGAGTTACCACCACCACCACCTGGCCCAACCACACCACCGCCGACACTGCAGTTCCCTACAGCCGGGCCCCAGACCGTCCACACTCCCACACCGCCACCTTGTATGCAGATGGCTACCTCCCATCACATGGTCCATGAACCTCGTCTCTGTGGACACATAGGGTTCTGTTGAACATGTCACCAATTGACATGAGGAATGCTGTTGAGGGGATGCTGCAGTGCCTATGATGTCTAAGGCCTATTTTCTAGGTTTTGTCTTTTGTTTTAGGTACAATGCAGGAGGTACAGGAGAGGGAGAGGAGGAAATGAGACACAGGGGAGGGAGAGGGGGGAGCAGACACAGGTTAGGGAGACGGGGGGCAGACACCGGGG
Organism: Discoglossus pictus; assembly: GCA_027410445.1. Lineage (NCBI taxonomy): Eukaryota > Metazoa > Chordata > Amphibia > Anura > Alytidae > Discoglossus > Discoglossus pictus. The sequence goes on from CM050168.1 coordinate 79,531,149, forward strand.
AGGGAGAGGGGGAGAGACACAGGGGTTGGAGAGGGGAAAAGAGACACAGGGGAGGGAGAGAGAAATGGGAGTGAACCACGCATGCGCAATGCAATGTGGGTGTTGCGCATGTGCAATGTGTGACAAGAGGGTGAGGAGAGAGAAAGGGGAGAGGGGGGAAGAGAGACAGGGGAGAGAGCACAGGAGAGGGGGATGGAGACACAGAAGAGGGGTTAACAGGCACAAGAGAGGGGGAAAGAAGACACAGGGGAGGGAGAGGGGGAAGGAGACACAGAGGAGGGCAAGGGGGAGAAGACACAGGGGAAGGAGAGAGGGGGAGAAGACACAGGGGAAGGAGAGAGGGGGAAGGAGACATAGGGGAGGGAAAGAGCAAAAGAGATGGAAGGGAGGGGGAAGAGACACAGGGGAGGGAGCCAGTGTAGGTGGGCAGGTGATGGCAGAGAGGTCAGACAAATCACAGCCAACTAGAGAAGGAACTGCAGACAGATTTAGTGAGCTTGTGCTAGGGAATCGTCAGGATATGGACAAAAAATATATTAATCACCAGAATTGGAGCTATCTGATGTTTGCGAGTTTTCAATTGTGTCTCTGTGTCTTGGAAACAAGCACTATGTGCATTTGATTATATGATCAAAAACAGGGCCCTCCATTCTTTATAAGGTGTTAAGTTTGTTTTTTGCCATGTACTAAACCCCTGTACAGCGCTACGGAATATGTTGGGGCGATATGAATAAAGATAATAATAATAATAATAATTGATGGTTTCTAAACAGTAATTCCTTTGCTCCTCTTCAGCTTCTGCCATCATCAGTCTAAGTAAAGTTCTGGTTACATTTTTATCTATTTATGTACAGTTGTGCTCAAAAGTTTGCATACTCTTGGCGAATTGGTAATATATGTACTATTTTTAAAGCAAACATGAGTGAGCAGGCAAAACACATTTCTTTTATTTCTTATGGAATTCATATTCAACTGTAGGTTACAACAGAATGGCACATAAAACAAAACATGACAACTAAGAAAAAAATGAAATTACCCTGTTTAAAAGTTTGTATACCCTTAGTTCTTAATACTGTGCATTGCCCCCTTTAGCATCAATGACAGGGTGCAATCTTTTATAATAGTTGTCTATGAGGCTCCTAATTCTTGAAGGTGGTATAGCTGCCCATTCATCTTGTCAAAATGCCTCCAGGTCATGCAAAGTCTTTGGTCGTCTTGCATGAACCGCACGTTTGACATTTCTCCAGAGTGGCTCGATGATATTAAGGTCTGCTGTAACCACTGGAGGGTCAACTTGGCCTTGTGCTTAGGGTCGTGCAGAAGAATGCAAATTGTCTGCCAGTATTTTCTGATAACATGCTGCATTCATTTTGCCATCAATTTTAACAAGATTCCCCGTGCCTTTAGAGCTCACCCCCCACCCCCACAAAAAAAAAACACCAAGGAGCCACCAGCATGCTTCACAGTGGAGATGTTATTCTTTTCACTATAGGCCTTATTGACCATAAAGCTCTTTTTTGGTTTCGTCAATCCAAATTACAATGTGCTAGAAGCTGTGAGGCATGTCAAGGTGTTGTCGGGCATATTGTAACCGGGCTTTTTTGTGGCATTGGCGCAGTAAAGGCTTCTTTCTGGCAACTCCACCATGCAGCTCATTTTTGTTCAAGTATCATTGTATTGTGCTCCTTGAAACAACCACACCATATTTTTCCAGAGCAGCCTGTATTTCTCCTGAAGTTACAATTGGGGTTTTCTTTGTATTTAGAACAATTCTTCTGACAGCTGTGGCTGGAATCTTTCTTGGTCTACCTGACCTTGGCTTGGTATCAAGAGATCCCCAAATTTCCACTTCTTAATAAATGAGTGAACAGTACTGACTGGCATTTTCAAGGCTTTGGATATTTTTTTATATCCTTTTCCATCGTTATGAAATTCCATTACCTTGCTACGCAGATCTTTTAACAGTTCTTTTCTGCTCCCCATGGCTCAGTATCTAGTATGCTCAGTGCATCCACGTGAGATCTAACAAACTCATTGACTATTTATACACAGGCACCAATTGCAATTTAAAAAGCCACGGGTATGGAAAATTAACCATTAATTGACATTTTTACCTGTGTGTGTCACCTTGTGTGTCTGTAACAAGGCCAAATATTCAAGGATATGTAAACTTTTGATAAGGGTAATTAAATGATTTCTGTTATCATTATTATTTAAAAAAGAGCCAAACAACTATGTGATGATAAATGGCTTCATATGATCACTATCACGTATATAGTGGTGATAATTGCGAGGTTGTATGTAACGCTTACAATTACCACAGCGGGTGCTGCGCATGAGCGATGCGCGGCGGGAGCCTTGCATATGCAGTTAAGAGGGAGAGAGGGAAAGGAGACAGAGGGGAGTGAGAGGGGGAAAAGGAGACGGAGAAGGGGAGAGGAGGTACAGGAGAGGGAGAGGAGGAAATAAGACACAGGGGAGGGAGAGGGGGGAAGGAGACATAGGGTAGGGAGAGGGGGGAGCAGACATAGTTTAGGGAGAGGGGGGCAGACACAGGGGAGGGAGAGGGGGAGAGACACAGGGGAGGGAGAGGGGAAAAGAGACACAGGGGAGGGAGAGAGAAATGGGAGTGAACCATGCATGCGCAAAAGGAGAGGGAGAAGGGGAGAGGAGGTACAGGAGAGGGAGAGGAGGAAATGAGACACAAGGAAGGGAGAGGGGGGAAGGAGACATAGGGTAGGGAGAGGGGGGAGCAGACATAGTTTAGGGAGAGGGGGCAGACACAGGGGATGGAGAGGGGGAGAGACACAGGGGAGGGAGAGGGGGGAAGAGACACAGGGGAGGGAGAAGACACATAACACACACACACACAGAGACAGCAGAGAAAGAGATAGCACAGACAATTCAAGATAATATTCTATCTACTCGACATTTGTCTAAATGCAATGACAGTCTCACTGCAGCTTCTGTATATTCCAATGCTCATGTTAAACCTTAATCAGTATTGTTCTCGGAAGCTTGTCACGCTAACTAAAATGTTTATACGAGAAAAAGATGTATCACTAAATACTGCAATACTCTGATTCCTCTTCTTTATATGCCAAAGACCATTTTGAAGTGTGAAATTAGGCTCCCCCCCCCCCAAGAGGCTGACTAGTTAGCCTAAGCAAAAATCTGTATATATATATATATATATATATATATATATATATATATATATATACCGTATTTATCGGCGTATAACATGCACTTTTTCTCCCTGAAAATAGGGGGCAAATGATAGGTACGCAGATACGCACTCGGTATATGCTAATGATGTGGCGCGCATGTGACGTTGAGGGGGGGTTAGAATGAGGAGGGGGGGTTAGAATGCGGAGGGGGGTTAGAGGGAGGAGGGAGGTTGAGGAGGGGGATTGAGGTTGAGGAGGGGGGTTGAGGTCGTGGAGGGGTGTTGAGAATAGGGGGGTTGAGGTTGAGGAGGGGGGTTGAGGAGGGGGTTGAGGATAGGGTGTTGAGGAAGAAGGATGAGGATGGGGAGGTTGAGGAGGGGGTTGAGGGGGTTTAAGGATGGGGGTTTGAGGAGGGAGGGATAGAAGGGGGTTGAGGAGGGGGTTGAGGATGGGGGTTGAGGAAGGAGGATGAGGATGGAGGGTTGAAGAGGGGGTTTGAGGATGGGGGGTTGAGGAGGGGGTTGAGGATGAGGAGGGGGTTGAGGATGAGGAGGGGGGTTGAGGATGAGGAGGGAGGTTGAGGATGAGGAGGGAGGTTGAGGAGGGGGGTTGAGTTTGAGGGGGGGGGTTGAGGATAGGGGGGTTGAGGTTGAGGAGGAGGGTTGAGGAAGGAGGATGAGGATGGGGGGTTAAGGGGGTTTGAGGATGGGGGGGTTGAGGAGGGGGTTTCAGGAGGGAGGTTGAGGAGGGGGTTGAGGATGGGGGGGAGGTTGAGTATGTGGAGGGGGGTTGAGGTTGAGGAGGGGGGTTGAGAATAGGGGGGTTGGGGTTGGGGAGGGGGGTTGAGGAGGGGGTTGAGGATAGGGGGGTTGAGTTGAGGATAGGGGGGTTGAGGAAGGAGGATGAGGATGGGGCGGTTGATGAGGGGGATTGAGGATGGGGTTTGAGGAGGGAGGTTGAGAAGGGGGTTGAGGAGGGGGTTGAGGATGGGGGGTTGAGGAGGGAGGATGAGGAGGGAGGTTGAGGAGGGGGTTGAGGATAGGGGGGTTAAGGAAGGAGGATGAGGATGGAGGGTTAAGGAGGGGGTTTGAGGATGGGGGGTTTGAGGAGGCAGGTTGAGGAAGGGGTCTAGGATGGGGGGTTGAGGAGGAAGAATGAGGAGGGGGGTTGAGGATGAGGAGGGGGTTGAGGATGAGGAGCGGGGTTGAGGATGAGGAGGGAGGTTGAGGATGAGGAGGGAGGTTGAGGATTTTGCTTCAAAGTTCCCTGAAATTTCCTTCTTAAAATGAGGTGTGTGTTATACGCCGGTGCATGTTATACGCCGATAAATACGGTAGTTTCCATTCAAACCTTAACTGTGCAGGTCCACTGTGCAGGTCTACTGAACGATAGTCTAGGTTACAAAGTATATTTAATTAAACAAATATCAAATATTTTATGAGTGATTAATATTGTTATAGACAAACATTATAGTTGTGTTTTCTACTTTTATTTCATGTTGCTACCTTTTCTTATTTCCTCTAATTCCTAAATGTCATATATGGTTAATATTTAAATTTTAACAGATTAACTCAGATTAAATCAGTCAAGTGAAAAATAGCTAGCATATCTGAATATGCACGAAAATTGGCCAACAGTTTAGCAGCAAATCTCTTTCCTTCTAAAATATATGTACAAGGAAAGAGATATGTTTAGCCCTATATAAGGGCAAGTCTTCATTAGAAACAAGACATGTGGAGTTATAAATTAAAATATTGAATGAAACCCAAGCATATTAGAGATCGATGTCCAGCATTTTGTGTTGCATCACTGTATAAAGTAGAAACCACAATAATTCTCTTCTTAAATTGCTGGTCCATGTATTCCATAAATTCATGAGAAAGCAATCTGTATGAATTATTTACATAATACAAATATGTAATTGCAGTTCTGATTTACATAGTTGTTTATGATGAGCAGAATCATTTTGCAATTTTACTGTGTAATGGTTCATTTTATTTGCCAGTCTTCTTGGATTGTCTTAGTGTATTTTTTGCATAGTTATAGCAGAAGAAATGATTGTGTGAAAGAACAGGAATCGAATGCCTCAGGAGAGAGGTAGCTTCAATAACTGAAAACTAAGAGGATTTGTGTTAGAATGAATCTGTGTGGAATGAACATAAAGGCTTACAAAATGTAATGCAATCAATAAAAAAAGTCAGATTTTTGTACACTGTTTGCAAAAGTGGTTTTAAAAAAACTAAAAAATAGCTCACGTTATTTTAATAGATTAGATCAGGGGTGTGTAATATGGCCGTCCTTGACTATGTCTTGTTTGATGGAACTTTGGAGAATATTTCCTTCCCAAAGGATTTTACCTAATAATATATTTGTTTACTTTACAAATCCATCCTTAGTATTTTTTGCTCTACTGTATCTTTATCAGTTCTCTGGTATAGACGCAATGGATTTAATGATAGCTCTTTGGGTTCAAGGGTTAAAGCTTATGTGCGGTTATTTTGAGAGCTTCGATACAGCACGTAAGTCCTTACACCTAAAACATGTTGACTATCACTTGCTTAGCTTAATTAATCCAACATGACATATCACCGCACAATATTCCCTAAATTTCCTAAATCCACTGTTGACGCGTAACTCAATTAACCCTCAACAACTATTGAAAATACGGAGCTTATCAATCAACCACCAATCGAGCACCTCCCATTGATTTTTACTTACATTTAAACCATGTTGGAAGCAATCAATTTTGAAATGTCATATAATCTCATTTATTTAGAAAAAAGTGCACCCATAATATTAAAACGTAATGGCACATGGAAGTACTCTATATTCTATTGGCTGTATATTGCTTTTTTCTGTAGGTTCTGAAAAGACAAAAAAACTCACAAGCTCCATGCAAATGTCAAAGAAATAAAATGTGAACTTTTTGCTTTGGTTTCTTGATACATACTAACCTCAGAATAGTAGAGCTTGCTCATAAAAGCACTATATATTATGCAGTGCAAATGAACTAAGACTCAAGGTAATACTTTGACTGTTCTACTTGTGAGTGAATAAGTATTCACGAATTCAGAGTCTATTTAATGAATAAAGGTTATTCTGGTTAATTAGAAAGACAGTATTGATACAGGGAGGAATCCGATCGCCAGGTCAGGAAGGATCGGGGGAGCTGGGGGGAGGAATGAATTAGGTAAATAAACAAAAACATTGTAAACATTTTTCCATAGTACAAATAAAATTGAGAAGCAAAACTAACATTGTTATATTATAAAAAATTGCTCTGCCAATTTTAGTAGCGAGGTAACTAGCCCTTTAATTCCAAAGGGACACACCCCTGAGAAAGCAGCAAAAGCAGTCTTCTCAAAAAAGATAATGGAACAACACTCTTTAAAAAGGTTGTATTTTCTTTTTTTTTTTTTTTTTGCTTAAAAATATCTTTCACCATTTATCAAGTTTAGTTATTCAAAACTTCATGCAAACATAAAACTAAAAGCAGAGCTAATGCTGGTGCAGTAGGTGCAAAACACTGGGGCTCACAGCAGGGTAGGGTCTCTCTCTCTGCTAGCTGCCATCCTAATTTATTAGAGAATGGCAGAACATATTTTTATAGAAAGGTGATATGATCACCATCTACATATATATATATTTTTTTTTTATTGTCACCTATAGGGTTTATAGAGATGTGCAAGATGGGCTCACAAAGTATTTAGGGATCTAGTCTATTTTGTAGCCGCATTCAGTCAGAACAGTGGTGTTGAGCATTGCGCCACAGCACCACCTGGTGGGCGCTGAGTCGACAGCGGCACGCCTCTCATAGCTCAAGGCCTCGGATCTATAGCTCTTCACCTTCACACGTCTTCGACAGCACTGACAGCTGCAGTTACAGGAGCCATCTGGCAGAGGGCGCTATCAATTTTCGTGCGCCGTCATGTTAAGGCAAAAAACTATTCTCCCCTCCGATGTGGCACAACTCGACGCGGTTGAGTCAACAGCGAGGCCATCACTATGTTCGGCGCGGGCACTCAACTCCCCAGGGCCTCGGGGGCACCTCTCATAGCTCAAGGCCTCTTATCTCGGTTCGCCTTATATGAAAATCGGCAGCGCCATCTGTCAGTTGACGGCGGAATTGCAGCTGTCAGATTTTGCCAAGGTGAAGAGGGAAAGGACCAAGGCCTCTTCTGTTGGCACGCCATATGAGACAGATCAGAGGTGGAAATAGTTCTCTGCCTGCAGTACATTTTTTGCACCACCAGTTGGTGCTGTGGCGCAGCACTCAACCCCACTGTTCTGTCGGGATGCGGCGATGAAATAGAAATGGACCGTATTTAGCACTGGGACCCTCCATTCACTAGCTCTGTCCCTACATGAAACCACAGTGGTCCTTTAAAAGTTGGATTTCTTTCTTTATTTTATTAAAGAGAATCTGTCACCCGAACAGAAAGTTGATTTCATTTTAGAGAACATTAAAAACTGGCTATACATTGTAGTGCAGTTTTTCTCTACAGTAAATAATTTCTGAATTATTTAGAATTTTGTGGCTCCGGTAGCTAATGTGCTTGATAAGGCTGGTGGAGGGATCTCATGCAGCTAATTAATTTGTGTAAGTTGCACATTTGCATTTAAAACAGCAACAACAACATAATTTCCCAGGATTGATTAACTTTAGAAACAAAATGGCTTAAGCAATGTATGGCCAGTTTTTCCTGCTCTTTATGTATAACAGAAACAATCTTATTTTTTGGGTTGATATGTTTGGGGAATTATATGAATACTATGGACTGTACAGCATCTATATCCAGTAATAGTGTGTGTGAAATAGATGTCAAGATAAGCTAAGTACAGACAGTGTGATCCAATGTATAAGGTCAGTAGGGAACAGCTGGTTTAGTCTCAGCAATGTTCACAGCTCTCTCACCTACAAAATGCTGAACAAGCTAAGTGATTAGATAGATCAAAATGCTTCTCTATATGAGCTCTATCCGTGTAACACTTCCCTATCCTATTCCAGTGATCCTTAAAAGAGACAGTGAATGCAAGCTTTTCTATCAAAAAGTACCTTTTTTTCATGAAATAATATTTAGTAAACTAACAGGAAATTCCACAAAAAATACCTCTTTGTGAGCAGAGTATGCACAACTCTAGATCCCATTGGCAGACACTTATGACTCATACAGCTGTATTGCTGAACATTGGCTGACAAGGACAAACCCCCAAAGACAATTATGCATTTAAAGCAGTACATTCTGCTCCAGGAGCTTCATTTTCAAAAAAAGAATCACACTGTTCTACATTACTAGCGACTTGCCTGTCAAAAAATGACGGCAATAAGATTGTAAGGCAGGTAATGGTGCTTGGTTGCAACATTAATTTTGTTGGTGTTCCGAGATCCTTGGGCGCTCATTGCGACGCTGTTGGTTGTTTGTGTGCTATGAGCAGCGTTGGCGGTCGTTTTTTGTATGCTAATGAACTAATTCATAAATGAATAAATTATTATACTTTACCTATTTTGCAGTAATATATGCAGAAAGCATTGTGTTGAAGAGCTGACAATCTGTGTTCATGTTGCTGCACCATACAATGTGTGGTTTCACTGTTGTGGAGCTGCTGTGTAAGTGTCAGCAATGTGTGCAGTGTGTAGTGTAAATAGTGTGCGTGCGCGAGGAAAATCCATTAGGGTAGCTGTGTACTTCCGCATTGTGTAAGTTAGTGTAGTAAATTGGCGCCTAATGTGTGGTACGCGGCTGTGGGTGATTTTGAGTCCTTGTTGTTGGACCTCGTACACCTTTTTCGGAAAATCTGTATGTGTTTCGCGGTGTTTTGCGTGTTTAGGGTCCTGAAGCCTCGTTTTCGTTATTTTCGAAGGCCATTTTTTCTCTCGCTTAGGGGATTTTTGTGTGTCTAAACTCTTGAATTTCTACTTAAATTAAGGTGTAACTTCACTTTCAGAGGTCCTGGGTGTTCCCACACCTTGCTGTGGGTAAGCTTTTTATGTGTTTGTTGTGTGTATTTATTGTGTTTTTAATGTTTTCATGTGCGCGGTTTTCAGGCGCTAAGGTCGTATTTTTGCGAGGTCGTAATGTTTTTTTTTCTAAGTCCTGCAACTCGTATTTGTGGATGCTAAGTCCGTAAATTTTGCGGCCCCTCGACTTTGGCGCGCCTTGCCAGCAACTGCGGCCCTCGCTTTGCGAGGGCCACAGTTGCTGCTGGCTCGCTATGCGAGCCCGCAGCGTTAGCAACGACACGCTTGCTCACAACTATATATGTGATTATATGCCGTCTCTGAGATACAACAAAGAAGAAAAATGTTGTCAATGGCCCTTTAAAAGGACACATGAAACTGATGCATAGTTCAAAGTAATGCTTTCTAAAGTATCTACATGGTGACACCTCAGGCATGTCCAAAATGCAGCTTGACACTACATTGCAAAAAAACATTGTTATAATACAGTAATAGTTATTTATATATTATTATTACTTATTTATGAAGAGTAAGTTAGCTGTGAGTGTCCAGAAATCTAGATGAATAATCAGAGTATTGCAGTGTATAGTGATACCTTATTTATTGGACAAACATTTTAGTTATATTGACAAGCTTTTGAGAGTTGCACCTCTCTTTATCAAGTCAGAAGTAATACTGACTAAGACAAGCAAGAGAATAGTCAAACAGAGCAGAGATTCATAGTGGGACACAGACAGGCATCATAAATTGTGTACTGATCTATTTTCTCTCACCTCCTTTCTCTCCTTCCCCCTTTCTTTCTCTCCCCCGTTTCTCTCTTTTCTTTTCTTTTCTCTCTCTCCTCCTTTCTTCTTCTCACCCTTCTCTCTCTTCCTTTCTCTCTCTCCTCTTTTCTCTCTCCTCTCTTTCTCTGTCCTCCTCTCCCTCTCTCTTGAACTCTCCCTCTCTCTCTCCCTCTCTATCTACTTCTCTCTATCCCTCTCACTCTCTCCCTCACACTCTCTCTTTCTCCTCCTCTCCCTCTTTCTCCCTCTCTCTTTCTCTCCCTTCCTCTCCCTCCTCTCCCTCCTCCTATTTCTCTATCCTACTCTCTCCCTCTCTCTCCTCCTCCTCCTCTATATAGATATAGATATGTTGTCTTAACGCCCTTCTTTTATTTAAATAAAATACTTTCAAAGGTTACAACTTCTCTTAAATATTTGCAGTCCTGGAAAATATTGGCAGCGCTTTGCTGCAACTGCTGCTGCCACTGCCGGTGCAGCCATAAAGGGAAAAATCTGTTTATTTCCCATTTTAAACATGTTTGACTTATTTGTAGGTGTTCTTCTTCAAAATAGTATACTTTGAACTTATGACCAAAGTGGTGCTTTAAGTAATTGTCTCCACACTTGTAAAAAATCACTGTATAGTGAAAACCTACACTTGAATTGTTGTTGTTTAGTCATTCAGTCAAGTCTGACTCTCCATGACCATTTGACACGCAGCACGCCAGGCATATCTTGTGTCTGGTCATGCTTATCCATCAGGTTTTCTTAGCAAAGATACTGGAGTGGGTTGCCATTTCCATCTCCAGTGGCCCGAGACTTGTCTGACCTCTCTGCTATGACCTGCCCATCTTGGGTGACCCTACATGGTTTAGCTCAAAGCTTCATTGAGGTACACAAACCCCTTCAACACGAGATGGTAGCGATCCAGAAGTGGATACTTGAATTAGGGAAATAATTTTAGAATCTAAAAAAAACATGCAGCTTCTAAATTATTAATGTTATACATGCATTCATGCTACAATGGAGTCTAGAATCTTATATACTGCTGGTCAAATTCCAGGGGTGAGAGGAGACTTTGAATGCAGAGGAAGATGCACAATAGAAATGTGACAGCTAAAACTGCTAGTGCTTCATGTAGGAATAATGAAAAGTCAATTAGTTAAAAAAGGACACCCTCTCCTGAAAATGCAGCAGAACAGTACACCACAGCATAGAATAATTTCATAAAAGTGCTAAAAATATAAAGTTTTTTTTTTTTGTTTTGCAGTGGCCCTTTAAGCACATTAAATCACAAATTAGAATATTCTGCAACTAATTACCATACTGTGCCATACATTAGCCCACAGTACTACGTTATGTACAGTTGTAATGACTCTTACACACTTCCATACTGTATACAATAAGTCTCTACATTTGCACTGTAAATATCAGTATCACATATAATAGTTGTCAATCTACGAATCGTCGTGACTCGCGAAGCTGCATCAGTGAAGCGAGGGGCCGCATTTTGCGGAAGATGGAGGCTCCAACGTTGGCTGTGTTTGACCGCAAATGCGGACCCTCGCAAAGCGAGGGTCCGCATTTGCGGAGGAGGAGGTTCAAAGGCGCATCACACGCGGTTAAAAACACAAACACACGCACAAGGGTCAATACAGGCCCCCATAAGCACTTCATTAACCGTCTCACTCATGGGGGTCAATATAGACCCCCATAATCCCTTCATTAACCCTGTCACTCATGGGGGTCAATACAGACCCCCATAAACCCCTAATTAACGCTGTCATTCATGGGGGTCAATATAGACCCCATAAGCCCTTCATTAACCCTGTCACTCATGGGGGTCAATATAGACTCCCATAAGCCCTTCATTAACCCTGTCACTCATAGGGGTCAATACAGACCCCCATAAGCACTTAAATAACCCCCTCACTCATGGGGGTCAATATAGACCCCCATAAGCCCTTAATTAACCCTGTCACTCATTGGTGTCAATATAGACCCCATAAGCCCTTCATTAACGGTGTCACTCATGGGGGTCAATACAGACCCCCATAAGCACTTCATTTACCCCCTCATTTGGGGGGGGGGTCAATATAGACCCCCATAAGCCCTTCATTAACCCTGTCACACAGGGGGGTCAATACAGATACCCATAAGCCCTTCATTAATCCTGTCACTCATGGGGGTCAATACATGCCCCTATAGGCAATTGATTAACCCCCTCACTCATGGGGGTCAATACAGACCCTCATAAACCCCTAATTAACCCTGTCACTTATGGGGGTCAATACAGACCTCCATAAGCCGTTCATTAACTGTGTCACTCATGGGGGTCAATACAGACCGTCATAAGCACTTCATTTACCCCGTCACTCAGGAGTGTCAATATAGACCCCCATAAGCCCTTCATTAACCCTGTCACTCATAGGGGTCAATATAGACCCCATAAGCCCTTCATTAACTGTGTCACTCATGGGGGTCAATACAGACCCCCATAAGCACTTCATTAACCCCCTCACTGAGGGGGTCAATATAGACCCCACATAAGCCCTTCATTAACCCTGTCACACAGGGGGATCTATACAGACCCTCATAAGCCCTTCATTAACCCTGTCACTAATGGGTGTCAATACAGGCCCCCATAAGCACTTCATTAACCCCCTCACTCATGGGGGTCAATATAGACCCCCATAAGCCCTTCATTAACCCTGTCACTCATGGGGGTCAATACAGACCCCCATAAACCCCTAATTAACCCTGTCATTCATGGAGGTCAATATAGACCCCCATAAGCCCTTCAATAACCCTGTCACTCATGGGGGTCAATACAGACCCCCATAAGCCCTTAATTAACCCCCTCACTCATGGGGGTCAATACAGACCCTCATAAACCACTAATTAACCCTGTCACTCATGGGGGTCCATACAGACCCTCATAAGCCTCTATTTAACCCCATCAGTCCCATAAGGGTAGATTAAGACCATTATGGGCATGTTACAACCCAACATTAACCACATAAGTGCCATGACGGTCCTCAAGGACCATCATGACACTAAGTATAAACACTACACTGCACTATACCCCCCCAATAAAACATTAAATGTCAACTAAACACCCTCTACACTAACCTATTAACACCTACACTACCTACCTACCCCATAATAACCACCACCACTCTAATTACAAAAAATAAAAAATCTACATTACATAAAATAAAAAACCTAAGTCACAAAAAATAAAAAAAGGAACATTACAGAAAATAAAAAAAAACACATTACAAACCCCGCCCCCCGCCCCCCCCCCCCACTACAGAAAAAAAAAATTACACACCTGAAAAGGAAATACATACAATACAAATACATGCAATACAAATAAATACAATACAAATGCATACAATACAAATAAAATGAAATACAATACAATACAATACACCCCTATCTAATATACAATACATCCTATCTATCTAATATACATCCCCAAATCTATCTAAATAAATACCATATTTTTAATATACATCCTATCCATATAATATACATCACACAAGCTATGTAATATACAATAAATACTATCTATCTCATATACATCCTATCTATCTAATATACATCCCCCAATCTATCTAAATAAATACCAGAATCTAATATACAATACATGCTATGCTATCTATATAAAACACATACCCCTAGCTAACATACAATAAATGCTATCTATATATAAAATAATCTAATTCTAAGCTAAAATAAAATATTTAAGACCACTTACCTTTGCAGATGTCCACTCAGATCAGCCACCTATAAAAAAAAAAAAAATTAGTGCAACACATTTACAGTAAATAAATAAACATCACATATATAGTTGTGAGCAGGCGAGCCAGCCAGAGCCGTTGTTTACGCTTGCGGGCTCGTGCTCCTTGCCAGCAACTGCGACACTTGCAATCTTCACGTCGTAACGCAAAAAACATACGAGACACGTTCCTACACATTACGACTTCGCAAAAATCGTCCGCAACCAGCGAACATGAAAAAATTAAAAACACAATAAATACACACAGCACATACATAAAAAGCTTACCTACAGCAAGAGGGAGCATCCAGGACCTAAAAAAGCAACTTAAACCTTCATTTAACTCAAAATAAAAGAGTTTAGACACTAAAAAATCCTCTAAGCGAGATAAAAAATGGTCGCAGAACAAAACGAAAACGAGGCTACAGCACTCTAAACACGCAAAACACCACAAGAAACTTGCAAAACACCACAAAAGGCCTACAGATATTCCGCTAAGATGCATACCACACATTACCCACCATTTTACGACAATTCGGAAGTACACGACTACGCTAACGGTTTGGTCTCGTGCACGCACACTATTACACTGCACACATTCATCACGCTTACACAGCAGCTCCACACCACTAATGCTGCAGCAACATCAAAACAGATTGCCAGCTCTTCAACACAATGCTTCAAAATAGGTAAAGTATATTCATTTATTAATGTATTATATATTTCATTATTATACACCAAACACCATTAGCTCACTTACAATTTTATTGCTGTAATTTTTTGACGGGCAATTCGCTAGTTCTAAATATTCTAAACATTCTAAATATTCTACTCACCTTTCCAGCATGTCCCGTCACCTATGTCACCTTTCCAGCATGTTCTTTTACTCTTCTCTGGCGCGGCCCCTGTTATAAAAAACATAACATTAATACACATACATAAACATAAAAACAAAATAAAATAAACATAATCTACATTGTACTTACCTTCCCACGATGTCTCCGGCCTCATCCTCCTCTTCTGCCCCGCCCTGGAACCACGCTCTAAAAAAGAAAGAAAAAGAACACACATCCACACTCACGGACATCCCCGACGCTAATGAAACTCCCGGAGACTTTTCCTGAAGAAAATAGGCAATGGCGCCTTCTGAGTGGTTGAAAACACTGTCTATCAAATTCACCCAATCAGGAGGTGCCAATGTGTGAGCCAATCAGAAAGGGATACACCCTAAAATCCCACTCTGATTGGATAATGCACCTGTCAATCTTTATTTAAACCAAACACAAGGTGCAGATGCCTTCAGCCAATCACAATGGAATACACCCCCACAGGGTGATTGGCTGGAGGCATCTGCGCATTCTGATTGGTTGCACTGACAATAGCCAATCACAATGGAATACACCCCCATGTGCTGATTGGTGAAGGCATTTGCGCCTTCTCATTGGCTATTGTCAATGTCAATCAGTATTACAGCCAATGGGAAGGGTCAGATGTCTTCAACTAATCACCGCTTGGGGGTGTATCCCATTGTGATTTGCTGATGGCAATAACGCCTTTGGATTGGTTCAAATAAAGATTGACAGATGCGTTATCCAATCAGCGTGGGATTTTGGGGTGTATCCCTTTCTCATTGGTTCACAATTGGCGTCTTCTCATTGGCTGAATTTGATAGACAATCAGAAGCCGCCATTGCCAATTTTATTCTGGAACACTCCGTAGGAAGCTCATTAGCGCCGGGGACATCCTCCAGGGCGGATGTGTGTTGTTGTTTTTTTTTTTTTAAAGAGCGCGGATGCTTCCAGGGCCCATCCGGCCAGAACACCAGGAGGCAAGTACAATGTAGATTGTGTTGATTTTACTTGGTTTTATGTTTATGTATGTGAACTAATGTAATGTTTTTTTTAACAGGGGCCGCGCCGGAGAAGCAAAGATGGACGGGACATGCTGGAAAGGCGAGTAGAATATTTAGAATGTTTAGAATGTTTATTTATTTTATGTAAACGTGTTGTAGTATTTTTTTAAAATCTTTTTTGCCCTAGGTTGGTGATCTGAAGAAACATCTCAAAGGTAAGTGGTCTTAATTATTTTATTTTAGCTTAAAATTAGGGTTGCTATATAGAGATAGCATGTATTGTATATTAGATAGATTGGGGGATGTATAGTATATAGATAGTATTTATTGTATATTAGATAGATAGGGGGATGTATATTAGATAGATAGTATCGTATATTAGATAGGGGGATGTATATTAGATAGGGGGATGTATATTAGATAGGGGTGTATTGTATTGTATTTAATTGTATAGTATTTCATTGTAAGTATTTAATTGTATTATATTGTATGTATTGTATTGGATGTATTATATGTATTTCATTTTCAGGTGTGTATTTTTTTTTTTTCTGTAGTGGGGGGGTTGTAACATATTTTTTTATTTTCTGTAATGTTCCTTTTTTATTTTTGGTGATTTAGGTTTTTTTATTTTATGTTATGTAGATTTTAGATTTTTGATGACTTTAGTTTTTTTTTTCTGTAATTACAGTGGTGGGGAGGGGGTTATTAGGTGGTTGGTAGGTAGGTAGTGTAGGTGTTAATAGTTTAGTGTAGAGGGTGTTTAGTTGATATTTAATGTATTATTGGGGGGGTATAGTACAGTGTAGTGTTTATACTTAGTGTCATGATGGTCCTTGAAGACCGTCATGGCACTTATGTGGTTAATGTTGGGTTGTAACAGGCCCATAATTGTCATAATATACCCTTATGGGACTGATGGGGTTAAATAGAGGCTTATGAGGGTCTGGATAGACCCCCATAAGTGATCGGGTTAAAATGGTGTAGTGCTTATACTTTGGGTCATGAGGGTCCTGGATGACCCTAATGGCACTTATAGTGTTATTACATGCATTCATTAGTGTGTTAGAGGGGTCTATATAGTTGTGGCACACAGTAACACTCACATTGTGTGGCAAACAGCATTTCAACACTTTCTTTTATTGACCGTCATTTTTTGACGGGCAAGTCGCTAGTTTAAATATAGTTGTAATTGTTTTAAAATGAATTTAACCAAATAAGCAACACAAAAATGACAGTGCTGTTTAAAACAAGGTAAGAATTGGAAAGAGAAGGTTAAATTTAGTTTTGATTAGCTTATTGATTTTCTTTTCACAAATCTAAAGCAATGTCCTTCTCTTCATCGTTTCTGACCTTTTCGAACAATACCTTTAAATGATAAGTAGACTCACAGTACTCTGCACATGGTATATTACTAAATAATAATTACATTTCCCACAACAGTTATTAGATACTAAAACTCATATTTTATTTTTTATTTTATAGTTTATTTACTTTAATACGATATTTTTAAACTTTGCTTATTTCATGCATTACACATGATTGACATTTTTATTGACTAAAACAGAAATAGTGCCACTGTTCATAAGACTCATGAGACCAGGCAGGTGATAGTATTGACTTGACAGACCTCAAAGAGAATTAACATACTTTGCCATTTGGATTTTTTTTTGTGCATTCTTTATTTTCAGTTTTTTAACACAGTTAAATACTCACTAAAAGTAAGATAGTGGTACAAGATTATAAATTAATGTAGCTCGGGAAAGGTATCATTTATTGCAGAAATAAAAAGTACACAAATAAAAAAAAAAGAAATTTGGTTGTTAAACATTTTGAGTGGAAATGTTATAATTGATCTGGAACATTGAGTACTTTAAGCATACTTGTCTATGCAAGACCTCTCTCTCTTTAACTATTATTTTCTGTAGCCACTAATTAACTCTCACTGTGGGGTGATAAGGAAAAACATGCCAAGCTGGATAAATGATAACAGTCAAATAGAATTTTACTTATTTGAGTATGTGTCATTATGCAACTGGGAATGCTCATTTTTCTTATTGTAATAAGTTTTTTTTTTAAAGTATTTTTGTTGTTTTTGTTTTAAAAAAACATACAAGAATAAACATACAAACAAAATAAAAATAAACAAACTGGTAATATACAGTATATAGACAAATATTTTAACAATGTCAAATAAAGATCAAATATCATACAATCTTCTGTGAATATACTTTTTTTCTCTACCCCTGCTCATTCTAACAAAATCTGGCCATTTTTCCCTCTACATTATTCAATTTTCCTTACTTTTGACCAATTAAAAGGAGATATACAGGCCAGTTGACAGATTATCTACATCCGACCCGGACAAAAAGGGGTCTTGTTGTTTCAAACAGTTCACTATCATCCATTTAGCTATCATAAGAATCTGTAACATGAAAGCTTGAGATGAACAATTTAACCCCGGCGGCATTATGTGAAGAATAGCCGTTTGCGGAGTGGCGGCAATAGTTTGACCAATTATATTTGACATGTTTTGGAAGCAATTCGTCCAAAATAGAAGAATTGGAGAACTCTCCCAGCATACGTGCAGGAAGGAGCCTACGTGGCCGCAATTCCTCCAGCAGAGATCTTGGTCTTTCTTTAATTCGAATTGACCAATTCTCTCCGGGACGAAATACCACCGGTATAAGATTTTAAAATATACTTCTCTTAAAACTGCATTTTTAACAAATCTGTTGGTCAAAGAAAAAGTTTTCCTCCATGTCTCTATAGAAAGGGGTAATTTTAAGTCTCTCTCTCAAACTTTCATGTTAATTGTTTTACCAATTTGAGTTTGTTCTCTAATAATGTTAAAAGAACTAGAAATTAAGTGTTTTCTATTATTTCTTCCTTACAACTTTTCAAATTTTGTTATTTTTTCTCTTTTTAGATAGTACAAGTTATGTTTTTTTCAGGGCGTTTTGCGATGTTCAATAATTAAGCCAATCTTTTTTATCTATGTTATATTTTTACAAGATAATCAAAGAAGGCAAATTTACCACCTGAAAAAAGAAAGTTTTTGTAATGTATCAATTCCTTTGTTAATCCATTTTAATGAAATAGATATCTGTAATATTCTCTCTAGTCCTATAATTGGTATTATTGGGTTTGTTTACGGAACAAGCCCCAATGTTTTATTCATTTTGTACCAGAATGTTAAAGCATTTTTATTACCGAAGACTCAGTAATTTTTTTTTTTTTTTTAACAGATTCTTCAAGAAAAATCATATGTTTTAATTAGCTTTCCTTTAAATTAGTTTCCTTAACTTGTGACCACGAATATGTTGAAATTGGGTCTATCCATTTAATTATATTGGAAATCATTCTCGCATCATGATATGATTTAAGATAGGGGTATGCTATACCTCCATTTTAAAATTTTCTTGTCAAAATAGCTTTTTTAGTTCTTGATTTTTTTCAATTAAAAATGTACTTATATAGTAAAGTTTTACATTTCTTGATCCAATATACAGGAAGATACATTGGAATGCTTCTTGTATAGTAATTAAATCTAGGAAAATAAGTCATTTTTATTGCCTCTATTCTGCCGGAATAGGAAATATTTTTATTCTTCCAATCTTGGATAATTTTAGAACATTTTTCACACAGTATTTATAGTTCAACAGAATCATTTTCTGTATATCTTTATTGTACAGTATTCCCAGATGAGTAAATTTGCTATTGGACCAATTAAAAGGGTATTTCATTTTTGAACTCTTCCATGGTCTCTAATTCTACATTGACATCAAATAGTTACGTTTTTTTTTGTAAATTAAGTTTGTAATATGAAACAAAACTGAATTTATTTAATATCTCTTGAAGATACACTAACGAAATGTTTGGTTTTGTAATTTATCAATGACATCATTAGCAAGAAGGACTCTTTTTTGTTCTGTTTTATTTATTTCAATCCCTTTTATTTTCTCTGAAGACCTTATTGCTTTTGCTATTGGTTCCATCAATAGGGCAAATAAGACAGGGGATAGAGGACACCCCTGTCTCGTGCCATTTCTTATAGGAAATCTGGAAGATCTAAGTCCCAAACTTGAAACCATAGCCTCATGATTAGTGTATAAGGCTTCTATAGCTAATCGTCCAATATTCCCCAAACCAAATTTATCCAATGTTCATTTCATCTACTCCCACCCTATCTGATCAGAAGCTTTCTCAGCATCTAAAGAAAGGAATAAGGTGGGAGTATTGTTTTTTTTAACATGATATATGAGATTTATTAATTTGCATGGGTTGTCAATTCCATGCCTCCCCGGAATGAAGCCATTCTGGTCAATCGCTATTAAGTCTTTAATTATAAAATGTAAATTGGTGGCTAAGATTTTCGAATAAAGTTTCAAGTCAATGTTCAAAAGGGGTATAGGCCTATATGCACTACACTCCAAGATGTCTTGTTTTGTTTTTTGGGGGGAATTGAAACAATAGAAGAAAGTAAGAATTCCCTTGATGTCTTGCCTGTATTTTTTATTTCATTCAAAAGATCTTTTAAATGTTTAGATATAATGGGTTGACATACCTTATAAAATAGATTGGTGAAGCCATCTGTGCTGGGCGCTGAATATAGATTGAGTTCTTTAATAGCGCTATTCACCCCAGCTACTGTAATAGGCCTATTAAGATACTCTCATTGGGCCTTTGAAATACTCGGGAGAGATATTTTATCAAGAAATTTCTGAATTCCTTAACTTGTTGGTTTTATAAACTGTGCATTTAATTCTAAATTATATAAATATTGATAGTAATTAGCAAACTCCTCAGCGATGTCTGGTGGTTTACCTTTGTTTATTAAGTGTCTCCCATTTGAATAGTTTGATATAAAGTTGTTTCTTTCTAATACTTTTCCAGTTAATCAAAATACCTCACCTGTTAGCCTTCAGTGCTCTCCACAACATAGACTTAGAATCAACAGAATCAATGTTCATTTCAAAGAAATGTTTGATCTCTTCTCTTAGTTTTTCTTTTTTACCTTCCTCCTCATGAAGAGGGGTGTGTAATCTCCAATGAGGTATTATATATTTATCTGGTCCCATATTAAGTTTTACTATGTGCACGAAACATCAATTGTGCCTATTTTTACTTCTTGTACTCTTATAATCGATTTGGAGTCTGTAAATGCATAATCGTTTCTTGTTTAGGTGTGATGTCTGGAGGAAAAGAAGGTATAATTTATTTGATTCCATGTATCATAAAGATTATATTTTAATATACTGTTAATAAATAGATTAATTTTTCTCTTTGTATTAGCATCACACACTGATTTTTTGGATGAGTTTCTGTCTAGCATGCAGTCCATTACCATATTAAAGTCTCCTCCAATAAAAGACATCCCCTGAGCTAATCTATTCCAAAGAGCTAGAACTTAATTAAAATAGATAAATACACCCCTTGCCTTTTTATTAAAAGTGGATTCATATACTGTAGCAATTTTGGTATTTTATCCTTTAGCCATTGCGTTTCTTGTAATAGTAAAATGTCTGCTTTTTCCCTTTTGGCTAAATTGCTTAAATTATTTATTTTTGCGGGATGATTAAGCCCCTGACAAATGAAGGTCAAAATATTAAAGACCATCTTAATTTATAAACCATTGAGTACATGACCTCTCCCTCTCCAGAACGCCACTTCGATGGGAAAAGGAAGGGAAGAACAAAAAATAAATAAAAGAAAAGGGCCATAACAAAAATAGCCCCTCATGACAGTAAAAAATATAAATACTGTCCAATTGTGGAATATCTCCAATCAGATTTCGAGGGTATTCTGATTGGGTTGATGGACTTAGCCATGAGTTGTACTACTTATACTCTGTGAGGGCAAGTACTCTGAGACTTTTGTTACCGTATTTAAATGCAACATTATATAATTAGCCCCTTCTCATAGGAGGTATTATAATGTTTCCCTTATTTTCCTCAACTTCCTTTTTTGCCTCCATTATTAGTAATTCATCTGGTAGAAGTGATATGTTTGAATAGCTGTATATACATTTTTATTTTATCCACTAAATAATATATTTAGTAATATATAATAATTATTGAGAAAGATTTGTAATAGATAGATATTTTGTGAACTTGATTCAAATTAAATTGAAAAAAAAAATGAATTTAGTCTAAAAAACTAATTTATCTCGCTTTTTGTTATATTCTTGTACTTACATCTACCTTTCCTATTGTTGTATCAGTTCCCCTTTCCACTGCCATGCCCCATTCTTTAAATAAACTCTCTCCTTCAGAAACTGTATTTATTGTAAAGTCTTGTGCATTTTTCACAACAATTAATTTTAGAGGAAAGCCCCATCTATACGCTACATTTGCTTTCCTAAGAGTTTTTGTGACATCCTTAAATTGTTTCCTTTTTATGAGTGTATCGCTTGATAGGTCTGTAAAAATCTTTTCTGTAAAAAGTTTTCATATGGTGCTTCAAATGTTTTTGATTCCCTTGCTGCTTTTAAAATTGCTTCTTTATATAAGACAAAGTGAAACTTGACAATTATATCTCTTGGGATCTCTTCTGATAAGTTTCTGGGGGGAGGAATTCTATAAAGTTTTTCGAATTTATTTTCTACAGTGTCTTCAATTGTCAACACTTTTTAAAATTTTTTATCAACAAATGAGTGCAATTCTGAAATGGGGATTTTCTCTGTTACACCCCTTATCCTTAAGTTATTGCATCTATTATATTCTTCTAAGTGATTTTGTTTCCTTTTCAAAGTTATAATTTCGGCTTCTAGTTGAGTCATCTTGGTTAGCATAATTTGATTATCTAGCCATAATTCTTCTCACTTATTTTTCAGTCCATTAAATTGATTTTTTAATGAGTTATTTCAGTTGTGTTATTTTTGATGCCCTGCATTCATTTTTCTCTTATGTTGTTCTGGAATTCTAAAAATAATGTTTTCATATATGTTGGAGTTATTATTTCCTGCCTATCAATCGTTAGTTGTTCAGAAGTGCACTTATTTATTGTTTCATCAATTTCAATTTGCGGCTCAGGGGAGGAGGATGAGGGGGAGCGGGGCTCTGAGAGCCTTGACTTATCCAGGGATCTATCACTCTTCTTCCCTTTTTGGGGAGGAGAAGATAGTATTTACCTTTACTCCCATTTTTTTATCTTTCCTTGATCTTTTTTTAGCTGAGTTACTCATTTTTAAGCTATTCTTTCCTCTTTATTCTTTACCCTCTTTTATTCCGTGATATTCCCTTCCTTTTCCTCTCTTCTCTTTCTCCTTCCCTTCCCTGCTTCTCTTCTTCCTATTTCACCTCTCATCATTCAGGGCTCTCTTTTCCCTCCCTACCCGCCAACCTCTTTACATATATTATAAGTATATACATTCACAATTTACTCTCATTTAGTAAGAATTTAAGAATAAGTAACATATTAAAATGTTCTCTCTTTTTAACTCAAAAAGTGATCTAAGCATAAAAATAAAATATATATTGCTCCCCAAGCGATCGTAGAGAGGGAAACGTCTCCGCCTCAGATATCTGTTTCAAGGCAGTCCTCTCCTCCTCAGTTTACCAAATTCAAAAAAGCTAAGCAAGGCTCCTCTCTGAGAACACAACCCCCCATAGTTCACCCTCTTGGGTCTATAAGTGATCCTGTATTTGCAGTGACCATTAGCAATTCCACCAAATAGACCTCTAACTCAGTCTCTCTTTTGGGTTGAGCTTGAAACTTCACAGTTTGTAGATTGGGTATGCAGTGTTTAAGTATATAAATAACTTTGCTTTTACTATGTACCCTTACTACCTTTCTGTTTATCTTCTTTTAGCAACCAGATAGGGATTTCTGCTTATCCTTTTCCCCATGCTTATCTCCTACAAGCCATCTTGTGTATTAAATTATGGCAGTTCAATCTAACTGCTAATTCGACATTAATTGTGCTGCTCTACCTTCAATCTACTCTCTTTTTGCTTGTTTATACTAATTGTCGTCTAAATCAACCCACTGAAGCTCTTGACCTCTTTAATACAAAGTTGGAAATATCTTTTCACTGGTAGAATCTTAACCACGATAGAGCAGCGTTTCTAATTACTATGAATAGGGTTGTATGAATAACTTATCATACCATCTGTTATTAAATAGAGAGTTCATCAGAAATACTGAATAAGCCCAACTGTGTGGCTTATGGAGGTACACTTTCAAGATGTCAAATCTTTTCCCTCTATTCCTCCTTCCTTCTCTTCCTCTCCCTTCCTTCCAAATATCAACCGCAGTCTATTTTATAGATGCTCTTTAATTACCATGTACTTTAATCTGGGGGCCCAGACTTTTGGGGCCCTTTGAGTGAGTTTGAGTGTATATTATATCACCTTAGGTTTGGATGGTCTCAAACGGTGTCTTCTCGTCTGTGGAGAACTCCCAGTCTTACACTTCTCGCATTGTTACCTTACGGAGGGAAATCCAGCAACTAACAACACCAGAATTCCTCTCCGATTTTTCACGCCAGTGTTGTTATCTCTGCCGGTTTCCAGAGATGTTCTCGTCCTCTATTGGCTCCTTTCTTGACTCCTTTCTGCAAGGCTCCCAAAAAAAAGGACAGCACAACTGAGTGACTCTCGATCCTATTCCACACGCTAATCTCACCTTCAGTAAGGCCGGTCCAGCACTCCACAGTTCCGGTGCCAGTCGGCCTTCAGGCTTTGTCTTCCCTAGCTGCTCCACAGTGTAACCACGGCCGTGTAGACTCTCCAGCCGGGTCCGCCGGTAAGTAAGGTAAACACTTCAAACCAGGTTGTAAATGGTTGGTACAGGTGTTTGATGCACAGACATTTCAAAGAGCTTGACGCTGCTCTAATTACCCTTGCGCCAGGAATATCCACCAGAGCTCACTGGGGTTTAGAGATTTCTCCAGGCAAGCAAAATCACAGCTGGTTTGTTATCAGGCACATCACGCTTTAGCGAACCTCATGGCAAGCCAGCATGCCAACTCGGCTTCCCAGCTCAATCCCACTTACATTTCCTGGGGGGAGCACACATGACTGTCTTATTGTAATAAGTTGATTTCTCATTGGTTATAATACCATTTGAAATTTTGAAATCCCGGACAACCATAGATAACCACATCAAAAAAAGACAGAGGTGTTAAATTTCTCTCCTGGTCTTGAATAATATGTTTAGCAATCAAAGCCTCACAAATGCAAGCTTTTTTCATAAAATAATTGGGAGTTTCTGGGCTTCTATACATTTGGTCTTGAGACCAGAAATGTATTTATTACACTTATTAACCCACACTGAGAATAAATTACTGGTCCTCAATAAAGATACTTAGCCTAAGCGATAATTATTGATTAACATACTGAACACTTACGTTCAAAAACTTTAGCAATAACCAGTTGCAATTATGCAATTATGCTTATTTACAGGTTTACTTTTCATGCTCTTCGCTGTGACCTTTTCTGTGTCTATGTAAAGATAGTATATTTGTCTCTCTGCTAGGGGTTCATAGTGATATACTCACAATATTATGTATCCTATCTATAATATGCTTTTCTAATCATGGCTATATTAATATGAGGTATTCTTTTTAATGTAATATTGCCTTTTCTATTTGTGAGTACAATTATATATAAAATAAAAATGGAAAAGAAAAAGCAAACAAATAAAAATATAAAAATATACAGCAATAGAGCCATAGAGTGATTGGTGTAAAAACTTTCAATAGCCACATTAAATTCCAAGCCTGTATGTACAACGTGAGACCCGCAACGACTGTGGGCTTGAAATTTGTCATAGTTATGGCACTATTAAATTTGAGCAGGGCGCGAGCTACGGGCTTGAGACGCAAACCCTTTAAACCATTTGTCGAATGATGGATGTGCGGCCATGAACGTGATCAATTAGTCAAACCCATAGTTACGGGTTTAGATGGAGCCAATGGCAACAGAGATCGTCAGAATTACGTCACTGAAAAATGGAGGTGAGCTTCAAAGTCTTACAGGTTTCAATTACGAGTTAGGATCGGACATACATTCCAATAATAATGCAATTTTGATAAAGCCGTAAATATGATATTCTATTACAAGCAAGTTCCATTATATGTATTAACACATTGATTGCCTGGATCGATATAACACAGAAATTAGACATGAAATAAAGTAGTTTATATTGCAGATTTGCAATCTTGAGATGTTGTGCTATTAATTCTAATACCTAACATCACTTTCCCTGTTCTTATATATACAGTAGTGTGTGAATATTTGCATTTACATTGCTATTGTTTGGACTTTTAGCCCCTTGTTGGTCCTCTCTAGCACCCGTAGGCTTTGCAGGTTACGGGCTTGAATGCCAGTGATTTCGATGCAATTTAATTGCGCAATTGGAGCGTAACAGGTACGAAAGAACCAAGGATTTGTGGGTGCACAAGTCGAGCTTTCTCACCCCAACCCCGCAAGTCATCGTCGGGTTGCTTTACAAGGCCAATTTAATAGCGTAAGTCTTGCTGGCTATGTTTTGGGCTACGGTTTTCAAGTTGAGGGAATTTAATGTGGCTACTTGTCTTCTTAGGAGGTGCTTAGCTTTTGTAGCTTCTCTTTGGCTTCAGACGTGAAACTCAGTCGGGAGATTACAAAATGTTCAGTCCTAAGTTGCCAGGTCTTCTTGAACTGTTATTATTGAGTAAAAGTAAGCTGTAAAATATTCCATTATCTACCCGGTCTTATGTAGATCCATTGGTTATTTTCCATTGAACCAATATACATATTTTGTGCTAAACAAAGTGTGGATTTTGGAACATCTGCTCACTGTATGGAAAGGATGGTCATACATTTTTGATGTATTCACCAGTTATTATGGCTAATTTGCATTTTTAGATGTTAAAAATAAATTATGCTTCTAAAGTTTAAAATGTTATCTAAATGGATCGTAACATATTATCCCCTTTCTGGATCACTACCTTGTTGTGCTGAAGAGGCTTGTATACGTTAATGAAGCTGTGAGCTATACCATGTAGGGTCACCCAAGATGAGCAGGTCATAGCAGAGAGGTCAGAAAAATGCGGTCCACAAAACAAGAAACTTGCAACCCACTCCAGTATCTTTGCCATGAAAACCTTACAGATTAGAACACGCAGACACTGAATGTGCCTGATGTGCAGTCCATAGGGTCACGGAGAGTCAGACATGACTGAACAGCAACACATTGTCATGAACTGTGCTTTGTACTCAATGTTGTTCTCCATGATCATTTTCTAAAAAACTGTAATCGTTGTATTTGTCCCCCATGTGTATTAACAAAACCTGGACAAGAGGGACCAATTTTGCCTGGAGGCTTTGATAATAGCTTACCATATGATCCAGGTAGAGGAGACAGATTTAACACCTTTGTACTTTCTGATGTTATCTGTGATTGTCCTGGATTTCAATGGACTTGGCCATACTCACTGTGACTGAAAGAGAACATTGGAGACAAGAAATTGCTGGAGCCATTGGAAAGAAAAATCCATGTAAACCTGTAAAGTTCATTGTCCCAACTCCACACTGGGGGGCTTGCTAGGAGTTGTGCGATGAGATGTAAGTCCCAGATGGGAAGTGCCTAATTAGCGGGTGAGGAGGGACAATTCAGCTACATGTGGTTTCTGTGGAGGGTATGAAAGAGTTTAATTGCTTTTTTGTATGTGCTAAATGTTAGCTAATACAGTAGAGTGAAGGAGATATGAATAGAACTGTCTGTCCTATAACTAAATATCATTTGCAACGTGTTTCAAATCCTCTATCAATGGCCATTTTCTCTGAAACATGAAGTAAACTGAAAACAGCATTTTATAGAAAATGGATAAAATAAAAGTTGTGCTATGTCAAACTATATGTAAAATGACTAAAGAACTGATTTCCAAACTTTTTTCCTGGAACACTTGAACATTTCTGAATGGGCTTTGTAGATTACTTGAGAATGACTGATAACATTAGAGAACCACTTACTGATTTTTCTGTTTCTGTGTAACAGTTGCAGTGTCTTGTTGGAGTATGTCATATGTACTTATAAAAATAAAAAATCTAGAATATAAGCACTTCTGTGCTACTTTATAATGTAAACAGCAACTTAGCAGAGCTTCAAAGAGAACAAAAATCAATATAGTCTATCCAATCTTTTTAGAAAGGAGTACTACAGAAACTTTACTGCACACAGAAGTTAATAATATGTAATATAACTTAAAAATCTAAATAATATAGTCTTAGCAATAAAGTACAAACTCTGTAATAGTAATAATGCTCAATGCATTATACCTTTGGGAATCACGTTAAAAAATAGCATCCTATAGTGAGTGACCAAAGAGAGACATAAAAAACATATTTACCGAGATCCTACTATTTACCCAGATCAGGAAAGCATTTTTTTAAGAATGCCCAGGGTGTGCTCAGTGAAGAGTGCCTCAAACATCCTTTTGCTTCATCGTGCTTGTGCTCCAGTAAATGCTCTGCGTCCCTCCATGTTGAGTGCTTGAGGACCTCTTGGTCTTCTGGGCTCCGGCAATAAGGTACTGGGAAGCCAAAAGATTCTCGTACTCCCCACATTCCTAGTAATGGGAGGGGGGTCTTTCCTTCATCGGCCTGGAGCACTCCAATGAGGAAAGGATATTTGCTAGGGGGCCGCTGCCACCAGTCTACGGTAGCTCAGACTCCTGGTAAAGCAGCTGCCACCAACTCCCCAGAGGTCCTTTCAAGAGGTCCCCCACCAAAGGGCCACGTCCCTCAAGGACTAGCAAGACTTGCGTGGAGTACAAAAGTGTCCTTAATCAAAAATAACAGGATCATAGTAAATAACTGTGCAGTGATCTGGTTCCAAAATCAAAAGTGTGCTACATAGGACACCTGCAACATAACATATCTAGCATAAGGTGAGGCCAGACGAAAGCTCTCACCTGTCCCTCCAGCTAAGTGCTGGGGTGCATTTCACTGTGTTCCCCGAATGCAAAGGCTGGATAAGAAAACCCCCCACAAACCATAAGGTCCTGGCCAAAATGTGCTTTAAAGGCTTGCTTGCTGGTGCTATTCTGGTGGAAGGCTCTAAGCCCTGGGCATTCATGCATACTCGGCCCGTGGCCAGAAACAAAATCTCCCCCCTCTTACTTGACAGGTGGTGCCATTCACCTGCCGTTTCAGAGGAGGTACTATACTTGATATTAGTCAAAAGGCTGAGAAGCAATGATCGCTTACATCCAAGCATATCATTCACATTGAAATAAACCACATGGAATTCATCAGTGTTGGACAAATCGTGAGTAGGGTTTGACAAGACATTATAAAGATAATTGAAATGCCCCCCATTGTATAATCAGTAAGGAATGGAAAGCTATTTCTGAATACACTTACATGTCTCAAGTCTGCCATTAGATGTGTTTTTCTCACATAAACAGTGTTCTACTGCTGCTAAGGATTCTGGGAAGTGACAGAATGTACCAACAGGACTCACTCTCAGATTGCAATTTCACCCTAACAAAGGACTCATCAGTGTGACTGTACTCTAATCTAAAGCTATGTTCTGAAGGCTGTCTGGCAGGAGCATACATACTGTAGTCCTATATGGATAGTGATTTCTATGTAATTTA
This sequence comes from Discoglossus pictus, assembly GCA_027410445.1. Lineage (NCBI taxonomy): Eukaryota > Metazoa > Chordata > Amphibia > Anura > Alytidae > Discoglossus > Discoglossus pictus. The sequence goes on from CM050168.1 coordinate 79,560,263, forward strand.
TTCCCATGTAAATTATATGCTTGGATGTACATTTTCATTGTTTTCCTTTTGTGTGAGAATGATTTAAACAGGCAGCAAAGCTAAAGGAAAAGCCAGCAAGGTGTTTGGTTATTGTAGAACAGGAGTGCCCAAACTCAGTCCTGGAGGGCCGATCCCAGGCCTGGATTTGAATATATCCTTTCTGTGCACAGGTGAGTCAGTCAGGGTGACTGGAGAAGCGATTGACTCTCCTGTGCACAGCAGGGATATCATCAAATGCAGGCATGTGTGTGGCCCTCCAGGACCAAGTTTGGACACCCCTGTTGTAGAAGAAGAATGGAATTAGCAGCAGAAAATAAGAGGTAGTAATGACACTTTTCAGACCCCTTGCTAGACTTCAATTAGATTACTGTGTCTTTGTCCTGGGACAACAAGACCAAATACCTCCTTGTAAATCTACCCTTGACAAGGGCTAATCTATTTATGTTGTATACAGTGCTTAGCTGTGGACGTTCAACTACTATATGAGACTATAATTCAGACATTTTTAAAGTCCTGTATGTAGGCAGAATGTACCTTATCTATGAACTGGGAGATGGTGGAGGATTGATCGAGTTGGTTGTTGATGTGGTGCTTTACCTAGTTCCCCTTAATCAGGATTTCATTTCACTCACCATCCTCATTTAAGCACAAAGTTATTTTGGTTGCAGTGCAGTGGGACCAGCTCTGCAGATTACTTAGATTAACCTCAATTATAATTGTTAAGTCAAGAGCCTCATTCAATTGAGATTTCTGGAGATCCAGGCTTCGGAAATGTAGTGCGCAAGTTATTTTGCTATTCAATTGGCGTCTTTTTGTGGGCTTCGATCGTGTTACGTGCTCCGGCCTCCAAATTACTGTGATGGTTCACACCGCAAGTTAATGCCCCTCCAAGCCCTTGATATTTCATGGCCGTAAGAGTTGTGAACGCTAAAATCGCAAATCGCTATTCAATTGTTTCGATTCCCTCTCGCTAAGCAAGCCATCAAGCCTTCTTTGAAATCCAACCTGCATTTTTCATTGAAGTATTGATGATGATCTCTGTTTCCATTGGCTATTTCTAACTCCGGAGTTACCGGCTTGCGTAATTGATCATGTTCAAGTTTGCAAATGCTGCATATGATAGCATAGTGTACGATGTGCGCTATCCGGCTGGGACTTGCGGGCTTGGCCAATTGAATAGCACCATAAGTTGCAGACGCTGCAGGCCCGCAGACTTACGGCCTATATCCTATCTCCAAAAGGATAATAATAACTTAGACACGATTCAAAGAATGGTGACCAAAATGCTGCATGACCTAAAAGACAAAATGTCATACTTATAGATTAGAGGACAGACGGAAGAGGGTGATATGATAAAAACCTTCAAAGATATCAAGCAATTTAATAAAGTTCAGGTGGGAAGCATCTTCCAGAAAAAAAAGAGTATTGCAAGAACAAGAGGTTGGGATTTAGTGACAATGTGTGAAAGTATTACTTTTATAGTGAGCAGCGTTGAATAAATAGGACAGTTCAACAGTAGTTGTAGGGGAAAGCAAAGTAAAGGAATTAAGGTAAGCCTGACAAAGTCATATTCTAAGAGTTTATTAAGTCGGTCGTTTTGGGTAAACAGAATAGATACAGTAGATAAGCCTATTTATTCTTATCCATCCCTAAATATATATTTTAAATCCTAACAAGATGCTAGCAGCGTAAAGTTATTACCCACAATATTATAAAAAATGAATGGTGCATGGGGAGATTTGTGCTAAAAATCTTTAGTGCAACAAGGCATGAGTGTGTTCTATATCCCAGCTGTATAATACGGAATCACACTACTGCCCTTGAAAAAGATTAACTTTAGATGGAGGGTGTGCAACATTATAAACAACTTGGAAATTCCTATCATGTCGCCTTGTGAACTTTGAGGAGAGTTCAGTAATTGCTATAATGGTTAATTGCAGAATTTTAAAAAGATAAATAGATTGTGAGTTATTTTGAGGAAGGCCGTGACCGCCTTTCAGCAATAGTTGTCCTTGTTGATTTTGTGCCTCTCTTATTTAATAACCTTCTTCAATTGTACAGCATTAGAGAATATACTGACATCATGAATATAAGGAAATATGATAATAACAATAACACAATTATTAGTCTTTTATTATTATAATTAATAATAATAATGATAATACAATGATTATTACTATTATTGTTATTATTATTATTATCATTAATTTTATTGATGACACTACTAGTGCTGATAATAAAATAATTCCTATTATTATTACTTTCTTTAATATTGTTAATAATAATTAGAAGAAAAAACATATTAATAACGGTAATCTTATTAATATTAAGCATAAATCATTTAAAAATATAAAGCACCCTATCAATTTATTACAGATTGTACAGACATGGAGTAATCATTATATACAGTGCCTTGCATAAGTATTCAACCCCTTTGCATTTTTCGTGTTTTGTTGCCGCACAACCTGGAATTAACATGGATTGTTTGAGAATTTGCATAACTTAATTTACAGAACATGCCCACAACTTTCAAGATTTTTTTTATTTTTTATTGTGAAGCAAACAACAAATAGGACAAAATAACAGAAACAGTCAATGTGCATAACTATTCACCCCCCTAAAGTCAATCATTTGTAGAGCCACCTTTTGCGGCAATCACAGCTCCACATCACTTTGGATAAGTCTCTATGAGCTTGCCACATCTTACCATTGGGATTTTTGCCCATTCCTCCTTGCAATACTGCTCCAGCTCCTTCAAGTTGGGTGGTTTGCGCTTGTGAACAGCAATCTTTAAATCTGACCACAGATTTTCTATTGGATTGAGATCTGGGCTTTGACTAGGCCATTCCAACACATTTACATGTTTCCCTTAAACCACTCAAGTGTTGCTTTAGCAGTGTCTTTGGGGTCATTGTCATGCTGGAAGGTGTGTATATGTAATGACAGATCATGTGGTGGACATCATTTCACTAATTGTGTGACTTCTGAAGGTAATTGGTTGCACCAGAGCTTTTTATGGGCTTCATAACAAAGGGGGTGAATACATACGAACATGCCAATTTTCTGTTTTCTATTTCTAAAAAATAGTTTTATGTATATATTTTTCTCATTTACATTCACCAACTTAGACTATTGTGTTCTGATCCATCACATAAAATTCAGATTAACAAAACATTGAACTTAAGGCTGTAATGTAACAAAATAGGTAAAAAGTCATGGAGGGTGAAAACCTTTGCAAGGCACTTTGCATCTTTTGTAAATTATATTTTTCCCAAAATGCCAACTTGGCTGTGGCATAGGGCAAATTTTTCTTTTATGTTTTTTCTTTTTTCTTTTAGTTTTCTCTCCTTTCTGATGATTATTCCTATTTTCCACTCTTGCCCATATCATTCTTTCTTCCCACGTTCTTTCCCAACACTGCTCACTCTGTCCTTCTCCATTTACATCCTTTATTCCATTTATCTACCACACTTTGACCCAATATCTCTTTTTTGCCTTCTTTCTCTAAACTCTTCTAAATCAATCTAGATTTACTGTAAGCTTTTGAAGGCGGAAGGCACATTGAAACATCTATTTATTTACTGTACATAAAGTACATATATACAAGTCGGACTGTATAGCTGTGTATGAATGGCACAATACAGATAATTATATTGTACATACATACATATGCCACCATTCAATTGCAAATTTAAATTTGCAACAGTTACAGAGCGATTCAATTGATCAAGCCAGCAAGTACAGGGCGGAAGCCTCAAGACCGTAAACCCTTCCTGCGGCCGCAAGCTGTAAGTGGGCTGGAATAGAAGCGATCCGCATAATCCCGTAATTATGGAGTGCAACATAGGCCTCAGAGTCAATAGAAAGCGGGCACGCAGAAAATTATTGACAGAGAGAGATTATAAAGCTGCATTCCACACGCCCATGCGTTGACTGTGTTGTAGATTCTCATGAAGTAGCACGCAGGTCCCAGAGTTGGTGGTCTGAGCTAAACGAGATAGAGTAAGCAATTTTTGTAAACAGGTTCTTGCGGTTTTGTTCATTTATATTATTCAAATTCAGATTTTACACTTAAACTTTGATTAAATAACACACATAGATACACATAGATAGGTCACTGCATACACACACCCCAACCCTATATCCTCCACCCTATACCCCAACAGTTAATAATTACACATAAAACAATTTCTTTTTACCTCACAAATATATACACACATACTTTGTTTTATTTATCCTTGTTTTCTGTTTGGGATTATCATTGATGGAGGAGAGAGGAGGGTATAGGACTGGAGAGGTGGGGAAGATATGAAGAGGAGAGGCGAGGCGAGAAGGAGAGAGAGGTGGCCCTGGGGAGTGGTGGAGATGATGGGTGGAGGAGAGGTGGTGAGTAGTGGAGGAGAGGAGGTGGGGAGTGGAGGAGAGGAGGAGGAGAGGGGAGGAGGTAAGGAGTGGAGATGAGGAGTAGAGGAAAGGAGGAGAGTGGATGAGAGGAGGCAGGGAGTGTAGGAGAGGAGGAGGAGAGTGTAGGAGAGGAGGAGGAGAGTGGAGGAGAGGAGGAGGAGAGTGGAGGAGAGGAGGAGAGGTGGAGGAGAGGAGATGGGGAGTGGAGGAGAGAAGGAGGAGAGGGGAAGAGAGGAGGAGGAGAGTAGAGTAGATGTATGATCTAGTTCAGGGACAGAGGGGGAAGGGCCTGATCCCAGGGAGGTTGTAGCGTGGAGGAGGGACAGGCCTTAGGGTAAGATGAGGGAGAGCAGGATGCCCGTCCACAGTTCGGAGGGCAAGAGGCTAAAGGCAAGCACAGGGTCCTGAGGAACACGCACAAGGAGAATGGGGTCCTCTTCCATGTGATCCGTGAGCACCCTGCTATCCTTGCGGAAAGGAGAAAAATCTGACCCAGGCCTAGGGTCCAGGCCTGGAAGGATATAGCAGCTGCAGTAACAGCAGTGGGCACAGCGGAAAGGAGGATGGTCAAGCAGCAGCACCAATCAATGGCCCTCCAAGTGACTGTGAGATACAATAAGTGAGAGAGGGAGCTGAAGGACTTAATGAGCCAGGTGTCCACTGCTGGAGCTTCAGGCCTGGTGGACCAGCAGGATCCAGCCTCCATGTCAGGTGAATATCACATACAACAACATGGCACCACATGTACATCACACACACTACTTATGTACATGATGACCAACAAGGACACTGACATGTCAGCTCTATGGAATTAACAAGGGATAGATGGATCAGTTTTGCGTCATTAAATCCATGAAGCTGACAAATCACTGTCATTCGTGGCCAATACACCAATAATCAACCAATAAAGAGTCCATGTATGGGTGTGCCCACTGCAGCGTATGCAGTTACAGACTGCATCCGGAATCTAGATAGCTTTAGGAGCCAAGAACAATCAAGATCAAGAACCACATAATAGATTACATTTAGCAAATTATAGCTGCTCATAGTTGCAATTAGGATAATCATCCAGGTTCAAGCCTAGATGTCAGATAGTTAGGAATGAACACAAACTAACCCAACTATCCCCCTCCTCCAATGACTACTGCTTTTACCAGGGCCCTACTAGATTACCAACACCTCCGCCTCCCTCAGAAGTGCATCAGCCTGGCTCCCACCCCTACCACCAGGCACACCACCACCCTCAGGGAGCCAGGCTCCAGCCGGGCCACAGCTCCTCCCCACCGGGCCACCACCACCACCTCCTCACCCAGCAATGGCCCCCAAGCAGTGACCTCCATCTCCTAAACCACCAAGCCAGGCTGCTTAGTTGGTGATGCTGGCCTTCATGAGACAGCAACTGGAGTGCCTCCGGGGGATCCAGGCAAGCATCTCCGCCAATCACGTGGAAGTCATGAGCAGCCTGGTCAGGCAAAATAGGGAGGAGACACCACCTAATGAGTCCTACCTTGCCAGGCTGCTCAGGATTGGGGCGGACCAGAGTGCAATCAAAGCCTCCTCCACCCTCAGCCCGGCCGCTTCTCTTCTCCCCCTATGCCTCCACCACGACCACCGTGACCAGCACCATTACATTTTCCACTGTCCCTGGGGATGCCTCCCCCTGCCCCCCCACTACCACCACCAAGGAGACGGCCGCCCACGTGGGGATTGGGGCCCTGATTCAAGGCAGAGGAGGATGTAGGGACTGCACATATTTTTGTGCCTTCTCAACAGCACTCCTCAGTGACAATCTATTGGTCAAAATGTTAACGTAATCTAGCCTGGCTACAGAGTATAGGATCATGGCCTATATGATTGTGAGATTTTGTACGCAGATGGCTACCTCCCATCACATGGTCCATGATCTCTTTGTGGACATGTAGGGTTCTGTTTAACATTTCAGCAATTGATGGTCACTGAGAAATGCTGTTGAGAAGAGATGCTGCAGTCCCTATCTTTTTTATGGCCTTATTTTGCAGGTTATTGTTTTTTTTTTTATGTTCTAGACACAATACAGTTCCATGAAGGCATCTTCTGCATCTGCAAGCATTGTCAAGTAATGGAAGTAATTGTAAGATATTCCCAGTGCCTCTCAGTTAGACATTCCTTTAATGACCCCCCCACCCCCCCAACAATATTAAAGCATACATCCAGATTGTTGTTAATGGTTCAATTTCAATCATTTACAGTTTTGAAGTCCAAGGAGTGATTGGGCCTGCATTCCAGAAATAATGTAATATGAAAAAATCAATAATTATAATATTCTAGTCCATGCAAGTTCTATTATATGTATTAACACAATGATTGCTGGGATCGATATAACAAAGAAATGAACAAAATAAAAATGTATTGCAGTTTTAGAAGCTTGAGAATGTTGTGCTATTAATTTTAACTTTCATTGCATTCCCTGTAATTTAAAATACAGTAGTGTGCTTATATTTGCTTTTCCAAAGCTACAGGAGTTTAACCCCCTTGCGGGTCCTATCTACAACCCGTAGGATTTTTGGCTACATTTGCCATTTCCGGGTGTGAAAACAATTGCAGGCTTGAGGAGCAAGGCTTGTAGCAATTTAATAGGGATTTGTAATTGTAACATTTACGGGCTTGAAAGATCAAAGGCTTAGCTGGGTCGGAGTTACTATTTTGGCAACCACTGTTTTTCAGCCTGTAACCCACATATCGTTTGACAGATCGTTTGCTGGTATCTAAAAGAGGCCGATTTAATAGCTGTAACTTTTGTGGGCTCCTTTACAGGGTTTAGGAACTACAAATTTATTAGGGCCCTATGAGTACTTACATCCATGGAGTTATAAATGAAATGGTGAGTTGTAAGGGATTTAATGAAGTCCGGGAGGGAAGTAACAGTAAAAAAACGGTCATGATTTGAAATTGGAAGATAGTGGATTTGTGTTTAATGTTGGAAATTACGGATGTGTTAAGCTATATCCTTCATCATGTTACTGGGTTAAGAAAATACTTCTCATCTCTTTTACATTCAAATCAATTGAAATACTTTTTAGTTTTTTAGATACCCTACTGGTGAAAAACAGTGAATGAACTTTAGCACATCCTTACAAAGGGTGGACGATAAGTGGAACAGCCTATCACTGGGAGTGATAGAAATAAAAATAATGAAAATTAATTCAAGCATGACATACAGATATGACTATCCTAAGAGTTTATTACATAAGAAAAACTTCTTAGGTAGATCGATTTGACAGACTAGATGATCATATGAGTTCATATCTTCAATTAAATCTATGTTTCTATGAAGTCATGAAGAAAACTGAAAATATACAACAAAGGGGATTCATAAAACATAGTTATCTGATTAATAACATGTATGACAGACAGTTATTATTTACCCACCAGTTATGTTTATTGGGAATATTCAGCAAACATTTAAGACAGCAGATAACAAAGTATTATTAAATATTTTGATATTATTAAACTTCATAATGCAACAAATTAGAGAAGACAATTGTTTCTTAGCTTCAAATCATAAAATGAAGTTGCATACTCAGGGTTGGATTTACATGTTAGGCGACATTAGGCACAACTTTCTTAGCTGAGCCATATATGCACATTGATGAGGATCTTCCACACACATTAAAATGCACAAAATACTGAGTAAATATAAATTGCTATACTTAAACAATAGATGCACTCACAAACAAGTGGAATAATAATAAAAAAAAAAATGATGAGTTGCGGGCGGACAACCCTGCCTTAATTTGCATGGGAGCTTGCCAGTTAGACAGAGTACTAAGACATATATATGCTGTCTATATATATATATATATATATATATATATATATATATATATATACCTCCACACAAGGTAGACACTGACAGATATATACACAGTATCCCTAAATGGAGTGAAGATATACAATGCTTACTGACAGACAGATATAGATACTAACTCCCTCACATTATATAAATATATGTTTTTTGGGGGGAGGAAATTTAATAAAATCAAAAACAGATACAAATCTCTCACACTATCAGGATTTACAAATAGCTTTCTCCGTACTAAGGCAGATAAATAAAACATACAGCTCCTGCTCTCGTTCTGTAGATCCATTTACCCAATGATTCCTCTGTACTAGACAGATAAATAAAATAAATAGCTTCAGCTTCCCAATACTACACAATCAGCCATCACTGCAGATATATACAGAAAGTACCCCTTACACTATATACATAAATACTATAGTTACACAAAACCAAAGATAGTCTGACCTTCTAACATAAACATACATACACAGTAACACAGACAGATGCAAGTCTGCGAACTGCCGTATTTCATTTTATTTATGCAGTGGAATCTTTTAAAATGTGAAATGAGGCGCCCTTCAGGCGGCTGTTTAGTTGGCTTAATGAGAAATTCAGCCATGGGCATGCTTAGAGAGATTGACATAGGCCCCCATTCAATTGCAAGCCCATAATTACCTTCATACAGGCTGCATGTCTGCGGATTAGAAATTTGTTACAATTCCGGCTGTATTCAATTGACTCAAGCCCGCAATTACAGGGCTAAAGCCTAAAACTGTAAACCATGAACCAGTGAGAAGCAATTCAGGGCATGATCATGATCAATTAAGCAAGTCCGTAAGTTACAATTTAGACAGAGCCAATAGTAAATGAGACCGTCATCATGACGTCAGTAGAATATGTAGTTTAAACTAAAATCAAGTAATTTTTAGAAGTCAGTTCTGCAATCAGACTTGCAATCCAGCACTGTAGAAATCAATAAAAATGAATAAAGAAACTGTGCTAGTCCACATGGGTGGCTTGATATGTGTAAACTCCTTGATTTCCGGTATTGATATAACACGGTAATAAAATGTAAAAAAAAATATTGTTATTGCAGATTTGGGAACTTAAGACTGTTCTACTGCTTTCCCAGTATTTTAAAGTACAGTTGTGTGTTTATATTTGCTTTTACAGTGTTACGAACTGGTGTTTAACCCACTTGCAAGTCCTATCTAGTACTCGTAGAAATGTTTGATACATTTGACATTTACAGGTTTGAAGGAAATTGCAGGCATGTTGAATTGTTGTAAGTGAATATGGATTAGCACTGGTAACATTTGCAGGCGCGAAACATCAAAGGAGTAGTTAGAACGGAGTAAAGTTTTTTTATAACCACAGTGATTTTGAGCCTGTACCTCGCAAATGGATTGCTGGTAACAAAATGTAGCCGATTGAATATCAGTAACATTTAAGAGCTGCATTACGGGCTCCAGTTATTACAATTTGGCCAACTGAATTGGGGCCATACACTTTAGAAAACTGTTTGCCATGATATAATAAAAATGTTCACCATGGATAAACAGAAAACTGTAACAATAAACAAAAACGACCCTAAGGTTCAGCATCATAATTGCACATAATACTCTTCATTTACATAAGACATCCATCAGAAATCTGTTCTTTTTTTATCAATGTTTTTAAATATTTTTGTTATAATGTTGGATGCTATATTTTGTTTAAAGTTAAGAGTTTTCATTTTAAAACAAAAAAATGAGACCGCAACACATGTACTATGTTGAAATTAGAATATGCCTATAGTTTATTAAGTATGGTTTGAGTTTAATAACATTAGACAACTACATTTTATTTGTTCTGATATGCTATGTTATATACAATAACTGTATCTCTTCAACAAAAAATTAGTTTTCCAAAACAGTTAATTTTGAAATGCACAGGAAAAGCTATACCATATTGTAGCCTCATAAATATTACTGAGGCCAGTATCTAAATGGTGTAGCTTTCATTCAAAATTGCAGATTCAGAAAAAGTATTTTTGTTTTGTGTCAGGTCGGGTGTGCTTATTTAAAGCATTAACTGTGATCAACATGTATTGATTCACTAAGATATTTATTTTCTAAACCCAAAAGGAAGCAGATATAAAAACGTAACCACCTAAAAACTCATCAACAACTAAAACTCAAAATTATAAATAAATTTAAAATAGTTTATTCATCACAAGTTATAATACAAATATTTTGTATATATCTATTATTATATTGAATTCTCCACCATCTGTTGATTTTTGCTTTAACAGTAGTTGCAAGGATGTGATATTTTTTAGGCATGGCTTCAGGGTGGTGTCACCTCTTGGTTCCTTGACTGGAATCAAACTCAGGTCACAGTGATAGAAACACAAAATCCCAACTACTAGACCACCAGGGAACCCTAAGAATGTGATTAGTTTCTTAGTTAATCTATCCCTCTCTTACAAGGACAGGCCCACAGACATTTACATTTATTTACTTAAATGTCCTTCCAAATATTTTAAACTTGTATGTATCAATGGTAAAAGTGTTGATACCTTTAATAAAAACCAATAATTTTTTTTTTGACTTTTATGTCATTAAAATAATTGATGCAGCTTTCAATCCACACATTTTTTCTCATTTGTGGGTAACCTGGATGGATAAACCAATATTTGTTCTGCTTTTAGTAAAATGTATTTTTTTTTTTTCAAATATGTGAACATGTAGGGAATTAAAGATATTTGTATCTGCAACAAATAACGTATTATGTGGAGTGATTCATTTGCGTGGTATTGAAAAAGGAAGAAATGCGTTCATCAACTCTAATTGTCATTTTTTCATTAGATGATGATTTTCTCTGTAGGGGACTACAATTTACCAGTAATACTGAATCTCTGACCTCTATACGCTTTGAGGATTCTTAATAGAGTTTATGGCTTATATATAGGGCAGTTCAACACTTCACAACAGAACACATTCACATCTCTATGGATTAGCCTCAGAGATACTCTTTCCAAGTTAGTCAATCATATTCATAGGCCTTTCAATGTACTCTCTTAGTTAAAGGACCAGTTGTCTAAAATCAACCCCTTATGTGCCATTTTTTTTAAATTAACTGCACACAAAAATCTTACTTTGAACAAGCAAAATTAAATTATTGAACAACTTTTTTTCAGCAGTAGACAGTGGATACAGCTGAAAATTATTTTTCAGGATTAGATATTATATTCCATATTGATTGGATAGAGGTACCCTTAGACAAAAGGGGCTAAGTTTCTGCAGACATGGGAACTTTGTATGCACATTTTGGGACGTGACAGATAAATTACATTTATTAAAAAAAAACTTCCAGTTTATTGTTGGGTAAGGTGCCAATTCATACACCTTCAATAGATAATCTACTAGGAGTTTAGTGTGAGATGTATTTTACTGAGAATTCAAAGCTTACATATTGGTTGGACTTTTGGAAGCCGGGGTAGGGAAGGTGTCTTTCTGACATCTACAGTGCCTTGCAAAAGTATACCCCCCCCCCTTGGCATTTTTTGTGTTTTGTTGCCTCACAACCTGGAATTAACATGGATTGTTTGAGGATTTGCATCATTTAATTTACAGAACATGCCTACAACTTTGAAGATGTTTTTTTTTTTTTATTGTGAAGCAAACAACAAATAGGACAAAATACCAGAAAAAGTCAATGTGCATAACTATTCAACCCCCTAAAGTCAATACTTTGTAGAGCCACTGTTTGCGGCAATCACAGCTCCAAGTCACTTTGGATAAGTCTCTATGAGCTTGCCACATGAACCTCCGTCCTAGCCTCAAATCACACAAAGAGTGGTACAGGTTTTGCTCAAGAATATCCCTGTATTGAGCACCATCCATCTTTCCCTCAACTCTGACCAGTTTCCCAGTCCCGGCTGCTGAAAACATCCCCACAGCATGATGCTGCCACCACCATGTTTCTCTGTGGGGATGGTGTTCTTTGGGTGATGTGATGTGTTGGGTTTGTGCCAGACATGGCGTTTTCTTTGATGGCCGAAAAGTTAAATTTTAGTCTCATCAGACCAGAGCACCTTTCTCCATACATTTCGGGAGTCTCCCACATGCCTTTTTTGCAAACTCAAAACGTGCCATTTTGTTTTTTATTGAAAGTAATGGCTTTCTTCTGGCCACTCTGCCATAAAGCCCAACTCTATGGAGCGTACGGCTTTTGTCATCCTATGTACAGATAGTTCAGTCTCTGCTGTGGCAGCTCTTTCAGGGTTACCTTAGGTCTCTATGCTGCCTCTCTGATTAATGCCCTCCTTGCCCGGTCCGTGAGTTTTGGTGGGCGGCCGTCTCTTGGCAGGTTTGCTGTTGTGCCATATTCTTTCCATTTGGTTATGATAGATTTGATGGTGCTCCTGGGGATCATCAAATATTTGGATATTTTTTTATAACCTAACCCTGACTTGTACTTCTCAACAACTTTGTCCCTTACTTGTTTACAGAGTTCCTTGGTCTTCATGGCAGTGTTTAGTTAGTGGTGCCTCTTGCAGCTTCTGGGGCCTTTCAAAAAAGGTGTGTATATGTAATGACAGATCAAGTGACACTTAGATTGCACACAGGTGGACATCATTTCACTAATTATGTGACTTCTGAAGGTAATTGGCTGCAGCAGAGCTTTTTATGGGCTTCATAACAAAGGGGGTGAATACATACGCACATGCCAATTTTCTGTTTTCTATTTCGAAAAAATAGTTTTATGTATATATTTTTCTCATTTGACTTTACCGACTTAGACTATTGTGTTCTGATCCATCACATAAAATTCAAATTAACAAAACATTGAACTTTAGGCTGTAATGTAACAAAATAGGTAAAAAGTCAAGGGGGGTGAATACTTTTGTAAGGCACTGTAAGTGGGAATTATACTTGTTTTGTTAAAAAAAATGGGTATTGGAGTTTATATAGTTATATTTTTAGTTAAGTTTATATAGTTATAGTTTGACTAAAACTTTATTGTGCAGTTAAGTTAATAGAATTTTTAAGTGATGACATGAAATTTTAAATAAAAAAAAAAAAAAAAGAATTCAGAGTGTCTGGGCTGTTCAGGAGAGACCCTTCATGGGATGGCAAGCCCAAAGTACCAAGTCCAAGGGCACAGGCAAATGCATGGCCAGACAAGCCAAAGGTCAGCACCCAGCAGAAATCCAACAAAGTCAGCAGGGAACAGAAATGGAGCAGGAACCGTAACAAAACAGAGTAGAAATACAACTGAAAGTATTCTAAGTTACAGGAACCTACAATGGCACTGAGAGAGAACTGAGAATAGTCCAATATGAGGTGTGATTGGCTGGTAGAAAGACCAGGGCCTAACAACAAGCAATCAGGAGAAACAGCATAAAAAGCTAGAAGTACTTCTGACTGGCCTGCCTCTAGAACACACAGCTGTAGCTGCTGTGGCATGAGACTGTTGTACATGTTGCATTCATGATAAGCCAAGAGATCTGCCATGTGATTGAACCTGATTGTGGACCCTGACACCAAGGTTGTTGTTATCTTCTGTATTACGGAGAGAACTATTGGAGAGGAGAGGGATATTTGTAATATATCCACAGACTTTCGCATATGACATCTACTTCCTTTCTACGCACATGCTCAAATGCATAAAGTCACAAAGTTAACTGTAATGCCTGATCCTGCAGAGATGTAAACATCTTTCTCACAAATACAACCTTCAATATTGTATCATGGATAGTTCCAGGAACAATCAGAGGCATTTTTTTTTATTACAAGATTTTAAAACATACATATAGTATAAGTGTACATAAAGAAAGTCATGGTTTTAACATATTAAATCTTTTGTCATGAAATGCACATTAATATCCAAATATTTACACAATAACACCTAATTCATTCATACCATTCATCCATCTTATATATCATTTATTTAATATTCTCAAATGGTCCAGAGTAAGGGGTTGATCAAGCATTGGTCACAGTTTTAAAGTTAGTATCTCAAATCACCAATTTCTTTGAGTTGTTTTTAATTAATCCATTTTCGTGAAGGTGTCTCTCTAATTCCCGACACAGTTCCATTCTATTCAAGATTTTGTTCCAATTTAGAGTGATAGCTTGTCTCTACTTTCGCTATTTTCATTATTGTAAAAAGTTGTATCATAAAAGATATTTCTTCTTTATTATAGTTTTTAAGAAAAGTATGTAATAAACCTCTGCAGGCCGCTAGAGAGACATCTTTCTATAGTGTATTCAAGATGTAATCAAAACATTTTTCCCAAAGTAGTTTAATAAGGGGACAATCCCATCAAATGTGGAGATAGATTCCCTGCAATTTGTTTATTACCTTAAAAAACCTATTCAGCACCGTTTTTTAATGACGCTGTTTGTGTTATTGAGAGCCTTGTCCAAAAGCTCTTATCTTAAGTAAATGCCAAATTCGTTTGTCCATGTTAACATTTTTTTTTTTGTTATGTTCTTTTCTAATTGCGTACACAAAATGTTTAACATTTTCAAAGTCATATACGAAAAATCTCCCTTAAGGAGCAAGGTCTCAAGCTTGTTTAATTTGGTATTTATTTTGCATACTTTTTTTAATGTATCTAAAATAGATCTTAATTGAGCATACGTTAACCAATTAAATGTTCGAACCCCAAATATTCGAAAACCATTGTTTGTCCAATGGTTATGCCACGAAATAAAATAAAACGTAGTCACTGTTATAATAGGAGCAATTGTACTTAAGTGTGGAAGAAGTTCTCCTCCAAGTCAAAAAACTATTCCTTTAGATAAATGCTTCACTATTAATAGATTGTAGATGGAAATCACAAATGAAAATTAAAGCTTTTAAGTCTTTATTTAAAACCATGTTTTTTTCTATCTGATGCCATACTAGTCCATCTCTTGTCTCTAACCATTTAAACGTGTGGGCAAGCATTTGATATAAACTCAAAAGAGGATATGCAATTCCCTGTTTGGGAGGTTTCCTGAACATCTCTGTTCTTTTTAATCTAATGTGTTTTCTTGCATGGATAAATGTTTCAACCAATTTTGCTATATATTGCCTAGGAAGCTCATCTCATCAAGTAGTTAATGATTGGCAAAACTGTCACCTTATGCTAGCGATTTTTCCCGAGAAAGAGATCTTAACATTTTCCCAGATGCTAATGATGAATTTGATCTTATCATAAGTTTTATTACAATTGATTGTAATCATTTTTTTTACACCCAAATGAAAGTCGATGCCTAGATGCTTAAAGGAGCTTACCTCACCGGTGGGGGAAAAAGTTTTTCTTAAGCTGATCTTTGAGGGACTTTGAGATATTTACACTCAAAGTTTCTGACTTCTGTTGATTAAGTTTGAAATTTGAGACCCTGCTGTATTGCTCTATAGTATCTAATAAGCATGGTAATGATTTCAGTGGATATTCCAGTGACAAAACAACATCGTCCACGAAAACATGGTAACCTTGTGCTCCTCCCCTCCCACCCCCACACCCCTGACGCTCTCGGAGTTCCTTATAGTCAATGCTAAAGGTTCCAGCATTAGAATGAATAGGGTGGGAGAGATGGGGCACCACTGCTGTGTTCCGTTGCCAATATCAAACTCCTGAGATCTGAAGCCAGCACCAACCACTGCAGCTGATGGGCTGGAATATAAGGTTCCAATGGCATGGGAGCCGAAAACTCCAAAGCCCATGTCCACCAAAGTTTGCTCCATATACCACCCTATCCTGTCAAACGCCTTTTTGGCGTCTAATGACAAGAGCAGGTTGGGGCCTTCCCAGCTTTCGAGATACACAGCAGGTCCATACGTTTTCTAATGTTATCAGGACCATGCCTACCAGAGACAAATCCTGAATGTTCAATTGAAACCATTTTATTTAAAATCCGAGATAATCTAGTAGCTAGAATCTTTGCATAAAGTTTTAAGTCTGCATTCATCAAAGATATTGGTCTGTAAGTGCTACATAAAAAAGGTTCTTAAACTCTTCAAATAAGCCTTTGAGATGTTTTACCAGGGTTGGGCCAAATAGTTTATAAATGGAATTATTATATCTGTCAGGACCAGGAGAAGTGTATTTTCTCAAATTCCCTATAGCTTTGATTATCTCTTTTTCTGTTATTGGTGAGTTTAAATTTGCAAGATCTTATTCTGATACTGTTGGAAGTTTATTTTTTGGGGGAAAGTTTTTAATCATCTCACTACTCGGCTCCTCAAACTTAGGATAATTTTTTAGATTATATAGGTGTTCATAAAACTCTTCAAAAATCCTAGCTATATATTTCGGTTTGAAGAAATTGTTGTCCTTATCGATTAAATATTCAATCCGTGCATTGTGAGTCTGAGTCTTATTTTTTATTTTATCTGCTAATACTTTACTTGTTTTGTTATCATGATAATTCAATTTGTGTTGTAAACTCCAAATTGCTTTAGCTGAGATTTGTTGATTGATAGTGTTAATCTGTTTTTGTAAAGTTTTAATCAAAGGTTTGGATTCATTTTGGATTCATTTTGTTGACTTCAAATTATATAATTGAGTTAAGAGTGCTCTCAGGGGTAGGCCTCTCTTTTTCTTGATCTGATGGTAAGCTTTAATGAAAAGCCCTCTTAAGTAAGCTTTAAAAGACATCCATAGTGTACTGTCAAGCTCAACTCTTTCAGTATTTATTTTAAAAAAATATATATCTATTTCTTTTTTTAACTCTAAGACCTTAAATGTATCTTTTGGCAAAACGTCATCCAATTTCCAAATTGGTCTACTTTCTCTTTTCTGATTCATTTTAAGGTTGAGGAATATAGGAGAATGATCAGATATGGTTATTTGACATATTTCGGCCCTGGTGACATTATTCAAACCCATATCAATACTCAGGAAAGTTTTATGTACCATAGAGTAATAAGAGTAGTCTCTCTGACTTGGATGCAGCATTCTCCATATGTCATACATCTGATTGTCGCTTATGTATTTTTAAAACTTTTCATAGTTTCTGAGAATCATACTATAATTTTTGATTGATGTTTTTTATTTCCTATCCATTATTGGGTTGATAGTTATATTGAAATCCCCTACCATTATTTCAGTTCCTTGTCCGATAATGTTTACGTTTTCTTAATGTTGGTTTTATAAATACAAGCTTATTATTGTTGGGAGCATAGATATTTAAAAAAGAGACCCTTTGATCGTTAATTTCTTCTACCCAGAGTATAAACCTACCAAAAGGATTCTCAAAAACGTCTTTAATTCTAAAGCTACAATCAAAAAGTATGGATACCCCTCGTGCTTTGTTATTGAATGTGGAATGATATTTGTGTTCGGAGATATTTGATCCAAATGCAAGGATTGTATTTGCTGCCCAGTGAGTTTCCTGTAAAAAGATAACCTTAGCTTTCTCTTGTTTAACCAACCTCATTATTGTATTTCTCTTACTGGTGGAATTTAACTCCTTAGCATTTAAACTAAGTAATTTTAATGACATAATTTGTTTCTGGGGTTGAAATTGCATAGTAAAATATCTCCTTCATCTTTAGTTTGATTGCATAGTAAAATATCTCCTTCATCTTTAATTTAAAGCTATTACTTGTTAATGTATCCAATTTGTTTAGCCAACCGCTTGCTCAGTTATCTTCACCACCCGGACCATCTAGTAAAATCCTAAAAACTTTCATCCATACATACACATTTAACCACTCAACAATAAACAAAAAACACATAAAAGAAAAACAATAGGGCCATACGCCAATCTTAAGAAATGTCCGACCGATTCTCAGTGGGGAGAACATCTCATTTGAAAGCTGATTAGCTCTAACTGCATGGAAAAAGGCATTGCATCATTCTTATTTAGTTATATCTAATAATTTAAATGTACCACAATTACTATAATTTTTATGTTAATGTTGTCTTCTTACCTTTTCTCTCTTTTCTTTTTTCTCCCCTTTCTCTTCTTTTAAGCTTTATTTTGTTAAGAACCATTCTACTGTAAAATTACGTAGAGTATAATATATCTTACATTATACTGCTCACACAAGCTATATTACATTATTAATTTTTATTTTCCTTGCAATTGTGCTTTTATAAACAAAAGAAAAAAATAGTTATATTCCAGTGTATATTGATCTATTAAATATAAGTGATAGTTTTATAATTAAAACAGTGCATTCATTTTCTATTGATGTGAATATATATATCAAACAATTTTACACTTCCTATTTTAAGTAAGCTATTTGGTTTGTGTATTCTGTTGACATTTTTTTTAAATCATACCTCAGTATTGTGCACTAGCATATTTATGACATTAGAAAATATTATTTAAGTGTAGATTACCCCTAATAACTTTAACTCCTTATGTTTGAATAATCTACAAATACTTTTTTATACTGTTAACTCTAAGGACTTAATTACGGTAGCTATTTCGTCAGAAGTGCAATAAATATCCTTAGGTTATAAATCTTTACCTTTGTTTATTACTACAACTACAATAAGTAATTGTGGTTCTATTCTCTTTTCTTTTTTTCCTTCTTTTTCTTTCCCTTCTCTTCCTTCTTCCTTTACTTCGCTATCTTTTTTTTTCCCCCCTTTTAAATTTGAAGTGCTTTAGTGTTTATCAGAAGCATTAATATGATTTTTTCCTAATTAAAAATTAGTGTAGTGATACTTAACAAGCATAATTCTGTTCTTAAAAAAAACTTAACATTTTCAAAAACACATCTTTTATTTCATTGTACAGTGGTTCTTTAACAATCTGTTTATGAACCGGTACACATATGTTTGCCATCTGCTGCAATACAACACTGATATCTCAAAGTGACTCTAGTTTAGCTTTGTACAGTATTTTACTAAGATTGTCCTCTTTGTTGAGCCTTGGACTATGCAGATGATAAGGCAAAAAAAAAAAAAAAAATATTGGTTCTAGGGAAAAGTAATGATCAATTACATTAGTACCCTGATAACTCTGGCTAAATGTCATTTCTTATATTGAAAGTTTCAAATTGCTCATTTTAAATTACATATCCAGGAAGAACTTATCATGTATATGAGACTCTGTATTTCGGAAAAATGTAATATTCAAATAAATAATATTCTAATCATAAATAGTGAAAATAAATCACCATAGCAGATTGCAGTATCTCAGGTAGTTGTGCTCTCCCTGACAAATTAACACAATCTCTCGGCTGCAGTATAGGTAAGGAAACAGGGAGGGAGGTCAATATTGTAACTGCTACAGTGACCAGGGGAATACAAAAATACTGATATTCAATATCGTAATAAAATGTGTCTTTCATTATGTTTTTATCATCTGAATCTAAATTTTATTTTTCCTTACTACTTTGCGTGTTTGCAAGCACTGGATAAACTTTTACTGGAATATGTTTCTAAATATATTGACTGTTTATAAAGCTATTTTTGTCCAGAATTTAATATTCTAAAAAATATAATTATATCATTTTATGTTATTTTTTCTTTCATTATTGAATGCATTTTAGGGAATCTTCTTTCAATTGAATTCATTGTATAATCAGGCAAATGGGATAAAAAGCAATTGTGGCAAGTGAAATCTATGCTTTTTTTAAATTTATTTTATTGAGAAATAAAACATTTATTCTGAATTCTCATAAACAGTCACAGAGGATTCAGTTGGGAATGATACTATCCTAATTAAAATCTGAAGATGCTATTTTTCCTTATAAAAGATGAACCTTATGTAACATAAATATGCGTATGGTGGATAACCAGAGCATGTGAGTATTGGTTGTAGAAAGTTTGCATTTTTATTTTTCATATATCCTACACTCTACAGCCAGTGTATTGTTATATATTGTATGCCACAATACCAAATTAATTCCAGATCTGTTCAGATTACGCCTGGAAGTTTATTTCTTTCAGTTAGGGGTCAGCTGTCAATATCAGTTTTGAAGTACTGTAGTTAAGGGTCCCAAGCCGTTAAGCCTTTAGTTGTCTACAAGGGTAACAAAGTGTTTGCTGAGTGTCGACTTGCTTTGTTTGGATAAAAGCTTGCCACTTTTGGAGAAAGCGGTAGGGCGTCTGTTCTCTATACTATCAATAGTTTGTTTAATCACTTGACTAGTAGTTTGATTTTGGAAGCTTGAAGCATAGACTTTTCCCACATTAATAGGATATGATTTTGACTGGTATTGTAATAGTGCTGTATAGTGCAGTCTGTTTGTGGGTTTAGGGGTATCCTTCTTGTATTTATAGTATGAGATATTGAGCTGTGCCTGTAATTGTATCTGCCCCAAAAGTGACTTCAATTCAAAACTTAGATGTTTCTTCACTCCTATGTGTGGTGATTCATGCTAGCTTGTGGTTTACTGTATTTAGGACATCAGTTCATGGAATCGGAATGCAATCCAGCTCTTTTTGATTAAAAGTGCAAATGGCTGCATTATATATGAATACGTTGGAAAAATAGTAATTTTGGTCAGTGCTGCCCCTCCTGATATTCCTAAAGGCAGATCAATTCCATTTGTTGACAGCGTGCTTTGAATTACTTGAGTAAAGTTGGTGTCATATACGTTATTGAGGTATTTTGTAATTTTTATCCCCAGATAATTTAAAGATTCTGTGGCTTCTTGCATTGGTATTTTAAAGTTCTTGGGTCTGATATCATCCAACCACACACATTCCAACTTGACATAATTTACTTTGTAACCTGAGAAGGATGGAAGACTGTCAGTTATGTCCATTATTTTAGCCCTCAGGACCAGTGGAGTAGCTAGTGGAATGAAGACCCAGGTGCAAAAAACTATTGGCCTATTGGCCCTCCTTCTGATGCTATATATAATCTATATTTGCATTAAAGCTGTGTAATACAGCATGCATAAGCTTAAAGGAAGCCATGTTTGATAATGGCTAAGGAATGAAGAGTGAGGCATTTGTGGCCATGTTTGTGTGTCCCAGCTCAACTTCCCAGAATGCAGTGTAATAACTGTTTTTCTTGGAACTCTGAGCTGGAAGCAGGTTTTTTAACTTGCTTTAGACATTCAAATGTGAACACAGATGTACTTTTTATTTACTGTACTACTGTACGGTGGAGGGCTTCTATCACTCTTTTGCCCACCATATTTTAAATGATTGTTGTGGTGAACTACCTACTCATAATTTCCACAACACAGGCTGAGATCCCGCTCCATGCTGATGATAGCCAGTAAGCTTGAAACATGTACATGGATTGGATACTCAGCCTGTGTTTATTCCAACCTTGGCTTTGCATTAAAGCTGTGTAATACAGCATGCATAAGCTTAAAGGAAGCCATGTTTGATAATGGCTAAGGAATGAAGAGTGAGGCATTTGTGGCCATGTTTGTGTGTCCCAGCTCAACTTCCCAGAATGCAGTGTAATAACTGTTTTTCTTGGAACTCTGAGCTGGAAGCAGGTTTTTTAACTTGCTTTAGACATTCAAATGTGAACACAGATGTACTTTTTATTTACTATATATATATATATATATATATATATATATATATATATATATATATATAAATATATATACATATATATATATATACACTAGTTTTTTTTCGCAGTGTAGGGTGAACATATACATTCACAGTACTGCACCATTAAATCAAACAGGTTGTTAAAGATGGGTGCACAAGAGTAGAATTTACTTGTTTTTCTCTGAGAACCAGGTTGTCTAGAAACAGCCCTGAAGATAGCAATGCTTGCTGCATATTAGATGCTGACAGTCAAATTGTCAGCCAAACTGTAGTATACAGTATATATATATATATATATATATATATATATATATATATATACACACACACACGTATTGTTAATAATGTAATAGAGGCACCATGCGCAGTGTCTCATAGTCCTCAAGACATATTAGATGTAAAGTACTCTAAGAGATATGTGCATTGCACAGCAATTTCAAAGACTAATCAATTAGTGCAAAAACCCAACCTGCTAGGAGTTTAATTAGCTGGTGTCTGATCTCTAGATGTATGATACACATTAAACTGTTGGATCTAACCAGCTCATGCATTTCTAAACAATTCATTAAACGGCTGGTAGCATGTTGACTTGGTGTATAATTCCTTTAAATACATGATTCTTTGGGTAAAAATTGTAATTGTAAAATGTATTGAATGAGCACTGTTGTCCTATATATATATATATATATATATATATATATATAAATATATATATATATATATATATATATATATATATATATATATATATATATATATATATACTGTATATAAATAAAATGCATGACGTGTTGACGTCTTAGAGCATTGCAAATTGCACTCCCATTTTTACTGCTAACCTGAACATTGAATTTTAGTAAATATGGACCTATTTGTGTTTTAGTTAAGGAACTGAGAAGCCTTTTGCTTACTATACAGTGATAAGTCATTTTATGCTCTGCTGCTATGCTGGTGTTATTCAATGTCTTTTCTTTCTTCAAAATAATAGGCTTGCAGGTATAATGAAGAAAGTGCATCACTATGGTAATCCTGCCTTTAATGGAAGCATTTCCATAATATTTATCCATGACATTTTGAAGATGAAATAGCCAGCAAAACACAAATAAAAGCCTTCATGTCCAGACCACAGACAACTTTATTGCTTTAATAAGACATTGTTTTGAAGGAAAAAGTCTAAAAAAGTTAAGTCACATTGATTGCTTGACATGACTTGAATGTGTAGAATCACATAGATATAGCTTAGAGAATTTGTAAGAACACAATGATTTAGATTTTATTTTACTGGAAATAAATCTGAAATGTATTGGTTTACTGAATTCTTATTACTTGCAGGGTAAGGTTAACTTATTCTTTATAATAGTAAGACAAGGAGTATATTTAACAAACATATATAAGTAAATATTAGTTATATATGGAATTAAGATGAGCAGTTAGAGGAGCATTTAATTAGGGGGAAAATTAATTGTAACATGCTTCCGAAGTAGTCAATGCAAGATTATATAAGCCATGAGCATGAAAGTATTCTTAGAGAAAATATGTTTTTCTTTTTACAGACGCTGCTTGTGTCCAGGGAATTCCATATTGGACCTATAAAATGCTGCTTGCTGGTGGGGAACCTTATGGGTATATTCTGCAATTAATTTAACAATGGAGCGAGCGGACAGGTATTTATTCTTATTGGTGAGTGAATTAATGTAACCCTTTAAGCGTTTTTTTGTTTTGTTTTATATAATTGTTTTAAATATGTGACTTAATCTAGTATATGCTCCTGAATGTAGTTGTCACATGGTTTACACAGAAATATTTGGTAAACATTATGACCTTAATAAATGTACCTTATAAATATGCTTGGTATTATATTGGTATTATATACATTTCTAGAAATTGGTTACTGTAATGATATAGCAGGACACTGTCGGTCAAAAAAGAGAGACTAAAAAAAAAAGACCTATTGTTTTCTATGGAAAGAGTGCAGTTAGAATCAGTGGATGATGCAAGATTTATTTATTAGGTTTTAGAAGGAAGAAGGAATTTAGGAAAGATGATGAAGCAAGATATATTGTTTAGGTTTTAGAGAATAAGTCATGGTCAGCTTAGGAAAATTGGAAACAGATGATAACACAATATCTATTGATTATGGTTGCAAGTTAGTCAGCAAGGTGGACAACTTATCACCAGATCTGATTGATGCGGAAGGTGGGAACTGCCCTGAAATTAACATATAAAACCATGTGAAATATATGCAGTCTCAGTTCAAGATAAGAAGTGCCAGAGAAAGAGATCCAAGTAGTGTTGATGAGGAGCCCAGCTTACCAGTGGAGTGAATATTCTTGACCAGCAGAATCTAATGTAAAATTACCTTGAAGCAGATGCTGACTCTTTTTGTTGTAGTATATAGCAATATAATATCAAAATATATCCTTATATAACAATCTAGAATTTATGATTCGTGTACTTTGTGTAAATATCTTTTTATCCCTATTGACTGTTATCTGTTTGTCTAAACCCGTTGTGTAACAGTATTTTGATTTATGGATAACATATCTTTCTAATTGTACCTTATTTGTCTGTTATTCTTTTGTAGAAATTAGAGATGTAGAGATGACTTGACTGGCATTTTGGTTCTGGTCTGACGTTGGTACAGGATGATATGCTTCAAGATATTATTCTTCTGTGTCATTCTCATTAGCATCAAATTTCCACCCAGTAATGACAAGAGCTGTCCAATATTCCTGTAGATGTTTGGATTACAGCTTCAGGTAGAATAGTTCATGGAGCCCAGTGATACTATTTCTGACCTTTGAATCTTCTTATCACAATAAATAATGCTTATTGAAATATTGGGTGACCAAGCGTAACCCCTTAAATACTGAGGAAAATGAAATAGAGAGAGAACAAGCGCAAATACTCTACTGTGTAGTATTTACAACAGCGCCATTTATTAAAATAGACAAATGCTCATCAAAGATCATCGTCTGGACAGAAGGTTCTTCCTTCTCAATGTCAAATGATTCTGTTTTAGAAGGTAACTCACATCCTAATGCAACTGGCAATGGCAATCTAGATTAAGGATTTTCAGTTTATAAAATGAAAACCAACAGATATCCCTGGTGAAGTCCCATAGACCATAACAAAATGCTTTCAGATTTGTTAAATATTTGGATATTTTAATTTCCTACATACTCCCTTACCTCCACATGCTCAGTAACAATAATTGCAAGCTTTGGTCCTGCAGACATGCAACTACCCCTCTCACACATAAAATCTTCACCATGGTATTATGGATGCCACAGAAACCAACAGAGACATCAAAATATGAGGTTTTCATAAAAATTAGTCAGACTTTGGGACCTATTAAATTTGTCGATTTTGAGATCCCAAAGCCCGTAAAGGAGCCCGCATAGGATACAGCTATTAAATTGGCTTATTTTAGTTACCCATAAATGATCTGCGGTTTACAGGAGAAAAAACCCTACGGGCTGTCAAAATATGAACTCCGACCCAGCTAAGCCTTTGATCTTTAAAGCTCATAAATGTTACAATCACAAATTCCTATTAAATTGCTACAATTCCTCAAGCCCGCAAGTGGCAAATGTAGTAAAAAATCCTACAAGTACTAGAGAGGAACCGCAAGGGGGTTAAACTCCTGCCTGTAGCACTGTAAAAGCAAATATAAACACACTACTGTATCTTAAATGATAGGTAAAGCTATGAAAAGTAGTAAAATTAATAGCACAACATTCTCAAGCTCGCAAATCTGCAATAAAAAAAAAAAATAATGTTTAATTTCTGTGTTATATCGATCCCAGCAATCAATGTGTTAATACAGATAATAGAACTCGCATGGACGAGTATGTTATACTTATTGATTTTTCCATATTGCAATATTTCTGGAATGCAGGTCCGATCGCAACTCAGACTTCAACATCATAGGTGATTGAAATTTAACCACCCTGTTTTATTGATGTAATGATGACGGTCTCTTTTACCATTGGCTCTGTCTAAACCCATAACTATGGGTTTGAATAATTTATCATGGCAATGGTTTTGGTCCTCTGAGCACCTTCGGTGCTCATCGTGAGTCCCTCGATGAGCACCTTCGGCGCCCATCGCGTGGTTCTCAATAAGCGCCTATGGTGATCATCGCGTGGCTCTCGATGAGCGCCTTCTGTGAAATTGCCTGTCAAAAATGACGGGAGTACAGTTGTAGGGCTAGCAATGCTGTTTGCCACACAATGCGAGGCTATTGGCCCTCTGAGCACATTTCCCCCCTCCCCCAATTTCCCTCTCATGAGCGCCCATGTGTCTCTTTGCAGCATCTCCCCCCCCCCCTTCCCTGTGTCTATCTCCTCTGTATGTGTGGTGAATGTTTGAGTGATGTGCGTTGACTGCCGTTGGTTTTATTTTCAAAGTCCTGCGTGCCTGTCATTGTTGGTGTAAGTGTTAGTGTGTTCAGTGTTGTGTATTTTCAATGTCCCGTGTGCCTGGCATTGTTCATGTAAGTGTTACTGTCTTTAGTGTTATGTGTTTTGTAAGTTTTGTGAGCCTGGCATTACTGAGCCTCATTTTCATGCTGTTTCTGAAATTTTGTGCTTTTCGTACGACATTTTCTTCCGTGCTCAGGTGATTTTGGAGTGGCGAAAAAAGCCAAATATGGGTGTAATTCGCTTGCAACCTCACTCCCAGGCTTCCTGTGTCTCCCCCTGTGCTGTGTGTTATAATTTGTTGTACATGTTTGTTTGTTTTTCGCATGTGAAGCTCGCATGTGTGACGGCGCCGCTGGCTCGCCTCGCTTCCAGAGGCTTGCGTTACCAACATCGCAAACGTCACCAACTTTGCAAGATCCAAAACTCTACATATATATGAAGAGTGAGGTAGCGGTGAATCTCCAGTAATCCAGAGGAATAATCAGAGTATTGCAGTATATAGTGATACCTTTTTTATTGGACAAACATATTTATAGGTTTCATGACGAGCTTTCAAGAGCGTTCCTCTCTTTGTCGAGTCAGAGTCAATAGTGATTATAGATTCACAAATACAGCAAAACATTCCAGGATTCCAGGATGTACTGATCAGCCAGCCGTGCAAGTGTGTGGGGGTGCAGACCAGAGTAAGTAAATTGGGGTCATAAATAGTTTCACATCTAAGGAACCATAGAGCTGTAACGAAACTCAGGAGGAAGGCAGAGAACAACAAATAAAAAATACAAAAAATCAATAAACACACATATATATTTACAATCATGAATGTTGGAGGTTACAAGAAATTTTGATAATGAGATAAGAATTCAATGTCTACATTAAGGCCCGAGTTATTACTGTTAAAGAACATAGTGTTTTTTTAAAAAACCTTTGAGTATTTTGAGTTTGAAATTTTTCATGGAGTGGTTATTCCGGGTGAAATGGTGTCCAACTGGAGTACAGTAAGTCTCCTCATTGTGCTTATTGATGGAATGTCTGTGTAGATTCATCCTCAAATGTAATTTCTGGCTGGTTTCTCCAATGTAGCAGCCTCTCTCACATGCAGTACATTGTATCATGTAGTCTACATTGAATGATGTACAAGAATATGATCCTCTGATGTTATAGGTCTTCTTGTTGTGCGTGGCTGCGTCCTTTTTGCAGATGTGTTGACACAATTTACACCGATTTTTATTGCAACATTCATGTTTGTAAATATGTATGTGTGTTTATGGATTTTTTTGTTTTTTTGTTCTCTGCCTTCCTCCTGAGTTTGGTTACAGCTCTATGGTTCCTTAGATGTGAAACTATTTACTGCCCAAATTTACTTACTCTGGTCTGCACCCCCACACACTTGCACGGCTGGCTGATCAAAACATTATTTGTTAATCCTGGAATTTTTTGCTGTATTTGTGACTCTATAATCAGTATTGACTCTGACTCGACAAAGAGAGGAAGGCTCTCGAAAGCTTGTCATAAAACCCATGAATATGTTTGTCCAATAAAAAAGTTATCACTATGTATATATATATATATATATATATATATATATATATATATATATATACATACATACATATACATTGGTCCCTTAATACCATTTCGGCCATTGTTCACAGTAAAGTAGCACTTGTTACTTTTTTCTCTGGGGTTTGTATAACATCACACACATTGCATTTCCTCCAAGAAATACAGATTTTTTTTCTTCTTGTTTTTAAATAGCTATAGGAACATGTAACTCTGGTTCTCTGGCTGAATACTAAGAGAGTTTGTCAGTGCTTTAGATGGATTAGGAGCAGACTTGCAAGCTTTAGTTTCTGCAAGGTAATGTGGGAAAACACATACACTTTTATCTTGTTCTCCGGTGATATGCAGAATCCCTAATGTGAGCAGTAAATCACTACTGTACAGTCTTCATAAACACTAGAGAGGCAGAGAATATGGGGATATAAATTAATTCCCTTTGGAGAAGTTTACATTATACAGAGGAGTTGGAGAGACAGAAAAAACATACGCTAAAAAGGCTACATTTATTTTGTATTTTTTTCTGCTATTACTTATGTCTTTTTGTTTATATGTATTGCTAAAACGGCACCTTGCAACAAATATTTATATATTTACATTATTTTTAAGCTTATAGAAAAAGGTTTGTAGTAAATATGATGCATTGCATAAATATGCACAAATTTTCTATTCTACAGTAAAAAGCAAGTCTTAAGACTATAAAGATTTTTCATTGCATGAAAAATGAGTGCTACAGGAATTGAATTTTTAAAACTATAGAAATGCAGCTTTGCAACAAAGTCTGTGTCAGAACTCTGTATCAATTGTTTATAGAACTCTATGGTGAAATATTGCTCCCTCTACTGGCTGTACATGATACTGTCAAATATATTTCTCAAAATGTTGCAAAAATATTTAAATATTGCATTGTTATCCTTTGCAACATATATTTTCATGCCACAAAAAAGAAAAAAAAATGAAATAGGTTATACGCTGTCTATAAAATTTATAAAAATATATACCGGTATATACTTTACACGTTAAAAGGAGATTATTCTAAACACTTCTAAAGTCCAGAAACAACTAAGCCATATTTTACATTACAGGCATTCACCAGATGCAACCTCCCTTATTTTGCAACAAAAGTCCTCTGTTTTACAGTTGTGTATAGTGTTCGAGGACCTAAGCATTGGTCATTTTAGTCAACTCTGACAATAATTGTGAGAAGTCACAATCCTTTCTGAATAAATTGTGCAAAGCCTACACAAATGTGTGCCTAAACAATGATTTGACAAGTAAGCATGGACCAATAATCAATCCTAGAAGAACAGTGTTATTTTAATATTCTTTAAAATTAAATATATATATTCTATATGGGGAAAGACAGGTCAGAGCTGGTCAGAGGATAAGGATGTAGAAAAAGGTGACAGCAGAGGTCAGCACTGTGGGAGTTAAGGGATGTGATGAGTGTGAAGCATGGCTCTGATTATTGCCAGGCCACAGCCAAGAGCATGATGGCTGAGAAAACTACCTGAGCAAGAGCCACATGTGATGGCCATAGCCACTATTGTGGGAATACCTCACTTAGTGGATATGGACTGGTATGAGACTTTGAGGGGTGAGGATCATACAACACCATCAATCATGTTCACAAAACATACACTCCTACTCAGTGATATGGCCTATGTCACAAAGTAATGGCTCTCTTACTCAGCTTTATAAATATCACATATAAAATGCAGCTGATGACCATATAAAACTAGTCATGTTGCCTTGAAAATAATTTTTATCTGTATAATGTGAGAAATCCATATTTTCTCATAACGCTAAGGCCAAACAATGGATACATCAGCAAGTTGACAATGTACATTATGCCAATCCCCATACCCATGGCAACATAACAGGCTGATATTATCATGGTGTCTACTAATACTTGCCTATACAACCCACAATTGATATTTGTACTTAGCAACACTGAACTAAGTTATGCTTATGTTACGAGAAAATAAATTTGTTATTCTTTTTTTTGTATCTCCACCAGAATCACTTGAGCAACCATCATGAGATAAGGAGGACACTGAACACAAGCAAGGGGAGGAGTGATGTGGGTCATGGACCCAATACCAGCCCCATCCACCACCATTGTCATGTCTGGATCCATAGCCCCCTCCTCCCACCGCCAGCACCACCAACACACCCAGCACACACAGCTTTCCACCATGCAGCATCCACGTCCCCATACCCACCCTCTATCAAATAGAAGATGCAGAATGCAACTGAACACCCAAGATCAGAAATTGGAACAGGTGTTTGGTCAGGCATTTCCCACAGTTGGTAAGCTGCACCAGGAGATGCGACTGTGTTAAAACTGGAGGCAACAAGGTCTCATGCATTAGAACTTTGCCCAGTCTATGGAATTGAAGCTCTCAGGACTGAACAGCAATGTTCAGGGTGGGGGAACTCATGACAACCACGCTCTAACATTTCAAAGACCGTCTGACTCCTAATACCCCACTCCAGAAGAACGGTCACAACGGCACATACCTCCACCAGCATCCACATCACCCAGTCACCCATGCCAGGAGGCCTAGCAGGAGTCTCTGGGGTGAAGTAAGGGATGGGGCCCCTCTGACAAAGAGGGGGAAGCAGATGAGGGCTGCATCTCTTTCACTGTTTCTCACAGGGATCACTAACAGGCAAGATTTTAACAGTAACTCAAAATCAGTGAGTATTTGATTAACTCACTTAAGCCCAGTGGAATTGTAGAACCATGTGATAATGTATGCATCAACTTGCAACCTCAGTCACAGGCTCCCTGACTCTCCCCCTGTGCTGTGAGTGAGTTTGTAAGTTAATTTGAGGCATATTTTTTTGGGTGGACTTTCCAGTTCCATGGTTCGGCCGTTAAATTCGTAATTTTTGCAAAGTCCTCAATTTTTGCGAAGTCCTACTGGGCACTCATTGCAGTCTAAGCCTAAATCCTACGGCCCTCAGGTGCTCATTGCAGCTAAGTCGTGCGGTCCTTGTGTCTTGCCTACAGACAAGCATGGTAGTGGGAGTGCTGCCGGCACTGAGGAGCTACAGTTCATTGAGGGGAACCATGAATGCCAACATGTACTGTGACATAGTGAAGCAGAGCATGATCCCCTCCCTTAGAGAACTAGGCCGCAGGACAGTATTCCAACATGATAACGACCTCAAATACACCTCCAAGGCGACCAATGCCTTGCTAAAGAAGCTGAAGGTAAAAGTGATGGACTGGCCAAGCATGTCACCAGACCATATCGAGAATATGTGGGGCATCCTCGAATGGAAGGTGGGGGAGTGCAAGGTCTGTAACATCCACTAGCTCTGTGATGTCATCATGGATGAGTGGAAGAGGACTCCAGTGGCAACCTGCTAAGCTCTGGTGAACTCCATGCCCATGATGGTTATGGCAATGCTGGAAAATAATGGTGGCCACACAAAATATTAATACTTTGGGCCCAATTTGGACATTTCCACTTAGGGGTGTATTCACTTTTGTTGCCAACGGTTTAGACATTAATGGCGAGTGTTGAGTTATTTTGAGGGCACATCAAATTTACACTGTTATACAGGATTTACACTCACAGTGAAATAGGAGGTGTACTCACTTTTGTGAAAAACTATATATATATATATATATATATATATATATATATATATATATATATATATACAAATATATATGTGTGTGTGTGTGTTTTACAAATGGGCTGTTTGGATATTTACACAAGCGATTTCCTGGGTGGGATAAGGTAGTTAACGTTTATTAAGTGTGCTGTGTTCAAAGATTGTGATGTTTGGGTATTGTGAAATTTGTGTTTATATTTAACTTCTCCTATTGTTTCACCCTGTATAAAGTTATTTGGTTTGTATGTAATGAACAGTTCATGTTATACTTAGCAAATTACTAATTATTCTTTATCTGCTTATTCCATGTCGTACCCACTGTACATTGTTGATTTAGTAGAATAGCCAATATAAATTCACGGCCTGTAATCAAAACAAATTTCCTTCAGTACACCCTTTCCGGGAACTGCGACAATAATGGTTTTATGTTTATTATACATGGCTTTGGGTTGTCATTTACACAACCTCTCAATAACTCTCTGTCTTATAGAGTAAATTACACTGGCTTCCTACCAAATGGCTACACCACCAAAAATGATAAATACATCCAAAAAATAAAAAAAATAAAGGTGTTGCAACAGTTTATAACACTTAATAAAATTTAAAACATAGCCGTCTGTGAATCTGACCTGCAATTTATCCAGAAGAACCTTTGAAGTGTGAAGATAAGCATGAAATGTTCACCTACAGAATACTTAATCATTTATCGCACTGCAGTGGACTGGTGTTTACTTGAAGCTTTCTACAGTCATGTATTTGTATGAATATTATTAGATTTCCCTATTATTTTAAAATATAGATAATACTTCAAACGCAATATAAATGTGACTTGAATGTAATTACAGTCACCAGAAAAACTGGGAATGTATTTCCTTTAAAGTGAATTGTAATGAGATAATTTATAGCGTTGTTTTTCTATTTAAAATTAAATAAGCTCGGATGAAATGGACTCTCTAATAGGTCATTATTTTAAAAGTAATTAAATTTAACAATTGGAAGCAATTAAGGCATAGTATGGAGTTGAGAGATATGTTAAGGTGCAATAACCTGGCAAATATGTAAAATACTAAGATAAAAAGTAAAAGGGAATCTATTAAGAGGGAGTCACTGAGCACAAATTATTCACGTACCAATTCACTTTTTAAAAGGACATTATCGTGTCCCCAAATTCATTCTGTAGGTTTAAAGAAATAGAGAATGCTTTTTAGCAGAACACTTGAACTCTCACATTATATGGTATACAAAAAGCTTGTATCATGTACTATAAATGAGCATGTTTTAAACATTATTTTTTTCTACAGGAAAGACATGCTGGAAAAACACAAGAAATACATTATTCCTGCAGTATGGTATCTCCTTGACTGAAATTGAAGACTCATTGATGCTCACAGATTAGCAGGGGAATGCCTCTAAGAAATTATATTTTCAAAGTTGTTTAAAGGACCATTGTACAAAAAAATGTATGTTTGAAAACGTTGGGGCTGACTAAGAAAAGTCATAAATCTAATTCCTAATTACGTAAACTAGATGTCTTGGAAACATGCTAGTGGTGGGTTTCTGCTTAGACCAATGAAGTCCAGTCCTAGGGCAGCACATTTTGGCAGGCTGATTTACGATACCAGATTAGTGCTACTGAAAATTGTGTCTATATGCTCAGAAATGTCTGTATGCACTCACACTTGTGTCTGTAAGCATAATTTACACTCTCTGATGTAATATATATATTGTGACAGGCTGGCTGCCACTTCCAGGTTCAATGCCCTGTTGACCGTCTCTGTAATGAAGTAACTCAGGAGGTGTTGTAGCTTTAAGGAGCTTTACTGAAAACTTTGTCAGCAGGTACAAACAAAAAGAATACAAAACAAAGCCTAGCTTTCCTTGAAGCACTAACTAAACAGAAATAGCAGTTTTCCTCACTACCATCAACTAATGCAAAAATAAAGCGTTGATGTATACAGGCCTGTAAGTTTTTTGCTCCCAAAGTCTGTGGGTTTGCTTCAGCATGCAGAGCTGTCTCTTCTGGCTCTCAGTCCAGACTGAACCCACCCTGCTGAGTGCTTAGTAGTCCTTTTAAAGGCAGAATGCAGCTGGGCTTGATTAGTCTGTTGCAGGAGGCTTAACTCTTTCACTTCCATGGGGAAAAGGGTGTTTGGTAAGTCTGCTACTTACATACATCCCTTGTATGATTCTATTACAATATATATATATATATATATATATATATATATATATATATATATATATATGTATATATATATTGTAACCGTTTGCCCCCTAGAGGATGGTGCCAAGTAAAGTAGTGTAAAGAGTTCTTGACAGGAGTGATGGAGTTAAACTTTTAAAGAACTCCTAATTGCTGCAGGTGAAACTTCACTTTAAAGCCTGGAAAGCAGACATGGGGGAGTGGCTGATTAGGCTCTGGACTGAGTCCCATGAGGAGTCTGTGTGGAGCTGCAGTCTATGTGAGAACCTGTGTGAGACAGTCAGGAAGACTGCTTATAATACAGATTAAAGTACAGAGAGACACTGGCAAGCAGGTTGGATTGCCTGGAGAATACAGCCAGCAGCCTAAGAAGAGACACTGAGTATTTATGTGTGACATGAGAGAAGAAGGAGACAGAGCTCCTGAACAGGACCTACCAGGACTTACAGATCAGCAGAGGAAGTTGCCAGTAAGAGGAACAGTCTGTGTGACTGCAACAACACTTAACAGAGAGACTGTTTGCTTTAAAAGTGGAGGACCTAGAAAGGATCCATTGCAGCTGAGAAGCTGAAGGAGACTGAACTTAGAGGTACCACCCCTCTGTGTAAACAGATGTTTATTTTATGCTGAAGTTAAGCTATTGTTTATTTTTGAAAGCCTTTATTAAAACAAAGCTAAAAGTATATTGGACTCCGTGGTTTATGGGAAAATCACAGGAGCAACCAGTAGCCTAAGGCCGGCCCTGTCACAATATATATATATATATATATATATATATATATATATATATATATATATATATATATATATATATAGTGGATATAAAAAGTCTACACACCCCTGTTAAAATGTCAGGTTTCTGGGCTGTAAAAAAATGAGACAAAGATAAATCATTTCAGAACTTCTTCCACCTTTAATCTGACCTATAAACTGTACAACTCACTTGAAAAACAAACTGAAATCTTTTAGGTGGAGGGAAGAAAAAAAATATATATTGTGGTTGCATAAGTCTGCACGCCTCTTATAACTGGGAATGTAGCTGTGTTCAGAATTAAGCAATCACATTACAAATCATGTGAAATAG
The DNA here is from genome assembly GCA_027410445.1 of Discoglossus pictus. Lineage (NCBI taxonomy): Eukaryota > Metazoa > Chordata > Amphibia > Anura > Alytidae > Discoglossus > Discoglossus pictus. Next base: position 79,594,877 of record CM050168.1, read on the forward strand.
GAGTCAGCATACACCTGCCATCATTTAAAGTGTCTCTGATTAACCCCAAATAAAGTTCAGCTGCTCTAGTTGGTCTTTCCTGAAATTTTCTTAGTCGCATCCCACAGCAAAAGCCATGGTCCACAGAAAGCTTTTAAAGCATCAGAGGGACCTCATTGTTAAAAGGTATCAGTCAGGAGAAGGGTACAAAAGAATTTCCAAGGCATTAGATATACCATGGAACACAGTGAAGACAGTCGTCATCAAGTGGAGAAAATATGGCACAACAGTGACATTACCAAGAACTTGAGCTCCCTCCAAAATTGAGGAAAAGACGAGAAGAAAACTGGTCTGGGAGGCTACCAAGAGGCCTACAGCAACATTAAAGGAGCTGAAGGAATATCTGGCAAGTACTGGCTGTGTGGTACATGTGACAACAATCTCCTGTATTCTTCAAATGTCTGTGGGTTAGAGTGGCAAAACGAAAGCCTTTTCTTACGGAGAAAAACATCCAAGCCAGGCTACATTTTGCAAAAACACATCTGAAGTCTCCCAAAAGCATGTGGGAAAGGGTGTTATGGTCGGATGAAACCAAGGTTGAACTTTTTGGCCATAATTCCTAAAGACATGTTTGACGCAAAAACAACACTGCACATCACCAAAAGAACACCATATCCACAGTGAAGCATGGTGGTGGCAGCATCATGCTTTGGGGCTGTTTTTCTTCAGCTGGAACTGGGGCCTTAGTTAAGATAGAGGGAATTATGAACAGTTCCAAATACCTGTCAATATTGACACAAAACCTTCAGACTTCTGCTAGAAAGCTCAACAAAGTATTAGTTTAAGGGTGTGCATACTTATTCAACCATATTATTTTATTTTTATATTTTTTCTTCCCTCTACCTAAAAGATTTCAGTTTGTTTTTCAATTGAGTTGTACAGTTTATAGGTCACATTAAAAAAGTTCTGAAATGATTTATCTTTGTCTCATTTTTTTACAGCACAGAAACCTGACATTTTAACAGGGGTGTGTAGACTTTTTATATCCACTATATATATATATATATATATATATATATATATATATATATATATATACACATAAAGAAAGAAAGAAAAAACAGGGAACTTAGATATATCTTTAATGTTAATTTTCTTACATGTGTATAATTTTGAACTTGGCATAAGTGACAAGGTGCGTTAATTAACCAAATAACTCTACCCAATAGAAATACAACCACTGAATTGGTGTATAACCAGGCCACAGCTTTATGATCACAACATATGATAACAAATATATAACCAAAACATGAGAGGTACCGGTACACCCACCCGCCGAAGGAGCTCACCCTCCCAGAGGCCCAATGGAACCCCGTGCCTAATGAACCTCCGGTACCAACCAGGACCGGATACCTTCTCAAGCAATGAGCTCCCACCTAAGGCGAATGCCGCACTCCCACACAAACTGTGACAAAATTACCTAATCACAGGGAGGAAGGGCGGGAGATCCGTTGTTTCCTCACTGAGTGCTATGAGGGCGGGAAAACCTACCTACATAAAGCCTCCCATTAAGCCCCACCTACCACTAACTAAAACTCCCCAGCACTATAGGCCGGTCAAATGCCCCCTTTTTCTATTCAGTCTCCAGGGGCGAACTATAATCAGCACAAAACAACTTTTGTATTGTATAAAACACTTTTAAAAAAGATTATAAAACTTTTTGGACTACAATGGCTCTTTTAATCACTAGTTACACAGTTCTATTAGGTTTGACCATTGATCAAACAAGAAAGTATACCAAAATCTCTCTCTTTGCCCTCAAAGGAAGCTTTTTTTAAAGAGTGTATGGAGGCATTAGTGAGGAATGTCAGGTCTTCAGAAAAGGATTATGATGTTCTTGAAAGCATTTATAAAGTGCTCTAGAGGTACTGAATAGTCATCACTTTGTGAAGTTCAATGAATCACTATTTGTGGTGTCCAGTGGTTCTGATATTTAAAAGTCAAAAAGTGTTCCTTGGCTGAATTAGTTTGCGGTACATTACTTTAGTCAGCTGTGACATATAACATGCAGTATCTCACAAAAGTGAGTACACCCCCTCACATTTTTGTAAATATTTTATTATATATTTTCATGTGACAACACTGAAGAAATGACACTCTGCTACAATGTAAAGTAGTGAGTGTACAGCCTGTATAACAGTGTACATTTGCTGTCCCCTCAAAATAACTCAACACACAGCCATTAATGTCTAAACCGTTGGCAACAAAAGTGAGTACACCTCTAAGAGAAAATGTCCAAATTGGGCCCAATGTGTCAATATTTTGTTTGGCCACCATTATTTTCTTCAGTGAGAAGATATAATAAAATATTTACAAAAATGTGAGGGGTGTACTCACTTTTGTGAGATACAGTATATTATATTTCAGAAATATAAAGCACCTAAAAGCTATGGCACTTTTGTGGGTTTGAAAGGTAAATTCAGAGGTAGTCGTTGAAATAAAACACGTTTACTAAAAAAAATGATCAAGATGAAAATGATTTCATAATGTAAGAGCTGTGTTCAACCAAATGCAATACATTTACAGAACTTTGCAACACATTACCTACAATATGAAGGAAATATGACTATATCAATCAATACAGTTAATGGAAATCCATAGCTGTTTGAGGAAAACTCTGAATAATGTTGCAGAATTACAGTGATTTAAAATACGAATGTGCATGAAAATAAATATATTTTCACTGTAACTATTATTTTTGAAATCTAAGCTTACATTGCATTAAATGTAAAAAACAAAAGGTGTAATTGCAAATCCATAATTATATTTAGAACATTGTACATGAAAGAAGCCCAGACAAATAAAGCAAATATTTTATGCTGATAAGATGACTTTAAAATGGTGTCACGTCTATAGGGCGCCTCAGAAATGCGCTGCGACAAATGAGTGGCGAAGCATTCGCTCACATACAGAAGTGTGGCTTGCTACAGGCTGAATGCGGTGTGACATGTGTCTGCAGCGGCCCTTATACATATTATTCTGAAGAGCAGATCTGTGCAGTATCTGCATGCAGCAAGACATGCTTTGCACATAGACCTGCACCGCCCCTGGAACATTTATACAAAGTGTGTGTTTCCTATGAGACCCCAGCAGGACCCTCACTCTTGCATCTCACCAGAGCACCAGGGGAGGAGGAACTGTGCTACACTGACCAGCTATGGGCCACCAATAACACAGGCAGACCACTGACCCTGGAGATGACAACTGAAAGCACCAAGGAGCACCCACACCTGCACACTCACATTATCACCTGCCCATTGCACACTCACATTCATCCTCACCTTTACACATTTACTATCACCTTGCACACTCACCTGCACTGACACACCACACCATGTATGCAGTTCTGTACTTGCTGACCACCCTGGGTGGATATATGATGACTTCTGATCTCCTCCTCAAGTTCCCCAACCTTCCTCTGCAGACACATCTCACACCGGGGTGGTAAGGATTTTGATGAGGGATAGGGAGATGTGTTTGGACCTCTGCTCGGCATGGTGTGGTGTGTCGGTGCAGGTGAGTGTGCAGTGTAAGTGGGCACGGTGATAGTAAATGTGTAAAGGTTAGAGGGAATGTAAGTGTGCAATGTGCAGGTGATGATGTGAGTGTGCAGGTGTGGGTGCTCCTTGATGCTTTCGGTTGTTATCTCCAGGGTCGGTGGGTTGACTGTGTTATTGGTGGCCCATAGATGGTCAGTGTAGCACCTTGCTGGTCAGCCCTATGCACACAGCTGACAGTTCCCCTTGTGCTCTGGTGAGATGTCAGAGTGAGGGTCCTGCTGAGGTCTCATAAGACACACACTGTATATAAATGTTCCAGGGGGCAGTGTAGGCCTATGTGCAAAGCATGTCTTGCTGCATGCATATACTGCACAGATCTGCTTTTCAGAATAATATGTATAATGCAGTGTCTGACCCGGATTCAGCCTGTAGCGCGCCACAACATCAATGCGCACAGGCGTGCTATTGCTGGCCACCCTTTTGTGTGTGCTGGGTTACAGATGTGAGTGGGCACGCTATTGGCGGCTGCGATATTGACGACTGCGCATTTCTGTGTGTGCACATGCGAAGGCACGCATTTGTTGCTGCGCATTCCTCAGGCACCCTATAGTCGGGGTGCCCTTTAAAACTGTATACAGTAATATATGATTGTATACTTCTGGCAGGTTGTATTTAAAGTACATGGCCATATTTTTAAATAGGCGAAAAAGGCATCTGCCTAGAGGGGCCCTTCATAATGGGAAAGTCTAATTTGCATAACATTATATTTAAATTTCAGTTTATATATCTTTTTCATGTAGTCCCTGCCTTCTCTAGCCAGACAATAAGAGCATATTCCTGTTGCAGGAGAAGGTTAATTTAAAGTGGTAGGTTTGCAGTGTGCTGTACTATAGTAAAACCTGCATACCAAGCTTTCCTCCTCCCTTAGGTCAGGAAAAGACCATACAACCTCAATTATGGGTCCTCAAGACTGGTTTCTCTCTTCTCATAACAGGTTAGTAAGTAAAATGCAGTGAGTCTTGCCCTTCCCTGCAAGAGGAATTTTGTGTTTTATAATTATTTTATTTATAAAGTTCTTAAAAAAGTAAATATAATATACAGAACAAAATATGCATGTGCCAACAGCATGCTACTTACCTTTTAATCTAACCACCACCATGAGAAAATTACATTGACATTTTAATTAATACATCAATTATAATTTGAATGATATTATGAACAGCTTCCTATATGTGGACAATGTATATGTTATGTCTGTGCCAAAGAATAAATCATACACAAAAACATTTTTCATACATTTATTTCATACGTATATAAAAAATCTCCCCATATTAGGGAAATAGATGTGTCTTAGTTGTGCTTAGTTGTGTCAGATATGTAAGTTTGGCTGCACATGAGTGTTTCCGCAAGGGGTTTACCTGTTCATATAAGAAGCTTAGTTTACACATATGTTCCCTGAGGGCACCTACAGAACCTTCAAAAAAACACATAACATTATCTATAAGTTCTTACTGGAGCTATTTAATTGCACTTCAGCTAAAACCACACATAGAGTATGGGACTGTTCACATATAGCGGCAATCACTCATAAGATTTAACACACAAGGGTTTGTTACAGATAGCATGTAATAGCTGAATTAGGGCTTACATGGTATTTTGACCCTAAGATTTCCTTTGATGGCCATGTGTTCGAACCCCAAGTTCCAAGGACTGGTTTTACACAAGCATGTTTGCTTGTTTTACAGTGTGAACACAAGGGCTGGTGATCACACTACTTTGGTATCTCATGTAGATTTTGTGCTGAAACACAGGAAGACAACTTTAAATTGAATGTTTATTGTTTCGCAAACATAATAATCATGAAAATAATAAAAACTGAGCACTCTTTCAGAGCATGCCTCATTTCCTTGGCCAATCTCTGAAAGGTGTGGAGGGAGGTCACTGCCACCTGAAAGATAACAATCTCTGGAAACCCCAAACCTCCTTGGAATTTGCTTAGATACTTATGGCTTAGTCTCCCTCAATTTTCATTCTCCCTGCCTCCTCTAAGGAATGCATTCTGCTCCATGAAAACTGGACCATTTGTCAGGTTACACTCAAATGTTTTAACTGTGTCTCAGCCTTTCTTCTGCTCTCCCAAACCATTCTCTGATCTGCACACATCCTAACTTCACCCTTTTTCTGGTGAAATAAATCTAGCTTCCATCACAGCTTTTGTTATGCTTTTCAGCTTGTCTCCAATATGGCTGCTACCATAATGTAGATCCTTCCATCAAGTACTAGCAGCAGTATTTAAACACCTTGTTTAAAAGATAAACCCTGAATGCCAACGCTATGACTATGCTGATGAAAATGAGAGGTTTTTTTTTACTAGAGAGGAAAGACCTCTCTACTTTCCATGTCATTTTATGGAACCTTTCCTCTAAAAAATTAATACATTGCTTCATATAATAACATAGGAATTAGAGATATTGTTTCTCACAAGAGAGATTCCTCTAGTCTTACCCAATACAGCGCTGTGTCTGTATTACAAAGTCTATAAATACTTTCAGATCATCACATCTCCTCCCTTATTCTCTCACCTCTTGAAGATCATCACATCTTTCACACTTGTTCATATTCTGTGCCCTGCATCCCAAAACTCTCATAATATCTTACCTCCTACATCCCAAATTTCCCAAAAGAAGTAATCCTATACATTATTTGTATGACCGGTAGTGATGTCCCGAACAGTTCGCCGGAGAACTATTCGCAGCGATTTTCGCATGTTCGCGTTCGCAACGAACGGCAAACATATGCGCTTTTCGGTCCGCCCCCTATTCTATATCATTGAGGAAACTTTGACCCTGCACCTTACAGTCAGCAGACACATTCCAGCCAATCAGCAGCATACACTCCCTTCCAGAGCCTTCCATCTGTATGACAGCCTCCATTTTAGAATCATTCTGTAGCTGCATTCGTGGAGAAAGGAGATATATTCTACCTGCTCTTGATTTAATAGGGAAATAGATAGAGAGGCTGTGTATTTATCTTTAACTACACACCTGAAGGACTCCTTTGATATCTGCTGCAAGGAAAGCAACCCAAAAAAACATTTTTAGGGCTAGAACATCATTTATTTTATTTTATTATTTTTTTCTGCTGATTTAATAGGGAAATAGATAGCCAGGCTGAGTATTTAGCTTTAACTACACACCTGAAGGACTCCTTTGATATCTGCTGCAAGGAAAGCAACCCAAAAAAACATTTTTAGGGCTAGAACATAATTTAATTTATTTTATTATTTTTTTTCTGCTGATTTAATAGGGAAATAGATAGCCAGGCTGTGTATTTAGCTTTAACTACACACCTGAAGGACTGCTTTGATATCTGCTGCAAGGACAGCAACCAAAAAAGGCCTTTTTATTTTATCTTATAACTTTTTTCTGTGTAATCTAATTGCATATGCCAGCGTACTAGCGTGTGTGTGAGGCCTATTGCATCTAGTCTGCCAACTTTTGCACAGTGACACTCATATCTAGTGCAACCGTAGTGTGCAGTGAAATAAAACAACCCTTTTTTTACTGTAATCAATTGAATATCAGTAGCCTGCCTACAGGCGTGTGTGAGGCCTATTGCATCTAGTCTGCCAACTTTTGCCAGTGCACAGTGACACTCATATCTAGTGCAACCATAGTGTGCAGTGAAATAAAACAACCCTTTTTTTACTGTAATCGATTGAATATCAGTAGCCTGCCTACAGGCGTGTGTGTGAGGCCTATTGCATCTAGTCTGCCAACTTTTGCCAGTGCACAGTGACACTCATATCTAGTGCAATCGTAGTGTGCAGTGAAATAAAACAACCCTTTTTTTACTGTAATCGATTGAATATCAGTAGCCTGCCTAAAGGCGTGTGTGTGAGGCCTATTGCATCTAGTCTGCCAACTTTTGCCAGTGCACAGTGACACACATATCTAGTGCATCCGTAGTGTGCAGTGAAATAAAACAACCCTTTTTTTACTGTAATTGATAGAATATCAGTAGCCTGCCTACAGGCGTGTGTGTGAGGCCTATTGCATCTAGTACGCCAACTTTTGCCAGTGCGCAGTGAAACTCATATCTAGTGCAACCGTAGTGTGCAGTGAAATAAAACAACCTTTTTTTTACTGTAATCGATTGAATATCAGTAGCCTGCCTAAAGGCGTGTGTGTGAGGCCTATTGCATCTAGTCTGCCAACTTTTGCCAGTGCACAGTGACACACATATCTAGTGCATCCGTAGTGTGCAGTGAAATAAAACAACCCTTTTTTTACTGTAATTGATAGAATATCAGTAGCCTGCCTACAGGCGTGTGTGTGAGGCCTATTGCATCTAGTACGCCAACTTTTGCCAGTGCGCAGTGACACTCATATCTAGTGCAACCGTAGTGTGCAGTGAAATAAAACAACCCTTTTTTTTACTGTAATCGATTGAATATCAGTAGCCTGCCTACAGGCGTGTGTGTGAGGCCTATTGCATCTAGTCTGCCAACTTTTGCCAGTGCACAGTGACACTCATATCTAGTGCAACCGTAGTGTGCAGTGAAATAAAACAACCCTTTTTTTACTGTAATCGATTGAATATTAGTAGCCTGCCTACAGGCGTGTGTGAGGCCTATTGCATCTAGTCTGCCAACTTTTGCCAGTACACAGTGACACTCATATCTAGTGCAACCGTAGTGTGCAGTGAAATAAAACAACCCTTTTTTTACTGTAATCGATTGAATATCAGTAGCCATCCTAAAGGCGTGTGTGTGAGGCCTATTGCATCTAGTCTGCCAACTTTTGCCAGTGCGCAGTGACACTCATATCTAGTGCAACCGTAGTGTGCAGTGAAATAAAACAACCCTTTTTTTACTGTAATCAATTGAATATCAGTAGCCTGCCTACAGGGGTGTGTGTGAGGCCTATTGCATCTACTCTGCCAACTTTTGCCAGTGCACAGTGACACTCATATCTGATGCAACCGTAGTATACAGTGACATAAAACAACACTTTTTTGACTGTAATCGATTGAATATCAGTTGCCTGCCTACAGGCGTGTGTGTGAGGCCTATTGCATCTAGTCTGCCAACTTTTGTTAGTGCGCAGTGACACTCATATCTGGGCTCACAGTATCTTGCACGCATAGTACCACTAATCGTAAAAAAAATGACAGGCAGAGGCAGGCCACCCCGCAGGGGCCGTCGTGGTCGTGGTGCTGTGATTCCATTTTGCCCTAGAACAATGCCCAGTTTTCAGAGGCAATGTACCCTGAACTTGAACAGTTCTGAGGACATGGTTGACTGGCTAACACAGGACACCCAATCTTCTACAGCTTCCGCTCGGAACCTAGACGCAACATCCTCCTCCAGCTTAGCTTCGGGCACCTCTCCAGTTACCACTCGCCCGCCTGCCGCCACCACCAACACTAGCACCACAGCCGCTTCACTTGCTCCGTCAGCAGAGTTATTTGCAGATCCGTTGGAAGAAATGAGTGATGCACAAACATTTGTGCCAGAGGATGTAGATAACAGGGATATGTCCCAGTCAGGCAGCATTACACACATGGACATACGTTCTGATGATGATGATGATGTTGTACCCGGTGCTGCTTCTTTTGTTGAGTTGTCAGATACAAGTGAAGCGGTTGATGATGACGATGCGTCCGTGGATGTCACGTGGGTGCCCGCTATAAGAGAAGAAGAACAGGAGGAAAGTCCAGATGGGGAGACAGAGAGGAGGAGGAGACGAGTTGGAAGCAGCGGGAGGTCGTCGAAAGTAGCTGTGGCCTGAGCTATCCCAATTTGCCATAGAACTTCTGTCCTGCCCCGCTTCAAGTGTCCTGTCAGAAAGGACCTTCAGTGCAGCAGGAGGTTTTGTCACTGATAAGAGAAGTCGCCTAGGTCAAAAAAGTCTAGATTACCTCACCTTTATTAAGATGAATGAGGGATGGATCCCGAAGGGACTGACAGTGGGCGATACATTCGATTAAAAAAGGCCTGATAGATGAGCTGCCTTGAGCTAATAATGGTCCACACGCTGCTGTATTTTATCCCTGAATGCCGGATGACTTGCGTGACTCATCCGCCACCAACTAGGGTTCAAGACCCAATGTTTTAGGGCACTTTCTGCCTGGCAAACTAACATCAATTTTTTTGGTCGCTGCAACAATACCTAATTTTTGTATTTAAATCATTTTATTTTAGAAGGCGTACAGCATGTAAAGAAAAATAAAGCATTTTTGAACAATCTTGCATAACAGTTGTCCAAAAATACATATTTACAATAGAGACATTTTGTGAAAGTTAGCTGGCTATTCCTTCTTATTTTTACTTTTTAGGTTAATAATTTTTCTTATTTTTTACTGTGATTGCAATTTAAGAGATACCTAAAACATGGTTAAACAGACAATAGTAAAGAGTATATCTGCAGGAAACACCAAAGTCCTATTAGCTATCATCCCTCCAGCAGTATTAGCTTATTATTTACAATATCTAACCTGAGCAATCACCCTTGGGTTACCCTAGGGCAGGCTTCAGTAAGCGACCTCTCCTTTCCTGGGATGATTTTACCGCCGGTTGCTTCTGAAGGGTCTCCAGGGCTCCCCCTCTCGGGTCCTTCCCCCAGTGTCACTTCAACCAGTAACAAATGTTTTATATTTGTAAAGTGGCCCAATGATCCTCCTTGATAGAGGTTTAACTTTACAAATTTTGGAGAACCAATTTAAGACCGGTGTCCCCTGATTCTGTGTCAGGGAGTGTGTGAAATGCCTCAGCCTACAGTAATTGTAATGTTCTGACAGCGGTAGCTCATGCTTGTCCCTCAGTTCCTCATAGGTGAGCATCTGGCCCTTTACTAACCGGTCTCCCAGTCTATCTAGTTTCCTTGACCTCCACCAGTGTTGTGATGTTGTGCTCATGTGTTTCGGGGCCTGAGAGTGGTCAAGAATTGGGGTCATTTGGGTGGATCCAGGGAACAAACCTGTGTGTTTCTTGGCCCATTTTCAGTATGATAGTGAGTGTCTGATTAGGGGGTTTGGCGAGTTTTTAAGGCTCTGAGGCAATTCTGATAGCCAAGCCACCTTGTCCCAGGTTAAGGGCCTTAAAGTGTGATTCTCTAAATACACACAGGCTGAGGTTGATGACATATAGAATGTGCTATTGGGAGGAAAGATAGGTATTAAACTGATAGGAATGAATAGTATAACTTAATACAACACTCCTATCTGGTGGCACCTTAGATTGCATGTGCAGTGCCCCAAATTCGAAGTAGGAGGTCCGACCAAGCATCTTTTTCCATCTCCCTGTTCCAAAAATCCCTGCCATATACACGTCCCCTGATAGGTAACGTAACAGGTATTAAACTGATAGGAATGAGTAGTACAACGTAATACACCTCTCCTATCTGGTGGCACCTTAGATTGCACGTGCAGTGCCCCAAATTCGAAGTAGGAGGTCCGACCAAGCATCTTTTTCAATCTCCCTGTTCCAAAAATCCATGCCATATACACGTCCCCTGATAGGTAACGTAACAGGTATTAAACTGATAGGAATGAGTAGTACAACTTAATACACCTCTCCTATCTGGTGGCACCTTAGATTGCACGTGGAGTGCCCCAAATTCGAAGTAGGAGGTCCGACCAAGCATCTTTTTCCATCTCCCTGTTCCAAAAATCCATGCCATATACACGTCCCCTGATAGGTAACGTAACAGGTATTAAACTGATAGGAATGAGTAGTACAACTTAATACACCTCTCCAATCTGGTGGCACCTTAGATTGCACGTGCAGTGCCCCAAATTCAAGGGAGGGGGACCGACCAAGCATCTTTTTCCATCTCCCTGTTCCAAAAATCCATGCCATATACACGTCCCCTAATAGTGGACGTAACAGGGATTAAACCGATAGGAATAGTACTACTTAACAGTACAAACCTTATAATAACTCAGACAGAGGCAACGCATATAATCTTCCATGCTGTGCAGTGGAAGCCCCCAGACCCTGACCTGTGTATAATATTCCATGCTGTGCAGTGGAAGCCCTCAGACTCTGACTTGTGTATAATATTCCATGCTGTGCAGTGGAAGCCCCCAGACTCTGACCTGTGTATAATATTCCATGCTGGGCAGTGGAAGCCCCGAGACTCTGACCTGTGTATAATATTCCATGCTGGGCAGTGGAAGCCCCGAGACTCTGACCTGTGTATAATATTCCATGCTGGGCAGTGGAAGCCCCCAGACTCTGACCTGTGTATAATCTTCAATGCTGGGCAGTGAAAGCCCCCAGACTCTGACCTGTGTATAATCTTCCATGCTGGGCAGTGGAAGCCCCCAGACTCTGACCTGTGTATAATATTCCATGCTGGGCAGTGGAAGCCCCCAGACTCTGACCTGTGTATAATATTCCATGCTGGGCAGTGGAAGCCCCCAGACTCTGACCTGTGTATAATCTTCCATGCTGGGCAGTGGAAGCCCCCAGACTCTGACCTGTGTATAATCTTCCATGCTGGGCAGTGGAAGCCCCCAGACTCTGACCTGTGTATAATCTTCCATGCTGGGCAGTGGAAGCCCCCAGACTCTGGGAGTCTGAAGAAGAGAAGTCAGAAGAGGAAGGTGGCTTTGATGAGCTGTAAGACCAAACACAGCAGGTGTCCCAGGGGGCTTATTGTCCCCTTTCGGGGACCCTTGGTGGCTGGGTGGAGGAAGAGACCTTCAATGACATCAGTGAGGACAAGGAACGGGACATGGCTAGCTTGGTATACAACCTTGTGCAAAGGGACTGTTTGCAGTTGTTTGCGGTGCATTAAACGGGGAGATTGGTCTGTTACTGTGAAGCGGTTGTAATCCTTACACTACCTGATTGATACAACATCATACCTGATGTTTTAAAGCATGTTATTCCGAACCGAAAATTTTATGTTCGCGACATCACTAATTCCCGGTATAATAAAAATTTTGAATTTTTTTTTGTGTGGTTCTCTCCCTTATACCATCTTGAAGACCCTCAATAAGAGCCATTGCCTTCATACAGATAACTTGCTACAGCCAGCTGTAAATAATTGTGTGCCTCATTAAATAACTATTTATATGGTTATTGGGCTTTATGAAATCATCCACTGTAACATGTGGTCATATCATGGTAGTGGCCGGATAAATGGACGGCACAACTACACTAATTTAAAAGAAGATCCCCCTCTTTCAAATTAGCAGTCTTGATACCATCTTAGAATTTGTACAGTAGGATACAAGGCACTTTTAGAGCCCCACTCCCCATATACATGACTAATACTGGTCAGTTAATCACCATGTTGATGTTGATCATTTGACTCTTTTGTATAAAAAAATGGGTCTCATACTTCCATGGGGTTAGTTGATTGGGAGGGGCTCTGTTAAAGCACCCCTCCTCAAGAAATATAGATGTGGACAGGTGATTGCCATGGTTATAGAAATCATTTACCCATCATATTCTGATAGAAAACCTCTCTTGAAAGAGAGACTTTCACTTTTACATGACTGATCTTATATTCTGGGGCTATACAGACTCTTAATGGTAACAATTACCCGCTGTTTCCCTGGTGGTGGTCAGGTCAGGCCATTTTTATTGAGCTCATCTGAGCTTTCCAGAGGCATGAGACCCCTCATACTAAGGAGTAAAGGGTCCCTTTGTATGCTGGGAGAGGTGGGATAAGGACTTCGTAAGATGTACCCATATAATGAGAGCAACATTTAGGTCCTTATGCCTTTGGGGCTTTCCCTATAGTATGTGATATCACGACAAACACTTGATGATGTCACTTTGAGCTATTAGTTCCTACCAGAGGTCCCTCATCCTACCCCAGAGTATACCAGCACAGGAGAGCAGCATCAGCATCCAAGGAGCTTATATGTGTGACAATGTGGCCCCAAGGGCCTGGTGGCCACATTACCTTAAATGACAACTGGAAACCTTTATTAGATACTGAAAACATTTATTTCTTCACAAATAAAAGTTACTGAAGAAGAAACCAAAGCATAGCTCCTATAGAGAGCTTTTTTTAGTTCTTCTCCCCTCTCTTAAAGGTTGGTAGCCAGGCCACTGCCACTCTTTATTTAATAAAAATAACAAGTCCCTTGAGGCCACAGTCCTTCTTGCAGTTCACAGTCTCCTGGCTTGCTCTCCATTACAGATTGTCAGCCTCCTATGTTGTCATCCATTAGATTCTCTCAGTCTCCTGAACTGGGCCCCTATTCAATTAAGCAATTGTAAGTTACTGGAGCCCGTAATGGAGCCTGTAAACTAATTTGCTATTCATTTGGCATCTTTAAGCAAGCAGCAAACAATCTACAGATTACAGGTTGAAAATCCCTTTCAAAATCATAACTTACAGCCCATCTAAGCCTTTGATCTTTCAAGTCGACAAGAGTTACAATCGCAAATCGCTATTCATTTGCTACAATTCCTCAAGCCCGCAAATGTTTTCACACCCGTAAACGGCAAAAGTAGAAGTAAATCTAACGTGTACTAGATAGTACTTGCAAGGGGGTTTAACCTGTGTTCGTAGCATGATAAATGCAAAAATAAATACAATCACGCAAATCTACAATAAACATTTTTTTATTCATGTTTCATTTTGGTGTTTTAGCAATCTCAGGAATCAATGAGTTTATATATATCAGGCCACTTACGTGGACTAAAACAGTATCGCCATTCATTTTTATTATTTCGTACATTGCCGAATTGCGAGTCTGATCGCACATGGGACCTCTAAACGCTAATTGATTGATGTGAAACCTCCACGTTTTACTGATGTCATGATGACGGTCTCATTAACTATTGGCTGTTTCTAAATCGGTAGTTACAGCCTTGCTTAGTTGATCATGATCCCACTCTGAAATGCTACCTATGATTCCATGGTTTACAGTTTCGGCTTTCGGCCTGTAACTTGCAGGCCTGATTAATTGAATTGATCTGTAATTGTAGCAAATTTCAAGCCCCTGGACATATGGCCTGTATAACGTAATCTGCGGGCTTGAGGTCTCCTGCGACCTGCTGTCTCTGCTCTCTTCTGGCCAGACTCTCTTGCAGTCTACACATGCAACCTTTTAATTGTCTCAGCCTTTCAGCAGGTCAGCAACACCCAATCTCTGGTCTTTCCACATAATATAATGATCAGTTTGATGATATAAATCTAGTCTCCGTAACAGCTTCTTTATGCATTTTAGCTTATCATCAAGAGGACAGGTCCTCTTATTCTATTAAGTGGACTCAACATTTTGTTTTTGTGACACTCCTTTTAGAGATGCGACAGTTACAGGTTTTCACTAATCATAAACAAATATATTTATTTTTTCAGCTAAATAACATAATATATTTGTAATAAACATTTAGAAAAGAAAGGAGGCTTATCAAAGAAAACAGAAATATATTTTAATGAGCTCTAATGCAAAACTCATCTGCTATTTTGTGGCACTTATTCATTAAAAAGTATATGGAAGATTTCTGAACTTTACTAGGTATATAATATACCAATGTATTTATTTATTTATGTATTTATATAATTGAAATTGAAGTGAGCAATATTTGATTAATTGATATCTGATTTTTTTTTATGTGAGCATTAAGGGGTCTATTATGAAGTACAAAGGGGGGTCACAGTAAAACATGCCTGTTTTAATGTTCAGATGTAATTTTAGCTGCACAAAGTTTCGGAACATAATGTGTCTGAAAGCTGTCAAGAGCCTGGTGAGATGTTTGAGGGACTCCTTTAGCTCTTCTTCTTCCACCCCATGGGCTGGGTGCTGCTTCCTCACTGATTGATCACAGCGCCAGTGGAGAAGCTACCACTGGTGCAGGTGGTGCAATGTACCAAGGCTCTCCTCTGGGGGTTCAGTGCTGTGTAATTTTTCTTTTTTGCCTTCATTTTTTTTCTGTAATGTAAGGGTTATTCCTTGGGCCCCACCACTTTGAATTAATGCTCCAATGCTCCCTTGGGCTTTCTTAGCCACACAAACCCTTGAGATGGGTTGGGTGCCATGTGTGGATGGATGCTGAGAGGAGATGGCTGCTGGCAAAGAAAGGCAATGGATGAATGCTAAGAGATGTGGGTGCTGTGTGGGGTGGATATTGAGAGGGACTGGTGCTTTGTGAACAAGGCTGCTTTTTATATCCACTGTATACTACAGTATATGTGACAAGGGATCAATTATTGAACTGTAATAAATGTAGATGAATGCAATGCTGATATCTTGTTGGCACACTGTTGTATAATGGCACACACTTGAGTTTATATTTAACTAGTGAATTGCCCATCAAAAAATGACGGACATAAAATTGTAAGGTAGGCAATGCTGTTTGCCACACAATGTGAGGCTTTTGCTTCTTTGAGCACCTTCGGTGCTCATTGCAAACCTTTCCTCCAGGACTGTATGGGCCGCTCATTGCAGGGTTTATTAACCTGCAACTTTTGTGCTTGGGAATGCCATGCAACCTCACTCCCAGGCTTCCTGGCTCTCCCTCTGTGCTGTGTGTGAGTGTGTTTTTATGTTTTTTTTTTTAATTATTTTTCTTGTTTTTCGTGTTTTTCGACTTCCATGGGTCAGCCGCTAAATTTGTATTTTTCCGAGGTCGCATTGCCCCCCCCCCCCCCCCCGAGCTTGCATGTGTAAGTGCTGCACGTCTGCTTAATTGCTCATCTCAGCCTAAGTCCCGAGTCCTTCAATGCCTCAAATCATCGCCTCATTTTGCGAGGCTCACAGGGCAATGAGTGCCTTTATGGCTCATTGCCTAAGTCCTGCGAGCTGGGAAGTCTTCAATGCCTCAACGGCTCGCCTCGATTCACGAGGCTCGCAGTTGCAGCCGCAAAAAAAGTCTTCAATGCCTCAACGGCTCGCCTTGCTTCACGAGGCACGCAGTTGCGGCCGCAAAAAGCTTCCCTTGCTTTGCAAGGCTCGCAAGCGTGATGACAAATCGCAGTTTGACAATTATAATATGTGATGTTGTTAAGGTATTTACATTCATTAAAATAAAGAAACATAATAATAATGTAGAGTTGATTGTTATTGTTTCAGACTGCAGCATTTATGCTTCTCTCCATCCCTTATCATGGTGTAGCCCTGATAGGAATCTTAATTAACATACTTTGCAGTGACTATTGAAGTCACTTGTAGAGCAATCATACAAGAAAACTTAAAGCAGCTTCCTAAGCAGATTATATTTTACTGTCTGGATATCTTGTGGAGGCAAAGAGAAGAAGCTCTAGTAGTTCCTGAGTTTGCCGCCCCCTCAGGTGTGAACATTCTTCTTGGCCCTTTTCTTTCTCTCTCTTCCCCTTCTCTCTCTTCCCCTTTAACGCCATCCTTCTCTCTCTCTCACCCTTCTCTCTCATCCCACCTTCTCTCCCCATTCACTTGCTCCCTCTTCTCTCTTCTCTCTCTCTCCCCTTTTCTGCTTCTCTTCTCTCTCACCATCCCACTTCTCTCTCTCCCTGCTCTCCCTCTCTGTCTCCTTTTTCTCTCTCCCTACTCGCTCTCTCTTACTCCCCTTCATTCTCTATTCCCACTTCTCTCTCTCTCCCTTCTCTCTCCCTCTCTACCCCCTCTCACTCCACCATTCCTTCTCTATCTACCCTTCTCTCTCTCCCTTCTCTCTGTCTTCCTCCCCCTTCTGTGTCTCCCCGTTCTGTGTCTCCTCCCTTCTCTCTCTCTCCCTTCTCTCTCTCCCACCTTCACTCACTCTCTCTCCCCCTTCTCACTCCACACTTCTTTCTATCACTCCACAGATCTCTCTCACACTCCCTTCTCTCCTTCTCCCTCCCATTCTCTCTCTCTCCCCTTCTCTCACATTTTTGTCGCCCCCAACAAAGTGCCACCTGGGGCGTAACCCCCCAGCTACTCCACTGCGTACACAAATGATAACCTATTATTTGACAACTTAAATGGTACTTTAAGATGTATTTAGTAACTAGGCAAACAATAGTTTAACCTGTAAATTAATCACTGTAATCCAAATAACATATTGTGATAATTCATATTTATAAATTCATATCTATTGAGATGTAGGCTTCAGTACAGCATCATCTTAAATTCTAGATGCCAAAATTTGCTCTCCTCTTAGCACAAAACTTCAAAGGTCTTAGCAGTAAAGAGCAGCGAACCTTAGAATCACATCTCTCACATCCTGCCTAAGGTGCAAAGTTGCAATTAACAACTTTTAATTAAAGGACTAGACTACTACAGCTTGGTAAACACTTAACATGATTGTGAAGTAAAGGACTGATAACATTAGCAGTGATGGAAGCCAGGAGAATAAAATCATTCTTTAGAGAACATCTTATGTTTAGCTCACTCTGCTTGTGCCGTTTGGGATTCTGTCTTGGAATCCTGATAATCTATCTGAAGAGTGAGGGGAGGGTTATTCAATTTAGTTTATTTGTCAAATTACTCACACATCCTGCCTATGGTGCTCAGTTGTAATTAAGAACTGTTAATTAAGGGTTCGCTATAGCTTTGTAAACACATTGCATGTAATGGTCCTTCCATCTTGGACCGCTAGTGTTCCTGTATCCTGGGGGCTGGATTACCATGGAATTACTCTTCTCTTTAGTTCTATGGTGAGGTTGTTATTTAAACTGTCAATCCCACACTATTTGTGAACATCTGAATCCATACTTCTTCCCATTCCTCCATGGCTTCTAATCCTACAATGAACACAGGCAAAATGCATGCTGCTATTAAAGTTAAAATGAATACAATAATTAACATGAAAGGCTTCATTAATTTATTTTAAACTTTTTTAAATCAATCTTTACATTAATAAGGCAAGTTCTCCAAAGGAACATACTATAAATATGACACTTCTTTCTTTTAAATCTACTTCTGCCTCTGGATGGACAGAACGGACAAATACTATTCTTATGATCTTCTTTCTTTCATTAACTATCAACACTTCCTACCCTACTGCAGAAAGCAACAACAAACAACGTTTAAACATATCTGTATAATTTATTGGTACAATGA
The DNA here is from genome assembly GCA_027410445.1 of Discoglossus pictus. NCBI lineage: Eukaryota > Metazoa > Chordata > Amphibia > Anura > Alytidae > Discoglossus > Discoglossus pictus. The sequence goes on from CM050168.1 coordinate 79,613,407, forward strand.
ATCAGGGATGTTGACCCAGGGAGAGAGGGAACTTTTGTTAGGGGCCTGTCCTGGAAGGGGGGCTCTGGCTGACAGACATTTATATTATGTAAGGAGATGTTAGTTATCAGGGAACAAAAGAACAGAGCATTCTGACTGCTGTGATTAACACACTAGCAAATCCGGCTCCTCCACCTCCTTTTTGTGTCAGTGGAGGCAGACAGGCTGCATCAGGTGTAATAGAGAGGGAGACAGAGCAGAAACCTGGAGCAATATCAGGGGAGCAGCCAATATGTCATCAATATATGGTGTTGTGTGAGCTTCGGGGGCCCCGTGCCTTGGGGCCCAAAACCTAGTTGAATACATAAATATATTGGCTGCTCATGGGCTGACAAGTGACTGGTTCATTACTGCAGTATGTGGAAGCCCTATTATGTGAAGAAGCAAGAGGTGCTAAGTACAGGTGCTCCAGACTGCTGCAGAGCCTTTATATAATTATGTGAATATATATATATATATATATATATATATATATATATATATATATATATAACTATGTGAATATATATATATATATATATATATATATATATATATATACCCTAGACACCCTGTAGTAATTTTTCTGAAATATCTCATTTGTAAGGCTGCACTGTACCTTGTTAAGACTGATTAACATATATATATATATATATATATATATATATATATATATATATAAGGGTTATTCATGGAATACTCTCATACTCTTATCTAATAAGGGAAACAACATAATTCCCAATTATATGTGTAGTTAACATAAGGCTTGCTACAGAAAATTTGGGATATGCATGTGTTTTGGGTTGGTGGGACCCTGATCCATTTTATGCACATATATTTAGGCATATTGTGAAATTTAGCATAATTAAAATAAAATATCTTGAAAATCCATACATCAAACTTAAATGCGGGGGCTAATCTCATAGATTTCTGAAGGATGATGTACTTTCACTGTACACATATTTTCCTTGTCAAGGATTATATCGTAATTTTTCTCAATTCCCTGTCAGTTCATCTATCAGGCATAATTTTTCCAAAGTATTCTCTGAGGACAGAGATACATCTAGCCGGGGTCTTGCACATGAATGATTCCTTATGCCACATTCTGCGGTTTATTCTTTCTTCTTATCAAATAATGATTATAGTGCAATAGGAAAAAGAGTGTTTCTAGAGCCTTAGTTTTCCAATACTAATATTCACAATTTATAAGTCAGAGTGGAATTAAAGTTTTTGTTACTGCCAGTGTGGCTTATACATTAGATTTATTTGTCCTTTGTACATTGAAAACATTTTATGACTTGTAGAAGCAAGTGGATGAAGTTGCAAAATCTGTATCAATGTGTTGGTATTATTTTTATTTTTTATTTTTGTTCCAAGTAAATTTCAATTAATTGATAAAGTACATAATTAAAATTCATAGTACAGAATTTCCTCACATTACATATTCACTCCCCTTCATTCTCTATTCCTACTTCTTTTGCCACAATGTTATTTATCAACAGATTAATATATATATTTGGATTACAACATACTCTGACTATTTAAGCAAAAAATATAAAATAAACTATTTGTATTTGTTCGTTATGTTGAATATTTTGAAGAAAAAATCCAAGTTATTTGTAATATTAGCTAAATATATTTTATTGGGTGGTAAATTTGGTGATAAGCAAACATCAAGGAGACTATGTGTCTCATGCAATTAACATTTTGGCTGCGGGTTAAAAAGTTTCTACATATCTAGATGTATTCAATTTATTTTTTAAACTACGATTAATTAGTGTTTAGAAGTACAATTTGTGATCGGACTCGCAATCCAGAAATGTAGAACTCAATAAAAAATAAATAAAGCAACTGTTCTAGTCCATGCAGGTTCCAACATGTTTCTTAACCCATTGGATCAATATAAAACCGAAAAAAAATTAAAATAAATATTTTTTTATTGCAGGTTTGCAAGCTTGAGAGTGTTGGGCAATTCATTCTAAAGCCTTTCATTGCTTTCCCAGTATTTTTAAATACTGTAGTGTGTGTTTATTTGCTTTTGCAGTGTTACAAATAGGTGTTTAACCCACTTGCGAGTACTATCTAGTACTCATATAATTTGCCATCTATGGGTTTGAAGGTAATTGCAGACTTGTTGAATTGTTGTAATTGAATATTGATTTTATGTCTTCAGCACTGTTAAAATCTGCGGGCTTGAAACATTCAAGGTGGAAATAGGACGGAGTTCTGTTTTTTAAAACCAGCAGTGCTTTTGAGCCTGTAAATCAAAAATTGAATGTGAGTAGTTAAAAGCAAGTTGAATAACTAGTAGTAACATTTACAAGTTTGTTTGCGAGTTCAAGTAATTGCGATTTGGCCAATTGAATGGGGCCCTATGTTATGTTTACAAAAAACAATTTTTTTTAGCATATAACAAGTAAGGTGATTTTTCTTTTATAGTTGCATAAAATAGTACTGATCAAAATATTCATCTGCAAACTATAAGATATATTTATTTTGAAGAATACTTTAACGATCAACTAACGACTAACTTGTGAAGAACTGAATTAGTAAACATGACAATATTGCAGAGATCTTATATCTGTTTAGAGCTTTGCCAGTGGAGGTGCCAAGTGTATATTTAATTGCTCTGCAATAGGAAACTGAAAATAAGCTAAGAAATACAATTTAAATTAACTATATTACATGGAATTGGAGAGCAAAATACTCTCATTATGCAGCACATCTTGCTTCTCTAGGTTCATGGTATTTTCTAAGGGCCTCATTCTATTATCGGCCGTAAATCGGCCGTAAGGCTGCGATTCCTTGCGGGGGTTCAGTTAACTCGCGATTCTATTATACGGCCCCGCAAGGATCTCATCTTACGGCCGGCCGCATATCTTGGAACCGGCCGTAAGCGAAGAAATCTAAAAACGCAAAAATAAATTCAAGCCTGCACTGTACAGCTCTGTAAATGCTAGGGATCATATTGGGGGACATGAGGATTAAAAGTAACCCACTCTCAAGCTTGCACATCAGCCCAAACCCGAGTTCAAATTAACTGTTTATTTTCCGGCTGCGGCGTGGGCGGGTCTGAAGTGCTCCAAGCACTCTGGACTTTTTACATGGATATTTTACGGATATTAAAAATAAAATATTTTACGGATTTGAGTATAGGATAATTATGTGCTATTTTTTCTAACACCTAAAATCCCTTTATAGACTTCTCAAAGTGCAGGATGGCTTTATTTGAGCTATTTTATGTGCTTAATTGGTGCTAGCGGGACCTCTTTCCTGCAAGTAAGCAGCGGCTCGTTTTTAGCCTTGCAGAGAGGTTTCCCGTAGCAATTGAATTGCAAATAGGAATTTCTTACGGCCGAAACTCTTGCGGCCGTTTTAGATCAAAGGCTTTCCTCTGCCGCGAGCGGCCGCAAGAGATAGCAAGGCACCGGCCGCAAGCCTGCCGGAGTCCCCGGCCGTAAGGGAATAGAATAGCCGATTAGCTTGCGGCCGGTCCTTGCGGCCCCGCAACGGCTGCGGCCGCTAATAGAATGAGGCCCTAAGAGAGCTTGGGTAAAGTAGGATGCTCAGAAAGTGCATGCTTTACGGTTGGACAAAAGGAGATACAATGCTAACTCAGCAAAATGATGTAATTACATTTAGTTATATACATTTGGGATACAATAAAATATACATTTAAACAAAAAAATCAAATTATCATCACTATGCACTATTCTTTGCAGCCATCTTCTTAAAAAACAGAACTAACTGTTCATAAAATATGGAACAATGAAAATATAACGTGTATTTGTCCTTTACTGGGGGAACATGTAAAATGGTTAGTAATAGGGAATTGATTGAAAAATATACATTGAATTGAATAAACTAATTTAATAATTCTTTGATTAGAAATATAATAGCAGTAACAATAGGTGGCAAACACTATACAGAATTTGAAAATGTTGTGCATTAATAGGATTGAAAAAAATTAAAAAAGAATAGTAACAACAAGATATTGTATCTTATGTAGAAATAGATAATAGAAAGTGAAAATAAATTGACAAAAAAGTACAGTATGTATAACAAATAAAGAAAATTATTATAAGATGCTTTGATGGCACATCACTCTGAGACAACTGTACAACATGGGTATGGTAGAGAGTGATCAATGTTGGAAAGTTGTATGGGAAAAGAAGTCCTACATATATGATTTGTCCTTTAGAGGCAGTCGTCAAAATGTTTTCAGTGCTTCTACAAAGAGATACAGAGAAAGGTACGATATGGGCAATACTAATACTTACATGAACATAATAAAGGTTCCAAAGCTATAGTATCTGACATTCTATGCACAGGAAGAAGCCATGTTACATGGAACTAGAACACGGAAAATGGATAATTAAATAAATAAAAAAAAATGTAGGGTTGATGGAGGAAATTTCTGAAAAAATAATGAGAATAAACTGAATATATATAGGTATGCAATAGTTGGCTATTAAAGGGAAAGCTCAATGAGTAAAAGTAAAAATACTCATAATTAAAAAACGGAAAGAAAAAAATCGAGAATGGGTGTGCTTTCTGTTAACCATGGGGAAACTTTTCCAGTAGATTTATTAAAAGTTAATTATATTTATTTGCTTTTTGCAAAATGATGGACTTTATTTAAATTGCTGAGTTTAACAATTTCTGAAAAATAATTAGGACATTTTTGTTTATAATAATTTAATTATTAAATAAATTAAATAAAATTATGAATTATGAAAATCATACATAAGGTAATCTCACAAATAGGCATAGTAGGTTTTAAATGATAACTGAAATTAAAATTAAATCTTGTACTGAGTATCTTAAATTATGATTGTAGCTTTGATTCTGGATGCGGGATAACCCCAGATAATACTCAAGTCAAATTCAGAGCTACAAGGGCTAGCAATTAAAAAAGTATTAGGCAAAAAGTAACCTAGGTTTGCTAGCTACCTCAAAAATATTGATAATACAGTAATTTGCCAGGTTTTTCAAGTTGAATTTATAATTAGCTGTAGAAACTACACAAGAAAAATCACCACACAACCAGTCCCTATTTTCCCATAGTAGTTTTGCAATCTGTAGCAATTAAATGCATATCTAAATTAGCTGGATTAATACATTTCTGTACTCCTTAGGAAAAAAAACATCTTTGATATATGCAGCACATTTCATAAATCCTTTTATTTTTATTAATATCTAAAAATCACCCTTTCTATTTTTAACCCTTCTAAACAACATTTTAATAACCTTTATCTTTCGTTGTCTCTATAATCTTTATCTCTGTTGCAATGTTTACTGCTTTTCCTTTATTCCTTCATTTTTTATCCTCACATTTCCATTCCTCTCTTAAGACCTATCTCCTTTCTTTGTTTAACTTTGATCAGAGTGCAGTACAAATACTGTAAGTAATAACAATACTAACTTATTTTAGGCATGCAAATCTCCATACAAATGAACTATTTTTTTTGTTGTAAGTTTACTTGCTCACCATAAGCTAAATTAATTTGTGGCTGAAAGTTTTCTCACAAAAAAGACAGTTACGAGATGCAAAGTATGTTTGCGGTCAGCATTGTATCATGTGCTAAAAATAAAGAAACTCCATTTCTCTTCCTGATGGCATTGCCCTTCAGCACATTAACAACCTTCTGCTGTTGTGTGAAGACTTATCCAAAGCTACCCATATGATTTACTGGCTTCTAAGATGGAGGGTAATATACCTAAAACACTTGGGTGAAATGAGAGAGTAGACATGTCTACTTTCTGCGCAGAAAGAAGTTTTGGAGTTTGGGGAATGCAAAAACACTTTTTTTCTGCATTTAAGCTTTTGAAAAGATATGTGTATATGATGTCACCTATGTGGATGAGTATTTCTCTAGACCTGCAAAATCAGAGCTATGGAGCAAGTTGGAAGGAGTGTTTTTTTGTGTGGAAGTTACTGGTTAAGGCAAACCTGTCTGAGACTGATGATAAACAGCAGAATAAACTGTTTAAAATGCGTTCCAGTGCATGGGGGCATTAAAGTATTCCATTATCCCCTTACTTTAGAGGAAGTAAAGCAGACATGTACTATATGTTTGGACATACAAAGGAGGATTGTACAATTAGGCAAGTATGCAGGAATTGTAGAGACCCAAAACACCAAGGGCCTCATTCTATTATCGGCCGCAGCCGTTGCGGGGCCGCAAGGACCGGCCGCAAGCTATTCTGCTATTCTATTCCCTTACGGCCGGGGACTTCGGCAGGCTTGCGGCCGCCGCCTTGCTATCTCTTGCGGCCGATTGCGCCGGAGGAAAGCCTTTGATCTAAAACGGCCGCAAGAGATTTGCAATTCAATTGCTCCGGGAAACCTCTCTGCAAGGCTAAAAACGAGCCGCAGCTTACTTGCAGGAAAGAGGTCCCGCTAGCACCAATTAAGCACATAAAATAGCTCAAATAAAGCCATCCTGCACTTTGAGAAGACTATAAAGGGATTTTAGGTGTTAGAAAAAATAGCACATAATTATCCTGTACTCAAATCCGTAAAATATTTTATGTTTAATATCCGTAAAATATCCATGTAAAAAGTCCAGAGTGCTTGGAGCACCTCAGACACGCCCACGCCGCAGCCGGAAAATAAACAGTTAATTTGAACTCGGGTTTGGGCAGATGTGCAAGCTTGAGAGTGGGTTACTTTTAATCCTCATGTCCCCCAATATGATCCCTAGCATTTACAGAGCTGTACAGTGCAGGCTTGAATTTATTTTTGAGTTTTTAGATTTCACAGATTACGGTCGGTTCCAAGATATGCGGCCGGCCGTAAAAGGAGATCCTTGCGGGGCCGTATAATAGAATCGCGAGTTAACTGAACCCCCGCAAGGAATCGCAGCCTTACGGCCGATTTACGGACGATAATAGAATGAGGCCCCAAGCATCTAAGTGTCCTGTAGATAAAATGTGAGACCTGTGTGGATCTACAGACCATCTTGCCAAGACATGTCCTACACGACTAAGCAAAAGAGGTCTTATGAGAATATTATCATGTGGAGTGTCCGTCCCATGCTGACCACAAAGACCAAGAAGATCCTGCTATGTTGCAGAGGAGAGCCAGCCAGAGATGAAGATGAAGAAGAAACAGAAACAAAGCTCAGTGACATGGATAGCATACTTTATATGGAGTATGAAGCTGTCAGGACATCCAAAAGGAAAGTGGGCTCTGGAAAGTGATGGCTTAGTGAAAAGTGACCTTGGATCATCTGATAATGACTGCACCGCACCTTGTCCTCCCGGAGACAAAATAAAGGATAATAACCCTTCTGACTCCAATACATGGAGTCATTCCCAGAGTCCCAATGCACCCCAGAGTATGGTCCTATAGCTAAGACAGAAATGGAGGAGTGTGCATTTTATTTAAAAATTATTAAAGTACCACAAAAGTTGCTATATGTCCTCTGCACCATCAATTAGTGGGCGGAAAATCATATGGAAATTTGTTAACACTTTTACAGTTGACCAATAATTGACTTAATTTTTTTTTCCATAAATAATAAATCTGTAACTGATTATTGTATTATAGATTTACATTGTCTTTAAAAGCAGAGTATAATGTAATTAGTTGTATTTATTTTTTTCATTGGTAAGTAATATATTTGATTTCCCTACATTCCACTTGCTATATGCATATATCAATCATTATGTGTTAAAAAATACATTATTCTATTAAAACTAAAACAAAAACAAATAGAAGCCATTGATTTATGACCAATATTTCACTAATGAAACCATTTTATAAAACCACTACACCAACACACTTTTCTATAAGTATAAAAGTTCAACTAATTTCATTATTTGAAATTGTATATAACCCGGGGAGACCTATTATTACAGGTATGGACACATTAACTGAACAGTTATCTGGTCTTATTGAAAATATCCTTAAGCCATTTGTTACAAACACCATCAGCTACATACAGGACACCACTGACTTTCTTAACAAACTTATTGAGGACCTTCCAGTTAACACACAACTAGTTACCATGGATGTTGAATCTCTCTATAGCAACATCCCCCACAAAGATGGTACTGAGGCATGCCTCAGGTTCTTTTCAAATCACACCCAGGGCCATAAATACAATTCTAATACCATTGCAAAATTATTAGAATACATCCTGACCCACAACTACTTCACCTTCAACGGACAGATTTACCTAAAGATCATGGGGACTGCAATGGGTACCAAAATGGTACCATAGTATGCAAATCTATTTATGGCTGACCTGGAACAGAGATTCATATCCACATTAGTCCATAAACCTTACAGATACTACCGGTATATAGATGACCTGTTCATCATATGGACAGAGGGAGAAAAAAAAACTCAGAGACTTCCACACTGCCTTTAATACCTTCCACCCATCTATTAAACTTAAAATGGATTACTCTGCTGAACAGGTAAACTTTTTGGACACCACCATATCCATCAAAAATGGTAAACTTCACTCATCTGTGTATAGGAAGCCTACAGACAAATATAGTTACCTACACAGTTCTAGTTTCCATCCCTCACATACTAATTTTTTTTTACAGCCAAGCCATCAGATACCACCGCATATGCTCAAACACCAAGGTCCGCGACAAACATTTAAAAACACTGTCTGACTCCTTCAAACAAAAGGGTTACAAACCCCATGTCATCACACAGAAAGTAACCGCTGCCATCAAAACACCCCGAGAACACCTGTTGCAATATAAAACTAAAGAAAGTTCTTCACATACACCTCTAGTAACAACATACCATCCGACTCTAGAAGGAATACGTAAAATAATTAAAGATCTACAACCACAACTAACAGAAGATGCAGAATTAAAACATATATTTCCCAAACCTCCCATTGTCGCATTTAGACAACCACCAAATCTAAGACAAACATTGGTGAACAGAAGATTGGCCAATGAACGGCCCAACAGAGAAAATGGCACCAAACCCTGCAACAAAAATCGCTGCAAATTATGTCAGCATATCTGCAAAGAGGATACAGCCACACACAACAACAAGAGCTACAACATCAGAGGGTCATATTCCTGCACATCATCAAATGTAGTCTATATGATACAATGTACTGTCTGTGAAAATGGATGCTACATTGGGGAAACCAACCAGAAATTACAAATGAGGATGAACCTTCACAGAAACTCCATCAAAACACACAATGAAGACAATTATTGTACCCCAGTGGGACATCACTTTTCACAAAATAACCATTCTATACAAAACCTGAAAATAAAAATACTCAGAGGTTACTTTAAAAACACACAAGAAAGAAAGATCTATGAAATGAAGATGATAACTCACTTTAATACGAAAAATACAGGATTTCATGTTAATATAGAGTTTTTATCTCATTATCTTAATTTCTTATAACCTCCTATATTCCTGATATGATGATTATGTGTATGTATGTGTGTATATATGTATACATGTTTATATATTTATATTTATTTATTTATATGTTTTTAATTATATTATGATACTTTTTGTATATGTGTATATAACATATGTATATATATATATATATATATATATATGTACCATACTATGTTGTGTTCATTCCACCTATATGTATTTGCCCGATGATGTCAGACACTGCCACCACTCTCTCTGCATGTGCTGTTTTTATTCAAACTGAGGGTTCCATCTCATGTCAGTTTTGCTTCAGACTTGATAAAGGGAGGTCAACACTCTCGAAAGCTTGTCATTTATTTATGATTATGTGTGTCCAATAAAAAAGGTATCACTATATACTGCAAAACTCTTATTATTTATCTGGATACTGGTCACTCATGGCTACCTTACTCTTCATATATATATATATATATATATATAAATAAATATATATATATATATATATATATATATATATATATATATATATGTATAGGCGCTCATTGCCCTGCAAGACGAGAAGTTGAGGCATTGAAGCATTCCAAGCCCGAAGGTGCTCATTGCCCTGCTTGCCTCGCCAAGTGAGGCGAGCAGTTGAGGCATTGAAGCACGCAGGACTTAGGTGAAAATGAGCACTTAAGCAGCCAGCAGCGCCATCACACATGCAAGCTCGAGAAAAAAAAATACGACCTCGGAAAAATACAAATTTAAAAGTCGACCAACGGAAATAGAAAAACACGAAAAACAAGAAAAATAATTAAAAAAAACATAAAAACACCCTCACACACAGCACAGGGGAGAGCCAGGAAGCATGGGAGTGGGGTTCCAAGCAATTTTGAGCCTTATTTAACCTGTTTCGTCACTCAAAAATGAGCTAAGCAAGAAAAAAAAAATGTCAGACGAAAAACGTAAATAATTCTGAAACTGGATGAAAACAAGGCTGAGCAAAGCCAGGCACGTGGGACTTAGAAAATACACAACGGCAAAGACAGTAACACTTAAACGAACAAAACCAGCAAACGTCAGTTAGCGAGCCCCACACAAACATTCAGCAGACACACAGAAGAGAAACAGACAGGAAAGGCACAGGGGGGAGATGGTGGAAAGAGACACACGGCATTCCCGAGCACAAAACTTGCAGGTTAATGAACCCTGCAATGAGCAGCCCATACAATAGGTGGGAGAAAAGGCTTACAATGAGCGCCAAAGGTGCTCAGAGAAGCAAAAGCCTCACATTGTGTGGCAAACAGCATTGCCTGGCTTACAATTTTATTGAAAGGCAAGTCACTAGTATATATATATATATATATATATATATATATATATATATATATATATATCAACATGCAACTTGTAGGTGACCAACTGGTAAGTCATGTTTTTTTAAGAGTAGTAACATTTTAATGTAAGAACAGGTAAACATTGTATTAATGAGTATTGTAAACATAATGTTTTGTAACATGCAACTTGTAGATTAACAACTGGTAAACTAAATATGTATTGAATCCAGAGGAAGGCAAACAGTAAAAACCCCCATTGAAACTTAGCCAATTGTATCAAAGGGAGAAAAAAATTAATTCCTTCCTGACCCCATTAACTGTCAATTGGATTACTCCCTGGATTAATATTTTGCATTGAATTATACATTTAAATTGTACAACAAAAGCTCCTCCTCTTCTTAACATGAACTTTGAAATATATGCAATGAAACAACTTTGCACACTTTTTTTCCAAAAATTGTAACAGTAACTTAATGAAGTAACATTTAAACTATAATTGTTCTAAAATGCAAGCAAAGTGTTTTGTGGGGCTAATCATGCTAAAAGGCTACTTCCATAAAATTAGAATATCTTGTTTTGTCGTTGTTGATTTTTGATGGTTGACATTTTGTTGTTGTTGTTGTAATTTGTGTCAAAATGGCACATAGAGTTTCCTAGGTGAAATAGTGGTTCTCTAAAAAAAGAACTCCAGACATCAAAGTTCGTCCGCGGGGTGTAACCACTGTTCTCTATGTTTTTTGCCATTTTATAGAGTTTCTTATGGAAATAGTGGTGCTCTAAAAAGAGTCTGAGTGACATAAAATGTCATCCTGGAAATCAAACCACTGTTCTCTATATATATTTTTTTTTGTACATTTGTTCTTGAGATTAAAGTATTGTTGGAAAATGGCACATAGAGTTTCCTTTGTGAAATAGCGGTCCTCGTATAAGAGTCCCAGAGATATCTAATTTTTTCCTGGAAGTAAAACCACTGTTCTCTATGTTTTTTGCTATTTTATAGAGTTTCTTATTGAAATAGTGTTCCTCTAAAAAGAACTGACTTAAAAGTTCGTCCTCAAAATCAAACCACTGTGCCATATTTTATTTTTATTTTCTTGTGAAATTGTCATTGAGGTGAAAGATTTTTTTTGTTCTGTGCCATCTCTTGTCTTGTTGTATTTTGTGGAATTAAAGTTATAGTACTTCATAGTAGACAATGTTTTTTTGTAAAAATGCGGCCATCATCTAATAAATCACCTTGACTTTGGTTGTTTTCAATGTAAACTTTAATAGCCTCTGGATTCTTGCATCTTGAGAATGCAACATACAGCTGGCCATGTGCAAATACTGGTTCTTCTAAAAAAATACCCACAGATTTGAAAGTTTGTCCTTGTGATTTATTAATGGTCATGGCAAATGACATGATGATGCGAAATTGTCTCATTTGAAGTACAAAAGGGAGGCTACTTTCACTTGGTGCCAAATCTATTCTTGGTATGAAAACTCACTCTCCTTTATGGGTACCAGTTAGAATTTCAGCATGTATGAAATGGTCCTTTAATTCTTAAACAACTAATCTGGCTCCATTACATAGGCCTTTTTTTGGGTTCATATTTCGCAGTAACATGACAATTGAACTTTCTTTAGCTGCAAAATATGTGGTGGCATTCCGGAGGGAGTTAATGAGTTAATGAATTCAGTTGAAAAGTTTGTCTGACTTTCTTTATCATCACCAAGTACAGAATCAGCACATTTTGTGGTGCATTTATTTTTTTAAATGTTTAATTATTGAGGAGTAATGCATTCTTATTTTTGCATGTTAGAATTACTTTGTTGGCAAGCTCTGCATAGTCCTCGTTATTTATTGTGTTTTGGAATATACCTGATATGAGATCCTGTTTACAAATCATATGAGCTGGGATGTGCACAGTATCATCAGGTACATTTTGTATTCGCTCTGTTTTTCCTTCTCCAATTTTAATGAGCCAATCATTTAACTAATTTTCTTCTTCTGCTCTCATATTTTGTTGTAATTGAAGATGGGTAAATAGTTTCCATAGTGTACTTGACTTTATACATGTTTCGACAAAGTCGGTTTGATTTCCATGTGCAACTAGAGGTAATGTTTGTCTAAAATCTCCACCAAACAACATTACCTTTCCACTAAATGGCAAATCATTATCCATGACTTCACTTAGCAAACGGTCAATACATTGTAGGCATGGCATGACATCATTGTAGCTTCATCTATTATAATTCATTTACTTTTTAAAAAATGTTTTTGCTTGCAATGATGTCATTCGAATATCCGACACTGATGTGTCCAAAATAGGAACTGGCAGTTTAAATCCACTATGCGCAGTTCTTCCACCTTCTAACAAAAGTGCGGCAATTCCAGTGGTTGCAAATGGCAGTGTTATTTGACCTTGTGCTCGAACAAATCTCATCAATAAATTATAGAGATAAGTTTTTCCTTATCCGCCAGGTCCATCTAGATAGAAATAATGCTCTTTGAGCATGTCATCATCTAGGGCATTTTTTATTGCATTAAATGCTTGCAGTTGTAATGTATTTAAAGTTGCAAGTCTTTCTTCTGTTCTTTCTCTTTGAAGCTGAGTGTCACAGTCTTCAAAGTTTATGTCGTCTATGAGACCTGGATCTAGCAGATTAAAACTTGCACAACTTAATCCATGAGTTAAAAAGATCTCTTGGATTTCAATTAATACTTTTAATTGTGCAATAGGCTTATTGTATCATTGCAAAAAGTCTTCAGTCATATTTGTTTTAAATTTGTCCCACAAAGCTAATGCATTTGGAGCATTTGAGAAGATACAAATGAATGCAAATTGTTCCCTCATCGGCTGTGGCATTTGACACAGTGCTGCTTCTTCTAGACATCTTTCCCATTCTGTATCATCATCTAGGAAGTTTCTGTGTCGCACAGCTAAATGAAATGATTCATAAACTATGTCATAAACAGTTATTAACTGTTCAAAACTTTGTGCACCATGAACATTTAGAAGTAGTAATCGTAAGCAGAAATGTTCAAGGTCCCTTGGACTTACAGTGTAAATTCTTGGGGTTATTTTATTTCCACAATTTTTTTGCTTTCGCCATAATCCATTAACGAAAACATAATGGTATGGAATGTCAATATATAACAATTCCCTTGCCTCCAAGTCAGTACAATTTAATTGAAACCACGCAGTTAGTGTAGTTTGGTGATGCTCACTTTGTGCCAAAGCATTTGTTCCATTTCCAACATGGAAATACACTAAATGTCTTTGTGGCAAATGTACAACTAATTGATATACTGCATGTGAGCAATCATGCATTTCAAATTTTAGAAGATGCCACATTGCTTCTGGCGCACTTACATAGCGAGCATCTACATGAGATGCAAGTTCATCATGTACTAACTCACTTTGTTCGTGATTTTCAGCACTTTTGACCACTACAGTAGCTGCATCATAGCCATTGTAAATATATTTGTAGACATATTTAATAGATTTTATAGAAGTGCAAGCTTCCACATTAATGTGTGCATTATACTTCATAAGTAAATGTGGATTGTATGGTACCACATATCTGTTATCTACCTTTTTCCACTAATAAAGTCATTTTGGCCTTCTCTTCTTCTATATAATGGATAGCCATCACAATTAGCATAAGTTTTGTCTCTATAATCATTTGGAAATTCTTTAGTACATTTCTTATTTTCCATGCATAGTGACTGTGGATTAATATCTCCACTTGGTTCATGAATCATACAATGAGTTACAATCTCATATAGTCTACCATGTATTTCTGGATCTGGTAGTTCAGCAATAATTACTGAATCCACTTTGTCACCAGTATCCAATTTATCTTTCTCTTGAAGGCTTATAAGAATATGTGTATATGGAAGGCCTCTTTTTTTAAATTCTATGGTATAAATATAAGCCAGACATTTGCCAAATAACTGAGTTATGGTTATGTCACGTATTAATTCAGTTAATTTGATTTTAAAGACTCTTGCCACTAAATCTGGTCTATCGGAAGCAATTTGTCCAATTAGCAGATTGTGTGTAATCTCTGGCCACTGTGGATTACATGTAAATGTAATAAATAAATCTGGTTTTCCAAATTTAGTTACAATAGCCATGGCATCATCTTTCTTGCATATTGGGAGAAGATCCTTGGAAAGAAGATGGTAAAATGATGGCATTTCCAGCTGGCAGCTCTCTGGTTGTAGCAACCTCAGCAACATAATCCATCAATCCACAATACTGTTCTACACATAGTTTATCTTGTTGATATTTGATGAAGTTTAAATTATTTGCCTCAACTTGCAAATATGAATCAATGATCCATTGTTGTGTCAGTTTTCCGCCACATAAAATGGGATTGAATCCATCCCGAATGGCAGTTTGAGCCACTTTAAATTCAAGTATGGAAATATTATTTCTCACATGTACTTTTGAATTTGAGTAACTCTCAAGGGTTAATTTGAGTTGCCAACCTGCTTCCACATGTGTAAAAAATATAGGATATGTCATTGGATCCAAATTCATACTAAGATACTTATATTGGCGAAAGGTTTCTCCTCATTTCTGGGATATATTCTAATATCTCTCTGAAATGGTGGTTCTCCTTCTTCATTTTGAAAGACCATTGCAACCTCATTTGCTGTTGGCAAGTTATAACGGCGTTTATCATTATGCCGATCTCTTTTAAGCACCATATTGACTTTTAGGATTGGCAATTGATGTATTTCTTCATGAATTTGTTGTTCCTTTTCTACTTCTTGAGAGTATGGGTTTTGAGCCATAATTTTATCAAGCTCTATAAAAACAATGGGTAAGTATTTTTTATTTTCTTGAAGCTGCATACATTGTTTAACAGCTTCCATTGTATCTTTTCTTTGCTCCCCTTCCTCTGGATTTAAATGAGAAGTACGATGGTAAATTTGTCCTTGTACTTTAAAGCAGTAAGGGCCATGTCCTGGCACATTAGCAGCTAATGTTGCACCCATAGATGCAAAGGATATAGCACTATTATTGGATCTTATGTTTGTTTTGAAATGTTGGTAGTTGGGGAAAGTAGGCTCAGTCATAATGCTTTGTAAATATGTCGGGAATTGTTGTCTTTGTGGAAGTCTTACCTTGCCTTTTTGACAGCAACTAACGAAGTTGCCATCTCTGGGTCTTTCCTGTTTGAAATGATAAGCCCCACAAAACTGACAGACAATATTCATATAACCACAATTATGAACCTCTCTTGTTAAAGATTTAAGTAAAGGACAATTGTAAGAAGATATATTAATGTGACTGTGTAAACCATCATTCAAATTCTTATCTGATTCTTCAGAAACATTTTCTAAATGCTTTTGTTTTTTAGTTGCCTTCTTGTGGTTGGATTTTAGTTTGTCCGCTGATAGTCTTTTGCTTGCGACTCTCTCCCCTTCTTTTTGTTGTCGAATTTCCTTCTGCTCCAGCATCTGATGATCTGCCCATGTTTTTTGACGTTCTCTAGTTTGACGTTTTTTCTTTTCCTGTTTCTTGTCAGTATCTGCCATATTATTCTGTAAATAAAATATTATATAAGTATTTTTTCTCCTTAGTTTATTTTTTTGTTTGAACTGCATATCATTTTTTTTCTACTATCCTGTTTTCTGTATCGCACTGTTTCCATTATGAGGTTAGCTTTATGAGGTTGGAGTTAGCAATGTAGGGCCTCATTCAAGTACAATTTTGCCAATTGAATAAGGATCTATGTAAACACCAAGGGCCTCATTCTATTATCGGCCGTAAATCGGCCGTAAGGCTGCGATTCCTTGCGGGGGTTCAGTTAACTCGCGATTCTATTATACAGCCCCGCAAGGATCTCCTCTTACGGCCGGCCGCATATCTTGAAACCGGCCGTAAGCTCTGAAATATAAAAACGCAAACATAAATTCAAGCCTGCACTGTACAGCTCTGTAAATGCTAGGGATCATATTAGGGGACATGAGGATTAATAGTAACCCCCTCTCAAGCTTGCACATCAGCCCAAACCTGAGTTCAAATTAACTGTTTATTTTCTGGCTGCGGCGTGGGCGTGTCTGAGGTGCTCCAAGCCCTATGGACTTTTTACATGTATATTTTACGTATATTAAAAAAATATTATTTTACGGATTTGAGTATAGGGTAATTATGTGCTATTTTTGCTAACACCGAATATCACTTTATAGTCTTCTCAAAGTGCAGGATGGCTTTATTTGAGCTATTTTATGTGCTTAATTGGTGCTAGCGGGACCTTTTTGCTGCAAGTAAGCTGCGGCTCGTTTTTAGCCTTGCAGACAGGTTTCCCGGAGCAATAGAATCGCAACCAGGCTTTTCTTACGGCCGATTTCCTTGCGGCCGTTTTAGATCAAAGGCTTTCCTCCGGCGCAATCGGCCGCAAGAGATAGCAAGGCGGCGGCCGCAAGCCTGCCGAAGTCCCCGGCCGGAGGGGAATAGAATAGCCGGAAAGCTTGCGGCCGGTCCTTGCGGCCCCGCATCGGCTGCGGCCGATAATAGAATGAGGCCCCAAGTATATATTTTTTACAGAAGTTTTTAGCTAGTTAAGACCTTACTTTTGGATAGAAGTTCAGTATCTAAAAAGTTCTTTAAAACAAAAATGCTATGTGCTTATATAAAGCTCTATTTAATTGGCTGGCTTGCAATTGAATGAGACACTTAGTTAGGTTACAGTGTATTTTGTGAAAGTGGCACATGAAAGATGATAGTTCCTTCTATTTTGTATGTGATTTATATGATTTTTTGTGCGCTACGGTTGTCATTACGTGTTTAGGGTATGGAGTTGGGCTTAAACGTTTGTGCAGGAAAAAGCATATATATCTTTAAATTGTGTTTATGTTAACATCATTTTGTTTTTGTATTTTGTGTGCCACACTGTTGACTTTAGGGGTTAGGGTAGTTTTTTTTTTGTTGTTGTTGCTATCCTATTTTGCATGTGGCAATGTTGTTATTAGGGGTTTCCGGTTATGGGTTTATGCTTATATTGTTAGTTAGGTTGCACTACGTTTCCACAAAGTCAGACAAAAAACAGGATAGGTCCTTCTATTTTATATGTGTAAATAGCAGTAATTTATTTTTTGTTTAACTTGTAATACTGTACCTCTTTTCTTTAAATCTGTTGTTTGGAAATTGCTGTAGCGATAAAGAGAGTCTTCAAGCAGTGTTTGTTGAGAATGAAAGAGAGAGATGCAAATGTTGCAGTAAAATGTAAATATTTTTTTTTTGTACTAAGAGCATGTAAAACAGGATATATACTGTGATTTTGTATGTATTCAGCGAGGTTTAGGTTATGGGGTTAGGCTTAGAGAGTGGTGCATATTAAACAGGATAGATGATTGCGTGTGTTATGTTTTACAAACATTTGTTGTAGTATCGTAGTATCCTGTTTTGTGTGCAGCACTGTTGACATTAGAGGTTTAGGTTATGAGGTTAGGCTTATAGGTTAGGGCACATAAAACATGATTTATTCTTCTATGTTGTATGTGTTTACAATATGTGTTGTACTATCCTATTTTGTGCACACCACTGTTGTCATTAGAGGTTTAGGTACTGGGTTTAGGCTTATAGGTTAGGGCACAGAAAACAGGATTTATTCTTCAATTTTGTATGTGTTACCTATATTGGTTGTACTATCCTGTTTTGTGTACTCCACTTTTGTGATTAGAAGTTTAGGTTATGGGTTAGGCTTAGAGGTTGGTGCAGAGAAAACAGGATTCATTCTTGCATTTTATGTGTTAACGACATTTGTTGGAGTATCCTCTTTTGTGTGCATCATTATTGGCATTAGGGGCTTCTGATTTTTTGGGGTTTTTCATTTGGACATTGGCACACAGCAAACAGGATAGGTTTATTCTTTATTTTTTTACTTGTTATACTATACCTTTGTTGAATTATTAGTTGTGTATAAATGACAGAGGGTCCGCTGCTGCCAATCTTCACGCAGTTTTTTTTTTGTATTTTTTTTGTATTTTTTTTTTACTAAGAGCATATTATTTTTGTGAAGCAAATGTATTTTTGTATATTACCTGTTCTTCTTTCTTTGTCGTGTGTAAAATTCTGCAGATTTGATAGTCCGTGTGAAACCGTGCAGTGCTGCAAATTATTCAGTGACACTGTTGAGGCAGAGTCTGTTGAAAATGTGAAAAAAAGTGTAATGTTGAAATGCAGCATAAATATATATGTGTATATATTTTTTTGCTAAAAGCGTAAATTATGTTTTCAAATATATATGAATAAAAGCTATGTTCTTGTTGAAATTTGATCTTTTTTTTTTTTAAATTGAGATTATTTTAGGGCACGTACACATATATCTGTGTTTGAAATGTTACTATACATGAATACGGTTGTTGTTGGCAATATTTTAAAGCATATTATTTTTTATTTTTTTATTATGCATTTATTAATTAATGTATTATAGCTTACCTATTTGGTGTAATTTGCAGATTTTAAACTTCTAAAGTGATAATGAAGTTGCATCATTAGTAATGCCACTAGTGAAATGTCCAGTCACACTGTTCATAATTATTCAAATATTTTTTAAACAAAAATCTACAGTTACCTCTGTAAGAGTAAATATCAAAGTATTTACCAGAAATATCTGTCCCTGGCCAAATTATCAGTATCTATATAGTGTGCACACTTTAGAGAAATAATACACCAACACAAAGTTCTGGTATAAGCTTTCTCTGTACTGCCTTTATTAAGTCGGCCATCATTTATATAGTTTTTAGTAATCAGATAAAAAGTTACATTAAGCAAAACATCAAGTTTATTCAGTAATTCATTATTTCTGAGATGTCTGCTTTTACGAGGCTCCGGTCAGACATTGGGTTAAAACATTAAGGAGTCTCCAAGACCCATCCCACAAGAGGATGGGTCTTACTCTCATTGGTAAGAAGTTGAAGACAAAGACAAGATGGTGTTTCTCCTCCTCGTGTTCTGTGTGTGTGTTAAGACCCGTCATCCTTAACAGACCGGAAATAGTGCTGCCTCCATCTTGTGAGAAAGGGGAGTGTCAAATCCTCCATTTTAGAGTCTCCCAATGATTCAGCATTTATTAGTAAAACTTGGTTATACGATAATACTGCAAAGATAAGATATATAAGTAGGTGTACGAATACATTTATGCATTTTGTACTGATCCTAATCCATAACAGTCCCCCCTAAAATGACATAATAATATATTCGTCACACTCACAGCTATTAGTAAAACTTACTGATTATAAGTATAACACCCTATTCTTATATCGGGTGTCTAAAACTAAATATCTTGTTATAATAGATATATGTCTCAACTATGGTCCTTCCAGAGCACTATTCTTTGTGTCTTCTATTTCCGGATGTTAAAAGCATGCATGTGTGTAAGTCATAGGTTCATATCTTCGTTCGATCGTGCTTGCCATGACCTGACGTCACACCTACCCTATGACCTATGTGGCATGGGGAAGACCTAACAAGCCTCTAATATCTAATAGTGTAGCTAGGCTTGGAGAGGGACCATAGTACTCAGATATGGTGTAGCTCAGCTCAGAAAACACTCTCCTTAGAGCCAGTTACAGTCTGCAACAGAAGACGGGATGTCTTACAGTCATCATTTTGTCCATGTAGATCTATGTCTAAATCTTGGTGGATAAAGGTGGGAGAAGCATTGTCCATAGCTTTCTGAAGGTAGTTGCGTATAAAGGGATAATACAACATAAGAGAAAGGCTAACAAAATTATGACAATAAAGATAGCCATCCCTATCTGCAATAACACTTTCTGCCAACCATTCATCCAACCAAACCATGATTCCCAATAGTCTATAGTGCCAGAATTTTCTTTTAATTCTTGACCAAGATTAGCCAATTTCTGGATTGCCAGTGTGATCTTACCATTTGGACCTGTATTATCAGGAATGTATGTACAACATGTGCTAGTGTCAGGAAGCATTTTACATACTCCACCTTTTTCTGCAAGGATCATGTCTAATGCCATGCGGTTCTGGAAGGCCATGTGTGATGTAGCCTCTAACTGTTCTGCAATGCCTTTTAAGGCATCCTTAGTGTAGTTAACAAATCGTTGCTGGTTATAGTAAATATAATTGATCCAGGCAACGTTCTTGTTTACTCCAATCATGGGTATCAGTGACTCGAATCCTGCTGCTACTTGGTTAAGGGCTTTAAATTCATTGGGCACCCCCCTTGGGACTCCAATAGAATCTATGTACACATGGGCGTCAAAACTTTCTCTAGGCTCAGATGATGATGTATGTCTCTTCTTTCTGAACTGTGTCTGAGGAATATCATCTGGATCCCCATAATAGGTTGGAACAATGTGTAACGGCATTATGGCTTTAGCCAAGGTACATTCCCCACGCCATACTCCTGACAGTCTTACCCTGAGTTTCATATCTCCACACAACTAATATATGTCCCCCAAAGATCGGGTCTGATTGATTAACAGTGTAGATGACCCATCTCTATATGTGTGACAAAACCCACTTGGGAACCTCTGTAAATTGAACCCCTGAGAAACGTTTCTCCTGTAACACGTATAATTTCCAGGGTACACAGTTATACCTCTCCCTGGGTGGGGATTACTAGTCATCACGGGGTACGTTTTCCTCCATTGTTCACACTCATCTGTATGACTATATGTTTTGAACAATTTTAGAAAACATGTCTCTTCTTGCAAAGGTATAATAAATGGAACAGTACCTAAGTGAGGCCTAGCATGGCCACATACATAACAATTGGTCTTATTACTTTCTTGTACATTATATTTCATCCATTCCAACCATACATTAAGGTCTGAGAATCCAGTCTCAGTAGCCAACATGTCCTCATAGGTTGGGTCTCCAGCAGCAGTCATTGTTCCAATGATCTGGGGCCCTGGCTTCAATGTCTGTAATGCCAGTCTGGGTGCTTAAATAAATCTGCTATCTTAAACTCGCCCATTATCTTAGCACCTTGTCTTCTAGCCCAAGACCTCAGTATATATGTGTCAGCATCCATGGGACAAAGGTTTTGTATGGTTAGAGTCAATTGCATATCAGAACCAGATACCCCACTATTCAGACATCGACCAGTCTTTATTAGAGTCATTCGGTCGAGGAGGGATCTACCTTGGTCATCTTTCTTATCTGCGGCGCTTTGAGGTCTATACCCCCAAAGTGTTCCAGTGCCCCATCCCACTGCCTGCCATGTTTCATCAGTGAGACATATGTATATATCTCTCTTGTATATATCACATTGTTCAGGGATTGAAGGGTAAGAAACGATGTCGCAAAAGTCAAAGGTGTATGTGGCAACATGTGTATTACGTGAATTATACCAAAATTTAATACCATCTTTACCTTTTGTAATGGTTACCTGTTGAGCAATATTTGAAATTACCATGAGGGACAGGACAAACCACTGAATTGTACTCATTGTGTTGGTTCCTGATCATCAGGAGGAGGAACCTTTTTGCAATGGGATGCGTGGACCCAAGTAGCTTTCCCTTCCAGCTTAACTGATGTAGCTGTGATCAGTAGCACTTGGAATGGGCCTTCGTATCTGGGTTCCAAAGGGGTTTTCCTCACAAATTTCTTAACTAGGACCCAATCTCCAGGAAGTAGTTGATGAGTACCAGTGATTACTTCCGAATCTGGAATAGAAGAGAACACTTGTGCATGGGTTTTAGTCAGTGCTGTGGACAATGCAATTACATAGTCAACAAGTACATCAGATTTAAGTTGCAATTGCTGAGGAAAGTAGCACCCTAGCCTAGGAGCAGACCCAAACAAGATTTCATGGGGGGACAATGCATGTTTCCCTCTAGGGGTATACCTGACACTGAACAAGGCTATGGGGAGACTTTCAGGCCATGGCATATCAGTTTCTTGTGACATTTTCAACATCCTAGATTTCAAGGTACCGTTCATACGTTCCACCTTCCCACTACTTTAAGGATGGTAAGGCGTATGAAAGGAGAGGGTGACTCCTAGGGCTGTCCATATTTCTTTGGCCAGTACTGCTGTAAAAGCTGGTCCCTGGTCACTCTCTATCACTTCAGGGACCCCATATCTACAAATGACCTCTGTTAATAGGCGTTTCACGGTTGTTTTTGCTGTCATGTTTGTGACTGGGTAAGCCTCTGGCCATCCTGAGAACATGTCCACAATGTCTAATGCATATTCATACCGACCACTCTTTGGCATCTGTATGTGGTCAATTTGTATCCTCTGGAATGGATACAATGATTTTGCCAAATGTCTCTGTGGTGGCTTCTCGGTGCGGCCTGCGTTGCACTTGGCACAAATACTGCACGATTTACAGTAGGTGCTTGTCAGAGTAGTGATGCCTGGGGCCATGTAATACTTATTTATTAAGTTATTCATGAGAGTCTTTGACAAGTGTGCTTGCCCATGTGCCCATTGTACTGTTGCTGGGTACAAGCTTCTTGGCAAACACAATCTCAGATTATCAACATATAGTCCATCTTTCAAAACTGCTCCCTTTGCTTTCCATTTGTTCACTTCTTCTGGACTTGCCGTCTTTTGCAATTCTTTGAGCAATTTTAAATCTGTTGGCAGAGTCTGCATTGTATAAATGTTTATTTCTCCATCCACCTCTCTCCTTTCCATTTCCTGTGATATCATTGCTGCCTTCTTAGCCGTCTGGTCTGCTAGATGGTTTCCTCGTGCTTCGTCTGAATTTAGCTTCCCATGTGCCTTCACTTTCAGTATGGCTACTTCCTTTGGGAGTGCTAAAGCATCTAGTAGTTCACGGATGGCTTTGTCATGCTTCACTGGAGTGCCTGCGGCTGTCATGAATCCTCTAGCTCTCCAGATTACTCCAAAGTCTTGAGTCACTCCCAGAGCATACCTTGAGTCTGTATAGATGTTGGCTCAGACTCCTGTCGCAATCTCACAGGCCTTGGTCAATGCAATCAACTCTGCTTCTTGTGCTGACATGGAGGGAGGTAGTGAGAAGGCTCGTATCACATCTTTTTCCGTAGTCACAGCATATCCTGTGTGATATTTTCCATTCTCATCAGCATACCTTGATCCATCCACATACAGAGTGATGTCTGGGTCTGTCAGGGCAAGGTCTTTTACATTCGCAAGGTGTGAGGTCTCCATTTCCATTTGTTGAAGGCAGTCATGGGGTGGATTTGTGAGTCCTGGGACTGCATATGGGTCTCTGGCTTGTGTACTGGGAGTGCTGTCTGCTAGCCAGTGGAGATTCTTCTTTTCCACTCCTTCCTCTTCCAACTCCTCTTCCTCTGCAGATTCCCACCATTTTAATGCAGCTCCCAATGTCTTCCATCCATCCGGTGCGAACTTGGATATTGCAACATGTGGAATTTCTGTATCCCAATGCTTGTAGAGCGCTTCTGCTTCTTGTGGGAGCTCCACCGTAAATGCACTATCACCTGCTGCATTGTTGTACAATGTCTTTAGGTTTAAGGTGACCCGCTTCAATTTAGTGAGTCTTGCTTCATATTGGAAATCTCGGCCTGGAGATTGTTTATTCCACAGCGTGCAATATAAAGGGTCTTGTGTCTCATCTGCGAGCGTCTGGCCGTTTCCACCACCTTCCAGTAGACGTCTTTTCCCATATAGATTGGTTATTCCTGAGTTTGGGTTCAAAATCAGGCTGTACCAAAAGTATCCATCTTCCTCATCTCCCCCCTCTGGAAATGGTAAGAGAGTGGCTGGATTGAGAACATAACATCTCTGTAAGGTAACATTGTCTGGTAGAAGAAGGGAACATTGCAGACGGAGGTGTCTGACTGTAGTCATGTGCTTAGGTTGAGTCTGCTGTATGATGGCCGCAATGTCATGTGGTGCCAGAACTGTCAGAGGATAACCAAGGACTATGTCACTTGTTTTGTCCAGTAAGGCATGTGCTTCCAGTGCTGCTCTGAGGCAAGACGGTCCTCCTCTTGCCATGGCATCTAATTGACATGAGAAATAGCCGATAGGCCGTTGTCTGTTTCCATGGGACTGTGTCAAGACTCCCATTGCATGTCCTTCTCTTTCTGAGACAAACAGCTTGAATGGGAGATCATAGGTTGGTAATCCTAGTGCTGGTGCTGATGAGATAGCTTTCTTCAGGGTGTAGAAATTATCCAGGGCTGTCTGTGTCATCTCATATGGTTCGGTCTTCAACACGTCATACGAGGGTTGCATCAGAAGGGATGCTTCTGGGATCCATGCTCTGCAGTAAGATATTAGACCTAGAAAAGCATGCAGAGGTCTGTGTCCTTCTGGGACAGACATGTCTTCTATTGCTTGCACACGGGCGCGTGTAAGATGACGCACACCTTTTGACAGGCAGTGTCCCAAAAATATGACTGTCTGCTTACACCATTGTAGTTTGTCTCTGGATACTTTGCATCCTTGTTCTGCCAAGTGTCTAAGCAGGCTTTCTGATGTCCTTGTGGCTGTGGGAAGATCTTCTGCACACAGTAAGAGATCATCAACATACTGCAGCAATACAATGTCAGGATTCGCTTGTTGCCAGGAGTCTAGGGTATGGCCCATAGCTTTGGCAAACTGGCTGGGTGAATTCTGCGCTCCTTGAGGCATTACAGTCCATTTGTATTGATTATGATCATGCGTGAAAGCAAACAGATACTGGCAAGAAGGGTCAAGGGGAATACTAAAGAAAGCATTTGCTAAATCCACTACGGTAAAGTATGCAGCTGCTGGAGGTATTCCAGAAAGGAGAGTGTTCGGATTAGGCACTATAGGAGTGTCTAATATGGTTGCTTCATTGACTGCTCGCAAATCTTGTACCATACGATATTTTACTGGTTCTCCCTTTTTGGATTTCTTCTTTACTGGAAAGAGGGGCGTGTTGCATGGTGACGTACATGGGATCAACGCCCCTTGCTGCACTAATTTCTCTATCTGCTGAGAGATTGCATCTATTTGTGCTGGCTTCAGAGGATACTGTGGCTTGCGTGGTAACTCTGCTCCGGGTTTTAGTTTTACTGTGACTGGTGGCACCTTTAGGTGTCCGATATCTTCCGGTCCTTGTGACCAGAGTGTTGCTGGAATCTTGTCCAAGATATCATCTGGCCCTGTATTACAGATGCTATTGGCATCTATGTGTAGTAATATGGGCAGTGAGCAGAGTGCTGACGTGTCAGTGACTTGTAGAGGTGAAGACACTTGTACAGTTCCATCTGGGGTTAATGAGATGGATGCTTGTAGTCGGGAAAGCACGTCTGCACCTAACAGATTTATAGGGCATGTAGAGGATACTACGAATCTTGCAAGCAGATCTGGAAATGGGCCTATTTGCATAGGTTGGGTTAAATGATTGGAGATTGGGACACCATCTACTCCTACACAAGCGACATCAATGTCAGACAGGTAAGATATATCGGGCAGATCTTGTTTTCTTAGAACGCTTCTGGCTGCACCTGTGTCTATGAGAGAGGTTGTGGGCGTCCCCTCTATTGGTAGTGTCACAATAGCTTGTGGTCCTATCTCGCCATCCCCTGAAGAAACTGCCAGAATAGGGGACACTGACACAGGCTCACCCCCGTCCTATGCTGTAGCTTGAAGCACAGGCGCTGCATTGTTATCATCTGTCTGCTGTCTAGGTCTTGCCTTCCTGGGTGCCTTGCAATTCTCGCTAAGGTGTCCTGTTTTCCCACAATTATAACACTGTCTTGTTTCTTTCCGTGGTGATTGCTCAGAATTCACCATAAGTACAGCCGTCTTTTTGGATGCTGATGATACAGGTTGTTTAGTCGCTGCTGTCTCCAGCCCTTTAGCAACCAACAGTAAGGTGTCTAAAGGTAACACTCTATATTCTGGTCTGGATAAAAACTTACATTAAGCAAAACATCAAGTTTATTAGGTAATTTATTGGTTCTGAGATGTCTGCTTTTACGAGGCTCCAGTCAGACATTGGGTTAAAACATTAAGGAGTCTCCAAGACCAATCCCACAAGAGGATGGGTCTTACTCTCATTGGTAAGAAGTTGAAGACAAAGACAAGATGGTGTTTCTCCTCCTCGTGTTCTGTGTGTGTGTTAAGACCCGTCATCCTTAACAGACCGGAAATAGTGCTGCCTCCATCTTGTGAGAAAGGGGAGTGTCAAATCCTCCATTTTAGAGTCTCCCAATGATTCAGCATTTATTAGTAAAACTTGGTTATACGATAATACTGCAAAGATAAGATATATAAGTAGGTGTACGAATACATTTATGCATTTTGTACTGATCCTAATCCATAACACCTCAAATTGACAAATGTTTTATTATATAACCTAAAGGACATTTTTCTGATTTGTAAACAGTAAAGAAAAAATAGTGTTTGAACCCATGACCTTCTTCACCACAGACAGCAACCTTAGGTATTTTCCATCTGCTATGCTGTTCTAGACACTAGAATAGTTACAAGTAGTTACAAATCACTAAGCCACTGCCTGATTCAAAGCTTAAACAACGGATGTTCATTAATATTCGTTATGTACCCTGTGATACAGAGCTCATTACTCATTTAAGCAAAGGCAACACACTGAAATAGACTGAGTTCAATTGATCACAGCTCCATGAATTGAGTATCAATTCTAAAATTGAAAACACATTTTCCACATGCTTTTTCATCCTCTATATAATGGTGTAGAGCACATATGGGAACTTTTGTGGTCCTTTAAGTAAGAACATGTTGTGCCATGAAGAATTTTAGTTTGTTTTTGTAAGCGCCTTGAAACATTAAAGATAGAGTGAACTTAATAAGTTTCCTTTGTATTTACGCAATTTTTTTCATTGCATATTGAAGACAGCTGAAAGGGAAGTTGTGATGGAGGGGAGCACTGTAGATATAAGTGGTAAATATGGGGTAATATGTGAGACTGAGGAATTTGTTTAATAAAGAAAGGATATAAATGAGCTAAAGGAGAACAAGAGAAGTATAAAAGATGGCAAAAAATATTGCCCTATTTACCGTATTTTTCGACCAAAACTGGGGGGGGGGGGGCGGTTGGTGCGTCTTATATGACAAATACACATTTTGCCTGCCTTAAAACTGCCCATAACTTTGTGTGGTGCTTGCTCGCAGTCCTCTTTTTATGCTGTGTGTGCTGCAGGCTGGATTTCTGGCATGTACTGCGGGCTGTGGAGACTTCTCTGACCCTCCCTGCATGGCCAGGCTGTGTGTGTTCGGGCTTCCCTCTCCCTCCTATAGCGCGCCTTGTCCCCCCCTCACGACAGTCTAACCACGTGCTGCACGGGCACCATGTCAATGCTCTGCTGAGCTTACTGGTACCTTTCCCTCCATTATCGTTACCTCCTTTTAAAAATGTCTAAGCAGAAGAGACTGGCATATAAAGTTGCTTTCAAGCTGGAAGTAATCAAATTTGCTAAGGAACATGGAAACAGAGCAGCGGAGAGACACTTCGTGCCACCTCCAACTGAGAAAATGATAAGAGAGTGGAGGAAACAGGAGGATCAGTTCCAATAGTTGGATACAAGCAAGCACACCTTACGTGGACCAACTGCAAAGTGGCCAGAGTTAGAGGTAGAAGCGAAGGAGTGGATCACATGTCACCGGCAAAATGGACTTTCTGCCTCAACAAAAATGATAATCTATGAGACCAAACGCATTGCTGTGGAGAAAGGCATTCAGGATTTCACCGGATCACCATCGTGGTGCTATAGATTTATGAAGAGATCTGGCCTTTCTAAGCGCACTAAAACCAGAATTGCACAAAAAATGCCAAAGAAATATGAATCAAAGATTCTGTCTTTTCATAAGTTTGTTATTGATGCAAGGAAGAAGATTAACTTTGCAATTAGCCAGATTGGGAACATGGATGAAGTCCCGCTAACGTTTGATGTGCCATCTAACAGAACCGTAGATAACAAAGGAGCCGTTAAGGAGGACATTGTTGTAAAATCCTTCAAGAAGTGTGGCATTAGTAATGCTTTGAATGGAACAGAAGACAACGTCTTATTTGACACCAGTGAGGAAGAAAGTGATGACAATGACTGCGTGGATCTGTCCTTCCTCATTTTTGATAGCAGCGAAGAAGAGGAATTCTTGGGGTTCGAATAAAAACATTACAGCCTTATTTTTGTTACTTTCACTGTTTATTGACTTTACTGACTGTTAATAAGAGTAAAGATAGTTCTTATTATGTTACATGGTTGACATAAAATTGTTCTTAAACTGCTGTTAACTTTATACAGCTGATATAAAGTATTTTACTACAGTATTTGGTTCAGAATCTTTTTTTTTTTCTAGATTTTCCTCCTTTAAAATTGGGTGCGTCTTATATTCCGGAGCGTCTTATACGGCGAAAAATACGGTATATGATTTAAGAGAAGGTGGGTATGGATGTCAAACACAAGACCAAGGAAGCAAAACAATATGTAAGGAAATTATGGAAAAAAGTAAAAAAAATATACTTCAATAAAAAGTAGAGACAAAGATGAAAAGTTTTTTCCTTTTTAAAAGCTTTTGGGAAGACTGGAATGGAGAGTTATGGAGGAGAACAGAAGGAAAGCAACTGGAAGAGATGAAAGTTTAGTATATAAATTCTATGAAGCATTTTGATAAAACGAAGGAAAATGTGAAGATTTGAAATGAGAAATGATGAATGAGATTGAGATGAAACTGGGAAGGGAGGACAGAGACTTGCTAGAGGAAGAAATATGTTACAAAGAAGTTGAGTGAATTGACAAAAGGGATACTTCTTGGGAGTGATGGTTTAACAGTTGAATATTTTTGTGCATTTTGGGATATGATGTGGCATTGGAAGGACAGGTGCTACCTGAAACTATAAAATAAGGTAATAATTGTTATATTCTATAAGAAGGGTAAAAGAGAAAAATTAAAGAACTAAAGACCAATTATTCCCACTAATGTGGCTTATAGATTGATTGCTAAATTAATTGCAAATAGAATGATGCGTGTGACTGAGAAAATAATAGGTGAGTGTGTGCTGTACGAGAAAGATAGTGGAAAGTCTGGTATGTTTTAGAGATTCAATATGTTATGGTATGGAAGCAACCAGTGGCAATAGGTACACATTGATTTTGAAAAAGCTTATGAGAGTACAGTGGTATTTGATACTCAACTTTAATCAGTTTCGGACGGCACGTGGCGTACCAAAAGTAATGAGTACCAACCTCCCATAAGGAGTCATGGAAATTGGTTTTAGCAACTGAGACAAGTACCAAGCTAGCACAACGAGTACCGAGGTTTTTTTTGCTAGTCGAATATCAAGACTTTCCGAGATAATTGAGTAGCGAGGGTCCACTGTACATCATAATTTTATGTTGAATGTGTTGTAAAGGGTAGGTATTCCTGAGAAGATGATTGGATGGATTATTATATTATACACAGATGTTATAAGCAGAGTGCAAGTGAATTACTTTATTACTAAAAAGTGTATGGTTGAATCTGGAGTGACATATGGTTGCTCACTCCTGGCAATTGTATATAGTTACACAGTTACATAGTAATTGAGGATGAAAAATGTATTTAAGACCATTTTTAGATCTCCTTTGATCTGCAATATGCAGATTCATTGTTAATTGATCCAGAGGAAGGCAAACAGAAAAAAAAAAACACATTGAAACATTGACAATTATCTCATAAGGGAAAAAATAAATACAATGGCCCATATTAAATTGTCCAAATTCTATTTACTGTAGCTCAAAATGTAGCCCGCAAAAAATCCTGCTATTAAATTGTCCTCTTTTAGCTACCCGCAATCTATCTCCGGATTACAGGCTGAAAACCCATACAGTTGTCAAAATCATAACTCCAACCCAGCTAAGCCTTTGATCTGTCAAGCCCACAATCTCTAAATCGCAAATTGCTATTAAATTGCTACAATTCCTCAAGCCCGCAATTGTTTTCACAGCCGTAAATGGCAAATGTAGCCAAAAACCCTATGAGTACTTGAGAGGACTCGCAAGGGGGTTAAACACCTGTTAGTAGCACTCTAAAAGCAAATAAAAAATCAATACTGGATGTGAAAATACGAGGAAAGTGATGTAAGGCATTAGAATTAATTGCACAACAGTCTCAAGCTCGCAAATCTACAATAACATTTTTTTTTTTTGATGTGTAATTTCCGTGTTATGTCGATCCTGGGAATCAATGGGTTAATACATATCATTGAACTCGCATAGTAGATATATTGATGCTTCTTAATGCATAATGCTGCTTGGCATTGAACACTGTTACATTGATGGTTTTCCACGAGCAATCCTAAATCCCTTTCTATTTTTGATATCCAAATATTTGCACCATTATAGATTACATGCTTATTTTCCCTTCCAGAATGCATAACTTTACTTTTATTCATATTAAATCTCAGCTTCCATTTAGTTGCCCATTTCTCTAATTTTTGTAAATCCCTTTGGAGGGAAAGCATAGTTTTCTAATTTAATTACCTTGCACAACTCAGCTAAAATGGTGACAATACTGTCCAGTCTTACTTCTAAGGCATTGATAAATATGTTAAAAATGAGAGGACCTAATACTTATCCCAGAGGAACCCCACCTACCACATTAGTACAATCTGAGTATGTTCCATTTACAACAACCCTCTGTGTTCCATGTTTTAGCCAACTCTCAATCCACAAGCAGTTATTTACTCTAATTCCTGTAGTCCTCCATGTGGCACTGTATCAAAAGCCTTTGCAAAATCTAAAATGACTACATCCACCGAGTTGCTTTGATCCAACTAAATTTGTTTGACATGACCTATCCAACATAAAGCTATGTTGACTCCTACTTATTATCTTGTTGACATGGACACATTCCTATTAACCCTTCTATAAGCTTCCCCACTACAGAATTGAGGCTTACATGTCTATAGTTCCCTGGATTTGCTATTGCTCCTTTCTTAAATAAAGGTATTTCATTTGCTTTCTTCAGTCATCTGGTAGCAACCCTGTGATGAGTGAAGAATGGCTATTAAAAAAAAACAGTTCCTTCAGTACCCTTGGATGTTTTCCATCAAGACTTGCTGCTTTATTAACATTTATTGTTTCCAAACTCTTTTGAATTTCTTCCCGTGTTAACCAATTATTTGGTGAAGGTAGTGTAGCGCCATTTTGTTTTAGTGTCCCAACCACTGGTAGCTTATTTGTATATACAGAAGAAAATAACTAATTTAGCTCATCTGCCTTTTCCTAGTCACTATTTATCAGGTGGCCTGTTTCACATTGTAATGTCCTTATAGCTTCCTTCCTGGTCTTCTTTTCATTAATATCTTAATTTTGTTTAGGATCAGTCTTACTCTCCTTTGCAATTAACTTTTCTTTTTATATTTTAGCCAATCTAATAGCTCTTTTGCAAGCCTTGTTAAGTTCCTTGTACCCACATAAGGTTGCCTCTGTTCCCTCTTTTTTCATCATTATTATTATTAATATTATTATTACTAAGAAATTGCCAGTCAAAAATGACGGGAATTAAATTGTAATGCTGGCAATGCTGTTTGCCACACAATGTGAGGCTTTTGCTCCTCTGAGCACCATTTGCATGGCTGACAATGTTCGCATAAGTGTTAGTGTATTCGCCGTTGTGTATTTTCTAAGTCAAGTGTGCCTGGCGTTGTTCGTCTAAGTGTAGCTGTCTTCGGCATTGTGTATTTTCTAAGGTCTGCGTGCTTGGCCTTGCTGGGCCTCATTTTCATCCTGTTTCCAAATTTTTACGTTTTTTTGGGTCGCAATTTTTTCCCCAGCTTTGGACAATTTTGATCATTAAAAAAGACATATGCCTCAAATTAACTTGCAACCTCACTCACTGGCTCCCTGGCTCTCCCCCTGTGCTGTGTGTGAGTATGTACGTTAATTTTATCCATATTTGTGTGTTTTTGCAGGCTTTTCCAGTTTGGTGGTTTGTCCCTTTAAGGCGTAGTCCATCTATGTGCTTTTGGTCCTAAGTCATACAGGCCGTAATTTTGCGTCCATCTCCAAGTCCAGGAACCTCGCAATGAGGCCTCATTGCAGCTAAGTCCTGCAATGAGCGCCTTCCCCGCATGCTTCAACTGCTCTCCTCGCTTTGCGAGGCTCCCAGTGCAATGAGCACCTTAACTGCTTGCCTTAATTCGCAAGGCTCGAAGTGCAATGAGCACCTTTGGCGCTCATTGCAGCCTATGTCCTGCATGCCTCAACTGCTCGCCTCGCTTAGCAAGGCTCACGGTCGACGGCTCAGCTTGCTTCGCAAGGCTCGCAAAGCATGACGACAACTTGCAGTACGACAACTATATATTTGATTATTGTTTGTTTGTAACACTCCAGCATATTCTTTAGCACTATACAGGGGTTAAGTAAAAGGCAAAAATTAATTTAACACAGTGCAAAATAAGTGAAGGGTCTTGTCTTTGAGCTTACAATCAAATGTGCTTTCTAGAAAACTCCTTAGAAGATTGATAACTCACAAACTTAGAATCTAAAATGCCTTTTAACTCTGTGTATTAATCTTTAAATTATTATTAAGCCACGTGTGATATGATTTACACATTTTACATTAATTTCCACATGGTATATGGGGATAAACATGTACATTTACTAAGGATTTTAATGTTGTCTTAACCTGTACACAAATCCCTTTCCCAATTCTACTATTGCCACTATATTTCCTAAATAGGTTATAGCCATCCAAATGAACAGTCTTATTAAAGTTTTAAAATACTACCTTGGAGGTCCTTGTTCTAAGCTAAGGGAAAAACTGTGCATTAAAAAGTCTGATAATAATACTCTGGTGAGTGGGGGTTTAATAATCAGGTATGCTTGAAAGACTACCTAAAGGAACAAAAAAACAAGTCCCAACAACAACGATATCTATATCAAGACGTGCTACATTATCATCCATTGGATTTAAGGTCTCTTTGGGCTGTGTATCACACTGTTGGTGTGGGTATCTTGCTTTATCATTTAATATTGGAGCACGGCTTGATATAGATATCATTGTTGTTGGGACTTGGTTCCCTGTTCCTTTAGGTAGTCTATAAAGCATACCTGATTATTAAACCCACACTCATTATTATCAGACTTTCTAATGCACTGTGTTTCACTTAGTTTGTGTTTAATAAAGGTTTATTTTATATAGCTTTCATATTCAACTTAGTGTCAAGCACTGAACCAATGTAAAGGCCCTTATTTAGGTGGTTGGTTATTGTACTCCATTACTTTGTCAGGCGAAACCTCACCCCCACTCACCTGCAAACTGCTTAAAACCCTTTCCCTTCCAGTGAGTAAATCACTGACTAGATGCAAGAATATTTATGTGTGATGGAGACATTGTTGGATAGATAAAGAAAAGATGCAGTGATTAAGCTTGTGGAAGTACCTGGTATGGTGGGAAGAGTGTGAAAGCTTGGGGCTATATATACAATGTAACTGTTTTTTATGCTTTGAAGAGAGTCAGAATGCAATTGAAATGATTTTGTATGACTAGTGGTTTTGTGTTAAATTGGAATAAATGTTTATGGATGGTGATTGGATGTGGAGATGATTTAAGTGAATGTGCATGGCCAATACGTGAGGGAGAAAATGAGATACTGGAAGTGAAGATTGATGTAGATTTAAAAGGATTAGAGGATTGGGAAAATGTGTATCGGTTTGCACAAAATAAAATACTTTTCTGGACCTTAAGACCTGGACCTATACAGTTGTACTTGAAATATGCATATCGTCCCCCTGATATAATTCTGAAAAAGTTAATGAGATCTATATTTACATTTTTTTGAGTTTGGTTGCAGAGAAGCAAAACCTAGAGAAAGTAATGAAAGCAAAGAAAATAGTGGCAAGAGCCTTCCATATATTGAAAGTTTCTTGGCAGTAAAGTATGTAAGTGTATGTGATAACATGAGTATGAAACAAAGTGTGGAAGAATGCATGATGAAAGAAAGCATGTTTGTTTCCATACAGCACATCTTTCTGTTCAGGTAGAAAAGTATATAAGGTCAAATAACTTGGGCAGTGTGAGAGTAAGAGAGTGATGAAAATATTACTAGAGAGAGAAGAGATGGAAATGATTGGAGGACCAACTGAGGCAGACGTATGGTATACCAGCAATTATAGGAAAAAATGATGAAAGTGATGAAAAAGTGAAATTGTTTTGTAAAGTGTTTAGTTAAGTTTTATTTCATAATTATTTTAATCCAAATTTTGATTTCTATATATAATAAATTATATATTTAAAATAAAAAATAGACAGTACAGTCATGTAAATCTGATGCAAACACTGCATTTCTTGAGATTCTGAGCACAAATGTACTATTTATTTGCTCCCATAAGTGATGTAACATAAAAAATTCTGCTGAAATCAGAGAACTTGGGGCCCAGTAATCATTCCACTGACAGTTTCCCACGAACACATACTTTTTGATATATAAATATGGCCAGGGCATTCATTGCCACTATCTCTCTTGCAGTTGTACCTATAGTGATACATACATAGTTGCAAATTCACATACAATAAATGGTACACTGCATGCAATATACACTGAAACATAAACACATGCTAACAAACACATATAAGAGGCATGCATTATAAAACTCAAAGGGCCATTTACCTCACTATAAGTGCTCTTCATGATGTGAAAGAGCACAGCATTCTATGTTAAAATGATCTATTGTTTTTGTTTTTTTATTACACTAATAACAGCTAAAAATCTGCAGTCTTAGTTCTGTTTACAAACACACTGCTGACTGTTCCATGATTAACAACATCTGCTTACACCAGCCGGTGCAAGCTCCATGAACAGAAGATTTATGTTTTTTTTCTGCATTCAGGAATGTAATCAGCCATCAGTTAACCCACACGTAACATATTTAGCAGTTCCCAGCAGTAATTTCATTGCGCAAATGAATTTGGGAAGGGTTAACCCTTTTTTTGTTTATGCTCTCTGCGTGAAGCTTTTGCTGACTGTAAATAGACACTTAATTTATGATTTGAGGATATCCCTATGGCGTACAGGCAAGACTATCGCTTCTTCAGTCTGCCTGATTGACTCACCTATGCACAGAAAGACATAATCAAATCTAGGACCGAACTTGGCTATCCCTGGTACAGGTCATGCCAAAAACTTTTAAATCTGAATTATTTAAAATGAATCAATTACAGTTTAGCAGTAAATCCACTTTGCAAAACTTGTAGATACTTCAAAGATGGCAGTATATGTCTTAATTAATCAAAGACCCATTGTGCATCTGGTGTGATAAAGCATATGTGTTTAAAAAATGTTAATATCACTCTAACAACTTACCCGTTATACTGTTATGGTAAAAACAATCTGTAGCAATCTGTTTTAAATGTGTTTATTTGTACATTGACTTTATGAATTAGATGATGAGATGTCTGTATGACATTGTAATCTTTGCAATATTAATTTGAATTGTTGTTCAAATTGTAATTGTATTGACTGAATCAACTAAAGAAATGATAAAATCCCTAATAATAACCTACCTGAATAATGATATTTAATGTAGCACTAGAGAGATTCACTATAGAATGGTGAGACTGTTGTGCGTGACGACTTTTATGGAGGGACAATACTGATGCTCACTATGTTGATTTAGGTTTAGAACACATTAGTACTGTTAGATGAATGTACTTTCTGGGTGGGTTAACAGCTTTATTTACTGTACCTTCACATTAAAACTTATTTGCTAATACATTTAACAGATGAGCAACTGATAAGAATAAGCAGACACCTTGTCTTATCTTCATAGCAAAACATGGTTGGTCAATAAAGTTTTCTGCAGTTCAGTAATTAGGGCCTCAATCGAAAACGATTTGGCCAATTGAATCGGGCTCTATATAAGCACAGTGCATATTTTTTTTACAGAAGTTTTTAGTCAGTGAACTTCTATCAAAAACAAGGTCTTCACAAACTAAAAAGTTCTGAAAAAAATATATGCCATGTGCTTTTATGGAGCCCTATTCAATTGGCCAAATCACATTTGAATGAGGCCCTTAGTCTAGTAAAGAATGTTTGCAAACATTAATGCCTAAGTAATACTTGTAATTCTATATTATTATTATTATTATTATTATTATTATTATTATTATTATTATTACTATCCTTTATTTATAAAGCATATTCGGTAACAATATGCACAGGGGATACAGTGACTAAATGAGCCTAAAATGAAAAAATGTACATATTGCTTCAGAAGGTGTAGAGAACCTTGCTCTTGTAAGAGCTTACAGACAGAAGATGAGAATGAATAATATAGAATAGATGAATAATAATCATTTGACTATTTATAAACTACATTATCTAATATAAAGTGACCAGTCATATTTGTTAATTTCCAATGACGAAACTAAAGGAACAGCAACAAGTCAATGATTGTAGATTAAATGTGTTACTGGTACCAGTGGGAAGTATATGTATGAATACTTTTATTTACCTTGTTTTTTTTCAATACTAATGTGATCTAGCTGTGAGATATTTTGATTAATATTGTACTATCACCTTGTCTCTCTATCTCTGCTTGCTCCAAAATGTATCTTCTGCTCATTCCTCTTCCAAAAGATGACTACTTGATCCGGACATGTCTCCACCAATATGGAACACAAATCAGAAAGCGAGTCTTACTTTGGTTCATTCCAATCTATTTAACTTGCTTCCTTGTTAAAGTGCATTGCCACTGCAGAGTGAATTTGCCAGGGTATGCTATGAACTATTGTCCTTCAACTCAGATCTGTGACCCATAGTAGCCTCCTATCCATGACTGCAGGTATAAACTCACTACTAATAAAGTTAAAAGACTCTGGGCTCTCTTCTTGCTTAAAGTCTCTGTCTTATTAATCTTGGATAGGACTTACAACGTCACAGAGAAGTAAAGGGATATATTTTGCTCTAAAACAAGATATATATAGTTACATAGTTACTTGGGGCCTCATTCAATTGCGATTTGGCCAATTGAATAGGGCTCCAAATAAGCACATAGCATATTTTTTTTAAATAAGTTTTGAGTTAGTGAAAATCTTGCTATTGAATAGATATTTACTAACTAAAAACTTCTTTAAAAAATATATGTTATGTGCTTATTTAGACCCCTATTCAATTGGCCAAGTTGCAATTGAATGAGGGCCATAGTAATTAAGGTTGAAAAAAGACTTTCAGTCTGTCAAGTTCAATCTTTTAAGATCTCCTCTGATCTGCAAAATGTGGATTAGTTATTAATTAATTAGTTGTTATTTAATTATGAAACACCTATTTAATTATTATTTTTATTTTATTTATTTTTAATTATTAATTAATCCAGAGGAAGGCAAACAGAAAAAAAAAAAACAAGTGAAACTTAGCCAACCGTCTCAAAGGAAAAAAATAAATAACTCCTTTCTGACCCCAGACACTGGCGATTGGATTTCTCCGTGGATCAATACTCTCTCTAATTATCCAGTATAACCCTGAATTCCCTTTTTAATTAGAAATAAATCCAGTCCCTTTTTAAAGTTATCTATCGAATCCGCTGTCACCACCTCCTCTGGTAGAGAATTCCACAGATTAACCACCCTTACTGTGAAGAACCCTCTTCTTTCTTTAAGGTGGAATCTTTTTACTTCTAACCTCAAGGGATGTCCTCTTGTCAGTTGAAAACCTGTTGGCACAAAAAGCTCCCTTGACAAATCTTTATACTGACCCTGGATGTATTTATATAAGGTAATCATATCTCCTCTTAGACACCTTTTTTCTAGAGAAAATACGTTTAATTTAGTTAGTCTTTCTTCATAACTTAGCCCCTCCATTCCCCTTATTAGTTTTGTTGCCCTCCTCTGTAACTTTTCCAGCTCTAAAATGTCCTTTTTATGAAGTGGTGCCAAAATTGTACTCCATATTCCAAATGAGGGCGTACTAGAGATTTGTATAGTGGCAGAATTATATTTGCTTCCCTTGCTTCTATACCCTTCCTTAATACATGCTAATATTTTATTTGCCTTTGCAGCTGCTGCTTGGCTTTGAGCACTGTTACATAGGTGGTTGCCCACAAGCACTCCCAAATCCCTTTCAATATCTGATACCCCTAGATTTGCCCCATTAAGATTATAAATTGCATGGTTATTTTTCCTTCCCAGATGCATAACTTTACATTTATTTGTATTAAATTCCAGCTGCAATTTAGATGCCCATTCCTCAATTGTATGTAAATCCCTTTGGAGGGAAAGAACATCATTATCTGATTTAGTTACCTTGCACAACTTTGTGTCATCAGCAAAAATGGAGACACTACTTTCCAGTCCCACCTCTAAGTCAATAATAAATATGTTAAAAAGGAGAGGTCCTAATACTGAACCCTAAGGAACCCCACTTACCACATTAGTCCAATCAGAGTATGTTCCATTTACAACAATCCTTTGCTTCCTGTCTTTTAGCCAGCTCTCAATCCATGAGCAGCTATTTACTGCAATTCCTGTATCTCTTAGTTTGCACAATAGTCTCACATGTGGCACTGTATCAAAAGCCTTTGCAAAATCCAAAAAGACTACATCTACTTAGAATCCTGTTCAAATAGACATATGCTTGTATATTATCCCTTATTAACCCTTCTAAAAGCTCCCTCACTACAGAAGTGATGCTCACTGGTCTATAATTCCCAGATTTGCTCTCTCCCTTTTTAAATATAGGTATCACATCTGCTTTTCTCCAGTCATCTGGTAGAGACCCTGTGTTGAGGGAATCTTGAAAAATTAAATATAATGGTTTGGCTATTACAGAACCCAGCTCCCTCAGTACCCGTGGATGTATTCCATCAGAACCCGGGGCTTTATTAATGTTATTTTTTCCATCTCTTTTTTTTCCATCTCAATTTTTTCCATCTCTTTCCTGCATTAACCAATTATGCGGCAAAGATAGTGTAGCCCCATTAAGTTGCAGTGTCCCAACCACTGGTACTCCCTTGTGTATACTTAGGAAAATAACCTATTCAGCTTATCTGCCTTTTCCTGGTCACTGATTTTCAGACGGCCTGTGTCACATTGTAATGTTCCTATAGCTTCCTTCCTCGTCTTCTTCCCATTAATATATTTAAAAAATATTTTACGGTTAGTCTTACTCTCTTTTGCAATTAATTTCCATTTTCTATTTTAGCCAGTCTAATAGCCCTTTTCCAAGCCTTGTTGATTTCCTTGTACTCCCGTAAAGCATTATCTGTCCCTTCTTGTTTGTATAATTTAAATGCCTGTTTTTTACTTCGTATCTTTATCTTTAAATCATTGTTAAGTCACATTGGATGTGATTGACTCCTTTTACTTTTATTAACACTTGGTATATGGTGATAAGTATGTATATTTAGTAAGGATTTAAATGTTGTTAATTTATATTCAGTATTTTTACCCGTCAGTTCTCTGTCCCAGTCTATACTGTGTATTGCTGCCCTTAGACCGTTAAAATCAGCCCTTTTAAAATTAAGAGTATTTGTTGGCACCTTAAAATTTTGTTTTTTAATTCAATCTCAAATTAAACTGTATTGTGATCACTGTTGGCCGAAAGTTGCCCTATTTCAACATTTGATATTATATCAATATTAGTTGTGATGACTAAATCTAAGATAGCCTAATTTCTAGTAGGCACTTTTATAACCTGGATCAGATAATGATCCCTGGGTGTACTCAAGAACCTGCTCCCCTTAGCTGAACTGCTGGTCTCATTTATCCAGTTTATTTTAGGGTAATTAAAATCTCCTATTATTAGAACTTGCCCATGTTTAGCTGCATTTCCAATCTGTAACAATAATTGTATTTCCTCTCTTTCAGCTATATTTGGTTTTTTTTACCATACTCCCACTAATATTCTTTTGGAATTTGCTGCTCCGCTATTTAACTCTACCCACAAACATTCAACTTTATTTATTTATTATTTGACTATAGGCTTAAATTTAAGCTTCACATACAGACAAATCCTTCCTCCTCTTTTACCATTGCCACTATCTTTCCTAAATAGGTTATAACCATCCAGATTAACAGTCCAGTCATGAGATTCACCCCACCACATTTCGGTAAAGCCTATTAAATCCCATTTTTCATGAATTGCTAATAATTCTAACTCTCCCATTTTTCCTGGCAAACTTTTGGCATTAGCAAGCATACAAATTATGTTATGAGTCTGTAGTTCTGAAGTGCCTGCCACTGTACTTTAGTTACTTAGTACTACCTCCCTATTGACTATACTACCCCTCCCCCATCTCCTCCCCTATGAGTTGTTAATTCATCCCATATACCCTCCACACTTTCTACCCCATTACTTATATCAAGTCCCCACCTACTAGTTTAAAAACTCCTCAAGACTTTCTACCATCTTATCCCCTGGCACAAAAGCTCCCTCATCATTAAGGTGCAATCCATCACTGCTGTAGAGATAGTACCGAAGTGAGAAGTCAGCGCAGTTCTCTAAAAACCCAAACCCCGCCTTAGTGCACCACATCTTTATCCACGCAATAGCCTCCCTTAGCTCCTTCTGCCTCCCATGTGGCACTGGTAGTATCTCAGAAAATATAAATAAAAATAAAAAAAAACATGTATATATATATATTTTCCCCTTGCACTTTAAATCTGCCCTGCCTCTTTCTTTGAACCCCCTCCTTTAATTTAAACTTCTACACTTTTACTAGAATTGCACTTCATACTAGGAATATTCACAAGCTCACAAGTTCGCCCCTTCTCCTGTTTATATTAACTTCACACAGGAAATAACACACTTTATTTGTCTGAGCAAATCAGTCACACACTAGGCTCAAACTTACTGTATATGCAAGTATAACCCAAGCAAAAACACTCCCCTTTCACCTGTACCAAATCACTGCACACAGGAAATAACACACTTTACTTGTCTGAGCAAATCAGATGCCATCCGATTCTGACCTTTGCAACATATTTATCTTGAGGTAAAAGCAGACTTTCTATGTTATCTTAAAGAGCATACTCATCAATCAGTCTAAGCTATCACCATGATATAGCACAGAAAATTGTGATAAAAAGACAGTTTTTAACAGGGACATTTTAACGTGAAGCTACAATAAAAACAAAACTATTAGCATGGCCTACTTTATTATAAGGCAGAAAAGGCAGCTGCCTGTGGGTGCCCTATTTACCCGGGCACATACTAACAACATTATTCACTATGAATTAGACTTGTCCAGAGGCACTGCTAACCCGTTACAGTTACACAATATGTGGACGTAATAACAGTTAATTGCAAACTAAATAAATCCTAGCAATATATTAGTCCTGGTTAAGAGTAGGCTACAGAAAAGGGAAAGATAAAGAACAAAATACAAAATGCAGTTAAAGAAACTGAGAATGTTGTTGCAGCCACACACTAACATGTGAGCATCAAAGTGCTGGTTGTGAGAGATGACATGACTGTATCCTGAGGACAGACCGCATTTCATCTGCCCTCACCTCTCCTTTAAACATCATATTCTATATGTCTCTGCTTTTCCATGTGACAGTGAATGACCATGTATAATCGTATATATATGGGTCAGAGTACATATATAACTGTTTTTGTTTGTCCTAGTACTTAAGAATGTGTAATATATTGGTGTCTATTTAAGTGTATATGTGAGAGAGATATGTGACTCTAAGCACGCTATATGCATCATAGACTCTATTTAACCCTTCTTCTAATATAGCAGCCCCAAAATGCTGTCCATTACCTGTGCTCTTCTTTGGGGAATATTCTATGTTGCTTTCTGGATAATGTCACAAACTTCTGAACAAAGTTCTTTGGGCATTCTATCTAACATCTCTAATCCCTTACATTTCTTATGTATTCTTTATTCTTTACCTTCACTGCATATTCACATGATATTATTTACTTTGCCTCTGATTAGTCTGATGATTTTCCACCTTTTCCTCATTGTAATTCTGGTCTTTGCAATAAGTATTATTTGGTCTTTATGCATTCAGCTCCATGCCTTGTTTTTGCCGATTGCATAGAGCTCCCTCATCTTGGGTTACAAAGTATATAGTCAATCTGATTTCTGTATTGTCCATCTGGTGATGTCCGTATGTATAGTCATCTCTGAGCTGTTGAAAGAGGGTATTTACTATTTCCCGAGATTTATCTTGGGAAAATTCTACTAATACCTGGCCTGCTTCATTTTGTACTCCAATGTTTGAGACAGAAGAAAAGAAAGTCAATAGATTTCTTCAAGAAAAATTTAGATCGAAAATTAACCTTTCAAAATGGAACGTGATAGAAGACAAAAATGATAGCAGATCACATAAAGAAGAGGTGGCGGGAATACATAGAAGATCTATACAGACAGAATCTTAACTACATTGGTATTTTCAACAGTTTAGCTCTACAGAATATGTTAGCGCTACAGAATATGTTGACTTGTTACAAATAAATGATAATAATAGTTTGTTAATTAACTGGAGCCAGACATCTTGGAATATGACGTGAGATTGTCCCTAGGAAGCATTGCTGAATTAATGGAATCCCAGCTGAACGGTTCAAAATCCTACAAGAAGATACTGTAGAAATGTTGCCAGTAGACTTAAAAATGTTAGACTACATTATAATACCAAATATAGGCAGTGCCAAAGATTGTACTAATTTCACTTGCCAGTAAAGGTAATGCTTAAGATCCTACAAACTTTACTGCAACAATATATGGACCGAGAACTACCAGATGTGCAATGTGGGTTTTATAGAAGCATTCTCTGGGTAATAGAGAAAACAAGAGAGTTCCAGAAAAACATTTACCATTTGCTTCCCTGGCTATTCTAAAGGTTTTGGCTGTGTGGATCACAACTAAATGGGGCAAGATCTTAATGGGGTGGGGCTACCAGACCATCTCATTCAGCTCCTGAGGAAGCTGTATGTGGAACAAAAAGCCACGGTTAGAACTGAACATGGAACAACCGAATGGTCCAAGATTGAGAAAGGAGTGCACCTTATTTATTCAACTTATATGCGGAACACATCATGTGTAAGGTTGGGCTGGATGAATTCAGAGCCAGAATCAATATGGCTGGGAGAAATATCAACAGTCTTTGCACACAAATGATACTACTCTGATGGCTAAAAGTGAGGAGGAACAAAAGAGATGTCAGCGAGTGCTATGCTTGTGGCTCAACCTCCAAAGCATTATGGCATCACCTCTCCCATTAGTTGTGTTGGTCTCAAACCATTGATGGCAAAGGTGAGGAGGAACTAAATAGCCTATTGATGAGGGTGAAAGAAGAGAGTGCAAAAGCTGGCTGCTGTTCAACGTCAAAAAAATGAAGATCATGGCAAACCGCAATTTCAGTTCCTGGCAAATAGATGGGGAAAAAGTGGAGGTTGTGACAGATATTATATTCATGGGATTCAAGATATCTGCAGATGGTGCCTGCAGCCATGAAATTAAAATAGGTTTTATTCTCGGGAGGACAAGCTAGTAAAAAGTTAAATCATTACAATTTCAACAAAGGTCAGCATAATTTTCCAACACCCTTTATGCCCTCCATCTCCTCTTCCTCTACCAAAATGGCCTCTTGAACATGTCTCCACCACCAATACAAAAATCCCAGGAAGTGGGCTTTTGATTATTCCCCTACACTATATAAGCCACTTCAGGGATCATTTAAATTA
Source organism: Discoglossus pictus (assembly GCA_027410445.1). Lineage (NCBI taxonomy): Eukaryota > Metazoa > Chordata > Amphibia > Anura > Alytidae > Discoglossus > Discoglossus pictus. The sequence goes on from CM050168.1 coordinate 79,657,693, forward strand.
CCCACTCCTTAAACCTTGTTCCTTCATATTCCTGTGCATCTTGCATCCCAGATGAGTTTCTGTTTTTTCACCTCGCATTTTTTTCATGATCATTGTCTAGTGTGCCACCTACTGCAACCTACTACATGTGGTTTTTGACCATCCTGGTCCGTACCCTATTTGCCAGTACAAGAACCCAGAGCAAGGTAAGATTACTTGACTGTTTATTGGACCTGAATACAAGTTTATTTTTATTTGAGACATATTTGCTACAATTTTTATCAGATTTTTTACATTTAGTTCAGAGAAAACAAAAACTCACAAAATATAGTTAGTATTTAAAGGCCTTTAAACCTGAATGAGATATAATTCCACTTCAGAAAACAGAGACCATAGGTGAAGGAAAATAATTAAATTGTTTGTGTATTTTGTCAGTTTAATTACCAAGCAATCAGAAAATGTAATCTTAAATAACATTTTAAATACTTTTTTTGCAAAATATTATGGTTAGTTAATATTACTGAATTATCCAAGCGACTCACAACAGACCAAGCTCAAGTTTTGTCTTACACACCTGACGAATTTATGGTAAAAAAGAAAAGAAAATCAAATGCATTAATCGCAGATCTTATACCATATGGATAGGTGCAAGCAGAAACACAGACATGGTTACCAAGCATTGAACACGACTGAAGGACTGAACAACAACAATATATAATGTTACTGCAGTAGAAAATACCATTTTTGTTTCTTTCAAGTTCTACAGATGAGAGTAGACCTCCAATGCAGAGGAAGATTTATGTGCCGCAATAGCAATATAAATATGGCAATATAAAATATCAATGCTTTCAATAGGACTAATGGATGGCAATCACGTTCATCTACAATGTTACACCCAGCTCAAAAAGTAGCTAAGGCACACCATTCAAAAAAAATCTATGGAAGTACGCAATAAATAACAATTGCATGTAAGATTAAGTATATATAGGACAGGAGAAGAGCAAAAAAGGCCTATTAGTGTAGTGGTTAAAATAATGTTATTATATAAAGTGGTCAATAAAAGCAACATATAAGACAGTTCTTTCTTAAAGCACAACATAGAATGCAAGACTTGTGTAAAAACACATACATAAAAAACATAGATAAATCATCTCTACACTAAAACATATACATTTCTGGAAATAAAAAAATTGTGGGTTCCTAAGAGAAGGAACTGGCAACCTACTCCAGTATCTTTGCTATGAAAACTTTATGGACAGGCACAACCAGAGACATAACGGTATGGCACTGGAAGATGAGCCCCTCAGGTCAGAAGGTGCCTACTACATTACAGAGGAAGAGCAGAGGGCAAGTATAAGTAACACCAGATCTAATGAAGTGGTTGGTTCAAAGCCGAAAGGACACCTAGCTGCGGATGTGTCTGAAGGGGAAAGGAAAGTCAGCTGCTGCAAAGGAAATATGATATCACTGTGGGAAATACGTTGAAACGAGTTTGATTTTTAGTTTCACATTGCTTTAAGAAAAGCCTTTTTTTACATATGTTTTATGATCAACATTTTTGACCATATGACTTGTATTCTGACCCAAGGGGCAGATAATTGTCATTATAATGTGTTATTGAAAATAAAATATTATTTTTTATCGTGAAAAATTGGGGGTACTTTAGAGGCTTATAGCCCACTTCACATAATTACAAAATTATTATTTTACACAATACATGAATATTACATATTAATATACAAGTACAAAAAGACTTCTTCATTGAGAAAAAGAAGCACACAAAGGGAAGATTGAAACACAGAAGGAAGCCTCTTCTCCTCCATTTTCTAAGCCTGGATAATATATTTTTATCCACCTCTTAATATCGCTAACATCCTAGACTAGGAGTGATTGCGCTTTTTCTTCCCTTATTTCTGTTAGATTGAACTGCTATTATCATGCTATGTTACTGCTTATTTGTAAACCAGAAATGCCATGTGTTCACTCCCCCAATTGTATTGCTCCTATCTCTCCACCCACTCAAATAACTCTCTCTCTCTGTCTCATAGATATCTGTAATACACACTGTTCCACAGAATATCCCACAGAAACACAGCAATCCCCTCCCTCCCTGCCCCTCTACCCACCCATTCCTGTTTAAACTTAATATATTAAAGCATACTAATTACCTGCACCAGTTCAGTCAGTGACATCTGCTTATTACCTCTAACCACTCCCTTTAAGAATACTTGCTTATACAGTGTCACAATGTTTCCTCACACCATCTTCCTCACTATAACCTGCTGCCTCTTTCTCAGACTCTCCTATACTGTCTCTACACATCATGTCTCCAATAATATAATTGTCTCACCTTCCCTGCTTTCATCTCCTCTTCTCTGCTCCCATGAGCTCCTCTCCTTCCTCCAGTCACTATCTCATCCCTCCTCTAAAGCTGAAAAGCAGAAATTCTCCTGTAAGTCCTATTCCCATCTCCTTTTACTCTCTCTCCTTCTTCTGATGGCTGTGGAGATATATCCCCTAACCCAGGCCCCTCACAAATTCCCACCTGCTGTCAGCCATGCAGAGTCCCCAGGGCAGGAAATACCCCAAAAACCCTAATCTAATACCCATCACTTGTCACAAACCATCTACTTTGCCCTTCTCATGTGCCCTCTGGAATGCAAGGTCTGTTTGTAATAAACTTACCTTCATTCATGACCTCTTCATTTCCAACTCCCTCAATTTACTGGCTATCATGGAAACCTGTCTCACTCCATCTTACTCTGCCTCCCCTGCTGCACTCTCTTATGGTGGTCTACACTTCAGCCACACTCCTAGACCTGGGAACAAACAAGGTGTAGGTGTGGACATACTGCTATCCTCTCGCTGAACTTTTCACTGCATACCCCCTGTTCCCTTCCTCCAATTCTCATCTTTTAAGTCCACACTATCCGCATCTTCTCTCCCATGCCTGAGTAGCAGTGATCTATCGCCCGCCTGGATCACCCTCTCAATTTCTGGACAACTTTGCCGCCTGGCCCCCTCACTTTCTCTCCTCCAATATACCATCACTCATTTTTCAGTTCCCATTAGCGGGCATCATTGTGAACGGTGTCCCTAAAAAAGCAGCAAACTCCTAACATACTGAAAAAAGTTGTAATCTTCCAACTCCACAGGTGGACACAAACTAAATAACAGATATTTACAAAACGCATTCACTGAAGTAAACATGAGAAGTCCAACTTTTATTAGGGCCACAGACGCACTATTTGTGTAAGACTATCTTGGGACCTATTTAGATAACATCAGCCTGCACCAGCAAGGATTGTGAAATCCTCCAACCCAACGCTGAGCCATTTCATTGGGAGATAAAATACCCAATAATTATTCAATACGGGACTTATTGATGAGGATAAAAGAAAAGAGTGGAAAAGTTGTCCTGCTGTTCAACATTAAAAAGACAAAGATCAAAATCAAGCTAATAAAAAGTAAAGATATTAAACTACCCACAAATGTCTGCATAGCTCGAACAATGGTGTTTCCAGTAGTATCATACAGATGTGAGAAATGGACCATAAAGAAGTCTGAGTGGCATAGAATTGACACCTTTGAATTGTGGTGTTGGAGAATACTGCTTAGAGTCCCTTGGACTGCAAGAAGATCCAATAAATCAATAGTTAAGGAAATCATGACAAACTGTTCACTAGAAGTATGATCATGAGGCTGATGGCAGGATTCCCTAGAAAAGGCTCTGATGCTGTGAAAGATTGAAGGCACAAGAAGAAGGAGATGACAGAGACGGAGATGTATAGATTAGGTCACTGAAGCAATGAAGATGAACTTGATGGTGCAACAACAACAAAGCATTTTGTCCAAAAATGACTTTCTAAAAATATATCTTCAAAAGTGATTATTGAAATGGATTTTTTTTTCTAATTTGTGTATGATTTCAGAGAAAGCCAATTGAGCGATTTCAGCAGAGAGTGAAATGGCTAGCATATTTAATATAGATTTCAGGGGAGAAAGGGTGGATCAGAAAGAAAGAATGAGATTACAGTAATTAAAGCCAGAGATGTCCACAGTCTAAAGGAGTATTAACTGTGGACAGACCAAGAAACACATGTGTCTTGCCAAGTGTCTGAGAAAAAGGGTTTTGGCACCTGTTGGCACAATTTTAGTGAAGCTGATACCATTTAATTGCTTTCCCAGTAGGATTGAACTGCAAGCTTCCAAGGCTATAACCCTTTTATAAAATAAAAAAAAATCTATTGCTTTATGACTAACACTCTAGTTAGAGGAGGACACCAGAGAGAATTCTAGATTGAAACTTAAGAACAAAGCTTGTTGTAGTGGATATATTCATATGCTACTCACTATAATGTATGTAGTAATCTGAATGTAATTGATAGGCTCCACCTAATTTATCTCCCTAGTGCTCCATTGGCAGCAGTGCTTATTCTTAAATCTTCACCTTATAAATTGGACGAGTCATCAAGATAATTTTATTGCATAGCCATTGGTAAATTATATCTGTTTGTACAACATTACTTTGCCCTTAATGCTAGTTCTGAAGAAGACTCACGAATATATAAAGAAGATATATAGTAGCTGACTGTTAACTACTGTGCTCAATACTGTACTCATTTTCCCATTCAGATGATCAATATTCCAACTAGAACACTGAATTAGTGAGCGAGAGAGAATGGATGGAGCAAAACTTCAAACCTTTTGTCATATTACAGAAAACATTTGTCAGATCTTTCCTGTTGGGAGCAGAAACGGTAGCAGTGCAGCGAGGGGCCGCTATATGGCACTGTTGACATATTTCAGAATTTCTAACCTTAAACTGTTACCCTAACCTCTTGCGCTAAACCCTTACCCTAACATTTATCCTTACCCTAACCCCTTATTCTTACTCTAACCCTTTACCCCAAATCCTTACCCTTATCCTAACCCCTAACCCTCTTCCCTAACCCCTTACACTAACGCTATGAAATTTCTACTGCTAGCGGCCACCCAACAGGAAAGGTCCCTTTTGTCTACTGAGTATTTAAATCTAGTTAATGTTTGCAAATTGTTAAGGCTGGTCCAAGAGTTTTTGGAATTCAAAGCACACTATGCTCTACAAATAGCAACCTAAGAAGTCAATACTGAAGTTTTACCTTTAAAGGAACATGGGGAAAAGGGAAGTTAGCAAAAGGGCTTTTTTGTCTTTTTAAAATTGTAATCAATTATATTAACAGTATATTTATTATTATGAATCGACACGTATGTGTAACTTGAATCCCCTAACACTGTTTGCTTAAAAAAAAACAATAATTTACACATATACAGCCTTATTAAATTGCAATTCGGCAAATTCTAAATGGCTTTATATAAGCACAGAGCATATTTTTTTACAGAAGTTTTTAGTCAGTGAACTTCTTTTCAAAAGCAAGGTCTTCACTAACTAAAAACATCTGTGAAAAAATTATGCTATGTGCTTAAATAGAATTGCAATTTAATAAGGCTGATAATTAGGCCGGGTCTGAAAATGATTTCCAGTGTTTGTAACAATGATCCTTTACTATTGTATAACATCAATATAATAATAGTGCACTTTATCAATGAGTACAATTATTATGAAAATTATTGGTTTCTATAATCCTATACAATGCATTCATTTAGCCAAGTTTAAGCTGCCTTCCAGCCCATGACTGGACTAGTCATCTTCTAATCATAATCTTAGTTAGGGATTAGTTTAACCTCATTGCTTTCTCAATTGCATGATCGTGACTCAGTTATAAAATAGTTTTTAAAATTCATAATTTAAGAGGATTAGCAAAGCAAGTTAAGCTTCAGCCTGTATAAACAGTGAAGGAAAGTATGAGTCAGTGACATGGCAGACAGATGTTGACCAAACAGATAGAGTGTATCGACCACATGTATGTCACAAGAATATTATTATTATTAACCCTACCGCATAATAACTGGCCACATAATAAGTGGTACTATTTTGTTGGAGATAGCAACAATTTAATTTAGAGTTTTCCCAACAAATACAGAAGGGCTGTTATTGCAAGTTCACAATCTAAAGGGGATTGGAAGTCAATATTTATGTAGTGTGAGAGTCAAACTGCTGGAACCCGCTTGTGCTAAGAAACAAGAGAACTTCAAACTTAACTATACAGAATAAACAAACTTCTAATAAAGAAGTATAAAAAGCACAAAACAGTGACATCATTATTATATTGGAATCTATAGACACATCTGAAGAAATATGTACACAAGGACATTAATTAGACAATATTATATAGACATCACTATCATAGGTGGAGCTACCACTGGTGCAATGCACCTGTGGCCCAGCTCCAGGGCACTTTTATTTTTCTTTATATTATTATTTTTTGAAATTTCTGTAGTGTAGATGCCCACTTCACCCCTGGCACCCCTGAGCCCATTCCGCCTTTCTCCCCATCTTAAGGGCTTCCTATTCGCCTGCAGTGGAACAGGAGCCCTGGAGGAGGGGGAGCCAGGCACTGAGATAGCCCCAGTTACCGGGCTTGGGGCATAGAGAGCGCAAGGGAAAGGTAAGAAGGTAAGAGGGGGTGACAGAATATGGGTCAGAAAAGAGAGGGAGGAAAGTGGAGAGAGATGAGGAAGGAGATAAAGGTGACAAAGAAGGGAGGAGAGTATGAGTGAGATGAGGTAGGAAAGGTGTGAGAAATGAGAGAGATATTTTATATACCGTATTTATCGGCATATAACACGCACTGGCGTATAACACGCACCTCATTTTAAGAAGGAAATTTCAGGGGAAAAAAAAAAAATTCAAATAAAGAACTTTGAAGCAAAATCCTCAACCTCAACCTCCCTCCTCATCCTCCCTCCTCAACCCCCTCCTCAAACCCCCCATCTTCAACCCCCTCCTCCACCCCCATCCTCATCCTCCTTCCTCAACCCCCCTCCTCAACCTCAACCCCCCTCCTCAACACCCCTCCTCATCCTCAACCCCCTCCTCAACTTCCCTCCTCATCCTCCCTCGTCAACCCCCCTCCTCAACCCCCCCATCCTCAAACCCCCTCCTCAACCCCCATCCTCAAATGCCCCATCCTCATCCTCCTTCCTCAACCCCCCTATCCACAAACCCCTACTCAACCTCCCTCCTCAAACCCCCTCCTCAACCCCCCTTCCTCATCCTCCTTCCTCCTCAACCCCCTCCTCAACCCCCTTCCTCAACCTCAACCCACCTCCTCATTCTAAACTCCCCCTCCTCCTCACCTCCCCCTCACTTACCTGCTTCTATTCCGGCCTACGCTCCGCTCCTTGACCCGGCGCACATGTGATGTCACATGTGCGCCACGTCATTAGCATATACCGTGTACCCGGTATATGCTAATGATGTGACACACATGTGACGTCATGTGCTCGCCGGGTCAGGGAGCGGAGCGGATGCCGGAACAGAAGCAGGTAAGTGAGGGGGAGTTATTTAGGGGGGTTTAGGTTGAGTAGGGGGGTTTAGGTTGAGGAGGGGGGGTTAGGTTGAGGAGGGGGGTGGTTAGAATGAGGAGGCGGGTGGTAAGAATGAGGAGGGAGGTTGAGGATGAGGAGGGGGAGGGAATATCGGAGTATAACACGCACCTATAATTTGCTCCCTATTTTCAGGGAGAAAAAGTGCGTGTTATATGCCGATAAATACGGTATATATTATATATATTAATTTTGCACCGGGCTCCTCATTTATTAGTTCATTTTATTACACCAAGTAAAAGGAGACAATAAATTATAAGGTTATATAACAAAACATTACATTCCTTTATAGGTATACGCTGAAGCAAAGCAACCCAGCTATCTTGTACATGAGGTTTACAGCCTTATTAACTTGCGATTTGGCCAATTGAATAGGGCTCTATATAAGCACAGAGCATATTTTTTTTATAGAAGTTTTTAGTTGGTGAACTTCTATCCAAAAGCAAGGTCTTCCCTAATTAAAAATTTGGTAAAAAAAATATGCTATGTGCTTATATAGAGCCCTATTCAATTAGCTGAATCGCAATTTAATAAGGCTGTTAGTTTCCTAATAAAGATTTTTGTAGCTCACAACTCCATAACTTATGAAATGTTTGGGGTCCTAGAAAATTTATTTTAGCATTTTATTATAACATTAAGTATTTTGCATGTTAAGCAATTTCTCATCTGAGAAGGGACAACACCTGCTGTTTCTCCTGTTCGGGATAGAATTGCCAGACCTATAGTGCAAAACTACTTAAGTATTGTTCGTTCTCAGATTGATGGTTTCTGACCCTTTTTTTTTTAGTTTCACCAACATTTAACAAATCACATGGACATTTTAGAATACCTATAAAATCCAGGGGCCTGGAACCGGCGAACCCGGCGAACCGCCATAGACTTCAATGGGCAGGCGGATTTTAAAACCCACAGGGACTCTTTCTGACCACAATAGTGATGGGAAAGTTGTTTCAACGGGACTAACACCTGGACTGTGGCATGCCGAAGGGGGATCCATGGCAAAACTGCCACGGAAAATCACAGAGTCTGGTTTTAAGCCATAAAGGACATAAATTCCCTAACATTCCTAAATTGTTTGGAATAACGTGCTTAAAAACATAAGGTATGATGTTGTATCGATCAGGTAGTGTAAGGGTTAGGCCCGCTTCACAGTGACAGACCAAACTCCCCGTTTAACGCAGCGCAAACAACCGCAAACAGTCCATTTGCACAACCGCAAACTCCCCATTTGCACAAGGTTGGATACCAAGCTAGCCATGTCCCGGTCCTTGTCCTCACTGATGTCATTGAAGGTCTCTTCCTCCACCCAGCCACCAAGGGTCCCCGAAAGGTGACAACAAGCCCCCTGGGACGCCTGCTGTGTTTGGTCTTCCACCTCCTCAAAGCCACCTTCCTCCTCTGACTCCTCTTCTTCAGACTCCTCTCACTGCGTTGCCTCTCTCTGCATTATTATAAGGTGTGTTAAGTAGTACTACTCTTATCAGTTTAATACCTGTTACAGCACCTATCAGGGGGCGTGTATAAGGCCTGGATTTTTGGAACCGGGAGATGGAAAAAGATACTTTGTTAGTCGCATCAATTCAAATTTGGGGCACGGCGCGTGCAATCAAAGGTGCCACCATATAGGAGTGGCGTGTTTGTAAGTACTACTCTTATCAGTTTAATACCTGTTACAGCACCTATCAGGGGGCGTGTATAAGGCCTGGATTTTTGGAACCGGGAGATGGAAAAAGATACTTGGTTGGTCGTATCACTTCAAATTTGGGGCACGGCGCGTGCAATCAAAGGTGCCACCATATAGGAGTGGCGTGTTTGTAAGTACTACTCTTATCAGTTTAATACTTGTTACGTCACCTATCAGGGCACGTGTATAAGGCCTGGATTTTTGGGACCGGGAGATGGAAAAAGATGCTTGGTTGGTCGTATCACTTCAAATTTGGGGCACTTTGTGACATTAGCTTCTTAAGCTCAAACATGTCCTTTACAGGCACCTGACTATGGGCAGATGAGCAGGAACTGCTCAAGGCGAGAGACAGAGTGGCGGATGGTTGAGAGGGGGCAAGGAGGACAGCAGTGGTTGATGTGGCTGATGATGCTGGACCAGGAAGAGGATGGCGGCTTTGAGTTTGTGTGCTGCTTGTACTCATGTGTTGGTCTGGAGTCACCCAAACATTAGGTCCCAACCTGTAGAGGATAAGGGAACTAGGCTACTCTAGACTTCATTCATCATTACAGGTTTTGACAGATTGGTACTATGCATGCAAGCTACTGTGACAACAGAATGAGTGGCACTGTGCAGAAGTTGGCAGACACAGACGCTTGCAGACAAGTAACTGCTATTCAATGTATTACAGTCAAAATTGTATTCTTTGTTTAAATGTGCACTACTGACTGTTACACCAGATATGAGTGGTGGCACTGACTGGGCAAGTGGGCACAGTATACGATGTGAGCCTAAGACACACACTCTGGCAGGCAGGCAAATGAAATTAGATTACACAGAAAAAAAGTGTTGTTTTTTTTAAATGTAGAGTGCTGGTACACCACTAGATTGGATTGGTTAAACTTGGCACAGTACTTGTAAGCCTGACACACACACTGGCTAGCGGTCAGGCAAATTAACTTAGATTGGCGGTCAGGCAAATGAACTTAGATTTAAGAAAATAAAATTATTGTTTTTTGAAATGTAGACTGCTGGTACACCACTAGATTGGATTGGTTGAACTTGGCACAATACTTGTAAGCCTGACACACACACTGGCTAGCGGTCAGGCAAATGAACTTAGATTGGCGGTCAGGCAAATGAACTAAGATTTAACAAAATAAAAGTTTTGGTTTTTTTAAAGTAGACAACTAGTAAACAAGATTGTATTGGTTGCAGTGTGCACACACAGTATAAGCTGTGAGCCTGACACACACTTTTGCTAGCAGGGGCTAGCAGGGAGACTGGCAAATGAAGTTAGATTAGACAGAAAAAAGGGCTTTTTGGGGTGCTGTGTTTACAGCAGAGATCTGATGAGTCCTTCAGCACTGCACTGGACACTGAATAAACTTGCCTAGCTATTGATTTCCCTATTCAATCAGCATCACCTACACTCGCCCTCCTCTCAGTAAGACTGCAAGTTAGTTATGATTCCAAAATGGCTGCTGTCCATGAGGTAGAAGGGTCTGGAAGGCAGGGTATGATGCTGATTGGCTGGAATGTGTCTGCTGACTGTGAGGTGCAGGGTCAAAGTTTGCTCAATGATAAAGTATAGGGGGCGGATCAAACATCGCATATGTTCGCAGTTCGCTGCGAACGCGAACATGCTATGTTCGCCGGGAACAATCCGCCGGCAAACTATTCGCGACATCTCTAGTTATGATTGTAAATTCTTGTGTTTGCTTAACAGAAGGAGTGCCCGTGAGAAAAAAGTAAATATAGCCGACCATTCTTCTGATTCGAGGTATAGCTAGCTAAAGCTTAGTGATGATCCCTTCTATTTTCCATTATGTTTCTAGGTATCAGTTGTTGTCAATCACAGACTGGGTAAATATAATTAAAGTTGAAGGTCTGGGAAGGTCATTGCTCAGCTAGGGGGCTTGAGACTGATGCTATTTGTAGCTGCTTAAATCTCGGACAACAGCTAACACCAGCTATCATCTGGGGGTGTCCTCTCTTCTGTTAGCTATGGATGACGTACCCTAAACTTGTGCTGTGGGGTGCCACTCTGGATCAGACGGCCAGTAGTTACTCAACCAGAGCAACATCACAAGGCACAGCACCAGGGGATAACTCAGGTAGGTGTACAAGGCCTTACACTGATCAGTCTCCCTTGTGATTAAATCTGTACCCAGTTCTGACTGTTTAATATAATGTGGTGAGTGCATAGTGGTGTATTTATCTTTGATTGATTATAAAAACAGTGTTTATTGAAGGCTATGTCTTATTTATAGCGCACTTATATGCACTTACATTATATGAAATGGAATTGTTGCTATGTATGTAGCATATTATTTAAAATGTGTCCTTGGTTTCTACAGTAACAAATAATAATGAATTATTTGCTTCTGCTGCATTTTTTGTTTTAATACAAAGTTGTTTGTTTCAGCATTACAGGCTATGGATAAAATATTATTTTATATCTATACGATTGTTAAGTTTAATTTTCCAAATTGTATCAGGTCTGAGCTGTCACAAGGGTCTTTTCTGTGGGTCCAACATGTTTTAACCATTTAATATAGTGCAGACTTTGTATAGCAGGGGTAATCGATAAGTGTATCAGGTACCCTTTCTTCTGATCTGCTGCTGCATCATTATATTTAAAATGGACAGAAAGGAAACCACAACATTACAAAACTAGCATAATAAATTGTGCTGGGGTTATTGTACCCTAAATTACTACCAGACAAAAGACAATATGTTAAAATATAACCTTTATTATTCCACTAAAAATACTAAGGTAAAACATAATATATATAAAAAACAAAGACTGTAATGTAAGCATTCAATAGTGTTCAGAGACAATTCTCTATAGTGCCAGTATACTGTATATAATAACTTCCGTAGCATCTAAACCTGATGTTTTGGGGGTAATCACAGATTTAATGAGGTGCTTAAATATTAGTGTAATGGAAGGCAAATATAGGAAATAGTCCTACACTTACTATCAACAGTAAGCAGAAAATATTAATTAAGTCTTCTCATAAAATGCCTCACAAAATCATATACATTAAAGATAAGTTAAGCTTTCTTGCCAAAATAGATGTAGTTAACAACCCCATAAACTCTTAAATAATCCATATTACATTTACATATATTTACATATTACATTTACATTTACATATTTAGGTCCCCTCTAATACTATATGTGCATATATTCAGCCAGGACCTCCTATAATCATATTAATATATTATATTAATATATACATATTCAGAGAGGGTCACCTGTAATCATAATAGTGATGCAGTATATAAATATTTAGAGCATGATTCAATTCGAAGGCCGCATCTCGCGGTTTACAGGCCGTATGTCTGCGGGTGTGCTGCGGGCTTAAACTCTGCTACAATTCCCGTGCTATTCAATTGAACAAGCCCGCAAGTTACATGCCAAAAGCCGACTCCATAAACCATGCACTCATCTGTAGCAGTTCAGGGCGGGAACATGATCAATTAGGCAAGGCTGTAACTACCCATTTTGAAACAGCCAATAGAAAATGAGACCACCATCATTACAGCAGTAAAAAATGAAGGTTACATGTCAATCAATTAGGTTTGGTGGTCCAATATGCAATGTCGATATGCAAACCCTCAAAATACAAAATAATAGAAATGAATGCCAATACTGTTCTAGTAAATATGGGTGGCCTGATATGTATTAACTCATTGATTCCTGAGGACGATAAAACCCCGAAATGACACATCAAAAACTAAAAAATGTTTTTACTGATTTGTGAGTTTCAGACTGTTAATTAATTCTATTTTCTTTCATTGCTTTCCCCATCATTTAAAATGCAGTATTGATTTTGTATTTGCATTTACAGTGCTGCGGACAGGGGTTAAACCCCCTTGCAGGTCCTCTCTAGTACTTGTATGATTTTCTACTACTTTTGCCATTTACGGGTGTGAAAACATTTGTTGGCTTGGGGAATTGTAGCAATTGAATAGTGATTTTCGATTTTTGCCATCACAACTCTTGCAGACAGGCAAAATCAAAGGCATCAGAAGGCTGTAAGTTTTGAGTTTAGCAACCACAAGGTTTTCAAGGCTGTAACCCGTAAACTTTTTGGAGACCGCAAAAAGACGCAAATTGAACAGCAAATTAACTTACAGCCTCACTATTGGGCTCTATGGCCCTCATTCAATTGCAATTTGGCCAATTGAATAGGGGTCAAAATAAGCACATAAATTTTTTTTTTAAAGAAGTTTTTAGTTAGTAAACATCTATCCAAAAGCAAGGTTTTCACGAACTAAATACTTCTTTAAAAAAATATGCTATGTGCTTATTTAGAGCCCTATTCAATTGGCCAAATCGCAATTGAATGAGGCCCTATGTCAGTGTCTCATACATACAAAGAAACAAATATTCAGCCAAGGTCTCCTATAGACATATACGGGACATAAGCTAGGGTCCATTATAATATAAATATTCATCCTCAATTGTCGATTATTATATTAATGTATACAAATTCAGGTAGGTTCACCTATAATCATATGAATGTGTATGTATTCAGCCATGTTCACCTATAATTATAAACACATACATATTTAATCAGGGTATCTATAATCAAAATTCCTCCAGGTTCTCCTCTTATTATTTTCTAAAGATATATTTAGCCAGGGCCACCTAAAATCATATACATTTACATATATTCATCCAGGGTCAATCATAATTATAATATAAACACATATATGTTTAACCAACTTCACCTATAAGCATACATTGTACCTAATGAAGTATTTTGCTTTAATTAGAATGTGCAGTAGTATATTGCTATGTCACTTTAATTTTCAGCATTACAATATGGGATACAAATGTTTTAATAATGAGAACCAGCACTATACTGAATACAACCATACAAAATATGGGTACAATGGCTTCCCTCGGTTTATGTTGCAAATTTGGTTTGACATTTAAATAATGTGAAAAGTGTAGATGACATACTGACTATAAAAGTTTTGATTTTACTGTCTGTTCTACATTCAATCATTAAACCGATTGAATAAAATGATTTGGTGGGGTGCCCACTGGTAGGTTTACAGCCTGATTGCCTGCTAAAACAGTGGAGTGCTCTACTGGGTCTTGGAGTAATTGGTGAGCACCATCATGATGCTTTGGCTCAATATATGAGTTAGCATTTTGGGTTGCAGTTGCAATGTTGTGGTACATTGCTGTTTATGATAAAATCATGGTTACATTCTGGGCTAATATATACCATTCAGGAAGGGCTTTATCGTCCAATAATAGAGTGAGATCTACCACAGAAGTAGATGTTGTTAATGCGTGCGTGAGTGCAGCATGGCAGACAGTAAACTTTTCTGAAAGCCACAGGAGTAAGGCAGTGATTTTCCTCTCCAAATGCTATTATGGGTGCATAGAGGGGTGCATTTTTTATTACCTTACAATTCAGTACTTATCAGATAAAGGATTATACATTCATTCTATTCAGCAGCCTTTACTTTTATACCCCATTCGACCTCACAGCATGGCTACCCAGCAAAGAGTGGCTCTAAATAATTATTAGTTAAAGCGACATAGAACACAATGTTTTTTTTTTCAAGCAATTAAATGGCACATGTTAAACATTACAAAATGTATTTCTTTGCATAAAAAAAACATAAAGAAAAACTTAATTGAAACTAACAAGAAAGGCAGGGAGAATACTTTTGTCAGTAGATCTTACTGCCTGGCAGAGGGCAAGTCCCTAAGAGCAGTTAAACATCTAAATACATTTTGGGGGGAAAAAAACACACTGTGGCACATTTTCAAATACCATTGTTCTGATGCAACAATAATAATGATTCTGTGTATCTTTAACTGCTATTCTTATTATAATATGTTTGTGTTCCTTTGTTAGTCTGTTTACTAAAAACAACTGCTGTCAATTAAAAGACAGCAATTAATAATTATTTTATACACTTATAAAAGTCAACAATGGCAGAAAATAGAACACTTATAGTGAAGTAGCTGTCGTCCTTCAGAAAGTATAATGCAGTATATTTCTTGTCTCACAATGCTGGTAAGTGGTTTTTCTTTGCTCCACGGTATATTTCGTCAAGGACATCAAGCCTTTTGGAAAACAGCCAGCAGCTTTCCCAAATCTTAAAGAATTCTTGAATTCTCCAGCAATCCACAGAGTTTAATGCAGCCGTAGTGTCTTTGAAGGGTGATACCATAGAGCAGACTCATTTTATCCCTGTATGAATTGGAAATGTTATTTTTTTCTCAGCACTCTAAAACTATTCAGTTATGAAATGATAAACCTTATGACTCCGAAGGCATTTTGAGTCTAAGAGTGCTTTCACACTGATTTTTTTGCAGTTCACCAAATAGGAAGAGCTTGTGACATACAAGGAAAATAAAATAGTCATTTCTTTTATTTAAGATTATAAATAGCCAGTGATGGATTTAAGGAAATATCAACTAAGACTGGCCTATGGAGGCAATTTTAGGGGGAAGTATCATAGTCTGGAAAAATATTTCAAAATTAAGGCAAAACATTGTAAAAAATATACTACATCAATACTAACTAAACTAAAATCAGCACAAATAGTGCAAATACCTGCAGTTGTTTTAGCCCATAAAACAGTTCATGTATGTACGTTTAATGAAATCTGTAAAAATCTTTCCAAAATACAAAAAGGAACTAATATTCTTAAAATGACACAAACTATTTTAAGCTGTTTTAGATCCCATCATAAATCCCAGGTCCATATATTTAGTCCACCCTGGTCTGTTATTTTTCTCAGATATATAGTCTTAAGATAAATACATGGTTCCAAAAATGACATCCATGTATATGACCTGTGATTGGCTGAGCCATCAGCACTGGATTCACACTCTAAAGCAGAACGACCAGGGGCTGTGGTGAATTTTTAGACCTAACTTCCTTTTTGAATAACGTTAGGATAAGTTTTCAACCTTTTAAAAGTATTTGTGTCATTTTGTTATATGTGTCCTGATATATTATTGTATACGTTTGTTTATTACATGAAGGCTAAAAGCATTGCAGTAACTTTATTTTCCCAAGGCTTTTTCTTACTTTGCATTGTAAAACAGCCGCAGCTTTTAGATATTATAAATATGTTTCTTGAAATGCAACAGTTAAATAATGTTCTTTTTTTTAGATCTGTTACAATTTGCCGTAATGTAAGGACGTCTGGTATATCACATTCAGCCAGTAGAGGCAGTAAATATTTTTTTCCATAGAGCTCCATAACTCAACAGGTGCAATGCTTTAACACACCTAAATTAGAGGTAGTCTGAAGGTTGTCTTATCTTGGTTTCAAAGCTACATTTCCAAAAATTTAAAAGCAAGATTTCATAGATTTTCATGATTTTTTCCCCCTCATTCCATTTTTTATGAGAAGTAAGTATCGGCAAAAACATAGAGCCTGATTCAATTGAACCATCGTAAGTTACTGGAGCCCGTAAGTGGGGCTGTAAGTTAATTTGCTATTCAATTAGAGTCTTTTTGAGGGCTCTATACGGTTTATGGGAACTTACAATCCCCCGATGCATTTGATCTTTTCCGTACACAAGAGTTACGATCGCAAAAATCGCAAATTGCTATTCAATTGCTACAATTCCTCAAGCCTGCAAATGTTTTCACACCCGTAAATGGCAAATGTAGGAGAAAATCCTAGGAGTACTAGAGAGGACCCGCAAGGGGGTTTAACCCCTGTCCGCAGCCCTATAAATGCAAATAAAAAATCAATACTGCACTGTAAATGATGGGGAAAGTGATGAAAGACATTAGAATAAATTGCACAACAGTCTCAAGCTCGCAAATCGGCAATAAAAAAAATCATATTTCAATAATTTTTTATGTGTCATTTCAGGTTATATAAATCTCAAAAATCAATGAGCTAATACATATCAGGCCACCCACATGGACTAGAACAGTATTGGCATTCATTTTTATTATTTTGTATTTTGAGAGTTTGCGAGTCCCATCGCATATTGGACCCCAGAACCTAATTGATTGACATGTAACCTCCATGTTGTCTCATTTTCTATTGGCTGTTTCCAAATAGGTGGCTACGGCCTTGCTTAATTTATCATGTTCCCGCCCTGTACTGCTACGCACGAGTGCATGGTTTACGGCTTCGTAATTTGCGGGCCTGTTAAATTGAATAGCACCAGGATCGGAGACGAACGGGAGCCTGCAGCACTCCTGCAGACATATGGCCTGTATCCAGAGAGATGCGGGCTTGCAATTGAATCAGGCTCATTCAGTTGTAATATTTGTTGTTACATTTATAGGAATTGTCATAGAAAGTATAATTCATAAAGTTATACATCATGGAAATTGTTATTCTTTTTATACTTTCTTTGACATATTTGTGAATAAAGATTAACATAAACTATAATAAAACATTTTTCATTTTAATATTTTCATTTTTTCTTTGTGCGTTTTTGTTATACAAATGTATTTGTCGTTTTTAACTACACCTCCATCCTTACGCCTCCAAACTATGTTATAGTAATTGGGTGAATTTTGGTAATAAAGTGTGAATTATTCATGAATATTTATGTTTAGTAGATACTGGATATTAAGCTGTATATATATATATATATATATATATATATATATATATATATATACTGGATATTAAGCTGCTTGTGTAGTAGTAATAGGTATAAGAAATAAAAACAAATATGTAAAAAAATACAAAATAAATTAAGGAGAACAAATAATAGTGGAAACTACTTTTCCTTGTCTTCAGACCTGTGTTTTTTATTTGGTGTGTCTTACCTCCATCCTTTTCCACAGAGTCTGGCACTCGCACCCTGAGTCCCCCATTTTTTTTCTTGTGGGGTGTTTGTGGGATCTAATTTAATTTTAGATATGCTTTTTTTAAATGCATGAACCTCTATGTGTCTCAAAATGCATGAACCTCTATGTGTCTCCAAATGCATGAACCTCTATGTGACTCCAAACTTCTTGTGTGCTTAAAGTCTAGTTGATAACTGGAAACCAAATGGCAGATTCCACAGGAGCAGTAAATGCATATAAAAGTAATACATTAGAGGCTGCGTTGGTTATTTTTTACACTACAAAAGTAAGTTGCTTATTTTCATGGGTTGTACTTAAAAAAAATGGCTATTTTACATTTTGACGGGAGTGGACCATTAACAAAACAAAAAGTGACAATGTGGAATCAAGTGATGTTAAAGCATAGCTGTTCAGAAGAAAATAACGAAGCTCCGAGTCCTATAGTTGGAGGTTTATTTGTACGCGTTGTTATGATAGAGCTTTATTGGCTGTCTGAAAGGTCACTGACTGGCAGTAAATAAATGACAGTAATTTTCTTACAGGACAGTCATATTCATTAGCACTGGAGTCTATATACTAACAGTCCAGGTAAGATTAACACTCAGGAATAATAAGACAATTACTAGTAAATACTAAAAGCTGTAGAATCCTATATTAAATGTCACTATAGTTTAAACCAGTTTGAATCTCCTCAGATGACATTTGTGCAAAGCAATGTCACCTTAAATCCATGCTTTCCAACTTATTTAGTGTAGCGGGACGGATTTATATTGTCTAGTGAGCTGGGGCTACAGATTTAAAATAAAAAAATGTCTCTTTAAATATATAAATGCATTTATATAATTTAGATGAAAAAAAAAAAAAAAAAAATATATATATATATATATATATATATATATATATATATAAAAAGAGATTGTCCCAGGCTGGTGGGCTGCATCAGGTCTGTGGGCCCTCAGTTGGACAGCACTGTCTTAGTTAATCTTTTAGTTCAACCAGTTGGTAGCTGCAGCTCTTGGTTCCCACTGTGCTCAGTTAGACCTATCTAAAAGTACTCAAATCCATTCACTATAATTCCTCTTGAAAGTTTGCATTTGTTGCAGGAACAGTGAAGCCCTGTATTAATTGAATACTATTTTGAAGAACTAGAATTTTGCCAAATGTTTTTAGAAAACTAAAAAAATACACATGTTATTTATTATATGCAGTGCTGAAAAAACAAATGGTAAAACAAATGGCAAAATATTTGTCATACACAATGTAATTAAAGGTACATAATGAGTAATTTAATTCAATATGGTCTCTTGATTATCTAACAATGGGTAAAACGTTTTGTTTTTAAAGTAAAAAAAAAACACTTTGCCACATTTATATACAAATATTCCTTACTGTAGGCTTCCATTTTGCTTTCTTCCCTGCTGTTTCTTGTTACATTTTTATAAAATAATGAATTACTGCAGGCTTGTATTTTGATTTCTTCCCTGCTGCTGCCTGCTACTCTCTCTAAAGAGCAGGGGTGGATTTACAAGTGTGCAGTGCACTAGGGCCCTCCTCTGGAGGGGGGCAGTGCTATGTAGCTTAAAAAAACATATTTTTGCAACTGTTTTTTTTTCTCTGGAGTCTTGGGGCCTCTTGGGGCCTTCCACCCTGGGACCCCCTCGGGACCCCCCTGTGCCTCCTTGACAACACAAAAATGTTACCGCAGCCTGACATTTGTGTGTGCCTGTTAAAAAGAGCATTTCTACTGAAACTTTACCGGGGGTGTGGAGCAGTTCAACACACTGGGGATGTGTATCAGGGAAGAGGGTAAAGGAGCAAGGGCTGCAAAGTGGCAACAAATTTTGTTTTAGCACCAAGGCCCTCCATTCTCTAGCTCCACCACTGCTAAAAAGTTTATACTTTTAAACTAATGAGCTTCCCTGTAATTCTGCAATGAGCACTGGCAGTTGTTACTACCACTTTCCTATTGTGCATGAACAAACCTTCTCTGTATCTAAAGTCTCTTCACACCTCATAAAGGTGATCTGCTGAAACCACATTGTTAGATTCCACAGCAGCTTAACTGTATAAAAAAGTTAATAAATTAGATTATACCTATTCCAGTCATGCTTTAATTCATTTACTTTATTTTTCACTGGAAAGCTGTTCTGCTTCTCAGCTATTTTTTGAGATGAAATTATTTTTCATATTGTGATGAAATCTTTCACCTTCCAACTTTAAATTACAACCTTTAACATTCCTCTTTGTTGTATTGCCAACTTCTAAATAACATATGCCCCAATGGTCTTCAAAACAACATAGTGTATATAAAACTTTGTGTTCCTTTAAAAAATGTAAACTAAAATAAGTGCAAAAAGTGAACAGATTGAGAAGTGATGTGGCCACATTGCCAAGGGGTATATTGAGCCATTAAATTAAATGTGTGCTTTAACAGATGTATTTTATCACCTTTACATTCAGATTATGGCAATTTTCCATTCAAAACTAATTTAGTTTACAGCCAAGCAAAAAAGCTACAGGCAGTCAGATGACATCTGTCTGCAACTGGGTGGTGTAATATTATTAAATTAGACATTATAAATATTTGTTGGACTTTTTAAATGTTCAAAAATATACGGTTTTGCAGAAATATTTATATTTCATTTATGTTTGATATACTATAACTTATTCCTACTCTTATACTTGTTTTTCGACAAAAGTAATACATTTTACCTTAAAAAAAAAGGCTATATGCTGCATTATTCAGAGAAACAAGATGTGGGAGAAAACAGACATTAGAATGAAAGAGAAAGAGGTCTAGAAATGGAGAAACACTGTATTTCTAGCATGAAAAAGTTTAACAAAACGTGCTGGAAATGCAGCTATGCAGCACTGCAAGGACCACCCTCTGATAAATTCAGATTTAGGCATGTCATTTAAGTATAGTGGGAGTAAAGTGTTGCCTCATAGAGTTCAATAAAAGAGGTGGTGCAGTTCCTAATTCTTTTCCAGTCGTTCACTATTGTCCGACTCTCTGTGACCCTATGGACAGCAGCTCACTAGACACATCTGGTAGTCACTGCACCCCTGAGCTCCCCAAACTCATGTTCATTTCTTCAATGACTTCATCTATCCATCTTCGCCTCTTCCACTCACTTCTTTGTGTGCCTTCAATCTTTCCCAGTCACATTCCCTCTTCCTGTGTATTCAAAGTCTCCTCTCATCTCAGGAAGTTGAGCTGCTGAAAACAATATGGCAGATTCCACTGCAGCATACATACATATAAAAATAAGTAAATTAGAGTCTTTGGGCCCTATTCTATTGCCCAATATGTAAATGTATACACACTTAAAACTGCTCTTAATATTGTCACATATACTATTAGCTATTCGCAATCCCATTACGAGTTACCAACACACACAGTAACTATAGGCCAGGCAAAGATGCAAATTTCAGATTAGAACTCCATTGGTTTTACCACAGCCCCACCATTATGAGTGCATGTTAATTAAAGTAACACAAAACTAATATTCTACTAGACCCGTAGCTCTAGCTGGCAAATAAAGTCTGACCCGCAACTTAAAAAACTATCAAGTTTCTGACAAAAATATAAGTACTAAATAGGACTCGCAAGGGCTTTTTCAAATACTTACATTATTGTAGCTGTAACAGAAATTAAACACTGTACTTTAAAGCATGGGAAGGCATTAGAATTAATTGCACAACAGTCTCAAACCTACAAATATGCAATTACAAATATTATTTCAGTGTGGGATGTACTCCAACCAAGCTTTACTGATGAGAAAAGGCTCTAGGAACCAATAGAAAGCGCTATCATCATGCCCTGTGGATTTCTTGCATTTAAATCCCCACTGTAAGGAATCCCTGGGTATCCCCTACCCCTGCTCACTGCCTGATTGCACCATCTACATAACCATGGGAGTCTATACAGACCCCCATTGAAAAGAAAGATAACCCCTTAAAGGGGGGGGGTTCGTAAATAATCCCCCTTGCACATAAAATTAATCCCCACCCTCTGCTCAGGTCCTTAACGGACCCAAGCCATTAAAATAACCTCTGCAGCGGATCTTTAAATGACCAGCGGCATATCAATGGTTAGCCCCCGACGTGGGTTACTACAAGCACCCCCGCTGCACCTAAAATTAGCTGTGGGATCCCAATTGGGACCCCTGCAGTGTCTCAATCTCAGCAATCTGATTGGCAGTCTGATTGGTCCAATATATTCAATTTAGACAATGAGCAGGGTGATTTCCATATAACACACCCTGAATGGCTGATTTGAAACAGCAGAAAGTGCAACAAGCTCCATTTGCGGTGAGTAGCTCCTCCTGCATTGCTTTAAGGCTTAGTCATGGAGTTCACTCATAGCAGTGACTCGTGGCAGTTCTCTCGCAATGATTTGGGGATGAGACAATAGCATTCCTAGGTAGGGTTTAGTGTTCTGTTAGAGCACTCATAATTGAATTTACATAGGGCCACATATACAGGATTTAAGTACAAATCAAAACAGTTTTAACATGCTGCAAAAGAATGGATAGCCCTGTTATTGACATTAAAATCAAACATAGACAGTGCTTTCCCTAATGCACCTAACAAGTAGAAACTTACTGTGTAAAAGGTAAGGGTGAGGTACAGGAGGGTGATAGATGCATTGTGCATATTAAGGCTGAAGGTGATAAGCTTCTTTATACAGATGCGTGTTTAGTGAGGGTTTGAAGGTTTTGAGGCAGGAGGTATTCTAGTGGGGCGAGACAAGGAGTTCCAATCCCCCGTGACCCAATAAGAATTATCTAAATATAAGATTTGATCTAAAAAAGTCTTAGCATTACACTAACACAAGCTGCAGCATGGCATGGAACATTTAACTTCAGAAACAGCCCAGAAAACTGAATGGCTGTTCTTAGAGCATAGGTGGGTAACGACCCCCAGCATATGATATAGAGTGGCAGAGCATGCCCCTCTTCAATAATACACAGTCCATTCTATATTTATAAAACAAACTATTAATACTCAATTGTACTGTTAAATACATATTCTTATTACTACTGGTTTCTTTCTTACAGGAATTTTACCATTTTGCTTTGGGTAAAATAGTGCTAGAAAAGAACTGTGAAGTCATTTAAGGACATGGGCCTTCAAGTCAAATAGGTTGCCCCTCACTGCTTTAGAGAATGTAATCCCAAAAGGTTCTTGAAATTCTGGTTATTTTGCCTACACTTCATGTAATAACTTACAATGTATATTTGACATAACTGTATTTAAGCCATTGACAAACCAGAACAAGCAAGTCAGAACATAGGGTTTAAATTCCATCCTCTTAGAAACTACATTTACAACGCTGTCACAGTAACATTCATGACTTTGGAGACATTTTACTTACTTGCAAATGCCACTCCTAGAAGAAGAAGCATCCCTAGCAATTGCAGAGTTAGTAAAAGGAAGGTATCTGTGCAAAATAACTAGCAGGCCCATCTTGCACATTTCTATATACTCAATTGTTGTTGTTATTCAGTTGGTCAGTTTTGCTGTACTCTCCGTAACCCTATGGACTGCATAATGCCAGGTACATCTTGCATCTGGTTGTGCAAATCCATAAGGTTTCTTGGCAAATATACTGGAGTGGGTTGCCAGTTTCTTCTGCATTGGACCACAATTTGTCTGACTTCTCTGCTATGATCACCTTGGATGACCCTACATGGAATAGCTCACAGCTTCAATGAAGTACACAAGCCATCTCACCATGACAAGGAGTAGATCCAGAAGGGGATACACTCCATAGGAGTATGTAATATATGTAAATTGTCAGATGAGCCATTGAGTGATCAGATCACCTTTCTATGAAAATAATTATCTGCTCTCCTCTTATAAGTTAAGAGGAAGGCAGAGAACAGAGAGGCCTACCCTGTTGTCGATCCCAGTGCTTTGCACCAACTGCACCAGCAACAGTCTGACACTAATCCTTATAGGATATCCAACGATTTCTGATATGTTTCCACCAGCTCACAATATCCGTATATTCAGGGAAAATCAATATCAAATATTAATCTGCCATTCAGCATTTAATAAATTATAAATATTTGTGATGCTTCTTTTACAGACTATCTCTGAAATAAAATACCATTTACTTTCTGGGATTTTTTTGTACAATGCCACAAAAAAAAAAAAAAACAGAGACAGGAGAGCGATAGTGCATAAAAGTTTAAGAGGGTCGGAGATATTTGTTTACTAAGACTTCAGAGCTTAGAATTCAGTAGAAGTAACTGGATCATCGATGAATCCTATTCCTCTGTTTCCATGGTGACAGCCGAGGTAAATTTTTCAACTTGGACAGAAATACTTTGAAAGAAATTGTGATTCAATAGATGAAAATATAATAGTATATTTTTAACAACACACAGTTTCTATTATTGTCATAAAACCATATTTATAGTTTGGGTTTTATTGAACTGAAAGATAAAATTAAAAAGACACCAGTGGTTATATATATTTAAAATTTGCTATTTGAAATAATTACACTTGAAAATTGGGAAAATGTTTTCAGCAGTGGCGGAGCTAGAGAATGAAGGACCCTGGAGCAACATATTTTTGGGGCCCCCCGTCTTAGGGAGTTGTAAGAAGTTGATTGTGCTGGGACTTTCTGGTACCAATTCACTCAGTACCACTCCCCAACATTCCTTCCCATAATAGCTCCCCTCCACCAAGACTCCCTCAGATAACAGCACCAATCTCCATGACCCCTTCCAAAGACCCTTTCTCATAATAGGGCCCCTCTCCAAGACCTGTTGCCATTACTGCCCCTCAAAAATACTTCCCATAGTTGCTCCCCTTCACCCTTATCTTACCTCTGCCTGCAGCACTGCTCCAGGACAAACTACTGGGGGCTAGGGGGGCTGTGGTGGGTTGGCTTGGGGTGCATGGGGTCCCAGACAGCCCCTACACTAGGGAAAAAAATGTGGGCACCGCAAAAAAATTACACAGCACTGCCCCCCAGAGGAGGGCCCTGGTGCAGTGCACTACCTGCACCACAGGTAGCTCCACCCCTGGTTTTCAGAATAGGAAATAAAGTAATACAGCCCATAATAAATTATATTACTTTTCATATACACTTATGCTGCTATGGGATCTTATTTTTTTGTTTCTGATGATCAACTTCATGAAAAGGGAGGATACTTTGATTGCACACAATCTACACAATAGGAATGTGGCATATATAACTGTCAGCACTTTCAGGAAACACTCTCTTGAGAAAGTAGCAAATAGAATCGTCTGGCAAAGGTAAAATGGATGCCTGCAGTAAAGAATAATTTGGTATAAAAGATAAAAATGCAAAGGCTGCATTTATTTTTTTTAAATTTCTTAAAATGATATTACTTTTAGTTATTTAAAAAATGTATAAAAATAAATGCAGTTATGCTGAAGTGGGGACAACTGTCTCTGCTTCTGTCAGTCTTTCTATTCAAGTGGGAGTGGATCTTGAATGAGAGAATTTGGTTGTGTCTCTTGAAATATGGCACTTCATGGCCGGATGTATGAATAGGCTACATAGGCAGATGCCTATAGGCGCTTCTCAGTAAAGGGCACCTGATTTTGATTAAAAAACAAAAACAAATTATAAGCAAAAAAAGAGCTATCTCACCATGAGTAGCCCCACCCCTTCCTCCCGTGTCCCACTTCCTACTTCCTGTGCAGTATGGTCAGAGCGGCAAAGTGTGGCAAATGCACCAATCACAATGTGCTGCTCATTATAAGCAGCAGCAAGATTTAAAAAGGCAATTGTATGTCATCTGCCATGTGATGTAATTGTGTGCTGTGTCTTTGTGTGTGTCAGTGTATGTGTGTCAGTGTGTGTCATTGTGTGTGTGTCTGTGTGTGTGTCAGTGTGTATGTCTGTCAGTGTGTCTGTATGTGTGCTTCATAGTCTGTGCGTCGTTGTGTGTTAGTGTCCGTTCGTCATTGTCTGTGCGTCATTGTGTGTCAGTGTGTGTGTGTGTCAGTGTCTGTGCGTCATTTTGTGTTAGTGTGTGTGTGTCATTGTCTGTGCGTCATTGTGTGTCAGTGTGTGTCATTGTCTGTGCGTCTTTGTCTGTGCATCATTGTGTGTCAGTGTGTCTCTGTGCGTCATTGTGTGTCAGTCTGTGTGTGTCAGTGTCTGTACGTCATTGTCTGTGCATCATTGTCTGTGCGTCATTGTGTGTTAGTGTGTGTGTGTCAGTGTCTGTGCATCATTGTCTGTGCGTCATTGTGTGTCAGTGTGTGTGTATGTCAGTGTCTGTGCGTCATTGTGTGTCAGCTTGTGTGTGTGTCAGTGTCTGTGTGTCATTATCAGTGCGTCATTGTCTATGCGTCATTGTGTGTCAGTGTTTGTGCGTCATTATCTGTGCGTCATTGTGTGTCAGTGTCTGTGAGTCCTTGTCCGTGCGTCATTGTCTGTGCGTCATTGTGTGTCAGTGTGTGTGTGTGTCATTGTCTGTACGTCATTGTCTGCATTATTGTCTGTGTGTCATTGTCTGTGCGTCATTGTGTGTCAGTCTGTGTGTATGTCAGTGTCTGTGCGATTGTGTGTCAGTGTGTGTGTCAGTGTCTGTGCGTCATTGTCTGTGCGTCATTGTGTGTCAGAGCGTGTGTGTGTCAGTGTCTGTGCGTCATTGTGTGTCAGTGTCAGTGCCTATGCGTCATTGTCTGTCTGTCATTGTGTGTCAGTGTCAGTGCCTGTGCGTCAGTGTGTGTCAGTGTGTTTGTGTGTCAGTGTCTGTGCATCATTGTCTGTGCATCAATGTGTGTCATTGTCTGTGCGTCATTGTGTGTTAGTGTGTCAGTGTCTGTGCGTCATTGTGTGTCAGTGTGTGTGTCAGTGTATGTGTGGCATTGTTTGTGCATCATTGTGTGTTAGTGTGTGTGTGTCATTGTCTGTGCGTTATTGTGTGTTAGTGTGTGTTGGTCAGTGTCTGTGTCATTTTTGACGGGCAAGTCGCTTGTGTTGTAATAATGGCTGTTATAGGGAAATTGTGACTTGCTCACACAGCAAGATGAGTGATATACTCGCACAGAAAAGGTAAGATGGGTGCGTGCATACCTTGCACACGTACTCACAGGGGCTCCACCACTTCACTGCCCAGGGGCTCCAAAAAGGTAGATCCGGGCCTTAGTGCCAGTGCTTTCAATCGGTCTAATGGAAATCTCCCCAGTCTACAAAGATACTCAATAATGAGAAGACAGCTAAATAAATCAAGGAATGGCGTCCCCAGAGCAGCATATAAGAGTTAAAGAGACATGGAAAGAATTGTTTTCTTTTTTGCACTAACAAGAGGGCATTTGATAAAGCGCCAGTGTTTTCTTTTTTTTTTCAAATAAAGGTCTCCGAGCACAAAAACTTAGTCATCATCTTAACTGCTCTAGGGCGCTTGCCTTCTGCCAGCCAAGGAAATCTACAGATGTATATGTGCTCTCTGCATTTTATTGTTAATTTCAGTGAAGTTTAAACAGGTTTTACTTAATCGTTTTAACTATTTTTGTAATGTTTAAAACATGCTCTTTTAATCACTTTAAAAAAATATATATATTTTTTTCATTAAAGGGCATTGGAACACATCTGTTTTTTCATTGCATCAATTTAGTTTGCCCATGTAATGTCTACTTCTCCAAAGAGCATAATATGACTATGGGACTACAGTATCTTGACAATAAAAATCGAATGTATTAATAAATGTTGCATGGTTAGCAGTAAAATAGTTTGCAGTCTTACCTTTATAGCTTAGGGGACAGAAGGGGCAGACGGTGTGATAGAAACATGCAAATATATCAAAGAATTGTATACAGTTTGGGTAAGAATAGTCTTCTTGAAATAAAGAGAAATGCAAGAACAAGAGGTCATGAACTGAGGTTGGAAGGTGGAAGGTATGGAAGTAATGTGTGACAATGCTATTCTACAGAAGTGATTGGTAGGAAAGTGCAGCAGCCTTCCGGTGGAAGTGGTTGGATCAAACACATTTAAGTAAATATTTCTGTGATAAACAAGACATTCCTGATTCTACAAGGACCACTGTAGTTCAAGGAAAGATTACACTGGTTTGTCATGTATGTACCAAACTAACAATATTAGCAGCTGCGTAAGCCATGCGCATAAAGCATTCATTGGGAAAATATGAATATTTGAAGATTCTGTTTATAAGTATAGGAATCCATTTTGTGTTTGTTATATCATTCCCTCAGAGTTGAATAATGAGGGGGGAGGGGGTGTTTTGGCAATCAGTAGAGAGGGGTGGGGAATAAGGGAAAGGAGAGCTTTTATAAAGATAATTGGATAAGATTAAAATGGAAACAACGCCCAGTCTCTCTCACTGGCCCAGTAGCAGACCCCTTGCATCATTGACTTCAACAATAGCTCACCTGAAATGTAAGCACTCACACACACATATTTAACTAATGTGTCATGAATCGCTCCAGGATTCTGCAGATGCCTAAAATGTATTTTGTCTAAAAACTAAATGTATTATTTTGTTTTCTACTTAAATATGCTGAGTCAGACAAATATTTGTTTTCATTGTGTGGTGGTCCTTTAATTAAGCAAGGCTTTTGGGTAAATGGAATGAGCAGACTAGCTTAGACTTTTAGGGTTTGGTCTGCCATTAAATGTGTTTATATTTAAAGAAAGACAGGAACATAGATTTGACAGCAAATAAGATCCAAAATGGCTCACCGTTCCATCTACCTAACGGTTTGGCTTAAAGAATACTTTTACGCTTATCCTAGGCCGGCTTAAACTACTTAAAGTGCCATTTACCTCACTGTTAGTGCTCGTCATGGTGTCAAAGAGCACAAGATCGTATATTAAAATTATCTATTTTTTTTATTCCACTGATAACAGCTAACACATCTAAGGTTTTAAGTATATATAGAAAGAGCCTCGTTCAATTCAGAGGCCGTAACTCGTGGGATGTAGGCTGTATTTCTGTGGGCCTGCTGCAGGCCAGCAGCGTCTTTGACTTACAGTGCTATTCAACTGATCAAGCCCGCAAGTTATGGGCCGAGACCGTAAGCATGCAATTGTAAGTAGTATTTCGGGGAGTGATCATGATCAATTTAGCAAGGCTGTAACTCCCAAGTTAGAAGCAGCCAATAGAAACGGAGCCCATCATCATAACGTTAGTAAAACATGAAGGCGACATGTCAATCAACTCGCGATTCAGGGTCCAATATGCGATCGGACATGCAATGTACAAAATAATATTAATGAATGTGATACTGTTCTAGTTCATGTGGATGGCCTGATATGTATTACCTAATTGATTCCCGAGATCGATATAACACTGGATTGAAACATAAAATTAAATGATTTTTGATTGCCGATTTGCCGGCTTGAGACTGTTGTGCAATTAATTCTAATGTCTTTCATTTATACCCTGTAATTTACAGTGCAGTATTAATTGATTTTATATTTGCATTTACAGTGCTCCAAACATGTCTTTAAGCCATTTGCGGGTCCTCCTTGGAACCCATAAGTTGAGGTCTGACTTTTGCCATTTGCGGCCTTAGCGGAGTTGTTAGCGAGGGGGACTTGGAGCAATTGAAAAGCAATTTGCGATTTTAGCGATCGTAACTCTTGCCGCCATGAAAGGTCAAAGGCTTGGGGCCTTAACTTGGCATGTTAACCATTGCAAGGAATCGGAGGCCGTAGCCCGTAACACGATCGGAGCCTGCAAAAAGACGCCAATTGAATAGCAAAATCAGTTACGGCCTCCAATACAGAAGCCTGGATCTCCCGATGCCTCAATTGAATGAGGCTCAAAGTCTCTTCTGCCCTCTGTGATTTATAGCAGTTTTTCCCTTAAATCAGGACTGCACTGACCAGTTCACCCATAAACATGTTTAGGTGATTCCTGTATTCCATGCTCTGCACAGAAACATTTGTTAAGGGTTAGCTTTTTTTATTTTACTGTAGCTGCTGGTCTGGCAGTGGGCAGTCACTGGCACATGTAAACACAGATTTTATTTGATTTGATTTCTCAGTGAAGATGCATGTATTTAAAAAAATTAAAAAGTTTTTCAATATGCTTTTAGGAGTTCTTTACTGTGATGTGGTCCAAATTGTGCCAAATTAAATGGCCCTTTATAACTGTTTTTGACTTTACCGCTTCAACAAACTCGGTTGTTACACTTACACACTATAATTTCTGTAAAGAGTAAGAGCTCCATTCCGATCTTTTGCACAGGCACTTACAGTGCAAGTTGTACAGTAAGTAATCTGTCTTTTCCAGTCCCTCAATTCTATTCTATCGACATTGTCATACCACGTGGTGTTTATTTCCTATATATCATCCCAAACTGACCTATCTGATAAGGAGGAAACAAATCTCCAAGTTATCTTCATGGAGGTCCTACTCAAGGACCCCCATGACACCCTAATAAAAAAATGAAAAACTTAAAGTTTAAAAAAAACTAAGACACTACACTATTAAAGAAAAAGAAACTACACTAATGAATTACACCAAATAAAAAACCTAAACTACAGAAAAAAACAACTAAATTACAGAAAAAATAAACCAAAATAAAAAAGAGATTTACTGTGAAAAACTAAACAAAAATGATCACAATAAATTAGTCCATTATATAAAATAAAGACAAAATTGAACTCTATATGGAAAAAAATCCATACTTCCTACCCTTAAGGACCATCTAGTGATGATAAACGATGACCTGATCCTCAGTCTTCTGCCCTGGATCAAGTGGGCTATCTGTGTTCATAGAAGAATATTCAGTATTGCTTGAAGCCAGCAGATCCTGATCTTCAGAGCCTTTGAAATGAAAAAAGCCAGACGTTCTATAAAATAAAATAGTTTGAACTAACGGAGCTCTGCCTTTGAGGAGCTCCCCTACTGCAAATGGCAATTAACATGCTTTTGTGGCTTAAATACAATTTTTTTCTGTGTTCTCATTGGCTGAAATATGTGTCACTCAATCAGAATTGATTTTGACATGTCACACTGCTCTTTTTGCATGGGGAAATTATTTTAACCAATCAGGATGCTCAGATTGATGGACCAAATGTGAGCATTCTGATTGGTTAAATACATTTTCCACTCAGAAGATTCTGATTGGCTGGAATATGTCACACATATGTCAGCCAATTAGAACACAGAAGAAAAAAAATGTAAACCGTAAAGAACCTTGATAAAAGCCATTTGCGGTGGGGGAGCTCCTCATTGGAGTAGATCTGTTAGGATGATCTGATAGCTTCAATCAAGATAGAAGAGGACATAATTATTTTGAAAACGGACATAGTTTAAATTGGATTTTTGCAATACCCAGTAAATTAAACTGCTAAGCTGTGGGCTTGTTTAGTGGGTGAGCCAACACAGCCAAAAAGGCCATTTCCCACCCTCTTGAAGAGGACTACCATGAAGTCTGTGACTGTCCCAATACCAGGTGACCCCTGAATGTTACAGGAAGCAATTCTGGGACCTGGCCCAGGGCACCCAGGACTTAAATAGGGTGCTGGCGTGGAAGCTCTGTCATCCTTGTGATGGGTTATGGAAGGCGCACCACATCCAGACTATTGAGGCTGCCAGGTGGTTGTGTTCTAGCAATTTTTCCAGCTTTTCCCTTCCAGTCATGAGAGTCTGGGTCCAAGGAATGGAAAAGCCCAGCTGGAGGTGTGTTGTTTTGGGTGTGTTGCTTTGGCATCTGAAGCAGGACTCTCGCCATTACCATCCAGGAGATCATGGGGGATCCCCTTGCTCTGTCCTGTGTGTGAGCAAGCGAGTGGCCAACCATGCAACGGAGGACCAGTTCTTTCATTGCTGCAAGGATGGAGTCTTGCCTGAGGAGCATTATTTTATACCCTTGTCCAGATGCGAGCAGGGAACACTCTTAGTCACCAATGGATGACAAGCCCATGGAGGGCTTTAGGGACACTAGATTGTGTCTAACCCTGATCAACCAGGGCCTGGTGAGCCCCTCTGCTGTCCTGAAGAAACAGGTGGACTTTATGGTAGCTAAGGGCCAGCAGCTAGACATCCCCTTAGTCTGGATCAATATCTTTTGGGGCACAGCCAAAGTCATGAAAGAGGTGACCTGGTTTAAGTAAAAACTTGTGCTGAGCCAAATGGGTCACCACCAGGGAGACAAAAGAGGAGCTAGAGAGGGTTAAATGTCAATTAGGGAGTTGATTAGGACCACAGGCAGCACCAATTTAGTTTAAGCAGGAGGTGAAGGTGTAAAGAGTGACCAATGCACAGATGGATGAGCAGCCATTTAGGGTGCTACTGCAGCTGGCCATCTCTGAGCGGTTCCAGGAACTCGTGTTAGTTTCCATGACATCCCCCTAGTAGGGCACCAGGGCAATCCCTGCCCTTGACAATGCCTGACTCAGGCCTTTTATTCGTCCAGAGTATTATGAGATGCCACTAGTGTCTTGTGTGATACTTGTCAGCACTTTGGAGGCCAAGGGTGAGTGCCTTGTGCTCCCCATGCAGCCCATACCAATATAGAGATTCCCTTACACTGAGTGGCTGTAGATATGATTGGCACCCTTGCCAAGCGTGGTAAGTCAGGCAAGAGATACATCCTTGTGGTAGTGGATTGCTCCACACGTTATTAGTAGACTCTAGCAACTGAAGCAACAGTGGCTGATGCCTTGGTAGTTGTTTTTACCAGAGTGTGTTTTCCAAGAGAAATTATGTCAGATCAGGGTACCCAGTTTATGACTAAGGTAAACCTAGCAGTTGTTTCAAAAGTGTGAAGTGACGCAGTTGATGTTGGCTCCTATCATCTCCAGACCAATTACTCTGGTGAGAGGTTAAGTGACTCCTTGAAGGCTATGATTAGAGCATTTGTGGACCAGCAGAAGGATTGGGAAAGTTGCTTCCTTAACGTCCTCTTCGCCTACAGAGAGCTCCTTCAAGAGTCAACAGGGTCCTCCCCCTTTGAACATTTGTGCAGGCCTTGAGTGAGGGGGCAATGGATTTGTTATGAAGAGGATGACTCCACATAGTGCCATATTTGCTACGGCTTGGAGATAGCTTGGAGACACTGACTGGACTAGCCCAGGAGCATCTGCATGAAGCCCAAGGCAAGCATAAATGCTGGTATGATCAGAAAGCTAGGTTAGGGATTTCCAGATAGAACAGCAGGTATTAATGTTTGTACACAATCCCCAAAACAAGCTCAAGGTGATTTGGGAGGGTCCCTTCCAAATCATCCAAGAACTATGTGATAGCCCTGGATGCGCAACTGCAGATTCAGAAGGTGATTTATATGAATATCCTGAAGCCTAACCAGAGTTGGAACCCCAAAGTAATGACCATATGCCTAGCAGAAGGAAAAAAATCCTTAAGATGGGGTACTACCAGACGTGCTTGTCCCTGCAGACCCATCATCTGTTTCATCTTATCCAGACCTACTTGTCCCTTGACCAGTGACAGCAGTTTGACGTGACCCAGGCTTGTTGTCGAGCCAACCAGATAGAACAGACCTACTAGTCCATAAGATCCTTACCCCTGACACATGCCACTGAAGTAATATAGCTGTGTAAGTCATACTTGTCTGCCATTGGAACATGCAGATACAATTAGTTCATAATTTTCAAGGAATTTAAATTTGTGTAAGTAAAAACTTGTGTTGTGCAAAAGGCAAGTTGCAATGTTTAAAACATGCAGTATAAAATGCACGTCAGAAATGATGTGCATTCCATGTCCTATTAATACATCAGTGACCACATTTCCGCCTGATGTGATAAAGAGAATAAAACATATTTATTTAAAGCTGTTAATGGTAATATTCCTATAACACTTAGCAGTTTATACTATTAAAGTAATAACATTTACATTCTGCAATCTGTTTTTTAAGTGTGTTTATTTGTACATTGACTTTATGTATATGATGATGAGATGTCTATATGGTACTGAAATCTCTGCAATACTTTGGTTTTAATTGGTATCTCTCTTAAAATTCTAATTGGCTGATTCAACTAAAGTGGTGATAAAAGCTACAGCAATACACCCACCTGAATTCTTATATTTAATGTAGAGGTTGAGCTTTAAAAACACAAACCCAAAAATAATTGGCTGAGATTTATTATAGGATGAACCATTAGAGTGATTGTGACAAGGAATGATTTGAACTGCAAAGTAATGTTAACCCTCTTTATTCTGTTATGGCTAGAATACATGAGTATTGTTACAATATATATTAGATTAATGTATCTATGCAGGATAAAGGAGAAGGGTGGATTTACATCTTTTTTTAGTTTTATAATAAAAAAAATCCAGAGAGACCTGGTTGCCTGAACATTTCCAATTGTTTCTTTCACTCCTGAATACATATATCTGTATGCTTTATTATCACATATATAGTTGTGAGCATGCGAGTTGTTGCTAAAGCTTGCGGCCCTCTCAAAACGAGGGCCGCAGTTGCTGGCATGGAGCGCCAAAAAATACTTGACGGGCAACGACCCATTCCGAACACGCAAAAAACGACCGAAAACGGCGCGCTTGAAAACATCAGAAACACAATAAATAAACACAACAAACACATAAAAAGCGTACTTACAGCAAGGGGGGGGGGGGGGGGGGGGGGGGCATCCAGCACCTCGGAAAGTGAATTTACACATCAATTTAAGTAAAAAAAAACAAGTTTAAAGTGCCGAAAATCACCTAAGCGAGAGAAAAAATGGCCACCGAACAAAACGAAAACGAGGCTACAGACGCAAGAATACTACAGTGACTCGCAAAACTTAAACAACGCTACTGTCACGTTAACGAGGTACGTAACACATCCTATGCGGCACGTACCACACTGATATTAACCACCATTTTGACAACTACTACACATAAAATGGCGGATGAAACGCAAATTGTACGCTGGAGCGCAAATAGCGCATGCGTATTGCTTTGTAACGGTCTCAGGCACCTCAAAGTTTATAAATACTGCCTACTTTCCAGAAAATTCTACATTTCTACTCCGGTGATGAACGGAGTGACTGGATAGTTAACTGCTGCTGTTACTTGAGAAGAGAATTATTTCCTAATTTCCTACTTTACACTGTGCAAATTACAACTGAGAGGTAAGCTATAATATATTACATTTTATTATCAAGACAGGACAAAAAAACAACAACTTTAACTATAAAAATGTCATTCATGTATGCTGACATGTGACCCTACAACAAACTAATGTTAACTCAAACTAATGAAACAAGTATATTTAAATGATATTAATTTACTGCAACTCATAGCAAAAAATAATATGACACTAATACATATGAAACCTAAAGCTGAATCTTTCCCCTTTTTTCACTATTCAAACAGACTGCATCAACAGCGTCACTCAAGAATTTGCACCGTGGACTCTCAAACAGAATTACTTTTAAAGAACAGAAAGAAAAAAGAAGAGGTAAGATAGAAAAAGACATTACATGCTGAAAAACACCATGCTTTGCAAAATCAAAAAAAAAGAAATATACAATTAACCATTTAACTTTATTTTTTAAACAGACACTACAAGAAGAGTGGCAGATTAAGATTGGCAGGAGGGGACCCTCTGTCATTCAGACAAGAACAACACTTCAATCATTGTATAGTATAAGAAGTAGAAAAAAAAGGAACTATATATGTTTAATGGCCGCCAATATAAAAATGTACAGTAAAAAAAAAAAAAAATGTTATAAAGACCAAAACAACACAGTTCAACAAACTTCACAAAGACCTATAAAATTTATAAAGAAAGACAGTTTTAGAGAAAAAAAAAAAAGAGGTGGCCACAAAACAGGATAGCATCTGAAACATTAGCAACATACATAAAACAAAAGTATTCCTCCTCTTTACTGTAAAATAACCTCCAACCATCACCCACAAGCTAAATGCAGCAACCAAAAAGTGGTGAACACAAAACAGGCTAAAAATAAAAAGCACAACATGATATAGAAAAGGCAATTAACATTCATTTTTACTGTCCAACATCATTTAATACTCATAAAAAAGACTACTTAAGCAAATAAAGTATGTAAAATATGGTAGACACAAAAAAGGATTGTACCAAAAATCACACAAACAGATAGAAAAGTAAATTAATATTCTTCTTTACTGTTTAAGAACCAATAAGCCTTACAAAGAAGCCTAAATAAGCATACCAAAAGTGATGAACACAAAACAGGATAATGCTAAAAACATTGTGATCATATCCAAAATAGTAAAAACATTAATAATTACAGTAAAAAAAAAAGGATAACTGTAATATACAAATACAATTAAAGTATTTTAAAAGGTTGCACAAAAAACAGCATAGCAGAAAAATTCACCATAACAGATAGAATAGACCAAAACAAAGAAATATGCTATTCATTACAAATACATTAAAATAAAATAAAATGTTACTTTTTCTTTTACAACAGACACTGATTGAAGACCATCGGATAAAGACTTACAACAGCGGACCAACAAAGATTCTGCTTTAAATCACACTTCAACCAAGGTATAGTATAACAAGTAAAAAAAGAGAAAACTAAATAAACATGTTTGCTCTGCATCCATGTCAACAGAAAAAAAAAACAGCAACAACAATAACAACCACTAACTATAACCTTTACCAAAATATTACTGACACATTTCTCATTTACCTCTTATTTGTCTTTTACGGACAACAATGTTTAACAGTAAATCAAAACTTCAATCTAGCCAAAAAAAACAAAAAAAACAACAGAAAACAGCATAGTCCACAAAAGTCTCAAAACACAGACTAAATAAAAATTTTCATTCTCAATTACCTGTCCTAATGTACAATATTAAGCATAAAACCTAACCACACACATAAAATAAAATACTACAACAAATAGTACTAACACCCAAAAAACAACAATAGAAACCTTTTCACAGCCCCAACATATAAGCTTTTAAATAAAATATAAAAAATACTATTATAACAATCCCCTGTACGATAAATTACAAAGACTAATCTACTATGCCTATAAGCCAAAAGTACAAAAAAATATTGATTTCAATTAACACTATACACCTACTACATCTAGAAGCAGCTATAGTGTAATTACCTTGAGTGTGCTATGCATGTAAGGCAAAAATTACAACCTATGACAGAAAGTAAAAGCAAAAAAATAAAAAACACTTATTTAACAATACAAAGAAAGTACCGCTACAATGAACTACAATCACATAGAAACAAACTGTTGATAATAAAAAAATTAAAAAAAAACTTAACATCTCAAACTAAACTAATTATAATTTATTTTCTTTTACAGATTAACATGGCTGATAACGATAGCAAACAAGAGAAGATAAGACGTCAAGCTAGAGAACGACAACAGAGATGGGCCAACCAGCAGACCCCAGAGCAGAAGGAAATTCGACGAGAAAAAAAAGGAAGAGGAATTGCAAGCAAAAGAATATCACCTGCAAAAATTAAAGATACACCAAAAAAAGCTACTAAGAAAACAAAGCATTTAGAACCTGTTCCTGAAACATCAGATGACATTTTACCTCAACAAATAAAAGATATACCAAAAAAAGGCACCAAAAAAACAAAGCATTTACAACCTCTTCCTGAAACATCACATGACATTTTACCTGAACAAATAAAAGATATACCAAAAAAAGCCACCAAAAAACAAAGCATTTAGAACCTGTTCCTGGAACATCACATGACATTTCAGCTGATGAATTTGAAAATGAAACTAATATATGCTTTGCAAATTGTCCTTTACTCAAGTCTTTAGTAGTAGAGGTTCATAATTGTTGGGACATGAATACTCAATGTCAGTTTAGTGAGGCTTATCATTTTAAACAGGAGAGACCCAGAGATGGCTAATTTATTAGTTGCTGTCAAAAAGGCAAGTTCAAACTTCCAGAAAGAAAAGAATTTATTTCCAAAACATTATGACTGAACCTACTTTTCCAAACTACAAAATTTTTAAGACAAACATAAGATCCTACAATAGTGCCATATCCTTTGCATCTATGGGGGCAACATTAGCTGCTAATGTACCAGGACATGGTCCTTACTGTTTTAAAGTCAGAGGCCAAATTTACCATCGGACTTCATATTTACATCCAGAGAAAGGAGTGCAAAGAAAATTTGCTCAACTATATGTCCTAGATACAATGGAAGCTGTCGACCATTGTGTGCAGCTGCAAGAAAGAAAAAAAATGCTTACCCAGTGTTTTTATAGAGCTAGATAACATTATGGCCAATAACCCCTACACTAAAGCTTATAAAAAATTGGCAGAAGTAGAAAATGAACAACAACTTCATGCACAAAGACATCAATTACCAATCCCAAAGGTCAATATGGTGCTTAAAAGAGATAGACATACTGATAAACGTTGTTATAACTTGCCAACATCAAATGAGGTTGCAATGGTGTTTCAAAATGACAAAGGAGAACCACCATTTCAAAGAGACATTAGAATATATCCCAGAAATGAGGAGCAACCATTCATTAATATCAGTATCTTAAGTCCAAATTTAGATCCAATGACATATCCCATTTTTTTTCCCACACGGAGAAGCAGGTTGGCAACCAAAATTAACACTTCCCAGTTACCCAAATGCTAAAGCCAGATTCCTAAATAATGTTTCTATGCTTGAATTTAAAGTAGCTCAAATTGCCATTCGAAATACATTTAATCCAATTTTATGTGGTGGGAAACTAACACAACAATGGATTATTGATTCCTATTTGCAAGTTGAGGCCAATAATTTAAACTTTATAAAATATCAACAAGATAAACTACGTGTAGAACAATATTGTGGACTAATGGACTATGTTGCTGAGGTGGCTACAAGCAGAGACATGACAGCTGGCAAAGCCATAATTTTACCATCTTCCTTTCAAGGATCTCCTCGAAATATGAGAGAAAGATACAATGATGCTATGGCTATTGTCACCAAATGTGGCAAACCAGATTTATTTATTACATTTACATGTAATCCCCAATGGCCAGAAATTACACAAAATTTACTTCTTGCCCAAAGTCCGATAGACCAGATTTAGTAGCCAGAGTTTTAAAAATTAAATTAAATGAATTAATACGTGACATCACTATAAGTCACTTATTTGGCAAATGTCTTGCTTATGTATATAACATTGAATTTCAAAAAAGAGGGCTTCCACATGCACATCTTCTCATAATACTTCAAGAAACTGATAAATTAGATACTGGTGACAAAGTGGATTCAGTCATTGTTGCTGAACTACCACATCCAGAACTATATGGTAGACTATATGAGATTGTTACTCATCGCATGATTCATGGACCGTGTGGCGAGCATAATCCACAATCACCATGTATGGAAAATAATAAATGTTCCAAAGATTTTCCAAAAGATAATAGAGACAAAACGTATGCCAATTGTGATGGCTATCCACTTTATAAAAGAAGAGAAGGAGATAGTGCCATTATTCGTGGGAAAAAAGTTGACAATAGATATGTAGTACCCTACAATCCACATTTACTCATGATGTATAATGCACACATTAATGTAGAAGCCTGCACTTTCATCAAATCCATTAAATATGTGTACAAATATATTTACAAAGGCTATGATGCAGCTACTGTAGTTGTCAAAAGTGCAGACAACCCCGAAAGCACTGAGTTAGTACATGATGAACTTGCATATCATGTAGATGCTCGCTATGTAAGTGCACCAGAAGCTATGTGGCACCTTTTAAAATTTGAAATGCAGTATATAGATTAGCAGTACATTTGCCACAAAGACATTTAGTGTATTTCCATGCTGGAAATGAAAGTAATGCATAGGCCCAAAGTGAGCATCGTCACACTACACTAACTGCATGGTTTGAATTCAATTTGACAGATTCAGAAGCAACACAATTCTTATATATTGAAATTCCATATCACTATGTTTTTGTGAATGGATTATGGAGACCTAGAAAAAGCAGAGGAAATAAAATAATCCAAAGAATTTACAGTCAGTCCAAGAGATGTTGAACGTTTTTCTTTACAAATATTACTTTTAAATGTTCCTGGAGCACAAAGTTTTGAGCACTTAAGAACTGTTAACGACATAGTATATTACTCCTTCCATTTAGCTGCAAGACATAGAAACTTACTAGCTGATGATACAGAATGGGAAAGATGTCTAGAAGAAGCAGCACTATGTCAAATGCCACGGCAGATGATGGAACAATTTGCATTTATTTGTATCTTCTCAAATGCTCCAAATGCATTAGCTTTGTGGGACACATTTAAAAGTAATATGGCTGAAGACTTTATGCAATGATACTATGAACCTATTGCACACTTAAAAGTGTTAATGGAAATCCAATAAGTATTTTTAACTCATGGATTAAGTTGTGCAAGTTTTAATTTGCCTGATCCAGGTCTTGTAGATTACATAAACTTTGAAGACTATGATATTCAACTACAAGTACAAAGAACAGAAGAAAGACTTGCAACTTTAAATACGTTACAATTGCAAGCATTTAATGCCATTAAAAATGCAATAGATGATGACATGGTCAAAGAGCGTTATTTCTATCTTGATGGACCTGGCGGATCAGGAAAAACATATCTATATAATTTATTAATGAGTTTTGTACGAGCACAAGGTCAAATAGCACTGCTGTTTGCCACTACTGGAATTGCTGCACTTTTGTTAGAAGCTGGAAGAACTGTACATAGTGGGTTTAAACTTCCAGTGCCTATTTTAAAAACCTCTGTGTCAGATATTTGCATGAAATCATTACAAACAAAAAAATAAAAAAAAGTAAGTTAATTATAATAGATGAGGCCACAATGATGTCATGCTATGCCCTCCAATGTATTGACCATTTGCTTCGTTAAGTCATGGATAATACTTTTCCATTTGGTGGAAAGGTAATGTTGTTAGGTTGCGATTTTAGACAAACATTACCTGTCGTTGTACATGGAAATCAAACTGACATTATCGAAACCTGTATAAAGTCAAGCACACTATGGAAGCATTTCACCCATCTTCAACTGCAACAAAATATGAGATCAGAAGGCCAAACTGATTTCAATGATTGGCTTATTAAAATTGGAGAAGGCAGAACAGAAAAAATACCAAATTTACCTGACAACACTGTGCACATCCCATCTCATATTATTTGTCAACATTATTATTATTATTATTATTATCTTTATTTATATCGCGCCAACATATTCCGTAGCGATGTACAGGGGTTTAGTACATGGCAAATAACAAACTTAACACCTTAAAGAATGGAGGGCCCTGTTTTTGAGCATATAATCAAATGTACATAGTGCTTGTTTCCAAGACACGGGCACACAATTGAAAACTCGGAAAATTACAATCTAAGGGTTTAGGAGTGATACAAGAGGGTGACAAATACAAAATGGCAATGTGAATGCAATTTGTTTAGTCAATTGGAGGGGTCTGTGAGCTGTACTGTAGATTGTGGGTGGGAGTGTTATTAAGCTGTGGAGTGCGCAGTTGTAATTATATAGTAATTTTTTTAAGGTTTTGAGGCAGGAAGTTAATCTAATGGAGCGAGGCAAGGAGTTCCAAATAGTAGGGGCTGCACGAGAAAAGTCCTAAAGACGGGAGTGAGAGGAGGTGATGAGAGAGGAGGGAAGAAGAAGGTAGTTAGCAGAACGAAGGGGGCGGTTCGAAGAGTATTTTGAAACAAGAGCAGAGATATAAAGGGGTGCACTGTTATTGAGGGCTTTATGTGTTAGGGTCATGATTTTAAATGTGATTCGGGAAGCTATGGGAAGCCAGTGGAGTAATTGACAGAGAGGAGCTGCAGACACTGAGCGTTTGGTATTGAAGATGAGTCTAGCGGAGGTGTTCATTATGGATTGGAGGGGAGACAGATGAGAGATGGGGAGGCCAGCAAGAAGGGAATTGCAGTAGTAGAGTTGAGATATGATGAGAGAGTGTATTAGAATTTTAGCTGTGTCTTGTGTAAGATAATGACGAATTTTGGAGATGTTTTTTAGGTGAAACTGACAAGATTTAGTTATCGATTGGATGTGAGGAATAAAAGAGAGGGCGGGATCCAGTAGAACCCCAAGACAACGGGCCTGGGATGTGGGAGTGATGATGGTGTTGTCAACAGTGAGAGATATTTGAGGAGTGGAAGCTGTAGTAGAGGGTGGAAAGATTAGGAGTTCAGTCTTAGACATGTTGAGTTTGAGTTGACCGGTAGACATCCAGGAGGATATGCTAGAGAGGCAGTTGGAAACTTGAGCTAAAAGAGAGGGGGATAGATCGGGTGCAGAGAGGTAGATTTGAGTATCATCTGCATAGAGATGATACTGAAATCCAAAGAGA
This sequence comes from Discoglossus pictus, assembly GCA_027410445.1. Taxonomy (NCBI): domain Eukaryota; kingdom Metazoa; phylum Chordata; class Amphibia; order Anura; family Alytidae; genus Discoglossus; species Discoglossus pictus. The sequence goes on from CM050168.1 coordinate 79,699,924, forward strand.
TGGAGAAGAGGAGGGGGCCTAGGACAGAACCTTGGGGAACGCCAACAGACAGAGGGAGAGGTGAAGAAGAGGTGCCAGAGAAGGAGACGCTAAATATACGATCTTTTAGATAGGATTTGAACCATAAAAGAGCTGTGCCCTGGATGCCAGATGAACGGAGATTTTGGATTAGAAGAGGGTGGTCAACTGTGTCGAAGGCAGCAGAGAGGTCCAGGAGGATTAGAATGGAGAAGTCACCCTTTGATTTGGCAGGTAGCAAGTCATTGGTGACTTCTGTGAGGGCTGTTTCTGTTGAGTGTTGGGCACGGAAACCAGATTGGAAGGGGTCAAGAAGGGAATTGGAAGAAATAAATTGAGTGAGGCAATTGTAAACAAGCCGCTCAAGCAGTTTAGAAGCCAGGGGAAGTAGTGAGATAGGGCGGTAATTGGAGGCAGAAGCTGGGTCAGATGAGGGCTTCTTGAGAATGGGTGTAATTACGGCATGTTTAAAGGAGGATGGAAACCTGCCAGTGTTTAGGGAAAGGTTGAATAGATGTGTGAGAGCTGTGATACGTGCGGTGGATAGGGGAGGAATTAGCTGTGAAGGAATAGGATCATGTGGACATGTGGTAAGGTGAGAGGTTGATAGTAAAGTAGATACTTCCTCCTCGGTAACAGGGTCAAAGGAATCCATAGTGGAGGAGGGATTGGGGAAGGGTAAGGGTTGGGTGTTGTCGGCTTGTGGAAAGGATGGTGGGATAGGGCCAAGCTGGGAGGAGAGCTCATTTTGGATAGTTTCAATTTTAGTTTTAAAGTGGCTGGCAAAGTCATCAGCAGTTAGACAGGAAGGGGCAGGAGGCGGGGGTGGGCAGAGAAGGGTGTTAAATGTAGCAAATAAATGTTTAGGGTTGGAGGACAGGTTTGATATTAGTGATGAGAAGTAGTGTTGTTTGGCAAGATTGAGGGCAGACAAGTAGGAGCGCAAGGTAAACTTGTAGTGGAGAAAGTCTGCTGAGGTGCGAGATTTCTTCCATAGTCGTTCTGCAGTGCGTGAGCATCTCTGTAGATAGCGTGTTTGTGCAGTGTGCCATGGTTGTGGATGAGAGCGAGGGTGTTTGCTTGTGATTATGGGGGCAAGAGAGTCAAGGGTGGAAGTTAGAGTAGTGTTGTACTGTGAAGTGGCGATGTCAGGGAAGGCAAGGGTGGTGAGGGGGCTGAGAAGGGGTTTTAGTACATTTGACAATTGTTGTGGGTTGAGTGCTTGCAGGTTTCTGCGTGTTCTGATGGCAGGATTTGAAGAAGGGTGGTGAGCAGAAGATGAGGTGAGGTTGCAAGTTAGCAGGTGGTGGTCAGATAGGGGAAGTGAGGAGATGTCAAGGTTGGAGAGATTAGTAAAAATAAGGTCAATGGAGTGTCCACCACTGTGAGTTGCGGAATCTGTCCATTGTGAGAGGCCAAGGGAAGAGGTAAGTGCAAGTAATTTTGCAGTTGTTGGGGAGGTGGGGGTTTCAGTGGCTATGTTGAAATCGCCAAGAATGAGTGAAGGTATATTGGAGGAGAGAAAGTGAGGGAGCCAGGCGGCAAAGTTGTCCAGAAATTGAGAGGGTGATCCAGGTGGGCGATAGATCACAGCTACTCGCAGAGGGATGGGAGTGAAGATTCGGATAGTGTGGACTTAAAAAGATGAGAATTGGAGGGAGGGAACAGGGGGTATGCAGTGAAAAGTGCAGCGAGAGGATAGTAGTATGCCCACACCTCCACCTTGTTTGTTCCCAGGTCTAGGAGTGTGGCTGAAGTGCAGACCACCATACGAGAGTGCGGCAGGGGAGGCAGAGGCAGATGGAGTGAGCCAGGTTTCTGTGATAGCCAGTAAATTGAGGGAGTTGGAAATGAAGAGATCATGAATGAAGGTAAGTTTATTGCAAACAGACTTTGCATTCCAGAGGGCACAGGAGAAGGGCAAAGTAGATGGTTTGTGACAAGTGATGGGTATTAGATTATGGGTGTTTTGGGCATTTGCTGTCCTGGGGACTCTGCGTAGCTGACAGCAGGTGGGAATGAGTGAGGGGCCTGCATTAGGGGATATATCCCCACAAGCCATCAGAAGAAGGAGAGAGAGTAAAAGGAGATGGGAATAGGACTTACATTTCTGCTTTCCAGCTTTAGGGAAGGGATGAGATAGTGACTGGAGGAAGGAGAGGAGCTCATGGGAGCAGAGAAGAGGAGAGGAGAGCAGGGAAGGTGAGATAATTATATTATTGGAGACATGATGTGTAGAAACAGTATAAGAGAGTCTGAGAAAGAGGCAGGAGGTTATAATAAGGAGGGTGGTGTTAGGAAACATAATGGCACTGTGTAAGCAACAACATCTTATATCGGCTATATTTGAAGGTAGCATAAATAACCAGGAATATTCAAAGCTTGCTAACCAAGTCATCCTAACCTGTAAAAATAAGGATGCATTAATCCTCAATAATGAAATTTAAAAAAAAATTTATGCCGCCAAAGAAATTATCACAGTGCTGATTCTGTACTTGCTGATGACAAAGAAAGTCAGGCAAACTTTTCCACTGAATTCATAAACTCACTAACTCCTTCTGGAATGCCACCACATATTTTGCAGCTAAAGAAAGGTGCAATTGTCATGTTACTGCAAAATATGAACCCCAAAAAAGGCCTATGCAATGGTACAAGATTAATTGTTCAACAATTAAAGGACCATTTCACAGATGCTGAAATTTTAACTGGTACCCATAAAGGAGTGAGAGTTTTCATACAAGAATAGATTTAGCACCAAGTGAAAGTAGTCTCCCTTTTATACTTCAAAGAAGGCCATTTCCCATCATTACGGCATTTGCCATGACCATTAATAAATCACAAGGACAAACTTTCAAATATGTGGGTATTTTCTTAGAACAACCAGTATTTGCACATGGCCAATTGTACGTTGCCTTATCACGGTGCAAAAATAATAATTTATTAGAAGATGGACGTATTTTTACTAAAAACATTGTCTGCTATGAAGTACTTTAACTTTCATTAAACAAACAAAAGCCATGCAAAACAAATTTAAAAGCAGATGCAAAAATATAAAAAAACACAATATAACCACCAAATTTTGAAAACAAATAAAAATAAATGTCCGTTCCCTTCAAAAGGTCATTATTACGCAACAGAAATTACATTTACAAAAACAATATTTTCCTGTTAAACTACATTAAATTGTCAAACACATACAGAACACTGCTTACACAGCGTGCAACAAGTTTAACTTCTTGCGTTCTCTATTTAGAGAACCACTTTTCCACAGACGAAACTATATGTGTGATTTAAAACAATTACTACAGCAACAAACAAAGGTCAACCATTGAAAAATACAAATCAATAAACAATTCAGTCATAATTAATGGAAGTACTGTTTATGCATGATTAGCCTCACAAAACACTTGCCTTGCATTATTTTGACAAATTCTGTTCAAATGTTAATTAACTATGTTACTGTTTCTAATGTTAGAAGTTTGAAAAAAATATTTTCAAGTTCCTTACTTAGACAGATAAGAAAGTTCAAGTTTAAAAAAAATACTTTCAAGTTCTTTACTTAGACATATTACAAGGTTCATGTTAAGAGCTCAACCACATTTTAAGTCGCAATGTAAATGTTGTCTTTTATGTTAAACATTAATCCAGGGAGTAATCTGATCGCCAGTTAATGGGGTCAGGAAGGAATTATTTTTTCCCCTCTCTGATACAATTGGCTAAGTTTCAAGGAGGGTTTTTACTGTTTGCCTTCCTCTGGATTCAATGTATATTTAAGTTAACAATTCTTGAGATAGAACTTGCATGTTAAAAAAACATTACCTCAAGTTTACAATACTGATGAATTTAAAGTTCAACTGTTCTTACATTCAAATGTTAATACTTTTAATACAAATTTCATCATAAATAAAACCTTACAAGTGTCAAATACGTATATTAATAACTAAACAACTTTCCAAACATACACATCTCATTGCCGTCATTTTTTGACGGGCAAGTCGCTAGTGTTTTATAAAGTATAGTATATAATGTGTTTATATTGTTTTATCATTTGTTGATAGAGTAATATCTTTACTTTTTAATAGGCTTGCTATAGCTTTCCTACCCAGAAGCAAATGTCTTTTAATTTAGGGTGCGTCTTGATGACGTGTCCACCTTCACAGTAGTGTCAGTTTTGTCTCCTCCATAGCTGCAGCGGATAAAACGCGAGTCTTCATTTTGGGAATTGAACATAATCTATTCTATGTGATAAGAACAAGTTGTGCCTACCATCAGAATTTAAAGCAGCAGCAAGTGATCCAATACTATACAGCAATAAGGAAATATTCTATACATAGTAACTTTGTCCAAAGATTATGTTAAAAGAAACACTACAGCAATAAGCAATGAAATGTAAATTATTATTAATTATCCAACAAAGTCATCATAGAAGTTAACAACAAAGAAATATTAGTAAACTTTGCTTCACAAATCATATGAAAAAGAATAGTAAAATCTAATGGTGTATTTAGGACAAAGTACAGTAAAATCCAGGTTATCCGGCACCTAACCAACCGGCAGTCTCAAGCAACCGGCACCAGCATCAATTACCCATTCTACAGAAACTCCTGCTAAACCGGCATAACCGGCACTATCCGGCAGTTCGAGACTGCCAACAAAAATACTAACTTTTTTTCTAAATGTTTTTTTTGGGGGACTAAATGGCCCAGTTTAGGTGCTAATGCCTTTTTAAAGGCATTTTGCGGAGTTTTGGGGGGTTTAGGGTCGTTAAGACCCTTTTTTTCTGGGGCTCCTGATTAACAAGCAAATACACTTATCCGGCATTAGGGAGTCCCATGGGTGCCGGATAACGGTGAGTTTATTGTACACATAGAAATATCTAAAACTAAATTTGTACCAAGAATTTTGAAAACTAAAGAGCAAGTGCCTATTGGCAAAAATTATATATTTGATAACAAAACATTAAGGTAACAAGTAGTGTTCCAAATTAATTAGTCACTAACAGCCCTATTAAATTCGGGCTACGTATAATTCGTAGCCTGTAACGTAGACAGTAGAACTTACGGCTATTAAATTAGCCTCTTAATAAACCTACCTGCAGACGATTTGCGGGTTAAGCCATTGAAAGGCCGAAAAAAGCCTATGGGACGTGGAACGTTGAACTTTGCAGCCGCAAATCCTTTGTTCTCTCAAGCCAGTAACTGCTACAATTCAAATCTAGCTATTTAATTGCAACTAATTCATTTGCATTCAACCCCGTAACCCACAAATGGAGCCCAAAGGCCAACGAGTGCTAGAGAGGACTCGCAAGGGGGGTAAAGTCCAATCTGTAGCCCCGTAAATGCAAATAAAAACACATTACTGTACTTAGAATTAATAGCACAACATTCTCAAGCCCATAAATAGGCCCCAAAAAATACTTTATTTTGTGTATGATTTCCATGTTATTTCGATCTCTGTAAACAATGTGTTGACATGTATTGTAACTTGCATGTGATAGAATATCATATGTACGGTTTATTAACATTGCATTATTCTGGAATATGGGTCCGATCACAAATTGTAATTGTAGCCCACAGGACTTTGAAATCTAACCTTCCCTTTTTCAGTGACGTAATGAAGAGGATCTCTTTTTCCATTGGCTCCGTCTAAACCCGTAACTACGGGTTTGACTAATTGAGCCTGCGCAGGGCCGCAAATCCAACATTCGACGAATGAGTTACGGGTTTGTGTCTCAAGCTCGTAACTTGCAGCCCCTTCTAATTTAATAGCACCGTAAGTCAACCAAATTTCAATCCCGCAGCTGTTGCGGGTCTCATGTTGCACCTACGGTGCTCGAATTTAATGGAGCTGCATGTGCACAAACTGAAAATACAATCATCAAGCAAGTAACTAATGTAAAAAGTAGTGCTCAACATTGAAAGGAACACTAGGTAAAATGTAAACAATTAGCTTCAGAAAATATTATTAAAACATTTGCAAGTGCACAAATAGAAAATACAATCTAAAAAAGTTACAAAGGTAATAAGTGGTGCTCCTCATGCTAAAGAAAACAAGGTAAAATTCAATTAATAGGTCACTAAGTGTACAAACAGAAAACACAACTAAAATACATGTAAATAACAAAGCACTTTATTGCCAGTATAAAGAAACAAAGATTTAACCTCATCTGGGTACAAACATTTAATTCAATAATTAGAGGCAATATACAGTAAGAGAAAAAAATCTTATGTAAAAGAGACCAATTGATCTGAAGAAATCAAAGACCCCCATAAACTCATAACAAATAATGTGATAAATAAAGGGATAAAGACACTATGATACTGTGTAAATAAGATGTTTAATATATTGTGAATGAAAAGTATCAGAAAAAGGTGCACTGTAAAACCAAGGCTATTAAATTGGCATCTTTTAGTTACCTGCAAACGCTCTGTGGGTCACAGGCTGAAAAACCCTATGGGCTATCAAAATCGGAATGCCGACCCAGCTAAGCCTTTGATCTTTCAATCCCTTAAATGTTTGACAACTCACTATTCAATTGCTACAAGTCCTCAAGTCCGCAATTGTTTTCACACCGTAAATGGCAAGGGGGTTAAACTCCTGTCCGTAGCACTGTAAAAGCAAATATTAACACACTACTGTGTTTTAAATTAAAGGGAAAGGATGAAACGTATAAAAAATAATAGCACAACATTCTCAAGCTCGCAAATCTGCAATAATTTATTTTATTTTTTTAATGTTTAATTTCTGTGTTTTATCGATCCCGGTAATCAATGTGTTAATACATATAATAGAACTTGCATGGGCGAGTATATTTATTGATTTTTTCATATTGCATGTTTTAGTGACGTAATGATGACAGTCTCTTTTACTATTGGCTCAGTCTAAACCCAAACCTACGGGTTTGAACAATTTATCATGTTCACGCCCGGAAATGCTATGTGCCAAAGCATGGTTTACGGATTTGATTCTGGCCATGGCTTCTTTAATTGTTATCGCTCTGTAACTCCAGCAAATTCTGCAGACATACGTGCTGTACGACGGCCACTGCGGACTTGGAATTTAATAGGGCCCTTTGTATTGATACATTGACACTATTATATACTACACATTTAAGTGGTTGAAATAAAAAGAAGAGATGGTTATAACAGGTCATCAGAACATCATATAGATTGGTATTAATCAGTCAGATATTAAAATGTTAATAGATAGGAATAAACAAATATAACTGAATTAACTCTGGTCTGATTCTAGAAGGTACATGAAGCCAATAAATGGTCCCTTTGTTATTGAGGGTATACTACTATAGGATTGGATTGGCATAGGTAGGATTGGGCTCTGCCTCCTTGCCTCTACTAGATGATCTCGGACTCTATCGTTTATCACTGTTTTAAACTCTTAAGTCTTTTCCTCCTTTTCTCTTTGTAATAAATTATGTAAACAACATGAACCTTAAACAATATTTAAATGTAAAGCAAAATGTATATTCTGTATTGTTTGTTATGTTTTAATGTATTATGTCTTGTACTTTTGAAAACTTGAAAATAAAATAAATAAAAAAATGATCGGTATTAATCATCAAATTTTTAAATTTTAATATGATGTACTCCTTGTATAAGTTGAATGAATAAGGTGACAACATACAACTGTGTCACATTCCTTTCCCAATCTTGAATCATTCTGTTATTCCATGCTTGGTTCTGACTGTGACTTCTCGATCGACATACAGATTCCTTACTGGGCAGGTGAGATGATTTGGTACTCCCATCTTTTTAAGAACTTGCTCCTTTTTTTTGTGAGCCGCACAGTCAAATGCTTTAGAATAATTTATGAAGCAGAAGTAGATGTTTTTCTGGAACTCTCTTGCCTTCTCTATTATCTAGTGGACATTGGCAATTTGAAAACTTGTGCCTGGTAGTTCTCAGTCCATATCTACGATCTTGTAGGATCTTATAGCATTACCTTGCTGGCATGTGAAATAAGTGCAATTGTTTAATAATTCGAGCACTCTTTGACACTGCCCTTTTTGCGGATTATGATGTAGACTGACCTTTTCCGGGCTACTGGCCACTGTTGAGTTTTCCTAAGTTGTTGGCATAGCATAAGACAAGCAACACTTTGACAGTGTAGGATTTTGAATAATTCAGCTGGGATTCCATCAACTCCTTATCAGCTAGGCTTCCTTGGACAAATCTTCATTTCTAAACTATTGAGATCATCAATGCTGTTAAGATCCTTCCTGTACAGATCTTCTGTGTATTCCTGACACTTCTTTATCTGATCTGCTTCTGTTAAGTCCCTTGCCTTTTATCACACCTTTTTTCTATCTATTTGCATCACTCATTATATATTGTCTCCTTGTCTCTTCTTGCTATCTTTCTGAATTCTAAATTCCAGTTGATCAAATGTTTTCCTTTCTCCACAATGTTTTGCTTTCTTCTTTCGTTGTCTTCTTTCAAAGTCTCAAACAATAGCTATTTTGCCTTATTAGTTTTCTTTACTTTGAAGGTATTCTCTGTTGCTCTTTCCTGGATAATGTTACAAACTTCTGTCCAAAGTTCTTCAGAAATTCCATCTACCATGTCCAGTCCCTTACATCTGTTCATTATCTCCACTGCATATTCACTGGGGATATTACTTATTTTGTATGTCTTTCCCTCAGTTGAATCCTGAACTTTGCAATAAGAAGCTCTGGCAACCCACTCCAGTATCTTTTCCAAGACAACTTTATGTAAAGCACAGTGGGCACACCCAAACCTGGACTCTCTACTCGCTTTTCATATTAATTGTCATTGATACCCATTGAAAAGTGTTATTTGTACATATTTGACACACATTTAATTGTGTCCACTCTCCCTCCCTTCCTCCTCCCTCCATCAATATAAATCCCAAAAGCAAAATAACAATAAATGAAAAAAAAGTTTTTTATATGTATTTACACACAGGAGGGAGAAAAAAGATCCTATTTTAGGGCACACCTGTTAATCCTAATCTTAGAAAGAAGAGAATAAACTAAATAATAAAACTTAACATTTAATGGTATTTAAAATCCTTCTTAAAATATATGCACATAGGTAGCAGAGAGATAATAGTTAGAAAGCTTGCAAATATGTCAAACCCACGAAACACTTTCACTCTGAAAAATTAACATACAAAATAAAACACCTTATTACTTGCAAGACAGAGGGTGTCATATACCTAGTAACATGTTTATGTGGAGCCAGATACGTGGGTAAAACCTGTAGAGAACTCAGGAGACGTATTCTGGAACACATTTATAGTGTCCAAAAATAATTTGACACACCAATAGCCAAGCATGTTAATAATAAACACAAAGGAGATGTTAAAGATTTGACATTTACAGGCATTGATCATGTGGAAAAAACAATAAGGAGAGGTGATACAGACACTGAGCTACTCAAAAAAGAGGCCAAATGGATCTACTTACTAGACACTAAAAAACCGAAAGGCCTGAATGAAGGCTTTACTTTTACTCCCTTCATATAAATCCTCAGAGATAACTTTAACAATTCTAGTTAATATCTGAATAAATTTATATTTAACCTGTTCTCGCCAGAGTATGGAATTATATAATTTAATACTCACATATTTTTGTCAACTGAGCTAGTCACTACTGGGGGCCACTTTCAGTACTGATTATCTACTATATTATTCATATATAGGTTATCCTTAATCAGGATTTTGCTTCTACTCTACATTAATCTACTATGCTGTACATATCAATATAATTCAGCATACTATTAAATCAACTACTATACATTAATATGGCTAAATAGTCAAGGTTAGTACACATCTAATATAAACCAGCTAAGGACTAGCATATTATACCAATTATTAATACGCCTTAGACCTATACCATGGTTATTATTAATCTACTTATATTTGCTGTATGACACTATCTCATACACATACATTTATTATACCATCTTCCTATATTTCCTTCCAGTACTTTTATAGCATTAGCCCCATAACGCTATTCTCCTAGAGACGTTCTAATTCATTTTTCACATTGAAGAGTCTATTTTACTACTATTTTTACATGTACTAGTTGAGGATTACACATTTTATACTATTTTCCTCAGGTTTTTAACTTCGTTATTGTTACCATGACTACGCCAGCCTTTAAATAGACTCTAGAGGAATACTGGCGTAACCCTTGATGAAATACAAGAAACGTGCGTCGGGTACACGTAGGAACGCAGTCGTGGGTCGATGACGTCACTGCTGTGCGTCTAGACCGCGGCGTGCTTAGCAGAGAGCCAGCGTGGTTTTTCTCTTCAGGCCCATAGCTTAATGTCCCTTCCCCGATGGTCAGCACTGAGCTATCCAGTCCATATCTACGTTTTGAAAGGCAGTACTTTACTAATTGGATCCTGTTGAACCACGCAGTATCAATTTTTATTATTAAGGCAGTATTGGGTCCACACCTCGATTGGCCCACACTGTTACCCTAGAACAGCTATATATTCATTTAGCTGTCCAGTTCTGGGACTTTCCACTAGGTTGGGGCATTTATTCCTCAATACTAGGTACAGTGGCTCCTAAATAATTTCAGCAATTGAGCTGTATTATATCTTTTTGTTCTATGCCTGCATAACTCGCTATATACATTATATTTATATTTATCTAGCACTTATATAGGTGCACATCATTTGTTGTGCACTTCCTCCATTATTAGCACTGGCCACTTTATACTTTGCACTTTTTTGCACGATAGTCACTTTATTTGTGACCAATATTAACACTTTACATTGTATATAGCTTGTATATAGCCGGTCCATCTAGGACAGATTGTTCTTGAGCAATAGATACCCACACTGCCATTTGAATACTATTATCTCTCTGCTACCTATGTGCATATATTTTAAGAAGGATTTTAAATACCATTAAATGTTAAGTTTTATTATTTAGTTTATTCTCTTCTTTCTAAGATTAGGATTAACAGGTGTGCCCTAAAATAGGATCTTTTTTCTCCCTCCTGTGTGTATTTACTAATTATCCTAAGGAGCACCCTGTTCTTACTATCCCATTTGGTTCTCCAATAATATACCTGAGCCACCACAACCCCCCTTTTTTTTTTTTTATATGTATTTGTTGGAAAAAGAATGCTGTATTATGTATAAAATAAATTGGCCTAGCTATATGCATATATATGTGTGGTATTTATCTACATGACACGGCATGGTCTATAAGTGCTTACCCCAAAATAAAGACCCATATATCTAAAATAAACACATGTGTGGAGGTACAACTGTGCACAGCCCATTTATTGATAAACATATCAATATCGTAAATTCCTGGGAAGGAGGAGGAGCCCAGTTCATGGCAGGAAAACCCAAACTACCCTAAGCACCTGCTTAGGGGCCCAACTCCTCAATCGGCACACCCTCCTACGGTAGGGATGCCCCCTTTTCCGCCACTGGGCCGGGCAACTCACCCCCACCCGCCACAGTGGCACCGGATGACTGCTCTATGGGGACACTCCCCCATCCAAAGCTAGGGCCCGTTGAACCTCCCAGCTAAAACTGCAACATTAACAATTCCAGCCCTATCTTCCTGAGGTGAACACCATCCGACATAAATAGATCATCTGCATCTTTATCCTAAAGATCACTATGCCTACCCATTCCATCTCCCTAACATAACTGGACATTAAATTGTTGACATACTGTCTAGTCTTTTCTATGCTCGGAGGATCCCTCACATTCCTCTACAAACTCCTCTTCACCATCTCGGACCAAACTATGCAAATGCAAGGAACCTACCCCTCCAAACGTCTATGTCTCATTTCATATCTTTCACTAGCTGATTGATGGGCATGCTCCACAAATCATTCCCCCAGCATGAATCCACAGCATATCCGGTCTTCCCAAGTGATGGGTGAGAGATGTGACAGACCCACTCGCTTGCCTCCACTTCATAAGCGAGATGCCACACCAGTATATGCCCCACTCCCCGGACGCCAGTCATCTCTACACACTGCAGCAAATCGCTCTGCCCAGTAAATATAATAGTGGCCAATCACGCACATCTACATCCGTCGGCCTACTAAGGCATGGTACACACAGATGGCCTCGTAGGATTTAAAACAAAACGATTCCCATCTTCCAATTTTCTTAAGCATCTCAACAGGGAGGCCAGACCAGTTACCTCAGTAGCAGCTCCTATCTGAAAGGAGTGAGTCTCACACTCCGCCTAATTCAGGCCTAACCTTTCCGATATCGAAAAAACCCATCGGGAGACCAGGTAACATAATATTGGCGACCCTAGCAACAACCCTGCAAACGATGACTGCTTGGGTGCACCGGAAAAAGAGAAAACGCAAACTCAATATCTACCTTAGCCATCAGCGCCCCCTTTTCAACCTGACTCACTAAGCTAGTTGCGGAGTAGAAAGGTAGGTTCTACACTGATAATATCTGTTTGTCGATCCTGTCATTGACAGAGCTTCCCTCTGGATAGGAAAGGTGATGGCTGAGCCTGAACTCACGCCCTCCTTCTTTTGGTACCATCCGCAAAGGGGAGATTCCTTCCTTGCTAATCTGAACATTGTATGATCCCAGGAATTGCTGAATGACGTACAAAACAAAAAATGTGTGTCTGTGCGGCGTTGGTGCAGAAGCCTGGTGCCAAACCCTTACCTACAGCCCCACCTCAAGGGATGGGCTGTGGTCCGACACCTCTTCGGGACGTCCTTGCGGCTAGTTCTCCTGCTTCTTCCGCACCCTGCGCATGACTCTCTCTCCAGACTGGAATCCCTCATGCAGTGTCGCCTTGATGTGCAGCTAACCAGGCGCGACCTGTCACATGAAGACCTGAGGGAGCAACAAAAACCATAAGGCAGCTATCCATGCCCATGTTGACACAAGTTCACTGGCACTTGTCCCAGGGTAAAACTCCTCTGCCCTCGCAACTACACCATCAGCTGTCATAGTGGCAGGAAGCGTTTGAGTAGGAATAGCGGGCTGCTTACCCTTCCTAGGCACCTCTCAATTGCTTTCCTCTTTCTCCTCATTGAGGGCACCCGGGCAGTAGCAAACCTGCTGCCACCAGGGGGCGCCCTTACCTGAGCTAATAACCAGTATAAAGAAGACACCTAAATATTGTATTATCCCTCCCTGTCAATTAACTTGCTATTTGCCATTTTCTATTGGTTAATATGGTTGTGTTGCAGCAAGAAATTAAGTTAAATGTGTTGGTTGGTGTAACGTTTACTTATAAAACATGGATTTACGTATAACGAGTGAGATACATTATATGCAGTATGGAGTACAATTTTGGGCACCACCTCATAAAAAATACATTTTAGAGCTGGAAAAAGTACAGAGAAGGGCTACAAAACTAATAAGGGGAATGGAGGGGCTAAGTTATGAAGAAAGACTAACAAAATGAAACTTATTTTCGCTAGAAAAAAGGCGTTTACGAGGGGATATGATTACCTTATATAAATACATCCAGGGTCAATATAAGGCTTTGTCAAGTGAACTTTTTGTAGCAAGAGATTTTCAACTGACAAGAGGACATCTTTTGAGGTTAGAGGAAAAAAGATTTCACCTTAAACAAAGAAAAGGGTTCTTCACAGTTAGGGTGGTTAAACTGTGGAATTCACTACCAAAGGAGGTGGTGACAGCAAATTCGTTAGACAACTTCAAAAAGGGGTTAGATATATTTTTGAATAAAGAGGGCATTCAAGGCTATCCTAGATAACTAGCAAGGAATATTGATCCAGGGAGAAATTTGATCACCAGTATCTGGGGTCAGGAGGGAATTTTGCTTTTTTTCCCCCTTATGAGACAATTGGCAAAGTTTCAATGTTTTTTTTTCTGTTTGCCTTCCTCTGGATCAATTAACAATTAATAATAAAGAGTGCACATTAAAAAGATCAATAGAGATCTAAAAAGGTTGAACTTGATGGACTAACTCTTTATTCATCCTCCAATACTATACTATTAATAATTATTTAATCAATAATTTAATGAATAACTAATCTGCATATTGCAGATCAGAGGAGATCTTAACAGGTTGAACTTGATGGACTGAAAGTCTTTTTTCAACCTTAATTACTATGTAACTATGTAACTATGTAACTATATTACAGGTGAAGGCAATTGAATACAATTGTGCCATTACTGAAACAAAGCTCCCACAGTTGCAATTACTTAAGTTTGCAAGTTACAAGTCTGGAATTGAATGAGGTCCATGGTGCCCAAATCCATCCCCAAAATAACTTGGTGCATCATAGTGAATATTGCTATTTATTTAAAGATCCACAATCCTCTATATTGACAGTAAGAAATGCAAGTTATATCAAATAGTTTGGAGGATTTTCATATACATAGAACCACAGCAAATTCAGTTAGTTTCACTATTACACTGATTCAAAGCAAATTCAATGTATTCCACATAAATTCTACTGCTGAATGAAAGGGTCTGAGCTGAAAAAGATAATTTGTACTTCAGTAATTACTATGCAGTTTACAGAATTAACATATGGGTCAAGTAATTGTTTACCAATAAATACTGAATCCGTAATTTACACATTTAGGTTACAGTAGCTTAAGCTGGATATATTTAATAAGCAATGGAATATTTCATATCTACAATTAAGCGCTAAAAATACTCTAAATTTGTACATTTTATATTTAACAATTCAATTGTTTTGGCTCTTCACGGAAACAGACATCAGTCAGAGGAAAAAAGGATAGAGAATATAGATCAAAACTTGAAAAGTCATCTCTTCCAAACTGAACATTGCCAGCAGCTCACTGAGTATGCTGTTGCAAATTCTATGTTTGTATATGTCAACAAGATAGACATTACTTATCTCAGTAGGGAGCTCAAACCATCATACAATATAACCACGTATGAAACAGTAATTTTATTTGCAATTTACATTGATGCTATATCTGGAAAATGATCGCCTAGTCAATTGCTGCTTCAGAATATGAAAAGTCAAAGAGACGAGTGAGAAGTAGATTTTTTCTATATTTGCAATATCATATTAATATTTTTTATGGTTTTAATATGCAGGTTTTTTATCCATGCACACAGTTCAAAGTGATATAGATTTATTTCATCTTTTAGACTTTTTTTGACATTTGTATATGTAAAGTTCCACCAGTGTTAATTATTTACATGTAAATGACTACTTTAATTATTAAATTTACCCTAAAAGAATATATGTATGAATTTTTTTAAACTTTTTTTGCAGCACCATTTAAAATATAAGAGTCTTGTAGACCACCTGGGTATTGCATAAGGTGATGGTGGACCTTAGATCTAGTGCAATATCATTTAAACATTAAAGATATATATATACATTTCGTGGGTTTCAAATGCATCCTAATAAATAGCTGCTGATTGGTAGAAAAATATGTATTCTATTGAAAAGTTGAATGTACTTACATATTTATATGCTAGATACTGATATGTGGATGTGCACACCCCTAGGAAACTTACATAAAGTATACCCTGCAGGTTCCAGTTTGTTACCTCTAAAGGAAATGATGGAGGGGTCACAGCTGAAATTGCCCATAAGGAGACAGGCAGAGAGAAGAAATACAGACCGCAACTACCAGATTGTGGTACAAATGTTTCAGTCTTCCACCTGATTGGCCAACAAAAATTTCAAATGATGGTATACCAGTTTACCCTAAGTTTGGAGGTTGTTAACTCTAAGTTTAAACCAACAGAAATTAAAAGATAACTTCAAGTGTTTAAATGCTTATTTTGGTATTTTTACATGCAAAAAATTCTTATTGGATGCACTGATAATCCAGCTCACTAACATATTCCTTTAAGGATACAAATATGTAAAAATGCTCATTCACCTTTGTTAACACCAATGGGAAACACATGAATTGTATGGACACAATATTCCAAAAATGATGTTGACTTTAAGATGGCATTTTTCTTCCACTTATGAGACTCATGGCACATGGTATAATTGATGAACAAGTGGCAGAAAATGTTCTGTGAGGAGCTTCAGTAGTTTTAATTTGGCCCAAAAATGGTTTGAAATCAATGCACTAATGGGCAAACAGCCTAGAAATACTATTACTGGGTGTAAACATTTAATTAAGTTTGAATCCAGATTGTTCTGCTTTAAAACTTTTTTTTTTCTGAGTGCAAATTAATTGTTTCCTTTTGCTTCTCAAGATAAGTTTCAGTCATTTCAGTTTTCGTTTTTCACAAGGGATAGACCACTACCAACTTTCAGTTTTTGCAAGGTTTAATTTCTTTCTGTAATGTTTATATTTGGCCAACAAAATGGCAAGCCACTCGCTCAATCCACTCAAAAATGTGTTTAGAAAAGACCTATCAAACCCAGGTCATCTTCAGAAATCTTGGGGCCCAGTATATATCTAATAACCAAGGACCACAGATCATCCCCTCTGACAACCTCACTTTCCACACCCAATCTTCCATAGTCTATGTTTATGTTACTTGGATATCCAATGTCAAAGTATTTCAATTTGTGACCCTATATTAAGGGAATACTGTAAAGTTATTGTTCAAAGCACACAAATAAAAAAATAAATGCAAGTGGTAGTTATGAAAAATGCAGAGTGGTTAGATAATTATTTGTGTAAGGTAGTAAAGATCCTCCTACTGTGCTATTAACATTATCTAAGTTGGTTAACTTTGAGGGAACATTTCATATATGCCTAGAGTTTAACCACCTGCTAATATATTAATTCTGCAGTAGTTGCCTTTCTTGGATTATATCCACAAGTTAAAATAAAATAATTAAGAGTTAACCTTGTAATTGTTGGGATTACAAAAATAACTTGTTGCTTTGCAAAATATACTGTTGGCTCACATCTGCGACATACAACCGCAGTTTCCTTTTTTGTGTACTTGATTGCTGGCCAACAAGACGATAGAGGCAAACTTGCATGTACAATTATGATATAAAACTGTGTGAGAAATAATTATTGAACAGAGACTATTTTAATCACATACCTATGTGTTTTATTTTGTGTCTCTCATTGGTACCAGATAAACCCTTTGTGTGCTGTGTTCTTTTCTTCTGCTGGGTAATATTTTCCTATCTATCAATATGACTTATAGTATTTAAATATGGACATTTAAATCTAATATATATATATATATATATATATATATATATATATATATATATATATATATATATATATATACCCTGTTTAATGCTGTAGGTGTGTTCCTGGAGGACTGAGTGCCAAAATGGGGTCATTTTAACATAGAGTAAAAGGGGATAGAGGAACACGCGACTAAGCATACACAATTTAAATGTATATCTAAGTTTCCCTGTTTTTACCTTTTTCTAATCTAACATATGCTGCTTATATCAAAAACACACATTACATTGAGTCATTCTATACACCTACAGATTTATTTTATTTTTCCACACCCCCAGAGCTGCTTACATATGCACAGTGAAAATTCCAATAGACACACAGCATTTGAGAATGAACTTTAACCCTTTGCCAACACTTGGCAAAAAAAAACTATGAATTTCGTGCTCATTTTCATTTTTTGCATCTCAGAGGGACAATAGTTAGCAGATATGCCTGGCATGCTGAGGTCAATTGGGTCATGGAGAGTTGGACACGTCTTAAAAAACGAAACAACAAAAAGCAACTTCTTATCTCCTTTCCATACAAGTATAGAATTGAGACATTATTATGCATAGGGAGTCAGCTCTTGATAATAAAAAGATGTTTAAATATTCAAATAAACACTTAGGTAGTATTTATAGTCTTTGCGAGGCCCACAGGACTTAGCTGCAATGAGCACCAAAGGCGCTCATTGCAGGGCTCGCAAGGCCCATGGAACTTGCAAAAAATTGTGAACCTTGTAAAAATTGCGGGACCTCACAAAAATTATGAATTTAACGGCCGAACCGCAAGACTTGAAAAACAAACAAAAAAAAACAAATATGCCTCCAATTAACTTACACACTCACACACAGCTCAGGGGGAGAGCTACGGCGCCTGTGAGTGAGTTTGCAAGTTCATTTTTGGCATATTTGGCATTTTTTTTAATCGAAAATCTCCTAAGCGAGAAAAAAGAAACGTAACACAACAAAAACAAGGCCAAAGGACGTAAAACGAGCCCGAAGGACGTAAAAACGAGCGCTAAGCAGTAAGACTTAATGCAAGCCAGTAGCATTTAATCCAAGGCAGTAACACTTAATCCAAGCCAGTAACATTTAACACAAGGTAGTAACACTTAACACAAGGCAGTAACACTCATCGAGAGGCCCATAAACTACACAGGGGGGACTGGTTCGCAATGAGCAACAACAGCGCTCATCGCGGGGCTCACGATAAGCGCCAAAGATGCTCAAGAGCGAGGCCTATAAAGTACACAGGGGGAGAGGCTCCCGATGAGTGCCGAAAATTATCATTGCAAAGCAGGAAAGTTGCAGCTCACGTTGAGCGCCGAAGGTGCTCAGAGGGTCCATAGTCTCGCATTGTGTGGCAAATAGCATTGCCAGGCTTCAAATTTTATTGCTGTCATTTTTTTTATTGTCGTCAAGTTGCTAGTTATGTATAAGCTTACATTGATCATAAACCTCCTGTAACTGTTAAATGGGATAACATGTCTTAAAACAGGTAGGTAATTATGAGTAACACACAGTTTACATTTAATTACAAAAAAAGGCATTTTATTAGAAGTTTTTCATAGATGATATGGGCATAAAATGAACCTACATGGCAACTGTGTGCTTTATTATATGCCACATCTTCATATGTTTGGTCTAATATTAATATAATAGTCATGTGAAATGCCCCCAATGTAGCCCATTGACTCTTTTAGGCATTCAATGTAGAAATCATTTTTATTATTAAATAACAGTAGTTAGGAATAAAAATAGATTTTCCGAGATAGCACATTGGTTGCAAAAATATATTGAGCAACCAAACATATTTTCCAAATAAAATTGGCACGTCATAGCGAGTGTTACTCTTGGGAGATTAATAATTTTCTATATTTAGAGTCATAAATGCAAATTATAACAAGTGGCTTGAAGAACCCGCATATCCATAAATTCAGATCATATTCAGTTGAATCACAGCATATTAGATGTGTTCCACAATAGATTCTACTGCGGAGAGAATGGATTTGATATGAAAACATAATTTGCACATCTATAATTACTATGTAGTTTACATAATTAACATAACCGGTCAAGCAATTATTTACCAACAAATACTGAAACTATAATTCACAAATTTAGACTACAATCGTATAAACAGGAGATATTTATTAAGGGATATAATCTTCAATATATATAATTATGATTTAAAATAATACCAAATCTCTACAATTTAAAAGTAAAGTGACATGGAAATTGTCATTACTGTTCTACCTAACCAGACAGAGCACCAATGTCTCATTTACAATCATGGCATATTTCATTGTTGTGTAAAAATATATATATAACCTACTTAACATCCATACTGTTCCTAACAACTGGGTTGAGCTTCCTTCACTTGGCAGGTTCCTCAATCATCAAAAATGTAATTCTTCAAATAAACTTTCCCTATTACAACCAAAAAGTGTATGCTTATTATGTTGTTTATTTTCTCAAAGGAGAAAAGGATTGGAATTTATTATTGCAATGAAGACATCATCAGCCTTATTAAATTGTGATTCGGCCAATTGAATAGGGCTCTATATAAACACACAGCATATTTTTTTTACAGAAGTTTTTAGTTAGTGAAGACCTTGCTTTTGGATAGTTCACTAACTAAAAACTTCTGTAAAAAAATATACTATGTGCTTAAATAGAGCCCTTTTCAATTTGCTGATTCACAATTTAATAAGGCTGCATGTGTTTGAGGGGGGTTGTAATTGATGGTTGCTTCAGGAACTGTGATTTTGTCCTAATATGTTTAATAAATCATGCATTGAAGCCGGTTCTTGTTGACTTAAGGTAAATAAACTGTTTGGATGCTATAAAATATTATACTATACATTACAAAACAACTATAAGATATTAAAATAGCTTAACATGACAAAGGTTTTACACATTTTGTACTTGATATTGAATGCTCTGCATGATAGTGTAAAGCCGATGATTACTTCAATGACCCTTTATCAGTAAATCCTTCAATTTGCTGCTTTATATTTGAAATTGAATTCAGAAAGACAGAGAAAATAAATCCAAATTTGAAAAGTCATCTCTTCAAGTTTATGTAATTTTGCTTTAAACAATATCTGCATTTTAAATTTAACAATTAAACCATCATTTGGCTGCTTTACAGAAACAGATATCAGATGCTGGACAAAAAAGATAGAGAATATAGATCCCAACTTAAAATGTAATATCTTCCAATCTGCACATTGGCAGTAGGTCACTGAGGTCTGAGAGGGCTATTGGAAATTTTATGTTTCTATATGTCAACCGGATAGACATGACTTATCTCAGTAGGAAGCTCAAAAAGTCATACAATATCACCACATCCAAAATAATAATTTTATTTACAATTTTTATTGATGATAAGTCTGGAAACTGAGCTGGGCTACTTAATTTAGATAGACAATGAAACCTTGGTAAAAATAAGATATTCCCTATATAAATAGATTACCTGGGTTTATTAAGCTAAATACAAACAAGAACGGGAGGTGGTAGATGCACAGGCTCTCCTAGTATAGATCACCAAAAGTATATGGAGTAGACAGATAACATGTATTTGTAGGTGCCTTCATCTTGGGTTACCTCATAGGTATGAGGTATAGTGTGCACTTTCGGCAATCTGATGTAGTTGTTGCGGGGCTCTGGTTGTCACTTCACACACTTGTGTCAATGAAATCTGGTTCTTTACCAAGAACACACTTTCATCCATGCATTCTACTATATTTTTGGTGGGTATCTTTTGTGCCCTGAATAAGCAGGTCAACCATTCAATTTTCTAGTAGAAAATGCTTTTATTAGGCATAAAAAATGGTGAATTAATGAAAATGTACAGTGTACAAATATTGTCTATAAAAAAGGATGAGTGCATGAGTCAACTCTCCATTTTATACAGTATTGATAGTACTGGCAGTGGTAGTGGTAGCCATGACAAAAATAATAATAACAAATAGGTAGTTCTTAAAAACGTAATCTTAAAATAAAAATAACAGACGCGTTTCGCCGCTGTGACACAAAGCAATTGCAATCGTGATATCAACAATCCCTGAAGGATACCTTCAAACACTGAGGAAGCTGTCAGAGAAGCGTCCAAACACGTCTGTTATTATCATTTTAAGATTACCTTTTTAAGAACTACCTATTTTTATTATTATTTTTGTCATGGCTACCACTACCACCGTCAGTACTATCAATACTTTATAAAATGGAGAGTTGCCTCACACACTCAATATTTGTACACTGTGTATACACCCCTGCGGGCATCAACATAATGATTAGAGGGATTTTCTAGAATATCAATAAAAATCTATTTTTTTTATGAAATGTGCTGCATGTGTAAATGATGCTTTTTGCTGTAGGAGTACAGAAATGTAAAAATCCATGAAACTTAGATATGCCTTTCATATACGACAATAGCATGTTGTATCGAGCCTTGACATTATGGGGGCTATGTCAAAGTGAGAGTGCATACTCCTGCCCACTGCATTTTTAAACAACATATAGAGCAAGACATAGGTGTATGGGCCGAAAAAAACTGGGGGGCGATAATTCAACTCTACTCCCAGGGGGGCTCCATTGATGCAGTGCCGCTCAAAAAAAAATTTCCATTGTCTAAATAAATATAAGATGTATGTCTATATGCCAACTTGTTATTTATATGTATATGTATGTATATATATATATATATATATATATATATATATATTATATGTTAAATTATTTATGCATATATGTGTGTGTGTGTATATTTATATATATATATATATATATATATATATATAATTAGTACATCTGTGTTTACATTTAAATGTCTTAAACAAGTTAAAAAAACTGCTTCTATCTTAGAATTCAGAGAAAAGGAGTTATTACACTGCATTCTGGGAAGCTGAGCTGGGACATGCAAATGTGCCCACAAATGCCTCGCTCTTCAATCCATAGCCATTATAAGACATGGCTTCCTTTAAGCTTATGCATGCTGTATAACACAGCTTTAATGCAAAGCCAAGGTTGGATTAAATACAAGCTGAGTATCATATCCATGTACAGCTGTTTCAAGCTATATACAGCTGTATATATGTATTATATATATATATATATATATATATATATATATATATATATATATATATATATTATGGGTCAAAGCTTTCATGGAAAAAGACATACTGCTCCTCTAGAAGCCAAATCTGGTAATGCATGGTTAATTTGCATTTTGCTATTTTTTGTGTCCCCTATTCATTTAATTTGGGAGGGATTTGTCGTCCACCCCATTTCCTACGCCCCTGGAGCAAGGCACTTCTCATCAATCCAGTAAAATATATTTTAACATTTTTAGAAGTATACTGATGAAAATTACTATGTTTATTGATTGGTTTAAAGTTTTGAATGTTTCTAAGTTGGAAAACAGCTTCTTATTACCTTCCGTTTCAAGTGAAGTTACCTAATAAATTGCAATATCATAATATGCAGGCAGTAAGTTTTAACTCATGTGTGTATTTGGTATTCATACTAATTTATCTTAATGTAAACGACCATTGTAATGCATTTACAAGTAAAGCCATATGTTTGTTTGTTGGGCAGAGACTATTAAAACAGTATGCAGTTTAAAATAAATAAAAGTAAATAAACTTCTACCGCTGAGTAAATGGGTCTGATCTGAAAAGATAATTTGCACATCTGTAATTAGTATGCAGTTTACAGATTTAGCATAAGACATAAGGGTCAAGTAACTGTTTACAGGAAATTACTGAAGTTATAATTCCAACATTTGTGTTGTAATAGCGTACACAGAAGATATTTATTAAGAGATGTGGTATTCAGTTTATTTAATTATGCTTCAAACATTATCTCTACATTTTACAAGTAAATAAAAACTAAAATGTGAAAATACGTTGATTAATAACAATATATACAATGTTCTGATGACCAATAGTGACACCCAGTATTTATTATTAGTTTTTTTTACACTTAAATGTTATTTATTGTAGTCTTTAATTTAAATTATCAGTCTCCTCTTTGCAAATATATCTCAGTTTAACAGCGCAGTAATTTTTTATTCAAGATTTATTTCGCTTAGGTTAGTGTTACGTTTTTAATTGTTATTCCATTATTTTTGCAGCAGTTTTTTATTTTAATTATCAAAATATCCACTTGGTAGTTTCTCTATTTTTACAGCAGTATATATTCAATTCATAATGTGATATCTGAGATCTGTCTTTGTTGTTTATATCCAGTTTTTATTTATATGATTTCAGTTTGTGTTTTTTGGTTTTTTTTTATACTGCTTCTCAGATACAAGATAGAAATATCCAAGTGTCCACTTTATAGTCCTATATTTATCCAGCAGTTTATGAACAACTTACATGATAATATCCGAGGATTGTCTGAATTTCTTATACCTAATTTTTGTGGTATATATATTTTCTTTTTTTTATTAGCTTCTTTTTAGATATATTATACGAGAACTCTTCAGCCCTTAGATTATCTATACATCTCAGTAACTCAATATATTTGTAACTAGCAACGTGCCCGTCAAAAATGACGGGGGCAATAATATTTTAAGCCATGGCAATGCTGTTTGCCACACAATGTAAAGCTTTTTCTACTCTATGGACCTTCGGGGCTCATTGCGAGCCTCTCCTCTCGTGTACTTTTGCTCCGTAGGCACTCATCACAAAGACAGATATATATATCTATATTTTGTGAACAAATAATTAATTAATCAGTTACTTAAAAAATGTATATACTTTACCTATTTTAATTAATATATCCAGCAATCAATAGCCTGAAGAGCTAACAATCTGTGTTTATTTTTCTGCAGCATACAATGTGCAGTTGGACTGTTGCTGCCCTGAGGAGAAAGTGTCATGAATGTCCCAACTGTGCATTAGAAATAGACTTCGTGCGCAAGGGCAAACCGTTGGTTTAGTTGGGTAAAGCGCCATTTTAGATTGGTAATGTTATTAGTTGCAAGTTAGTGTTGTAAACTTTCTATGTGCTACGCGGTTCGTGAGTATTTGCCGTCCTTTGTAGTCGTGTATTTTGTACCTCGTACGTTCCTGTGTGAAAGTGCTACGCGGTTGGTGGTGTCTTCCGTGGTCTGGGGTCGTGTAGCCTAGTTTTCATTATTTTTTGCAGCCATTTTTTTCTTTGCTTAGGGGGTTTCGAGTGCTGAAACTCGGCCAAATTGACTTAAATTTGCGTGCAACCTCACTCCCAGACGTCCTGGCTGTTCCCCTGTGCTGTGTGTGATTGCTTTTTCCAATCTCGTATTTTTTTTCTTCTAAGTTCCGCATCTCGTATTTATTTTTTTTTAATTCCTGCTTCTTGTCATTTTTTTTTTCTAAGTCCCCGTTGGTCAACTGCTTGCAGCCTAAGGTGATCCCGGGTTTAAAGTGTTTGGTGGCTAAGTCCTGCCGGTTTCAATGTGTGATCGGCGCTCCTTTGTGGCTAAGTCCTGCGTGTTTCAATGTGTTATTGGTGCTTCTTTGTGGCTAAGTCCTGCGTGTTTCATTGCCTCCACTGCTCGCCTCGGTTCGCGAGGCTTGCAGGCAATGAGCGCCTTTGGCGTTCATCGCCTAAGTCATACGCAACTATTATATGTGATGTGAGTTTATTCATTTTTGTTATGCAATTGGATTGTGTCACTTTAAATTGCAATAGTATATTTAGGATTTTTCCAGAATATAAAATATTCCTTTGGTTCAAGATACTGTTAGAAGGAATATCTATTATATTGTTCCTGCTGCTATATAAAGTACAAAGATGCTGCTGAAAACTGAGTGAGTATCCTTTGGCTCTAATAGCTCTCAACTTGCTAATCAGGTAAATAAAAAGATTTGAAGTCAGCCTTTTGGTGCAGCTACTATGAGAGGAGACTGCTTCTTACACTGTGTGTTAGGGTGAACACCCTAGGGTGTGTCCTGATGACGTGTTCACCCTAACACACAGTGTAGGAAGCAGTCTCCTCTCATATTAGCGGCGCCAAAATGCTGACTTCAAATGTATTGATTACAGCAACTCCTTTATAAAGAAATAGGGGATACAATGTAAGCATTTGATACAAAAATCCCCAGCTAATAGAGCAGTTCAACATCTCTTTATTTACCTAATTAGCAAGTTGAGAGCTATTGGAGCCAAAGCATAGGCACTCTATTTTCAGCAGCAACGTTATACTATATATAGCATCAGGAACAATATAATAGATAGTCCTTCTAACAGTATCTTGAACCTAGGAAATATTTTATACTAGGAAACTGTCTGTCATAAATTATGGGATTTAAATAGTAAGGCTGGCAATGCTATTTGCCACACAATGTGAGGCTTTTGCTCCTCTGAGCCCCTTCGGCACTCATCACAAGGCCCACACTGAGCACCTATGTTGCTCATCACGGGGCTCGGAATGAGCGCCTTGGGCACTCATTGCAAGTGCTTGTGCTTGGGAATGCCATGTGTCTCTTTCCACCATCTCCCCCCTCCCTGTCCCTTCCCTGTGTGTTTCTCCTCTGTGTGTCTGCTGAATGTTTGTGTGTTAGAAGCTGAAGGCCGTTGGTTTTATTTTTTTTTAAGTCTGGCGTGCCTGGAATTGTTAGTGTAAGTTTTACTGTCTTTGCCGTTGTGCATTTTCGTGTATTTTCTAAGTCCGGCGTGCCTGGCGTTGTTGGTGTGTTACTGTCTTTGCCGGCGTGCATTTTCGTGTATTTTCTAAGTCCGGCGTGCCTGGCGTTGTTGGTGTGTTACTGTCTTTGCCGGCGTGCATTTTCTAAGTCCTGCATGCCTGGCTTTGCTCAGCCTCGTTTTCATGCAGTTTCAGATATGGCTCAAAATCGCTTGCAACATCACTCCCAGGCTTCCTGGCTGTCGCCCTGTGTTGTCTGTGAGCGTGTTATTATATTTGTTAAGTGTATTTTTTTGTTTATAGGGTTTTTAGATTTATGTGCTTGGTTCGCAGTTGCAACCCTCACAATGCAGCCTAAGTCCTGCGCCATACACGGCTCACCTCGCTTCATGAGGCTTCGCAGGTGAGCGCCTTTGGCGCTCATCCGGCCTAAGTCCTGTGCTGTACACGGCTTGCCTCAATTCGCGAGGCTTCGCAGAGGAGCGCCTTCAGCGCTCATCCAGCCTAAGTCCTGAGCCATACACCGCTCACTTTGCGAGGCTTCGCAGATGAGCACCATCGGCTCGCCTCGCGGGGCTCGCAAAGCGTCACCAACATTGTAAGCATTCCCAACACTGACAACTATATATGTGATTCCGAAAAAATCATAAACATACTATTGCAATTTAAAACAATTAGAATTCAAAGCAAACTTAAAGTGGCACAATCCAATTGCTTAACAAAAATGATTAAACTCACATTACAGATATATTGAGTTACTGAGATATATAGAAAACTAGCAGCTTGCCCGTCAAAAAATTATTGCAAGAAGATTGTAAGGCAGGTAATGGTGTTTGGTTGAGACATTAATTTGGTTGGTGTTCCGAGATCCTTCGGCGCTCATTGGGAGGCTGTTGGTTGTTTGTGTGATATGAGCAGCGTTGGCTGTGTTTTTTTGCATGCTAATGAAATAATTATACATTAATAAATGAATATACAGGTACTTTACCCATTTTTAAGTAATATATGCAGGTTGCATTGTGCTGAAGAGCTGGCAATCTGTTTTGATGTTGCTGCAGCATATAATGTTTGTTTTCACTGCTGTGGAGCTGCTGTGTAAGTGTCAGCAATGTGTGCAGTGTGTAGTGTGGTGTGCATGCGCGCTGAAAATCCGTTAGGGAAGGTGTGTACTTCCGCATTGTGTAAATTACTGTTGTAAAATGGCGTCTAATGTGTGGTATGCGGCTGTGGCTCATTTGCGCCCTTGTTCTTGTACCTCGTCCGTGTTTTTGTGAAAATCTGTATGTGTTTTGTGGT
Organism: Discoglossus pictus; assembly: GCA_027410445.1. Classification (NCBI taxonomy): domain Eukaryota; kingdom Metazoa; phylum Chordata; class Amphibia; order Anura; family Alytidae; genus Discoglossus; species Discoglossus pictus. Next base: position 79,727,001 of record CM050168.1, read on the forward strand.
GTTTTGCGTGTTTAGGGGCCTGTAGCCTTGTTTATTTCGGCGGCCATTTTTTCTCCTGCTTAGGGGATTTTCGGGTGTCTAAACTCTTGTATTTCGGTCCTGGGAGCTTTTTATGTGTTTTTTGTGTGTATTTATTGTATTTTTCTTGTGCTCGAGTTTCGGAATCTAAGGTCCTATTTTTGCGAGCTCGTAAAAACCTGCGGCTCGTATTTGTGTTTGCTAAGTCCGTAAATGTTGCGGTCGACGTTGGAGCCTCCACCTCCGCGAATGCGGCCCCTCATTTTGCGAGGGTCCGCATTTGCGGTCCTAAAGTCTGCAGTTGCTGGCAAGGAGCAACTTTGGCGCTCCTTGCCAGCAACTGCGGCCCTCGCTTCACGAGGGTCGCAGCCTCGCTACACGAGCCCGCAGCATTAGCAACGACCCACTTGCTCAAAACTATATATGTGATTTAAAGACTGAAGAGTTCTTTTTTAATATATCTAAAAAGAAGTGAACAATAGAAAGAAAATATATACCACAAAAATTAGGTATAAGAAATAGTTCCCCCTGCTCAAGACAAGCCTCAGATATTATCATGTAAGTTGTTACTGCTGGATAAATATAGCACTACTGTATAAAGTGGACACTTGGATATTTCTATCTTGTATCTGAGAACCAGTATATATAAAAAAAATACAAACTGAAATCATATAAATAAGAACTGGATATAAACAACAAAGACAGATCTTAGATATCACATTATGAATTGAATATATACTGCTGCAAAACTAGAGAAACTACCAAATGAATATTTTGATAATTAAAGTTAAAAACTGCTGCAAAAATAATTGAATAACAAATGAAAAACTGAACACTATCATAACCTAAGCGAAATAAATCTTGAATAATAAATTACTGCTCTATTAAACTGAGATATAATTGCAAAGAGGAGACTGATAATTGAAATTAAAGACTACAATAAATAACACATTTAAGGATAAAAAACATAATAATAAATATTAATAAACATATTTTAAAATTTTAGTTTTTATTTACAAATGAACACTTTATGTTATTTTCCTAAATAAGTGGTTTCTCTTTGGGCTATTGTAAGAAATGATTTCTATTTTGACTGGTCTTTCAGTCAAATTTGATAAACTTACATAGTTAAGATACCTTGCATTAAATTCCCAAAACTGGCTAAACATACAGAATACAATTTTAAAAGTAAACAAACAAAAAAACAGTGAATATAAATCCAAACTTGAAATGTAATCTTTTCCAAACTGCACACTGCCCGGTGTTCACTGACGTCTGAGTGTGCTGTTGGAAATTCTATGGTTGTATATATCAACAGGATAGGCATCACTTATCTCACTAGGGAACACAAAGCATCATACAACATCCCCATGTATGAAATAGTAATTTTATTTGCAATTTGCATTGATGCTATATTTGGAAAGTAATACCCTAGTCTGTTGCTAGTTCAGTATAGTGTTTCAATAAGACATGGGTGAGAAGTAGATTTGTCTACCTATTTACAACATTAAATTAACATTCTATATGTGTTTAAAATGCAACTCGTTGATCTATGGGCACAGCTAAGGTGATATATAGATATTTTTCCATCTTCTATTTTTTTTATATTTATTTATACATTTCTGCAAATGTTAGTTCAGTGAATGTATTTTAAAATTAACTTTTTCTGTAAAATAAAAATGTAAGAGAGTATTTCCACCTTCTGGATCACTACCTTGCGTGGTAAAGGGCTTGTGTGCGTCAATGAAGCCCTGAGCTATGTCATGTAGGGTCATCCAAGATGGGCACGTCACGTCAGAGAGGTCAGGGAAATTGCAGTCAACTGGAGAAGGAACTGTCAACCCACTCCAGTATCATTGCCAAGAAAAACTTGTGGATAACACAAATAGTGCCTGGTGTGCTGTGGTCCTTAGGGTCATGGAGAATCGGACATCACTAAATGACTAAATAACATCAAAAGAGTACTTCAGTCATGTAAATAAATAACCAACTTTTTTTTGCGTCGTTTCCGACTCTCCATTACCTCATGGACCATAACACACCAGAACATCTTTATGTCCATGGTCATGCTGATCCACTTGGTATTCATGGCAAAAATACTAGAGTGGATTGCCAGTTCCTTTTCCAGTGAGCCACAGCATACAGCTCCTGGTATTCCTAAGTGGTCACCCAAACTAGTACTGACCAGGCCCAACCCTTCTTGACTTCAGGGTGGTGCAATCTCTTGGTTCCCTGACTTGAAATTGAACCCAGCTCGACAGCTGTGGAAGCACCGAGTCCTAACCACTGGACCACCAGGGAACCGTGTATCATAATGTTGACCTCCTCATGACATTTTACTTCTACTAGTGTGAAGATTGTCAGTACAACATTGACTGTTCTAGGTCCATAGAGTTGAAGAAAAACTCCATATTCTATATTGAGATACAGTGTGGGCAAAAGTATTTGATACTGTGCTGATTTTGAACATTCGTCCACTGTCAAAAAAGTTATAAATTGATTTGCAGGTCAGTGAGGGAAATACGTATGTGATCCCCTATCATTCAGCAAGATTTCTGGCTCCCAGGTGTCTTTTATACAGGTAATGCGCTGAGATAAGGAGCACTCTCTTAAAGGGAGTGCTCCTAATCTCAGCTTGTTACCTGTATAAAATACACCTGTCCACAAAAGCAATCAGTCAATCAGATTCCAAACTCTCCTCCATGGCCAAGACCAAACAGCTTTCCAAGGATGTCAGGGACAAGATTGTAGACCTACCTAAGGCTTGAATGGGCTAAAAGACCATAGCCAAGCAGCTTGGTGAGAAGGTGACAACAGTTGGTGTGATTATTCGCAAATGGAAGAAATACAAAATGATTGCCAGTCTCCCTCGGGTCTGATGCTTCATGCAAGATCTCACCTCGTAGAGTTTCAATGATCATGAGAACAGTGAGGAATCAGCCCAGAACTACATGGGAGGATCTCAAGGCAGCTGTGACCATAGTCACCAAGAAAACAATTGGAAATCTTGCAGCACCCACAAGTTCCCCCCTGCTCAAGAAAGCACATGTACAGGCCCGTCTGAAGTTTTCCAAAGAACACCTGAATAAGTCAGGAGGACTGGGTGAAGGTGTAGTGGTCAGGCGAGACCAAAATCAAGCTCTTTGCCATCAACTCAACTCGTTGTGTTTGGAGGAGGAGGAATGCTTCCTATAACCCAAAGAACATCAACCCCACCATAAAACATGGAGGTGGAAACATTATGCTTTGGGGGTGTTTTTCAAATAAGGGGACAGGACAACTGCACTGCATCAAAGGGACGATGGACCGGGCCATGTACCATCAAATCTTGGGTGAGAACCTCCTTCCATCAGCCAAAGCTTTGAAAATGGGTCATGGATGGGTATTCCAGCATGAGAATCACCCAAAACAAACAACCAAGGCAACAAAGGAGTGGCTCAAGAAGAAGCAGATTAAGTTCCTTGAGTGTCCTAGCCAGGCTCCAGACCTTAATCCCATAGAAAATCTGTGGAGGGAGCTGAAGGTTCGAGTTGCCAAACATCAGCCTCAAAACTTTAACGACTTGGTGAGGATCTACAAAGAGGAGTGGGACAAAATCCCTCCTGAGATGTGTGCAAACCTGGTGGCCAACTACAAGAAACATCGGACCTTTGTGATTGTCAACAAGGGTTTTGCCACCAAGTACTAAGATGAACGGGTCAAAAACTTATTTCCCTCTTTGACCTGCAAATCAATTTATAACTTTTTTGACATGTGTTTCTCATGTTTTTTTTTGTTATTCTGTCTAGCACTGTTAAAATACATCTACCATTAAAATTATAGACTGATCATTTCTTTGTCAGTGGACAAATGTTCAAAATCAGCAGGAGATCAAATACTTTTTACTCCCACTGTATGAGTTGTCAGAACAATGTTATTGAAATCAATGAATTATTGAAAAGGATAAGTCGATATTGTAACTAGGTTAATAACTAAGGTGTAACTAGGTTAGCTAGGTGCGAATGGCAGCATGTGATTATGTTTCCAATATTGTAGTGAATCTAAAGCATGTCAGAAATTATGTTTTTTAAAACACACAAAATTCACTTGAAATATCTTGCTTTTCAACCTTCCAATTAAAGTCATTTAACTTTGCCCCAAACTTACCTCTGTCCAATAATCATTAGCTTATCACATGCATGAACATCTTTTATGCACAAAAAGGAACAAAATGGAATCTGCATACCCATTATATTGACTACAATAACTGATGAGCAAGGGCATGAAAATGATGGTGGGCATTCAGCAAGCTGTATTTTAATTGGGTCCTGTGTTTGAATCTATGGTCCTTATTCAATGACATAATGTGCTGAACATCTCCTTGACGCCAGGCTTCAAGTCAATGTGGTTTGATGGGTTACGTCAATAGGAGACAGTTTTAAACAGCATGTGGAATGAATGATGCTCAATGCTCCCCATTCATCTAGTCAGTTATATTTCTCAAATATAATAGGTTAATATAATAGCTAAGGTAACCATTGGGGTAGAGTAAACAACTTGTTATGACTGCAGAATGGCGGACCTACCACCGGTGCACCCAGTGCAATGCTGAGTGCTCTCCAGATTTTTTTCTCAAATGCTCCTGGAGAGCCCACACCCCAACCCCTTCTGCCCCCACCACCAGACCCCTCTTGGCCTAACCAGCTTCTACTCTTCAATCCCACTGCTGCCTGCACGTCTTCTAACCGGGGCAGGGAATCCCAAATTGTGTTTTAATACAGGACACATTAAATGGATTATAGGACAAGGTACCAGGTTCCATGACAAGTGGCAGAAATACATTTCTGATTAAAAATAAATAAATGCCTTACCTCTAACTAAATGAAAAACACCATGCATATGTGTCTCAAACAGAGCATAAACCTTTTCTGGTACATCATTTTATACAGGTTTTGGCCCCAGCCCCTCTGTACAGCCAACACTATGGATTGTGGTGAGTGACCAACGTGAATTCCCAGCCATGCAAATAATGCTAAAGCTGCATGAGGGCCAAAACCACTGCTTAACACTTATTTTCAGCTGCAGCATATTCCACCTCCAGAGGCAAGAGCTTCCGGCTGAGATAGGCAATGGGGTGCTCGTCCTTTTGGCTAAGAACAGACCTCAGACTGTAGGTGGAGGCATTGTTCTGCTTTATGAAGGTGCGCTAAAAGTCAGGAGCAGCAAGAACATGGGGAGCAGGGGAGGGCTGTTTGCAAGTCCCAGAAGACAGACTCACAGGCAAGGCTGTCCAATCCACAATACTTGGCATCTTCATGCAGGTCAGGTCCATGAGGGGTTTGGAGATGGTATTGTAACAAGGAACCATCTTGTGTTGATACCATGCAGTCTACAGGAAAGACCTTACTTGCTTTTTGGTTTTGAGGGTGGGCCAGGCAGATATCCCCTCTACCTTCGATGGTTCGGATCTAACCTGTCTACTACCTACATAGTGCCCCAGGTACTGTACATCTGATGGAGCCCACTGACACTTATCCAGACGGAGAGTAAGCCAAGCTCTCATGAACACAACTAAAATTACTCTTATGTTCTGAAGGTGCTCATCTCAAAAGGTGCTGTAAATGTCTATATAACCTAAGTAAGTCTGGTGCCCTTGCAATAGCTGATACACTAGTCTCTGGAAGGCGGAGGGGCATTCTTCATCCCGATTGGCATCACCATGAACTGGATAAAAACTGACTTCTTCTTAGCAGACTCCGCAAGTAGAATCTGCCAGTACCCCTTCAAGAGATTCAGTATAGCCAGGTACTTAGTGATTAGAGATGTCGCGAACAGTTCGCCCGCCGACTATTCGCTGCGATTTTGGCATGTTCGCGTTCGCAGCGGACGGCGAACATATGCACTTTTCGGTTCGCCCCCTATACTTTATCATTGAGGAAACTTTGACCCTGCACCTCACAGTCAGCAGACACATGCCAGCCAATCAGCAGCATACACTCCCTTCCAGAGCCTTCCATCTGAAGGACAGCAACCCAAAAAGCCCTTTTTAGGGCTAGAACATCATTTATTTTATTTTATAATTTTTTTCTGTGTAATCTAATTGCATATGCCTTCCTGCCAGCGTGTATGTGTGACAGGCTAACACCTAACAGCTTATATTGTGCTTAGTGAAATAAAACAACACTTTTTTGACTATAATAGATTCAATAGCAATTGCCTGTCTACAGGCGTGTGTGTGAAGCCTATTGCATCTACTCTGCCAACTTTTGCCAGTGCACAGTGATACGTCATATCTGGTGCAACCGTAGTGTACAGTGACATAAAACAATTCTTTTTTAACTGTAATCGATTGAATATCAGTTGCTTGCCTACAGGCGTGTGTGTGAGGCCTACAGCACCTACTCTGCCAACTTTTGCCAGTGCACAGTGACACTCATATCTGGTGGCACCTTAGATTGCACGCGCAGTGCCCCAAATTTGAAGTGGGAGGACCGACCAAGCATCTTTTTCCATCATCCGCTTCCAAAAATCCATGCCATATAAACATCCCCTGATAGGTGATGTAACAGGTATCAAACTGATAGGAATAAATAGTACAACTTAATACACCACTCGTATCTGGTGGCACATTACATTGCACGTGCAGTGCCCCAAATTCGAAGTAGGAGGTCCGACCAAGCATCTTTTTCCATCTCCCTGTTCCAAAAATCAATGCCATATACACGTCCCCTAATAGTGGACGTAACAGGGATTAAACCGATAGGAATAGTACTACTTAACAGTACACACCTTATAATAACGCAGACAGAAGCAATGCAGAGAGAGGAGTCTGAAGAAGAGGAGTCAGAGGAGGAAGGTGGCTTTGAGGAAACACAGCAGGCATCCCAGGGGGCTTGTTGTCACCTTTCGGGGACCCTTGGTGGCTGGGTGGAGGAAGAGACCTTCAATGACATCAGTGAGGACAAGGAACGGGACATGGCTAGCTTTGTATCCAACCTTGTGCAAATAGGGAGTTTGCGTTTGTGCAAAGGGACTGTTTGCGGTTTGTTTGCGGTGCATTAAACGGCGAGATTGGTCTGTTACTGTGAAGCGTGTGTAACCCTTACACTACCTGATCGATACAACATCATACCTGATGTTTTCAAGCATGTTATTCCAAACAATTTAGGAATGTTAGGTGATTGATGCCCTTTATGGCTTAAAACCAGACTCTGCATCAACTATGTAATTTTCCGTGGGAGTTTTGCCATGGATCCCCCTCCGGCATGCCACAGTCCAGGTGTTAGTCCCCTTGAAACAACTTTCCCATCACTATTGTGGCCAGAAAGAGTCCCTGTGGGTTTTGAAATTCGCCTGCCCATTGAAGTCTATAGAGGTTCGCCGGGTTCGCCCGTTCGTGAACATTTGAACATTTGAGTGTTCGTGTCCGCTGTTCGTGAACCGCAAATTTGATGTTTGCGACATCACTATTAGTGATTCCTACGAGTTTGAGCAATCTGTCCATGTGGGGAATATGGTAAGCATCTGATTTGGTTTTTTCATTCAGCTTACTATAATCCAAACAGAAATGGATTGTCCCATCATTTTTAGGTATCAGGACTACTGTTGAGGCATCTCATCCAATTTGTTGTGGATACTAGACCTGACTGCCTCCGGGATCCTATAGGAGGGTTAATTTTGAATTTTGGGCCAGTAGATTAGACATTTTGGTCTTTTGGGGACCATTTACTTTAGTGGACTGGTTAGTGCTGTCTGACTGGTAAGGATAGCTGGTTTCAGGAGCCCTTTCCTGGGGTCACTGCCCGTAGGCAGGTAGATTGCCATTAGTCAATGTGTCTGCTTCTGATTCCCTTTAGCCAGTTATAATGAGCTATCTGAGCAATCGTACACTCAGGATCCAATGTTAGTACATATGTGTGTGGACCTAGTTTCCATGAAACTTGGTATTGCCCTTCCCAGACAGCTTGTAACTTGTTCTGATGCTTTGGAGCCAGCATCGGCAACACCAGTTCCTCCTCAAGCTGCCTGTTCATTGTTCCCCAGTCATAAGACTGCTTCTGTCTAACCTGGGATGCATGAACATGGTCCCTGACTAACCTTGTTAGAACAGCTAACCTCTCTCAAAATGCTTAAACATACGAGACCACAGGCACTGAGTCCTGCCTCCCCCCGCCCCACCTAAGCTTAGCAAATCACATTCAAAGAGCCTTGCAACTGCTGCCCATTCAAGATCTTGAAACATTCAGAGAGACCATTAGTTTGGGGGTTATAAGGTGAGGAGCCCAGGTGATTTATCCTGCATAGCCTCAATAGCAGCTGGGTTAGATCATCCATGAACTGGTTACCCCTATCAGACAGAATCTCCTTGGGGAACCCTACCCGGTAAAATACAGCCATTAAGGTTTCTGCTATGGTAGTAGTGAAAATTCTAGCGAGGGGATAGCCTCAGGGTAGCTGTAGTGTAATCTACCACAGTAAGAATAAACGTTATTTTTGCCCCAATTAACATTGGGCCACTTCCTTAGGCAAAAACAATTTTCATCCAGCTATCAGTTACCCCTGTTCAAGATCTGGGCACAGCAGAGCAAGATACTGTAAGCCCTGCAGCCAGAATGTATGGGTGGGGAGTTGGGGTCGAAGTTGAGTCTGGGAATATATTTATTAGCTAAATGCAATAGTTGCTCCCCAAAACACACTCTACACACTAAATAATGCTCCTAAAATGGAAAATGAACCCAGAGCCTTCTAGGCTCAAATGAGCTTGTGGAAAGAGGCCTTTAGGGTTCAAGACATACAACCAAAGCTGAAGGTTGAGGTGGGTAAACAGAGGTGGGGGTTCCCAACACAAACATTTTTTTTATTCTATACTAATCTAAATTAGTGTTTAGGCTACTATGTACAAGCTTAACCAGTTGTAACAGTTCAGTGGTTTAAAATAGGGAAATAATCAAGGCTGACGTAATTTAAAGTTAATTAAAAAAAATTCAAAAAAAATTTGAAATATTTGATGGTTGACCTTTGACATAACAATGGACTTATCATGTATCTGTGTACTTTGTTGTATATCAAAACTAAGTCACATTCCACATTTATCTATGTTTGATTCAATATTAACTTGAGTCGTGAAATTTCACTAGTGTAATACTCTTTTACTCCTTTGATGTATAAATTGCATTTTAAATACCAATGATTTTATAGATAGTACGTCACAAATGTATTCAGAACTTAATTCTGTTCACTAATTTTTTTTTAACACATTGTAGCAAAAATCAATTAGTTTCACTACTCCAGTGATTCAAAACAGATTTGATGTGTTCGGCATAAATTCTACTGCTAAGTGAATGGTCTGCCCATCAATAATTACCGCGTAGTTTGCAGAATGAAAGGACATATGACATATTACATTGTAAGACATAAACAAAAAAATTTGAGGGGGAAATCAGAATGTGTTTATAAGTAGGGGAATGTTGCAACATCACCATCTAAGAGCTGGAGCATAAGGGCATCTATTTGTATGGAAATGGAGGGAACAGCAGTGGTCTAGAGGCTTTGTTAGATAATTAGATCTAATTAAAGTTGACACCAGAACAACTTTTACCCTGGGTGTTTACAGTGAAGGTACCAAGGTGTATTTTTTTATCTAAATAAAAACTAACGACTCTTTCCTTGCTTAGTTATGCACTCAGTGAGAAACAATGTTCTTCTAACAAATATTTTTAATCTTTAACATATATTTTTATACCTTTAACAAATATATAGAGGTGAAATAATTGTTTACCAAGAAATCATATTTCACACATATATGGTTACAATAGCATAAACAGAAGAGATTTATTAAAATATGTGATCATCAGTATTTATAATTATGCTTTAAGTATAAACACAATCTCTACATTTTAAATTTCACAGTGAAGCCATCAAGTTGCTGCTTTATTGAAACAGATATGGAGGACAAAACCCACAGAGAATATAGATCCGAACTTGAAAAGTCATCTCTTCCAGACTCCACATTGCAAGGAGTTCAATGAGATCTAAATGTGCTATTGGAAATCCTATATTTGTATATATACTAGCAAGATAGGCATTAATTATCTCACTAGGGAGCATGAAACATTATACGATACAGTATGAAACTTTAATTTTATTTGCAATTTACACTGCTGATATTTCTGGATACTGATCTCCTAGGCTGTGACTGCTTTGGAGAGGTGTTTTCAAAAGTCAATGAGACATGCGTGTGAAGTAGATTTTTTTACCCATTTGCAACATGATAACATTATTTATGTGTGTAATTTGCATGTGTTCTATTAATGCATATGTCCAAAACTAATATATAGATTTTAATCCTATTTATTACATTTTTTACATGTTTTACATGTAAAATTCTCATATCTGCAAAAACGCATTTAATAAAGGAAATGAACCACTTTTATTTTAAATTATGTCTGAAATAAAATGTATAGTATATAGATCTGGTTTTCCCTTTTTTTTTTCTAGGCACCACTAAAAAAATAAAAAAATTGCCCTTGTGGACAAGTACAATAATGCTTACGGCAGACCACCTATATTTTGCTTACTGTTTAAAAACTGCAATGTGCTATGCTATACTAAAGTGTATTTTGTGTACTTATACAACAAAAAAATAATTTAATTCTATTTAATCAGGCTTTTTGTAATACTAGTTGTTTCATGGACCACCAAAAAATAGATGTTTCTCTCATGGGAAATCATATAAATTTTTATTGGTGAGGTTGGGTCTTGCCAAAGTTGTAGTGCAATATTTACAGTATGCCCTTTTAAATAATTTTACTTAATAATGGGAATTTTAAATAATTAAAATAATTTAGAAAATGAAAACTGCAACTTTTATATGCAATTATGCTGTAAATGTAACTGCCATTGTGACTTCATTTAAACAGTAAGATAAATAGAAGGCTAACAGCCCTATTAAATTCCTCCTGCTGCAGAATTTTTAGCCCGCTAGACTTATGGCTATTAAATTGGCCTCTATAAGCTACTTGCAAACGATCTGCCGGTTACAGGCGGAAAAACCCTACGCGCTGTGGAAATCGGGAACTGTCTCAGCAAAGCCTTTGATCTTTCAAGCCCGTAAATGTTACGATCGCAAATAGCTATTAAATTGCTACGATTCCCCAAGTACGAACTGGAGTTCAAACCCGTAAACGGCAAATGGAGCAAAAAAAGCCTACGAGTACTAGAGTGGACCCGCAAGGGCGTTAATGTCCGTAGCACTGTAAAAGCAAATATAAACACAATACTGTATTGTGAATGAAAGGGAAAGTGATGTTAGGTATTACAATTAATAGCACAACATTCTCGAGCTTGCAATTCTGCAATATAAAATAGTTTATTTTATGTTTAATTTCCGTGTTATATCGATCCCGGCAATCAATGTGTTAATACATATCATGGAACTCGTATGGACTTGTATATTATATTTATTGATTTATTAATATTGCATTATTTCTGGAATGCGGGTCCAATCGAAACTTGTACTTCAAACCCGTAAGGGATTTAAATCTAATCTCCATTTTTCAGTGACGTAATGATGACGATCTCTTTTACTATTGGCTCCGTCTAAATCCATAGCTACGGGTTTGACTAACTGATCATGTTCACAACCACACATGCAACGTGCGCAAGAATGGTTTACGCATTTTGATGTCGGCCACGTCTGTTGCGGACTTGGCTAATTTTATCGCTCTGTAACTCTGCAGAAGTTTAAGCCCGCAGGCTTTGCGGATGTACCAGGGCCACTGCAGGCTTGGAATTTAATATGGCCCTTAGGGAATTGTATACATTGTCTATTTATATTTAAAGTTACAGTGCAGTCAAACTGCTTAATTTGTTTAATCATTTAATAATAATAATAATAATAATAATAATAATAATAATAATAATATCTATAATAATATAATAATAATAATTTAATAATAACAACAATATTTTATAATATATGCAAAATACTGTAGATATATTTATATTTACTCTGGAGGGAATTTACTAAGCATATTCTCACTTGAGAAGAGGTAAGAAGAGAAAAATAAAAGGTGCATAGTAAATAAAGAGATTCATGTGAGATGCCCTTGAGATGCTTATTAAATTCTCACTCTTTTGAAGAACTATATTTGAAAATAAGAACATTTTTTGTAGAATAACATAGTCTTTAATGTATTACCTTTTATATGCAATTCCATAGAGAAGAGACCATGGGCATATGGCTGCTAAAAGTGTTTTGAGTAGGTCAATGGTAATGTGGCTGATAAAAGTGCCAGTGCTTTCATTAGGTCATTAGTTTGCAAGAAAACACACTCTTGAGAAAGGGACAGACATTACATTAAATAATATACATTTTTAGTTTATATAAAAGTTAAACATGAAAGGCTATATTTATTTGTGTTTATTTATTTTCTATTTACTTAGTTACAGCCTTATTAAATTGCGATTCGGCCAATTGAATAGGGCTCTATATAAGCACACAGCATATTTTTTTACAGAAGTGTTTAGTTAGTGAAGATCTTGCTTTTGGATAGAATTTCACTAACTAAAAACTTCTGTAAATAAATTGCTATATCCTTATATAGAGCCTTATTCAATTGGCCGAATCGCATTTTAATAAGGGTGTTAGTATCTAAAATAGTTTGCCTATTGCTTTGTTTAGGTGAATGATACATAATTTGGGACTGTGTTGACTTTTAATCAAATAAACACAAATCTAATACAATTCTAAAGTCTCAAGATTCTGAAAACATTTCACAAATGTGAGATACCAACATAAACAACAGCTGACGTGTTTTTATACCTAGAACACAATTAAATCTGTGTTTACCATATATATTTTTTAAAACATACAATCTTATAATATTAATTTAGATTTGACATTAAATCTTTCCATATATGCTGCTGTGTTGAGATGCCTTTAAGGATTTCTACAAGACATTTGAAAGATTAATGAATTTGCTGTGTTTTTTATGATAGCATTTGGAAAGAAAAAGCAGGCACAGATAATAGAGTTATTTCTACAAGCTGAGATTTAAATTTTCTTTGCCAGCAGAAATTTACAGAGAAATTGTATATATTGTAAATCCTCTATTTTTCAGAACAATATCAGTGGATTTTTATAATGCTTTTTGAATAAGTGGTTTCTTGAGGAGTTCCCCACATGACCTGCATATTTTTGGAAACTCAAAGCCATTATATTTACTTCCAGTAACAAAACGTCCTTTGTAATGCATAGCGGTCGTGATAAAGCTTATTGACCTCGATTTCTGAGATTTTCTCCATCGTGATCCATGAATGTGATGACCATCTCCATTTACATGAATGGGAAGGATATACATGAATTCAGTAACATACTGGAGAAGAAAGAAAAATGAAGGTTAGCCCATCTGTATTATGAAGGTTTTTTTGTTTTTTTTGGCTTGGCGTCTGAGATGGGTTTTCTCAAGTGAGCTAAAAGAGGTTGCTCTCAGAGTGGGTTATCATGTCCATAGAACGAACCTATTAGGGTTAGCTTGTTCTCTGATTGAGCACCTCTATTTTGGTATTTTGCCCAAGAGATAAACATGATGTCCTGCCAAGTGTATTTAACAAACCACCGTAGTTCAAGAAAAGAGGCACTTGTTTGTGAAGCATGTAACAAACTAACAACAGCAGCTTAGTAAGCCATAAACATAACAATCATTTCTAGAGAAAATCTGAATTTCTGAAGACTTTTTATGAATAGGGCAATCCATTTTTTCTATTCCTCAGCTGGATCATGAGTATGCTAATTTTGTATAGCAATGGAGGGAGGGTAGTGGAGGAGAAAGCCAAGAGACTTTGTTATATAATTGGATCTGAAATTGACATCACACGTCAATAACCTGGGTGCTTTCATCAATAAATGCAAACATTGCTCTCCAAAAATGTAAACACACAGAACTTCCACCCAAGTTTAATGGACGCCTCCAGGATCCAGCAAAGACATATCATTTCTTTTTTACATGTCAAAGACTAGGTTTGTAAATTATTCTTGTCTGATTATGCTTTTGTTGTTATTGTTCAGTCCTTCAGTTGAGTCCTACTCTCAGTGGCCATATGGACTATAGCACACCAGGCACACCAGGTCAGTGATTCTGGTTTTACTTATCCATATGGTTTTCTTGGCAAAGTTACTGGAGTCAGTTGCCAGATCCTTCTCCAGTGGACAACGATTTGTCAGACCTCTCTTCTATGACCAGCCAATCTTGGGTGACCCTACATGGTATAACTCACAGCTTCATTGAGGTACACAAGTCCCTTCACCACCAAAAGGTAGCGATCCAGAAGGGGAATTATGCTTCTGAGGCAGACTCAAATTTGTCAAGCATAATATTTTTTTCATTGTACAGTTGTTGTATAAGAGAATCTTGACAGAACAAAAATGATTATCTTTTTTCTCTAGGGGCTTAACACGAATATGCAACCAGGAGCTCCACATTTGAAACAATCTCCCTTACTCTCACAGAGTAAGACGCACCACCACAAAACGTACTACTCCAGTAAGTAGTATAGTATAAATAAATAAAAATACGCAAGAGAAAGATGGAATTTGAATTTAAAATACAATGTATATTATGTGTCAATATAAAGAACTGAAGACTTGTTAAGTTATATTGGTTTCCATTGGCAACAAGCTTTTGTTTATTGTCTTATCATATTTAATAGTATATACAACAATTTAGTCTTGTCTCTAAGGGAACCATTCTCCCTTCCATTAAAAGGATTTTGAAGATTCCTGGATTTTATTAGGTATATGATATACCTGTTTATCTATTTACTTTTATGTACTTTATTTTATTAAAAAGTGCTTATGAGCTGTTTTTACTAACCAAAATCAAATAAATAGTCCCCCTATGGGTCTGCACACTGCAGCATATGTAGACACAGACTCTGTAGGGCCGGATGTGCAGTGTAGTGTCCTAGGCTATCAGGCACCATTTCTCAGAAGCATGTTGCAGGATGTTGCTGAGAGATTGTCACTGATTGGTTAGTATGAGACATATGTACATATAGCCTTATTCAGTTAGCTACTTGCAAACGCCTTGAACTCATAAATTTGGCTTTGAGTGTTTTTTTTTTTAATAAATGTTTATATGCATTCTATTGACTTAAGAATTCCTTAGTGCCAATTAGTAATATTTGCTGAATATGTAGCAATATTAAGAGTGATTTTAAGTGTGTATCAATTTACGAATTGGGCAATTGAATCGGGCCTATAGTCCGTATTTTCATGAGCGATAGAGGGCAGACCAAAGCAGGCACTATTTGTTTGATTATTGGAAGTAAAACAGAGCTTTCAAACACTTCTTATTAAAATAAAGTGAATAAAAGTTAATAGATATACAGGTATATTATATATCTAGTAAAATTCAAAAACCTTCCATATTTTTAATAACCTTTTCAGGTCAGGGACAAACATACAACTGAAGGCTTATACTTGAATCTATGAAAATTAATTATCACATATAATAGTTGTCAAACTGCGATTCGTTGTCACGCTTGCGTCAAATCGCAGTTTGACAACTACGCATTGCTCAACGGGCCACCCATGCGCATAGTGCCACGTAAGCTGCACATGCGCATTGAGCAACGGCCGCGCATGCGCATTGCCACAAAGGTGCACTGTGCAACGGCGGCGGCCAGAGGAGGGGAGACACACAGGGAAGGAGGGGGGAGACACAGAGGAGAGGGGGGACACAAGGGACACAGGGCAGGGAGAGGAGTGGGGAGAGACATAGGGCAGGGATAGGAGGGGGGAAGAGACACAGGGGAGGGGGGAGACACCCAGGGAAGGGGGGAGAGACACAGAGGGGGGGGAGATGCAGGGAAATGAGAGAGGAGAGAGACACAGAGGAGGGGGGAGACACAGGGAGTGAGAGGGGGGAGAGACACAGGGAGTGAGAGGGGGAGAGACAAAAAGGAGTGAGAGGAGGGGGAAGAGACACAGAGGAGGAGGGGGAGACACACGGGGAGGGAGAGGAGGGGGGAAGAGACAAAGGGGAGTTGGGAACACATAGGGGTGGGAGAGGAGGGGGTAGACACACAGGAGAGGAGAGGAGGGGGGAGAGACAAAGGGGAGGGAGAAGAGGGGGAAGAGACACAGGGGATGGAAATGGGGAGTAACAGACATGAGGGAGGGGGGAGGAGACATGTGGGAAAGAGACACGGGGGGGAAAAGAGATACAGGGGAGGGAGAGGTGGGCAAGAGACACAGGGGAGGGAGAGGGGGGGGGGCAACAGACACAGGGGAGGGAGACGGGGAAAAGAGACACGGGGGGACAGGGGGAAAGACACAGGTGGGAGTAGGGGGGGGAAATGAGACACAAGGGAGGAAGTAGACAGAGGGAGAGACTCACAATGAGTGCAGAAGGCGCTCATTGCAAGACCAGTAAAGTAGAGGGGGAGAGGCTCCCATTGTGTGGCAAACAGCATCGCCAGGATTCACATTTTATTGCAGTTATTTTTGACGGGCAAGTTGCTAGTTGTTAAATATTGATGATATAAATTATTAAGTAGTAATTTTATAACGATCAAAGCATAATAAAAAATAACTAGCTACTTTTGCTATGGCATTGCTATTGTCTTTAAAATAAAACAGCTTTATAGAGATACTAAACCAAATTTGGTTCTTGGATGCCCACAACGACTATTCGTAAAAAAAAAGTTACTCTCACTTTGCAATACATTATTGCAATTGTTCCAGACAGTCATTCAGAAAATCAATGGAGGGAAATAGTTAAACTCTACCTAAGGGAGCATGAAAAAGCTGGCCTGAGTGAGATAACTGTTAGATGTCAATAAAAGCGTTAGAAAGAATTTTGAACTTTAGATAGCTTTGTAAATCCTCTTTATCAGCTTTTCAATTATATGTAGCAATATTGAATTACTACTGCCAATATTCCTTCCTTTATTTAAAAATCCAAGTAGTGTTTGTAGCTCAATTTGACTTTGTACTGAAAGGAAATCTGTCATAAAAAGAGCAAAATAACTCAAACCCAACACTTTGTGTACATGGATTTTGGTTGATTTTTTTGTGGACATTGTATGCCATCCCAAAGGCTTTTCCAAGCGATTTTCCGCAGGCAGCAAAAATACTTCTTTCAGATAATCAGGGAGGGATTTCGCACAACAGCACAAATTAATGTAGTCAAATAGCATAAGTCACTAATTAGATTTTAAGCTCTAACTAGAAAAGGTGCCCTGAACGTCTCCTGTACTAATATATATATATATATATATATACACAATTGACTTATTTACACTATCCTCAAAGGTATGTCCCTATGTGTTTATTGGATGCTACTGCTTAGGAATCAGCTGGCACACCACAAATTAATATTTATAATTATAATTAAACAGTCTCAAATTTCAGTCTTGCTTCTAGAGTAGACAAGTGAGGTTGGGGGGGGGGGGGGGGGAGAAATGGTAGGGTCAAAACCTTAAACATTCCAGATCCAAAAAATTAAATAATGAAAACAAATATGAAGTGAATAACCTTTGACGTACTGCTAAGCCATTTAGGTTTATGCTCTATAATAAAACAAGGATTACAAAGTGATACAATAACCTCACATTACAGGTAGTTCTCAGGCAATCTGTTTCACTCAAATAACAATAATAATAAATAACAAAATGGGTTACCCTTTTAGGTTTCTAGACAAACTGGCAAAACATGATAATGCACCCCTATATTTTCCAGTTAATAATTGTTAAGTAATATTTACTTTTCTTGACTAGCAAACTGTCTACTTCTTGTAAGAACATGCACACATAACCAAACATATACACATGTATATACATAAAATTAATTAAGGGCTTGCCCTCAAATTTACCAACAATAGTGGTAACAGACCCTAACTATAAAAATAAAAATTGCAAAAAATACCCCACAGAAATTATACCACCTCCAATATTGAAATGGCAAGATTAACCAAGTGATGTATAACAAATATAAAAAAATATATACAAAAGTAAACAATGCCTTGGTATAACCTCTATTTTGGTAAATATATATGTTCAAATCAAATTGCCATTAGTGAAAATACATAATCATATCATTTAAAAAAAGAGAGAAAATGTCACTTTCCTCTTTTTCTTGTGAATAACATTTTACAGAGTAACAAAAATAGGACAAATTCTCCCATACACAAAATGCCAAACAATCTCCATTATTTTTATTCCAGGAACAAAGAAGATTTGACCTTCAATACAGAAAATAGTCCTTCAAAGTCAGGACATTAACATGTGAAAGTCGTTTCTAATGAAAGTGATGCATAAAGTTTTAATAAACAGATTTATAAAAGCTTTTATATGATTTTTACATTAAACATTCATGGCTATAACAATTAGGATGGAGTCAAGGAGAAATACAATTTCTAATTTTTGGAATGTATTTGTCCTCATATGACAAAACTGATAATATTTCGCTGAGATTTTTTATGTCTCTGGAACAACAAGAAAATCATTGATAAAAGAAGGTAAAAATGTACTGAAACTGATGGATGTCTCTTTTAATCCTCAACTACTTTGTAACTATGAAGAGGGGAAAAGATAAAAAAGGATTTGGATGCCTTTAGAGGTACATGAAACACAGGCATATCATTGATTAGAATGGATATTGTTTATCTCAGCTTCCCATTACAAAGGACCCATTAACAAACAAGTTGGTTTGAAGGGCTTGTAGATTATAGCTAAATATAACAGTAAAGGGCAATATAGTATATGAGTGATCCCACAGTAACACAAAGTAGATATCTGTAGTTATCCGAGTCCGATAATTTATCCAGTAGGCAATATCCATAGAAATTAATGAGGTAAGAGATAATCTGAGCTCAATTGCATCAACATATGGACTAAACTTGATGTAATTTGAGTAATACATTTTATTAGAAATGGGAAGTAGACAAGAAGTGTCGTACTTACATATTTGGCGGAATTATCAAATAGGAAAATATGGCAGAAAATAAAATGATACATACAGTAGACAAATACTACTTACACTACAAATGTGTTAAATAGGAATGTTCCCTAGAGAATTACAGTTTGCAAGTAAAAAATTTGCAACAATATTTAGTGTAGTAAAATTATATATTGCAATTAAAGAAGGGATAGGGGAGAGACAGCGCACCACCTCCTAGTGCAGATCAGCTGTATACTAATAAGTACAATGAAAAATCATTAGAACTGATACAATATTGCACTCACATGTAGAAACCTCATAACGTGAGGAAGGTACAACTTGCGTAGATTGTTCCATCTGTACGCTCGTTCTTCTGATGATAATCAACCAATTCCGTTTTTCATGTTCACTTACTAGTAAAGGTGACAGATTCTAAATTTAAATAGGTTCTAATTGAACCTAATAGGCTGGGTAAATATATCCAAGAACTAACTGTGGTCAATAAAAAAAAATACAAGATAGAAAAAATAAGAAGTTAACGGACGAGACGTGCATAGTATCACACACAGCACGGGGGAACAGCCAGGACGTCTGGGAGTGAAGTGGAATGCCAATTTATGTCGATTTTGCAGAGTTTTGGCACTCGAAAATAGGCTAAGAAAGAAAAAAAATGGCTGCAAAACAAAATTCAAAACAAGGCTACACGACCCTGGACCTTGCAAAACACCGCCAACCACGTAGCCCCTTTCACCCAGGAACGTACAAGATACTAAATACACTATTATAAGAGACGGCAAATGCTTGCGAACCGCGTAGCACATAGACAAATAAAGCAATTTTACAACCCTAATTTGTAACTAACAGCATTACTCATCTAAAGTAGCGCTTTACACAAATAAACCAACGGTTTGCCCTCACGCACGCAGCAAATTTCGAATGCACAGTTGGGACATTCATAACACTATCTCCTCAGGCCAGCAGCAGTCCCACTGGACATTATATGCTTCAGCCTATTGATTGTTACATATAATAATTAAAAAAGGTAAACTATATTAATTTATTATTTAATTAATTAATTAATTAGTATTTAAAAAAATATAGAGAGGAGTCAAAGGACACTCAAGGAGAGGTTTGCAATGATCATTGCAAGCCATGCAATGAGCTCCGAAGGCGCTCAGCACGAGGCGCTCAATGAGCGCTGAAGGTCCTTAGAGTACAAAAAGCTTAACATTGTGTGGCAAACAGCATTGACATGGTTTCAAATTTTATTTACCGTCATTTTTTGACGGACAAGTCGCTAGTCACATATAATAGTTGTCAAACTGCGAGTTGTCGTCACGCGTGCGAGCCTCGCGAAGCGAGGTG
Organism: Discoglossus pictus; assembly: GCA_027410445.1. Lineage (NCBI taxonomy): Eukaryota > Metazoa > Chordata > Amphibia > Anura > Alytidae > Discoglossus > Discoglossus pictus. The sequence goes on from CM050168.1 coordinate 79,747,306, forward strand.
ATCCGTTGACGAGTAGAAGCCTTCCGAGCTTGGAGCACTTAGGCAATGAAGACCAAAAGTGCCCATCGCCTTGCGAGCCTCACAAAGCGAGGCGTGCAGTTGAGGCATTGAATCATGTGTGACTTAGGCAAAATGAGCGCCGAAGGCGCTCCTGCAAGCCTCGCGAAGTAAGGCGAGACGTTGAGGCATTGAAACATGCGGGACTTAGCCTGCAAGCAGTTGAGTAATGCAGGACTTCGAAAAAAATTCCGACCTTGGAATCTCGGTGCAAAAAAAAAACGACCTCGCAGAAATATGACTTTAATGGCCGAACAGCGGAAATCAAAAAACATGAAAAAAAAGAAAAAAATAAATAATAAAGAAAAAAACTCTCACACGAAGCATGGGGGGAATGCCAGGACACCTGAGATTGAGGTTGCACAGGAATTTAAGCTAAATTTGCAGAGTTTCGGCACTCGAAAATCGGCTAAGCAAGAGAAAAAATGTTGGACAAAAAAATAATGTAAACGAGGCTAAAGGAGACCGAAGTGTGCAAATCACCGCCAGGCATTTAGGAGTTACCCAGGAAAGACCTTGGAATCTCTGAAGCAAAAAAATTACCTTGCAAAAATACTAATTTAACGGCCGAACCACGGAAACCGGAAAACACGAAAAACAAGAAAAGAAACATAAATTAAAAAAAACGCTCACACACAGCACAGGGGCAATGCTAGGATGCCTGGAAGTGAGGTTGCATGCAAATTTAAGCCGAATTTGCAGAGTTTCGGCACTCTAAAATTGGCTATGTAAAAAATGAAATGGCGGACGAAAAAATGAAAATGAGGCTAAAGGAGACCGAGGCATGCAAACCACAGCCAGGCACGTATGAGTTAGCCAGGAACATAGGAGATACAAAATATACCATTACAATGGACAGAAAATGCTTACGAGCCAAGTAACACATAGAAAAAAGGCGCCATTTTACAACACTAACTTGCAAATAGTAACATTACTATTCTAAAATGGCTATTTACCCGCCTAAACAATCGGTTTGGCCTCTCGCACGCAGCTGTTTTACACTGCACACTTGGCACATTGCTGACACTTTCTCCTCAGGTGATCAACAGTCAAACTGTACATTTTCTGTTGCAGGAAAATCCAAAGAGATTGTTAGCTCTTCAGGTTATTGATTGCTGTATATTAAATATAAATAGGTAAAGTATATTAATTTATTAATTCATATTAATTTATTAATTCACTGTACAAAAAAAATGGTATATTTTACACTGTACTTATATATCTGTCTTCGCGATGAGTGCCGAAGGTTCTCAGAGGAGCAAAAGCCTTACATTGTGTGGTAAACAGCATTGCCATGGCTTCAAATTTTATTGTAGTACATAAACATAATACATAACTTCATAAAATATTATTATCTAATGAGAAAAACATAATTTTTTTCAATGCCAAATTAGATTACATTATATTTGAAAAAACAATATTATTGCAGTTCTTCAACTTCATTATTTCTCCTAATAGATATTTGCTTGCGTGATCTTGTGAGACTTGACTGTCAAAATTCTGCTGACAGCCAAAGGCAGAAGAGGTGAGGGGGATGGGGATAGGGAGGTGAGGAGGATAGGGAGGTGAGGAGGATAGGGAGGTGAGGAGGATTGGGAGGCAAGGAAGATAGGGAGGGGGAGAGGGAGGTGAGAGATTTCTAGTGATAAGATATAGATAGATATATAGATCTGAATTATATATATATATATATATATCACACATATATAATTGTGAGCATGCGGGCGGTTGCTAACGCTGCAGGCTCGCTAAGCGAGGGCCGCAGTTGCTGGCATAAAGCGCCGAAGGCGCTTCTTGGCCGCAAATGCAAACCTCGCAAAATTTACGGAGTTACGAAACCAAAATACGATACACGTTACGACCCATTACGACCTCGCACACATGAAAACATGAAAAACACAATAAATACACACAACAAATACATAAAAAGATTACCTACAGCAAGGGGGGGGGGGGCACACAGGACCTCGAAACCTGAAGTTACACCTCAATTTAACTCCAAATAAAAGAGTTTTGACACCCAAAAATACCCTAAGCGAGAGAAAAAATGGCGGCCGGAAAAAACGAAAATGAGGCTACAGCACTCGAAAGACGCAAAACACCACCAAACACCTACGAAAAAGGCGTAAGAGATCCGAAAACAAGGACTCTACCCACGCGATCCCCAAAACATTATAAACACAATAAATACACACAATGAACAAATAAAAAGCTTACCCACAGCAAAGGGGCACCCAGGACCTCTGCAAGTGAAGTTACACTTCAATTTAAGTCCAAATTTCAAGTTTAGACACCCGAAAATCACCTAAGCGAGAGAAAAAATAGCCGCCGAACAAAACGAAAATGAGGCTAAAGGACCCTAAACACGCAAAACACCACCAAACACTTATGGATTTTCCGAAAAAGTTGGACGACATCCGAAAACAAGGACGCTAAATCAGCCACAGCCGCATACCACACATTAGACATTTTAGAACACTAACTTATACAATCCGGAAGTACACAGCTACCCTAATGGATTTTCCTTGCGCACACACACTATTACACTATACACTGCACACATTGCTGACACTTACACAGCAGCTCCACAGCACTGAAAACACACATTGTATGCTGCAGCAACATCAAAACAGATTGCCAGCTCTTCAAAACAATGCTTCCTGCATATATTACTTGAAAATAGGTAAAGTATATTACTTTATTAATGTATTATTTATTTGATTACCATACACCAAACAGCATTAGCTCACTTACAATTTCATTGCCGTAATTTTTTGATGGGCAATATTCTAGTATATATATAACAATTGTTTCACATATGGTGGGCTGAGAGTGATAGAAGTCATCCACCGTACAAAGTACAGTAGTACAAACAATTAGCCTCATTAAATAAGGGCTACGTTTTAAAAAGTAGCCGTAGTGTAAAAAGTAGGACTGAAGGCTATTAAATTAGCCTGGTAAATCTCTACATTTTGTGCAACGTGGAACATTGCAGCAGGCAACCCTCATGAGAATAAAAATTACCCCCTCAGTCCCATAAAGGTCTATACAGACCCTTATGGGACATTGATAAACCCCCTCAGTCCCAAATGTGTCTATGCAGACCCTTGTAGGACACTGATTAACCCCCATTAGTCCCATACAGGTCTGTACAGACTCTTATGGGACACTACTTAACCCCATCAGTCCCATAAGGGTCTGTACAGACCCTTATGCGACACTAATTAACCCGGATTAGTCCCATAAGGGTCTCTACAGACCCTCATGGGACACTAATTAATATCAATATTAACACTGTGCCATGAGGGTCCTCCAGGACACTAAGTCTAAGCACCACCCTACACTACACAATAAGCCACCCCAATAAATCTGAATTAACCCACTTATCCCCATCTAGACCTATTTAACTCCGTCTAGTCCCATGTAACCCTATCTAGTCCAATGTAGCCCCATGTAGACCTATTTAACCCAGTTTAGTCCTATGTAACTTTGTTGGCCTATTTAACCCCACACAGACCTTTTTAACCATAATTGGGCCTATTTAACCCCAAATGTACCCAGTAAATCCTATCCCATAAACCCCTCCTACCCTATCCTATTAACCCCTACACTACCTACCCAACCCCTAGCCTACACTAATAACCCCCCTCTACCCCATCAACCCCCTTCTACCCTGTTAACCCCTACACTACCCATCTAACACCCTAATAAAAGTCCTATTACCCCAATAATCACACACACAAAAAAACTAGAATTACAGAAAATAAAAAAACTGGAATTACAGAAAATAAAAAAAACACCTAATTACACAAAATAAAAAAGGACATTATCAGTAAATAAAAAAAGATCATTATCAAAAAAAATACATCAAATAAAACAACCTACTTTACATAAAATAAAAACATAAAATGCATAAAATAAAAATGTCTATTTTACATAAAATAAAAAACCTACTTTACAGAAAATAAAAAACCTAAGTTAAAAAAGGATACATTACATAAAAAAACATGCATTACGTACAATAAATCCCCTCAATACATACAATTTAACCCCTAACTACATACAGTTAACCCCTAACTACATACAATTAAACCCCTAACTACATACAATAGAAAACCCTAAATCTCACCTAAAACAACCCCTCTCACTAAACCTAGAATAGGGTAAATAAGCACACTTACCTTGCCTAAATGCTCCTCCAGCGATGGTGGTTTTCTTGCCTTCATCCCTAGCAAAAGGGCCCTTTCCATGTCCACAGGTTCGGCACCCCTAGGAAAAAAGAAACATTACCATTAGTAAAGAAATAAACACAACATAGAATCATATACATTCAAAATAGTCCACCTACCGATGCCCCTGTCCTTCTTGTAGTCTTCAGCAGCAGAGCCACTCCAAAAAAAAACAGACGGGCTAAAAAAATTAAAAAATCTAATGGATCTCCTCTCTGGAGGAGCTCTCTGGTGCAAATGAGGGTTCTTTGGCATGCTTCAGGTAAAAATTTGAAATGGCACCTTCTGATTGGGTGAAAATGCTGTCAATCATATTTCAGCAAATCAGAAGGCACCAAGGATTGAGCCAATCAGAATGGGATACACCCCTATATCCCATTCTGATTGACTGATGGACCTGTCAGTCATTTGTAAACCAAACAGATGGCACTATTGCCCTCAGCCAATCATAATGGGGTAGAGGGGGGTTAATAGTGTAAGATAGGAGTTGGGTAGGGTTAATAGGGTAGGGGAGGTGGGGCTTTATGGGATGGGCTCATTTGGGGTACCATAGGCCCAGTTAGGGTTAAATGTGACTAGATAGTGTTACATAGGACTAGGCAGGGTTAAATAGGATTAGATTGGCTTAAATAGGACTCTATAGGGTTACATAGGACTAGACAGGGTTAAACATGTCTAGATGGAGTTAATTGGTTAGTGATGGGGTTAATTAGGTATCACAAGGGTTAAATAGGGTTAATTACTTAGATGGGGACCCTCATGGCACTTATAGTGTTAATATTTGGGTTAATTAGTGTCCCATGAGGGTCTGTATAGAGCCTTATGGGATTGATGGGGTTAATTAGTGTCCCATAAGGGTCTGTATAGACCCTTATAGGACTGAGGGGGAAAATTAGAGGCTCATGGGGGTCTGTATACACCTCCATTAATGATGGGGTTAATATTAGATGCCTGGGGGGTACTTATAGTACCCCCGCGGCAGGGGTTCATTTTTCTATTTAGTGCAGGTCCTTTAAGGTCCATTCAGCATTTGAAATTTTAAATGCAGTGGGGGTCCCACTTGGGATCCCCTATGCATGAGTTGATATGGGGACACTGCAGGGGTCCCAATGGGGACCCCCAGCATTGGGGGGGGGTAATTTTATGTGCCGGAGGGCTACATGGAATACCCCACACGCCAGGGTTTGTGTTTTTAACTGCCGCAGAGATACCGTGGCAAGGACTGATGTCAGGAGCCTGCATGTGCAGGCTTTCATTAGCCACAATGGGAACCTGTTTTGCCATTGGCTAATTCTAACACATTGCTATGTGCTAGCATAAGTGATATTAGCACTGCAGCACACCCAACATGCGACAGTAAGCATTGTGTTTTTGTGTTCCTTTGCTCATAGCAAGCAGCCCCTTCCAATTTAATAGCAACGTAAGTAGGGCAAATCTCGATCATGTAGCCTCTGTGGGCTCATGTTGGAGTTACTGAGTTCGAATTTAATGAGGCTGAATAAATAGTACATTAGTGATTCTATTTGAATGTCTAAAATATAAGTTAAAAAACGTATTTCATGCTCAGATTTCTCAGAAATACAGTTTATGCACTGCACTCTGGGAAAACTGGGTGGGAACATGGAAATGAGACCACATAATGAACCCTCACTCTGTTAATCTGAACCATTTTAAACTTGGTTCCTTTTAAGCATATGCTTACTGTATTTCACAGTTTTAGGTATAGCAATTTATTTATTATTCACAAACCAGGATTGTTGTAGAGAGTAGTTCAATACAGCAATCGTTTCACATATGATGGACTAAGACACCATTTATATATATACAGTGCCTTGCAAAAGTGTTCACCCCCCTTGACTTTTTACCTATTTTTTTACATTACAGACTTAAGTTCAATGTTTTGTTAATCGGAATCTTATGTGATAGATCAGAACACAATAGTCTAAGTTGGTGAAGTGAAATGAGAAAAATATATACAAAAAACAATTTTTTTGAAATAGAAAACAGAAATTGGCATGTGCGTATGTATCCCCCCCCCCCTCCCCCCCTTTGGTATGAAGCCCATGAAAAGCTCTGGTGCAACCAATTACATTCAGAAGTCACATCATTAGTGAAATGATGTCCACCTGTATGCAATCTAATTGTTACATGATCTGTCATTATATACACTCCTTTTTTGAAAGGCCCCAGACTCTGCAAAACCTAAGCAAGAGGCATCACTAACCAAACACTGCCGTGAAGACCAAGGAACTCTCCAAACAAGTAAGGAACAATGTCGCTGAGAAGTATAGGTCAGGGTTAGGTTATAAGAAAAATATCCAAATCTTTGATAATACCCAGTAGCACCATCAAATTTATCATAACCAAATGGAAAGAACATGGCACAACAGCAAACCTGCCAAGAGACGGATGCCCACCAAAACTCATGGACCGGGCAAGGAGGGCATTAATCAGAGAGGCAGCATAGAGACCTAAGGTAACTCTGGAGGAGCTGCAGAGTTCCACAGAAGACTGGAGTATCTGTACATAGGACGACAGTAAGCCGTATTCTCCATAGAGTTAGGCTTTATGGCAGAGTGGCCAAAAGAAAGCCATTTCCTTTAGGAAAAAAACAAAATGGCACATTTTGACAATGCAAAAAGGCATGTGGGAGATTTCCAAAATGTATGGAGGAAGGTGCACTGGTCTGATAAGACTAAAATTGAACTTTTCGTCCATTAAAGAAAACGCTATCTCTGGCGCAAACCCAATACATCATGTCACCCAAAGAATACCATCCCCACAGTGAAACATGGTGGTGGCAGCATCATGCTGTGGGGATGTTTGCCAACAACCGGGACTAGGAAACTGGTCAAAGTTGAAAGAAAGATGGATGTTGCTAAATACAGGGATATTCTTGAGCAAAATCTTCTACCTTTCTGTGCGTGATTTGAGACTAGGACGCAGGTTCACCTTCCAGCAGGACAATGACCCCAATCACACTGCTATAGCAACTGATGTGTTGGTATGGCCTAATAAAAGCCCAGACCTCATTTCAATAGAAAATCTGTGGTCAGACTTGAAGGAGCTGGAGCAGATTTGCATGGAGGAATGGGCAAAAATCCCATTGGTAAGATGAGGCAAGCTCATAGACACTTATCCAAAGCAACCTGGAGATGTGATTGACACAAAAGGTGGATCTACAAAGCATTGACTTTAGGGAGGTGAATAGTTATGCACATTGACTTTTTCTGTTATTTTGTCCTATTTGTTGTTTGCTTCACAATAAAAAAAAAAAAAAAAAAAAACATTGTGTACATGTTCTGTAAATTAAATGATGCAAATCCTCAAACAATCCATGTTAATTCCAGGTTGTGAGGCAACAAAACACGAAAAATGCCAAGGGGGTGAATACTTTTACAAATTGAAATAGATGAAGACTGTAATTCAATATAAGTGGAATCAATTCAAAAGGTGTTTTTCTGTAAATACATATGCATGAATACTTTTTCAGGCACAGTGAGACTGAGATTTGACACATTTGGTATAATCAAAGAACATTATTTAAGAACATGCTACGTTATTATCAATAATTGCCATTCCATTCATTGACAACAACAAAATCAGAGGTGCTCAATCTGAGAATGAACAATACCTAAGAAGGTTTGTTCTAAAGATCTGGTTAACAACTCAGAGAGCAACCTCTTTTAGCTCACTTGTGCCCTTCACATGGAGAAATATCCTGTAGTATATCAGTCTGGTCCAGACCCAAAAAATACCAGGCATTTCTACTCTGAACAGGAGAAACAGTAAACACCAGAAATATGTTTCAGACTCTCCTAGGCCTCATCAGTGAGGTGCAGCTGTACTCCATACAGAACAGTGAGTATGGAGACCACATCTGGAACCCCCCCCCCCAACCTGTAATCATCCCTAAGTAGAGCTAGCTCTTGATTTATTAGGGGAGTAATTTCATTTGTTGTTCTTTAATTCACCACCATGGAAACCTACCATGCACCTAACCCCCTCCATCATTTAGCTAGGGCCAGGTAGTTACGCTCATTTAGGCCTGCTAAGAGGCACAAAGGCCTAGAAGAGACAGGAAGTGAATGAAGGGAAGGTGGGTGGCCATCAGGAGGCGGAAAGTCTTTAAAGCGTGTGGGAGAGGGAATTTCCCACAATCCCAGGTAACAACCTGGGTATTTGTGGCTGGTTCCACCTCCCTCGTATTGCTAGCTTTATGGCCTGGTATCTAAAAAACTAACAATTTTAACAATTGTGTTTCCCAAAGAACTTGCAAATTTTGGCTTTGGAATCGTGAATATAACAAGTGTAGCAATTGGTTTTTCATCTCTCCATGGCTGTAATTATATGAACAGGGGTTTGATTCTTAGAGGCAGAGGAGGAAGTGCTGATTCAGAATTAATGACCAGATCAATAAAAATGATTGAGTCCTAGTATACAAAGGATGAGGAGGATGTTGTGGATGAAGGTTGTAGTAGAGGTTGACGTAAAATGGATAGAAGAGGGTGGAGAGAGTTTTTGTTGGATAGTCTCGAGGAGTGTTAATAGAATCATGACAGGACAAGTTAGGTCAGAAGTGGGCTTGCGGGTTATGGTGACTGGAGAAAGACTGGTGAATTAATTTGGTCGTAAGAAGATGTAGAAGGCTAAAGTGGTGGTGGCTCAGATAGTGAGGGAAGTATAGAGCCTAAAAGGGTTTTGAGAAAGAAATGTAATGATTTATTTGAAAATATCATCATTGATGGGATGCCTAGACAGATGAAGAGGTGGGCTTTGATGAACATTTTAGTTGGTGGAGTAGTAAAAAAAGATTCTTCTACAAGCTGTGAATCTAGCATGGAATCGTCGCTGAAGGTGAGAGGTGAGTGATTTTCTCGATTGTTGAGGTCTGTGAGGAAGTTGCTTATAAAAGAGTGTCCTTGATGGATGATCTTTGAAGCATAGTTGAGATGACCCAGGAAGCACTGGAGGTCCTTGATGGCTTTAAACTTGAAGGTTGAGAGGTTTAGCATGTACTCTTGGAGTCTCTGAAGTTTGTTAAGCGGGAGTCTGGACTCCATGCTAGTGGTGTCAAATATGATGCCAAGGAATTCAAGCCCCTATAAAGGGACCTGGGTTTTTCTTAGCGGCATAGGGTATGTGGAGTTTATTGAACAATATTGTTGCTTTTTTAAGACTAGAGCAAGAATTGTAAGGTGGTTCTATAAAAAGGAAATTATTGAGGTAATGTATCACGCTGGGCATCAATGTTTGTTCAAAAACATTCAGCACAGTGCTTCAGTGAACTGGTCGTATATTTCTAGAGCCAAACTTGAGACTACAGGCAAATAATAGAAGCCATCCCATTTGACACTGTGTAGATGCCAGAGGTCAGGGTGAATAGGGAGCTGCTTGAAGGTGTCCTGGATGTCTGCTTTGGAGAGCCAGTTCCTAGGTCTCATTTGCATGGTTGTGTTGGTGTCATCAACCTTGGCGTACTGCAAGGTACATTATTGAGCTGGAATAAGGGAATCAATGCTGTGAATGCAATGTCGATAGATCTGACAAGACTTGTCTTTTGAGAGTATTTGCTGTTGGGCGGGATAGTTGTACAGGAGTCTGGATTCCATACTTATGGTCTCAAGTATGATGCCAAGGAATTCAAGCTCATAAGAAGTATCTTTTTCTCAGCAGAATAGGTAATTCATCAAATAATGTTGTGGCTTTCTTAAAGTTGGAGCAAGAAGCATGAGGTGGTTCGATAAAAAAGAAAGCAAAGAGGTAATGTATTATGCTGGGGCATTGGAGTTTCTTCAGAAAGATCCAGCACAGTACTTCAGTGACACTGTGTAGATGCTAGAGGTCGGGGTGAATAGGGAGCTTCTTGAAGGTGTCCTGGATGTCTGCTTTAGAGAGCTAGTTCCTAGGTACCATTTGCAGGATGGTTGGTATGGCATCATCAACCTTAGTGTACTGCAAGGTACATGCTTGAGCTGGCATAAGGGAATTAATGCTCTAAAAGCAATGTTCTTGGGGGGATGAAAGGTTTATGACAAGACACTTCTTTTGAGAGTATTTTATGGTGGCGACTCCGAAAGGAATGACTCTCCATGGGCCCCATTCAATTGCCTATAACCCAAAATTTTGGCTACAGGGTACATTTTTTATAAACATTCAAACTCATTCAATTGTCTCTAACTCACAACTGCCCTCGCACATCCTCAATACAGAAACCATGCACTCGTAATTAGGCTTTCAGGGGCATGAGCATATGATTTGACAAGATTTAAGCAAGCCCGTAATTCACTTCTTAGACACAGCCAATGGTAAATGAGACTGTCATCATGACATCAGTAAAACATGAAGTTTATACTACAATTAATTAGTGTTTAGAAATTACATTTTTGATCGAATTCCCAATCTAGCCATGTAGAAAGTAAAAAAAATCATTAAAGCTCGCAGATTTATTAATTAAAGTGCCTTTCCATATTTTCCCAGTATTTTAAAGTACAGTAGAGTGTGCTGCAGCAGTAGGTCTTGCAGTTGTCAGAACTAGTATCTAACCCCCTTGCAAGTCCTATCGAGCTCTATTTTCCTTGTTCATACAGTTTCGAGTTGCGGGACGGATTTGATTTGCGAGCTACTGTACTTGAACTTTTTGTCTTTAGCACTGTTTCGGGCTTGAAAAATCAATGGAAGAGATAGGGCTGACTTATGTCTTTGGCTGGCCCGCAGTGATTTTGGGCAGGTAACTCGCCATTGGAATGCAAGTAGCTAAATGTAGCCAATTGAATATCCATAACCTTTACAAGCTGCTTTTCTAGTTCAAGTAATTGTGATTTGGTCAATTGAATGGGGCTCCATATCAAGAAGGATGGCGCTGCAAATGGTCCGAAGACGTAGCCTTTCTTGACCTTCATGGAAAGGTGTTCCTTCACTACTTCACGTTTATGCACTGCGGTTAGTAGATTATCGCAAGTGTAAGAAACCTGGGGAAATGCTAACAACCCTTTGTGAAAACCTTCCAGAAATCCCCTAGTGTGGTATGAGATGAGGAATGGTGAGTGATGTAGTGAAGAAAGGAGTGCATGTTGAGGGCTAATTGCCATTTGGAATGGGCGACTGAAGAACAAATGGTTTTTGCATGAGCTTTGAGGAAGACCAACCACACAGTGAAGAGTCTACACATGCTAAAGTTGCATCCGTGTAAGTTGAAAATATTGTAGATTGCTGCAGCTCCCAGTAGTGATCAGAGTGATCTAATCGATTTATGGTTGGGCGTGCGTACGAGGTGGTATCCAGAAGTGAAACTGTAGTAACTGGGTTTGTCAGGAAAGCTTATGGGTCGATGTTCGGACAAAAGGTAGAGGGGACTAGTAATGGTGGCAGACCAGAAAGCGAAGTGGTGGTAAAACAGATCATGATCTAGGCTGGACCAGTTCACGTGGTAGTTGAACTACTGTAGGGCCAACTTGGCTTTGGTGGCAAAGGACCTTTTGATTGAGTATGCTTAACCACCTTAACACTACTCTAGGTTGACAATCAGATGAAGATGATCATCGAGTTCTTGGCATCGATGTTGGTATACTGAGCACATAATGTCCATGTATGTAACGAAGGCCAAGCTGCAGGTTGTTCGATTTGTTGGTGACCGATTGTAATGATATAGGAATCACAAGGTTGTAGAGACCAGCAGCCAAGGTCAGCAATAATCCAGTTCAGCAACTTGTAGGTGAAACAGGAACAAGCTTTATTGAAGTGATCAGGAACCACACAATAATCTGGCAAGGTACATAAACCTGAAGTGCCTTATATAGGCCAAGGACCAGATACCTGACCAGGCACAGCTGAAGAGACTTAGGCACTGATACAATTGCTAGCAGAGTCAAGGTTATCAGATCTCAATGAAATCCACAAAGGCAGGCTGGCGCAGTGGTAGGGAAGAGGTATAGCAGCCTGGGGACCAGTGTTTAAACCCCAGCAGAGTCAATTCCTCACATTACCCCCGCCTCTATAGGTGCAGCCTCTGGATGCCCTATTACCCGGTTTTGCAGGGTACTGCACATAAAGGACCGAAGGAGGTCAAGAGTGTGAATATTGTCCACTGGTTCCCATGAACTCTCCTCCTCACCATAGCCTTTCCAGCGAACCAGATTGTTGCGGAAGATCCTGGAGTCCAGAATTTTCTCCACCTCGTATTCATCCTCACCATCCCCGAAGACTGGAGGTGGGGCAGGCAGGGCTCGGCCAGGGAAAGTGTTGTCATGGAGAGGTTTCAGCAGTGAAACGGGAAAGACCGGATGTATTCTCATGGAATCTGGAAGTTGCAAATGAAAAGTGACAGCATTGATCTGAGCGATGATCTCAAAAGGTCCCATGAACCTCTGACCCAATTTATGAGAAGGAACCTTAAGCTTAAGATTCCTGGTTGACAGCCAAACCTTGTCACCAACATGATAAACTGGGGCCTCCGTTCTATGCCTATCAGCAGCTCTCTTGTAAAATTCCTGTGCCCTCAAAAGAGTCTCCTTCAACAGGTCTTGGGAATCTCGTAAGGTGGTTAGCCGATCAGTGAATGCAGGAACGGAAGTAGTAATTGGGAGACTCACTAGAAAGGTTGGATGGTAAACATAGTTGGCAAAAAATGGGCTCAAAGAAGTGGAGCAGTGTTGGGCATTGTTATAGGCAAACTCTGCCGTGGGTAGAAAATCCAGCCAGTCGTCCTGCAGGTAACTAATATAGCACCGCAAATATTGCTCCAAAGTCTGGTTGGTTCACTCAGTCTGTCCATTACTTTGTGGATGAAAAGCTGACAACAGATTTACATTAATACCTAGATTAGAACAAAAATGTTTCCAAAAACGAGATGTAAACTGAACTCCCCTGTCAGAAACTACTTCATCAGGCACTCCATGCAAGCGAAATATTTCCCGAATAAACAGGTCAGCCGTCTGTTTAGCTGAAGGGAGACCACGAGCTGGTATGAAATGACCCATCTTATTTAACCTGTCCACAACAGTTAGAGGTAGTTCCACAATAAAGTCCATGGATATAGATCGCAAGGGATGATGAGGAATCGGAAGAGGCTGAAGCAAGCCAACAGGGGATGAGCGAGGAGTCTTATGTCTGGCACATACATCACAAGAGGACACATACTTCTTAACATCCTCATAATACTTGGGCCACCAAAAGGATCGGGCGAGTAGCTCTTGTGTCTTTCGGATTCCTGGATGACCTGCTGGTTTTGATTCATGGTAGAGACGTAAATGGTCCAGTCGCACTGACTCCGGAGCAAAAAGACGTTGTTAAAAAATCCAAAACCCATTAAGCATCGTCATATGGAGATCACGAGGAGGGTCACGAAGAACTGGGTCTTCAGCATAGCCCTTTTTAATGCGAGACATCAGATCAGAAGGAAATGTGACTCCTATAAATATATGCTCCGGCAAGATAGTAGGCTTGGTTACGGTAGTATGGAGGGGGTCAGCTATTCTAGACAAGGTATCCGCCTTACCATTCTTGGAGCCAGGACGGTATGTAACCAAAAAATTATACCTAGAGAAGAATAGGGACCAGCGTGCTTGTCTGGCTGACAGTCTCTTAGCTGATTCAATACATTCCAGATTTTTGTGATCTGTGAGGACAGTAATTGGATGGGTGGCTCCCTCCAAGAGATGTCTCCATTCGGTGAAGGCAGCTTTTATAGCCAATAGTTCTTTATTCCCTATGTCATAGTTTCTCTCTGCTGGCACCATCTGGTGGGAATAGAAGGCGCACGGATTTAACAGCATCTTAGGTCCAGTCCTTTGAGACAGTATAGCACCGACAGCTGAATCAGAAGCATCAACTTCCACAATAAATGGTAATTCCGGCTGAGGATGTACCAGGACGGGGGCAGATGTAAACAGAGTTTTTAATCGGGAGAATGCGGTATCAGCCTTATCGGACAACTGAAAAGGAGTCCCTTTACGTGTGAGTTCAGTGATCGGTGTAATAACGGCAGAGAAATTCTTAATGAAACGCCTGTAAAAATTGGCAAACCCCACAAATCTCTGAATATCTTTTTCATTCTTGGGGATGGGCCAGTCCAGCACAGCTTTAATTTTACTTGCGTCCATACTTAAACCTTTGGGAGTTATTACATACCCCAGGAATTGAATTTCTGTTTGTTCAAACTCACATTTTTCCAGTTTAATGTATAGGTGGTGGGTACGAAGGCGCTCCAGAACTATACGGACCTGTTTTCTGTGGTTTTCAAGATTATCAGAAAATATTAGGATATCATCCAAATATGCCACAACAAACTGATCCAGGAGATCTCGTAGTACATCATTGATAAGATGCTGGAAAGTTGCCGGGGCATTACGCAGCCCAAATGGCATTACTAGATATTCATAATGCCCGTACCTGGTTCTGAAAGCTGTTTTCCATTCATCATTTGGTCTTATGCGAACCAGATTATATGCCCCCCGAAGATCAAGCTTCGTAAATATTTTAGCTGAGCGAAGTCTCTCCAAAAGTTCAGGAATGAGAGGCAAGGGGTAGCGGTTTTTAACAGTGATGTTATTAATGTCCCTGTAATCAACGCATGGCCGTAGGCTGCCATCTTTCTTTTCTACAAAGAATATAGGAGCTCCTGCTGGAGAAGTAGATGGTCGAATAAAGCCTTTGGCAAGATTTTCTTGTAAATATTCACGAAGAGCTTTCAATTCAGGCTCAGAAAGGGAATATATACGGCCAAATGGGATAGCAGCCCCAGGCAACAGCTCTATTGGGCAATCATAAGGCCTGTGGGGTGGAAGCTGATCAGCATTCTTATCACAGATATCTGCAAAATCCCGATATTGTAGAGGAAGCTTAGTCAAGTTTGTAGCAACCATTTCATTAATTGTTGTGGCAACAGGTGTTACCTTAGAGGGTTGACAATTCATTAAGCAGTGTTCTGAAGGAAAGGACAAAGTTCTGATCTTCCAATCAATCTGTGGGTTATGCAGAACAAGCCAAGGTACCCCCAAAATCAGTGGAAACTGTGTTGAGGAAATTAGGTGGAAAGATATAGCCTCATGGTGATTCACTTCCAGAGTCAACTTTAAGGGCACAGTCTCATGTGTAACCGGGCCTGACGTAAGTGGAGAACCGTCTACTGTCTCCATTAACACAGGTGAAGAATTAGGGATAGACTGAATTCTATTTCCTGCTGCAAATTTAATGTCCATAAAGTTTCCGCCTGCTCCAGAATCTATCATAGCTGTAGCTGAAATTTTACGATCACCACATTGCAACGTGATAGGCACCACAAAATGAGGATGTTGAGTCAACATACCCTCTTCACCATGAGCCAGAGAAAACAAGGGTTGTGTGACAGAATCCAGTTGATCTGAAATCTGGGATTGGTGTCGAATCTGTGCACCCTCAGCAGCCATAGCTATTGTTCTTTTGGATTTGCTAGGGCAATTGATGGCATAGTTCCCTGCACTACCACAATACAGGCATAAATTGTGAGTGCGTCGCCACTGATTTTCTTCATTGGATAATGGCCCTCTTATTAGATTTACCTGCATAGCCTCTGGCTCAGCATCTGTAGGTGTTTATGGGGTCGGAGTAGAAATTCTTGAATAGGAAATAGGAGTAGCACTTGGTCTAAAAGAGCCCTGTCTTTCCAATCTTCTTTCAGACAGTCTCCGATCAATACGGATAGCCAAACGCACAAATGCATCAAAGTCAGCAGGAAGATCAACACGAGCTAACTCATCTTTTATAGCTTCTGAGAGACCTTTTCTGAAGTGGAACCTCTGGGCTGATTGGTTCCAGGTAGTATCAGCAACCCACTGTCTGAATTCAGCAGCATATTCAGCCACAGAGCGCCTCCCTTGATGCAAATGAAGGAGAGTGGCTTCTGCTGTAGCACATCGATTGGGGTCATCAAAAACTAGGCACATGGCCTCAAGAAAGTCATTTAAATTACCCAAGACTGGACTGTCCTGTTCCAGAAGAGGGGAGCCCCAAGCCAGGGATTCATCTTTGAATAGGGAAAAAATAAATCCCACCTTCTCTCTTTCAGATGGAAATCGGTGAGGTAACATCATGAAGTGCAAACGGCATTGATTTAGGAAACCCCTAAATCTTTTGCGATCTCCTCCAAACTTTTCTGGTAGGGGCAAGTGGGCATCTTGAGCAGGTGTAACAGTAGCAGCCGCAATATCACGTGCCCTGTAGCTGGTATACTCACTGTGCATTGACTGCACTTTACTTTGCAGTTCAGCTACCTGGTCCTGCAGCACTTGAATGGTCTGTGCCTGGGACTGCACAGTTCTTGCAAATAAAGCAACCTGCTGGGCCAATGCAGAATCTGTCCCAGCGGTCTCCATTAAAGGGCCAGATTATTCTGTAATGATATAGGAATCACAAGGTTGTGGAGACCAGCAGCCAAGGTCAGCACTAATCCAGTTCAGCAACTTGTAGGTGAAACAGGAACAAGCTTTATTGAAGTGATCAGGAACCACACAATAATCTGGCAAGGTACATAAACTGGAAGTGCCTTATATAGGCCAAGGACCAGACACCTGACCAGGCACAGCTGAAGAGACTTAGGCACTGATACAATTGCTAGCAGAGTCAAGGTTATTAGATCTCAATGAAATCCACAAAGGCAGGCTGGCGCAGTGGTAGGGAAGAGGTATAGCAGCCTGGAGACCAGGGTTCAAAACCCAGCAGAGTCAATTCCTCACACCGATATGTGATGGCCTTTGGATCACAGGTGTCAGTTGATGGAATCAGAATGGAAATTAGGTTTATTTCTTGACCCACTACAATGTACCTCCTGAGGTGTGCAGGGATAAAGTTTGTGGGCATGATGTTGGAGGGTGCCTGCAAAGTCTCACATCTTTCTGATGATGGTGGAATCAAAAGAAGGACAGCCGAGAATGGTGTTGGATTTTCTATGTGAATGATGCGATAATCTAAGGTGTTTACTGAAGCAGCAATGTCCAAGATCATAGGCTGAAGTTGGGAGAATTTGTCGTTCATTATGTTTGCAGCTGACTTCCTGAAGTAAATGGAAAAGCTCTATTTTCCTTGTTGATGCCGGGTAAGGAATTCTGCTGGCTGTTAGCTTTGCATAAGGTGTGGGACCGTCCAGTGTCTTGGCAAAGTATCGGTAGTCGGTGTGGATGGGCCATGAGCTGGAGATGAAGCAGCTGCCAAAGGGAAACTTTCAGCAACAGAATTAAGTTGTTAGCCCATAATCTGATCCTAGAAAAATTGGGAGGGGGCCAAGCTTGATGCTGGCACGAGGATATGGTATGCCTTGAAACAAACCCTGCAAAGGGTATTACTATAGCACCCAATGGGCAGTGTCAAAGGGATGATAGCATGGATATGTATTGAGTAGTTTTAGAGTATGCACATTCTAAGTGAAGGAAGAAGGCAAGTGATAAGTGCTGGATGGTAAAGGAGATGGTGGTAGAGAGGCTGTAAAACAGATGACCTGAGAAGTAAGATAGAGGAGCAAGGGGATAGGCAATAAATGGTGAGGATGAAGAAGATCAAGTAGAGAGGAGTGGAGAATGAAGAAAGAGAGAGAAAGATGAAAAGAAAGAAGAAAAGATGATGAATAGATGAGTGTGAGAAAGTGTGAACTTAATTAATTTTATTAGGTAGCGTGGAAAAGACGTGGATGGCAGATATGGAGGTTTAGGGGTGTAGAAACGATTTAGATGGCAAGGAGGGATGCAATAAATAAGAAGAGCAGAGTTCTGGCAGCTAGGAAGCAGTTAGAGCCCAAATCTTGTGATACAAACGTTTTGGAGACATTCCCGGGCAACCGGTCTCAATCACTGCCAACTCTGTCCTTTCTGTGTTGGGTGACCAATTGAGTGAACTCCAAGCCCCACTTTAGGCATACCTGCATCAGGTACATCTGCATAATCTATAGTCCCAATCCACTATGGATTTTTTTTAAACAAAGCAGCGTTGTTCACTTTTAAAAAAATGATCAAAAAAATTCCACTTTTTATTATTATTTATAAATTTGTCGGAACTTCTAATAAAAAAAAAAATCTTCTAATAAGCTCGAGAAAAATCTGGTGCTTTACACCAACAATAGGACAAAAATAATAAAAAGTGGAATTTTATTGATTATTTCTTAAAAATTAAACAGTGCTGCTTAAACAGTTGACACTGGGCTGTATTTTTAATTATGAAGTAGCCAATTTTGTTGACCTAAGAATTCTTAATTGGATCATTAGTTTGTCACATTTTGTCCAATGGATGATAGGGTGTATTAGCCAGATTATGGGGCTATATGCCAGCAAGGAGGGTCCCTTCATAGGACATACCGTATATACTCGAGTGTAAGCTGACCCAAGTATAAGCCGAGGCACCTATTTTACCACAAAATACTGGGTACAATGAGTGACTCGAGTATAAGCCGAGGGTGGGAAATGTGCTGCCCCCTGTGTCTCTCTTGTGCCCTCTGTGTCCTCCTCTCTCTCTCCCATGTCTCTTCTCCCCTCTCCATTCCCTGTGTCTCTTCTCCCCTCTCCCTTCCCTGTGTCTCTTCCAACCTCTCCCTTCCCTGTGTCTCTTCCCCCTCCCTTATCACCCTCCTCAACCCCACTCCTCAACCTCCCTCCTCATCCTAAACCTCCCTCCTCATCCTCAACCTCCCTCCTCATCACCAACCTCCCTCCTCATCCTCAACCTCCCTCCTCATCCTCAACCTCCATCCTCATCCCCAACCTCCCTCCTCATCCTCAACCTCCCTCCTGATCCTCAACCCCCTCCTCAACCTCCCTCCTCATCCTCAACCTCCCTCCTCATACTCAACCCCCTCCTCATCCTCAACCTCCCTCCTCATCCTCAACCCCCTCCTCATCCTCAACATCCCTCCTCATCCTCAACCCCCTCCTCAACCCCCCTCCTCATCCTCAACCCCCTCCTCAACCTCCCTCCTCATCCTCATCCTCCCTGCTCAACCCCCCCCATCCTCAACCCCCCTCCTCAACCCCCCATCCTCATCCTCTCTCCTCAACCCCCCATCCTCAACGCCTCCTCAACCCCCCATCCTCAACCCCCCTCCTCAACCTCAACCCCCCTCTTCAACCCCTCCTTCTCCTCAACCTCCCTCCTCATCCTCAACCTCTCTCCTCATCCTCCCTCCTCAACCCCCCATCCTCAACCCCCCCATCCTCATCCTCCCTCCTCAACCCCCCATCCTCAACCCCCTCCTCATCCTCCCTCCTCAACTTCAACCCTCCTCAACCTCGACCTCAACCCTCCTCAACCTCCCTCCTCAACCCTAACCCCCCTCAACGCCAACCCCCCCTCCTCAACCCCCCCATCCTCAACCCCCCATCCTCATCCTCTCTCCTCAACCCCCATCCTCAATTCTCCTCCTCAACCCCTCCTCCTAAACCTCCCTCCTCATCCTCAACCTCCATCCTCCTCCTCCCTCCTCAACCCCCCTCCTCAACCCCCTCCTCAACCCCCCATCCTCATCCTCAACCCCCCATCCTCAACCTCCCTCCTCAACCTAAACCCCCTCAACTCCCCTCCTCAACCTAAACCCCCCTAAATACCTCCCCCTCTCTCCTCACCTGTTTCTGCTCCGGCCTCCGCTCCTTGACCCGGCGCGCATGTGACGTCACATGTGTGCCGCTTCATTAGCATATACCGGGTGTGTCTTTGAAAGATCAAGAGGGCTTAGAGGGCTTTAACTTACAATTTTAGAAATCGCAATTATTCACAGCCCGGAGCCTGTAACTCAATCGGAGCCCACAAATGGAAGCCAATTGAATAGCAAAATAAGTTACGGGCTCCATTTGTGAGCCCGGATCTCCAGAATGCCTCAATTGAATGAGGCCCAGTGTTTGCATTTTGCATATTATCAGCCTTATTAAATTGTGATTTGGACAATTGAATAGGTCTCTATATAAGCACAGAGCACATTTTTTTTACAGAAGATCTGGCAGCTAGGAAGCAGTTAGAGCGAAGATTTTAGTTAGTGAAGACCTTGCTTTTGGAAAGAAGTTCACTAACTAAAAACTTCTGCAAAAAAATATGCTCTGTGATTATATAGATCCCTATTCAATTGGCCGAATCACAATTTAATAAGGCTCTATATATGCAATTATTCTTTACTACATTCATCCATTTTGTTTTCTTATCCACTACTGGCTGGGACTGGTGTGACCTTGTAAACGAATGGGCTTCCTTTTAGTCCTGCTGAATTTACTCACATCTGTAGCTGCCGCATTCCCATTGGGTAAGCAGAAACTTCCTGTTTCCTCCCACCTAAATTGGTTTAGTTTGCAACAACACAAGCTTGTATCTGGCACTAGATATGAGTGTAATTTAATGTTATGTTCCATTTTGGGGTTATATGGATCTCAGGAATCAATGAGTTAATACATATCAGGCCACCCACATGGACTAGAACAGTATCGGCATTCATTTTTATTATTTTGTGGGTTTGCAAGTCCGATCACATATTGGACCTCCATTACCTCATAAGAGATGGTGATCAGCAGCTCAACTGGTGGGTTAAAAGCAGATATTTTAAAATAAGTTTATTAGACAGTATTGCTTTTTTAGATCACTGATTAGGGATTTTTATTAAGCAATGCTTAATTAAATCATCTCGTTATTTATGTTAAAGGGATACGGAAGGTTTCTGGATTTTTTACTATTGAAAATCAAACAAATTCCCTGTATGGGTCTACTTAATAGGACCATGTCTGTATGATGCAGCATGTTTTTTGAGACATAATCCCTGATACAACTCTGCATATCTACAGTACAGTGTATATGTCTGCATATGCTGTGGGGGCTATTTGTTTGATTTTAGGCAGTAAAAACTGTCACTGTTTGATATACTGCATCCAGGCTTATATATGAAGCCAGCAAAGGTGAAACTTAGCAAAAACTATTTATCTTCACTTGTCCCACCTGACCTCAGGTAAGTCCCAGATGGCTTTTGATGCCCCTCTAAACGTCTTGACTGAGGTCAACCAGAAGTCAAGAAAATAAATTACTTATATATTGGCTTTGAAACATACATGTCTACCAAGTTTCATGGCTCATTCTTGACTGATAATACATCAAGCAACCTTGGAAAGGCTAAGTTGGCAGGAAACATAATGCTGTAAAACAGTAAATAGCACAGATTGGATGTTCTTTCTTTGTTACTTATATGCATTTATCAAGGAAAAATAAATTACAGCTTATGCTGACATGAAATGGGTTTTATATGCAAACCAAGAACGTCACTGAAAATAGATGAAGAAAGAAATCGGTCTAATCCCTGACTGAATGTTGGGATAATTTATAGATCGTTTCTTAAGTTACAACTTGATATATAGCATTATCCTTCAATGTTCACAGTCATGGATCAATTTAAAAAAATGATATATATAATGATATTGGTAATGAGTATATCAATAGATGTGCCATGTTAAATTGAGGCCAAATAGCAATCCTGTTCTCATTTATACCCTGTAAGATATGATTGCATATTAAATTTGGACCTCACAATATGAAATCTGCCAGCTTAATTAAATTTCTGGAATGGTTTGGAGAAAAAAAAGAATTTATCTAGATGAAAGCTGTAATCATTCAGCATTAAAATGCACACACCTTTGGCACTGAGGGCTCACGCGAATGAATTAAGCCACAATTGGATTTTACTCGTCTTCAATAGTCCTTCCAAATACTATTCCTATCTCTACTTTTCTTCCTTTTTCAAGGTAAACGTCATAAATTATTGGCTTCAGTATTTGAAATAAATTGAAAGCCTCAATACACTCTATTCAAGTGGATGAGATGTCGGGATGAGTGGGATATGTTTTGGTGCCAATTTTGTATTCATTTTTCATATTTTTTATATGCAGCTTTGCCCTACACTGGCATATTTGACTATAAATAAAAGCAATCAGTACATTTAATACTGAGTGTTTATTTAAATAGGAGGTACCACTATGTGGTTTATTTTTACATTATTTAGTTGATTTTGGTATGTTCACACATATGCCATTTTTGGTGTCATTTTAGTTCCTTTCCTCTCAGACTTCTCCGAAGACTATATACTGAACACACAACAATCCTTCTCTAGTAGAAACTATTGGAACCCTATGGTGCAGCCTCTAATTAACAATACTGAGAGGCCACATAATGAAAACTAAGGGAGTGCATACACATAAAAGGTTGTGCATCATTCAATGCAACCTCTGCTTTGCTAAATCATAAGTTTGAGAAAGCAAGGGATAATGCTTAGGCAAGACAGAGTTACATCATAAGCAGGACAAAGTTTCACTCAAATATAATATTTTGAAATCTATGGTCATGGTTATTTTTTAAGGTGCATATTAACTATTATTAGTTTCCTCAAACAAGTGGTTGGATGTTTAAGAGCTTAATGTGTCATCAAACTCATTGGATTAAATACTTGAAATTAGTCTACTCTAGAGTGACGCTCAACCTTTTTGACTTGGAGATCAACTGATTACCTTCAAATACTCATCAAAACACTTTTGAGATCCAGAAGATTCTTAAAGGACCACTGCAGTTCATGAAAAAAAGACACTTGTTGGTCAAGTATGTAACAAACTAACAATATTTGCAGCTGTGTAAGCCATAGGCATAAAATATTTTTGGGTAAAATCTGAATTTCTGAAGATTCTCTTGATGATTAAAGGAATACATTTTATGTTTGTTATATCACATCCTGAGAGCTGGATAATGGATGTGTGTGTTTTGTACTTATCAGTGGACAAGAGCAGTTAAAGAGAAGGGAACAGGGAGAAATCCAGAGTCCTTGTCTGATAACTGGATAATAATGAAATTGGCACCACACTCCTTCCCCTCACTAACTCAGAGGCAGAGACCTTGCATCATTCAATGCAACCATAGCTCTCCAGAAATGTAAACACTCCCTCACACACAACTTCCACCTATGTATCATGGATCCATCCAGGGGTCATGATGAGGCATCAACATTTATTTGTTTTCTAATTAAAACTAGATGTATTACTAGTTTTTTTTGTTCATGTTGCTCTTTCTCAGACAAAAATTGCAGTGGTCCTTTAATAGGGTGATGTTACTTTTGACAACGCACATTTTCATGTAGCTTTGTACTCATTTGAATAGAGTACATTTAGCTGCTAATATATTCATCTATAAATCTTTCTATAACCATGAGTCATATAGGTAGTGGAATATTTAATGTGAAAGACCTTCATCGGCCTCCCTTGTTTAATGTGATCGACCTTCACCAGCCTCCCTTGATTAATGTGATAGACCTTCATCAGCCCCCCTTGTTTAACGTGATAGACCTTTACCAGCTTCCCTTGTTTAACGTGATAGACCTTTACCAGCTTCCCTTGTTTAACGTGATAGACCTTTACCAGCTTCCCTTGTTTATGGTGATAGACCTTCATCAGCCTGCCTTGTTTAACGTGATAGACCTTTACCAGCTTCCCTTGTTTAATGTGATAGACCTTTACCAGCTTCCCTTGTTTATAGTGATAGACCTTCATCCGTCTCCCTTGTTTAACGTGATAGACCTTTACAAGCTTCCCTTGTTTAACGTGATAGACCTTTACCAGCCTCCCTTGTTTATAGTGATAGACCTTCATCAGTCTCCCTTGTTTAACGTGATAGACCTTTACCAGCTTCCCTTGTTTACCGTGATAGACCTTTACCAGCTTCCCTTGTTTAACGTGATAGACCTTTACCAGCTTCCCTTGTTTAACATGATAGACCTTTACCAGCTTCCCTTGTTTAACGTGATAGACCTTTACAAGCTTCCCTTGTTTAACGTGATAGACCTTTACCAGCCTCCTTTGTTTATAGTGATAGACCTTCATCAGTCTCCCTTGTTTAACGTTATAGACCTTTACCAGCTTCCCTTGTTTATAGTGATAGACCTTCATCAGTCTCCCTTGTTTAACATTATAGACCTTCACTTGTTCCTCAGGACCTTCAGTTGAGCAACACTGCTCTAGGCAAGATACAACACAATTTCAAAAGAAATAAGAACATATTGTTTTTCAATCCAAACCATAAAAATACTATTTAATAAAGAGATCAAAGCTACATCAGCTGCTATACGTATTTGATTAAGTTTGTGAGAAGCATTTTATCTGCAAATTCAAATTCAGTGTTTTATTAAGTTCAATCCACTGTTCCTCCACGTATACTTGAATCTGGATAAAAACATGGCAATATGTGTTTGAATGCTGAACTTTAATCTTTAAGTTTGACATACTGATTATTGAGTATGTGAAGTGTCTGAAAAAAATCATATTAAATTAGATTTTTAATAGGAAAATAATAATTTCAAACGTATAACAAATTTCACTTGTTTACTGCTGTTTGCAATCAGAAAATTACATGGACTCAAGAAGTGTGACAAATGACAATTTCCTCAGAATAAATAAATGTAAAACACGTGTGTCTCAATTGATAACTTTTTCATTCACTTTTATTTTATTTTATAAAAGTATTGTCAACATTTTTACTAATTTTAATATATTTATTTATATTAGTTTATTTGTCGTCGCTTGGTTTGCATTTTTTTAGTATTTTTTTGCTTGGGTATATCTTTTTTTCAATAGTAGGTCCTTATAACGTCATAGTTTTTATCCATGGTGATCACATAATTGCATAGTATATTCTCTGTAATTATCGGGCATGCAAGTACATGATTATTTCTGCTTCGTAAACTAAGTGTTATCAAGAGATGTAAAGCGTACAAATCACATGGTAATTAGAGTTGCTTGGCAACTTGAAGTATAATTATCATGTAATCTTCAGAGAAAGCATATCGCATGTATTAAACAGTTTTGCCAGATGCTTTTTTGTTCCTAAATACTGTCCAATGCATTCAGATGTATAAATTAATATTGGAGCCTATTCAACATGCCAATGTTTTAAAATGATAGTATTGTGATCAAATATATAAAACATTTATGTTCTTGTCTAGAATATTTTCCAGTTAAATAATTATTTTTTAAATTTTATGATATTAGTAGTTATTCTTTATCCTAATCTATCAATGTCTCATTTAATAATTGATGTATTACATCAGCCCCTTCTGGATCGCTACCTTGTCGTGGTGAAGGGGCTTGAATATCTCAATGAAGCTGTGAGTTATACCACCCAAGATGGGCAAATCATAGCAGAGAGCTTAGACAAATCGTGGTCCACTGGCAACCGACTCCAATATCTTTGCCAAGAAAACCATATGGATGAGCACATCCAGAAACAGGCAAATGTGTTTGAGGAACAGATGTGTTTGCCCGGCATGCCATGCCCATATTGTCACCGAGTGTCGGAAACAACTGAAGGATTGATCAACAATAACAACAAAAATTATTAGTGATTAGTATAGCACAGTCCTGAAGTGACCACTTTACCTTCTCATTCTCTTTACTCTTGACAAGCTCTCAAGTCAGTTAATTTGATGAATACAATCAGCAAGGCTTTTTCATTTTAACAATAAGAATATATAATGCACTTAAATACCTTATTTCACTGTATTGTTCCTTTACGTGTTTTATTTAGTTCCTTGTCTATTATATTTAGAGTATATATTTGCAAATAAATCTGCTGTTGAAAGAAGACCGCTGTGGTCAAAAGTTTAAAATAGCGCATTTTGAAGAACTACACTATGGAACATATTTTTAGAATGTGAACAAAATATATACCATTTTAGTTTCCAGTAATCTACTTCCTGAAGTGGGAGGAAACTTTGAAAACAGAAAGTTTTTATCTGCAAAATGGGAAGGAGGCATGCACATCTGCTAGTGCACTCATTAGCTCTAATAGAAAGGTCTTTAGTATACAAGGCTACACCCAGTTGAGACAAATGTTGTAAGAAACAGGCTCAGTTGAAAAGTGTAAGCCTCTTTTTAACTTTTGTGCAACATTTTTATTATTCAAAATACCTTTTAGAAAAACATAAAACAGAATAAATGGTAAATGTTTAGTGTGAAACTGCAAAAAAAACAAACATTTATAATCTCTTATTTTAAAAGTACTAATATGAACCTGGAGTTGTGGGAGGACCCCTCCCCTCCACTCACCTACTTAAACCCCTCCTATGCACTTCCGACCTGCGCTTGTTCTAAGCCTGCACCTGTGCTTGTTGCCAGTTCATGCTCTGCTCCTCCCCGCTAAGCCGTTTTTCTGCTCTGCTGCCTCGCCGCTCTGCTCCCTACCGTTGGTAAGCCTCTCCCTTTCCCCCATTCCCCGGTCCTCCTTGCCTTCCTCTCTTCTCATCCCCGCCCTTCTCCCCTGTTGCTCTCCCCCTCCAGTTAATTTTTTCCTGCTTCCTTGCCTCCTCCTCTTCCGCTGTGTGCTGCTCCCTCCTCCCTTTCCTTACCTGCTCTTCCGCCCCCTCTGCCTCCTCCTCCAGTCTGTGGTTCCCCCGACGCCGCTTCTGGCCTCTCTGGCGCTGCTGCCGTTGTCACAGTTCGTCTACAGATGTGAGCAAGCATCGAACCATCACCCAGGGTGACGTTGCTGTTATAGTTAAGTCCATTTAGCATGTTTTGCGACATCCTCTGCTCCGCCTTTCCTCACAGGAGGCAGTAATTGGACGATTACCTCTATTTATTTAATCGTGGACCTTATCTAAAGATATGGTGGATTCTGGTATTTTGATTACCATCTATCATTTTCGGCAATTGCGGCCGCCGCCCAATTCAATTACACCCTCAACTGGTCCTCCTTGGACCACAATTTATTTTGCAGGCATTATGTCCGCAGTTTGTCAAGTTAGCCAGTCCCCCTTGCACACCACCAACTTCTGCCCAAATGTCGTTGCCAAAGCCCGCTCATCCACTCCTAGCCTCACTGATTCTGTTACTTCTCCATCCACTTCTGCACACCCCAACAACCGCTTTGGCAGGCAAGTCCACTACCTTGGGGCATCCCCGTTCTATAATAATTTAAATTCACAAGGGTTCACCTTTAGTGGGTGTCACCTCCTCCATGTGTGACACGTATGTCACAAGACCCACGCATAATGACGATCACCCCTTAACCTGCCAGGGCTGGGAATCTCTGTCACCATCCAGACACATCCCTAGTCAGGTTTATTCTCACTGGAATAGCACAAAGTCAATTTACTCTTGGCTAAGAAGGAACCTGAGGTGGTGGAAAGATTCCTAAGCTACTAAGTCAACAACCATTATGGCATATGTCCACAGCTAGGGTAGATGACACCATATCCACCATCATCAACCTCAGCCCCTGGTAGCTGGTTGTCAAAATCGGACATTAAGAAAGCATTCAAATTGCTCCCAATTGCCCCGGAATTGTGGCACCTCCACAGGATCCAGTAGAGAAGCAATACTATTTTGCTCCCAAACTCACCTTTGGGTCCAAGAGAAGCCCCAAGATCTTCAACCAATTTGCAGAAGCCATCTGCTGGATACTACTAAACTTAAAGAATTGTCCAAATGTATCTGGATGATTTTCTTTTCATAGAGTCATCTCACTCTCCACCGACCAGCCTCAAAGCTACTACTCGACTCTTTGACAAATTCTGCATCCCTTACAACCTTGAAAAAATCAAAGGTCCATAGTTTGTTCTAGAGTCTCTCGATATTATATTAGACTAGCTACTAGCCCGTCAAAAATGAAGGGAATACATTTTTAAGCCTGGCAATGCTGTTTGCCACCCAATGTGAGTACCTTCAGACTTCATCGCAAGCCCCGCGCTGAGCACCTTCAACACTCATTGCGAGTCTCTACCCAGTCTACTTCATACCTTGTGTCTCATTTCCCCCTCCTCTCCCTAATTTTAAGCCTGACAATGCTGTTTGCCACCCAATGTTGAGTCTCTACCCTGTCTACTCCCTCCCTTGTGTCTCCTTTTCCCTCTTCCTCCCCTGTGTTTCTCCCACCTTCCTCCTCTTTCCCCCTCTCCCTCTTCTTTGTCTCTTTCACCTATCTGCCCCTGAGGGGGGGAGGAAAGGGGGGGAGGAAAGGGAAGAGGATAGGGGGGAAAGGGAAGGGGGAAAGGGAAGAGGATAGGGGGGAAAGGGAAGAGGGGGAGGTTAAGGAGAGGGGGTAAATGGCAGAGGAGGTGGATAAGGGGGAAAGAGACACACGGGGAGAGAGAGATGGGGAAAGAGACACACGGGGAGAGAGAGTGGGGAGAGTCACAGGGGAAGGGAGAGGGGGGAAAAGAGACACATGGGAGGACATGGGAGGGAGAGAGGTGGGGGAACAAACACAGGGGAGGGAGAAGGGGGGAGAGACTCAAGGGAGGGAGAGGAGGGGCAAGAGACACAGGGGCAGATAGGGGAAAGAGACAAAGAAGAGGGAGAGGGGGAAAGAGACACATGGGAGGGGGTAAGAGACACATGGAGGGAGAGGGAAAAGACACAGGGGAGGGAGAGGGGGGGTGGAAGAAAGAGGAGGAAGGTGGGAGAAACCTCCCTATCCCCCCTTCGCTTTCTAAGATCCGATGCGCTCATTCTGCTGTTCCTTCCCCTGCAGCGTGTTTTCTGCCTGTGACCTGAATGGCATATGCTAATGACGTGACCCGCATGTAATTGGAGAGGGGGCAAGGGGGGAGAAGTATAAGGAGGGCATAAGCGTGATGGACAGCGAATGGTGCTCCTTCCGGCAGAGGGGAGATGAGAGACAGGCAAATGATTGCACACATTGGGCCTCGCTATGAGCACCTACAGCCCTGTGCAGACGAGGGTGATGCAAGCCCTGCAAGGAGCGCTCATTGCAATCACATATATAGTTGTGGGTCTCGCTTCGCAAGGGTCGCAAGTGCGTGACCAACATCGCAAAAGTCTCCAACATTTGTAAGATCTACAACTATTATAGTGATACCAACATAGTGGAAGCTCGCCTTCCAGCCAACAAGCTCAAACGTCTTCTTGAACTGATGCAAACAGCGGCAGCATCTAAACAAATCTCCGTTGAGGATCTCCAAATCCTACTAGGACAGATGAATTATGCCACAAAAAATTCTTCCCCAAGGCAGACCATTTTTGAGTAACTTACTCAAGGATGTAACCAGGGCTTTACCTAAGCCACAAATCCATACACTATCAAAGTGGTCTACGTTCCTTCAATCGTGGAATGGCCGATAATTTTTTGACTCTAAACTAAACTCTCGCTCCCCTGACCTGGTCATATTAACTTCAGACCAGAAAATCTGTGCATATTTTTCGAATCAATCCTTTCTCTTGGCCTGGCCCTCCCACCTAGAACTTAAATTCTCACTGAGACTGGTGTACCCAGTACTCTTAGCCCCTGTCACCTGGGAGTCCTAGTGGGCTAACCATTCAGTTCATAACCGACAATGAAGCCACCTTTCATAAGATCTCTCACTGCAGATCCTCAGATCCTACCACTATGTCCATCCTCAGAAGGTTGGCCCTTCACACCCTGATGTTCAACTATCGTTTATACCCTTGCCTCTGAAAAGATGCTTACTTTCCTTCACCATCTCCCTTCCAGGACCTGCTGAACCAACCACAAGGCTTTACCACCAGACCTGCAAATCCACCTTCCAGTTTAGAGCCTCTGTTTCACCAATCTCGTTGCACCCTGGCAGATGGACTCGCCACCAACACGAAACTGACATATCTTTGAGCTTGGAAGCTCTTCAAAATCTTCCTTTCCCACCACAAAATTACTTTTCCCATTACTCTGCCCACCTTCATTGCCTTCGGTGCACACTGCCATTCCAGCCTTCATCTCTTACCAAGCACCATCACTGGTGTCCAATTTCACCTTTCTCAGGTCCAATTTCTCCACAAATTCTTCCTTTCCACGCCCCTCTAAAAAACTCTTCCTCAAAAGTCTTGTTCAATCCACCCCTCCTGCGCTTCTCTTACGTCTACCCATCACGAGCGATATATTTCAGCAGATTATCTCACTCTTCTCTCAAGACCCATTCAGCCGATGCATTTCTCTAACACAGCAGCCGTTAAAATAGCATTCTTTGGTTTCCTTCGAGTGAGTTCACCCATTCCTCAACCCAAATTAGATATTTCACCAAGCAGGATATCACCTTCACTGATGATTACTTTTCACTCACTCTGCACGCTACAAAAAAACAACCGTTTTACGATCTCTATACCCTTCTTCCTGACCCACGCCCTATGGTGCCCAGTGTCAACTATTGTTCTCTTTCTCAAAAATCTGCAGTCCAAATCTTTACAACACCCTCTTCTTTGTATTTCTAGTCAACCCCTGTCTACCACCTTCATCCACTACATCAGACTTATCCTCACTCGTCTAGGCCATAACCCCTTCCTAATTTCTGGGCACTCACTTAGAATCACATCATTAAGGCCAGGGGTCGTTGGAAATCCCATTATTACAGCCGCTACATTCCAGACCCCAAGAATGAAATCAGACACGCTTTACAAAAACCCAAGCAGTAAAATTTGTGGCCTTTTTTCCATAGACCAAGGCCCTGTAGTTTTCTGCCATACTTCAAAACTACTCAGGGAAAGGGGTTCGACTACAAATAAATAAAAATGTGTGTGTGTGTGTGTATGTGTGTGTGTATATATATATGTATATATATATATATATATATATATATATATATATATATATATATATATAATGTGTGTGTGGCACATTTTATTCAGATAATATTTTAATACATATTTTTAGCATTATAAAACACTGCCCAATTTGATATGGTGGATAAAGAATGCTAACTTTTGTGCCTTCCATTTTTTAAATGTTTGTAAATCATTTGACCCTTGATATTCTTTTATATCAAGGCTAGTTGTAGCTAAATACTAAATAGTTTTCAAATATCTTACCATACAATAAGGTTGAATAGGCTATTGATTAATATGAAACTGGCATTTTGGAATAGAACACTATCAAACAATCATATACCATTTTTTCTATGTACTAATTTCATATCAGATTGGCTGTATTCAGTAAAGAATACAAGAATCATAAAAAAGATTGAAAAGACTCACATTTATTCCACAATCACTGCTGTAATTTTTTTTTAGAATAGAGAACTGTTGATTTTCTAGCTGGTTATTTTTCATATTAGGTTTGAAAAGGGAACTGACAGCTTTTCACAAATCTGAAAGTTTAGTACAAAAATATTCTAAAGACTTCTGAGCTGTTAAAAGAAATAAAGTCAAAAAAAGTTTCAGATATATGCTGAATATGTACATAATACATACATATAGATATATAATCACAATATTCATTTAATTTATGGTGGGCAAAAGAAATATAGAAGCCCTCTATCGTACAGTAAATAAATAATAAATTTGTGTTCACAATTGAATGTCTAAAATAAGTTAAAAAATATATTTTCTGCTCAGAATACAGTTTTTCCACTACATTCTGGGAACCTGGTCAGGGACATGGAAATGACCCCATAAAGGCTTTGCCCTTGTAATCCAATACTATTTTAAACATGGCTTCCTTTAAGCATATGCCTGCTGTATTACACAGCTTTAAGCAAAGCCCAGGATGGATTATGCACGAGCTAGGAAACCTACCCACAGACTGCTGTTTCGAGGTTACTGCCACTCATCAGTGTGGGGCTGGTTCCTAGCTTGAGTAGTAGATTTTGTGGGGAGGTAGTTTACCACAACACTCATTTAATTTATGGTGGGGAATGAAATCTGCTGTCAGAACTATTATTGATCTGCAAATCTTCTAGAATCTCCTATTTACCATTCCATGTTCTGTTCTTGTTTGATTTCTGTTACTAACCTCTCCATATCTATCACTAGTCTTAAACAGTTATAGACCTTATCTAGTCTTCTAATAAAACCTGACCATGGGTAATCTACTAGATTCTTACATGCTGACTCCATTGTGATTCCAGCGTTCAATAAGGTGATAAAACTACTTCCTGTGATTTTGTCTCTTGGATGTTGCTAATCTCTGCAACATATCTCAACATGAGGAACAAATTAACAGTAGGCTATCTCAGATTTGGAAGTTAATTTAACTCTCACTATCCTGACCGAATGATCTACAGATTGGACTGCCAGTGCAATAAAGTAGAACCTAGTGCACAAAAAAATTACCTGAACATGGTGTACACCCTCAGTTAGGTCAGATCTGTTGTTTTAAAGGGCCACAGCTATAACATAAGCGTTAGTTAGATATACTAAGCTACACATCAAGAATAAATTTGTTCAAATATTTCTAGCACCTATATTAACCTATTGGTCAGATTAATTTCAAGTCTACTTCCCATATGCCTCACACCATAGGTCATCATGCTCTAGATGTTGAATAGTTGAAAATAAAATGTCTGGGTTTCAATATCTTTTTACTTTATGCAAAAGTATTTTGCTGTTATAATAGAGCTATCATAAACCATTCAAGAGGTTCCCACCATATAACTCTTTATAATAAGATTTTTTTTTTTTCTAAATTGTGAAAATAATGATGTTGGTTTTTGGTTAAAGTATACTGAAAATCTAATACCTGATGACTAGTTGACACAACATGCTGATAATCATTCTACTGATATATAATATAATCTGATCAAAATGGTACTTTTCAACAATGGAAGAAAATGTGTTGAAAAATAACCCCATCTTACTCAACCTTCATTCCCCTTATTGAAATGGGCATAAAGACCAAAAGCCAGTCATATTACATGCTTAAAATCCAAATGTGTCACTAGCACCAACAACATCAAAAAACATAAAACCGCAGCTCAGTGGCAAAATAAACAAACTGCATAAACATCCAATTTTCTTTGTTTACTTTTTCATCTAAAATAAGATGAATAGCTTTATTGAATGAAGTTCAGGGACATTCTTAAGAGTTGGTAGGTGGGAGGGTTATGTATATGAATAGATGACCAGAAAATAAATGGAATATAAAAGGACTGTTTCAGCATTGTTTTGGTTTTATATAATTGTTTAATTAGTTGATAATTAATTTTAGCCTTCTCAATGTAATTGTCATATAAAATTTACACTTACTGCTAAGACCTTCAGGGTAACTGTTTCTCATTGTCAGGAGCCTTCTTCTGTTGTCCTGTTTTCTCTCATGTAGGATGCCATGTTTTACATCTGTGACATAAAGCCACTTCCATAGGAAGGAGTATCCTACTATGAGTGCATGGTACTCAGGCATGCAGTGTGTTACTGTCTGCTTGCAACAGAGCAGTATGAAACACTGGAAGTGTGAGCCCCTCTCAGACCTTAAGTCACAGTTGTGAAAAATCACTTATATAGTTGTCGTACTACGAGTTTGTGTGTAACAAAGTTGCAAGTTGCACATGAGCGCAGCGCATTGCGGACCTCCCAATGTTGAAGGCACTCATTGCGAGACTCCCAATGGGCCCCAAAGGAGAGGGTAGAAGAGGGAGGGAGGGAGAGGACACAGAAGGAGGGAAGGAGAGAGAGAGAAGCCGCGCATAGCACGGCTCACATTGTGCGCCAAGCCCGAGCAACGAGGGGCTCGGAAAACGCAGCAAAGCTGCTCCGAGCACATGCACAGTGCATTTTGCACCCTTTTTCTTAATTTTGCACTGTTTCTGACACATTAAGTAACGTTCTCTGAGCGTGACTGTGGCATTGCGCATGCATTTGACATGTAGTGGAGAATTTGTAGCTCTCTGTCACTTTCTACAGACACATGCTGAAGACAGTGTCACTGAAAATGTATCTGCTGTGGTACTTTATGAAGAGAGACTATCAGCCCTGCAGTATTTTTGTTTGTTCCACTTACATATAATAGGTACATTTTGGTATTAGATATATTTCTTAACGTCTCAGAGAGACAGGAGTTTACAGAGATAGACACAGGGTACACAGAGAGAGAGAGAGAGAGAGCGCATAAACAGACAGAAGGCACAATTTATAACAGAATATCATTCCGTCACTTTTGATAGGCAAGTGACTAGTATATATATAATCATTAGAGATGTCGCGAATAGTTCGCGGCGGACTGTTCCCGTCGAACATAGCATGTTCGCGTTTGCGGCGAACTGCGAACATATGCAATGTTCGATCCGCCCCCTATACTTTAACATTGAGCAAACTTTGACCCTGCACCTCACAGTCAGCAGACACATTCCAGCAAATCAGCATCATACCCTGCCTTCCAGACCCTTCTACCTCATGGACAGCAGCCATTTTGGAATCATAACTAACTTGCAGTCTTACTGAGAGGAGGGAGAGTGTAGGTGATGCTGATTGAATAGGGAAATCAATAGCTAGGCAAGTTTATTCAGTGTCCTGTGCAGTGCTGAAGGACTCATCAGATCTCTGCTGTAAACACAGCACCCCAAAAAGCCATTTTTAGGGCTATAACATCATATTTTTTTGTTTTTGTTTTTTTCTGTCTAATCTAACTTCATTTGTCTGTCTCCCTGCTAGCCCCTGCTAGCAAGTGTGTGTGTGTCAGGCTCACAACTTATACTGTGTGTGCACAGTGCAACCAATACAATCTTGTTTATTAGTTGTCTGCTTTTAAAAAAACAAAACTTTTATTTTGTTAAATCTAAGTTCATTTGCCTGACCGCTAGCCAGTGTGTGTGTCAGGCTTACAAGTATTGTGACAAGTTCAACCAATCCAATCTAGTTGGGGTACCAGCACTCTACATTTAAAAAAAACAACACTTTTCTGTGTAATCTAATTTCATTTAACTGCCTGCCTGCCGGCGTGTGTGTCTTCTTCTGCAAGTGCACAGTGCCACTCATATCTGTTGTCACAGTAGCTTGCACGCATAGTACCAATCTGTCAAAACCTGTAATGATGAATGAGGTCTAGAGTAGCCTGGTTCCCTTATCCTCTACAGGTTGAGACCTAATGTTTGGGTGACTCCAGACCAACACGAGTACAAGCAGCACACAAACTCAAAGCCGCCATCCTCCTCCTGGTCCAGCATCATCAGCCACATCAACCACTGCTGTCCTCCTTGCCGCCTCTCAACCATCCGCCACTCCGTCTCTCGCCTTGAGCAGTTCCTGCTCATCTGCCCATAGTCAGGTGCCTGTAAAGGACATGTTTGAGCGTAAGAAGCTAATGTCACAAAGTGCCCCAAATTTGAAGTGATACGACCAACCAAGCATCTTTTTCCATCTCCCGGTCCCAAAAATCCAGGCCTTATGCACGTGCCCTGATAGGTGACATAACAAGTATTAAACTGATAAGAGCAGTACTTACAAACACGCCACTCCTATATGGTGACACCTTTGATTGCACGCGTCGTGCCCCAAATTTGAAGTGATGCGACCAACCATCTTTTTCCATCTCCCGGTCCCAAAAACCCAGGCCTTATACACGCCCACTGATAGGTGCTGTAACAGGTATTAAACTGATAAGAGTAGTACTTACAAACACGCCACTCCTATCTGGTGGCACCTTTGATTGCATGTGCCGTGCCCCAAAATTGAAGTGATACGACAAACCAAGTATCTTTTTCCATCTCCCGGTTCCAAAAATCCAGGCCTTATACACGTCCCCTGATAGGTGACGTAACAGGTATTAAACTGATAAGAGTAGTACTACTTAACACACCTTATAATAATGCAGAGAGAGGCAACGCAGTGAGAGGAGTCTGAAAAAGAGGAGTCAGAGGAGGAAGGAGGCTTTGAGGAGGTGGAAGACCAAACACAGCAGGCGTCCCAGGGGGCTTGTTGTCACCTTTCGGGGACCCTTGGTGGCTTGGTGGAGGAAGAGACCTTCAATGACATCAGTGAGGACAAGGAACGGGACATGGCTAGCTTGGTATCCAACCTTGTGCAAATGGGGAGTTTGCGGTTGTGCAAATGGACAGTTTGTGGTTGTTTGCGGTGCATTAAACGGGGAGTTTGGTCTGTCACTGTGAAGCGGGCCTAACCCTTACACTACCTAATCGATACAACATCATACCTGATGTTTTAAAGCACGTTATTCCAAACAATTTAGGAATGTTAGGTAATTTATGCCCTGAGGGCAGGGATAGACAGGCTGGCACCAGGTCATTAAAGACTGTATTAAACTGTGTTTGACTAAGGAAGTGGTCCACTGCAAGATTGGTGCAGGAATTGCCTATGTAAATGCAGCATTGCATTCTATTGAGAGAAATGTTTAAACCGGAGAACCAAGGAATAGAGATTAGGCTCCCTTTGGGACATCTATGCATACTGTGTTTCAATTAGAGGGAAGACTTGTATTTTTCCTGGCCTATAATCACTTGGCATTCTGAACTGATTCTGCTATCATAGAAGAATGGGATAGATGGGCCTGAGATCTGCGGGTAGAATTGGTCTCCTTGCCCTTTTCAATCCCACGAAGACCAGATTGTACCGGTTATGTGTTACTGATGCTCCTGCTGATGATCCTAATATGACTGCAGGGCACTTAGAATCCCCCACCCCTCAAAATCTTGAGGGAGAATTCCTGTAGCAGAAGGATGGAGTTTCGGGGCGTAAATTTGTTGTTGTTTAGCCATTCAGTCGTGTCTGACTCTCCTTGACCCTATGGACTATAGAACTCCAGGTACATATTTCAGTCACTGCCCCTCTGAGCTCCATCAAGTTCATGTTTATTGGTTCAGTGATCTCATCTATCCATCTCCTCCTCTGTCGCCCCTTTCTACATGTGCCTGCAATCTTTCCCAACATCAGAGTCTTCTTTAGTGAATCCTGGTTTCTCATAATATGGCCAAAATATCTAAACTTCAGTCTCTTGATCATACCTTTCAGTGAACAGTTTGTCTTTATTTCCTGAAGTAGTGATTTATTGGATCTTCTTGCAGCACAAGGTTCTTTAAATCGTCTTTGTCAATTCAAAGACAATTCAAAGATGTCAATTCTATGGCGCTCAGACTTCTTTATGGTCCAGCTCTCACATCTGTATTGTAATACCATAGTTCAAACATTTTACTAGCTTGTCCAAGCTTGCCATGGCTCTCCTCCGCAGAAGCAAACATCTTTTAATTTCATTGCTACGGTCTTGGATCCGAGGAAAATAAAATCTGTCACTGCCTCCAATTCTTCCTGAATGAGATTGCAGTTTGGCATGATCTTCGTCTTTTTAATGTTGAGCAGCAGGCTAGCTTTTGCAATCTCTTCTTTTACCCTCATCAGTAGGTCCTTTAGTTCCTCCTGACATTCAGCCACCAGAGTAGTATCATCCGCATATCTTAGGCTGCTGATATCTCTTCCAACAATATTGATTCCGGCTTTGGATTCATCCAGCCTAGGCCTTACACATTATTATGTTCTCTGCATATAAGTTGAATAAATAAGGTGACAATATACAACCTTGTCACACACCTTTTCTGATCTTGAACCATTCTGTTACTCCATGTCCGGTTCCTACTGTGGCTTCTTGGTCCACATACAGATTGGTTGAGATGATCTGGTTCCCCCATCTCTTTAAGAACTTTGTTACATTTTGTTGTAATCAACAAAGTCAAAGGCTTTAGAATAGTCTATGAAGCAGAAGTAAATGTTTTTTTTCTGGAACTCTCTTGCTTTCTCTATTATCTATAAGATATTGGTAATTTGATCTCTTGTGCTTCTTCCTTTGCGGAACCCATCTTGCATATCTGGTAGTTCTTGGTCCATATATTGTTGAAGTGAAGCATGTGGGATTTTAAGCATTACCTTGCTATTGAGGACATCAATGCTATTAAGGTCCTTCCTGTATAGATCTTCAGTATATTCCTGCCACCTCTTCTTTATCTGATCTTCTTCCGTTAACCTTCCTGGCGGTATGATTATGTCAGTATTTAGAATGTTAAAGCGGTACATTCTAAAATACTGACATAATCATACCGCCTATAGACACCATTACCCATTCCCCCTCTCCTCCTCCCTTTCCCCTTATCATCCTCCTCCTCCATTTCCCCCCTCTCCCGCATTATCAGCTCCCTTTCCCCTCTTATCCTCCTCATCCCCCCTTATCCTCCTCATCCTCCCCCCTTATCCTCCTCATCCTCCCCGCCTCATCCTCCTCTTCCTCCCCCTCATCCTCCTCCCCCTCATCCTCCTCCCCCACCATCCTCCTCCCCCACCATCCTCCTCCCCCACCATCCTCCTCCCCCCTCATTCTCCTCCCTTTCCCCCTCATTCTCCTCCCTTTCCCCCTCATTCTCCTCCCTTTCCCCCTCATTCTCCTCCCTTTCACCCTCATTCTCCTCCCTTTCACCCTCATCCTCCTCCTTTTCACCCTCACCCTCCTCCTTTTCACCCTCATCCTCCTCCTTCCCCCTCATCCTCCTCCTTCCCCCTAATCCTCCCTTTTCCCCTCATCCCCCTTTTCCCCTCATCCCCCTTTTCCCCTCATCCTCCCTCCTTCCTCCTTATCCTCCCTCCTTCCTCCTTATCCTCCCTCCTTCCTCCTTATCCTCCCTCCTTCCTCCTTATCCTCCCTCCTCTCCTCTGTCTTCTCTCTACTGTCTTCTCTCTTCTGTCTTCTCTCTTCTCTCTTCTGTCTTCTCTCTTCTCTCTTCTCTCTTCTGTCTTCTCTCTTCTCTCTTCTCTCTTCTGTCTTCTCTCTTCTGTCTTCTCTCTTCTGTCTTCTCTCTTCTGTCTTCTTACTAGCCTCCAATCAGCTTCTCTGCTGACCAGAGCCCTGCAGCACGTCTTATGCCTTTCACTGGAACCGGCATATGCTAATGACGTGACGTGATTGTGACATCACATCATTAGCATATACCGGTTCCAAGGAAAGGCATAAGACTCGCTGCGGGGCTCCGTTCAGCAACAGGAGCTGATTGGAGGCTAGTAAGAAGAGGGGAGAAATGAGAGGGGGAAAGGAGGAAGTAGGGAGGAGGAGGATGGGAAGAAGGGATGATGGGGAGGAGGGAGGAGGAGGAATGGTGAGCTGAGGGGGCCCAGGCAAACTCGGCAGCACTGGGCCCCCTCCAGATCCTACCTGCAGTAACCCGAGCGTGGCTTGGGGTTACCAATTTAGGAAGAGGAAACTAACCCCGAGCCATGCTCAGGATTACCGCTAGGAAGGTTAAGTCCCTACAATTTTATGGCTTTTATCACGTCCACTTTGGAATTAAAGGCACCTTTGAGATCCCCAATTTTCTTGAAGAGATGTATTGACTTTCCAATTCTGTTATATTCTTCTATCTCTTCACATTGTAGAATGTCTCCTTGTCTCTTCTTGCTATCCTCTGGAATTCTGCATTCAATTTGACAATTTTTTTCCTATCTGCACTACCATTCACTTTCCTTCTTTCCTGGGCTATTTTCAAAGCCTCACCAGATAGCCAGTTTGCCCTCTAAGTTTTCTTTCTTTTAAAGGATTTTCTTTATTGCTGTTTCCTGGATAATGTCACAAACTTCGGCCCAAAGTTTTTCAGTCATACTATCTATCATGTTGAGTCCCTTATATGTACTCTTTACGTCCACTGCATATTCACAAGGGGTATTATGAATGAAATATTTGTTGGGTCTGTTGATTTTCCATATTTTCTTTCTTTCTTTCTGTTTTTATTGGACAGTTTTTATAGACTTTCATAATAGTTATAAATACATTGGTGGTAATTCTGACCTATCACATTTGGGTATCAAGACATAACTATCCCTGAGGAAATAATTAGTGACAAAACGTGTCAAGTCACCTCCAACCCTTTTTAAATTAATTGCTGTAAGAAAGAGAGAGAGAGATTTCTAAAAACATGTTAAAAAATTGTATTTCCTGCTCTGAATTTTTAAAAATTCAGTTATTGCACTACACTGCAAGTAGATGGATTATGCACAAGTTAGGAAACCTATACACAGACAGCATTGTTTTGATCTTAAATGGATCTTATCAGTGGGGATGATGATTAGATTTGAAAATGTTTTTAAATAGAGGCAAAACACTGGCTACAACAAACCACCTTGATGCCAGGTTATTTGATTATCTATTTTTTTCTGTTGTGTCTACACACGCTCACAAGTGATTACTTTTGGAGGATCAGAATTTAAGGAGGCAGAGGGAAGTGTGATAGGGGGCAGCATCTAACTAACATGCTAAATAATTAAATCTGTCACTGGTCCTGAGAATTCTGTTTTAAGTCTTCATTAACCAAGTACATGACATATTGAGGACTCATTCCACATAAGCTTGTAATAACATACTTTTGCTGCTTAGTTGCTAGTACATGTTTTTTGGAGGAATAGAGAAGCGAAATGTAATTTTTACTCAGCTTTACTGTGGCACGCTTCATTATCACAGGGTAAAGCAGTAAATTACCTGCTCACATAGTATCACTATTAATATCCTTTCAAATAAATGCACATCAGCTACATTTAGATTAGTCTATTCAAAAAAAACTATCTCCTGGGGCTATTTCCAGATTGTTAGATGAGTGGCTTTTGATTTATTTACACTTACATTGCATTCATTATGGCAGGAAACATGTACATTTGAATTATATATATATATATATATATATATATATATATATATATATATAAACAAATAATACATTTGTAAGCCCATCTGCAAGTCTCTAGATTCTCAGA
This sequence comes from Discoglossus pictus, assembly GCA_027410445.1. Lineage (NCBI taxonomy): Eukaryota > Metazoa > Chordata > Amphibia > Anura > Alytidae > Discoglossus > Discoglossus pictus. The sequence continues at coordinate 79,788,023 of CM050168.1, forward strand.
AATATGTTATTGTACTGCATTCTGAGCCAGAGGGCGGGGACATGCAAATGAGCAGACAATGTATTCTTGCTCTTAAATGTAAAATGCTACTTTATTACGTAGCTCCTTCATATGCATATGCATCACTTCAGACCCCATTAGGCTATTCACAAACGTTAATGTATTCAAATAAGGTACTCTAAATTTCACTCAATCCTCACCCACTTTTCTGCCTCACATCGATAGTGGTGGTAATTAAAAATTCTCAGAGATTGCAATCAAGAGGAATTTAATAAAGGACAGACATGGCTCAATATAAATACAATAATATAATTTTAGTTATTCACTGTTAGACCTGTAAAACAAATAGTGAATTTGTTTATTATTACATTTTTTTTTCTTTAGACCTTGTGATTCCTGTTTTTAATAAATGCCTGTGAGATGTAAAACATCTATTAAAATAGACTCATAACTTTCTTATGGATCTTGTTGCAAATAATGTATTTTATAATCACATATAATATTTGTCCACCTACGAGGCATCGTCACGCTTTGCGTGGTGTGTACTAGTTAGGTGATAAACGCTAAAGGTGCTCATCGCCTGTGAGCCTTGCATAGCGAGGCGAGCCTTTAAGGCACTAAAACTCGCAGCACAAAGGCGATGAACGCCAAAGGCGCTCATTTCCAGCTCGTCTCGCGAAGCGAGGCAAGCAGTGACGGCAATGAAACACGCCGGACTTAGCCACCAAATACTTACTAAACGCAGGATCGCCTTAGCCTACAAGCAATTGACAAATGCGGGACTTAGAAAAAAAAATACGAGACGCAGGACTTTAAAAAAAAATATACGAGATAGCAAACTTATGAGGTTAATGGCTGAACCGCGAAAACACAAAATCAATAAAAACACAATAAATATACAAAAACATCACACACAGCACAGGGGAACAGCCAGGACGTCTGGGAGGAAGGTGGAATGCGAATTTAAGCCAATTTCAACGAGTTTCGCCTAAGCAAGAAAAAAAAATGGCTGCCCCAAAAAATGAAAACGAGGCTACACAACCCCGGACCACGCAAAACACTGCCAAACGCATAGCACTTTCACTCAGGAATGTATGAACTACAAAATACCCTATTGCAAAAGACGGAAAATGCTCGTGAGCCGCGTAACACATTAATAACATTACGAATCTACAATGGCACTTTACACAACTAAACCAACTGCTTTCCCTCGTGCACGCAGCCTGTTTCTAATGCACAGTTGGGACATTCATTACACTTTATCATCAGGGCGCCAACACTCAAACGGTACATTGAATGCTGCCGGAAAAAATAAACAGATTGTTAGCTCTTCAGACTATTGATTGCTGGATATATTAATTACAAATATGTAAAATGTATTCATTTATTCAAGAAATAATGCATTTATTATTAGTTAACTAACTATAGATAAATACATATCTCTCTTTCTGATGAGTGACGAAGGTGCTCAGAGGAGCAAAAGTACACGAGAGGAGAGGCCCGCAATGAGCGCCAAAGGCGCTCAACGCGAGGCTCGCAATGAGCGCCAAAGGTCCTCAGAGTACAAAAAGGTTTACATTGTGTGTCAAACAGCAATCCCATGCCTTCAAATTTTAATGCCCTGTCATTTTTGACAGGCCAGTCGCAAGTTAATTATAATTATAATAAAAGGCACTTCTCAAGGCATCAGGTTATGCTGCTGGGTGGTAGAGATCAGAAAAATGCCTTTAATTAATGTTACAATATAGTGCCTATAGTTTGACATACAACACACCTATAATATGGTAATAAAACTTTAGAAAAAGACTAAGGTGAACCATAAGCATTAATCAGATCTAAAAGCCCTAATGTGCATGTTGAAAAACAATTTTATAATATGTAAAAGAGTCTGAAAAAAGAGCATGTTTTGCATTCAAACAGCAAAATATAAACAGAAAAATAAAAATTCTGCATAAACTGGGGTCAATTGGCAGGGCAAGTAAATCGCATTGTGAATAATATATTCACTCAAAAGTGAAGCATTGGATAATGTGTCAGGTTAAGTACAGGACAGGAAGCTAAATTAGAAGGTTAAGGTCCAAGACTGAGAGGGTAAGGAAATATTTGACAATATAAGTTATCTGATTAGCACGGCTGTCAGTTCACAGGTGCCATCAAAACATCGGCTATGAGCCTCCCTGTGGCTTGAATAAAGTGTCTGCACTGGAGTTAAATCAATGGTTGTGTTTTGCTAATATTTTCTATCTGGCACTAACAAGAATGTGATTTAACCATTAAAGTTTTGATAAGTGAATGATCTAAAAACTAGAAAATGTTTTGCTACTCCCCACGTATTAAACCAGACTTAGGAACACCAACTCCTGCCAGTCACATACAAGGTACAGAGAATCACAGTCATAGAAGAAAAAATTGAATGTGTAGGCAAACTGATAATAAAATAGACATGGGTGTGATGTAGTATAGGGTGTTGGGGAATGGCTCCATCCTTATATTATTGTGGGGCATATTTACGAAGATTTGAAATCTGTTAAACTTCATACTTTATGGCATACTAGCACCATTAATATGACAGGTATGTAAAATCACATAATGTAAAAACAAAACTGGGGAATGGCCATGGGGAATGGCCACACAGGGTTAAAGATAAATGGAGAAAGGCCACAAAAGTTTAACTGACCTGAGGAATGTGCACATGCTGTTAAATGGAAAGACAAGAGGAAGGGTCATACAAGGTTAAATAGAGAGAATGGGATTTGTCAACATAGAGCTGAACAAACATTAATAATGGCCACATATGGTTAAATGGATAGAGATAAGAAATCCTGACAGGAAATGGAGAGTCATGGGTATAGATCACCTTGGGTTAAAAAGAAATACATGCATGTCACATGCATGTCATCAGTTTCACAGAGAAACATGGGGAATGGTTATAATTTTAAACAGAAAGACACATGGATAGATTACATAGGGTCAACAGATCAATCTGGGAAGTTGTCATGTGCTATTAAAGCAGCATTTTAATTTGAATAGTAATCAATAGTTTTCTTGTGCTTCATACCTACATTGAAATATCAATAACAAAATAAAAAATGTTGCACTCAAAAACTAGGAAATTTAAAATAAGACACCCATTGGAAAAAAAGGATCAAATTTGCCACAAAAATGAATCGGCCACCAAATAGAGGATATAGAGAAAGTAAACAAGTGATCTAATGACCACAATAGAGAAGAAAAGCATGGACCCCTATGAGTCTCAGGGGATTCCTCCTATCTGGAAGGTACAACTGAGGTTAGTACCCCAATTTCTGGGTAATTTGCTCTACTTATAAAATAGAAAGAAAACAGGGATTCACATATGTTTTGGAGTGAATACCTGCAACCTATTTTCATTATTGTAATTTAAACGTCTGCTTGGTTGTCAAAGTGCTGTGTTCCCGCTCACAGTTTGCCTGTTGAATCAAGCACACGTGATAATTATATTTTAGTGCCCTTGATGTATTACTTACTCCACTTGTTTCATAATCAGTGGGAGGAATAAGTCATGGATTCAATCTGCTTTTACCATTGCTTTAAATACACAATTTTCTGAGCAAGGACGGCTAATTATTTAATGATCACTCAACAATATTTACTCCTAATCAAAGCATAAGTTTTGCGTTGTTTAAAACATGAGGCAAATGAGTTAGTTATTATGGCGTTACTGCAATAAAATAATACGTATGTGCCAAAACAAAAGCTTGAGCTTTGTGGACTTCTTAACTGAGAGACAAGTGCTTTATATGTTTCAAATTTGTTTTTGTTTCCTCATAAATATTGCATGATATAATATTTGGTGAGGCAAAGCTTTTCAAATATCTATTTTTACAGAGAGGCTGTCCCTGGAGCTAAATGTCACATTTTTTGTCTTTTTGTGAGATCCAATAAAACAAAAAAAAGAATGATTTTATTAAAAGTACCATTATAACGCCCTAAAAAAAATCAGATTTTAATTAGTCATGATCATTAATAAGATTATTATTCAATTATTTAATTATTCATAACTAGTAACTTGCCGTCATATCATAGAATGTTATCTTGAATTGTCTATGCTCTCTATCTGTTCTGTCTCTCTCTCTGTCTCTCTCTGTCTTGTATCTCTCTCTCTCTCTGTCTTGTGTCTCTCTCACTCTCCTTTCTTTCTCTCTGACCTGTCTCTCTCGCTCCTTGTGCGCTTTCTCTCTGTACATTCTCTCTCAGTGCTCTCTCTCTCTGTGCGCTCTCTGTCTGTGTACTTTCTTTCTCTGTGAGCTCTTTCTGTGCACTCTCTTTCTCTCTGTGCGCTCTCTGCATCCTTTCTCTCTCTGTGCTTTCTGTCTGTGAACTCTCTCTCTCTGTGCTTTCTGTCTGTGCACTCTCTCTTTGCCTGTACGCTCTTTGTCTGTGCACTCTCTCTCTCTGTGCACTCTGTCTCTGTGCTCTGTCTGCTGTGTGCACTCTTACTCTCTGTACCCCTCCCTCTCTGTGTTGATCTCTGAGTGTTCTCTCTGTCTGTGCACTCTCTGTCAGTGTGCTCTCTCTCTCACTGTGTGCTCTCTCTCTGTCTGTGCTCTCTGTGTCAATCTCTGTGCGCTCTATGTCTTTGTGCTCTCTCTGTCTGTGCACTCTCTCTGGGGCTCTCTCTCTCTGTGCTCTCTGTCTCTGCTCTCTGTCTGTGCACTCTTTATCTATGCTCTCTCTGTGTGCTCTCTCTGTGTGCGCTCGCTCTCTCTGTGCACTCTCTATTGCTCTCTGTCTGTGCACTCTCTCTTTGTGCACTCTGTCTGTTCACTCTCTCTCTGCACTCTCTCTGTCTGTGCACTCTCTGTGCGCTCTCTGTTTGTGTTCTTTGTGTGCTCGCTGTCTGTGCACTCTCTCTTGCTCTCCGTCTGTGCACTCTCTCTTTGTGCACTCTCTGTCTCTTCACTCTCTCTCTCTGCACTCTCTCTGCGCACTCTCTGTCTGTGCACTCTCTGTGCACTCTCCGTTCGCTCTCTATTTGTGTTCTCTGTGTGCTCGCTGTGGACTCTCTGCGCTCTCTGTGCACTCTCTCGCTCTCTGTGCATTGTCTGTGTGTGCCCTCTTTGTCTGTGTGCACTCTTGCTCTGTAATTCTCTCTCTCTCTCTCTGTACCCCTCCCTCTGCCTCTCTCTTTACCTGTCTCTTTCTCTGTACCTATTTCTCGCTGTCTCTGTGTACCTCTCTCTCTCTCTCTCTGTACCTTTCTCTCTCTCTCTGTACCCGTCTATCTCTCTCTCTCTCTCTCTGTACCTGTCTCTCTCTCTGTACCTGTCTCTCTCTCTGTACCTGTCTCTCTCTTTACCTGTCTCTCTCTCTCTGTGTACCTGTTTCTCCTTCCCTCTCTCCCTCACTCTCTCTCTCACTCACTTTTCTGTCTGTCTCTGAAATGCAAATGGCTGCAGGCTCCTATTAATAGCAGATTTTAGGTCCCGCCCCAAATTATGTCATGACCACGCCTCTTGATCAGCATTACACACACGCAACAACTATATTAGTGACTAACGACTTGCCCGTCAAAAATGATGGCAAGAAAATTGAAAGGCTGGGAATGCTGTTCGCAACACAATGTGAGTCTCTGACACTGTTAACCTTTTTGTTATCTACAAAGAACTATAAGAATTGTATTAAATGTTTTTATTTTTTTATTAAGTAATTATTAATAATTAATGTACGTTAATAATTACGTAATAAATGAATACATGTATCAGAAAGAGGTAAGCATAATAAAGATATATAAATACAGCGTAAAATATAAAAAAATATTTAGTGCAGTGGAAAATATTTTTTTTATTGTTAATTAATAATTATTACATTATTATATGTGAATAATTAATTAATCAATGAACCAATGTATTTGAAAGGGCAAAGCATTTATTTCTTCATAAAATAAGGTAATGTAAAATATATGTTTTTTTATATTAATAATAAATTAATAAATAAATTAATATACTGTACCTATTTATAATTAATAGCCAGCAATCAATATCCTGAAGAACTAATAATCTCTTCGGATTTTCTGGCAGCAGAAAATGTCAAGTCAGACTGTCATCACGTGAGGAGAAAGTGTCAGCAATGTGGCAAGTGTGCAGTATATGTAGGCTACGTGCGCGAGACCGCCATTTCAGAATCGTAATGTTTTGATTTTCAAGTTAGCGCTGAAAAATGTCGGCGATATTCTGTCTATTCTATACGTGCTTGCAAGCATTTTCTATCCTTCCTAATAGTGTATTTTGTACCTTGTATGTGCCTGGGTACAAGTTGTACATCCCTGGCGGTGTTTTGTGCACTTCGGGGTCGTGTAGCCTCGTTTAAATTTTTTTTCGACAACCAATTTTTTTCTTGCTTAGGTGATTTTCAAGTGCCGAAACTGCTTAAAATCTACTTAATTTTGCGTGCAACCTCACTCCCAGATTTGCTAGGTGTCCCCCAGTGCTGTGTGTGATGTGTTTTTTGTGTTTTTCGATGTACGCAGTTTGGCCGTTTTTTAGGTTTTTGTGTATTTGTTTTACCAATTTTGAGGCGCCGTAGAGCCTCCACCTCCGCAAATGCAGACACTCGCTTTGCGAGGGTCCGCATTTGAGGCCTGCAATGAGGCCTGCAAATGCCGCGCTTGCTTCGTGAGGTCCACATTTGTGACCCGAACTTTGTCTCCCTGTTCACGATGGACGCAGTTCTGCAAGCTCGCTTTGCAAGTACGCAAAGCGTGACGACAACTCACAGTTTGACAATTATAATATTTGATAGGAGTATTCAGTTTTATTTATTTTTTAAACATCATGTTTTAAGCATCTTGTTGAGGTATTTGTCTTTATCACTTATGAGGTAACAGGGCTGGGATATTCTGTTTGAGAGGAAATAATAAATGCCAAAACATTTGTACAAATTAGTTAAATAGACTGCACCTCCTCATTAGATCATCTCTGACATGTTTCTTCTGGCATGTTTCTTACTTGATTGTGCCCTTCATAATTTGGCACGCTCGGCAGATGCCCACAACTCCCACATGACAGCGATGTCCCTGGCTATCTATCTATCTATCTATCTATCTATCTATCTATCTATCTATCTATCTATTATCTGTCTGTCTATCCTACCTATCATGTAAGCATATAGTAAACTGGTGTTTTAATAAGATAATATAACAATATCAACTATATTTGAACAGCATTTACAACAGTAAAGTAGATGCAAGAAAAGAGCTAAATTAGACGTCAGAAATCTAATTAAACAATTTATTTTCATTTAGTCCTGTAAATTCTGTCCAGATCAATTTTTTTTCTCTGATTACACACAAAAATAAATTGGTGTTATGTTGAGATTACGCATCAATTTACACAGCAATTCAGCATTATATTTTGTCTTCCTTTGCTGTTAGGTTAGGACATACTGTAAACATGTTAAGAGACATGTATCTTCTGAGCTTACAGGTCAAGGGAGTCACTTGTCTGCACACTATCTCTGTTATGTACAGACCACAATATCAGTTTTTCACTCTGCATGTACTAAGTGCTACTTTATCCCCAATTGTTCAGAAATGAGAAACTTGTAAATAATTCAGATGGTAATAAAACAGATCCACAGATTGCAAAAGCTGTAGCTGTTATTAGCTGGAGGAATCTTTGCGTACCTTAGTGACAAAATACGGGCAAGGGGAATTTGGTAATATGACTATTGAAAAAATGAAATCTGGATTTCCACATAAGTACAGATTAACCACTGACAACAAGTGCACCTCTGTTTCTTGAACTAATAAACAGTCAAGTAAGTTATGGTTTGCATATCATCAATGACATGAATACATTATATTGTAGTTACAAAAGACTCCCAAACAATATTCCTCAGGGTCAATTGACTAAACATAGATGAAAGATTAATTTTGTTGTGCATATTGCATGGCATGTATATGTACAGACGTGCTAAAGATCATTCTTTATCATGTTACTCGGTTAAGTTTTTATCCCTTTTCCATTCAAATTAATGAAGATGATTATTAGTTTAAAATACCATGCTGGTGAAAGCAAGGTGAATGAGTGTTAGCACATCCATATGTCACCACTTCGTCAATCTACAGGAGGGGAAGAAAATGTTATTTTGTGTACACTTACATGTCCTAGCAGGTCAAGAATCCATTTTTTTTCACAGAACTTCTCAATAGACAGTATTTCCAGTATTTTGTAGATAAGGATTCTGAGTAGTGACATGTAAATGAGGCTCAAAATGTATCTGCTTTTTGCCTCAGGTCAACTTAAAATGGGTATCAGGCAGGCTTAAGAGCATAGCCATGGTTTAGGGTACAGTGGCAGAAACAAAGTCACAGACTGCAACCTTCAGTTTTCCTCATACTGCTCACCATATCGGGATACAATCAAATGCAATATAATAGTCTGCATGGTAACATGTCCATGTGTGCTTTGTTAAATAGTAAAGACAATGCATCCATGGAAATCATGAATTTAATGTGCTGATCATCAGTTTTGTAAATTTCAGAGAATAAATGACAACCCTCTGATTCAACTGTCCTTAGTTAACATATATTGCTTCCAATTAAACAGAACTGATCATGTTCCCCTATACCATACAGTGGAGAAAGATACAAACAACCTATATAACATCAAAATCATGGGAGAAGCGGCGAGCACTGACACTGAAGCTGCTGTGGCCTTTCCAGACACTTTGAAAGACATCATAGAAAGAGGCAATTATCCTACAGAACTGGTATCCAGTGTTGATGAGACTGGACTGTTCTGGAAGTGAATGCCAAGTAACACCTTCATATCATTCAAAGCAGCCAAAGACCGTCTAATCCTTCGTCTGGGTGGGAACGCTAGTGGCGATTTCAGGATCAAGCCATTGCTTTTATAGCATTAAAAAGAAATCATTAATAGGGATTCCGAAATCCACTTTGACGGTCATTTTGCAATCCTATCATAATGCTTGGATCACCATGGACACCTTCAAAAACTGGTTTAGTGAACATTTCTGTCCTCCGTACGTCACTACTTCAGGCATAAAGGAATTGAGGCCAAAGAACTCTTGTTGATGGACAATGCTCCGAGTCACCCTACCAACTTGTCTGTGCTACACTGCGGCATCTCAGTGGAAGTAGTTTTCCTGCCACCCAACACTACTTCACTCATCCAGCCAGTGGATTAGGAGGTCATTGCGACCTTCAAGGCCAATTATCTTTGCGGAACAGTCTGCCAGCTAATTGACCAAACATACAGCAAGGACAAAACATCCATGATGGATTTTTGGAAAAAGTATTCCATCATGCAGGCCATTACTGACATTAATTTGTCCTAGAAGGAAGTGACACAGCAATGTCTGAAAACAGCGTGGAGGAAGATATGGCCAGAGCTTTGTCCTGATGTGGAACCAGAACAGCCCATCATTGCGGAGATTGTAGATCTGGTCAATACGGCTGGACTAGGAGTTGCAGCGCCATAGAAAGTAGAGACAAATGTCCTTGAGTGAGATTGTGTAAAAAAAAGCAAGAATGGAGGATGAGCTTGAAGCTTCCACATCTGCCATTTAAAGTGGACTTTTTAGTTTATGTGTGCTGTTTCTTTAAACTGTATTCTAAAAATGGTTATTTTTCTGTTTATGTTTGCAGTTTCTTAAAAGTTAATATAAAGCCACAAATGTTGAAACTTCAATTGCTTTTGTGTTTATTTTTTCAATGAGTTCCGTATGACTCTGTTTAACGCTGTTTCCCTTAACACTCCTATTGCCCAGAACTTATCTACAGTGTTAAATGGGGTATTGATGTTTATTTATATACAGATATATATGTATATATATATAGCAATTGTTTCACATATGGTAGGCTAAGAGTGATAGAAGCCCTTCACCATACAAAGTACAGTAGTACAAATAAGATGATTCTATTTGAATAAAAGTTGATAAAAACTTATTTCCTGCTCAAATTTCTCAGAAATACAGTATTTGCACTGCAATCTGGGAAAACTGGGGGGGACATGCAAATGAGGCCACATAATGTACCATCACTCTGTCAATCCAAACCATTTTAAACATTGCTCCTTTTAAGCATATGCTTACTGTATTTCACAGTTTTAGGCATAGCAACGGATGGATTTTTCACAAACCAGGTCACTTAACCACATATAGTACTGTTTCACGGTTACTGACGATCCTCAGTATGGTGTGAGTGCCTGGTTTGTGTGATGATTGTTGTAGAGAGTAGTTCTATACAGCAATTTTTTCACATATGGTGGGATAAGAGTGATGGAAGCCTTTAACAGTACAAAGTACAGTAGTACAAATAAGGAATAGTACATTAGTGATTCTATTTGAATGTCTAAAAATAAGTTGATACAAACTTATTTCCTGCTCAAATTTCTCAGAAATACAGTATATGCACTGCAGTCTGGGAAAAGTGGGCATGACATGCAAATGATGTAACATAATGCACCATCACTCTGTCAATCCAAACCATTTTAAACATGGCTCCTTTTAAGCATATGCTTACTGTATTTCACAGTTTTAGGCATAGCAATGGATGGATTTTTCACAAACCAGGTCACTTAACCACATACAGTACTGTTTCACGGTTACTGCCAATCCCCAGTATGATGTGAGTGCCTGGTTTGTGTGGTGATTGTTGTAGAGAGTAGTTATATACAGCCATTGTTTCACATATGGAGGGCTAAGAGTAATAGAAGCCCTCCACCGTACAAAGTACAGTAGAACAAATAAGGAATAGTACATTAGTGATTCTATTTGAATGTCTAAAAATCAGTTGATAAAAACTTATTTCCTGCTCAAATTTCTCAGAAATACAGTTTATGCACTGCAGTCTGGGATAACTGGGCAGGATATGCAAATGAGGCCACATAATGCACCATCACTCTGTCAATCCAAACCATTTTAAACATGGCTCCTTTTAAACATATGCTTACTGTATTTCACAGTTTTAGACATAGCAGCAGATGGATTTTTCACAAACCAGGTCATTTAACCACATACAGTACTGTTTCACGGTTACTGCCGATATATATATATATATATATATATATATATATATAGAGAGAGAGAGAGAGAGAGAGAGAGAGAGAGAGAGAGAGAGAGAGAGAGAGAGAGAGAGAGAAAATGAAGATATAACAAGAACATCTGTTTGACTAATACACAAGTATAAACAATACAGTAGATGCACACTTTATTAAAGTAATACAGAAATATAAAATATATCTGTACAGCGTCAGTAAAGAGAATTCAAAACATGAGCTTAATTACATCCCTGACATCTAATTAAACTCTTTTTTTTTCATTTATTCTAGTTCTTGAAGTGCTGTCCAGATCTATTGCTTTCACGTTGATTATACACAGGAGAATGCATTCATTTATGCTGAGCCTTATATTTATATAAACTATATAAAACATAGAATGTAAACCTGTACATGTAAATATTCATTGTGTATTTAAATCCAATAACATTCATACACATTCAATAAATATGTATGTTCTTAAAGCAAACATACCACCGAGAGGTCTATACAATATATCTGTCATGCTGGCCAGATGCCCAAAACTCCCACATGACAGAGCTGGCCTGGCTATCTATCTATCTATCTATCTATCTATCTATCTATCTATCTATCTATCTATCTATAAACCTATCTATCTATCTATCTATCTACATGTCTGTTTGTCTGTCTAATATAATAAATAGATACAGTTGATTCACTATTTAATAAAGTAATAAAAGTAATATAGAATAGAAGCCTGATCTGGATAGCACTTACAGCAGTAAAACAGATGCAAAGGAGCTTAATTACATGTTTGAAACTTAATTAAGCTTTTTTGCATCTATTATAGTGCTGTAAATTGTTGTCCAGGTTTATTGTTTTCATGTTGATGAAATGCAGTAAATTTGATTAAACAAAAAAAAAAAGAATACTTGTCTGATGTTAAGCTTTAATTTGCAAAGCACCACAGCCTTCTGTTTAGTCTTAAATACTGTGGTGTAAAATAAAAGTGTACTGTACATATACTATAAATTGTAATATAAAATAAAATGTACTGTACATGTACTGTATGTGTATAAGTATATGTGTTTATATAAATAAATAAATCAATAAACATTCATGTGTACATTTTGTCTATATAGTGACTAACCCCAATTGAAAATTATGTAGTTGTATGGTAGATGCATAAGCCTATATCTTAGATGTTATGGTAAACCTGCCATCTGTATTCCAAAATCCATAAGAAAATCGATTTAGGGTACTAAACATTCAGTTGTTTCCGACTCTCTGTGACCTCATGACCATAAGACACCAGACACATCTTTATATCCATGGGTGTAGTAGGAGCCAAAGAAAATCTGGGGGTGGATACCACATATAGTACAAAAATACTACAGTGCTTTTCTGCTTCGGAAGGCTGTAATTTTCGGGGTTTAACCATCTCAGGGTTTTCAAGGCCGTAACCTGTAACCCACAAAAAGACGCCAATTGAATAGCAAATTAACTTACGGCCTCACTTACGGGCTCCAGGAACTTACAATTGCTCAAATAAATCAGGCTCAAAGTGATATTTTGCTTTATAATTTTTTAATCTATGCAGCCTCCACTAGGGTAGAGGGTTATCTGAGCAATAAACAATCATTTATTTAACTTTTAATTCATTCAAACATAGTGATGTCGCGAACATCAAATTTGCGGTTCGCGAACAGCGGACCCAAACTTCCATCAAATGTTCGCGAACGGGCGAACCCTGCGAACCTCCATAGACTTCAATGGGCAGGCGAATTTCAAAACCCACAGGGACTCTTTCTGGCCACAATAGTGATGGGAAAGTTGTTTCAAGGGGACTAACACCTGGACTGTGGCATGCCGGAGGGGGATCCATGGCAAAACTCCCATGGAAAATTACACAGTTGATGCAGAGTCTGGTTTTAAGCCATAAAGGGCATAAATCACCTAACATTCCTAAATTGTTTGGAATAACATGCTTTAAAACATCAGGTATGATGTTGTATCGATCAGGTAGTGTAAGGGTTAGGCCCGCTTCACAGTAACAGGCCAATCTCCCCGTTTAATGCACCGCAAACAAGCGCAAACAGTCCTTTTTCACAACCGCAAACTCCCCATTTGCACAAGGTTGGATACCAAGCTAGCCATGTCCCGTTCCTTGTCCTCACTAATGTCATTGAAGGTCTCTTCCTCCACCCAGCCACCAAGGGTCCCTGAAAGGTGACAACAAGCCCCCTGGGACGCCTACTGTGTTTGGTCTTCCACCTCCTCAAAGCCACCTTCCTCCTCTGACTCCTCTTCTTCAGGCTCCTCTCTCTGCGTTACCTCTGTCTGCGTTATTATAAGGTGTGTACTGTTAAGTAGTACTATTCCTATCGGTTTAATCCCTGTTACGTCCACTATTAGGGGATGTGTATATGGCATTGATTTTTGGAACAGGGAGATGGAAAAAGATGCTTGGTCGGACCTCCTACTTCGAATTTGGGGCACTGCACGTGCAATGTAATGTGCCACCAGATAGGAGTGGTGTATTAAGTTGTACTATTTATTCCAATCAGTTTGATACCTGTTACGTCACCTTTCAGGGGACGTGTATATGGCATGGATTTTTGGAAGCGGGAGTTGGAAAAAGATGTTTGGTCGGTCCTCCCACTTCAAATTTGGGGCACTGCGCGTGCAATCTAAGGTGCCACCAGATATGAGTGTCACTGTGCACTGGCAAAAGTTGGCAGAGTAGGCGCTGTAGGCCTCACACACACGCCTGTAGGCAGGCAACTGATATTCAATCAATTACAGTCAAGAAAGTGTTGTTTTATGTCACTGTACACTATGGTTGCACCAGATATGACGTTTCACTCTGCACTGGCAAAAGTTGGCAGAGTAGATGCAATAGGCTTCACACACGCCTGTAGGCAGGCAACTGATATTCAATCGATTACAGTCAAAAAAGTGTTGTTTTATGTCACTGTACACTACGGTTGCACCAGATATGACGTATCACTGTGCACTGGCAAAAGTTGGCAGAGTAGATGCAATAGGCTTCACACACACGCCTGTAGGCAGGCAATTGCTATTCAATCTATTACAGTCAAAAAAGTGTTGTTTTATTTAACTAAGCACAATATAAGCTGTTAGGTGTTAGCCTGTCACACACACACGCTGGCAGGCAGGCATATGCAATAAGATTACACAGAAAAAAATAATAAAATAAAATAAATTATGTTCTAGCCCTAAAAAGGGCTTTTTAGGTTGCTGTCCTTCAGATGGAAGGCTCTGGAAGGGAGTGTATGCTGCTGATTGCCTGGAATGTGTCTGCTGACTGTGAGGTGCAGGGTCAAAGTTTCCTCAATGATAAAGTATAGGGGGCGAACCGAAAAGCGCATATGTTCGCGACATCTCTATTCAAACACTGTATGTGGACTATTTCATGTAAAACTATCTTTGTAAAGCAATCATGTATTCTCTTTACAACTCTTATAAAAGAAAATATTTAAAGCAGCATGAAGGGCCGCAGAAATATATCTAAAAAGTGCAGATATTTAGGAAATATTTGATAATAGGTAATTTCTTAGCTTCTGAGTATGGTTTTAAAAAAAATTAAGATCCTAAATGTTGGAACAAAATTGAAAGAAAATGCTTTTGTTTGAGACACTCCCCGGACCTGCTTCTTACTTATACATAGACGGGATCAAGGACACTCCCTACCTATTTAGAAAAACAAAATCATCCATGTGGTAAGCTTTAAGGCTCTCCATCTATCACATCCTTTTGCCTTGGAGTGAAGATTAATATAAAATGGAGAGGTGACCCGCTGATCACCATTTATATCCAATAATTTTCTTATTCTGGTGCATTGGGTGGGTAACAATTATATTGAATAATGGGGATTCCTTGTCTATAGGCTTCTTGTTAAACAAGGTCAACAGTCTGGGGTCCCCACATTCTTTTATTTTATTTTAATACCCATCTCATGAACATTTGGTGAGCTAGGTGGTGGGTTCTTCAGCTCGTGATATTTTTTTTATTTTTTTTTTTTTTTTTTGATGAAATGCCATTGTCAGTTGACATCAGATTTTTATTTTTAAACTTGACTCACTTCCTAAGCAAGGGGTTTCCTAGCTAAATCCAATGGTCCGCCTATATTTATAATCGCACTTGGCGCCAGTATTTTCTATTTATGGAACAATTACTTAAATTAGCAAAGGGGATTTTGTTTACCTTACTCCTTGCTATGCAGTTTCATACGTGAGTTGTAATGAGTGTTTTGATTGGTTAAATAGTTGTTTAATCTATAGTGATTAAATTACCGTATTTTTCGTCATATAAGACGCACCTGCACATAAAACGCACCTAGTTTTTAGAGGAGGAAAACAAGAAAAAAATATTCTGAATCAAACACAAATACACTTCACACACATATACACACCTACATCACACACAAATATATATATACTAGCGAATTGCCCGTCAAAAAATGACGGCAATGAAATTGTAAGGTAGCTAATGTTGTTTGGTGTGTAATAGTAAAGATATAATACATTAATAAATGAATATACTTTACCTATTTGGAAGCATTGTGTTGAAGAGATGTGAATGTGTTTTGACATTGCTGCAGCATTAGTGTTGGGGAGCTGCTCTCTAAGCGTGGTGAATGTGTGCAGTGTAATACTGTGCGTGCGCGAGTCGAAACCGTGCGCGTAGTGTCGTACTTCCGCATTTGCGTTAAATGGCGGTTTATGTGTGTTGTGCGTCTTTGCGTATTGTCCGTTGTTGGTTTGTAGTGGTTTTCGAGTTTAGTGTGGTGTTTTGCGAGTGTGGTGTGGTGTTTTACGTGTGGAGAGTGCTGTAGCCTCGTGTCCGTCGGCCATTTTTTCTGTCGCTTAGCGATTTTATTAGTGTCTAAAGTGTTTTATTTTTATTTAAATGAAGGTGTAACTTGTTTTTTTGAGGTGCTGGATGGTTCCTCTTGCTGTAGGTAAGCTTTTTATGTGTGTGTTGTGTGTATTTATTGTGTTTTAAATGTTTGTATTTCGGCGTGTTGCGTCCGATGTTTGCGAGGTCGTAATGTGTGGTAACGTGTTTCGTAGGTTGTTTGCGTTCCTCGTAAAATTTAGCGAGTGTCGTAATTTGTGTGTCGTGTTTTTTGAGTAGCGACGTGAAGTTTGCGAGGGTTTGAGGCCCTTGCACAGTGACCTCGCCAGCAACTGAGGCCCTTGCCCAGTGACCTCTCCAGCAACTGAGGCCCTCGCTTCGCGAGGGGCCTCAGTTGCTGGCATGGAGCGCCTTTGGCGCTCCATGCCAGCAACTGAGGCCCTTGCCCAGTGACCTCGCCAGCAACTGAGGCCCTCGCTTCACGAGGGGCCTCAGTTGCTGGCATGGAGCTCCTTCGGCGCTCCATGCCAGCAACTGAGGCCCTTGCCCAGTGACCTCGCTACGCGAGCCTGCAAGCGTGAGCAACGGCCCGTACGCTCACAACTATATATGTGATATATATACTGTATATATATATATATATATATATATATATACATACATGCATATACACATACATACACACATACATATACAGACACATATACATACATACACATATACATACATACACATATATACACATATACATGCATACACATACACATTTTGGAGCATTTGGGAGCCTCCAGGAGCTCTTGACCCTGGGCAGAAAGAGGCAATTTTAATGCTTGCAAAAGGTGCATTCGTCGTATAAGACGCACCAAGTGCGTCTTATACGGCGAAAAATACGGTAGTTTGTCTGCTTAATGAGAATCATTTCATATGATTGCTTTTAAAATAAACCATTGCTAAACTACAAGTTCACAGTTTTGAAGTTTTGTGTTGTTTTGAGGGCCTAAATGTGACTGAACCTTATGTATGTAGCTGCATAAATGTAATATGTTTTCTAGTATTGGCACTTAAAATGCAAAGCCTATTTCAAAGTAATGATAGAGAATGAAATGCTACCAATGGAAAATGTTTTGCTTTCTCATGTTAAGCATCAAAGGGACCCATATTATCTGTAAGTTTAAACAGACACAGTCTTCAACATGGTAGGTTTACCCATACACCATTCTTTGTTGCCTGTAATCTTTTGCTTCATGATTAACAGCCTTATTAAATTGCTATTTGGCCAATTGAAATGGCTCTATATAAGCATAGAACATATTTTTTTTTACAGAAGCTACTGTAAATAATCCTATTCTACCTTTATTTTACAGTTTGCCGTCGCTTTTCTTTCCCTGAGTTACTGATATATGGCATAGTACTACTATTGTATCATTATAGTACCTCTGTAGATGGTGTGTAAAAATAAAGACTGATCTTCACCTTAACCTTGGCTCCTATTAGACTCCAAATTTGCAACAGTTACAGAGCGATTAAATTGAACAAGTCCGCAACTACATGGCCGAAAGCCAAAAACGATAACCATGTAACCGTATGTAGCATTTCACGGTATGATCATGATCAATCAAGCAAGGCCTTAACTACCGATTTACAAACATCCAATAGTAAATGAGACCGTCATCATGACATCAGCAAAATATGGAGGTTAAACCACAACCAATTAGCGTTTAGAAGTCCGAATTGCAATCAGACCCGCAATCCAGAAATGCTTCAATCTAAAAAAAAATATTATTACTATTCTGGTCCATGTGAGTTCAATGATATCTATTAACCCATGGATTGCCGGGATTGATATAACACTAAAATTACACATCAAAAACATATTTTTTTATTGCAGATTTGCAGGCTTGAGACTGTTGTGCAATTAATTATAATGTCTTTCATCGCTTTCCCCGTATTTGAAAGCGCGGTAATGATTGTTTATTTGCTTTTACAGTGCTACGATCAACAGCCTTATTAAATTACGATTCGGTAAATTTAAAAGGGCTCTATATAAGCACATAGCATATTTTATTTACAGAATTTAAAAACTTCTCTAAATAAAATATGCTCTGTGCTTAAATAGAGCCCTTTTAAATTTAAAGAATCGCAATTTAATAAGGCTGCAAGTGTTTAACACCCTTGCGAGTCCTCTATTGTACTTGTAGGATTTTTGGCTAAACTTGCAATATACGGGTGTAAAAACAATTGCAGGCTTCAGGAATTGTAGCAATTTAAAAGAGATTTGCGATTTTAGCGATTGCGGGCTTCACAGATCAAAGGCTTAGCTGGGTCGGAGTTACGATTTTGACAACCGTAGGGATTTTCAGCCTGTAACCTGCAGATCGTTAGCCTGTAACTAAAAAAGGCCAATTTATTAGCAGTAACTTTTGCGCGCTACATTACGGGGTCCAGTAACTACAATTTGGACAATTTAATAGCGGCCCAGGTATTCTGTTTTCCTAATCTTGCAATTTATATGGGGCACAATATCTAAGGTTTCTCCCCAAGTCCCCCATTCAGTTTCAGTCAGCCCTATTTGTGGGTGTGCACTTAAATGCATCTCTGTTGCTATAACCCATTGCTATAACCCAATGAAATAAAACACATATATGAGAAAACATTATGAATAAGCTACTATCCAAGCTTCAATGTAAACACAAGGCAAAGTGCTAAACTAAAATAGGTTCCATTTATAAGAGATTCCAGGGGATGTCACACTATGTAAATGATGAATGTACCATAATCAGATGCAGGAAAAAAAACAGTGAGACAACAGCAGCAAATCCATATTCAGATTATTGTCACATCAGCTCTGGGAGAACACCTGAAAACCTCTGTGGATTCAGTTATTTTACATGCCTAATGTTTTTTTATTTTGCTTTTTCACTCTGAAGTGCTGACGAGAACATGTTGACATATTTATGTAGGAAGGATAGCGGTGAAAAAAATATTAAACATGAACAAATGCATGCATGTTTATAATCCAGTTTTTAATATACAGTGTGCCATAGTCTATCATTTGGACAGCTAATAAGCTGTAGCTCGGGAATGATAAAATATGGCAATTTAAAAGCGTCACATGCATCTGAGAATAATTTGAAATGACATTAGAGGTACTAAATAAGCTGAGATAAGAATCCATTGTCTGCATATATAGGATTTTAAATTATTTCACATTTGTTTTTTTCTAGTTTCCTTTTGGTAGGTATCTCTATTATTATTTTATTATTGATTAACACATATGGAAAAAATATTGTGTTAAGATTGTGAACTTGAGTTACCTACCAAACCCATCATCAGTATAAAACCAAGTGTGACATTATGTAAATCCTGTATATTTATTCAAAATATTGAGGTGAAGCTTTATTCTATGAATTAAAAAGTCAAAGCAATAACTGCATAAACAATAAAAGCACTATTCATATATGAAAATTGACAACTTTGTTTATGCATATACACAAGGGTTAAGAAAAAGGTTTACATAAATACATTAGCTGTGCAGATGGGTAAAAAACATACTCTCCATATTTTGTATTTTTCTTGCTGGGTTCTTCTTTGATTTTCATTCTGATCACTGTAGTTGTTTATCATATAATACAGTAATTTAGGTCCAACCTTTTTAGATCTCCTTAAATCTTTATATTTTGTGAACTGTCAATTTTGGCCAGAGGAAGGCAAGCTAAAAACCATTTGAGCTCATGCGAATTGTCTCCTTAGGGGAATAAAATCCGTCCTGATTCCAAAAACTGGTAATTTTTTTAAGTGATCTATTGAATCTGCTGTCATAACCACCATTTTTAGCGAATTACATAATGTGGCCGCCCTTACTGTGAAGACACCTTCTTTTTTTTTTTTTATTGGAAAATCTTTTTTTCTCCAACCTCAACAGATGAACACTTGTCAGCTATACATTTCTTGGCAACAATAGTTAACTTGACAAAGTGTTATTCTGACCCTGGATATAATTATATAAGGCAATAGTTTCAAATAAGCCTAATTTGGGTAGCCTCTCTTCCATAACTCAGTCACTTCATTCCTCTAATTAATAACGTTACCCTTCGCTGAACCTTATCTAGCTCTTATATGTGCCTAAAATTGTACTCCAAATTACAAATTAGGTGTTACCAGGGATTTATATAGTGGCAGAATTCCTTCCTATGCTTCTATATCCCTCTTAATGAATGCTAATATTTTATTTGCCTCTGCTGCTGCCACCTGACATTGTGCAGAGCAATGTAGGTGGTTGTACTCTAGCATTTCTAAATCCTTTTCTTATTTTTTCCATTAGCAGGGGCCTACCCCCTTCTCAGCTTGATGACGTGACCCAGAACTCCATCTGTCTGCCTCCAGTCCTTTCCAGTCTGGTAACATCTGAGTATGCTCCAAGTTTGTACCAGAATATGAATTGGCTGCCAATTTTTCTCAGTTTGGTTCTTGGCTCCAGAACCAAAGTCTTCCCTCAGGCTTTTTATCAGCCTGATGCTTTGCAATCAGCCAAGTGAAACCCAACAAGGTACCATAGTATATTTACCCAAGGCCCTTGGACAATGAGAGCCCCTGGACAGTGAGAGGCCCCCAGGTAGTGATGCTGCATAGACTAGTTTAGCCTGCTTATTATTTCTTCAGTTATCTCTCAAATCATCCAGTAACAGGACTGGTGGAGGACCTTGGTCTCACCCCAAGAACTCCCATCCTTTATGGATGGTGTAAATACTACTGTTGTGTCATGACAACAGCTTGCAGTATAGTCTTTCTACACAGATGAGGATCACTTACAATCTCAAACATGGCTCATATCCCAGAACATTTTTTCTCAAAAAACTCCCATGTTTGGCAATGTTGGATCCTTAGATTGCACAGAAGAATATGTGTGAACATGCAATTATAGATGGTCTTCTACAGTTCAATAGTGACTAAAGTGATAATTGCTAACAGACACACATCTTACACTAATATTTTAAAAAAATTGAGAAAGGGTTGGAATTTATTGAAGTACTCCTGTATCTAATATCTAAAATAAATTATTTTATTTTGACAAAATGCAAAACATTTTAGAAAATAATAAGAATAATACAGTGTTTCATTTATCACTGATGTTGAATCAACCACTTTTGTTTCTGTTGATAAACTTCCTTATGTGGAAGGAGAATTCGGACACAGAAGAAGCTTCTGTGCGCATAATGGGAATGTGGCACCTAAATCTGCTAGTGTTTTCAACAGGACTAATGGAAACCTTGATAGTTTACAATAATACAGTAGAAATGTAGTAGACAGAGCTGGGTAAAAAAAATGAAACTATATAGTAAATAATAATTGCATATAAAAGTTACATATTTAAAGTTTATGTTTTTTTTCGGTCTAAATCCATTTTGCTCATTATCAGCTTTAATTATTCAAATGACCATATAAAACAAATTGGCCCACAGCGGGCTTTTAACTACCACATAGTTAAGTGAGCAATATCTGGACCTCACAATTCTCTATTCTAGATTATTGTAGCTTTACAATATACAGAGCCTGGTTCATAAATGTACACTTACCCAAAATATTTTAATAATGTAAAAAAATAATACTGTTTCAGAATGATTACCTTTTATTTGCAATTATGCTCCTGTAGAATCTCTTTCCAGTGATATACAGCCATATTAAATTGTGATTCGGTCAATTGTATAGGGCTCTTTTTAAGGACAGAGCATTTTTTTTACAGAAGTTTTTAGTTAATGAAGACCTTGCTTTTGGATCGAAGTTCAATAACTAAAAACTTCTGTAAAAAAATATGCTCTGTGCTTAAATAGAGCCCTATTCAATTGGCCGAATTGCCATTTAATAAGGCAGCTAGTATCTGATGTAGAAGGAGACAGATCTAACAGAATGTTTGTTTGTACGTTCATTAGTTTTTAAAGGAAACACCCTGTTGAGGAAGTAGCTGCAGGAACCAGGCCCAGTAAAGAAAATGGAAGCATTTCTTAATGAATGATTGCATGTAAAAGTGAAAAATGTAAAAGTTGTGTTTATCTTTTTTCCTTTCTAACATGATCAAGTTTTGTTATTCATAGAAAAACAACTGACCACAGTGACCCTTTAAAGTCAGTAATGTGCAATGTCTGATTCTCTGCACTGCAGGAATGTTATATTTTGCAGCATTTTGAGTACCAAATTTCAACTTGATTTCAAATCATGAGGCCTCATTCAATTGCGATTTGGCCAATTGAATAGGGCCCTAAATAAGCACATAGCATATTTTTTTAAAGAAGTTTTTAGTTAGTGAAAACCTTGCTTTTGGATAGATGCTTACTAACTAAAAACTTATTTTAAAAAAAAATATGTTATGTGCTTATTTAGGGTTCTATTCAATTGCCCAAATTGCAATTGAATGAGGGCCATGATGGATTGTATGCTCTAAATTGCACTTGTTTTGTGCAATATTCCATTTTGCATTAACTTCCTATGAAAAAGACATTCCATTTAAAGATTTGTTGTATCATATATCTTCTGAGATTGTCACTCTCCTGGACCTCCATTGCTTGTATCTCTTCTGAAATGTGCTACTCATAAAACAAATTCAGGCTGCTAGAGTTTAAATTCATTTTTATAAATATAATTATCTCTTATAGTCACGCTTTAATAATGCAACCACAACTTGGGGACTCATTCAATTGTGATTTGGCCAATTGAATAGGGCTCTAAATAAGCACATAGCATATTTTTTTCCAGAAGTTTTAAGTTAGTGAAGACCTTGCTTTTGGATAGAAGTTCACTAACTAAAAACGTATTTAAAAAAATATTCTATGTGCTTGTTTAGAGCCCGATTCAATTGGCCAAATTGCAATTGAATGAGGCCCTTGGTCTGGAGAATTGGCAACTGGTCCTAGGGGTCTTATTCAATTGTGATTCGGACAATTGAATAGGGCTCTATATAAGCACAGAGCATATTTTTTTACAAAAGTTTTTAGTTAGTGAAGACCTTGATTTTGGATAGGAGTTCACTAACTAAAATCTTCTGTAAAAAAAAAATTCTGTGCTTATATAGAGCCCTATTTAATTGGCCATATCGCAATTGAATGAGGCCCTAGCCTCCTGTTAAGCTATCCTGTGTGTGTGGATAAATGAACCTATACAACTTGTGGGTAGAATTAGTCTCCATGGACTTTTCAAGCCCAATTAAGAGCGGGTTGTGACAATGTATATAGTGGTTCCACTTTATATATGTTGATGTGTCAGTAAGTTTTATATATCTGGATATATATGCAAATGTCTCTTTGTCTGTATTTATTTAGTTCAATCTCCAAGTGACCGTGAAATAAATAAGTAACAAACAATGTTGTTTTTATTTGTTTATTTTAACGTCTAAAAAGACGAAGAAGATATTCTGGAGAAAAAAGCTCAATTATTTTATTATATATTTTGGATTGAGGATGAGATTATTAAAATGATATTTTTTAATGAAACTGAGACAACACTGGAAATGTATTGGCAAAAAAATGACATTAAAGTGTATTAAGGGTTGCAGAGCAGGATTGGACAATATAAAACCGTAAAATAGAGCCTTTAAAATGTTAACTATTATTTGCAATAATTCTTTACTGCAGGGCTTCCATTTTTGTTACTGAGCTTACTTCTGGTAAGTTCTGTTTCTTAGTGGGTGTCCTTATACATAAATTAACTTTACTAAATAATACAAAATTAGTGGTAACGAGAGCACTGACAGTTGCTACTGCTGCATTCCTATTGTATATAGAGAGCTTCTTCTCTGATTTCAATGTCTTTTCCCATTTCAGGAATTAGGCCTCTGGAAACTAAAATGGTAAATTCCACAGAAGCACATTCACGTCAAAAAGTAATATAAATGACACTGTATTATTATTTTGTTACATTCTAAATAGGTGTTTTCAAGTGCAGTTCTTCAAAAAAGTATATTTTAAATTGACCACAGTGGTCCTTTAAGGTTACATGCAACCATAACATTCAACCCTCCTTTAGCAAAGAGTTTTCTGATGACATCATTCATGATATGATATATGACATAAGTGCAAAACCATTCATAACATTACATGTAGCATGATTAATGACATCAACAATGACATCACTGATAATGTCACATAAAAAATTACATCATCCCTGATATCACTGATGACATCACATTAGGCCCCCTACATTGTCACTCTTGGTAATGCTATTGTTACAAATACATTTTAATGGATTAGTCACAATCACAAATTAATGAAAATGTAGAAACTTGATACTACGTGATTCCTCATCCAAATGCTATACTCTGTGTCACTTATGGTTGACGCTTCTCACAATGGTACTGAATGTTGCTGACCCCTATTCTATGTTAATGATGTCACAGGTCAAATTGTATCCTGAAGATAGGAGTGAGAGGAGGTGACGAGAGGTAGGAAAGAAGAAGGTCATTAGCACAGTGAAGAGGATGGTTGGGGGAAGTTTTTGAGAAGAGGGTCTAGGGGATGCAATGTTTTTAAGATCTTTATATGTTTATATGTCTGTATTTATTATTATTATTATTATTGTGGAGGCTATGGGAAGCCAGTGGAGTGGCTGACAGAGCGAGTTGCAGTAGATGAGCCAAGATAGGAAAGAATGGATTAGAAGTTTGGTTATGTCTTGCGTAAGATAATTATGTATTTTGAAGATGTTTTTAAATGAAACTGACATGATTGGTTATTGACTGTGTGTGAGGAATGGAAGAGAAGGCCCAATAAAGCACAAAGAGAACTGGCCTGAAAGGTAGGTGTGATGGTGGCTCTATCAACAGAGAGGACTCTTTGAGGAGTGGAAGCTGTAGTAGAGGGTGGGAAGATTAGGAGCTCAGTCTTTGATATGTTGAGTTTTTGTAGATGGGTGGCATCCAGGAGGATATGCTTGATAGTTAATTGGTTAAATGCTAGAAGAGAAGGGAGTATATCTGGTTCTGAGAGGTAAATTGGAGTGTCATATGCATATTGATGATACTGAAATTCAAAAGTTTTTATTAGGGTACCAAGGGAAGATGTATAAATGGAGAAGAAGAAGGGGGCCTAGGACTGAACCTTGAAGTGCCAGAGAAGGTGATAATAAATGTAATTTTTTTACATTAGATGTGATCCAAGAGATAGCTGTCATGGATGCCAAGGGAACAGAGAATTTAGATTAAAAAAATGGTTCTCAGCTGTATCAAAGGCAGTGAGAGATTCAGGAGAATTAAAATAGAAAAGTCTTCCTTGGTGGTGAGCAAGTCATTAGCGACTTTGTCCGAGCTGTCTTTGTGGATTGTTGGGGCTAAAAGCTAGATTGGATGGGTCCAGACTGTAGTTGGAGGAAAGGAATTGGGGTAGGCAATGTCACTCAAGCAAGTTTTAATGCCAAGGGAAGTAGAGAGGTAGGGTGTTAGTTAGATGCAGAAGCCGAGTCAGGGGATGGTTTCTTAAGAATGGGTATCATTTTGACATGTTTAAAGATGACAATATCCAAATTTATGTAGCAGTTGAGTATCGTTGATTGTCATTACACTACATAATGCATCTTACATGAACTCTTTATAGTTAACATCTGCTTGTTTAATCCAGACGATACCAGAATTTGAACAAGCAACTTCTTTTACTTTATTCAAATGTTCTTCCATTAAGCTATATATCCACGTAACTAAGAGAGAGTGTTGACGGCTATACAGCTCTGTACAGCAGTATGGCTTGATCAGCAAAGCAACATTATATATACAGCAGTTTTCTAAGAGGATCTAAACAATTTGTAACCCCTGGCTAAAAACACTTCTAACTCCATTTAATTCCACAACATATTCATAATGGAAAAAATTATTCCCAAATCCATTTGATATCCACCATCTGATGTTGCAGGGTAAGTTATCAAACAAGCACTGGAACTCTACACCACATAACCAAAACAAATATTGCTCCCCCCAAGGTGGGGGCTTGTAAAAAGGATTTTGTGCTGGCCCCCCTAGGTATGAACTCACTTAGATCCTCTCCCCAAGACTCTTTCTCTGAACACCCCCTTCCTAAGACCACTTCCTATAATTGTATCCCTCCCCAAAACCCTTTCAACCCCCTTAAGACCCCTTTCAAAGCTGCTCCTCTTCCTTTACCTCCTGCCTGCGTGAAGCACACATATAAATACATATATAAATACATATAAGCAATAACAGAGCACAACTAGTATATTCAATTATCTTAATGCTTTGAGGAGTTTCGGCTTTCGGCCCACAAAATCATGAAGTTACTGTAATGTTTCTCTGTACCTTAGTACTGTACTACTGTACTGTAGTTTGTGAAAAATAAGAAGCAGCACATGCAGTGATTAGTTTAATTTAACTATTAGACACAGCACATTTTAAAATACAATCTATGTGCCTCATTCAATTTGGAGGCCATAACTCCCGGCATGTAGGCAGTATGTCTGAGGGCCTGCAGGGGCCTGCAGCGTCTTTGACTTACGGTGCTATTCAATTGATCAAGCCCACAAGTTATAGTCCGAAAGCCGAAACCGTAAACCATGCAATCGTAAGTAGCATTTCGAGACGTGATCATGATCAACTCCTGAGTTAGAAACAGCCAATAGTGACGGAGCCCATCATAATTACGTCATAACCCGATCAGAGCACGCAAAAAGACGCCATTTGAAAAGCAAAATAAGTTACGGCCTCCATTACGGAAGCCTGGATCTCCTGATGCCTTAATTAAATGAGGCTCTATGTTGTTATGTGATACTTCTAATTATTCTTATGCCCAGCATATTATTTTACTAAAAATTTTGCGAAATCATGTTATTCTTTAAAAATCTATTTTCTTCATAAATTTTCACCTTGAAATAAAAATTGTCTTAGTGATATTTTCATTGAGAAATCTAATCACTCAGCGACTGAGGATAAATAAAAATGTTGAATAAGAAGGATGTATGGGAGATTTCGCCTGCAACTGTTTTTGCACCAAGGACATATCCAACCTCTTCAAAACTTAGCAACATATTGACACCCACTAGAGAGAAGGGTAAAGCCAGTCTTGGGGCCTCATTCAATGGCAATTTGCCCAATTGAATCGGACCCTAAATAAGCACATAACATATTTTTTAAAGAAGTTTTTAGTTAGTGAAAACCTTTCTTTTGAATAGATGCTTGCTAACAAAAAACTTCTTTCAAAAATATATGTAATGTGGTTATTTAGGGCCCTATTCAATCGTGCAAATTGCAATTGAATGAGGGCCTTGTTGTGTAAAGCATGTCATTAACCACTTAACTTTACACAGGCAAGCTTCTTATTTCAAATGAAGGTCTTTTATGTCTTTATAAGAACATGGAAATAATAGCATTGTCTTTTCCTTATAATATAGAAAAACCTACTTGGGTCAAAATCAAGTACAGTGGAATTGTACTCTGCTGAAAAAAAAGAGACTGTAAAAGTGCATGCAGGAGAAAACATTGCTTTATTGTTTTTTTTCCCTGAGACAGATAAGCTGCTCAGGCCTAGCAAGGGCGTTCCTTAAAGTCAGTTAGTAGATGTTTATTTTCATCAATTGTTTTGTTTTCGTTTTGCTCATTAAATACTGTTTACTGCAATCCACCTTCGGACAGTCATTTCAAAGCTGGAAACTGTAGACAGCAACCTTCCTTTCTTCTGGATAAATCTGGCCATGATGGAATATGGAATTCTGAGAAACAGCATCTTCATCTCTACCCCAGATCAGGGTACAGGTCCCCTGTTGAAATGTTGAGGAAGGACTCCCAGAAAGACCAGAAGGCTTACCTCACAGCTAGCACAAAGATTCCAGTGGTGCAACAAGCTGGCCAGAGAAATGCTCCTAAATGTCAACCACATGGGAAGGTTTTAACTGAATGCAGGAGAATACACAGCTTTATTGTTTTTTTCCCCTGAGAAAGATTAGCTGCTCAGGCCTAGCAAGGGCGTTCCTGAAAGTCAGTAAGAACATATATATATAGATGTCTATTTTGATCCATTATTTTGTGTATTCTGTTTTGTATTCATTTTGCTCATTAAATACTTTCAGATAGTCATTTCAAAGCTGGAAACATTTTTGTATGGCCAACCTTGTCACAATATATATAAAAGTGTATATATGTGTATGTGTGTATATATTTATATATACATATATTTTTATCTATCTATACATATATATATATATATATATATATATATACATACATATATATATATATATACATATATATATATATACTAGCGACTTGTCCATCAAAAACTGTAGCAATAAAATTGTAAGTCTGGCAATGCTGTTTGCCACACAATGCGAGGCTTTGGCCCCTCTGAGCACCTTCGGCACTCACCGCGAGACCGGCACTGAACACCTTAGGCACTCATCGTGTGGCTCACAATGAATGCCTTCCCCCATGTACTTTACAAGCCCCGGTGAGCCTTGCAATGAGCGGCTTTGCCGCTTAATTGCCATTTTTGGTGAGTTGCATCTTTCCTGCTTTGCAATGATCACCTTGGGCACTTATTGCGAGCCCCTCAATGAGTGTCTTCAACGCTCATCTTGTGGCTCGCAATGAGAGATTTTGGCGCTCTGCAAGCCTTTCCCCCGTGTGTAGTTTAGGGACCTTGCGATGAGTGTTACTGATTGGGTTAATTGTTACTGCCTTGGGTTAAATGTTACTGGCTTGGGTTAAGTGTTACTGTCTTGCGTTAAGGGTTTTTGGCTTTGGGCTCTTTTTTACTGCCTTCAACCTCGTTTTCATCCTGTTACGTTTTTTCGGCCGCCATTTTTTTTCTTACTTAGGCTATTTTCAATCCTGAAAAAATGTGCCTCAAATTAACTTGCAATCTCACTCACAGACTCTATGTCATTGTGAGCCCTGCAATGAGTGCCTTTGGTGCTCATTGCAGCCTAAGTCCTATGGAGCTTGTGATGAGCAGCCCTGAAATTTTTATCATTGCGTTACCGACAAACTAGCAGTACAACAACTATTATATGTGATATATATATAGATACAGTAAATATAAATAAATATATACAGTATATATATATATATATATATAGTTGAATAATCAGAGTATTGCAGTGAATAGTGATACCTTTTTTATTGGACAAATGTATTAATAATAAAGCGACGAGCTTTCGAGAGATAATGCCTCTCTTTATCAAGTCAAAAAGCGAAACTGATACAAGTATGAACTAAAAACAGCAAACAGAAAGAGATGGGAAAAAAATTTTGGGGGGAAAAACGAGAAAGACTAAATTAATTGGCCAGAGTTAAGTGAGAAACAGACCAGCACTGTGAATAATGTCCTGATAGGTCAGTAAGTCTATAGATCAGGTTGAAGATAAGAACACAGCAGAGTGAAATAAAGAGCAATACATTTAAGCATAGCATGTAGCTTACAAAAATAGCAATAGAAGGGGGGGGGGGGGAGGTAAGTGGAATGTGTTAGCTATAAGACATTAAGATAGTGGGCCAGAAAGCCTAGATCGATGTTAATACCAAAATCCTTGGTATTAAAAAATTGAATCATTTTTAATTCAAAAGTTTTCTGCTGTTGGATAGTTCTGAAATTCCCTCTGAGTACTTTTATTTTGAGGTTCTGGATGGAGTAATTCTCCTGGGTGAAATGGTGTCCCACTGGAGTACAATAGCTGTCTTCCTGGTGTTTTTTGATGGAGCTGTAGTTTCTACATGCGAATGAACCTCCACCGAAGCTCTATCAAAAAACACCAGGAAGACAGCTATTGTACTCCAGTGGGACACCATTTCACAAAGGAGAATCACTCCATCCAGAACCTCAAAATAAAAGTACACAGAGGGAATTTCAGAACTATCCAACAGCGGAAAACTTTTGAATTAAAAATGATTAAATTTTTTAATACCAAGGATTTTGGTATTAACATCGATTTAGGCTTTCTGGTCCACTATCTTAATGTCTTATAGCTAACACATTCCACTTACCCCCCCCCCCCCCCTTCTATTGCTGTTTTTGTAAGCTACATGCTATGCTTAAATGTATTGCTCTTTATTTCACTCTGCTGTGTTCTTATCTACAACCTGATCTATAGACTTACTGACCTATCAGAACATTATTCACAGTGCTGGTCTGTTTCTCACTTAACTCTGGCCAATTAATTTAGTCTTTCTTGTTTTTCCATTTTTTTTTTTCCCATCTCTTTCTGTTTGCTGTTTTTAGTTCATACTTGTATCAGTATCGCTTTTTGACTTGATAAAGAGAGGCATTATCTCTAGAAAGCTCGTTGCTTTATTATGAATACGTTTGTCCAATAAAAAAGGTATCACTATTCACCGCAATACTCTGATTATTCAACTGGATTACTGGACATTCACGGCTACCTCACTCTTTATATATATATATATATATATATATATATATATATATATATATATATATATACACCTATATAAATACATCCTTACCTGCCAGATGCTGCATTCCACTTCCTGAGGTGAGGAGGGGACATGGCAGGCCAGAGTGCCAAGGGGGCCACAGTGAACTGCGGCAAAGCTGAGGAGGGGCTGGGGGGTCGAAAGGGCCATGGGAGGCTGAGGGGGCTGGTGGTGGTGGCCGAGGAGGGCCCTGGCAAGCTATGGCAGGTAGAGCTAGGGACAGCACTGGGCTTCTCCAAGGCTGCACCAGCAGTAGCTCTACCTCGAGTAGGAACCTCACAACTGCTTGCCTAACCTGATACACAAAAAATAATGAAATACACTATAAACTGTTAGCTTCATGGCTCAATAAAGCAACCTCCCTTTGGAAGATCTACATAAACACTCACCTTATAAATGCCTACAATGCATAACATATTAGGAGTGAGACAAAAGGACTGGGAGGATTATACTATTGTGAAAACTATGAGAACAAACACTCTGCAACCATTGTTGGAAGAACACTAGCTTGTTTTCTTGGCATTGTCTGGGTCCACTCATACCTCTGGAAGGCACTCTTAACTGATTGGGTTATCTATCCATCCTTGCAGATCAAGTACAACCATACATGCTGACTTTCTTCCCTGGACTAGATGGGATCTACCAGCAGGACAATGCAACATGTCATATGGCAAGAACTATCCAAGAGTGGTTGGACGAGCACAATGAAGACTTTCAAGTACTTCCCTGGCTTCCAAATTCCCCTGACTTGAACCCCATTGAGGACCTGTCGGAGCACTTTGATTGCCATATTCGCGGTATGGATCCTCCACCACACACTCTTCAGCAGCTGACTGATGCACTGCAGTCTGTATGGCTCCACACACCCTTGCCAACCTTCCAGCATCTTATTGACTCACTACCACGGCGTCTAGCTGCTGCCTGTAACCTCACTCTAGTTTTCCAAGAGTGAGACTTTCCATTTAATGGTTATAAATGAGCACCAATTTTGCTTAAAGGCTGAATCAGTGATGGAAGGATTATTTTTTATTTGTTATTTACTCTTTAAGCATTATAGTTTTCTGAAAGGAACTATACAATATACACAGATACTTTTTAAAAATCTACAAAGTTCTGATACCAAATAGCTATATACGACTGAATTATTTTCTTTTATATATCAAGCTGCTTAATTGGTCCATTAATTCCCTGATCACATATCTCCTGTTCTACCAGTGCTTATTTAACTGGAACAATAATTGTACCTTGGATGAAGACACAAATATCAATTATTAATTGCAAATGAGTATTCTGTATAAATGATATATTTCCTCAGCTGTTTGGTTTATACATTTTTAATCTTCTGACTTTGGGAAGACTTGACATCAGAAACAAATGTTTGAAAGATATAGCCAATTCCCATTTAATACATAATAATAATAATTGTATTTTCTTTGTCACTTTTTAACATATTATAATATACAAATACATTTCTATTGGTATTGACATGAATATAAACCCAAAATATAAAATATACCTATAATATATTCTCTTTCTGGACATATTGATGACAAATTAGCAAGGAGATTGTAAGCTCTTCAGGGCAGGGACTATGTAGCTCAGTAGTAGTCTTTCAGCCCTATTAAATTTGAAGCCCTAGCGGCATCGGCACACCCGCAAAGGCTGCAGGCTTGAAATTCAGCTTCGTTACAGAGCTATTAAATTAGGACATGCCGCGAGTTATGGCTTGAGATGCAAACCTGTAAACCATTTTTCGCACGTTGGATATGCGGCCATGAACATGATCAATTAGTTACGGGTTTAGATGGAGGCAATGGGAAATGAGGTCATCATCATTACTTCACTGAAAAATGGAGGCGAGATTTCAAAGCCTTACGGGCTTCAATTACTAGTTTCGATCGGACCCACATTCCAGAAATAATGCAATATTAATAAATCAGTAAATATGGTATTCTAGTCCATGCGAGTTCTGTTATATGTATTAACACATTAATTGCTGAGATCGATATAACACGGAAATTAAACTGAAAATAAAGCATTTTATATTGCAGATTTGCGGGCTTGAGAATGTTGTGCTATTAATTGTAATACCTGACATCACTTTCCCTTTAATTATAAGTACAGTAGTGTGTGTATATTTGCACTTACAGTGCTACGGATAGGACTTTAACCCCCTAGTGGGTCCTCTCTAGTACCTGTTGGCTTTTTTGCTCCATTCACAGGTTACGGGCTTGAACACCAGGGAATTTGTTGCAATTTAATATCATGATTGGAACATAACAGTTACGGGCTTGGCAGATCAAAGGATTTGCAGGCATGCAGTTCAAGGCCGTAACCCGTAAACCATTTGGAGCCCACAAAAAGACGCCAATTGAATAGTAAATTAACTTGTACCCCGTGCGACCTCACACAGGCTATATATATATATAATGTTGAAACTGTACATATAAATAATTTACAAGTAGATGCCCTGAACTTTCTTTTATAATCTTGCTCCTAATCGATGTTTGTATATTGATGCAAAATAATAAAATATATCTCATCTGTTAAAGCAAGTCCTTTGACTAAAGCATTCTAGTTTACTTGCATGATAAGATTGCTAAATGCATGTTCTGAAACAAAGCTCATTTGAGCTGATCATTTATTATATTGACTAAATAAGAATCTTCCCTTTGGGTCAATTTAATCACAGTAAAACATGAAGAGAACTTGCATGTTTCAAATCTCTCAAGATCATTCCCTTATTCTAAACATAATATCCTAAATAGCAAAGGCATAGCACTCCACAAATTGATATGAGATACAAAAGATTACATTAGTCACTGAATACTAAAGTGTGTGCGAACAGCATGCAAATCATATCTATCTATTTATCTAGATAGATAGATAGATAGATAGGGGCTGGAAAGAGAATATCCGTAAAAAGGCAATGTCAGGGTTGGAGAAGGAAGAGAAAGCACTAGGCATCATAGTCCAGTTCAAAACTAAAAAATGTTTGTGCTTCGTACTTATCTATGCATACGAATTATCTGTCTACGCGTATTCGCTCTTTTCCCCCAGGAGGAGTGAAGGAGTTTACTTTCCTACGCAGTTAATTAGATGCACCTGTGTAGAGCTAACTTAAGACTGCTCCTAGAGTATGGGTAGTGCTGCTGATGTTCAGTTGTCTAAGCTGGAAAGAGAGATACAGAAAGAAGTGCTTTTTTCGGAAGCTGGAGAAAAGACACAGGGAGAGGGAACTGTGCACCTTTTGTTGAAGAGGAGTGAGTGCAGTTTGTCTAAGTTGGAGAAAGAAACACACAGAGAGAAGTGTATGCTGATTTTCCTAGTTGATGAAAAACAAAGACAGAGAGACCTCAGTTTGGAGGTTATTATTGCTTGAAGCAGATTGGAGACATGGAGATCTGAAGAACACAGGCCAGTGATTGTGAACAAACTATTGGATTGTTTGTTTTGTTTTTGCTCCACCCAGGATAGTGAATGAACTGTCTATCAGTTAAGGCAGTGCTTCAGCGAAAGCTAGGCCTGCTATTACAGCTTCTTGTGTTGTGTTCCTCCATCAAAGTTGCTGAAAATATGGGCACAAACCCAGAGTAGACTTGCAACAGACAAACAGAAAGACAGATACACAGACAGATAGATAGAAAGGTAGATAGATAGATAGATAGATAGATAGATAGTACAAGTAGAAACTGAATATATTTAAATATGCTGTTTCAGGGTATCTATCTATCTATCTATCTATCTATCTATCATCTATCTATCTAGATAAATATGTATGTGGAGAGATAGATAGATAGATAGAAACATAAAGACAGTACCAGGGATCATGGTCTGAATCAAAACCATATATAAAGTATGTGCTTTACACCTATCTATCCATACACATTGTCTGTCTATACATAAACAGTAATATAATGGTTGAACTGTTTCTTTGTTTTTTGCATTTTTTCTAAATGTGCCATGTGAAATAAATTTAAATAAGAACATCTCTATGATCTTATAATATGAAAATATAATAGAACAGAAAAATATACGCTCGGGAGGGGGCTCAAGCTGTTTTCTTAAATTATTATACTTTTAGATTCTACATTAATGAAATGTATTTTACATTTTAAGTGAGCTGTAAAATATCACAGCTATGTCACCGAAATAAAAAGGGAGGTACATTTTGTTCCATTGGAGATTGTGCTTGAAATACTTGTTTGGTTGTTAAGTTGCTGAGAGCAATTATGTTTGTAACAGTGCCAGGCAGAGAAGGTTTAATATAATACGATTTGCCTCACGAGAAGCAGGATTTATGTATTCTTTTCTATCTTACTTTACAATGAATTCAAAGTATGTGTGTAAGTTAGATTTTATGTTAGAAAACATTTATGATGTTTTTCAAGAACAAGAAACTGCCAAAAAAGTACAATATATATACTACTGTACGGTGGAGGGCTTCTATCGCTCTTTTGCCCACCATATTATAAATGATTGTTGTGGTGAACTACCTACTCATAATTTTCACAACACAGGCTGAGATCCCGCTCCATGCTGATAATAGCCAGTAAGCTGGAAACAGCTGTACATGTATAGGATACTCAGCTTGTGTTTAATCCAACCTTGGCTTTGCATTAAAGCTGTGTAATACAGCATGCATAAGCTTAAAGGAAGCCATGTTTGATGATGGCTACGGAATAAAGAGCGAGGCATTTGTGGGCACATTTGTGTGTCCCAGATCAACTACCCAGAATGCAGTGTAATAACTGTTTTTCTTGAGACTCTGAGCTGGAAGCAGGTTTTTTAACTTCCTTTAGACATTTAAATGTGAACACAGATGTACTTTTTATTTACTGTACTACTGTACGGTGGAGGGCTTCTATCACTCTTTTGCCCACCATATTATAAATGATTGTTGTGGTGAACTACCTACTCATAATTTCCAGAACACAGGCTGACATCCCGCTCCATACTGATGATAGCCAGTAAGCTTGAAACAGCTGTACATGGATTGGATACTCAGCCTGTGTTTATTCCAACCTTGGCTTTGCATTACAGCTGTGTAATACAGCATGCATAAGCTTAAAGGAAGCCATGTTTGATAATGGCTACGGAATGAAGAGCAAGGCATTTGTGGGCACATCTGTGTGTCCCAGCTCAACTTCCCAGAATGCAGTGTAATAACTGTTTTTCTCAAAACTCTGAACTGGAAGCAGGTTTTTTAACTTGCTTTAGACATTAAAATGTGAACACACATGTACTTTTTATTTACTATATATATATATATATATATATATATATATATATATACATATATATATATTTATGTATATATACATATATATATATATATATATATATATATATATATACCGTATTTACGTGATTCGAATGCGCACCTTTTTCAGAGAAAATCCGGTCTGTAATTTGGGGTGTGCACTAAAATCCTTAGTAGTGCAGTAATGCGCATTACATTCGCCAGCAAAAACTTTTTTTTTTGATTCATGAGTACCAAACTCATTCAACAGTGCACGACATTTGCGTAAATACGATATATAAATATGTACTCCAATGTAAGAATGTGAGAATTTCATATTTAAATGACCATTGAAGGCATTTTTTCTTTATTGCATTTGAAAGAGGCCATTTGAAACTGTTAGATGAGTTTATTTTTGGAAAGTGAAGCTTCTGAATCAGAATATACTAATTTCAAGTACTTGAAGTACCCCTGCGGCAGGGGTTAACTATTTGTGTGCCGTGGCGGGGGATTTTAACCGATGGGGACCCCGCAGCAAGGGTTTAATGTAGGGGTCGGGTTTCCCGCAGGCTTTATTGACATCATGATGACAGTCTCATTTACTATTGGCTCTGTGTAAGCAGTAACTACAGGCTTGCATGAGCAAGCCCTGAAATGCCTACATACGGAAACAGGGTTTACGGGTTGAAGGCTTCAGGTCTGCAGTTATAGGCTTGTCTAATTTAATAGCTCTGTAACTACTGAGATTTTCCAGCCCGCAGACATATGGGCTATAAGACGGCCACTGCGGGCTTGGAATTTAATAGTGCCCCAAATCTTTTTAAGCGAGAAGTTTTTAAGCTATATTCGATTTTTTTACTTTACTAGCTACCATGTCCCCCAAGACACATTTCACCAATATATTGTGACTTTGCCAGGGGTTTTACCATAACGGCAGGTTTAAAGCCTATGTTCCCTTTTGTATGTGAATAACTTTCTACCAGTACTTCATACAGCTGTAATCACCCCTGGCAAAGGCACTGAAGTCGTAATTTCAATTATTATATTACATAAAGACGATAAATACTGGACAATTTAGTGGAAAAAAACTGCCAAAATTGATGGAATCTCCAATCCATGACCAAACTTTCCATTCAGCTTGTAGATAACTGGTTCAGCCTTACAGTGGAAATGGTTGAGACAAACACAATAAAGAACTTCAAATAAACCTAAGATATGCCAAAGAGTGTCCTGATTATAAATGAAACCATTTTTTTACATAAATTGAATGGGTAGACAAGATGGGACTTTTTATTCTTATGTTACTATTTTTATATCAGTATCCACTGGTATTTGCTAACCAATTAAAATGACTGTGAAAACATGAAACAAAATAAAGTACAGCTATTCCCCGTGTAGCGCTCCACGTGTGTTCTTCAGCCAGGAGCGCTATTGAGCAGGGATTTAAAGGGCTAAACAGGGTTTGGAGAGCTCTATAGTAGGGTATATTGCTAAGCGGGAATTACAGGGAAAATGAGCGCTATAGTGAATCAGCGCTCAAAGGGGTAGCGTTAAGCGGGGTATAGCTGTAGTGTCTCCCTCTATATTAAAATCTCTATTCTATAAAGAAATGAAAACAAGTAGTCAGGCCAACATACCTAAAGACATGCAGTTATTGTTAGAATTACTTTGTGTAAGTAAGGTTAAACTGTAATTTCCCCCACAAATCCCTCAGTATCTGATTATCCGGTTCATTAGTAAACAACATAAGCTCTGATAATGAAACAGGAATTCATCTGGTCAGTAAAATATTTATATATTTTTTTCCATGGGTTTTTTTTGCTTTAATTTAACCTGTGACAAAGTATAAAGCAATGTAAAATGGAATTCCCTCTCTCATTCGAAAATATATGTATTTAATAAACTACAGACTTTAAAAGGGGAACAAACAATATTTAGTCAACTGGATGAGGTGGGAGCTAATAGGACTGTTCATCCACAATCTGTAAGGTATTGAAAACATCTCTTCAAAAAGTCCTTTATGGAATTTACCTTGCGCTATCTGTTAAAGAACCAGTTTTGGAAAAACATCATGTATTTGTGAAGTATGTAACAAACTAACAACACTAACCTTCAAAATATTATATTTTAGCAGATTCTTGCTAGTTCTTCGTGATTTTGTGATGTCATGTTTGCCCCTCCCACACTTCCTACTGGATTGGAGCTTTTGATAGTGTGTCCTGATAGTTGTTGTTATCTATTAAGGAGTGGAAGGAGGGGATGTTGTACTCATTGGTTGATGATTCCACCATTTCTGCAGAAGGCAATCACCAACCCTGATCTGTTCACACGCTTCATTCATCGAACAATATTTATAACTACCATGTAAGTTTCATGAACTTGCAGAGCCTGCCAACATGACATGTTTCTGTGAAAATGTAGTTATGCCCATGACTGTATCATATTGTTAATTTGCAGTATACTTCTAAAACATGTAATGTTTTTCTTGATCTTAAATGGTTCTTAAACCCTATGTCAGAACTTTATATTTTTCTCCTGGCACATCTATCGTTCTCTGTCATGTTAATAACATCCAGAAAATATTCAATCTATGACAACTGACATCAGATGCTTTTGATGTTTAAAAGTCAATGGTTCTCTCCTTTTATTGTGTGTGATATGAATTTGTGCTATGGGATATTGTCTAGACAATATTTGTCAGCCAAATAGAAACTTTTTGAGTGATAACCAATTCTACAAGGTAACAATGGCTACGTGACTCTACTACATAGGCATTGTTTCCTATAAAACGTCCTTGAACATACTATTTAATTTGAAATGCTCTGTATTCTTTATTGTTATTTGTCATAGAGCAGCATTTTGTCTGGGATATTTGATGTATTATTACAATGGCAAACATTTCTCACAATATTTCAGAGTTCACTTACCGAGCATAGCCCTGTAATTGACTTGATTTATGGGTCAATGGGCAATGATCTCCGTCTTTTGCAATTTTCCTGAGATATTGGCTTTGACACTAGTTTAGATGCTTTTTTGGCCTTAGATCCTTAATAGAAAAACAGAAACAAAATCAGATTCATTTTAAGTTGAGGATCAAATACTTTTAGCAAAAATAAAGAAAGATATCAAACGTAATAGCTCTGCTTCTTCAACTCTTTAGCAAACAGAATTGCAGATCAAAAATATGGTGGCTTTTTTGTACATTCTGAGGGAGAACTATTATTTAGAAAGGGCATTGGGAAGGAATACTTTTAATCATGATCATTTTTAAATATGTAACTTCCTGTAATATTATTGTACAGGCAACAGTGGATTTTCTTTCCTTAACACATTCTCCTTCATGTTTCCCTCTTCTCTCATAAGCTCATAAGGTCTCATGGACCAGCTGTGTCCCCCAAATTGGAAGTTGAAAGCTCTGTAAACTTTTTCCCTATATTACTTGTTGCTGTGTAATTGTGAAATGGTTAAAAAACTGTAACTGTATGAAAAATTGTTGACTATATATTGACTGCATTGACCAATTAGAAATTATTGTTTAAAATTATTTTGTTCAGTTTGGATATAACTATGCATAAGGCATACTGAAGAGCAGCATCTGGAAAGTGAACCCACCAAAGGATTAGCAAGGGGCGGTCACTCTGGTGGAGGTTTTGATATATTAGTGTATATATCAGTTTGATCTGTTTTTTTATTCGTTTAACTATTTGCATAGTGCACACTTTGATTTATCAGGAATCACCTATTGATCTTCTCAAAAGCTTTCAGACATAGATCAATTTCATAAACTTCTTCTTTTATGGGATTTTCACTCACCTTTATGTCCATATATGTGGCAAAACACATTACAAAACCACACATTTTGAGGGATTGTTATTATATGATAGCTGTATTTTTATTTTATATATCATCTTGTCTTCTGCTTTAAGGTTTAAAATTGTCATATTAGAATAAAACAGATACTATAAATTAACTTATGGATGAGAATGCAACAAAGGGAGGGAAAATTAAGGTTTGTAGACTGTTTTTAATTTTGATGATGGTATATAAGGTCCATGAGTAGTGATGTCGCGAACATCAAATTTTCGGTTCGCGAACAGCGGACTCGAACTTCCATCAAATGTTTGCGAACGGGCAAACCCGGCAAACCGCCATAGACTTCAATGGGCAGACGAATTTCAAAACCTACAGGGACTCTTTCTGGCCACAGTAGTGATGGGAAAGTTGTTTCAAGGGGACTAACACCTGGACTGTGGCATGCCAGAGGGGGATCCATGGCAAAACTCCCACGGAAAATTACATAGTTGAGGTAGAGTCTGGTTTTAAGCCATAAAGGGCATAAATCACATAACATTCCTAAATTGTTTGGAATAACATGCTTTAAAACATCAGGTATGATGTTGTATTGATCAGGTAGTGTAAGGGTTACACCCTCTTCACAGTAACAGACCAATCTCCCCGTTTAATGCACCGCAAACAACCGCAAACAGTCTCTTTACACAACCGCAAACTCCCCATTTGAACAAGGTTGGATACCAAGCTAGCCATGTCCCGTTCCTTGTCCTCACTGATGTTATTGAAGATCTCTTCCTCCACCCAGCCACCAAGGGTCCCCGAAAGGTGACAACAAGCCCCTTGGGACGCCTGCTGTGTTTGGTCTTCCACCTCCTCAAAGCCACCTTCCTCCTCTGACTCCTCTTCTTCAGACTCCCAGAGTCTGGGGGCTTCCACTGCCCAGCATGGAAGATTATACACAGGTCAGAGTCTGGGGGCTTCCACTGCCCAGCATGGAAGATTATACACAGGTCAGAGTCTGGGGGCTTCCACTGCTTAGCATGGAAGATTATACACAGGCCAGAGTCTGGGGGCTTCCACTGCCCAGCATGGAAGATTATACACAGGTCAGAGTCTGGGGGCTTCCACTGGCCAGCATGGAAGATTATACACAGGTCAGAGTCTGGGGGCTTCCACTGCACAGCATGGAAGATTATACGCGTTGCCTCTGTCTGCACTATTATAAGGTGTGTACTGTTAAGTAGTACTATTCCTATGGGTTTAATCCCTGTTACATCCACTATCAGGGGATGTGTATATGGCATGGATTTTTGGAAGCGGGAGATGGAAAAAGATGCTTGGTCGGTCTTCCCATTTCAAATTTGAGCCACGTATTCCATGCTTGGCAGCCGTCACCTGGTTTACCCAATGCACAGTGTAGGTGATATACCTGCCCTGACCATGCTTTGCAGACCAGGTATCAGTGGTCAGATGGACCCTTGCCCCAACACTGTGTGCCAGAGATGCCATTACTTCCTTTTGCACAATCAAGTACAGGTTGGGGATTGCCTTTTGTGCAAAGAAATTTCGGGCGGGTACCTTCCACTGCGGTGTCCCAATAGCTACAAATTTTTTGAACGCCTCAGACTCCACCAGCTTGTATGGTAAAAGCTGGCGGGCTAAGAGTTCAGACAAGCCAGCTGTCAGTTGCAGGGCAAGGGGGTGACTTTGTGACATTGGCTTCTTACGCTCAAACATGTCCTTGACACACCTGACTGTGGGCAGATGAGCAGGGACTGCTCAGGGCGAGACACAGAGTGGCTAATGGTTGGGAGGGGGCAAGCAGGGCAGCAGTGGTTGACGTGGCTGAAGATGCTGGACCAGGAGGAGGATGGCGGCTTTGACTTTGTATGCTGCTTGTACTCATGTGTTGATCCCATAGGCGTTTGTGATGTGACATCATGTGCCTTCGCAAAGAAGTTGTACCTAGGTGGGTGTTGGACTTCCCACGATTACGTTTCTTTTCGCACAGGTTGCAAATGGCATCGCTGTTGTCACAGGCAGACATACGAAAAAATTGCCACACTGCTGAGCTCTGCAATGACGGCATTCTGGTGGTGGCAACATCATGCGTTGACTGGCGTGCTGTCTGTCTGACCCCGGGTGCCGATGCATGCTGTCTGACTGTGCCACTAGCTACTTTTGACGACCCCCCGCTGCTTCCAACTCGTCTCGTCCTCCTCTCTGTTTCCCCCTCTTAACTTTACTCCTGTTCTTCTTTTCTTATAGCGGGCACCCACGTGACATCCACGGACGCATCGTCATCATCAACCGCTTCACTTGTATCTGACAAGTCAACAAAGGAAGCAGCACCAGGTACAACATCATCATCAGACCGTACGTCCATGTGTGTAATGCTGCCTGACTGGGACATATCCCTGTTATCTACATCCTCTGGCACTAATGTTTGTGAATCACTCATTTCTTCCAATGGATATTTAAATAACTCTGCTGACGGATCAAGTGAAGCGGCTGTGGTGCTAGTGTTGGTGGTGGAGGCAGGCAGGCGAGCGAGTGGTAACTGGAGAGGTGCCCGAAGCTAAGCTGGAGGAGGATGGTGCGTCTAGGTTCCGAGCGGAAGCTGTAGAAGATTGGGTGTCCTGTGATAGCCAGTCAACCATGTCCTAAGAACTTTTCAAGTTCAGGGTACGTTGCCTCTGAAAACTGGGCATTATTCTATGTCCAAAGGGAATCACAGCACCACGACCACGACGGCCCCTGCGAGGTGGCCTGCCTCTGCCTGTAATTTTTTTTTCGATTAGTGGTACTATGCGTGCAAGCTACTGTGACACCAGATATGAGTGTCACTGTGCACTGGCAAAAGTTGTCAAAGTAGAAGCAATAGGCTTCACACACACGCCTGTAGGCAGGCAACTGATATTCAATCGATTACAGTCAAAAAAGTGTTGTTTTATGTCACTGTACACTACGGTTGCACCAGATATGACGTATCACTGTGCACTGGCAAAAGTTGGCAGAGTAGATGCAATAGGCT
The DNA here is from genome assembly GCA_027410445.1 of Discoglossus pictus. Taxonomy (NCBI): domain Eukaryota; kingdom Metazoa; phylum Chordata; class Amphibia; order Anura; family Alytidae; genus Discoglossus; species Discoglossus pictus. The sequence continues at coordinate 79,830,406 of CM050168.1, forward strand.
TCACACACACGCCTGTAGGCAGGCAATTGCTATTCAATCTATTACAGTCAAAAAAGTATTGTTTTATGTCACTGAGCACAATATAAGCTGTGAGCCTGACACAGGCAGGCAACTGAAATTAGATTACAGAAAAAAAATGGTTGTTTTCAATGTATGTTACACCACCAGGTATGAGTAGTGAAAATAAGCACAATATAAGCTGTTAGGTGTTAGACTGTCACACACACATGCTGGAAGGCAGGCATAGATTACACACAAAAAAATTATAAAATAAAATAAATAATGTTCAAAGTTTCCTCAATGATAAAGTATAGGGGGTGAACCGAAAAGCGCATGTGTTCTCTGGCGAGCTGTTCGGGACATCACTACCCATGAGGTGTTTTTTTAGGATATCCATCTGATGACAGAGAATAGACTACCCCTTTAATGTGTTTTATATAGAAGTAAACCGGATTTCCAACAATTTAAGGAGGAAAAGTGCAGCTGAAGGAAGAGAAGAAAGATGATGAGAAAATTGTGTGTCAGCTGAGAATGGTGAAATCACAATTTTTTTTTCAGAAACCCAAAACTCAAAAGGCTTCTAAGGTGGGTGCTAGCTTGTGTTGAGTTTAAGCCTGAAGCCATTGAACAGCTGGTGACATTCGAGCCAAACCAACATTCTGAGAGATCCTTCCTAATAGAGACAAAGTGTTGCAGGCCTTGCAAGATTAAAAGCACAGGGGTACCAATGATGCGTGCTGTGAACAGTAAGACAGCTGAGATGCAGATCCTAGAAGACCTAGAAATAGTCTGGAAAGTCCCATACTGAAGGCAATGAAAATGATGATGAAACTAAGGAGGCGGAGTTGGACCCTGCAGAAACTGGCAGAGCAAGGGAGCCCTGCAAGCTCAAAGTGTCACAGAGTTTGACCAAGGGTTAGAAGGATTGGAAGCAGAAATTCAGCTGCAGTCTAAGCCAAACTCAACCCCCACCGGGATGTGTTGAAGGAGCAGCTGAGTGATGTGGAAGTGTTGGCGAGGGAGAAAGAAGCCAAATTTCATGAGTGGGTTAGTGCCCTTAGCAGTGTGGCAGTGAGGAAGAAGCTGGTGGAGTTGTAAGTTGAGAGGGAGAGCAGAGATGTCAAAGTACAAGTTGAGGATCAGAAGCGTCACACTTCACTAGTGAATTGGGAAGACACTAGTATAACACAAGAGTTGCAGAAAAAACTCTCTGACCAAAATGCTCTAGCCCGAAGCTTCACAGGGAGACTAACAGATATGAATTCCTGGGACTCCCACGAAATGGTCATGAAATGGGAGGAGCATGTGCATAGTCTTAGGGCCTTCACCAATTATTCTACTTGCAGTGCATACAAGAGAAATTTCAGGGTTAGTGAGACAAACTTGCGACAGCCTGAGTTGGAGAACTCAGAGGTTTTGTGGAACATGTGACAGCAGAAGGCTAATTCTTCAAATCAGAAATGATCAACTGGTATAATTGCATGTTAGAGATGGTCATTGAGGAGAGCGGTAAGATTATGGCTCTGTCTGAACAAACTGCTGAAAACAAGACCTCTTCCAAAGACTATCATCAGCAGATGGGCATTGGTCATAAAGATAAGTAGATATTTACAAGTGGCCATCCAGTCAGAATGCCTCTTGGTTCAATGCACTCAAAACCAGGTTGTTGAGCTGAGGGGAGGCATGTGCCCCCCAAGGTTTGAAGACTTTTCTCCAAGAGGTAAAATAGTTAACTCCTAGATGAGTTTAAAAAGCTCAGGTGAGCACAGCCTTAAAAGCCTGGAACTGAGAAATGTGAGTGGTCCCCACGTTATGCTTTGATGGGCTTAACAGTGAGTGCAAGCTTTGACTAAAGCATTCAGGCTCTGTGTGGGGTCTAAAGCTGCTAGTTTTGACTGCATACTTATAGTCTATGTGTAAGACTATTATTGGACTGCAGTCTGTGTAGCTGGATGGATCAACGTATGAGAAGAAATTGGTTTACATTTGGAGAAAAGAAGATCAGGACCAGGTACTCTGGAGAAAGGCATTTTTGCTGCAGCTATTGCAGCACCTTAGTTTGGAATAAAGCTCAGACAAACCACCTGGAGATTGTTTGCATAGAAAATAAGGTACCATTTCAAGAGACTGTTAAATTTACCCCAGGGAAAAGCCTGTTGAGCATGCTGAATATAGCCCTCACCAGAAAAGTGTGTTAAGGGTCCCTGTGGTGCAATATTATATACATACAGTATATATATAATATATAAGTATAAATGTGGCCTAGAGACACTTAAAAGAAGTGTGTGCCAGTGATCTATTTGTAAAGTAGGTTTCAGATAGGTAATGGCTGGTCAGATTGGGAGAGGTTGAGAAACTAGGAGGATCACACTTAGGGAAAAGAAGTCCGAGGACAGTACACCACAAACAGGCAAATAAAGACTGTCTGGAGCCTCATTAATTAGTCCAAATGATCTGCAGATGATCATTGGATGGGACTTACAGCTGCAAGCATGCAGCAAGTAACATTAGGCTCATCCTCTTAAGGTCTTACTTTACCCAGGTCATCAGGAACAGGGGTTGTCAGAACCATTTGTGGAAGATAAACAGAACAATGCTCAGACATAGGGCATCATTCAATTGCGATTTGGCCAATTGAATAGAGCTCTATATAAGCACAGAGCCTTTTTTTTACAAAAGTTTTTAGTTAGTGAACTTCTATCCAAAAGCAAGGTCTTCACTAACTAAAAAACTTTTGTAAAAAAAATATGCTAAGTCCCACTGATTGAGCAATTAGACAGGTTACTGACATAATTTACACCTAAAACAAAACAATTCAACAATCTCTTCTCTATTTGTGCAAATTACTTTTTTTATTTTTTAACATAATGTACTGAAGCCAGCTACAGTTGGTGACATGTCATCTAATTGTATATTAGTTGATGACTGAAGTAACAGATGAAATACACCATATTGTTTGAGGATTTGCATAATTTAATTTACAGAACATGTCCCAACTTTCAATAATTTTTTATTGTGAAGCAATCAACAAATATGCAAAATACCAGAAAAAGTCAATGTGCATAACTATTCACCCCCTAAAGTCCATACTTTGTAGAGCCACCTTTTGCTGCAATCACAGCTCCAAGTCACTTTGGATAAGTCTATATGAGCTTGCCACATCTTACCACTGGGATTTTTGCCCATTCCTCCTTGCAAAACAGCACCAGCTCCTTCAAGTTGAATTGTTTGTGCTTGTGAACAGCAATCTTTAAGTCTGACCACAGATTTTCTATTGGATTGAGGTCTGGGCTTTGACTAGTCCATTCCAACTCATTTACATGTTTCTCCTTAAACCACTCAAGTGTTGCTTTAGCAGTGTGTTTGGGGTCATTGTCCTGCTGGAAGGTGAACCTCCATCCTAGCCTCAAATCACGCACAGAGTGGTACAGGTTTTGCTCAAGAATATCCCTGTATTTAGCACCATCCATCTTTCCCTCAACTCTTACCAGTTTCCCTGTCCCAGCTGCTGAAAAACATCCCCACAGCATGATGCTGACACCACCATGTTTCACTGTGGGGATGGTGTTCTTTGGGTGATGTGATGGGTTGAGTTAGTGCCAGAGCGTTTTTTTTTATGGCCGAAAAGTTTAATTTTAGTCTCATCAGACCAGAGCACCTTCCTCCATACATTTTGGGAGTCTCCCACATGCCTTTTTCACAAACTTTAAATGTGCCATTTTGTTTTTTTGCTGAAATTAATGGCTTCTTCTGGCCACTCTGCCATAAAGCCCATTTCTATGGAGCGTACAGCTTATTGTCGTCCTATGTACAGATACTCCAGTCTTCTGTGGAACTCTGCAGATCCTCCAGGGTTACCTTAGGTCTCTGTGCTGCCTCTCTGATTAATGCCCTCCTTGCTCAGTACGTGAGTTTAGGTGGTCGTCTCTTGGCAGGTTTGCTGTTGTGCCATGTTCTTTTCATTTGGTTATGATATATTTGATGGTGCTCCTGGGGATCATCAAAGATGTGGATATTTTGTATAACCTAACCCTGACTTCTCAGCAACATTGTCCCTTACTTGTTTGGTGAGTTCCTTGGTCTTCATGGCAGTGTTTGGTTAGTGGTGCCTCTTGCTTAGTTGTTGTAGCTCATAACAAAGGGGGTGAATACATACGCACATGCCAGTTTTCTGTTTTATATTTCTAAAAAATAGTTTTATGTATGTATTTTTTCTCATTTCACTTCACCAACTTAGACTATTGTGTTCTGATCCATCACATACAATTCAGATTAACAAAACATTGAACTTAAGGCTGTGATGTTACAAAATAGATCAAAAGTCAAGGGCGGTGAATACTTTTGCAAAGCACTATATATATATATAAGTCTGGTATGATAGAATCAGGGTAAATTCATGTAATGCTTATTCTCAGATCAGACATTTGTTGATTCTTCAACATTTCCAATTTTAAACATTTCCAATTCATCCTTTCAGTGGATTTGTTTCTGAAATAGCAGATCCAGAGGAAGGATATTTCCCAAGCTAAGGAAGATCAATATAAAGCCAAGTAGGTTACTTTTCTTGTGATGCTTAATAGGAAACACAAGCTTAGGTAGTATGGTTCATTGACTGACACACAGCTGGATTTGGTAACATGATTATTACACTAACTGCTACCTAGACACAAACTTTAGTGTCTGACCAAGGCTCCCCAGCTAGAACTGCTCCTACTCCTAGACGTCCTCATTTTAAGTTGAATCTGAGAAGCTGAGAATGTTTGAAAATTAAACATAGAATGTAGCTTCTGTAAATAATAGATTATTAATTGTATCAGTGATCAGTGCTTAATTAAAACATGCTCCTGTTAGTGCAATATAGCGATCCTTTAAGAAAAACTTCACGTTTACCAAAACATATTAGCTTCTGATTAGGTTACTTTGTATAATGTGAGTTTCCATTTTATCTGACTTGAACACTTCCTGGAAGCATGTAACATGTACTAATTTACTGAAGAGTTGAGGATCGTTGCTGGAGAAGGGGGGAGGATTTGTTAGATGATTGGAATTTGACACCTGCCTATCTCCTGAAGTAGGCAGCTTGCATAAATTAATGTGATTCATGTCTTCCAGGAATGTAAATGTCTCTTTTACAAGCAACCCTCAGCAAAGTAAAAATAATCTCTCCACTGACCAGTAGAGGCACCAATGTATTTTTTTATGTTAAATATAAATTATATTATTGAAATGTATCCTGCTTATGCTCATCTTTTTCAAACTTACCTTTCTCTTCATAAAATGATCCATCAAGGTATCTATTCATACTGAAAAAAGGCATGCTGCAGTACAACTTATTAAACTGAGTCTCTTCTGCTTTAATAGTGTCCCCGTATGAGCAAGCTTGTTCAGCCGAGCTAAGTATCCTGTCTGACTGCTGAGGATATACGGTGCCTGTTCTAATGGCATTGGTCAAGAGCATTGACCCAGACAAGTAGAACTATAGGCTTTAGTACTGGTGAAGTGCTGCTTGGATCTGTTTCTCTATATCTCACTTACAATACCATTAGCTGCTAAGACAGAGTTTATTGCCTCAACTGCTTTCCCCCGCTGCACTGAAATTACATGCAGTAACATGGTTTAGAGTTTATTGGTGACATTTGAAGCAAAAGCTGTTAGCTCTGAGATAGATGGGTGTAATGATGCCCGTGTTGATGAAGCTCAGGGGACTAGCAAAAATAGTGCACTTGTAGTTATGGTACCAGCAATAACTCATTTCCTCATCTTGTTCAGCGAAGAAATAATTTCCACTGATTAACAGGATGCGGTTTTACAGAACTGTGCAAAAGAAATTTGAAAACTAAAATCATAAAGTTAACTTTTATTGTATCTATGCAACTGAAGGCACAGGAAGAAGGGGATGACAGGGGCAGAGATGCATAGATGGCATAATTGAAGTAATGAACACGAGCTTGAAGAAGCTAATAGAGGCAGAGGCTGACAAATGTGCCTGTTGCCCTGCGGCCTATAGGGTGATGTAGAGTCAGACACGACTGAACAATTGAACAACATTAGTGTAGTAATGGACAGGTTTCCAAGTGTGTTTTGCTAGAGATCCATATTAAAAAATTGAAAAACATAAGCATTAAAATGGGTTGTTAGATTGTAAGTTTGCACATTTGTATTCTTGTAAGGTGCTTTTATGAAATCACTTTCTATGCTAGATTCTCAGCTCAAAGACAGAGCCCTCTCTATTAGTTTGCAATGTCTTAAAAATGTTTTTGCCTTGTACTTAAACAATGTATAGAGCTGTGGAATATGTTGGCTTGTTACAAATAAAGGATAATAGGATATTACAATAATAATAATTACATTGAAACATAAGCTAATTATAACTACTGTTGCATTCAAAGTGCATCACCCGGTAAAAATGTCCATATATTTTTTAAGTTTACCAATTACTTTTTTAGCTGTGAATGACTAAAATATTACATGGCAAGGATAAAACATCAAATTAAAGCTGTTTGTAGTAATGTCAAGCCAACAGCCATTTAGTTTGTTGATTGTTTCCTTTTTTCTGATAATTGCATATCATCCAATAAGAAGCTATAGATTAAATGCTCTAACAGTATCAATGTGAATCCCAAAACATGTCTTGGATGGTAAGTTATTCCCATATAAAATGATATCCCAAATAATCAATTGTCCTACAATCAGATTGATACGTGAAGCTCAAACCTTACTTGGTGATATATAGAGCTGGTGCTTTATTGGTGCTTCTAAACACCACATAATGTCTAATAATGATAGAGAGATATTAACCAATACCATTGAGATACTGATTAGGGATCAAACATTTAGGCCCTCATTCAATTGCAATTTGGCAAATGTATTAGGACTCTAAATAAGCACATAGCATCTTTTTTTTAAAGATGTTTTTAGTGGTTGAAAACCTTGCTTTTGGATAGATGTTTACTAGTTAAAAACGTCTTTAAAAAAATATGTTATGTGCTTATTTAGAGCCCTATTCAATTGGCCAAATTGCAATTGAATGAAGGCCTTAGAATGCAACATGACCAATTTACTGTGACATTGAACCAAGTCATATTCCTCTGTGGACACATCTAGTGCTGACATACACATGCTATTATGTTATGAATATGCATTCATTTGCAAACTATATCTAATTGTAGTTGACCATGTTAATATTGTGAGAGCATTTTTTTCACTATATCAAAATTTACCTTTTTTTGGACACCTTTTGTTTTATTTGACCAAGCCAGAAGAATGGCCAATCACCAAAAACAATTTTACAGTTATTATTATTCTTATTTTCTCTTATTTATATAGAGACAACATATTTCATAGCCCTGCAGTACAGCAAAATATATGTATGACACTACATAATTTGACAGACTGATACAAAATAATTTCATAACCCAGCCCTTGAGCTAACAATCATAAACAAGACACTTTTATAGACTAGTAGCTCACAAGCTTACAAACTAAAGAATTATTTAACTTATTTTTGCATGTGATATTGGTTGATTTTCCACATTGCCAATACCAAGACTTGTACGCCGATCTTATTTTCATATGACACGTGATAGATGTCTTGCTTTTCATAAGTGAAAATCTAGCAGTACCATTGATTAAAGCCATAGCAATTTCCAGAGATAATTTTTCAGAAGAAATAACATCCACATACTTTTTTATTAATATATTTATGTATAAAACCTAATTGTTTCATGATATATTTTTCTTTTATTCTGGTGCCCTATCTATATCTAAGTGACATCACTAGGATATGTTTGTGGCTCTTATAATTTATACATACATACTAAACATTGAGTAGATCTGTACAGTAATGATGCTAGTACATAGTAATGTAACTAGTAATTAGATTTGATTGTGATCCGATATTAGAGTCCTTGTGTTTTTCAGCTCATTAAAATGCTTTTCTCAAATAGATAGATAGACTCATAATGAAATAATTGGTTTGAAGTAATTGACCCTTTCGTAAGTGGATATTAACAGGTTTCAAGAGTAATTTGTACAGAAAAGGCATGTTCTCGAAGAGACAGAACGCATGAAAACTGTATGGAAATAAACAGAGAAATCTGAAATTTTATATCATTATACTCAGTACGTTCATGCAATAAGTTTAAAATAAATTAAATGCTAGGGAAAGAATAATCTTTGCGGCATTTGTAAATGTTTTTTTGAAAATATTTCACAATGTGTTTTTTTATGAACTGCTTTTCATTTATATGTCCCGGGGACATGTCTATGTCAACCAAAGAGAAATAACGTGATGTTCTGTTAATGGCTGTGTGATCTCTATACAGCATTCTTTGAGATAGGCAAATAGATAGATAGATAGATAGATAGATAGATAGAGGGACAGAGATAGATAGATAGAGAGACAGAGATAGATAGATAGATAGATAGATAGATAGATAGATAGATAGATAGATAGATAGATAGATACATAGATAGATATATACATAGATAGATACATAGATAGATATATACATAGATAGATACATAGATAGAAAGATAGATAGATAGATAGATAGATAGATAGATAGATAGATAGATAGATAGATATGCATATAGCCACATGCTAAATATACTCATCTAATGAATAGGTGCAGTCTCTTCTATCTAACTTGTACAAATGTTGTGGTGTTTCTTCCTAAGCAGAATATCTCAACCCTTTTGAACACCTGGTGGAAACAAACACTTCAACTAGAGGCTTAGAACTTGATGTCTGAAATAAGTTTAAAAATGAATTCTCCTATTATAAATAATTGAATAATAATCTTATTGATCATGACTAATTAATATCTGCTATTTCTTGGGTGTTATAATGGTCCTTGGATAGAATCAGTTAACCTTAAAACAAAGTTTGGTTGAATATCACAAAAAGAAAAAAGTGAAACTTAGCTCCAGAGACAGGCTGTATTTAAAATGTTGTAGATTTCTGTCTGTCTCTATTTACATCTTACATTTTTCTCTCTCACTCTTTCTCTCAAAAGCTTGAAACATTACTCTTTGTGGGTAGGTCTCCTGGTTTGTGCATCAACCATCCTATTCTATGCTTAAAGCTGTGTAATGCAGCAAACATATGCCTAAAAGGAGCCATGAATAAAATATGTTTTGTGGGGTTTAAGAGTGAAAATGCATTGTGGGCTATTTTGCATGTCCCCACCCAGTTTTGCAGAGTGCAGTGCAATAACTGTATTTCTGGGAAACCTGAGCAGGAAATATTTTTTAAACATTCAGATAGGAACACATATATATCACTATCACTCACCCTGTCCTCTATCACTCTTGCATGTTCTTATATATACTGGCAAGAACAAACACATACACAATCTTGCCCATTTATGTAATCAATTAATATCTTATCTTATTCATACAGACTGTAGGGTCAAATTAGATCTGTATTTAAAGAATCACTGTAGGCACTTTTTAAGTAAAATCTATTTTTGTTCATTATTACATAGCACAAAAAATAAATGTGGAAACAGCAGCAGGCTGTTCATTAATAAGAATAAATTGAAGACATAGCTATCACTATGGCTACTACAGTCCATGATGGGTGGTAAGTATGTCTTTAAATTACTTTTCTTTTGCTAAAGCCTTTCTTGGATACTGTTTGCACATGTATTTTCAGTGCTAGCTAATGGTGAACTAAAAAACACATTGAACTTGAAAAGTGCAGAGCCATACAGAAATCATCTATAGAAGGTCCATGAGAATGGTGTTTGTGGATGTTAAAATCAGCCATTTTTAACTAAATATATTTGTTTTCATGGCAAAAGCACAACTATTTTTTGTTTTCAATGGTCACAATGGTCACTTTTTTAGATTTTTTTAAATTGATTACACCACTCTATCCCCCAACCAGTGGTGTAGGAAGCAGAATAGTTCATGGGGGGGGGGGGGGGGGGGGGGGGTATGGGTTCACTTGATACACAGAGCACATAACAGCTTCTATATGCATACATACACAAAATGAAAAATCAAGGGGGGGGGGTTGTCCTCCTCACCCCCCCCCACCCTCCCCAGTTCCTAAACCCATGGCCCCAACATTGAAATGTTTATACTGTGGATGAGGTTTCACAGACTTATGAAGTATGTTTGTTAAGATGCATTAAGTACATGTTTTTCAGCCTGCTCATAGTTGAGTTATCAGTCGTCTATATTTTGCATGCTGTGAATCTTTTTTTGGTTTCTACTGTGCATGATTTTTCACAGATGGTTATGGTCTATTCTAAAAATCAAAACACTATGGGCCTCATTCAATTGCAATTTGGCCAATTGAATAGGGCTCTATATAAGTAGAGAGCATATTCTTTTACAGAAGCTTTTAGTTAGTGACCTTCTAAAAAAGGTCTTCACTAACGAGAAACTTCTGTAAAAAATATGCTCTATGCTTATATAGAGCCCTATTCAGTTGGCCAAATTGCAATTAAATGAGGCCCTATATTAACACACATTGTATACACCACACTCTTACAGTGTTGAGAAATGCAGATGAGAGGAACACCAGTGTAGATAAGCATTAACCTCATTTACATTGTTTTGTCACTTCTACTAATGGAGTGCCACCCTGGTCTTTATATTGTCCTGGGAGAATTAACTGGAGAAACACCTGATCACCAACGGAAGGTGATGTCTTATTATTATGGCAATATAGCTACTAACTACTTTCAAAATATCTACGCTTTGTTTCTTCTGATACATTAATAATAGTCATTGTGCACATTATCAGATAGCACTGGATGACTTTATAATGCAGGTTGACCTCCTGACTTCAAATTACTATGATTGGTTCTGGCATTACTGGGTGTTTATTTAATGAAGGATGACCTCCTGTTCAAACATGGGAAAGACTGACAGCTCTATGAATATAAGTAATGTAATGTAGTTTGATCTCCTCAATGCTCATTATCAGGACAAATCAGACCTCATGAAAATCCCAGACAGACTAGGATTTTAAGGATTTGTTTTTTGAATACATGTGAGTCAGTAATTTTAAGTAAGATTTTGATGTGTTTGCCTCGTCTATATCCCTTAAATCCTAAAAGTATTGGGACCATAAGGTAGAATAATTCCTTCACTGCACATTATCATAACAGACTCAGATAGTGCTTGGTTTCTAATGTATGGTAAATTCATGACTTTAGCCTCTGAGAGTGCTGGGTGTCTTTCTATTGCACTTTATTAGGGCAGGCTCAGGCAGTGCAGGATTTTATCTAATGCAGGGTGACCTGAGATATATAGCACACCTCATTCAGTAATTATCCCTGGCTCATATTCACACTGTCCCACACTCACACTCTGCTGACCTTCTGACTGCATGTCAGGCTCAGACATCACTGGGTATTATTATTATAGCACACTCTCCTCACAACTCTTATTAAGACACTCACACTTATAATATTGGACAGGTGGGAAAGGGCCATACATGAAATATACCAAAGGTATCAAATCATTTGCGTATCCATCTTTATAAAGTGAGGTAAATGTGTTAGTATTCGATATTAAACATCAGCTTCTAAGCCTACAGTTCAGCTGTTTGCATCCATCCTTGTGAGACTATTAGGCGAGGGGGACTCTTGTTGGCAGACAGGGCTAAATGATCAGAAAAAGAGCTTGTGTCTAAACCAATGTTGGGCAACAGGAGTAGGACAGTATGCCCCTCTTCCATAATAAACAATATATGGGCCTCATTCAATTGAATAGGGCTCTATATAAGCACATAACATATTTTTTTAAAGACGTTTTTAGTTAGTGAAGACCTTGCTTTTGGATACAAGTTCACTAACTAAAAACTTCTGTAAAAAAATGCTCTGTGCTTATATAGAGCCCTATTCAATTAGCCAAATCGCAATTGAATGAGGCCCTATATCTCTCTAAAACAAATACAGGTCGGGCACTGATTTTCCGGTATCAGTTAATCCTGGAACCTCTTTTAATCCGGACAAAATTTCCGTGAGGCAATTTTACCTTCTGATCCTAAAAGGAGGACATTCTCAGCCTATTTGACCTTTCAAGCCGAAAAGGAGGAAATACTGAGTCTATTTGACCTATAGAACCTTCTTTACTATTATTATTATTATTATTATTATCTTCTATTTGTTACGCTCCAACATATTCCATAGCGCTGTATAGGGAATAAGAAAGATACAATATTAACAATCTGTAGAAGACGGAGGGCCCTGTTGTGCGCTTAAAATCTTTGCAGAAAGTGCTTTTTCCCAAAGCACCATACAAGATTAAAAACGTGCTACTTACAGTCTAAAGGGAATGAAGGAGGCAAAAACCTGAGGAAGAGAAGATAAGAAAAAGAAAGGAAGTAACCTTCTAACCCTATTTAACCTCCTGAGCCTAAAATGAGGACCTTCTGAGCCTAATTATGAGTTTATTACTCATTCAGAAGCCAATTTGTAGGACATTATGAGCCTATTTGTCATTCTGACAATTTTAATTTATCAAGGCAAAAATAAGTTGTTCATGAGTTGCTGGAGTATACAAACAATTTACAGAACCTGTTACCAAAGATATAGCAAGTACTCTTCATGAAGAAAATCTTGCACTGTATGAAGGCAGATGAAGAAACACCTATTTTGGATGAAATGTTGAACAAGATCACCAAGAATACTGTGTGTCCTGTGGCTTCCTCTTCAAGTATCTAAGATGTTACACCACCAGCATTAAAAATCCAAGATGGGCTATGCAACTATGAAAAAGACAGTAATCAGGACAGCTCTCAAATTCAAGAGCTTAGAGATTAGTTTAACAGTTCCAGTTCATTTTTACAATTTCTCAATGTATGTACTTTAAGGATGCTACAAAATGGGTTACTTGCAGCTGTTTGAGATTTGTCTTATGTACACAGGTATTACTCAACGTTCTTATACAGCATGTAGATCATCAAGCTCCACTGCACCATTTCATTCAGTAAATACTTCTCCATCTACTAACTTGTTGACAAACCCATTTGATGAACTATTATATGCAGCTTCATTACATGGGCTTGTCAACAAGTTAGTAGAGAGATAAGTATTTACTGAATGAAGGAGCACTGGAGCTTTAATGAATGGAAAGGAGCAGTGGAGTTTTCAACCATCTATGTTTTCCTTTGATAGTTGCATGTTTACTCCTTAAAAACCTGTTGACAAGCCTATGTCACATCTAAATTCATCACATGAACTTCTCAACAAGTTGGTTATTTCATAGAGAGTTCTCAGGGTAAAACAGAGATGGTTAAAAGGCCCACTGCTCCTATTCAATGAATAAAGTCCTTCTTCTGTCTCAAGAGCTAATGAGCTTTTTATTAGTCCTACTGAAAACATACCACTTTCCCACTGTGCAGATAGAAGCATCCTCACAGTACTATTGAAATGTATCTACACTTTGCGCTTGTGAAGAACTTACTTAATAACGCCTTTGCAAAATTTAAAATAAATACATTAAAATAAGCTTTATTTTTTACTTTTTACATTTTTTAAGGCAGCAGACATTTGGTATAGAATAGAAACCTGTGAGTAATGGGAAGAAATGCGGATGCAAATAAGACCTCTATTCAGTTCTCTTGAAAGACTGACACTGTTGACGATAGAACTAAGTAAAATAATAAATCCCACTAGGATACCCCGACAGCTACACCATGGCAAAAGCAGAAAGTCATTTTCATTCAGTAGTGCTCCACTAGTCTTTTTTTATTCTTTAAAGCTGCAGTGATCTTTGTTAGTTAGTTAATCTGTTTCTCTAAACATCCTGTGTACTTGGGCTCATTTAAATCTTTGTTGTCACAGACCCCTGAATTCACAGACTCTGTTATTTGGGACCTTAGCCAGGGAAGGCTAACAAGATGGACATGGGATGTGGTCTAAACACTGTGACAGGCTTTTTCCCTTTATGTTTAATGTTTAAAAAAATGTATACGTTAAGCCATGCTGGATACACTGCCTTCCATCCTAGGTGTTTCCCTCATCCAATTGCACATATGAAGAAGAATATTGCAGTACCAGACTCGGGAGTGTTTGCACCTCTGGGGGTTGTAAAACATATAAGATCAGAAATCTCAAGTTAAGGACATTTGGGAGGTTGATAACAATAGTTACAAGGTGTGGGGGGAAAAGCCATGTGGTATTGTTATTGTTTTTAATGTATCTGAAGGAAGAATAAAGTCTCCGCCTGTTTCGGCACTAAGCAACTGTGCATGTGTTCTTCTTATTTCATAACAAAAAGGATCTGATTGTGCCTGTCACTGCAGGAATGATGTCCTGATCTGAACTAAATTGCTGAGTGCTGAGAGTGAATACAAATGCACAACCTAGAAGAAGAAATTTGAGGTGTACGTGGTCCCTCAAATCTCGGTCGTCACATTCAAAATTAAGTATTTCTTGGAAAGTGTATCATAAATACATAAAACATAGAAATTACTGCACTATTCTTGCTAAAAAATAGCATTTTTTGAAAAACCCCCGCTGGTTTGGTAAAACCGATTTCGCGGAAAAGCCATGGAATAGACGATGCTGGAAAACTAGTGCCCGACTTGTAATAAACAACTGTACTCCTAAATACTTTTGGTCATTATTTATACCATTATTAAAGTACATTCCTTTTCTACAGTGTTTGGGTAAAATAAAAAGGTTTAAAACACTATGAGGCTCTTTTGGTACTCAGGAACCACATATAAGGCACTTCAAGAGAAACCGGTAGATAGTCTTATTGACTGCTTCATTGTCAAAGCTAATAAACTGTATGTAGGCAAAGAAAACCAATTTAATACAGCAAGTCTGTTGACTCCATAAGGACTCAAGACATCTATTTACATTGATTAGTGTTTGTATTAATTAATAATGTCTAAATAAAATATCTTCCTCATGTTTTTATGGTATTACAGTGACACTTTAAGTATTGCAGAATCATATATATACATCTTTATTTCTCCAACACTAAAGCAAAAAAAAGATACATTCCATGTCTTATATTTCCCTATGGCTATTTATGTAAAATAATATTTAGATGTGATTTACTACAGTAACCCAAGTCCTGCTGTGTCTGTATAGGTTTCATCATACAATGAATACAATGCAGCTCCTTGGAATCTTTTTCAAGTACAACAACACTATCAAAGCTTCTTTGTTTGCTTTAAAAGTAGCCCAAGGGATAAACTACTGTAAATCAGTATTCAAGGATGTTGACTTGTAACAAATAGAGGTGTATTCCTGTCTGCCCCACTTCTGTACTCGGCAGTCCCTAGACTCCTATTTGTTGTAGATAGAAAGGTGATGTGTCTCTAAGCAGAACCGATTACATGTATAAGGTATATAGACAGTTACAATGTAATTATAATAATGGCGTGTTAATTAGAAATACAGCAGATAACAAACAGATTGCTGTATTGGTGCTACAATGTATCTGCTAATAAACGTTGCAGCTGTGTAAATTATTCCTGGTATTTCTCAATAATCAGTTTAATATATTTATGTACACATATATTATTTTTTGTAGACGTTCAGTAATGTATTTTAAGTTTGTGGCATTGATATTATTTTGAAAGGACCGCTGTGGTCCAATTATTTCAATATGGTCTTTTAGATAAACCGCTAATTGTTTTAAGAAAGAAAAACAATAAGCACAGCTTGTAACTGCTTCTCTTTTAAATTAATTGTTTACTGACAGTTTAGGACCCTCATTCAGTTCGAAGCCCACATCTTGTGGTATATAGGCCATTTGTCTGCGGGCCTGCTGCACACTTGAACGCTGCTACAATTTTAGTGCTATTCAATTGAATAAGCTCGCAAGATACGGGCCGAAAGCCAAAACAGTAAACCATGCACTTGTGCGTAGCATTTCAGGCCGGGAACTTGATCAATTAAGCAAGAGCATAACTAACCATTTCGAAACAGCCAATAGAAATTAAGACCGTCATCATTACATCAGTCTAAGATGGAAGTTACATGTCAAACAATTAGCGTTTATAGGTCCGATCAGACTCGTAAAACCGCAAAATACAAAATAATAAAAGTGAATGCTGATACTGTTCTAGTCCATCTGGGTGGCCTGATATGTATTAACTTATTAATTCCCGCGATCAATCGCACCCCGAAATGAAACATGAAATAAAATGATTTTTATTGCCAATTTGAAAGCTTAAGACTGTCATGCAATTAATTGTAATGTCTTTCGTCACTTTCCCAGTCATGTACAGTGCATTATTGATTTTTTATTTGCATTTACAGTGCTATGGACAAGTCTTAAACCCCTTTGAGGGTTCTCTCTAATACTCATAGGATTTTCTTCTACATTTGTCATTTACGGGTGTGAAAACAATTGTGGGCTCGGGGCATTGTAACAATGAATAGCGATTTGTGATTTTAGCCGTCGTAACTCTTGAAGACATGAAATATCAAAGGCTTAGATGGGGTGTAAGTTACGGTTGTAACAACCGCAGGGATTTTAAGTCCGTAACATGTAGGCTAATTGTGGCTCACAAAAAAACACCAATTGAATAGCAAAATAACTTACGGCCTCCATTACGGACTACTGTAACTTACAAAATATCTTTTACTGGGGTGTTTCGTCTTTCTTCTGTTTCAAGAGCTAATGAGCTTTCAATTAGTCTTACTGAAAGCATGCCACTTCCCCATTGTGTAGATAGAAGCATTCTCACAGTACTATTGAAACACTTTGCGCTTGTGAAGAACTTACTTAATAATGCCTTTGCCAAGTTTAAAATAAATCAAATATAAGCTTTATTTTTTACTATTACATTTTTTAAGGCAGCAGACATTTGGTCTTAGTTTCTAATGTGACTAGAAACCTGTGAGTAATGGGAAGAAATGCAGATGCAAATAAGATCTCTATTCAGTTCTCTTGAAAGACTGACACTGTAAATTGCCTCTTGACGATAGAACTAAGTAAAAGAATAAATCCCACCAGCCTAGCCTTTCAAGATGGAATACACCATGGCAAACGCAGAATTTCTTTACAAATGCATATACAGTATTCTCATGGCTTACGTAGGTGCTACTGTTGCTAGTTTGTTACATACCTCACAAATATTATTATTATTATCCTTTATTTGTAATGCGCCAACATATTCCGTAGCGCTGAACAAGGGTTAAGTACAAATCAAAAAGCATGTTATTTTTCTACAAACTGCAGTGATCTTCTATGTATACTACTTTATACTCATAATATGCTATATACTTATTCTCTTTAAAATAGTTTCAAATACTTTGACATTTAAAGTTTGAAAGTGATTCATACCTGTACGCCTTTTCTTCATATAATTTTAGCAGCATATGTTTCTACGGCAGCACAGCAATTTCTTTATGTAAAATCAGTACTTCTTAAAAGGTACAGAGGAATCTAAAATCTGTATTTAAAACAGCATGTGCTTAACCATACAGGAGATGATTTGCATGAAAATAATGGCTCTGACATTTAGAAAACTAGCATTAAAACAATTCAAAAGATGGGGTAGAAGTGTTTGCTCCTCTCCATCCTGGTAAAACATTTAGCTAAAGTCTGATTAGCCAGTTCAGTATCCATCCAAACCTGAGTTCAAAGCAACAACTAACACAAGTGACAAAAGCAAATGTTGCAGTCATTAAGGTAGAGCCTGTGAGTCTGGGAGTCCGGGCTCCTAAAATCTGTTCTGTTAGCTCTCAAATATTTTTTTAAAGTATAGTACATCTCTATGAAGATAGAGGCTCATTGGCTCATTGCAGGCCGCAAATGCGGACCCTCACAAAGCGAGGGGCCGCATTTGCGGAGGTGGAGGCTCTATGGCGCATCACAAGCGCTTACAAACACCCACAGAAGCGGGACTTTGAAAAAAAAACTCTAACACGCAATGACTACATACAGACTTACACAAAAAAATGCAGCGGGACTTCGAAAAAAAAAAATACAGACTTACACAAAAAAAAAAAATACAAGCCACGGGACTTAGAAAATAAATTACAAACTGGCAAAAATACGACCTTAACGGCCGACCCGCGCACAGTGGAAAACATTAAAAAAACAATAAATACACAACAATTTAATAAAAACATTTCCCACAGCAAGGGGGGACACCCAGGATGTCTGGAAGTGAGGTTACACCTCAATTTAAGTCAAATTTACTGAGTTTAGACACTCGAAAATCCCTTAAGCAAGAGAAAAAATGGCAGCCGAAAAAAAAGAAAACAAGGCTATACGACCCCCAAGCACATACGACTTTTCCAGAAAGCCGTACGAGGTACAAGATACAGTATTAGCAAGGACTTTAAATCATCCACACCCGCCTACCACATACACGTTCACCGCCATTTTACAACACTAACTTTCAGAATGCGGAATTACACAGCTTCACTAACGGCTTTCCCTCGCGCACGCAGCCTATTTACACTACACACTGCACACATTGCTGACACCAACACCTCAGGTCAGCAACAGTGCAAATCTACATTGCATGCTGCAGGAACATCAAAACAGATTGTTAGCTCTTCAGAACATTGTTTGCTGCATATATTAATTACAAATAGGTAAAGTATATTAATTTATGATTTCATTAATTCATTAATTAGCATGAAAAACTACATATAAAAAAACACAAAAAAAAAAACACCACAGTATTACAATGAACAGCAAAGGCCTTCACCGCATGCCTCACAAGGAGCGCCATCGGTGCTCATAGGACACAAACTACGCCAGGGGAGAGGCTTGCAATAAGCGAACAAAGAGATCAGTGCGGACCTTAAAATGAGAGCAAAAGTGCATCTCATAACAAAAAATACAACAACCGAGATGCTCACTGCTCAAGGCTCGCAATGAGCGCTGAAGGATCTCAGACGACCAAAACACTTAGGGCCTCATTCTATTATCGGCCGTAGGAGATGCGGGGCCGCAAGGACCGGCCGCAGGCTATTTGCCTATTCTATTCCCTTCCGGCCGGGGGCTCCGGCAGGCTTGCGGCCGGCGCCTTGTTATCCCTTGCGGACGCACGCGCCGCAGGAAAGCCTTCGATCTTAAACGTCCGCAAGAAAGCCCCGGTTGCTATTCTATTGCTCCGGGAACCCTCTCGGCAAGGCTAAAACCGAGCCGCAGCTTACTTGCACCAAAAAGGTCCCGCAGGCACACAATTAGGCACATAATAAAGCCATTCTGCACTCTTATGAGACGATAAAGTGATTGTAGGTGTTAGCATTCATAGCACAACATTCCCCTACACTCAAATCCGCAAATAATTTTTATTTTAAATCTTGTCAAATATCCGTGGACAAAGTCCCGAGGGCTTGGAGCACCCCAGACCCGCCCAGGCTGCGGGATGGAAAATAAACCGTTAATGAAATATCGGATTTGGGCTGATGTGCAAGCTTGAGAGGGGGTTGCTATTAATCCTCATGTCCCCCATTATGATCCCTAGCATTTACAGAGCTTTACAGTGCCATCTTGAATTTATTTTTGCATTTAAAGTTTTCAGACCTTGCAGCCGGTTGCATGATATGCGGCCGGCCGTAAGGGGGATATCCTTGCTGCGCCGTCTATTTGAATTGCAAGGTAAAGGTAGCTCTACACGGGGCCGTAAGACGGCCGCAAGGAATCGCAGCTTTGCGGACGTTTTACGGCCGATAATAGAATGAGGCCCTTACTGTCTGTGGCAAACAGCATTACTTGCCTTACAATTTTATTGCCCCGTCATTTTTGATGGACCAGTCGCTAGTATATATATATATATATATATATATATATATATATATATATATTAAACAAGTGATCCTCGACATCCCCTGGTTTCTGATTGGAGCATTTAATATTTTAGGTTTTTTTTCTTGGCCAGCGAGGGACGGGGGGATATAAAGCCCCACCCCCTCACCCAAAAAGCACGCTGGGGCTCATGTGAATAACCTGAATGCAGTCTTTCCTGGGGTAAGTTCAACTGACCCCTTGCTCCATTCCTATCGTATGTCAGACATTTAGGAAATGTATGTGCATAATAAACAGTAAATTTGCTCTCATGCATTTAATGAAGAATGTTTTATTACAACATTTCCTAGCATTAAAACTACCTCAAATCATTTATATCTGCAGCACAGCTCTACTCTCCATCCATGTAGAAACATTGTCAGGGTTGTATTTTAAGTTGCCCTAAGCAAATCAAATTTGTGTGCCCCCCCATGACCTACTTGCAGTTCCTCCTTTACCCGTTTTGTATCTCAAATAATAATCTTGTATGTGTTTATGTATACATGGTGTGCCAGAAAGTGTCACTGTGATGACCTCCTGCTTCTTTTGGGCTTGATAAAACCTAGTTCAAACCTACCCAATAAGACCATTTGGTTCTTTGTATATCCCTGATAGCAGTAACAAAACTAACCCAGCTTATAACAGAGCCACCCAGCAGCAATGCAGGTCCAGCAGCAATTCTCCCAGTAATAAGGATTATTATTCCCTCACAATGAAACACACACATCATTCATGTAATTTAAACCGACAACTCCTTATCGATGGTGGTACTGCATATTTATGCACAACACAATCCAATCAATTTCCTCCAGCCCCCACCCAGATTATGTGGGGACGCCTGTCCATCCAGTGATGTCACCCCCCAATCAACCCACTTGGTACTGGAGCTAAACTTACTACCCAGAATAATTGGCCCTTTTATGCTTGCTTTACGGGGGGTATCTGATCAGATCAGGAGTGGAGACACTATTTTTGCTGATGTGTGTGACCGTCCAAATGCCCCAGCTTGCTTCCCCATTCACACCAAAGTGCCCACTGTCCCCTAAGTGTCCACTGTACTGGATCCTCTACAACAAGCACCCCATAACTGGTGACCCTGGTAATACACTTTATTAAACAATGTGGGGAAAATGCAGCATTACAATACCAAACATGACTGGTTACCACTGTTACATCAATAAATTCACAGAACAATACAATAATTCCGATCACCCAACTAGTGTGGCCTTCTCCATGAACAACATGGTTCCCCCATCCCACAGGTCACACAATAGGAATGTAGCTGTGACAGTTCAAGTATTCAGGCTGGGAGGAAAGTGTCCAGGGAGAGAAGGAGGAAAGAATACCAGTAGTCCTTGTCAAGACAGCGCCCCTTATAGTCCAACAGTGCCACAACGGTCCCCCCATGACATCACAGTCATGTGCACCTACAGACAGAAATATCACTGCATATAAACATTTCTGTGCATATACAAACATATATTAAAGTACTGAATTGGCATCTTCAAGCAGTCTGCTGCTCCCTGATAATGAGCTGCCCTAGACCTGGGTCTCATGGGCATAGGCAAAAACACACCCATGTTGTATCCTTTCATTACATTTAGCCAGTGATAATCAGTATGGACAATCAGCTTTGTCAGTCAGCCATCTCTCTGTAGTTTTTGTTTGTAGACATATTGCTATTAGATGTGCCATGCCCCTTTTTAGAGAACGATGGGGAGGAACATTTTCCGATTAATGCTACAAATACATAACTTTATAGCAAACTAAAAAATATGATTGTTGGTCAGTAGATCAAGTATTGTTCATGAATGAATAAATAAATACTTTAAAATCAGACTTTTAACCTTCATAACACGTTAAGAACCTTGTATTTTCTATGAGCATAGTTACAATCCTTCAAGCATATGTCATTGTAGCTTGGAATATCCCATACTTTATTGCCTGCTTTAACAGTTTCAAGAACAAAGGACAAAGTATCTACATTTGAAAAAAGAACGGAAGGCTGTGCCAAAAAATGTCTTTGGTACGAGTGCAAGTGTTTAATGCAAGGATGGAATGTATCCAAAAGGATAGAGAAATGCCTAGAAAAAAAAGTTCATTCAGGGACAAGATTTTAATTTACAGAACACTATATAATCCACTATCAAGAATGATTAATTACAAATTTCTTTAACAAACTTTTTGGACTTTTTAAAACTTATGAGAAATGAGGTGAAGTTATGAAATTGTGTTTGATAAAGTAAAATGAAAAGTCAGCAAACTTGCGTTTTTTTATGCCATGCAAGAACAAAACATTTAAGAAGTATACTTTTGTATAAATTAAAAATGTACTGTAATGTCACAACAACAGGAGCTAGATTATTTTTTATTAACCATTAATCAATAATTAAATGATTTACATTCATTTAAAGAACAATATTCAATATTATGGTTTCTTTTGAACATAATTTGTATGCCTCCATTTTATATGCTTTTCTCCACTCGTTTCAATGGCATTAAGGGGATGGTAATGGCTCTGTCTGGAAGGTCGTTCTTAATGGTCAGAGATAAGCTTGTCTAGACAGGAGTAAGTGTTACCTATGGCTAGATACTTACTGTCTTAAAGTGCCCCCTTTGGAAAAGAGCAATTTAAAGGTATATTTAAGTTTCATGGATTATGAATGCATCTGATAGAGGAGAAACAGTGGTGTATGAAAACATTTTTTTGCATGAACAAATACCAAAATAATTGTTATTCAACTTACCCTAAAGTCTGCTAAATCTCTTGAGTTTGAGAGCAGTTGATTTTGATAGTTAAAACCCCTGCAAATCCCTGCTAAATTTAGCATAAAATTCATAATTCATTTTGGCCAATCACAGGCAACTATAACATTGGTTTAGTTTGTCATGGCAAATTGTTCAGCAAAGCATCATGGAATGTGTAGTCTTGTTTATCCCCTGCGCAAGGAAGCAAGGTACAGCTCAGACATTGCTATGCCGATCTCTGCATTGTGCTGCTGTTGAAGGTCAGTATAGGGTTAAAAAAAACATACCCTTATGCAGTATTGCAATCGATAGGTACACTGTGCCATTGTAAGCAGCTTTGGGGTGTGAAAAACTAATTTTATTTTTAAATAATTAAATCTGTATGTGTCTAGAATGAATCAATGTGATGTGTGTTTCTGATATAATCAGCACATGTTAGATTAGAAAAAGTTTAAAACAAGGAACTTAGATACACCTTAATAGTAAACATTTAATAGTTCTGGCTGGGAGGAAGCCTCTCTAGGACACACACGCATTGCCTCCAGCTTCACCTGCCTTCACCGTTTTGTCGACAGTGTATATGTATAGCAAAGGTGTTGAAAGTATGCTTAATACTGCTTTATTTAAATCATTGAACAGGAACTATATTACAGATCAATGTCTAAGTTTAAACATGAAGCTCCTGTTATTAGGAAGTTACAGTGGTCGATTAAAATTTAAACTATTATTTTATAATTGCAAAATATACCTTTGCAGTCACAAGTAGTGTAAAGGGAGTCAAGTAATCTGTAACTCATATTAATTAATGTTTAAGTTGTAAAACTATTTATTTGATGGAATATTTTTAGCGTTTAAATTAATATTCGGGAGAAACCAAGAGCCTCATTCAATTGCTCCGTTTTGGAGATCCGGGCTCGCAAGTAGACGTCGCAAGTTACGCTGCTATTCAATTGGCTTCTGTTTGCGGGCTCTGATCAAGTTACAAGCTCTGAGCTGCAAAATATAGCAATTTGTCAAATCGCAAGTTACTTCCCTCCAAGCCTTTGATCTTGCCTGGCCGCAAGAGTTGCGATCTGGAAAATCGCAAATTGCTATTCAATTGCTCTGATTTTCCCGCGCTAACCACTCCGTCAAGCCCGCAGATGGCTAAACTCGAACCACAGTTTAATGGTACCAAGGAGGTCTTGCAAAGGCCTTAATGACAAATCGGAGCACTTTAAAAGCAAATATAAAATCAGTACAGCACACAAATGATGGGGAACACAATGGGTGACATTATAATTAAACACAACATTCTCAAGCTCGCACATCGCCAAAATAAAATACTTTATTTCATGTTTAATTTCCATCCAAAGTCCTATGGGCTTCAACCTCCTGTAGCCCTATTAAATTTGAGGACCATAAGTCCAAAGTGAAGCATGTATGGCTGCGGGCTTGAAATTTGGCCGAGTTACATTGCTCTTAAATTAGAATGGGCTGTGAGCTACGCGCTTGAGACGCAAATCATAGCTTGTTCGTAGAACGCTGTATTTGCAGCCGTGCGGATGATCAATTAGTGTGGACCGTATTTACGGGTTTAGACAGAGCCAATGGAAAAAGAGATTGTCAGCATTATGTCACTGAATAAGGGGTTATTTTTTAAAGTCCTACGGGATAAAATTACAGTTTGAGATCGGACCCACATTCCAGATTAATGCAATATTAATAAAGCCATAAATATGATATTCTATTACATCCAAGTTACAGTATACAGTATGTTTTAACACATTGATTGCGGGGATCAATATAACACAAAATATAATTATGAAATAAAGTAGTTTTCTGGGCGATTGCTATTAATTCTAAGACCTAGCATCACTTTCACCTTTAATAAATGTACAGTAGTGTGTTTTTATTTGCATTACAAGTGCCATGTATTGGACTTTACCCCTTTGAGCTCCATTTGCATGTTACGAGCTTGCTCGCTAGTGACTTTGTTGCAATTTAATAGCATGATTTGAAACGTAGCCCTTACAGGCTTGACAGATCAAAGAATTTATGGTCGCAACGTTTCAACGTTGCTCACCACGTAGGGTTTCCTTGAACCTACCCCACAAGTCATCTGCGAGGAGGTTTAAGAGGCCAATTTAATAGCTTGAAATCATGCTATAGCAATTTAATGAGGCTGCAAGCTTGTAGGACTTTGGAATCCAACCACCATATTTCATTGAAGTCCTATGGGCTTGAATAATAAGCTACGGGCTTGGAGGTCATTCACGCCCGTAGGACTTTGGACGGAAATTAAACATGAAATAAAGTATTTTATTTTGGCGATCTGCGAGCTTGAGAATGTTGTGCTTTTAATTCTGATGTCACCCATTGTGTTCCCCATCATTTATAGTGCTAGATTGATTTTATATTTGCATTTAAAGTGCTCCGATTTGCCACTGTTGAACCATGAGCTACGGCCTTGCGTCAGCGATCATAATCAAGCCCGCAAATGCTACTGTCGATAGCATGGTTTCCGATTATTGCGACCGGCCCGGACAATTGAATGGCATCGCAAAAGTAGACCAAATGGAGCCTGCAACTTAATCGCAGGCCAAATTGAATGAGGCTCCAAGTTTTCAATCACCATCCTAGACTTCTCACCTATGCTCAGCATTTTTTCTTTGGTGTCTGTCAGTCAGTTGCTGTGTATCATTGGGGAAAAGGTTATTTTTACATTTGCATTTGGTGAAGTAGAAAGGTAGTGAACAAAGGGCTCAGTCTTATTTCTATCAGTTGCTAAAATGCTCACTAAGTATAATTTGCTTAGCAAGTATCTTTTGTGAAACTAATTAGCATTTCTACTACATGCAACTCAAATTGCTAATTAACATTCACATAGATGGGGGGCCGTGCTAATTGGTTACCTTTTTAATCTAATGATAAGGATGTGCTTAAAATGTTCAGGTAAGCGCCTACAAATTTGATTCAGCAAGTCTGAAAAAAAGCAGATTAGTTTCTTATTGAAACACTGTTCACAATAAGGAATGTCAGAAAAAAATTGCAGGCAAGTGGTTCATGATCAAACTTTTACTGCGTCCTGTGTATTTTTTGCTCATCATTTTTTAATGTGCACACTTGGGTCTCCTTGCTATATTTTGCATAACTACACTACTATTCATCATTCTACTATATTTGTTGAGAATTAGCATGTAGATTAGTGTATTAAGCATGCACCACCCAACGTTTCCTCTCTTTTACGAGTCTTGCTAAAGAGCTTGCTCTTTGGTGCCTTTGCAGGTTGTTTGAGTACTCGCTAATTTTTGGCAATTGGTGAGCACATGCTAACATTGGCTGACACTCCCTAAAACTTAGAGAGTATCAAAGACCCCTGGAGGAGAGAGATAGAGGGAAGGGGGCATGATTATGGCAGGGAAGAAGAGAAAGGAGGAGGGATTTGGGAAGGAGGTGCAAGATGCTATAAGAGGACCGCAGACTCCACCCTCATTTCCATTTACCTGCTGCTTCCCTCCAGACTTCATCACTCTCACAAGACCAAGAGAAAGAAGAAAAGAGGCCTACCCGATCCATGGATATATCTTTCTACCTGGCGGACCTGATGGACATGGCCTGCCGGACGTGTGGCCCAGTCAGCTTCTAAGCCTTCTTCCGGTCCTTGGGGTTGCCCTCTAACATCCCCATCCTTCCATGTACCTCTTCATAGAAGCCTCCTGTTGACTCCTCTGGTGAGGGACGACACCTGACTCTTCTTCGGAGTCCAACTCCAAAAATCATGCAGTGCCGAGAGATGATGTCATAAGTGCACAATGCCAAGATGGTCGCCCCCATCTGGAACTACCAAAGTGGCCATCCATGAGCTAATAAACGTTTAGATGTGTGACTAAATGCATGGCTAAATATAATGACTTGTATCTTATTCGCAGGTCTTTTAGAAAGAGGCCAGTGGATGAGGCATTTAAACGATCAGTAAGAAGTTTTGTAATGCCTATAATAAAGTATCTTCTCTTACCTGCAGTTTGTTGGAATCACCATTGATTCCCATCACATGGAATACAGACTGCCTGAGAAAAAGGTGTGTGACTGTGCTGATCTTCAGGTGCTGTTGGCCAGATCCAGACAACCCTTAGAGCATTTCAAACTGTGCTGGGAATTTTGCAGTTTGCTTGTAGGGTAATTCTTGTGGGCAGGATTTTCTGCCAAAGGCTTTCCTTAGCAAGGGCTAGTGTTAAGCTTACCCATAACCCGGATAGGCTCTTTCGGCCTTGAACCGCACTGACCGTCTGAATGTTAAAGTGGTACACTCGGGACTGCTGACGCGGCCTGCGTCGCCTACACATGCAGGGAAGACGGATGGGTGTGATACCGAGAGTGGCTCGGGGTTGCCGCTTTAGGTACTGACAATTAACCCAGAGCCTCTTTATTAAAACATTATAATAGCTGTGCATTGTCCAGATCTGGGTCATTCCTTTCCTTCTAATTTCTGCCACCTCAGTTTCCCAGAAATAGGTTGATTCATAATTCGCAAGCCCCATTCCCATGGGCTACTTACCAGTGAACATGGCGAAATTGGTGGCAGCTTTTATTCTTGTTGTGGTGTCAGGAGCATGGTTAATCATGCTCAACTATTGACAAACACATGGCTGCTTGGTCTTTTTGGTTTTACAAGGCAGGGAAGACGTCAACAAAGCCATTTATGATAAAACAGATAAACGGCCTGAAGAGGGGTAAAGAAACCTTTGACTCCAGTCAGCCTATATGCTTCCACATCTTATATCAGTTTATGTCTGCCCTATTGGCAGTTTGTTTTGAAGTTTGTTTATTTAGGGTGGCTTTCTCTATGGCATTCTTTGGAGGCTTCAGTATCAGCAAAATAGTCAGTCCTACTAAAGCAATCCCTGGCAGTATTTCTCGTTGATGAGGACTCTCAATTTACTTCTTTTCTTGAAGGATCCAAAACTCACAAGGAGGACAGGGGAGAATATGTATTCCTTTACCCATTGGGGAAAATGCATGTCCATTTGTATTACTTTGTTCTTTTCAATCCTTCAGTCTACAGTTATGAGTCTTAACCACCTTGTGTAGGATGGGGGCAAATTATGAGGCTGACACAGAGGCTGCTTGTTTTGAGTTTTGAATGGTGGAAGTCTCTGTGTTTCAATTCCTAGGTTCGTCTTCACTTGTTATTTTATTTTGACCTTCATTCCCTTGCTATATTGGTGTCATTAAATTGTGTCTAGGTATTCAAACACTTTTATTGTTATATATTCTCATAATTTATTCTGATTGGTTTAGTAAAAACAACCATGACCTTGCTGCTGGAAATGCATTTTTGGGGGCTTTAGGACTATGTTTAATTTTGCTCCATATGAAAGTGTGTTCCACCAAAAAAACATGTTGAGACTTTTTCTGTTTGGTTACTTTATAAATCTATGAACTGATTCCACTGGATCTTTTCTTCCCTGGAATTATGTGCTGGATCTATATAATTTGATTTGATGCTATTTTCCACTTTCAATTAGTTTAGAAGGACACATTCTACTGAGAAAGCAGCAGATTCAGGTAAGCAAAACATAATAAAGAATAATTGTTAATGATTTCACTCACTAACAAGTTAAGCTATTCGAAAGATCACACAGACCACAGTAGCTCTTTAATATACATTTTAAAGTGCAGTTATGTTTTTTTTCATAATAAAAACATAACTTAATGATTTAATCTGACAAAACTTCATCTTTGGTTTACAGAAAAATATCAGTGTGGTTGTAATTCCTAGAAACACAGTTTACATCATCAAAAGGTCAGTTATATATTAATAAGGATAATAGAGTTTATTCATAGAAAGGTCATTACTGGGAGATATTTCCTTTCTCAAAACTGTGTATAGAAAAAATACAAGCAAAATATTGTCAGAACTTGTCAGATGTCAATCAACAAAACTGCTTTGTAAGGTTCAGTATCGTGCGGTTCAATTCAATTTGCTGTTGACTTGCAGTAGTAGAAAAAACACTGATTGATAAATTAAACAGCAGTATACAAAATAATAATAAAAAAAAATACAGAAAGAAAGCAAGATCTATTACGTTAGTTTAGGACATGGCATGAGACCTGCTATTTCTGACAACTGCCCTCAGCAAGCTAAATGTGTTTAAAAAAGAAAAGAGAATTACAATAAAGAGTTAATAAGTTATTTTCAAGCTTTTCATTGACATATCTAATTCTCAAGTGACAATATTTAGTATTCAGATTGCACTGTTACTGTATGTGACAAGCCTTTTAAAACTTAATTAACTTCTATGATTACAATAATTAGAGCAATTACCAAATTATTTTTTTTCTTGGAACTTTCATCTGCAAATTCTGAGAATAGTAATGTCTCCCTTAATTACATTTTGTCTGTAGATCATTGAATGGTCATTTGCAGCATGAACTCTTGTGTGTATTTCAAATCTCGTAGCAGCAGAGCTTATGGGGGACCAAAATGCTTGTATAGCTAAATTCCTATTATTAAAAAAAATAATAATAGCAATCTGATAGGAATGGAACTATTATTAAGCATGCAGTAGACACATTAATATTATACCATAGCTGATTGTACATTGTTATGAAAATCAGCTGAAGACTGGATTCAAATATAAAAAAAAATATATATATATAAAAATGAAGAAAAAAATAATTGTTTGGTACACCAAGTACAATAACAGTAGAAGTTTGATTACAATTGACTATTTTATTGTGTTCCTTGTAATTCCTGTAAAGACATGTTGATTCTATGAAGAAGAAACATGGAAATTTCACTCAAAATTGCTGAGTATCTAAAGAAACCGAATTTTGGAAAATAAAACTGAATGTAAATAAGCTAAAAAAGGAACAAATTCCAACAAACTAATTATTGCTAATCTTAAATTTAACTAGACACTTCAAGATTCAATAAATAGATGTGGACTTTAGCCTAGAATGTAACTTTCACAAATACAATTACTATTAATAAGAATTTACTTCATAATGAAATGTATTGTATCTAACTATATATGTTCACTATTAAGAAACCTCATCAATGTATCATTTGGGTGTGGAAATGAATCTATAGAGACTCATTGGGGACTGATAGCTTGTCACAATACAAGGGAAATCTCTCTTTTCAATACAAGCTAAGGGTGGGAGAAAAGAGGACAGGGACCTTCACTGATCTGTGCTGCCCCTATCTGATCTGCGTTGCTAGGTGGCTGCCTAGTTTGCCTACTATTAAATCTGGCCCTGTTTAAGAACTGCAGTGTACACAAATGCTCTTATTAAATGTTTGCTGAAAAATGTGGAAACTACTTTTTCAAATCTGCATTAAAACAATACTGCTCTTGTTTCCATGACCATAGATATTCTTGGTAGGTATATTAACTCAGTATAAGAAATAAATTTGTTTAACTGTGTTGTGTCTTTTGTTCTTTTTCTTTTACTGTACCTTAACTGAGCAGTTTTATTTTACTATACCTTCTTAATATTATAGATATTTAATAAATACTTGTTTTAAAAATGCTTATTATTTATTTTATTATCTTAATTTTGACACAAGTCAATATCTTTGGGCATTATGATGTATTATTTATATTTGCAATATCGTAATAAAGTTGAATACCTCCAAACAAGAACAATTATAATAGGAAACAAGGAATAAAAAAATATATTTACATCATTCATTAAAGAATGGCTCAATGTTTAATTGTTTACCTTCACAAAAAATCTTACAACAATAATGTTTGGACATGTATTCCCACCGCTCATGCTTTTGAGATCTATGGATCGTGAGTATTTTTTAGATGTAGTGGTGGTTTTGTCCTATACAGTCAAATAGTTCAGATATATTTTTTCTGAACAAACAGTATACCTTTTATAAGGTGTCATGGATGAATCCTGTCAAAGTAAGAATCCCGCCAGTTAGACTACTGTATACAGACTTAGGAACACAGGATACAGAGTTTCCTTCCGATAATAACATTCCTCAAAATAATCACTCTTTCACGTGTTTCCAAAGATCAGAGAAAACACTTTATTGAATGAAAAAGTATGTTTTAATACATGCTTTAACAGTGAAGGAGAGGAATGTTGAAAAAGAAGTACATATTTAAATTACCCTCCCGCTGGACAGTTCCCAATGGCTGGCATTAAATGTCATCCCTTCAATCTTTGGTTGCTGTTAGTCCAAGTCCCACCCAATCAGCTAAACGACGGATAAACAGGGAATTCTGAAACAACCAATTATATGAGGGCAGTTGACCTATGGAGAATAAAATGAATTATCGGTAGTGACAGCAAGTAAGGATAAGGGACTGCGACAATCCACTTACTTTTTTAGTACATTTTGTATCCAGTTTTTGTCTCTTACCCAAAAGTAGCCCCGACGACAACAGACACTGTTACATCCCAGGAGTCTTTGGTGCCACCAACTGTGGTATCACTAACAACGATGTAAGTGGCAGAGAACTTTCCTCAATCTAAAAAGAGAAGGTGTTCTCCTTGGAAAAGAGAAAAGATTTCAAAGTGAAGGTCTGAAAATTACCTCACAGCAGAAATCCAGGTGGATACAGCCATGTTTCCTGTGCCGGTGTAGTCCCCTGAAGTTAACGACGATAATACTGAAAGTCTTCTTGCAGCCTTTAAATCATCTAACACATTTGAAGGGCTGATGGCAAAAGATGCATAATCTTCTGAAATTTGAACTTTCTAATAGAACTGATCAATAGTACTACAACCAGTGAAATTTCTTTGGATGGGGCCAGGTGCCAATCGTGCCAGGTAATATCTTTTTTATTTGGTTTTCAAGTTTTTACTTTAAATGTACAGAGCCTAATAATCCTTATACGTAGGGTGGCTCTGTACAATTTATTTAAATACTAGGAAAGACAATATTTTATTTTTACAGGAAAGCTGGATTGAAAAGAGATTGGAATATGAGGATATAGAAAAAGATTGGGGAATAGGACCACAAGTGTGGTCCGGGTGTGACGAAAATCAAAATTTAGAAGTAGGTATTCTATTTAAGGGTAATCGTTTTGAAATAGAAAAATACAAGGAAGTAATACCTTGGTGTCTTTTAATTGTCTATGTTCAATTTTATATTTTTTTATTTAAATGTATAAATGTTTATGCCCCACCAGAGAAAAAAAAGATAGAACTGAGTTTTTTAAAATATTTAATCTTTTTTTACTTTATAATAATCCTTTGATTTTAGGTGGAGATTTTAATTGTGTATGGCCAGTATGGCCAATGAAAGTGCACAGGTGAGAATGCACGTCTTTTAAAAATCATGATAGAGGAAAAAGGCTTGCAGGATGAATGGAGAGTGTCAAGATGTACGGATGCTGGTTTTACTTGGAATGTTTTATCAAAATCTTAAATAGATTTTTTATTTTTATCTAAGGATTTTAACATTTCTAACAGTAATTTATATGGAAATATTTTTTCAGACCATAAGTTATTGTTACAGTTGAGTGTGAAATGTCTGACAAAATTAAATAAAAAATACTTATTCGAAATTAAATAAGTCACTATAAGACAAAGAAGAGATTAGAGAGGATTTAAAAAAAACAATATAGACAATGGAGTTATTCTAGAAATGAAGAAGATATTTTTTTATGGTGGGATTAGATAAAACAAAAAATTAAACACTATTTTATAAAAATTGGACAAAAAAAGGCAAGAGAAAAGAGAGAAGAATATAGAATTTTACAATTCCATCTACAGGCATTGTTCAAAGCCAGAAGCCATAGCTTTGAAGTTGAGGAAGATTTATTTAAAGTAAAAGAAGAAATACAAACATTTTTACAAGAAAAAGGAAAACAAATACCTTTTACAATTCCATCTACAGGCATTGTTCATGCCAGAAGCCAAGGCTTTGAAGTTGAGGAAGATGTATTTAAAGTAAAAGAAGAAATACAAACATTTTTACTAGAAAAATGAAAACAAATAATTTTTAGTTTCAAAGTAAAGGTTTTAGAAGAAGATGAAAAGTGTTCCCATTATTTTTTTTAAAAGATGGAAATAAAAAACATGTTATTGAATACATAGAGGAAGAGACAGACCTAAATAAAATAAAACAGATAGTTTTTACATTTTATTCTGACTACTTTTCTTTTTAAAAAAATAATTATTTTTTAGAGGAATACTTTTTAGATAAGATAGAATCTTCTTTTAATACAGACAATAAAGAACATTTTAGAGAAAAGTTTTAATAGCACCAAGATTTTAAATACAATTAAACGTTTTTAAAGGGAAACATACCGGGAAATGATGGGTTTCTAATTACATTTTATACTACATTATGGGATTTTTTAGAAAAATATTTTTTTAAATTTAGGGTCTCCTCCACCAACACTATACCTGCTTTGTGGAAGCAGGGGGTGGGGATTTTAATCTATAAGAAAGGGTGAAAAGAGCATATCAAAAACTGGAGGCCTATTACTCTTTTAAATTGTGACTTCAAACTTTTTACTAAATTATTAGTGTCCCGGTTGAGAACTGTTATTTCCAAAGTTATAGACCCTTTACAGGTGTGTGGGGTCTCTGGTAGAAATATCAGCCAAAATACCTGTGCCATAAGTGATATTATTTATTATATTGTAGATAGAAAACAAGAACTAATGTTAATTAATTTTTATTTTGAAAAAGCTTTTTATAGGATTTCCCATATATTTTTATTTAGGGTGTGCCAGAGAGAATGTTGAAACTAATTTATAGTGTGTATATGCATGTCTAAATTACCCATTAGGCCAACTACGCAGCCGCCTAGGGGCTCTTCCCTGTGAAGGGTGCCCCTTTTTTAGTTTAGAAAAATATAAGTAACATAGCCCACTGTCAAATGCATGTAATAAACAAGTAATTGCTTGGCCCGTTTATAAGTAGCTGTTATTAAAATGGCTGTTGTGGAGAAATGTCTGTGATTTAGTATAAATGCTGGAGTGAAACAAGGCTGTCCCCTTTCCCCGATTTTATTTATTTAGGTGTTTACTTCACAAAAATATGAAAAATGATAATAATTAGGAAGATATGTTGAAGAAAATAAAGAAAAAAATAAATCTATGGGGTTTTAGAAAACTCACATTAGAAGGGAAAATTTTAATTATAAAGCAAGTTATTTTACCTATAATTATGTATACTTCCATGGTTTTATTTCCTCCTATTTTATGGTTAAAGAGTATTACAAGAGAATATTTTATGTTTTTACGCATTCCAAAATGGAGGGGTACTGTAGCAAAGGGACCCCCCAGAGCATTGCCCCGGTGCATTGCACTGTGTGCACTGGCGGTAGACATGCCCTGCTTCATTTCTGTCCTGAAAGTAGAGTTGAATTATCCCCCCTAATAATTGGTGCTCCTACACCCATGTATGTATATCACTTTTAATGCAGATGTCTCCCGAGGTAATAATGTTATATGAATTGAAAAAAATATTAGAAGGGGAAAACACCTTAATAGGGAGAACTCGAACCTCAAGATAGTATCCTAGCTACTTGCTCATCAAAAATGACAGGTTTAAAATTGTAAGGCTAAAAATGCTGTTTGCCACCCTGCATTTATTTTTTATTTTATTTTTTTTAATCTCATATTCCATATGTATGAAAAATTAAAAGAAATAAAATGTATTTATTAGTTAATGTGTTTATTGTTACAACATGCATCTTGTATAGTTATATCTGTACACAACTCTAAAACCATAATTACATGTTATTTAACACATGTGTAAATGTTTATATTGAATCCAGAGGAAGGCAAACAGAAAAAACATTATTGAAACGTAGCCAATTGCGTCAAATGGGTAAAAAAATAAATTCTTTCCTCATCCCAGATAATCGTATTACTCCCTGGATCAATACTCTTGCAGTAATTATACAGTAAAAGACCAAAAGACATAAATACATACAATGAAACCCATAATAAAATACAATTCAAGTGATAATTCGAATTAATGAAACTCAGAATAACTGTAGAAACAAACTTGAAATACATAGGGTAAAACTATCATATTAAAAATAAAATGTGCTGCTTAAAACATGGTTACTTCCAAATGTCATTCTCTTGATGCTATTAACAATTTCATAAGAAGTATTATTTGGGCTGGCAATGAGAGTTAGGATTCAGATTATGTTTGGGGAAATAAACACCACAATGGTAGTTAGTATCACTCACATACACATGCATTGCCCAGTCCTATCATCCATAACATTATTGTAGCATGTCTGCTTTATCTGGGTGACACAAAAAGAGAGTTGGCCGACTCAACTGACAACCACCTCCCACTTCACTACTCTCAACCACTTATATATTATACCCTTTCCATAATATCACTGTATTGGAATGACCTAAACTAAAATAAATGAAAAGTAAAAAAAAAACATGGTGTACAGTGTATGTGTTTCACACACAGCTTGTTCACCACTGTACTTCACTAAAGAAAAGCATTGGTGCCAAAAAATGCCACTGTTTAAACTGTAAGCCCCACCTCCATGATATGATCAATTTACAGTGCCTTGCAAAAGTATTCACCACCCTTGACTTTTTATCTGTTTTGTTACATTACAGCCTTAAATTCAATGTTTTGTTAATCTTAATTTTATGTGATGGATCAGAACACAATAGACTTAGTTGGTGATTTGAAATGAGAAAAATATATACATAAAATGGAGCAAGAGCAAATCCAGGGAATTATTGACCAGTGAGCCTCACTTCTGTAGTGGGAAAGCTTTTAGAAGTGTTAATAAGGGATCATATACAAGAATATGTCTATTTGAACAGGATTAGAAGTAGGAGTCAACATGGATTTATGAGGGATAGGTCATGTCAAACAAATCTTATTAGTTTCTATGAGGAGGTTAGTAGGAACCTGGATCAAGGCAACTCAGTGGATGTAGTCTTTTTGGATTTTGCAAAGACTTTTGATACAGTGCCACATGAGAGACTATTGTCCAAACTAAAAGATACAGGAATTGCAGTAAATATCTGCTCATGGATTAAGAGCTGGCTAAAAGACAGGAAGCAAAGGGTTATTGTAAATGGAACATACTCAGATTGGACTAATGTGGTAAGTGGGGTTCCTCAGGGTTCAGTATTAGGTCCTCTCCTTTTTAACATATTTATTAATGACTTAGAGGTGGGATTGGAATGTGGTGTCTCCATTTTCGCTGATGACACGAAGTTGTGCAAGGTAATTAAATCAGACAATAATGTGCTTTCCCCCCAAGGGGGTTTACATAAAATTGAGGAATGGGCATCTAAATGGCAGATGAGATTTAATATGAATAAATGTAAAGTTATGCATCTGGGAAGGAAAAATAGCCATGCTATTTATAATCTGAATGGAGCAAATCTAGTTGTATCAGATATTGAAAGGAATTTGTGAGTGCTTGTGGACAACCACCTAGGTAACAGTGCTCAAAGCCAAGCAGCAGCTGCAAAGGAAAATAAAATACTAACATTTATTAAGAAGGGTATAGAAGCAAGGGAAGCAAATATAATTCTGCCACTATACAAATCTCTAGTACTCCCTCATTT
Source organism: Discoglossus pictus (assembly GCA_027410445.1). NCBI lineage: Eukaryota > Metazoa > Chordata > Amphibia > Anura > Alytidae > Discoglossus > Discoglossus pictus. The sequence continues at coordinate 79,866,417 of CM050168.1, forward strand.
GGAATATGGAGTACAATTTTGGGCACCGCTTCATAAAAAGGACATTTTAGAGCTGGAAAAAGTACAGAGGAGGGCAAAAAAATTAATAAGGGGAATGGAGGGGTTAAGTTATGAAGAAAGACTAACCAAATTAAACATATTGTCTCTAGAAAAAAGACGTCTAAGAGGAGATATGATTACCTTATATAAATACACCCAGGGTCAGTATAAAGGTTTGTCAAGGGAGCTTTTTGTGCGAAGAGGTTTTCAACTGACAAGAGGACATCCCTTGAGGTTAGAAGTAAAAAGATTCCACCTTAAAGAAAGAAAAGGGTTCTTCACAGTAAGGGTGGTTAATCTGTGGAATTCTCTACCAGAGGAGGTGGTGACAGCGGATTTAATAGACAACTTTAAAGGGGGACTGGATTTATTTATAATTAAAAAGGGAATTCATGGTTATCATGGATAGTTAGAGAGACAGTATTGATCCAGGGAGATATCCGATCACCAGTATCTGGGGTCAGGAAGGAATTTTTTTTTATGTTTGCCTTCCTCTGGATTAATTAATAATTAAAAAAAATTGTATTCAATTATTGATTAATAATTAATTAACAACTAATTAATTAATATTTAAGTTGCATATTGCAGATCAGAGGAGATCTTAAAAGGTTGAACTTGATGGGCTGAAAGTCTTTTTTCAACCTTAATTACTATGTAACTATGTTACTATGCAACTATAAAACTATTTTTTTAGAAATAGAAAACAAAACATTGGCAAATGAAGCCCATAAAAAGCTCTGGTGCAATCAATTACCTTCATAAATCACATAATTAGTGAAAGTGTCACATGATCTTTCCTTACATATACACATCTTTTTTGAAAGGCCAAAGAGGCTGCAACACCTAAGCAAGTGGCACCACTAACCAAACACTGCCATGAAGACCAAGGAACTCTCCAAACAAGTAAGGGACAATGTTGTTGAGAAGTACAAGTCAGGGTCAGGTCATAAAAAAATATCCAAATTTTTGATAATTCCCAGGAGCACCATCAAATCTATCATAACCAAATGGAAAGAACGTGGCAGAACAGCAAACCAGCCAAGAGACAGCCGCCCACCAAAACTCACGGCCCGTGCAAAGAGGGCATTATTCAGTGAGACAGCAAAGAGACCTAAGGTAACCATGGAGGAGCAGCAGATTTCCACAGCAGAGACTGGAGTATCTGTACATAGGACGACAATAAGCGTACGCTCCATAGAGTTGGGCTTTATGGCAGAGTGGCCAGAAGAAAGCCATTACTTTCAGCAAAAAACAAAATGGCACATTTTGAGTTTGCGAAAAGGCATGTGGGGGAAGGTGCTTTGGTCTGATGAGACTAAAATTTAACTTTTCGGCCATCAAAGAAAACACTATGTCTGTAGCAAACCGAACACATCACATCACCCAAAGAACACCATCCCCACAGTGAAACATGGTGGTGGCAGCATCATGCTGTGGGTATGTTTTTCAGCAGCCAGGGCTGGGAAACTTGTCAGAGCTGAGGGAAAGATGGATGGTGCTAAATACAGGGATATTCTTGAGCAAAACCTGTACCACTCTGTGCGTGATTTGAGACTAGGACGGAGGTTCACCTTCTAGCAGGGCAATGACCCCAAACACACTGCTAAAGCAACACTTGAGTGGTTTAAAGGGAAACATGTAAATATGTTGGAATGGCCTAGTCAAAGCCCAGACCTCAATCCAATAGAAAATCTGTGGCCAGACTTAAAGATTGCTGTTCACAAGCGCAAACCATCCAACTTGAAGGAGCTGGAGCAGTTTTGCAAGGAGGAATGGGCAAAAATCCCAGTGGTAAGATGTGGCAAGCTCACAGAGACTTATGCAAAGTGACTTGGAGCTGTGATTTCCACAAAAGGTGACTGATTTTAGGGGGGTGAATAGTTATGCACATTGACTTTTTCTGTTACCGTATTTTGTCCTATTTGTTGTTTGCTTCACAATAAAAAAAAACATATTCAAAGTTGTGCGCATGTTCTGTAAATTAAATTATGCAAATCCTCAAATAATCCATGTTAATTCCAGGTTGTGAGGCAACAAAACATAAAAAATGCCAAGGAAGGTGAATAATTTTGCAAGGCACTGTATATAGTATTCTGAGATAGCTGTGAAATTCAAAATTAAATTAATGATCGTTTCTGATTAGCGGAAATATGTGTCAATCATATCTCATCCAATCAGAATTGAATATTTGAATGTTAAAAATCTGATTGGTTCCTGAGTAACTAATCAGTAAAGGCTACTACGCCTTTTCAGTTTTGTTAAGATTTTAACCAAACAGAATGCATGGATTTTACAACAATTGTACTGCCATTTCTAGTATCAATGTTTTTCAACACAGTGCAAATTGAAAGAAAAGCACATTTGAATTTGATTATTCAGATTTACCTATTTCAGGGGTCATCTAATATTGTACTTCTATTAAAAAAATAGTCAGCGTCATGTTATGCAGTCACAGCGGTAATGTTGCAAATGCAACAGTAACACCATTCGGACCCCCAAGGAGATTTGTTGAGGCCCCATGATTGTCATTTTGGCATATTAAATATATGGAGCATGTGGGTCTATGGTGACCCACATGGGAGATAGCAATAGGCCTCTGGGGGGCCTGTTGGTCAATAGGGTATATGGTATTAGGGCTAGTGTTATTTGTTCACAATCAATAGTCCGTAGTGTTGCTTGGAGTTTCTATAGAGACTACTGTTTTTTCAAATCTATGGGCAGTATCCCCTAGGTGAAAATCAGTCAATTTTATGGGAGTTTTTTGCGGGAATCATATAATAGCTCAGCAAACTTGTTTGTAAAAACTGTTGTAGGGTGATGAGGCAACCTTACTGCATGAATGTGAGAAAAGTGTAACATGTCCAAATTTGTATCAGAACCTATATTTTTGTCATAAATAACTCAGTGGTGCATATGTGCCTCAGGATTTTGAAATAAAGAATATTTGTGCTCTGAGACAAATCTAAAAAGTAAAAATATAAATATGAAAGATGTTCATTCATAGGTTATGTTTTTCCAAACAATATAAATATCTGCTAATTTATGCATAAAATAATGCAGATTTCTTAAAATACAATGTGGATAATGTATAACACATATATAGCCCTGGGCATATTAATTAAAGTTGCTTTATTATTGTTTATTTTATTACCGTATGTTGCGCTTACAGTATTTAGATAATTTAATAGATTTTTTATGTCCTCTGAAGCATGTAGTTTTTTTAGATGAATTAAAATATTTAACCACTACAACTTAATAGGACCCTGCATGTAGATAATCCACGTTGGCTGTGCATTTTGACAAATAAGCACATTATTTAATTCTGTGTGGGATGATTGTACAATGTTTTTCCCTGTATTTAACTAATTTAATTTTCTCTATCCTTCTCTCTCATTCTGTGTCTCTCTATCCATATCTTTCTCTCACACAAATTCTCACATAAATAAATAAACTATATAATTTAATAATCTACCTACGGAAATGATGCCAAGTCACAAATTATTCAATTCAGAAAAATTGCTGCATAAGTTTCATGGTGCCAAAGTTATTTAAATTACTAAACTAATAACATAGATTAAAAAAGAAAACATTTTACATATTGAGGACAAATAAATTATTCATCATCTAAATATTATAAAGGTAATTTGTATTCTTGCATGCATAATGAGCTTCATAATAAAGGAAATGTATTGCATGCTATCTTTGGATATACATATTCAGTATATTTATCTTTATAATGTTATTTGCTGCATTATTTATTCTTATAAAACATAATTGCTAAATAATATTTACCGAATTTACTTCTTACTTGTAGATATATAATTAGTGAAGACTGATGTTTGGAGGTAAATTTATAAAATATAGTTTACTATATTTACGTAAACTTTGTAAAGTATAAAACAAACTAAAAGAATTTGCAGCTGTCATATACATGAAAACACTTTGGGGGATAATAAGAATTTTTGAAGACTCTTTGTATGTTTGTTGCATCACTTCCTGAGAGCTTGACCATGAGGGGGTGTTTTTATATATCAGTTCAGAGGGACAGAGAGAAGTCAGAGAAGTAACATGGTAAAAAAAGAAAATGATTTAAAAGATGATTTTTTTTTTTTTTTAATTATGCTCAATTTTCCTTCTCTATGCCTTTAAAAAACATACATAACTGAATTTGACCACTTCCACTAAAAATGAGTTCCTAACTTACAGAAACTATTGATTTATTATTATTATTATTATTATTAGTAGTAGTAGTAGTAGTAGCATTGTCCATTATGTATAGATAGTGCATCAATAGTTTACACAACTCTACATACAAAGGCAAATTACACTGAATATAGATTGTACATGAGACATAAGTAACAACGTTTAAGCATCTTCCTACTGAAGAAATGAAGGTGCCAGCTTCTGAAAGCTTACGATCTAAAGGAGATTGATAAGTGAGACAAAATAAAATCAAGAACAGTGAGCCATGATTTGAAGTTGAAAGGCGAAAGATTTAGAGTTAACATGCAAAAGAAATACTTAGAGACAGGGTAATATGTAACTGGAATAACCTTCCAGAGGAGAGGAAGTTATAGGAACAGACATGTCTAGGATAAACATAAGGATGCCCTGATAATTAATTCTCATGATGTTTAGGTATATAGAATAAGAAGCCTTTTGGTTCTTATTGCCTGTAAAATGTATATTTCCATTTTTTAAAGGATAGATGGTGTGAGAAAGAGGATTGGTGAACCACTTTAAGATGGCTAGATTTTGGACGTGATAGCATATTTGAAAAGAAACATTTAAAATTCTACTGAGCAGAAGCAGCACAAGAGTAGTCCAGTGTGTGAAGGTAATTACCGTATATAAAAGGAAAGTATTTTTTTCTGAGTAGAGTATACATATACCTGGAGATGAGAGTAGATGATACAAGATGTCAAGGTGCTTTTGGCTTTGCACGTTGAGGTCAAGATTTTGACGTTTACAGTATTCTGTAGGGTATAGGGAACCAGGTAAAAGTGGCACAGTTTAGGAGGTGTGTTGACTAAGAATTGAATGTTAAAATGCTATTTCACCTGTAGTACAAACATGTCAGTTCAGTGTGCAAGGAGGTATTTTCCATGATCTTAATTTGTTTAGAAATATTATAAATGATTGTTGTATTGCATTAAAGCTGTGTAATACTGCATGCATAAGCTTAAAGGAAGCCATGATTGATAATGGCTATGGATTGAAGAGCGGGGCATTTGTGGGCACATTTGCATGTCCCAACTTAGCTTCCCAGAATGCAGTGTAATAACTGTTTTTTCTCGGAAATTTAACTTGTTTTAGACATTCAAGTGTGAACACAGATGTGATATTTATTTTATATATATATATATATATATATATATATATATATATATATATATATATATAAAAGCCATGACCATAACATTATTTTGAGATTATATTTTTATATTTAAAATTTAGGAGATTCTGCTGGTGTCAATGGACAGCTGTCCTTTAATGACATGTTCAATAGGGTTCTGCACTTTTGAAAAGTTATTTATTTGGTTCTTGTTAGAAGCAGTAAAGTCCCCTGTTTTATATCATGAATTTAAAAGAGTTTACATAAAATATTAAAAAGTTGTTAGTTTAACTAACATCAATAATAATTGGATTAGTAATCTTAAAGTTTATGTTGTAGCATAAACAGTTTACCCAATCAATAGCAAAAATGCGGGAGAAGGTATTGCACTTTCTAAACAAATTAAGATATATATATATATATATATATATATATATATATATATATATATATATATATATATATTGTTTTATATATTGTAACAGGGCGCCCCCTTCTGGCGGGGTTTGCGTCCTGCACTTTCTTATCTCTTTTACGTTTATTCAGGGAGGAAGACACAGCAGGCTTGTCAGAGGTTGAGTTTTACTGCTATTTATTTGTTAGCACAAAAACAAAAACAGTGCTTGTATTCAGCAATAAAATAAAACCCTACATAAACGTGCTTACTATACTCAGGAACACCCTAACTATATCCGGTCAGCTTCTCTGCTCCGGAGAGTGCTACCTTGTGGCCAGGAACCAAACAGTCTCTTGATGCTTTTTCCTCTATAGCTTCTTGTCAATAGTGGGTGAAGCATATGGCCCTTGTCACCCTCTTACTCTCACTTTCAATGCACTCTTCTTCTCCCTGGGACCTTTGTAATCCTTCTCTGGATACAATGAGAATAACATGCGTTGGCACCAACCTTTTATCCCTTATTGCATCCGGCTTCTTAGGGATGGGGTCTTCAGATAATCCTATCTCAGTGGAATATCTCCAATACCACAGAAGTCTTCTCTGTGCGCAAACTCTAGAACACAGCAGCCTTCCTGACTGTCTCGCTCCAGCACAAATCCCAGCTCTCAGGATCCCCGCAGCTGAGCTGTCCAGGGCTTTCACACACAGCTCACGGCTCTTAGGCCCAAGCCTAAGTGAGAGAGACTCCACCCATCTCTCTGCTGCTTTTAAAGGCAGTTCACAGCTGGGCTTCCATTTAGCCTCTGATAACTGCCTGGATTTAACTCTTTTAATTCTCAGGGGAGAAGTCTTACAGAGCTCTCTTGTGACCCCTAATGGCACTCCATCACAATATATATATATATATATATATATATATATATATATATATATATATATATATATATATAAATATATAAATATATATATATATATATATATACATATATATGACCCTTGCATTACTTTATTACTTGATTGCCTACTATTTTTTAACTCGTTTTAGACATTTTAGACATTCAAATGTAAACACAGATGTACTATTATATATATGTACTATATATATATATTTTGTGATTATATTTTTAGATTTTAAATATAGGAGTCTCTGCTGGTGTCAGGTGACAGCTGTCCTTTAATGATATTCAATAAGTTTTGGCAATTTGGAAAAGCTATTTATTTGGTCCCTATAAGGCCTCCTTTTTTTTTTTTTTTTACTGTCTGCTTCTTGCAGTTTCTATCTCAGCAGGGTGTGTCCTTCTAAACTAATGAGTTTTCCATAAGAGCTAACAAATGCACTGCCCAATGTGCAGATACAAACTTCCTGTATATTCAAAGTCTCCACCCATCTCAGGAAGTAGGTCCTTGAAAACCAAAATGGTAGATGGCACAGCTGTATAATTGTCCATAAAAAGAATGAATTAGATATTATATTTGTTTTTAACATTCTAAAACATATATCCTGTTTTCAAGTGTAGATCTCCAAAAGATCTATTTTAAGACTTTTGTATATCAAATTGACCAGCTACATAATTCTCTTCTATTTACAGGTACAACCTGGTTGGTGGGAGGACTGCAACATTTTATTGAACATTTGTACTACCATTTCTAGTATCAATGTTTTTCAACACAGTGTAAATTGAAAGAAAAGCACATTTGAACTAGATTATTCAGATTTACCTATTTCAGGGGTCATCTAATAATGTACTTCTATTAAAAAAAATAGTCAGCGTAATGTTATGTAGTCACAGCGGTAATGTTGCAAATGCAACAGTAACTCGGACATCATCTGCCCTTCAAGAAAAATAAATAAATAATAAAAGCGTGATAACAGAAAGCAAATGAAAAAAACATCAGAAATAATCTTTTATAAGAAACACAAGAGGCAAAAAAAAAAAACAGTGAAACAGCAGGCAAGTGAGATCTTTTAAATGAAAAATAAAGATTGTGGGACAGATGCTGTTATACACAGTAAAATTACTAGAAATTGTGAAAGGCGGAAAATTACTGTATAAGATACTAAGGCTGTATGTGAATGAAAAATTGTATGGCAGGAAGTGTAAGAACCTCACTCAGTCAGTCTAAATAAATAGGCACTGGTTGCATGCAGAACAACCACAACTGTGGCTTTGTTCTTAGTTATTGTGTGCACCTGGCTAATTTCTACCTGTTCAGCAACTGTTAATTAACTTTTATATTCTTAAAATGATTTTTTGTGAGAAAACAACTCATGGTAGCATAGAAAAGCAACTTTAAAAGTTGCTATAGGAAAACAATGTGAGGAATACCTCTAGTTAGATTTTTGGGGTTTGGTACATTTAAAGGGTCATGTCAGAAACACTTAATATAGTATACCTTCTTATATTAAACTTACATTGAAGTCTATATTTTTTAGTTGGTGATCATCTTTCTGATCCTCCGTCTTAATTTTTGCTTTTATCTATGTTCTGGAATGTAATGCTTGCTAAATATGGTTAGTAATTCCGTGCTCAGATTACTTAGCAGATGCTCAAGGGCTTTTTAGGCATGTGCAGTATTACAAAGCATCATTTTCAATGCTAATTGGGAACATCAGGAGAGCAGGTGTAAAGACAAAAATAGAAACAACAAGTCGAGTTTACTGTTAGAAAATACTGTTTATTAATTATCATTACATTAACAAATTATTTTTATTACTACATATAATTTATTTCATATTTGCAACCTTTACGGTGTCCCTTTAAAGCAATTTACCAGCTCTCTAAAATACATTCTAATAGGAGGAGTGAATTGTGTAAGTTTATATACAGTGTTCATATTAGGACCAGTGACAATATGTTTTCTGACTTCTGACCAATGACAATATTTTTCTGACTTTGTGTGTGTAGTATTTCAGTGAAATTAGAATTTGAAATATCTTCAGCTCAGAGAAAGGCAAAGTTAACACAATTGTGTGTGTGAGGTGGAACAAATGGATAATTTGCTGAATTTTGGGGATTTTTTTAATACAATGAAATGTTTGGTTGGGTATGACGTCTTTACTGATATATAGAGTTATTAGGGGATATTCTCTAAGCTATTGCAGGAATTGCAAAATTATGTAAACGACTAGCAATGGCAGTTTTTACCATAGGAATAAGAGCATGTCAAAGTATAGAGAATCATATTGCAGCCTCTGCTTAGTGAATTTCACCAATTGATACAAAACAGCTTTCAAAAATGTATATTTATCAGCAACTTTCAACATGTGTGCGACCTATCAGGCCAGGTCATTTGTCTTTAACTATCTTACATGTAGTTGTCTCTCTAAATTAAGCTTTGTATCATAGCTGATGCAAAAGGTTACTCTGATTGCATTCCAACAACCTGAGTGTATATGAATATATATAAAGAGGCTGTGCAGACTGGCAGTACAGACTGGCTAAATCATTAAAAAAAAAATTATCAAGTAATTCCTCCATTAAGTATTGTAAATAGAGATGTCGCGGACAGTTCGCCCGCGGACGGTTCGCATCGATTTTGGCTCTTTCGCGCTCGCATCGGACGGCGGACACATGCGCTTTTTGGTTCGCCCCCTATTCTTTATCATTGAGGAAACTTTGACCATGCACCTCACAGTCAGCAGACACATTCCAGCCAATCAGCAGCATACACTCCCTTTCAGAGCCTTCCATCTGAAGGACAGCATACATTTTAGAATCATTCTGAAGCTGCATTCATTGTGAGAGGACAGATAGTGTAGCTGCTGGAGATTTAATAGGGAAATAGATAGCCAGGCTGTGTATTTAGCTTCCACTACAGACCTGAAGGACTCATCTGATATCTGCTGCAAGGACAGCAACCCAAAAAGCCCTTTTTAGGGCTAGAACATCATTTATTTTATTTTATAATTTTTTTCTGTGTAATCTAATTGCATATGCCTGCCTGCCAGCGTGTGTGTGTGACAGGCTAACACCTAACAGCTTATATTGTGCTTATTTTCACTACTCATACCTGGTGGTGTACCATACATTGAAAACAACCATTTTTTTCCTGTAATCTAATTTCAGTTGCCTGCCTGTGTCAGGCTCACAGCTAATATTCTGCTCTGTTTCACCAGTCATAGTTGGTGTACCATACATTGAAAAAAAACAACCCTTTTTTCCTTTAATCTAATTTCAGTTGCCTGCCTGTGTCAGGCTCACAGCTTATATTGTGCTCAGTGAAATAAAACAACACTTTTTTGACTGTAATCGATTGAATATCAGTTGCCTGCCTACAGGCGTGTGTGTGAGGCCTACAGCGCCTACTCTGCCAACTTTTGCCAGTGCACAGTGACACTCATATCTGGTGCAACCTAGTGTACAGTGAAATAAAAGAACCCTTTTTTTTCTGTAATCGATTGAATATCAGTTGCCTGCCTACAGGCGTGTCTGTGAGGCCTACAGCGCCTACTCTGCCAACTTTTGCCAGTGCACAGTGACACTCATATCTGGTACAACCTAGTGTACAGTTAAATTAAAGAACCCTTTTTTTTACTGTAATCGATTGAATATCAGTTGCCTGCCTACAGGCGTGTGTGTGAGGCCTACAGCGCCTACTCTGCCAACTTTTGCCAGTGCACAGTGACACAGTAGCTTGCACGCATAGTACCACTAATCGAAAAAAAAATGACAGGCAGAGGCAGGCCACCCTGCAGGGGCCGTCGTGGTGCTGTGATTCCCTTTGGCCCTAGAATAATGCCCAGTTTTCAGAGGCAACGTACCCTGAACGTAAAAAGTTCTGAGGACATGGTTGACTGGCTAACACAGGACACCCAATCTTCTACAGCTTCCGCTCGGAACCTAGACGCACCATCCTCCTCCAGCTTAGCTTCGGGCACCTCTCCAGTGACCACTCGCCCGCCTGCCGCCACCACCAACACTAGCACCACAGCCGCTTCACTTGATCCGTCAGCAGAGTTATTTACATATCCGTTGGAAGAAATGAGTGATGCGCAAACATTAGTGCCAGAGGATGTAGATAACAGGGATATGTCCCAGTCAGGCAGCATTACACACATGGACGTACGGTCTGATGATGATGATGTTGTACCCGGTGCTGCTTCCTTTGTTGAGTTGTCAGATACAAGTGAAGCTGTTGATGATGACGATGCATCCGTGGATGTCACGTGGGTGCCCGCTATAAGAGAAGAAGAACAGGAGGAAAGTTCAGATGGGGAGACAGAGAGGAGGAGGAGACGAGTTGGAAGCAGGTGGAAGTCGTCGCAAGTAGCTATTGACACAGTCAGACAGCATGCTTCGGCACCCGGGGTCAGCCAGACAGCACGCCAGTCAACGCATGCTGTTGCCACCTCCAGAATGCCGTCATTGCAGAGCTCAGCAGTGTGGCAATTTTTTGGTGTGTCTGCCTGTGACAAAAGCGATGCCATTTGCATCCCGTGCAAAAAGAAACTGAGTCGTGGGAAGTCCAACACCCACCTAGGTACAACTTCTTTGTGAAGGCACATGATGTCACATCACAAACACCTATGGGATCAACACATGAGTACAAGCAGCACACAAAGTCAAAGCCGCCATCCTCCTCCTGGTCCAGCATCTTCAGCCACGTCAACCACTGCTGCCCTGCATACCCCCTCTCAACCATCCGCCACTCCGTGTCTCGCCCTGAGCAGTCCCTGCTCATCTGCCCACAGTCAGGTGTCTGTCAAGGACATGTTTGAGCGTAGAAAGCCAATATCACAAAGTCACCCCCTTGACTGGCAACCTTACAGCTGGCTTGTCTGAACTCTTAGCCCGCCAGCTTTTACCATACAAGCTTGTGAAGTCTGAGGCGTTCAAAAAATTTGTAGCTATTGGGACACCGCAGTGGAAGGTACCCGGCCGAAATTTCTTTGCACAAAAGGCAATCCCCAACCTGTACTCGATTGTGCAAAAGGAAGTAATAGCATCTCTGGCACACAGTGTTGGGGCAAGGGTCCATCTGACCACTGATACCTGGTCTGCAAAGCATGGTCAGGGCACCTACACTGTGCATTGGGTAAACCTGATGACGCCTGCCAGTCATGAAATGAGTGGCTCTGCAGAGGAGTTGGTGACACCGCCACGACTTGCAGGCAGGCCTGCTGCCACCTCCTCTACTCCTCCTACTCCATCCTCCTCCATAACCTCCTCGGCTGAGTCAACTTCTGCTGCTGCTTTGTCTTGCTCCACATCAACGGCACCCCCCCAGCTCCACAGGTACTATTCCACATCCCGGATACGGCAGTGTCACGCCGTCTTGGGGTTGACTTCCCTGAAAGCAGAGAGTCACCGGACCAGCACTCCTGTCCGCCCTGAATGCACAGGTGGATCAGTGGCTGACTCCGCACTGGAGATCGGCAAAGTGGTTTGTGACAACGGAAGAAATTTGTTGCCGGCATTGAATTTGGGCAAGTTGACACATGTGCCATGCATGGCACATGTGTGTAATCTGATTGTACAACGCTTTGTGCATAAGCACCCAGGCTTACAGGACGTCCTGAAGCAGGCCAGGAAGGTGTGTGACCATTCCAGGCGTTCCTACACGGCCATGGCGCACTTTACAGACATCCAGCGGCGAAACAACATGCCAGTGATTTTCGACAGCCAGACACATTGGAAATCAACACTCCTAATGTTCGACCACCTGCTCCAACAAGAAAAGGCCGTTAACGAGTATTTGTATGACTGGGGTGCTAGGACAGCCTCTGCGGAGCTGGGGATTTTTTTGCCACGTTACTGGACGCTCATGCGCAATGCCTGTAGGCTTGTGCATCCTTTTGAGGAGGTGACAAACCTGGTCAGTCGCACCGAGGGCACCATAACCACCAGAAACAGCCTTATCAGCATCGCTTGCTGGACCTGCGGCAATGCTGGAAGAGGATTGTGAGGAAGAGGAGTCAGAGGAGGAATGTGGCTTTGAGGAGGAGGAGGAAGACCAACCACAACAGGCATCCCAGGGTGCTCGTTGTCACCTATCTGGTACCTGTGGTGTTGGACGTGGCTGGGGGGAAGAACATACCTTCAGTGAGATCACTGAGGACGTGGAACGGGACATCACTAGCTCAGCATCCAACCTTGTACAAATGGGGTCTTTCATGCTGTTGTGCCTGTTGAGGGACCCTTGTATAAAAAGGATGAAGGAGAATGACCTGTACTGGGTGTCCACGCTACTAGACCCCCGGTATAAGCAGAAAGTGCCTGAAATGTTACCGAATTACCACAAGTCGGAAAGGATGCAGCACTTTCAAAATAAATTAAAAAGTATACTTTAAGCAGCATTTAAGGGTGATGTCACAGCACAACGGCAATCTAACAGCGGAAGAGGTGAACATAATCCTCCTCCTCCCACGACCACGCCGGCAAGGAGAGAACGCTTTACAGACGTGTTGTTGATGGAGGACATGCAGAGCTTTTTAAGTCCTATGCATCGCCATAGTCCTTCGGGGTCCACCCTCAGAGAACGACTTGTCCGTCAGGTAACAGACTACCTCGCCTTAACTGCAGATATCGACACTATGAGGAGCGATGAACCCCTTGACTACTGGGTGTGCACGCAGGCATCCCAGGGGGCTTGTTGTCACCTTTTGGGGACCCCTGGTGGCTGGGTGGAGGAAGAGACCTTCAATGACATCAGTGAGGACAAGGAACGGGACATGACTAGCTTGGTATCCAACCTTGTGCAAATGGGGAGTTTGCGGTTGTGCAAAGGGACTGTTTGCGGTTGTTTGCGGTGCATTAAACGGGGAGATTAGTCTGTTAGTGTGAAGCGGGTGTAACCCTTACACTACCTGATCGATACAACATCATACCTGATGTTTTAAAGCATGTTATTCCAAACAATTTAGGAATGTTATGTGATTTATGCCCTTTATGGCTTAAAACCAGACTCTGCATCAACTATGTAATTTTCCCTGGGTGTTTTGCCAAGGATCACCCTCCGGCATGCCACAGTCCAGGTGTTAGTCCCCTTGAAACAACTTTCCCATCACTATTGTGGCCAGAAATAGTCCCTGTGAGTTTTGAAATTTTCCTGCCCATTGAAGTCTATGTCGGTTCGCGAACCGAAAATGTTATGTTCGCGACATCACTAATTGTAAATAAAGAACAAAACACATTTGTGAAGTTCAGATGGACATTGGTAGAATAATAACCTGGTTACTAGTAACTATTTCCATTTATCACAACACTATATTATTATCATCACACTTTTGAGACTGCATCTAAAGCCGCACTTCTCAGGTGCCTGAATCCTGCAGGGCCCAAAACTAACCACCAGGCCACTAAACCCAGTTGAATCTCAAATCTGTGACAGAACAGAACAATTTAAATCTGCTAAATTACGTTAATGTCTCCCTCTTTCTTGTTTTCTTTCTTATTATTTACTAGCGATTTGCCAGTCAAAAATGACAGCAATAAAATGTTAAGCCTGGCAAAGCTGTTTGCACAATCTAAGCACCTTCGGCACTCATTGTGAGCCCCGGGCTGAGTGCCTTTAGTGCTCATCACGTGGCTCGCAATGAGCGCCGAAGGCGCTCATTGCGAGCCTCTCCCCCCTGTCTACTTTACGAGCCTTGTGATGTGTGCCTCAAAAATGACGTCAATAAAATGTTAAGCCTGGCAATGGTGTTTGCCACACATTGCGAGGCTCCCCCCACCAACCTGCCTGCCTCACGATTTGGCACTCATAGTGATCTCTACCCTCTACCTTACTGGCCTCGCGATGAGCGTCTCCTCTCGCTACTTCCTCCCTGTGTCTCTTTGCCCCCCTCCCCTGTGTCTCTTCCCGCCCATCCCCTGTGTCTCTTTTTCTGCCCCTCTCACTCCCCAGTGTCTTTTTCCCCCTCCCCTGTATCTCTCCCCCTCTCCCTCCTATGTGTCTCTTTGCCCCCTCTACTTTTCTTGTGTCTCTTTCCCCCTCTCCCTCCCCTGTGTCTCTTCCCCCGTGTGTCTCCCCCACTCCCTCCCCTGTGTCTCTCCCCTCTCCCTTTCTGTGTCTCTTTCCCCTTCCTCTCCCTCCCCTGTGTCTCTTCCCCTCCTCTCCATCCCCTGTGTCTCTTCCCCCTGTGTCTCTTGTCCCTCCTCCCTCTAACCTGTGTCTCTTCCCCCTGTGTCTCTCCCCCTCCTCTCCCTCTCCTGTATCTCTTCCCCTCTCTTCTCCCTCCCCTGTGTCTCTTCCCCATGTCTCTTTCCTCTCTCCCTCCCCTGTGTCTCTACCCCCCTCTCCCTCCCCTGTGTCTCTTCCCCCCCCTCTCCCTCCCCTGTGTCTCTTCCCCCTGTGTCTCTTACCCCCTCCTCCCCCTCCCCTGTGTCTCTTCCCCCTGTGTCTCTTCCCCCCTCCTCTCACTCTCCTGTGTCTCTTCCCCTCCATTCTCCCTCCCTTGTGTCTTTTCTCCCCTCCTCTCCCTCCTTTGTGTCTCCTCCCCCCATATGTAGCATTTCAGGGCATAATCATGATTAACTAAGCAAGTCCGTAAGTTACAATTTAGACAGAGCCAATAGTAAATGAGACTGTCATTATGATGTCCATTAAATATGGAGTTTAAAGTTCAATCACTTAGGGCTTCTTTCAATTGCTACGTTTTAGAGATCCGGGCTCACAAATGGAGGTGGCAAGCTACTTTGCTATTCAATTGCCTTCCGTTTGCGGGCTCCGATCGAGTAACGTCCTACGAGCTATGATTACTTTCATTTACAGTGCTTTACAGTGCTATATTGATTTTATATTTGCATTTACAGTGCT
Organism: Discoglossus pictus; assembly: GCA_027410445.1. Lineage (NCBI taxonomy): Eukaryota > Metazoa > Chordata > Amphibia > Anura > Alytidae > Discoglossus > Discoglossus pictus. Next base: position 79,881,947 of record CM050168.1, read on the forward strand.
ACAAGTTTGTGGGCTTGAACCATGAGTTACGGGCTTGCGGCCGCGATAATGTTCAAGCAAGCAAATGCTTACTGCCGATATCATGGTTTGCAATGAACAGAAAGGGGGACTTGCAGGCCTGGCCAATTGAATAGTAAGTAAACGAAGAGCAAAGCGAGGACGCAACTCGATCTAAGGAAATTTGCAATCGAGTTACGGCCCCCAATTGAATGAGGTCCTTAGTGTTTAGAAGTCCGATCTGCAATCGGACTTGCAATCCAGAAATGTAGAAATCAATAAAAATCAATAAATAAACTGGTCTTGTCCATGTGGGTGGCCTGATATGTATTAACTCCTTGATTCCTGGGATCAATATAACACAGATTTGTGAGCATGAGGCTGTTGTGCAATTAATTATAATGTGTTTATATTTGCTTTTACAGTGTTACGAACAGGTGTTTAACCCACTTGCGAGTCCTGTCTTTTATTCATAGACATTTTTTATACATTTGCCATTTCTGGGTTTGTTACATTGTTGCAATTGAATATGGATTTTGTGTTTTTAGCACTGGTAACAATTGCAGGCTTGAGACATCAAAGGAGGAGATAGGACGGAGTTATGTTTTTGACAACAGCAGGGATTTTGAGCCTGTAACTCGTAAATCGATTGTGGGTAGCTAGAAGAGGCCAATTGAATATCAATAACTTTCACGGGATACATTACGGGCTCCAGTAATTACAATTTGGCCAAATTAATTGGGGTCTTAGTCTATACCACCACTCCTTGAGTTACAAGTTGATGAAAGGAAAGGACAGTACCTGTTTAAACGTCAAAAAACTTAAGAAACACTAGAACCTCTGTTCACATGTCATATATCTATAATTTTGATGGTAGCATGGCAAATTGTTTATAGCATAAAAAACTGAATAAGTATATTTGCTGCATTTAGCTGGTAAGCCAGTCACCCAAATAGTTTTTGCTATTTAAGATTACCCAAAGCGAACAAAGTTAAAGGAATAGTTCAGTAGAATCTGCTTATATCTAGGGTTTTCCATGTTGTCGGGTTGCCGGGTTTATTCATTATCAGTGGAAGAAGTAGGTGGGTGACCATATTGATGAGTGAAGGAAAACACTGAAGGGGACTGGCCAGAAATATAAGAAATGCCATAAAACATCCAAAATGTGATGATGCTTCATGCCTCAAAATAAAATTGTATAAAAAAATCAATAAATCAAGAAGACACATAGAACCTTGTCTCAGAAAAAAATAGAACATATATGTGTTAATCAAACTTTCCCTAGGATTGAATATCCATCAAAATGATCTGTGCAATAAAATATCAGGCAGAGGAAAGTAAAGGAGATCACAAATGAAAATAGTTAGTTCTAAATAACATATTAAAACTCTGTCCTTATCAGATTATAATTAGGTTCTAATTTGTCTTTTTAAAAATTTGGTCTGAATAACATAGACTTTGGTATCTCAGCCAGCCTGCTGCAGTACAATCTACTTATTCTGCTCTGTATCCATCTTTCATACACTGAACAGCAAGGATAGCAATCATGTCAGCCTCTAGACACAAGCAGAATCTGTTACAAATGAGGGTGTCAGTTTGGTACATAATTCTTAAACATATGTACCCATCAAAGAGTGAATTAATTTGTATTGATAAGCTTATATGTGCCTCAAGAGCTTCAAATAACAAAATGTGTATTTTTCAAGTATTTCGGTAGAATATTTGACAGTATATTTACTCAAATATTGTATAGGGTATTATACATTTAAACAACATGTACACTATCAAAGTATTACTGTTTAACTGATTCACATAAAAATGTACTGACAGAATACAGACATTTATAAGTAATTTCCTTCAATTATTCCTACAGACATTTCAATTCAGAATACAGAACTGGGAGTATTTGAATGGGAATATGCCTCTAAGTTTAAGAGAGTGAACCATTGTGCATTTCCATTTTCCCTTGGATAAATCTGAGCCTTAAACTACAGTAATCTTTCAACAAATAAATAGGTAAGTGAACTAGTCTGTTACTAGGTGTAAGTCGCATAGACAGATGGTACCATTTAATCACAGGTCAGTTTGTTCCCACCCATTTGTCAGGACTCTTTCTCCTTAACACTATAAAAAGATTAAGAAAATCCAAGAAATTCCTCAGAATCAAGTACATTCAATCTACATGCTTTGCCAACAAATGTCTAGTTGGCAACAATATCAATGTACAGATGTCAGTTTTTATGCATTTGTCCAAAAAAGACATACAGTACCCTGGATGGTAGATCTGTGTCTGACAACTAACAGAGGGGGATGTAAAGTTGTATTGATTCCACAAATCTAGAGGTGAAGCACATGTCTGCATTAAGCAGTCGAATTTTTCAGCAAATAACAAGAAAAGTAAATGTAAACACAGAAGATGCATGAGTCTCTAATAATTGATCACAGGCTGCGAGATTGATGTCTCTGTGCAAGTTGGAATCAGTTAAAATAAAGTAGTTTCATCATCCCCTTTGACAGGTCCTCTGCCAGAATTATGTGTAAACAAGCAATTGCTTATTTTGAGATAACGAGAGAGAGAGGAAAATACTGTATCATACTGAGGACTTTATCTCAAGATTCAAGGATTTAAAGGTACAAGGAAGTCACAAATTTGCACTTGTGCATTTAAAAGAACATGTTTTAAACATTATACATTAATTTCTTTCTAAGAAAACGGTTGTGTTAATACCCGTACAAACTGCTTTAGTATCAATTCCCTACAATACCCTATGTTCTAGGTTAGGTATAATATAACAAAAACTAGTTTTAGTGGCGATGATACATCTTTACAGCTGATTGAATAGAATTGAATTGCAAGCTTTCAAGCGTAGGCGTTGAAGGCTTGCGATCAAATCCTTCTCAGTTAGTCAGGAAAAGTATTATCTCCAATAAAATAGTTTTTCTAAAAAGTAATTTTCTTCATCCCTTGCAAAGTTCAGTGAATCTAGGGTAATATCAGAACTTCATGCTGATTTCTCCACAGAGCTCCATAAATCAGTTGGTTCGGTCCGTTTTTTTTTTTACTTTCTTGCTCAACTGACTTTTCTATCACACCTTTACAAGCCAAAAAAAACTGTTAATATAAAATAATTATTAATAATGTAAACTCTTCACTTTATTTGATTTCATTTTTCAAAATATTATTAAAGGCATATTCAAGTGAGGTGGGTTATGAATTCATTCTGTAGAGTAGTATTAAAACCCACCTAGCAAAAATGTTTGCATTGAAAATAGAAAAACATTTTTGCAAAAAAATAAAATAATTATGTTGAGGGTGATATTCAAACACCCAGAAACTGCCGCTGTGCTCTAGGGTACGAATTTGTAAAATCGTACCCTAGCTAACTGCACATGCAAGAACTGATTAGCTTTTCAGCCAATCAGCTAAGAGAGGTGAAGTTAGCCGTGACATCACTGCTGCTTCCAATTATCTCAGAGCACAGCTCAGAGGATTCAGAAGCCATCACTGGAGGTAGAAGGGAGATGGAGGGACAGCGGCGGACTGTGTGCGCGAGTGTGTATGTGTGTCTGTCTATCTGTCTGTGTGTGTCTACGTGAGTGAGTGTGTCTGTGTGAGGGAGTATGTATATCTATGTGTGTGAGTGAGTGTGTATGTCTGTGTAAGTGAGTGTGTATGTTTGTGTGCCTGTGTGAGTATGGTATGTCTGTGTGAGTGAGTGAGTGTGTCTGTGTGAGTGAGTGTGTGTGTCTGTGTGAGTGTGTGTGTGTGTGTGAGTGTGTCTGTTTGAGTGTCTGTGTGAGTGTTCGTGTCTGGCTGTACGTATCTGAGTGTGTGCGTGTCTGAGAGTGTGCGTGTCAGAATATGTGAGTGAGCTTCTATGTGTGAGTGTCTGAGTGTGTGAGTGTCTGAATGTCTGAGTATGAGTGTGTGTGTCTGTGTGTGTGACTGAGTGCGAGTGAGTGTGTGTTTCTGTGTATGTGTGTGTGTCTGAGTGAGTGTGTATGTCTGAGACTGGGGCTGGAGGGCAATTCGCTGGGGCAGGTGATGGGGCAAATCACTGGGGCTGGGGGAGGTTTCAGGGCAATTCACTGGGGCTGGAGGGCAATTCACTGGGGCTGGGGGTTACAGGGGCAATTCACTGGTGCTGGGGGAGATGACGGGGGCAATTCACTGAGGCTGGGGGAAGTATCACCTGGGATATTATACATAAAACAATCAGTGAATGCTAATTCTCCCTGGAATTTTCAAGGGGTGTCAACATTGATAGAAAACAGTTTGCAAATGCAAGAAATTCAGCAAACTTCAAGGTAATGGTTTAAATGTTTATTTTGGTATTTTTTTTCATACACATTTTTTTTTCATATTCTACTAATTCTCCTCTATGGGATGCATTAATAACCCACCACACTTACATATAACCTTGAAGGATCTACTGCATTATATCATATACAGGAAAGGTATTGGTAGACAGTCAACCCCCTACCTCACTAAGTTGGTCATTAGATCAAATCAGTGAGATAGGGGTTTTAAATTAGAGGTTTTCATTTCAGTTATTTTAGTACTTCAAAAGAGAATATTTAAATATAAGTCTTAATTGGTCCTTTAAATAACCCTGTTGTCTGATTGTTTGTTATATATTATTTAATGCAACCTGTATTCGGAAATAAACTCACAATAAAAAATTAGTACATATGTTTTGCAGACTTTGCAAATGAGACAGGGGTGTTTCTGCCAAGGGCAGCACATTTTCAGGATGCTTCCTGGAGATGCAATGCAGTACATTGAAATAGGTTTGTATATGCAGAGGAAAGTTTATATGCAGTGACATTTCTGTCTGTAAGTGTACTTGACACTTTCTGACATACTGTATATCTATACATATATAAAGATACTCTTATGAGTTGAGATATAGAAAGGGTAAAGGAGGGGCAGTAAGCCTAGAGCACCATAAAACCTAAATATGTCCATGAGATGAGATGAGGCAGTACATTGTACATACACATCAGTATCTAAAAAATAGTCAAATAAAAAACTGAACTAAGCTTCTAACTACATGAGGTGCCCTCTTAAAAAACTAAACACTGAATATTAAAACTATCCATCCCCCATTATTTTATTTTGTTCACTCTTCCTAAATGTAAGCAGTGTACACTATGCACAAGAAAACACCTTTAGAGAGAACATACATGTTTAATACTTTGTTGCTCTTGTATAGAATCATCCATCTTGTCTGGTATCAACAGTTGCCTTGGAAAGGGTGTGTCCTAAATTATATATCTGTGGATAGTTGAGGTGGGAAATAGGGAGGGGAAAGGTATTTATCATACCAGGGCTCAGGCAGTCAGAGGCATTGAGCCAGTAACATTGGGTCCCATAGCACCCAGCTAAACTATAGCACTCACCAACTAACCACCCAATTCCATTAATCTTGGTTTCTTTTACCTCTAGACCCAGAGCCTCACATACTACCACTTTTCTGCCTCTGAACTCATCTAACATGCCCTCACACCCATGATACGTGCTACTTTATATCTATATCACCTCCATCTCCATCACAGCTGCTACACCCACAGACTAATAGCCACATTAAATTCCCCTAAAGTGTAAAAAAGTAGCTCGTAACGTATCCCGCAAGACTTACAGCTATTAAATTGGCCTCTTAAACCAGCCCGCCGATGGCTTGAGTGAGAAAACCCTACGGAATGTGAGAATTTGACTTGTGAGCCCCCAAATTCTTTGATCTGCCAAGCCCGTAACCGCTACGTTCCAATCGTGCAATTAAATTGCATCAAAATCACTAGCGTTCAACCGTTTAACTCGCAAATGGAGGCAGGAAGCCAACGAGTGCTAGAGAGGAGCACTTTAAATGCACATACACACACACTACTGTACTTTTATTAACAGGGAAAGTGATTTTAGGTCTTAGAATTAATAGCACAACATTCTCAAGCCCGCAAATGTTTAATTAAAACTGTGTTATATCGATCCCCATCAACCAATGTGTTAATACATATAATGAAACTTGCATGTAATAGAATATCATATTTATAGCTTTATGAATATTGCATTATATCTGGAATGAGGGTCTGATCGTAACTTGTAATTGAAACCTGTAAGACTTTGAAATCCCACCTCCAGTTTTCAGTGACGTAATTCTGACGATCTCTGTTTCCATTGGCTCCATCTAAACCCGTAACTGCGAGTTTGACTAATTGATCACTTTTACAGTCTCATATCCAACGAGTGACAAATGATTTACGGGTTTGGCTCTCAAGCCCGGAACTCGCAGCTCCATAATAGCTCCATAAATCGGCCAAATTTTCAACCCGAAGCTGTTGCGTTACTCATGTTGCACATACGAGCTTAGAATTTAATGTGGCTATAAATCAGTAATTATCTATTTTCCTTTCAATGTTTCCCTTGCATTCCTTACATGTTCCCTACAATTTCTCACCCATTTTTTATACAATTTACTTTCTCTTTAATCCATTGAAACATGCCACATCAAGCTAAAGTGTATACACTTAAATAAATACTGACAACCACTTGACTTTCCCTAATTCCTTGACCTTTTGCTTCATTATTCATTTAGTCTGTAAGCTTGTGAGCTCCCAGTCTTTCAAAACACTTTGTATATGATTGTTAGCTCATGGGTCACAACATTTTTTGTGTCAGTCTGTAAAATTATGTATTGCCATGCTCATGTTTTTTTGTACCACCTTGCTATGGAATATGTTAGAGCTGTATTATTATTATTCATATTATTATTGTTAGTAATATTAATAATTATTATTCATAATAATATTAATAATAATTATTATTATTATTATCATAATAACTAGCGACTTGCCCGTCAAAAATGACGGGGCAGGTAATGATGGTTGCCAGAGACATACATTTTTTTGGTGGTCTGAGATCCTTTGGCGCTCATTGCGAGCCTTGCGCTGAGCGCCTTTGGCGCTCATTGTGTGGCTCGCAATGAGAGCCTTTGGCGATCATTGCAAGGATCTTAGTTGTATTTTTATTTTTTTCAGAGGCGGTTTTGCTGTCATTGTAAGGTCGGCGCTGATCTGCTTTTTGCGCTTATTGCAAGGCTGTCCTTTGGTGTAGTTTGCGTGCTATGAGCAGCGTTGGCGCTCATTGTGAGGCGAGCGGTGAATGATTTTTGTGTTTATTGCGATAGTGTTTTTTTTGTGTATATGTATTTTTGTATACAAAATATTCTATTGAAATAATTAATACATTAATAAATTAATATACTTTACATATTTGTAAGTAATATATGCAGGAAGCATTGTGCTGAAGAGCTGAAAATCATTGTTGATGTTCCTGCAGCATACAATGTAGGTTTGTACTGTTGTGGAGCTGAGGTGTAAGTGTCAGCAATGTGTGCAGTGTGTAGTGTAAATAGGCTGCGTGCGCGAGGTTCCGCCCTTAAGGTCGAATTTTTGCGAGTTTGTAATGTTTTTTTTTTCTAAGTCCGGCGACTCGTAAGTCCATATTTAGTCATTGGGTGTTTTGTGTTTTTTTCAAAGTCCCACTTCTGTGGGTGTTTGTAAGCGCTTGTGAGGTGCCATAGAGCCTCCACCTCCGCAAATGCGGACCCTCGCCTGCAATGAGCCTTTGGCGCATTGCAGCCGACGTTGGAGCCTCCACCTTCCGCAAATGCTGCCCCTCGTTTCGCGAGGGTCCGCATTTGTGGCCAGAACTGTGTCTCTCGCTTCGCAAGGGATGCAGTTCTTGCAAGCTCGTTTCGCGAGCTCAAAAGCGTGACGATGATTTGTAGTTTGACAACTGTTATATGTGATAATATAATTAAATCTAAATAGAATTTTCCATGTGCATGCTCAGAAGCAAGTAGCTTGGAAAAATAACTATTTGTATTATACAAATCAATGTCAAATACATAACATTTAACCATATTTGCAATATAGTGTTCGGTGATCTGTATTATAGTAGAAACAAATTTAAAATATTTTACATCTCTGTTTATATCATAATAAAAATTAAAGGCTGAATGGCTGAATATTATTAGCAAATACAGTATGTTTATGCTGGTTATTTATGGAGATATAGTCTAGATATCTATTGTGGAAATAGGCACTAATTTCTCATTATAGCAGCATAGTGAATATTGTGAACAGGATCTCAGATAGTATTTTACAAGTGATCAGGTGGCTTAGTGAATATTGAAAAGACAAAAACAGAATACAAAAAGAATACAAAAAATGGACATCTCAACACCTTTGCGTTATATTTACTAAGGTCCATCACGATAATTGCTGTTTAACCCTAAATTACCTTGGCACTTGTATGACATAAACCTAATTCCATTTCATTTATCTTGCTTGTATCATCTCTCTTGATGCCATCTCATGCACAAAATGTTCTATCGGAATATTATAAAAACAATAGGCAGTCATGTGCTTTAGTGCAAGCCTTCTGTGCAGCTTAAGGAAATTTACAGTTGAATAGCATTTGACATTTTAATAAAGGAAGAGTGTGGCATTATGCTGCAGTCAGCATGCCTGCTTGGAAAACAGCCAGCCATGCGGAGAAGAATATAAAACTATATTGTGCTTTTTTTTTCTGTTGAGTCGAATGATTAAAAAAAAACCTATTAGCTAACAAATAAGAAGCCATAAGATAATTGATATGAGTCTCCAATATTTTCTATCATGCATTTAGAAGAGTATGTTTCATACATTATAATGAGTATATTTATATTAATTTCATAAATGACAAATTAGTGATATAACGTCAAGTAATGTTATGTAGTAAGCTATGGCACTAGTGTTGCTCTACAGCCTGATTCTATTGTGTCCAGATCTGACTGACTAGGTTGTTGTTTTTATTGCATATAGTGACAAACAAACAAAAACAGAAGAATGATGTATATTAAAATGTAAATACCACTGCAGTTCAAAGAAAATGATACTGTGGCAAGAAGGATGGGGAAGGAAGGAACATAGAGCCATTGTGAAAATAATTGGATACAAGTGAAACACTCATTCCTTCTAACTGGCCCAGAAACAGACACATTGCATCTTTCACTGCAACAATAGTTCTCCAGAAATATATATGTCCCTCCCACATACACAACCTCCACCAATGTATCAGGGTCCTGTGGAGGCTTCATCATTTACTTCATTCTAATTAAGAACTAGATGTACTCTATGTCTTTTTCTGGCTGAATTATGCTCTGAGTCAGACTTAAAGTTTTCAAACAAATATTTGTATTTTCATTGTGCAGTAGTCATTTAACATTTATTTTGACTTCTCAGGCAATAAATTGCATTCTATGCTATTTGTCTCTCATGGATTGAAACTATGAACATTAATGGAGCAACAATATGGTAAATCCTCATTGTTTAACAATCAATCCACATATGAAAATGTTCAAATGAGATCTAAAAATATTGAATTTGGTAGACTAAAAGTATTTTTTAACCTCAATTACTATGTTACTATGTAAGTATTTTGCCTAGATGGGCCTTAACTGACATCAAATCTATGTTACATCCAGAATAATTTTGCATTTGTGCTATACTAAAGGGCTGTGCATATTTAATCCACCACTTGCTTTTAAGAAAGGTGTGTTTATGAAATGAAAAATAAAGCCATCTGTAAATAAAACATATAAATCTTCACATACATCTTACCTGCCTAGTGTACTCAATCGGCCTCTACTTTCTTATCTGCACATAACTCACGTTGTTTGCCTGGAAGCTATGGAAGTCATCTGACAGCTGCTCAATTTTTCTGGGGTTGTAATTAAACACCCCTAAACCTATGTTGTGCCTCATTTGATGTCATTAGTAACATCAGTGTTTTTGTTGCATGATTTTTCCAAATAATGCTAAATTAACAGACCTACCAGATGCAAGGCACACCTACCTCATGGCTCCCAGACAAACAATGTCAGTTGTGAATAAGACAGAGGTTGAGAAAGACCCAGCACCTCAGGATGGTAAAATTAATTTTAAGACAATCTTCTTTACAGAGGACTTTATTGCTGCCTTTATAAACATTGCTCTGGTAGGCTAAATGATCACATCACTTTACCTGACATTTACACCGGCCCTTTAAGGTTATGGGCCATATTGGTGTTGGTAGGCTATCTAATTATTTGTGATTGCTTGTGCTTGACAGATGCCAGATATAAAACTGGCCTGAGGTTACAAGATGCTAAGTATATTTCCCTGTTAATAAAAAAGTGCTATACCTGGATTCGGGAGCAAATATTATATTGTAACCCTTCCCAACATGCTTTATGAAGTCATATCCATTTCACCCAATTCAAGTCACTTATGTATAGATGGAGACTAGTCCACCACTTGCTAATTTTATGAAATGTGTGTTTATGAAACCAACAATGTTACTGTAATGATATAGAAATCACAAAGTTGTGGAGACCAGTAGCCAAGGTCAGCAATAATCCAGTTCCGCAAACTTGTAGGTGAAAACAGGAACAAGGTTTATTGAAGTGATCAGGAACCACACAATAATCTGGCAAGGATCAATAGACAGGAAGTGCCTTATATAGGCCAAGGACCAGACACCTGACCAGACACAGCTGAAGAGACTTAGGTACTGATACTATTGCTAGCAGAGTCAAGCTTATAAGGTCTCAAGGGAATTCACAAAGGTAAGCTGGCGCAGTGGTAGGGAAAAGGTATAGCAGCCTGGGGACCAGGGTTCAAAACCCAGCAGAGTCAATTCCTCACATTACCCCCGCCTCTATAGGTGCAGCCTCTGGATGCCCTATTACCTGATTTAGCTGGGTACTGCACATGAAAAGACCGAAGGAGATCAGGAGCGTGAATATTGTCCACTGGTTCCCACGAACTCTCCTCCTCACCATAGCCTTTCCAGCGAACCAGATACTGAAGCTTGCCACGGAAGATCCTGGAGTCAAGAATTTTGTCCACTTCGTATTCATCCTCACCATCCACGAGGACTGGAGGTGGGGCAGGCAGGGCTCGGCCAGGGAAAGTGTTTTCATGAAAAGGTTTAAGCAGTGCAATGTGAAACACTGGATGTATTTTCATGGAATTCGGGAGTTGTAAACGGAAAGTGACAGCATTGATCTGAGCAATGATCTCAAAAGGTCCCATGAACCTTTGACCCAATTTATGAGAAGAAATCCGAAGCTTGAGATTCCTTGTTGACAGCCACACCTTGTCACCAACGTGATAGACTGGGGCCTCCTTTCTATGCCTATCAGCAGCTCTTTTGTAACATTCCTGAGCCTCCAAAAGAGTCTCTTTCAACAGTGCTTGGGAATCACGTAAGGCGGTTAGCCGGTCAGTGACAGCAGGAATGGAAGTAGTAATTGGGAGACTGACTAGAAAGGTCGGATGGTAACCATAGTTGGCAAAAAATGGGCTCAAAGAAGTGGAGCAGTGTTGGGCATTGTTATAGGCAAACTCCGCCGTGGGTAGAAAATCCAGCCAGTCATCCTGCAGGTAACTAATATAGCACCGCAAATATTGCTCCAAAGTCTGGTTGGTTCGCTCAGTCTGTCCATTACTTTGCGGATGAAAAGCTGACGACAGATTTACATTAATACCTAGATTAGAACAAAAATGTTTCCAAAAACGAGACGTAAACTGCACTCCCCTGTCAGAAACTACTTCATCAGGCACTCCATGCAAGCAAAATATTTCCCGAATAACCAGGTCAGCCGTCTGTTTAGCTGAAGGGAGACCACGAGCTGGTATGAAATGACCCATCTTAGTTAACCTGTCCACAACAACAAGAATGGTAGTGTGTTCCTTAGAGGGAGGTAGTTCCACAATAAAGTCCATGGATATAGATCCCCAGGGACGATGAGGAATGAAGCAAGCCAACAGGGGATGAGCGAGGAGTCTTATGTCTGGCACACACATCACAAGAGGACACATATTTCTTAACATCCTCATGATACTTCGGCCACCAAAAGGATCGGGCAAGTAGCTCTTGTGTCTTTCGGATTCCTGGATGACCTGCTGGTTTTGAGTCATGGTAGAGACGTAAAAGGTCCAGTCGCACTGACTCCGGAGCAAACAGACGTTGTTGAAAAATCCAAAACCCATTAAGCATCGTCATATGGAGGTCACGAGGAGGATCACGAAGAACTGGGTCTTCAGCGTAGCCCTTTTTAATGCAAGACATCAGATAAGAAGGAAATGTAACTCCTATAAATATATCCTCTGGCAAGATGGTGGTCTTGGTTACGGTAGTATGGAGGGGGTCAGCTATTCTAGACAAGGTATCCGCCTTACCATTCTTGGAGCCAGGACGGTATGTAACCAAAAAATTAAACCTTGAGAAGAATAGGGACCAGCGTGCTTGTCTGGCTGACAGTCTCTTAGCTGATCGAATACATTCCAGATTTTTGTGATCTGTGAGGACAGTAATTGGATGGGTAGCTCCCTCCAAGAGATGTCTTCATTCGGTGAAGGCAGCTTTTATAGCCAATAGTTCTTTATTCCCTATGTCATAGTTTCTTTCTGCTGGCACCATCTGGCGGGAATAGAAGGCACACGGATGTAACAGCATCTTAGGTCCAGTCCTTTGAGACAGTATAGCACCAACAGCTGAATCAGAAGCATCAACTTCCACAATAAATGGTAATTCCGGCTGAGAATGTACCAAGACAGGGGCAGAGGTAAACAGAGTCTTCAATCGGGAAAATGCGGTATCCGCCTTATCGGACCACTGAAAAGGAGTCCCCTTACGTGTGAGTTCAGTGATCGGTGTAATAACGGCAGAGAAATTCTTAATGAAACGCCTGTAAAAATTGGTAAACCCCACAAATCTCTGAACATCTTTTTCATTCTTGGGGATGGGCCAGTCCAGCACAGCTTTAATTTTACTTGCGTCTATACTTAAACCTTTGGGAGTTATTACATACCCCAGGAATTGAATGTCTGTTTGTTCAAACTCACATTTTTCTAGTTTAATGTATAGGCGGTGGGTACGAAGGCGCTCTAGAACTATACGGACCTGTTTTCTGTGGTTTTCAAGATTATCAGAGAATATTAGGATATCATCCAAATATGCCACAACAAACTGATCCAGGAGATCTCGTAGTACATCATTGATAAGATGCTGGAAAGTTGCAGGGGCATTACGCAGCCCAAAAGGCATTACTAGATATTCGTAATGCCAGTACCTGGTTCTGAAAGCTGTTTTCCATTCATCATTGGATCTTATGCGAACCAGATTATATGCCCCTCGAAGATCAAGCTTCGTAAATATTTTAGCTGAGCGAAGTCTCTCCAAAAATTCAGGAATCAGAGGCAAGGGGTAGCGGTTCTTAACAGTGATGTTATTAATGTCCCTGTAATCAACGCATGGCCGTAGGCTGCCATCTTTCTTTTCTACGAAGAAAATAGGAGCTCCTGCTGGAGAAGTAGATGGTCGAATAAAGCCTTTGGCAAGATTTTCTTGTAGGTATTCACGAAGAGCTTTCAATTCAGGCTCAGAAAGGGAATATATACGGCCAAATGGAATAGCAGCCCCAGGCAACAGCTCTATTGGGCAATCATAGGGCCTGTGTGGTGGAAGCGGATCAGCATTCTTCTTATCACAGACATCTGCAAAATCCCGATATTGTAGAGGAAGCTTAGTCAAGTTTGTAGCAACCATTTCATTAATTGTTGTGGCAACAGGTGTTACCTTAGAGGGTTGACAATTCATTAAGCAGTGTTCTGAAGGAAAGGACAAAGTTCTGATCTTCCAATCAATCTGTGGGTTATGCAGAGCAAGCCAAGGTACCCCCAAAATCACTGGAAACTGTGTTGAGGAAATTAGGTGGAAAGAGATAGCCTCATGGTGATTCACTTCCACAGTCAACTTTAAGGGCACTGTCTCATGTGTAACCGGTCCTGACGTAAGTGGAGAACCATCAACTGTCTCCATTAACACAGGTGAAGAATTAGGGATAGACTGAATTCTATTTCCTGCTGCAAATTTAATGTCCATAAAGTTTCCGCCTGCTCCAGAATCTATCATAGCGGTAGTTGAAATTTTATGATCACCACATTGTAACGTGATAGGCACCACAAAATGAGGATGTTGAGTCAACATACCCTCTTCACCATGAGCCAGAGAAAACAAGGGTTGTGTGACAGAATCCAGTTGATCCGAAATCTGGGATTGGTGTCGAATATGTGCACCCTCAGCCGCCATAGCTATTGTTCTTTTGGATTTGCTAGGGCAATTGATGGCATAGTGCCCTGCACTACCACAATACAGGCATAAATTGTGAGTGCGTCGCCACTGTTTTTCTTCGTTGGATAATGGTCCTCTTATTAGATTTACCTGCATAGCCTCTGGCTCAGAGTCTGTAGGTGTTTGTGGGATCGGAGTAGAAGTTCTTGAATAGGAAATTGGAGTAGTACTTGGTCTAAAAGAGCCCTGTCTTTCCAATCTTCTTTCAGAAAGTCTCCGATCAATACGGATAGCCAAACGCACAAATGCATCAAAGTCAGCAGGAAGATCAACACGAGCAAGCTCATCTTTTATAGCTTCTGAGAGACCTTTTCTGAAGTCGAACCTCTGGGCTGATTGGTTCCAGGTAGTATCAGCAACCCACTGTCTGAATTCAGCAGCATATTCAGCCACCGAGCGCCTCCCTAGATGCAAATGAAGGAGAGTGGCTTCTGCTGTAGCACATCGATTGGGGTCATCAAAAACTAGGCACATGGCCTCAAGAAAGTCATTTAGATTACCCAAGACTGGACTGTCTTGTTCCAGAAGAGGGGAGCCCCAAGCCAGGGCTTCATCTTTGAATAAGGAAAAAATAAATCCCACCTTCTCTCTTTCAGATGGAAATTGGTGAGGTAACATCATGAAGTGCAAACGGCATTGATTTAGGAAACCCCTACATTTTTTGTGATCTCCTCCAAACTTTTCTGGCAGGGGCAAGCGGGCCTCTTGCGCAGGTGTAACAGTAGCAGCTGAAACATCACGTGCCCTGTAGCTGGTGTACTCACTGTGCATTGACTGAAATTTATTTTGCAGTTCAGCTACCTGGTCCTGCAGCACTTGGATGGTCTATGCCTGGGTCTGCACAGTTCTTGCAAATAAAGTAACCTGCTGGGCCAATGCAGAATCTGTCCCGGCGGTCTCCATGAAAGGGCCAGATTATTCTGTAATGATATAGAAATCACAAAGTTGTGGAGACCAGTAGCCAAGGTCAGCAATAATCCAGTTCTGCAAACTTGTAGGTGAAAACAGGAAAAAGGTTTATTGAAGTGATCAGGAACCACACAATAATCTGGCAAGGATCAATAGACAGGAACTGCCTTATATAGGCCAAGGACCAGACACCTGACCAGACACAGCTGAAGAGACTTAGGTACTGATACTATTGCTAGCAGAGTCAAGCTTATAAGGTCTCAATGGAATTCACAAAGGTAAGCTGGCGCAGTGGTAGGGAAAAGGTATAGCAGCCTGGGGACCAGGGTTCAAAACCCAGCAGAGTCAATTCCTCACAGTTACCAGTGTCTGGTTTATATTGTTAACTTCAAAAATCTGAAATAATTCACAAAACACAGTTTAAAAAAGTTAAGGTTTATTGAAATATATATATATATATATATATATATATATATCAAACTTTGTATGAGATGGTTTGAAAAAGTAGAGTTAAATATATCAATTTACTTTCATATGTTTTTAAAGTCTCATTTTTCTTTTAAATTGTTTAGATATAGGCTTTGTTTAAAACATAGACATGGGGATGTTGTTTCTTTAAGATCTCTAGTCTGTATTCTACTCCGCATTGGGCTTCCTCTTCCTCACATCTCGGGCCCTCAGGTCCTCTCTTTGCCTCCTACTCTTGCTCCGGGTCATGTTGGGCAGGGCCACGATCAAGCACGTCCTTCTTCGATGGAGCAGAAACCGCTTCTGGTTCACCAATGGACCCAGACCTCCTTCCAGATGTAAAAGAGAGAAGAATGGTATATGTGTTAATTATGTTGAATGATACGTTGTTTATGATGTTTTATGATTCTTCCTCACTAACTGACATCCTATTGTCTTAAAGCAGGATGTTTCACTTAACTTGTACTATGTGTAGCTATCATTTACTAGATGTGATCAAATATTGAGATTGACAGCTACATATTTATTGGCTCATAATGTTATCTTGATTCCGGCTGTGGGCTGTATCTGCATACGAAGCAGTAGACACACCCATACATGGACTCTCTATTGGTTGATTACTTGGGTTGTACCCACTAATGACAGTGATTTGTAAGGTTCAAGGATATAAGGACACATAACTCCAGAGAGCTGACATGTCAGTGTCATTGTTTGTCATCATTTACATGTGTTGTGTGTTTTCTATGTGTGTGTGTGTGTGATGTGGTGGCATTTTGGTGTATCTGATATTCACCCAAAAGGCTGGATCCTGTTGGGCCACCAGGCCTGGAGCTCAAATGACGGGGGCCTGGCACAGTATCTTCTTGACTGTATTTGTCACTTGGGGGCCACCACTTGGTGCTGTCACTGCACTCTCTTCCTTGGCCATCATCCTCCTCACCTTGGCCCGACGTTATCAATGCAATGCTTCAAAGACCTTACATCCATTTCTGCAAAGCTGCCGTGACTGCAGCCGCTACCTCCTTCCAGGCCTGGGCCTTAGCCCTGGGTTTAACTTTCCTCCCCGGGGCTGTCACATATGGCACAGAGGAGGACCACCAACTCCTCCGACTGTGGACGGGGATCCTGTGCTCCCATCTCTGACCCTGAGGCCTGTCCCTCCCCCACACTAGCACCCGCCTAGAATCAGGCCCCTCCCCTTCTAATTGTGAGCTGTGAGTGCCTTTTACTGTGAGCGACTCTGTACCCCCCTACCTATCCTCCACTCCTCTCTCCTCCACTCTACACTCCTCTACTCTCCTCTCCACCACTCTCCTCTCCTCTTCTCCACTCTCTGCTCTCCCCTCCTCCACTTCCCAGGGCCACCTTTCTCTCTCCTCTCATCCTCTTCTCCTCCCCACCTCTCCCCTCCTCTCTCTACCCTCTATAATAATTCCAAAAGTAAAATAAGGATAACTCAAAATAAGTGTATATTTAGATATTTATTATGAAAAAATATCTATGTTCTATGTGTATTTATTATATGTTAGGGTATAGAGTGGTGGGTAGGGGTGTGTGGATGTAGTGATCTATCTATATGTGTATCTATGTGTGTTATTACTCTGTGTATTTATATTATGTGTTATGTGTTAATATGTCTTTGGATGTATTAAGTGTAAATTTAGTCTGTTGGAAATATAAATCAATAAAATCACAATAACCTGCTCTCCAAAATCATCTACTCTCACTCTCCAAGACCAAAATAACTAGCTCCGGAACCTGCGTGCTAATTTGAGAAATTCTACAAAACAGTCAATGCTGGGACGGATAGGCCGCAGCTTTTTTATCTTTCCCTGTCAATCATTATCCGTTAGGCTCTTTTATACTGGCTGCAAAGGCTGTGGCATACACTGTAATTATGGGATTTGACTGTATCCATATCCTCTCCTCCCTCGGTATTCGAGACACTGCTCTCTCGACACCTCTTCTTCTCCTCACTCCCTGTCTATTGGCGTACCTCCAGGATCAGTCCTTGACCCCCTCCTCATCTCCATCTACACATCCTCATATAAACTTTTTGGACTTCATTATCATCTCTATGCATATCACACCTCTCAGCACCAGATCTATCCCCCTTTCTTTTAACACACGTCTCCAACTGCCTCTCTAGTATATCCTCTTGGATGTCCACCCACCATTTCAAACTCAACATGTCTAAGACTAAACTCCTAATCTTCCCTCCCCCTCCCACAGCGTCAATTTCTCACATCGCTCTCACTGTAAACAACTACATATTTCACCACAACTCCCAAGCCTGTTGTCTAGGGGTTCTACTGAACCCCATCCTGTCTTTCATCCCTCACATACAATCACTAACTAAAGCTTGTCTTCTCCATCTAAAAAACATCTCCAGAATTCGCCACTATCTTACACAAGACACAACTAAAATTCTAATTCTCCACCAGATTATCCTGCTGCCTCAAAACATTCAAAAACTCACTAAATTCTCATCTCTTAAAAGAAGCATATCACCTAACACGCTCTTCATCTCTCTCTCCCTGCTTTACCACTCACAACATCTTTAGATTGTAAGTCTGTAAGTTTCAATCCTGCAATGTGCTTTTGGGAAAGCCCCATGGACACTGGATTGCAAGCTCAAAGACAGGGCCCTCCTTGCTTTGCTATGTGTTAATTTGTATTTATCTTTGTCTGGAACTTAACTTATGTACAGTTCTACGGAATATGTCGGCACATTATAAATAAACAATAATAATAATAATAATAGTAATAATAATAATTCTAACTGCGACCACAATGTATTCCAGCCCACAAACAGCTTGTGGACACGGGAAGGATTTACAGGTTAGGCAGTTAGTTCTTTAATTGCGGGTTTGAGTCAATTAATTACATCTATATATGTAAACATTTTGTAACCCGCAGACAAAAGGTCAATATGAATTGGAATTAAATAGGTGCCATAATCTTTAACATGGTTGATAGTAAATGTGAGAGCTTTGTGTTTCATTAAACAAGACAGAGATCTGCAATTACAAATAAGAAGGGTGTGTTTTATTCTCTAGACAACTGCAATGTATTTGAATATTAACAGACTTATTTTTAATTATATTGTTTTTACTTTTTATTCGTATAAGGAAAGTCTGCAAATTCAACTGCAAATTACAACTGCAAATTCCGTGATTTCATTTCCCACCCACTGGATACCTTATGGTAGTGGAGAGACGCACATTGACTGAAAACAGCAATCTTTGGATGTATTAAGTGTAAAATAAATGTCATCTGTGAGTTTTAAAAGCTACATAGAATGTATTTGTTCCACATGATAATTTTTGAAAGGTGATGAAATTACAGTAAGTTAATATTGATCATTGAAGACGTCAGCATTGTTCAAATAAATAATTTAGGGTTCCTTGAAAAAAAGGACACCCATGATGGGCTTCAAAACTTTCAGGGCATTAGTTGTGCCCGGTGACCTTATTCAAACTTTAGAATATGGCAAACATTTAAACAACTATAGATTAAAACATACAATGAGTCAAACTGTAAAACTTCAAAATATGGCAAACATTTAAATAATTATTGATTAAAACATACAATGCATCAGTTTACCATGTCTGGGATCCAATAATTGTTACTCAGACGTTGAATTTATTCTGTCATAGTTAGGTCTTTCCACCACTGCTACCACCCGGCAGAGTGACAGAAGCTCCACAGCTCAGGGAAGGTAAAGAGTTATATTACGTATATAGTTTGTGCTATTTGGAAGGGGATTCAGAGAATATGGGACATGGTTAGCACAAAAAAGACCAATCTCCTTAGCGTGTGACTTATCTAGCTCTTCTGTATACTTAAAGGATTGCAAAATATCAAATGCTTCTTCCCTGAAAGGGTTTCCTGATATTTTCCCCACCTCGTGAGGAACTTTTCCTTCTTTTTATACCTGTCCATTTTTGCATACAATTTGTCAATTTTAGGTGAACCTGCCAGTGTGTATGTGAATTTAACCAGTTGCGGAAGTTTAGTCTCTTACAAAGTAAAACACAATTTCAGCCAGCAGGAGATGTTTTATTAAATTAATAAAATCTAGCATCCTGCAATTGAGACATTGTACATTTTAAATGTTTGCAAGAATTCTAGGGGTAAGATATGCACGGGGAAGCATTTTGAAATGCATTTATTTTAAGTTTGTAGAGAAAGCAGTGTATTCTACCTATGCCCAGGGAGATAGTCAATTTATTGCATAGAGCCTGGATGGAATTAAGTTTGCAAAACAGTAGTAGCGACATCGCTCATTTGACATTTTTAATTTGTATTCTGAAAAGGAGCTAAATCTTTGTATAGTATCCAAGATAGTAACAACTGAGGTTCTGGGACTCATAACGAAAAGGAGTGTACCTTTCTAACACATGGTGAGTTTCATTTTGGCTTTTCCAATCTGTAGCACGTCTAGTTTGTCCCATAAATACAGGCCAGAGGCTCAATGGCTATTTTAAAGAGTGGTGAAAGGGGACATTTTAGTCTTTGTTGGGGATCTTAAATATGTTCTAGAACTGCTGATCCTATATAAATATCTAGATATCCTGGACATTGGTCTTGTGAGAGGTCTATGTTGGTCAGGACTTCTGGAGTGAGTCTGTGCTCTTGCACATGAGCTTTTAGGCTCAGGATCCTACCTTGGAAGGTTGGAAAGTCTCTCTGGGAATACTCCTTTGGTGCCAAGTTGTTATCTCTGGTAAGTCTAAATGCAGCTTCTCATTCTCCTCTAAAATATGTATGAGCACCTGCTGGGTGACTGAAAAAGTGGAGAAAATGATAATCTCTTTTTGGACATACTTATGGAGAAATCTTGTAATAGTAACATTTGAGAACCCATCATAATGAGCTTCTCTCATCTGTTGGAAGCCCAGCAAAATCTGTAATTTACCTGGAAGATGAGAATCCTGAGTCCTAGGTATTTGTAGGGACAACAGACTTTTCATGACGTACTCTGTAGTCAGAATTCATTTTTAGGAGCTGAGTAGCGTATGTATTACACACAGAAGGATGTCATGGCCTTTAAGCAATCCAGGTACTCCTACTATCCTTGGATTGTTGAGTTGTGACCTGTTTTCAATTCTCTGATAGTCTATGGCATTTTGCTACACTCTGTATATCCTCCACTACTGACATGCTTTAATCAGTTTAATCTGTTCTGGAGGCATGATCTCCTATTTCAAATCTGAAGAAGTGATAACTTTTTTGGAGTCCGATCTGTGGCATGAGAAGGTCAGTTATGTATTTTATAAGTGTTGCTAAGAGAGCTTTGTCTCTGTCCATATAATCTAGATGGGTGGTGACATCTGTTAGAAATGGCGTAGATGCCCTGGTGTCCATGGCTTCTTTTGTCTCTTTGCCTTGTTTCTTTTGAGATCTATAGGATTTAGAGGTTTAATTACAAAAAATGTTGGTTTAGTGATGAATTGATTTGGCAGCTATTTTGTTGTACAGTCTGTATTGTCTGTGTAGTCTGCACACTGTAGCTTGAATCATTCTAGTCCTTTATTAGAGGGAAATTGCTCAGTATCAGTATTACAACAAAATGTGGCATGTACTTAAAGAGATGGGAATACCAGATCATCTTATCCTCCTCCTGAATAAGTTTCGGTCAGAACCAAACATGGGACAAATGAATCGTTCAAGAATGGAAAAGGAGTGCGACAAGGTTGTTTATTGCCGCCTTATTTATTCAACTTATATGCAGAGTACATCATGTGTAAGGCTGGACTGGTTGAATCCAAAGCAGAAATCATTAATGTTGGAAGAAATATCAACAACTTCAGATGAGCCGATGATACTAGCTTGATGGCTGAAAGTGAGGAGGAGCAAAAGGACCTTTTGATGAGGGTAAAAGAAGAGAGTGCAAAAGTTGGCCTGATGCTCAACATTAAAAAGATGAAGATCATGGCAAACGGCAATCTCAGTTCCTGGCAAATATAACAAGTGGAGGCAGTGACAGATCTTATTTTCCTGGGATCCAGGATCTCTGCAGATGGTGACTTTAGTCATGAAACTAAAAGATGTTTGTTTCTGGGGAGGAAAGCTATGGCAAGCTTGGATAAGCTGGTGAAAAGTAAAGAAATTAAAGTATCAACAAAGGTCAACAAAGTTAGAACTATGGTATTCCCAGTAATAACATACGGTTGTCAGAGCTGGACCATAAAGAAGTCTGAGCACAGTAGAATTGACGTCTGTGAATTGTGGTGTTGGTGAAAACTGCTTAGAGTCCCTTGACTGCAAGAAGATCCAATAAATCAGTACTTCGGTAAATCAAGACAAACTGTTTATTAGAAGGTATGATCATGAGGCTGAAGCTCAAATATTCTGGCCATATCACAAGACGGCGTGATTCCCTAGAGAAGACTCAGATGCTGGGAAAAATTGAAGGCTGCTTATTACTTTCTCAGGTGCACGTGCCTTTGCATACTAATAGTATTAATGTATATCGAACACTTGCAGATTTAACTGCCACATTTATAATGTGTGGATAGACACTTCCTGTGCATTCTCCTCCCACTTCAGGAAGTAGAGCCGCTGAAGTCAAAATTGTAGATTCCACAGTAGCATAACTGTGCATAATCAGATACAAATTTAGAGGCTACGTTGTGTTTTACATTCTAAAAATATGATAATTATTTTAAGTGCAGTTCCATTTTGCCCCTCTTGTTATGTTTTCTAATTATGTATAATATATATATGGAGGGCTTCTATCACTCTTAGCCCACCATATGTAAAATAATTGCTGTATAAATATATATATATATATATATATATATATATATATATATATATATATATATATATATATATATATATATATTTATATATACTATATATATATATACATATATACACACAAATTAAGCTTATTAACCAAACACACATTTTTCATCCCCAACTATCTTATGTTTAATTTATAAAGAAAATATTTATTCTTCAGTGAGCAGATTCATCCTTTGCCTGATAGACAGTAATATATTCTTTGGTCAGTATTATTCTGTCTGCTTCTGAAACCTATTTATCAGCTCTGGGGATAATGGACACACTATGAATACCGTCACAATCTATTAGTTTAGTTCATAAAAACTAATTTTATTATTTGTTTTTGCTATATATTTCTACAATAACATCAACACATGTAAACAAACACATATATAAGCTGAGGATATTGATCTGCAAACTGTACATAATAAAAAAAAGCTAATGATTTTACCGGTAATGATAATTTAGGCTAACATAACAATTAACCGTTCTTATTCAATTAGGAAACAATAGTTTAACAACAGTTTAACCAAAATATTTCTGTTAATGATATAAAAATAATGATTACTGTATGCCAAAATGACATTTATAAAGATGTGGAATAAATGTTGCAATAGGTTACAACTGAATTGTACTGAATATTCACAGAGCTTTACTCTGCTATTGATTTAACTTAAATTAATATTTTGATCAATGCCTCTGTATAGGTAATTTAAATATAAATGTGTAATAGAAACAAAGATTTTGACCTTGGATAATGTAATGTAAAAAAGACTGCAGTGTAAGAAAAACACCAGTACAAGATATCATAAAAGTAAAATAAAACTGCAACTCAATCCTGTTCAAACACTGCAGACTAGAGCCACATTAAATTCCAAGGGCTTCATTCAATTGCGATTTGGCCAATTGAATAGGGCTCTAAATAAGCACATAGCATATATTTTTTTTTTAAAGTTTTTAGTTAGTGAAAACCTTGATTTTGGATAGATGTTTACTAATTAAAAACTTCTTTAACAAAATATGTTATGTGCTCATTTGGAGCCCTATTCAATTGACCAAATCCCAATTGAATGAGGGCCCAAGCCCGTACTTACAACGTGAGACGCGGAATGGCTGCAGAGTTAGGGAGCTATTAAATTAGGGCAGGGTGCGAGTTACGGAACAGAGAGGCAAACCCGTAAACCATCTTTTGAATGTTGCATGAGCAGCCGTGAACCAATGGCAACAGAGATCTTCAGAATTACTTCACTGAAAATGGAAGAAGTCTTACGGGTTTCAATTACGAGTTACGATCGAACCCACATTCCAGAAATAACGCAATATTGATAAAGCCATAAACATGATATTCTATTACATGCGAGTTCCATTATATTAATTAACACATTGATTGCCGGGATCGATATAAAACAGAAATAAAAGTGTAAATAAAGTATTTTATATTGCCAATTTGCGTGCCTGAGAATGCTGTGCTATTAATTCTAAGACCTAACATCACTTTCCCTTTTATTATGAGTGCAGTAGTGGGTGTATATTTGCGTTTACAGTGCTACGGTTTGGACTTTTAGCCCCTTGCGGGTCCTCTCTAGCACACATAGGCTTCTTGGCTCCATTTGTGGGTTATGGGCTTAAACTACAGTGATTTTGTGGCAATTTAATAGTGTGATTGGAACGTAACAGTTACAGGCTTTACAGAACAAAGGATTTGCGGGCACGCAAGTCGAATTGCTCACGTCCCGTAGGGTTTGCTCGCACCTACCTCGCAAGTCGTTGCCGGGTTGCTTTACAAGGCCAACTTTATAGCCTTAAATTCTTGCGGGCTACATTACGAGCTATGGTTTTACACGTTAGGGTAATTTAATGTGGCTCATATGAGACCTTAATGTAGCCCGTAAACTAATTCCATTGGCGTCTTTTAGCTACCAGCAAACAATTTGCTGGTTTCAGGCTAAAAATCCCATATTTTGTAAAAATCGTAACTGTGATCCCAGCTAAGCCTTTGATCTTTCAATCTTGGAAATGTTATAATCGCAAATCGCTATTAAATTGCTACAATTCCTCAAGCCCGCAAATGTTCTCACCACCGTAAATGGCAAATCCAGAAGAAAATCCTATGAGTACTAGATAGGACTTGCAAGGGGGTTAAACCCCTGTTCGTAGCACTGTAAATGCAAATACAAATTCAATACTGTACTAAAAATGATAGGGAAAGTGATGAAAGACATTAGAATCCATTGCACAACAGTGTCAAGCTCACAAATCTGCAATCAAAAATATTTTTTTCTACGTTTTATTTTCATGTTTTATTGATCCCAGGAATCAAGGAGTTAATACATATCAGGCCATCCACATGGAATATAACATGTCCTTCATTAATTTTTATTGTTTTGTACATTGCCGGATTGCGAGTCTGATCGCATATCTGCCTTCTAAACGCTAATTGATTGACGTTTCACCTATATGTTTTACTGACGTCATGATGACCGTCTCATTTACTATTGGCTGTTTCTAAATCGGTAGTTATGGTCTTGCCTAATTGATCATGTTCATGCTCTGAAATGCTACTTACAGGTGCATGGTTTACGGTTTAGGCTTTCAGCCATGTAGCTGTGGGCTTGATCAAGCAAATCAGTCTGTAACTGTTGCAAATTTCATAGTTACAGCTGGTATGAAGGCAACTGCAGGCTTGCAATTAGGTTCAATCATTCACATTATCGACACAGGAAACCACATAGAGAAAGCAAGTTTACTTAGCTTTGGTTAGTTGGTTCACACTCAGCTTCTAATACAGTAGAAAATTAAGTCACAGTTCATCATCCCAATTCCTTGAGGGAGCCCGACCATCATCATTCCAGGTATCCATAGGGAACGAGGATAAATGTCCCAAACTTGTTCAGCATGGAGTCCAGTCTCAGTCCTGGGTGAGACTTAAAGTATATCCTCTTTGCCACAATGAACTTTTAAGAAAAATGACATATGTCCAATTAGCAATAGATTTGTGATATATTAAAATGCTGTTTTTTTAATATCCCAGAATAACATTTTCTGTAATATCCTTAGTTTCAACATAATAGCACCTTACACAAATTAGCTATCAGCAAGAAGATATGCACCATCCCTCCTCCCTGCTCAGAAATAAAGTTAACAACCTTTTTTCTTGATGACCTAGACCATTCCAATATAGATATGAATAAATATGACCATCTGGTCTACTTTTTAATCAACGTACAAAGCTCAGTAAGAGTTTTCATTGGTATAGAGCTATACATATCACAGAAATCCTTGATCTTTGGTACAGTTGCAGTTTTTTCCACTTCAAACAGAAGGCTATTTTTATTATCTACAAACCTTTCTTTAAAGTAGTTGGTTTAAAACTGAAATTATTTCATTTTATGCTGAACAAGAGAATGACTTAAGAGACAAAGTAGAGTCTTTCAACCATTCATTGAAACTGGTCCCTGGTTAAGTGGGTGCAAGGAAAGTTGCAGTCAGTCTCAAGGTCTTTGGCAGTCTGCAGAGAATGATGGCCACTGGCAAAACAATGTGTCATGATTTCAGTGTTTAAGGACTGATATTGTCAGTAATTATCAATATGTCCAAGGGAGCATGACATTGTTGTATTGAGATTATGTGTTACTGTGTGTGGTTATATGTTGCCTGTACATGGTTATTATGTATCCTAGTTATACTATATTATAAGAGGGAAAATGTGATATAGAACACACACATATATATATATATATATATATATATATATGTGGAATTAGTAAAAATGCTCTGCACAGAGGTTAGCTGCAAATAATTGCACCCTCACCCTTGATAAACAGCAGCTAAGACAGAAGCATGTACTTCAAGTAGTACTAAGCAAACACTTGAGATTAACATCAAGGTTGTTGATGTCAGCTATAGATATCTGGTGAATTTGATCTCAAGAGTTTTTATATTAACCAAGGCTACAAGACAGATGTGTTTCATCACACGCATACAGAAAGGTACATAAGGGTGTGGTATGGGAGAGTATAAATATGTTGTTTTGATAATTCAATAAAGGTTCAGTTATAGTTTTCACATATAAAAAGTCTGAGACTATTTCTGTGTTTTGTATCCTGACTTCTGGAGTGGTCTTGCTAGAGGCCACTAGTAACCTGTATCCAGTATTCTCTTCCTGTTCCTTTGGGCCTTGCCCTCTTCAGAAGTCCTCTTTTGTTCCACAGAGAACAAAAACTACACAGTTCTGCTGAGGTAGGTTTGAACTAGGTGCACATCAAGCCCCCTTGAAGAAGCAGATTGTGACAAAATCACAGTTTTGACCACAGACCATGGTACAAGAAAGGAGAAAGCAAAACGAAGACAAGTCAAACATCAGAAACTAAATACCAATAGTTCAAGCACCTTGCTTAGGCAAGGATTTAAAAAAAAACTAATTGAGTTAACACTGCAACAATCTTGGTTATCTTATGACAGTATACCCATTACCCCTGGGATGACACCATTCTTCACTCTAGGATGATGATGAAAATGGCTATAAGATACAACCCAATGGATGAAGTGCCAAGAAATAATGCCATGTACAAATCTTTACAATAACTCCTGACTCATGTACTAGCAGAATGTCTTGCTTTTTCTTCCTTATATAATTTATGTTATCTTCTGTAATATTTGAGCCCCGGTACATGTTTTATCACCAGAAGGCAAACTAATAGAAAAGAAAATGGATACTACACTCCTATGTTCATCTGGGGCCTTTGCCATTTGAATCAACTATTGCGTTGTAGTGCCGTGATGAAAACAGTAAGCAAGGGAATTGTAGGGTATATGAAAAGGTGACTGAGTAATATAGAAATGACTCAGAAAAGCATCTTAAATCTGCTATGGTCATTCATATAAATAACACTTTACCATTTCCCATCTGTCATCCACTAGGAAGATTTGCAATACCCTTTGATCAGATGACTTGTCCTTGAAGTACAGTTAACATTCTAGTGTGAGATATCAACTGTGCCGTGACATAATGAGTTCAACCACAGAAGGCATCAAAAGCTTTGTGGCAGTTGTCATAGTGACTGAGACAAAAAAGCCTTAAAGCACGGCGACCAGCACTAATAACTGTCATATTAAGATGCTGAAGTTCTAATTTAAACAAAATAATTCAGACGACAGCTGTAATAGTGGATAATTTAATTTATCAAAATGAAAAGTGAAGTGTATTTGCTTCATAAATGTATTAATTTGGTATGGGTCAAGGTTGGGCTGGGAAGTCATTTCGATCTCCCCAAAGTGGATTTCATACACAGTATAATATATTTATTTTTATTAGGTTTGATATAATGGGAAATAGGTCTTGTGTTACAAAGAAAATCAGGACAATTCATTTTATTAATTAATTTCAGTACCATGTTATTTAATAGTTTTAGCCAATGATATTGTATTAGAAAAGATTATCCTACAGAAGTTTTTTCACTGGTGACAGATAGTTGCAGTTTACAGCAAAGAGGAAGAAACCATGGATTTTCCACAAAATGCAATATTATCTTTATGTATTAGTGGTGCAATTAAATGTTACACCATTATGCTATGCATATGGGTGTCATTAGTAAACCAATGTGGCTTCAGACGCAGGCATATATTTTATGTGGGTATAAGTGACTCTTTAGGCAAGCATTTTTGTTTTATATAAATTCATTCATTATTTTATCCTCCTCAATAAAATCATCAATTACAATTTACATTTCACTTATTCCTAAAACAATTCTGGGGTCTCAGCTTCTGTAATTGCTCTCTTTCTTCCTTTTCCCTCTCATGAAGGGTGCCATGTTGAATAACTGTGAGATAAGGTCACTTACCTACCCCAAATGAGAATCCATCAATGTTCATCAAAGCCCTGGTCCTCACTCTTCTGCCCTGGACTAGGCAGACAATCCAACTTAATTGAAGAGGTTCTTGTCATTTCAGTCTAGACTGAAGCCATTGTCTTCATCTTCTGAGCCAGGAAAGGACCCTCCATAAGAAAACCCCCCCCTAGGTATTAGAAATTATTTTTATTTTAGAGAGTTTTATTTTTTAGTTTAATATCTGTTTTTTAAGTTTTTTCATTATATATTGTCATTTATTTTATTTTTGTAATTCTTTATTATTTTTTTATAATTTTAGGTTTTTCATTTTCTGTAATTTAGTTTTAGTTTTTTTTATTAATTTAGAAATATTTTTAGTTATTTGTTTATTTTTATAGTAATTATTAGTGTAGTAGTATAGTGTTTTAGGTTACTGAGAGTGTCATGGGGGTCTGTAAATACCATAGTACATAGTGGGTTAATTAGTATACCATGGCGGTCTGTATAGGACACGTGGCAGGAGTTAATTGTGAAGATGCCGCAGGTCCTTTAACATATTAGTTGCCATGTAGGTCCCTGTAGATGGGGTGATGGTTTAGGAGGATGGAGCAGGAAAGGGGGCGATCGGGCAGTGAGCAGTGAAGAGGAAAGCACTCACATAGGAATTCTTTTTTAAAATAAGGTATTTTAAAGTTGTGAGAGCCAAGTAAATTAGGGTTATTTGGAATTAAATAGCTTTTACAGGCTCAAGTAACTTGTAAAATACTTGATGTGGTAAAATCAATGGTAAAGTTTACCATGTGTAGAGTTACTAGATGTCTGTGGCGATTTTGTGATTGGGGAATAGAATACTTAGGTAGATTTACTTTGCTTATAAACATGGCAGAATTTTCAGTATGGGAGAATAGAATAGGGCTAATAGTTGTTTGTTAGTGAGACCCAAACAATACAATAGGCTTTATGTATTTCCATGAAGTTTTAAGGAAGCTTATACAGATGTTACTTAATATTTTGTTTTCCTGTAATAAAATATTTTAGTAATATGTCAAACATGTTCACTGAAATGCATTTAAAAAAGGTTCCAATTCTCTTTATAATACATCATGTCCTGGTCCTCAATCATCTGCCATGGACTAAGCTATCCATCTTGATTGAAGAGGGTCAGGTCCTCTTCTTTCTTGATTGAAGCCCATTTCCTCATATTCTGGGCCAGGAAAGGGCCCTCTAAAAAAAAAAACACTGCTAAAAAAAAAATGTAAAAAATTTAATGGAGCTCCTTCTAGAAGGAGCTCCCCAATCACAAATGGTGGTTGCAGCGCTTGCTGTGGCTTATATTTGGCTTTGAAGTGTTCTGATTGACTGAAATAGATTTCAATCATATTACAGCTAATCAGAATAGTTTATTTTTGTATGTAACCCTCTCACTGTCTGTTTTGAATATTTTCATCATAGAACGAAGAGAGACAGGACCCCTCCAACAGGGAATAATCTCTTAAAGGATTCATGCTTAGGAAGGGGATTAATATTTAAATGCTATGGGGGTCCCGATTGGCAACGGTTAAAAAATCTAGAGGCTCCAGGGTTCCCAATCGTGACTCCACATCATAAGGGTTAATTTTAGAATTGTAGGTGCTGAGGGAGTCCTTGATGGTTCCCCCTCAGCATAGGGGTTAATGTTGGGTGCCAGGGGGGTGTATTAATCAGACCGCTTGATTTTCTCAGCCTTGACCCTTTTCTGTAAAATTTATCTTGCATAATCACCTGCCAAAAAGCATTATTATCCCAGCAACACATTTAATTAACATATTTCCTTGTTCACTCACACCTGTCTCTTCCACATTTTTGGCATTCAGGAGAGGAATTATACCTTATCACTCAAATTACCTCTGTAACAAACTAACAATCTTTGCATCTGTGTAAGCAATCAACATAAAAAAACATAAAAAAATAAGAATTTGTAATTCTCAGTTTATGAAAGTGATATGCATTTTGTCTTTATTATATTCATTCCTAAGAGCTGTATCACCAGGATGTTTTTTTTTTTTTTTTTTGTGAGCGGAGAGACAGGTTTGGAGGAGTCAAGAGGCTGTGTTAGACTGAACTTGTGACCATACTAATTCACCCTCACAGGTCCAGAAACAGGAAGCTTTCATCAATAGATGCAAAACTTTGTCTCCGGAAATATAAATGTCTCTCACACACACACAAGTTCTACCAAACTATCATGGATACCTCCAGAGTCCAGCAATGGCATCAGCATTTAGTTCTTCAAATCAATATACACCCTTATCATGTTTCCCCTGGTTAATCATACTCTTAATCAGGCTCAGAGTTTTCATACATAAATGCTTTTTCATTGTAAAGTGCCCCATTAAATTCTTCTACTTATTTAGCCTTAACCACCAGGGGCCATATTAAATTCGAAGCCCATAACAGCAACGGTACACCCGCAAAGCCTGTGAGCTTGTAATTCGCCTGAGTTACAGAGCTATTACATTCAACCATGCCGCGACATACGGGCCAGATACGCATACCCGTAAACCATTTTTAGTGCACGTTGCATGTGCGACCGTAAACATGAACAATTAGTCAAACCTGTAATTACGGGTTTAGGCGGAGCCAATGGTAAAAGAGATCATCATTACGTCACTGAAAAATGGAGGTTGATTTCAATCCCTTATGGGTTTGAAGTTTGAGTTACGATCAGACCCACATTCCAGAAAAAATGCAACATTAAAAAAATCCGTAAATATGATATTCAAGTCCATGCGAGTTCCATTATATGTATTAACACATTGATTGCCGGGATCGATATAACACGGAAATGAAACATTAAAAAATCTATTTTATATTGCAGATTTGTGAGCTTAAAAATGTTGTGCTATTCATTTTAATACCTAACATCACTTTCACTTTAACTTTAAGTACAGCAGTGTGTTCATATTTGCATTTACATTTCTACGGATAGTACTTTAACCCCCTTGCGGGTACTCTCTAGTACCCGTAGGCATTTTGTCTCCATCTGCGGGTTACGGGTTTGAACGCCAGTGGAATCGTAGCAATTTAATATCGATTTGCGAACGTAACAGTTACGGGCTTGACAGATCAAAGGTTTTGTGGCAATGGAGTTCTATTTTCGACAGCCCATAGGGTAGCGGGTAGCTTTACAGGGCCAATTTAATATCCGTAATTCTAGCGGGCTCCATTACAGGCTACGTTTTTTCACGTTGGGGGAATTTAATAGGGCTCCTTTAATTACACATGTACATATTATAACAGTTAAAGGTATTTAGAATTTGCAATGTGTGGGGATTCATCATTGGACGTGTAGTCTTTTGTTTCCAGCACAATGCTGCTCTAGATTTCTGCACTGTGTTGCCATTGGCTTGAAAAATAGTAAAGGATTAAAAAACATACTTGAATTCAGTTTTTCTATTGGTTAGTACGAGGTGCCTATGTAGACACCTCTGGGGGTGTGAAAACAATTGTATTTTTAATTAAATAAATCTGTATGTGTTTAGAATGAATCAATGTAATTTATTTTTCTGATATAAGCAGTGTGTGTTAGATTAGAACAAGTTAAAAACAGGGAAACTTCAATATACCTTTAAACATAAAATGCATTATCTATATAAAGACTGGACAACATATTTTTTTCTGCAATATGTTATCTCAATATTCAACTCCTTTGACTTGAAAGCAAATGGGATGCAATTGCCTCATTATTTGTATTTTATTTATTTATTCACATTTTGTAGCACTTTTATCCAAAGTGCTTTCAATTGTTATAAGATATTGACAACATGCTATGAAGATTTACGACAGCTTTGCCTGCAGGAATAATGCAATATCGGTGAGCCCTGGTGCAATATAAATTGAGCCCACCTTGCATCTTCTCTACACAGCCATTGGGGGTCAATAACAAAGCCAAAA
The DNA here is from genome assembly GCA_027410445.1 of Discoglossus pictus. Classification (NCBI taxonomy): domain Eukaryota; kingdom Metazoa; phylum Chordata; class Amphibia; order Anura; family Alytidae; genus Discoglossus; species Discoglossus pictus. The sequence continues at coordinate 79,914,098 of CM050168.1, forward strand.
AATAAAAGTAGATAATCAGATAATCCCTACTAATAGTTAAAGCATTCATACCAGGTTATATGATGATTAATACTTAGAATGTAACTATGACCTATTGTCAACATGACATGAGGTTAAATATAATGTGAGCTATTTGACATTTCTTTTCATATTGATATAAGGGATTTAGTAAAATTAAGTTATCCTATATACTCGAGTATAAGCCAAGTTTTTCAGCCCTTTTTTTAAGGCGGAAAAGGCCCCCTTGGCTTATACTCGAGTCACCCTGCTCCTGCTGCTTCCGACCTCCCCTGTGTCTCCCCCCCTCCCCTGTGTCTTTCCCTCTTCTCCCTCCCTTGTGTCTCTTTCCCTCCATCACCCTTCCCTATGTCTCCTTCCCTCCCTCTCCCTTTCCCCTCACTTACCCCCCTCTCCCTTTCCCCTCACTTACCTCCCCCCTCTCCCCTTTTCCACACTTACGTTCATCAGCTGCTCATCTGTGCGTCTTCTGGCTCTCCCCCCCTCCCTTGTGTCTCTCCTTCCCCTCCCCTGTGTCTCCCCCCCTCTCCCTCCACTGTGTCTCCTTCCCTCCCTCTAACTTTCCCCTCACTTATTCCCCCCTCTCCCTTTCCCCTCACTTTCCCTTTCCTCCCTTTCCCCTCACTTACCTTCCTCCTCACTTTCCCCTCACTTCATCAGCTGCTCCTCTGCGCGTCTTCTGGCTGTGTCGGGACCTGGCATATGCTAATTACATGACATCACATGCACATCACATCATTAGCATATGCCGGGTCCCGACTCATCCTCCTCATCCTCCCTCCTCATCCTCCCTTCTAATCCCTTCCCTCCTCTCCAAACCCCCCCTCCCTTTCCCCTCACTTACCTTCATCAGCTGCTCCTCTGCACGTCTTCTGGCTGTGTCGGGACCCGGCATATGCTAATGACGTGATGTGCATGTAATGTCACGCCATTAGCATATGCCTGGTCCCGACACAGCCGGAAGAGGGGGGGGAGGTAAGTGAGGGGAAAGGGAAGGGGGTAACTGAGGGGAAAGGGGGAGGGGGGGTAAGTGAGGGGAAAGGTATAGGGGGGTAAGTGAGGGGAAAGGGAGAGGGAGGGAAGGAGACACAGTGGAGGGAGAGGGGGGAGACACAGGGGAGGGGAGGAAGAGACACAGGGGAGGGGAGGGAGAGCCAGAAGAGTTAGGGGAAAGGGAGAGGGGGGTACGTGAGGGGAATGGAGAGGGGGGATAAGTGAGGGGAAAGGGAGAGGGGGGTAAGTGAGGGGAAAGGGGGGTTAGTGAAGGGAAAGGGAGGGGGAAGGGAGAGGGGGTAAGTGAGGGGAAAGGGAGAGGGGAAGTAATTGGAGAGGGGGAAGTGATGAGAAAGGAGGATGAGGAGGGAGGATGAAGAGGGAGGATGAGGAGGATGATAAGGGAGGGGGAGGGAAAGAGACACGAGAAGGAGGGAATGAGAAACAGGGGAAGGAGAGGGGGGTAGAGACAAAAAAAGGGGCATGAGGGAAGGGAGAGGGGGACACAAGAAAGGGGCACAGAGGGGAGGGAGTGGGGGACACAAGAAAGGGGGACAGAGCGCACAAGAGAGACACAGGGGGCAGTGCATTTCCCACCCTCGGCTTATACTCGAGTCACTAAGTTTTCCCAGTATTTTGGGGTAAAATAGGTGCCTCGGTTTCTACTCGGGTCGGCTTATACACGATTATATACGTTAACTATTGTAAAATTAGTTCTTTTATTCTATATTTTATTGTGAAAGAGTTTGTCAGGATGAACTTGTCTGGATGCAATAGATTTTCAGATTACTGTTTTTCTGGGATTATGAAATTCAGATTTCACATTCTAAGAGGAAACCATTTTTTTAACTTGTTTTAGACATTCAAATGTGAACACAAATGTACCATGTATTTACTATACTACTGTACGGTGGAGGGCTTCTATCACTCTTTTGCCCACCATAAATTAAATGATTGTTGTGGTAAACTACCTCCTCCAAAAATCTTCTACACAAGCTAGGAACCGGCTCCATGGTGATGAGAGGCAGTAACCTTGAAACAGCTCTACATGGGTAGTATACCTAGCTTGTGTATAATCGATCCTGAACTTTGCTTAAATCTGTGTAATATGGCAGGCATATGCTTAAAGGAAGCCATGTTTAAAATAGTAATGGATTGCAAGAGTGACGCCTTTGTGGGCACATTTGCACAGTTCTTGGAATGCTGTGTAATAACTGTATTCCTTAGAATTCTGAGCGGGAAAAATGTTTTTTAACTTCTTTTTGATGTTCAAATGTGAACACAAATGTACTTTGTATTTACTATATGTATTAATATTAAGTATTGGACAAACACATTATTTATATTGGCATCCTTTCGAGATGTTTGACCTCTTTTTATCAAGTCTGAAGCAATAATAACATGAGATGGAACTCTCAGTTTGGAAATAAACAGCTGATGCAGAGAGAGTGGAGACAGCATCTGACATCATGGGGTAAATGCATACAGGGAGATTAAACACAACATAGTATAGGAAATATATATATATTGTGACAGGGCCGGCCTTAGGCTACTGGTTGCTCCTGTGATTGTCCCATAAACCACAGAGTCCGATATACTTTTAGCTTTGCTTTTAATAAAGACTTTAAAAAATAAACAAAAGCTTAACTTCAGCATAAAATAAACATCTGTTCACACAGAGGGGTGGTACCTTTAAATTCAGACTCTCAGCTTCTCAGCTGCAATGGATCCTTTCTAGGTCCTCCACTTTTAAAGCAAACAGTCTCTCAGTTAAGTGTTGTTGCAGTCACACAGACTGTTCCTCTTACTGGCAACTTCCTCTGCTGCTCTGTAAGCTGTATTCTCCAGGCAATCCAAGTTACTTGCCAGTGTCTCTCTGTACTTTAATCTTCATTATAAGCAGTCTTCCTGACTGTCTTACTTCAGAGCTTATTTCAGCTCAGCTCCCAGGATCCAGTCTTCCTGTCTCACACAGGTTCTCATATAGACTGCAGCTACACACAGACTCCTCACAGCACTCAGGCCAGAGCCTAATCAGCCACTCATCCATGTCTGCTTTCCAGGCTTTAAAGTGAAGTTGCACCTGTAGCAATTAGGAGTTCTTTAGAAGTTTTAACTCCATCACTCCTGTCAAGAACTCTTTACACTACTTTACTCATCCTCTAGGGGGCAAACGGTTACAATATATATATATATATATATATATATATATATATATATATATATATACATACTATATACACATATATATCAATATATACATGAAAAACTGTAGCACTGTAGTCCACAGTGATATCCTTCCTGTTGGACAAACACTTCACTAAGAGTGACAAGAATGTTATTGTCTCCATTGTGCTTTCATATTGAATGTCTGTCTAAATTCATCCTTAAGTGCTGCTTTTTTGCGATTTCCCCAATGTAACAGCCTGTTTCACATATATTACGTTGTATTGAGTAAGCCATTTTGCAGGATGTGCATGTATGCACGTATTTGATGTTATAGGTCTTGCTGTTATGTCTAGCTGTGTCATCATTATAAATGTGTTTTACGGAGAATAAATGTGTTGTCATACCTTATAGACACTTTTGTTACAAGATATAGTTCCACTTTTTCTATTAACTTGTTCATTGCCCAACCTTCTGCTGACACGTGTTTATTTCAGGTTTGGTGGTTGTTTAAATGAAAGGATAAGAGGTTTGGGAAATATATTTTTAATTGTGCATCTTTAGTTCATAGTGGTTGTAAATAGTTTTCTGTATTTTCTCTAAAACTGCATGGTATGTGGTCACTAGAGGTATATGTGAAGTACTTTCTTTCGTTTTTATTTATGTTTTATTTTAGTTTTCAAAACAAAAAGAATATACAAATAAATACATACAATTAGTACAAGAAAAAAAATACACCTTTCATAACCTAAACATTCATACATTCTAGCATAATATAAGGTTCCATAAGTGTTTAAACGGAAACATCTTGAGGTGATAAATAACTGATAGAGATGATATATTGATCCCATTTTGACCAACTCAAAGGAGATCGTTTCTGTAAAGGATGCAGATTGTTGTTGACTATCACTTACCTATTCAAACCTTTAACGTTGATTATTTCCTTCATCATTGGAACTATAGGTTGATTCCAATGTTTAACAATATGCCATATGGCCACTAAGAGGATATGGCATATTTTAAGTCTTTCTGCATAGGGCAAATCCTCCAGAGATATTTGAAATAAAACCACTAACGGTAGGCATGGGATTTGTTTTCCCAACAGCTTCGTCAGGAGCTGACATACATCTCCCCACATTTTTCGATTTTATTACACTCCCACCAAAAATGGGTTACCGTAACTTGTAGACCACATTGCTTCCAGCATAGGCCCTCATTTTAAGGATCAATTTTCCTCATGTTCACCGGGGCATAATGCCACCTATTAATCAGCTTAAAGAACGTCTCTTGGTATGCGTCATACTCCACATTCTTAACCATTCTTAAACTTTTAATCCATATCTGGTCCTCTAGATTGACTCCCAAGTCAGATTCCCAACCTTTCACACCTATACTTTTTTTTTATAAAAGATGTATTTTCAGAAACAACCTTACTGCTTTTAGATATTATATGGGATTCTGCCCTCTTTATGACCAATTCCTCCATTTTCATGGAGGCCTTCATGTTGGAAGAATTTTATCCCTAAGAAAGTATTGTTTTTATAGGCTATCATAATTAATCCAGGTAAATTTAGTGGTCTCAAATTTCTTCTGCATTTCCAAGAAGGTTAATAGATGACCTCCTGTAAATAATGGAGATATTTAAATTAAAACCTTCAGTATTAAGAAGCTCTATTGGTGCCACTAGTGAAGGGAAACTAGACAAATGCATCCTCTTTTTATTTTTGTACCAAAATCTCAAGTGCAAGTTAATATTATTAGGGAGTCTTTTAAACAGGACTGTATTATAACTTGGAAGCCACAAAATGGTTTGTATAGAGACATCTCTCATTAAAGCCTCTTCTAACTCAAGCCATCTTGGTTTATCTAATAAGATGTTCCAACTTATTAGTTGCACAATGGCTATTTGTTGGTGAAGCTCTTCTATACAGGGAGAAACATTTCCTAGAAACATAGCTTTTCCTAATTCTCGTTCTTTTCCCTCCATATAAAACATTATCCAACTGATCCTGTATTGATTTTGTATAATATTTTGGAAGAATGCCAAATATATATATATATATCTGAAGCAGTAAGTTATCTTAGGAATTATACTCATGTTTGTGGCAGCAATCCTTGCTCACCAGGATAAATTAAGGGAGCTCCAATTATTTAGATTTAATCTAATTTGCTTCATTATTACATTTCAATTTCTATATCCATATTACCAATATGAAAAGAGAATTTAATACCTAGATGGATAATGGAATGGGCCTTTAATTAAGCGGGAAAAGGGTCTCCAGCTTCTGTTTTACGTTCTGCTCTAAATGTCTATACAGAGTGCCAGATTTAGACTGATTAATTTTAAAGTAGGACAATCTACCAAATTCATCCAGAATTTCAAAAAATCTAGGGCATGACATCTACGGGTTAGTCATAGTTATGACAATATCGTCTGCAAATACCATGAATTTAAATTCTGCCTTACCTATCACCACACTGCTAATTTCAGTTGATTCTCTTTTATAAATGGCTAAAGGCTCCATAAAAAGAATAAATAGTAATGGGGACAGGGGACAACCTTGCCTTGTGCCATTTTCTATTCTAAATTTATTTGTCTCAAAGTCAGGGCTCGCAACAAAGGTGCTTGAATTTGTATATAGAGCCTTAACTGACCTTGAGGCAAACTCTCCCAAGCCATACTTCAAGAGAACACCCTCAAGGAACTCCCAATTGACCCTGTTAAAGGCCTTTTCAGCGTCCAATGACAGGGTCAATGTGGGAATATTGTTTCTTTTAATATAGTACAAGATATTCATCAGTCGTCTAGAGTTGTTGGAGGCCTGACGCCCTGGAACAAAACCTGTTTGGTCTGAATGAATAAGCTTTCTAATTATGGTTTTCAAACTATTCGGTAAGATTTTTGCAAATTTGAATTTTTTCAAATCTATGTTGATGAGCGAGATAGGGCGGTAGCTCTTGAATTCTTCTGGGTTCTTCCCAGCTTTCAGGATGTTAACTATTTTGGTCTCCGACATCTCCAGGGGAATATTGCCAGTTCATTTGATTTCATTGAAGAGGCAACATAGATGTTCTGAAATATCGGGGAGTAGAATTTGGTAGAATGTTAGTTGAATCGACCTACCCCTGGGGCTTTATTGGCCTTACCACTTTTTATTGCTTACGTGATTTCCTCTATGGTTATTTCTCTATTTAAATTATGCATTTCGGAATCGGATATAGATGGAAATGTAATTTTGTCTAAGAGACAATTAATATCTTCTTTTACTGGGACTTTGAATTGGGGATCCTGATCCAAATTATAAAATTTGCTATAGAAGTCTGTAAAGACATCACATATTTTATCTGGGTGGGAATGTAAAATTTTATCTGAATCTTGTATTCTTAGGATCCTATTCTGGTTCCGTTGTCTCTTTAACCTTTTGGCTAGATATTTCCCAGTTTTGTTACCATATTAAAAATGTGATTGCTGGTAACCCAATAGCAGACTATCTGCTTGGAGTTCCACAATTTTCTTTATTTGGTTATTAGTAATATAATTTGTTTCCCCTATCTCTTTGCTGGGATTTTTTTTTTGTTGCGCTGATGTAAACGTTCTAACTCGGTGTACAGAAGTTTAAGCTGTTTCTCTCATTGCTTATGTAATTCAGCGGTCATTAAAATTAGAAGGCCCCTAATAAAGGCTTTGTAGGCGCACCACAGTGTCGTAGAAGACACTACTGAGTTCTTATTAATTTTGAAGAATTCCAGGGTCTCCCTTTTCATCACATTTACAAAGTCTTTATTTTTAAATAAAATCTGATTCATTTTCCAATTCTTTCTTTCATTAGATGTTTTTGAATCCTCTAAAACTACACAGTTCATCTATTGATCTGACGGAGAGTATAATATCTACTTTTTTAACTTCTCTCAAAGTCAAAAGATCTACAATGACACAATCTCTGCGAGAAAGTGATTCAAATCTGTTTAAGAAGAATGTAAATTCTTGTTCTTTTGGATGTAATACTCTCCATAGATCATATAGCTCCAGGCTATTCATTTGACTCGAGAACTCTGAGGCAATTTTAATGATTGATGATTTGGATTTAATCTCATATTTATCTTGCTTTTCCATGATAGGGTCTAATACCATATTGAAGTCCCCACAGATTTTCGCTAACCCGATGCTAAATCTTTGGATTTACGATAGTAACTTTTTGAGGTATCTACTTTGTTTTTTATTTGGTAGGTAAATGTTAACCAAGGTTGTCAACCTATTATTGATATCACTATTCCAAATAATATACCTTCACATAGGGTCATTTTTGGTAAATTTATCTAAAAAAGTTAATCTATTACTAAAGAGGATCGAAACTCCTTTAGATTTGTTATTATAGGCGGAATCTATTAGACATAAAGTGGACAGTCTCCCTCTTTAACTGGGTCTCCTGGAGACATAAAATATCAGCTTGTCTTTTCAGATAATTGGAGAAAGCTATCTTCCTTTTTGTTAGCGAATTTAAGCCGTTAACATTATGTGATATAATTTGTATACACATAGTTGCTAGACTGCTAAGCTTAACATTTAATCACACTCAAAATGCAATTACTTACATCGGGACTCTTAAATATTCTCACCACAAAAAGATCAACATTTTGGTTAAGCAGGGCTAAAGCCTGATGTTATGAAATGTTAGCAATGGTTACCCATTCTTGGTTGGGAGAAGAATCAGTTAAATCAAGTTAAAGCCACAAAAAAATCTCAAACATATAAACAGCGAGTTGATATTCCTATCTAGTAATTATATAGTGTTAATTAAACTACATCCAGAAAAAATCTTATGTGAAAAAGTAACAAAATTAAGATCCCAAAAAGGGAATACAGTGAATAAGAATAATCTTATTATTTGTGTTAGCTTGGTTATTCATAATCTACCCTGTTACTGGGAGTTAATTATAATATAACCAAACAAAATCCTATACTAATATCTCCCTCTAACATATTGGTGCAGGGAAGAAATCTAACCTCCCACTATAATTTATAAATTAACGCAAAATATCTTAAGAGTTAATATCCTACTACCCAACTGATTATTATGTATTATCTAAAGATAGTGTTCATACATGATTTACCTAGTCTTCTAACGCTATTTAATCATAAACCTGAGCCTGTTTACTGCACTAAACCTTAACTCACTACAGGCTTTCTTTTAATTGTTTGCCAAGCCAACTTACTGGCCATCAAGATAGGTTTCTTATCTTGTTTGTATGTTCCTGTTCTTTCTATATGCCAGTCATGCATTAATCTTGTACCTTCTGAACTGTTGTAATTTTGTACCATTTAGAATCTTTATATATTACAATACCCCTTGATGACAACCGTTCATTTCTTTCTGTCGTAAGACTTGAGTAATCCCAGAGTAATCTCTGTCTGGGCAGAGACGTCTGTAAAAATATTCATATTCTCATAGGGGGAGCAAGATTTTTTTTATTGTATACTGCCTTAAATTATCGTGTCTTTATGAGACAAATAATGTATCCTCATTATTACATCCCTCAGAAACGGATTTGTCTAAATGTTTAGATAGAGGTAATCTGTGGATAACATCAATTACACATTCATTTTTTGGAAAATTTGGAAGTAGAGTTCCTAGGAAGACCTCCATGTAGGTTTTTAAATCACTGCCCTGAACAGTCTCCTGTATGCCACTCACACAGGGATTATTCTTTCTAGAATGATCTTCTAGGGAGAACATTTTAAACGTTAAGTCCTCAATTTTGTTCTCCAAATCAGACGAATACTGAAGTAGAGTATTATTGTCTGTAATTAGACTGTTAAAAATATTATCCAGAGATTCAACTCTCTGATTGATTTTCAGAAATAGATTGTGAGTTTTTAGTGATTTTCTTTGTCAAATCAGCAATAAGATTAGTTTGAAAGTCCAGTAAAAGTTCTTTCATTTTGTTTTGTACTTTAACAGATGTTCAGGAGTATTTTGATGGCAGTAATTATTTTCCGGGTAATAATATGGGGTTTATAACCCTTCTGTCTGAAAGCTTTAGACAGTGGCCTCAATTCAATTGAGCTATTGTTGTTTACAGGAGCACGTAATGGAGCCCGTAAACTAATTTGCTATCCTATTGGCGTCTTTTTGCGAGGGGCAAACAATCTACGGGTTACAGATAGGACACGCAAGGGGGTTAAACACCTGTTCATAGCACTGTAAATGCAAATAAAAAATCAATACTGACGGTCTAATTTTCTATTGACTGTTTCCAAATCGGGAGTTACAGCCTTGCTTAATTGATCTGGAACACACTCTGAAATGCTACTACTAAGTTGCACCCTTGTTCAATTGAATCGCTCTGTAATTGTAGCAAGTCTCAAGCCCGCCAGACATACGGCCTGTAGGACGCAATTTGCGGGATTGCAATTTAAGGAGGGTCAATGTTTTTAAATGTTTGTCACGGCCCCCAGTGTTGGAGCATATGCAATGGTATATAATAGTTTGACTATGGATAATGGCTTTCTTAGTGTGGGATGGACAGAAACTGGAGCTGTGTATGTAGCTGCAACTTTGGGTTTCCTATATACAGATGAGTGGAGAGTGCCATTACTGATGAATATTGTATTGTCCAGAAATGTCACCTATTCTGTAGAAAAATCCATTTTAAGTTTTATACAGGCATGGAGAGTGTTGAATAAACTGTAAAAGTCGACAAGTTTATTTTCTTCTTCTGTCTGAACAGATGTATTGACCATAAATATATTGGTGTATTGTGGAGCCATTTTGGTACCCATGGCAGTCCCCATCATCTGTAGGTAGGTATCTTTGTTAAAAGTAAAATAGTTGTGGGTAAGGATGTATTCTATTACTATTTATGGTTTTGAGTGTGTGTTGAAAGAAACTTAAGACATGCCTCAGTGACATATTTGTGTGGCATGTTGCTACTAAGAAATTCTATATCCATGGTAATTTAAGTTTGTTGAGTTTGTTGAGAAAGTCAGTGGTGTCTTGTATATAGCTACTGGTGTTACTAACTCATAGTTTACGGACTTATTCAAGAAAGCCATATATCTGTTTAGTCAGTGTGCCCATACCTGTAACATTGGGGTTGCTTAGTTTGTGGATTTTTGGCAGCATGTAGAAAGTACCAATTGTTGTGTATGAGTTTTTCCAATTCTGCTCTACCTTTTTAGGGAATATTTGAATGAGTTTCTTAAGTTGAATAGTATATTCTTCTGCATGATCCTGGTTCAGTTTCTTGTAGTAGGTGCTGTCTGACACTTGCCAGTTGGTTGCATTTATGTAGTCCTGAGTGTTTATAACAACATTTATCTGCTGGTTTGGATGATGATGTTGGAGTTGTTTTTTTAACTCTTTATGGCAGTTCATTCTGATGGAGTGAGATTGTTTAGGTTTATTTTCTGTTGGGTTCTTATAATGGATGCAGTTCTCAGGTGATAGCCTTCTATATAATTGTCTAGTTTGGTGTTGCGTCCAGGTGGTGGAGTAAAATGTATGTTTTATTCTTGTCGTTATAATCTAATAATGTACTTGTTGTCTGTTGCTTTGTTTGAAGAGGCAGTTGAGTTTTTTACTTTTATTTTTTAGAAATTCATGTTGTTGTTTCTTTCAAAGATGTTGTATTTCTTTTTTCTACATGTTAATATACATATATGTTGTGCTTCCTTAGTTGCTGAAGGACGCATCTTTGGTGATTTAAATGATGTTTCACTAAGGAAATAAATTGGAAGATCTGCAAAAAATTAAACGCCAAAGCATTTCTCCTGGGTGTTAAGATGTAGGTACTGGAGTGTTTAGAAAAAGGAGAACGTCAAGTGGACATCAGTTCAACTTTAAACTTGCTAACTTCAACTATCCAAACAATAAAAAAAAATCAGGACAAAATAAAGTCTACAGCAGCAACAAGCAGAACATCTTCTGTGATCCAGAAGCTATGCCTTGGAGGAATTGGATGCATCCTGTATAACTTTTGAATCACCAGAAAAGCGTTGAGCGCTAATACTGGATTGCTACCTTGTCATAGTGAAGGTGCTTGTGTACCTCAATAAAGCTGTGAGCCATATCATGTAGGCTCACTCAAGATGTGCAAGTCGTTGCAGAGAGGTCTGAGAAATTGTGTTCCCCTGAAGAAAGAACCGGACATACCTTTTTCATTGTCAAGTGGCTCTCAACAAGCTTTCATTATATATTTTGGCCTATATCTACTAAGTCTGTCCCTATGTCCAAGGTAATGCATTTGGGATTTCACTAAGCATGCCGTTTTCCTTACCATGGCAATCTGGTCTCTGAGCAGGCTAGATTTCCATAGCTATGGCCACACTACAGCTACTCCTCATCAAAGATAGATAGATAGATAGATAGATAGATAGATAGATAGATAGATAGATAGATAGATAGATAGACAGATAGACAGATAGACAGATAGACAGATAGATAGACAGATAGACGGACGGATAGATGGACAGACAGACAAATAGATAGATAGATAGATAGATAGATAGATAGATAGATAGATAGATAGATAGATAGATAGACAGACAGACAGACAGACAGACAGACAGATAGATAGATAGATAGATAGATAGATAGATAGATAGATAGATAGATAGATAGATAGATAGATAGATAGATAGAAACAGGAAAGAGAGGGAACATTGGTACACACATGTATAGATATAATATGCGAAGCTGTTTTGCAAGTTCAGTGCATAAACACAGCAATAGGCAGCAAAGAGTAATGAATTAAAAAAATGATCCTGTAATAAGCATTTAAGAGCTGAATTCCAATTAAGTAATGTCACTCTGAGACTCACTGCTAAAATATCTAAGACTGTCTCAGTAATGGCTGCTCTTAATAAGTGCATGCTTTTCATTGCCCATAATAAAGTCTAATAGACTTTGAAGAACTGCATATATGCATTGCTAATGTTAATATATTCTGTTGTGTTACACCAATTGTTGTCATTTATGTCAGGAATGTTATTCTAGCCTTTAACTTATGTGAACATTTACAAACTGCTTTTAAACTGTAACAATATATACTATTAGTATAGCACCGCACAAACAAACAGTGTATATAAAGCAACAAAATGTCAATACTATGCAGAGCAGTAGTGGGCAAGCGGTGGCCCATGGGCCGCATGCAGCCCTCAGGCACTTCCCAAGTTGCCCCCAATTTATTCTCTGGAGGGGGGTGGGGCATGTCCCTCTTCAACAATTATGAGATTATTATATCTCTAAAAACTAGCAAATAATACCCAAATGTACTCCTAAATAGTTCTCCTCATTATCTATATCACTATTACTAACTCATTCCTTTCCTACAGATGTTTTACCATTTTGCTTTGAATAAAATAAAGATGTATAAGCACTGTGGGCTCTTTAACATTGCCTATGAGGGAACTAAACTCTGTGCTATCTGCAGCCATATTTTTTTCATGAATTCGAAACTTTCATTGTAAAACTAAATTTTCTACCTGAAACGTAATGCCATACGATCCCTAAAGAGTCTAAACTGTTAATAAAATAAAATTATATGTTAATAAAGTTATTTCAGCCGCTCATTGTGGGGCATGCGATGAGCGCCAAAGGCACTCATCGAGAGGCTCGCCCTATAGAGGGGGGAGAGGCTCACAATGAGCACTGAAGGTGCTCATCACAAGGGCTGCAATAGGCCCAGGGGGATAGGCGAGTGCCACAATGGGCACAGGGTGAGAGGCAGGGATCCCGCAAGTGAGGTTGCAAGCTAATTTGCTATTTAATTGCTGTCTCTTCCGGCTTCCGAGTTACGGGCTTGAAAAAAGAGCTAATCTGTGCATAGCGAGGCTCGCATTGCCCGGCTTTGCAGCGCATGGCGGGGGTCGCAATGTGAGGCGTAGCCGTACATTGCAAGCCTTGCATTGTGTGGCAAACAACAGAATTGTGAGGCTTGAACATTTTATATTCACATATAAACCTATGAATGGAGATATAGAAAGAGGAAAAGAGGAACTGCAAGTGGGGTGTGGGGAGTGCACAAATCTAAATGGCCCAGGGCAGTTTAAAAACTAAATACGCCCATGTTTTTTGCTTGTAAGATTTTATAAGTCAGATAAAGTTATTTATCCATTGTAGCCTTAGTTTACTTTAAAGTGCAGGTGAATTACAGAGGCAGTTTAATCAAGCACGACCAGAGACCTAGCAATGTACCTGGCATTCTGCAATCCATAGGGTCATGGAGAGTCTGACACGAGCTGAACGATTGAACAAAAAAGCAAAAAGTATGATCTACATTCATAGAATTAAGAGAAAAGTAAAAGAAAAAATAACATATTTATCATATAGTTACACATCTTTATACTCAGACTTTATATAATATACTCAAAGCAGTGATTAAATCCAACCTGATTTCTGAAGTCTGGACCCAGAGAAGGGCTTGCAGTGTTAACTCCTTCGGTAAAAAGCATCCTTGCTATATGCAGCACATTTCATAAAACATTTTATTTCTATTAATGTTTAAAAATCCCTCTAATGATTATGTTGACATCTTCAGGGAGTGTATACACAGGCAACTGATTCCCCTCAATCAGTATGGAGCATTTGGGGAGCAATTTTAACCCATTATTCACCTGCTGTGTCTTCCTCAGCCATTAGGAGAGCACTGATGATAGCCCCCAAGTCAAAGCTGGCATGTGACCCACCCACCTGCTTTCTGCTGTGTCTGCTCTCTACTCTCTGCTGTGACTGCTCTCTGCGGTGGCACGTCCCTTGCGTGCTGGAGAACAGCACACCGTCATCACGGCGCCGATAACTGCGCTCTGATGACAGTCTGCACTCCAGCATGCATCCCATCTGCCACAGAGGCTTCTCATACGCACACCCCCATCACATATTTACTGGATCTGCTTGCTGGAGGCTGCCAAGGCCAAGGTAAGGGTCTGACAGTGTGCCATGTGGGACTGGCATGTGTCACTAGGAGCATATTGTATGTAATGTCACTGTCATTGTGTGCATGTGTCACTAGGAGCATGTTGCATTGCATGTTTATCACTACATGTCACTGTCATTATTTGCATGTGTGATAAACATGCAATGCACCATGCTCCTATTGACACATGAAACAATGCCTGGCCCATATGGCACACTGTCAGACCCTTACCTGGCAAGCAGGTCCAGTAAATATGAGATGGGGGCGCTTGAGCATGAGAAGCCTCTGTAGCAGATGGGATGCAGGCTGGAGCGCAGAGTGTCATCAGAGCGAAGTTCTCCGTGTCCTGATGACGGCGCGCTGTTCTGCAGTGCGCAAAGGTCGGGTGCCGCTCCCTGCTCTCTATGTGCTGCCCCCGCCCCAAACCAGAGATCAGCAGACAGAGCTGTTCTGTGTGTGGGAGCTGCAGCTGCCACGAGAGAGAGAGAAAAAGAGGTGAGTAAGTGGTTGAATGTGTGAGAGAGGAAAAAACATCAGCAGCAGTAGTTGATGCAGGGAATGGATAATCTGTAAGGGTGGTATTCAAGTGTGGATGTGCGGGTCAGAGGGACTCTTACATGAAAATTCATAATTCCTTCTAACATGGGGCCACGCTACATATCCCAGGCTGCTTTGAAACGCAGACAGGAAACCCTGACGGTGATACAAATGTTTCAAATGCCTCTGCATGCTCATGATTTGCCAAAACAAATTATGAATTTTATGCTAATTTAGCCTGTGTTTCAAGGGGGTGTCTACTCATTTTTAAATGTTGTTTTTAATGCAAAATATGTTTTTTTATACACTACAGATTCTCCTATCAGATGCACTAAAAATCCAGTGAATTGCCCCTGTGACCTGCCCCAGTGAATTGCCCCTGTGACCTCACTCAGTGAATTGCCCTGTGACCTCCCCCAGCCCCAGTAAATTGCCCTGTGACCTCCCCCAGTCCGAGTGAATCGCCCCTGTTACCTGCCCCAGGGAATTTCCCTGTGATCTCCCCCAGCCCAAAGACACACACGTTCACACACAGACACACTCTCCCACACACACATTCATACTGACTCACACAGACACTCACACTCACAGACACTCATTCAGACACCCTCAACAGACAGACACTCACACTCAGACACTGACAGACAGTCACACACACAGACACTCACACTCACATACATGCAAACAGACACTCTCACAGACACTCACACACAGGCACTCACAGACACAAACTCTCACAGAGACACAGATACACACCCAGACAGACACTCACACTCAGACACTGACAGACACACATTCACACAGACACACAGACACTCACACACTCACACAGACACATGCACTCACACAATTGCCCTGTGACCTCCCCCAGCCCAAAGACACATACACACATTCACAGAAACACTCTCTCACACACACACACACACACACACACATTCACATTCACTCACACAGACACTCACAGAGACACTCAAACACTCACAGACACTCAAACAGAGACACAGACACGCACACTCACCCAGACAAACACTGACACAGACACTCAAACACAGACATTCACACAGGCACTCACACAGACACTCACAGACAGACACTCACACAGATATTCACAGACACTCACACTCACAGACACTTACACAGACACTCACAAAGACACTCACACTCAGACACTCACAGACAGACACCCACATAGACACTTACACAGACATTCACACAGGCACTCACACAGACACTCACAAAGACACTCACACTCAGACACTCACAGACAGACACCCACACAGACCTCACAGATACTTACACAGACACTCACACACACACTCACAGTTTAAGCAGAGCTTGTTTTAACTCCAAAATTGATGGAGCTATACGATTTATCCCATTCCTCATTATATTTCCTTAGCTATAATAATAATAGTTTCCACAAATCTCCATTCCTTACAAATCTTTCCTTCCATACCTCCAAAAAATACCATATGAGAGCTCAAGAAAATATCTGAGTCTAATGTGTTCTTCATTCAATCCTGTACTTGCATCAAAAATCTTGGAATATGTATATAATTTGGATCCCACATTTTACATTTTGTGCATTCATTCTACTAAATTTTAGTTTAGTTTTAAAATACAATTTATATTTATATTTACTTTCCATTAAAAGCCATGAATGTCATCATCATGGATTAAGTGAAATGGGGTATTGCAGGGACGAATCCAATATGTGCGTGCATATACACTGTACTGTGTGTAAAGAAAAAAATGGATAGAGGTCACTTTTGCATTTGGTTGGCAGGGCATTGCTTGCTGGGTTGTCTGGTCAATCAGAGATAATTATCTTATACCAACAAAGCATGATTATGATGTTACATGCAACATTAATCTGGCATCTCCAACTTGTTCAAACCTCTCCCATTATTTCCCTGATTCCTGAGGTTTTTCATTGCTTCTCATTGTTATTGATTTTCATTTTTTCTTCTCATAATAGTAACTGAAGTAAAGTGCAAGTCAATGATGTAACAAGATTTCTCAATGCCTTTCACTAAAAGCCTTCGGCTGTACACGACAGATCTTCAAAATAAGAACCTCAACTAGAATAATAAACAATATCAAGGGTCACTCTGGAGTAGAATTTTTTTATATTATAAAAGAAATAATGCAATGAAAGAGATAATGGGAGTATATAGAACAACTGTGCTTGGTATGGAATAAACTAACAGTCTTAAAGGGTGATGTCTGCTCAGACAGCTTATTGGGTGTGGGTACATACTGGTTTGGAGCCCAGACTTAGGGTGTAGGTAGGAAACAAGCAGGCTCTAGAGGCAAACAAGCGGACTGAATTCAGAGGGAGATAGCAAGTGGAATTCAGAGGCAGGAAACACTCAGATGTCTGTGATGGGATGCAATAGATTACAGTGGCAGGCAGCAATCACTATTCCTGGCAAAAAAATAAGTAGACTTCAGAAGTATACAGTGGGCAGAATTTTGAGGCAAGTAGGCTCTAGGAGTCCAATGTCGACAATCAGCAATGTACAAAACAATATACCAGTGGGCCAGAGAATAGAGAATAGATGAACAAGCAAAAGGTCAGAGCAGGAAGATAGTATTTCAAATCCAATATCAAGCTAAAGCAAACAAGCACAGGCTTAAAAACAGAACAGACAACAACATACCCATTGGGAAGTGCCAGGAATAAACCAATACAACCAAGCACTGTCTTGCTTCTACAATATTATTTACTTAAATCGAGTGCTTAATCGAAGAGTTAGGCTAAAGGGCAGTATTATGATTTAGAATACTTTTTGATTAATAAACTCTTCAGAATAGTTCCAGAAGGAAAAATAAGGAACAATTAATAAATGCCTTTGCATTTTTTTTCCTGAGCACACATTGCTATGGTTACTTTTATAAACTGTATTTATACACAAGTGTCGAGGTGAAAAGGACCTGCCATCCAAGATATTTCCAGTATACTTCCTATTCAGCTCAAAATAGATCAACAGAGTGCACATATTTAAAGGCACATAGTAAAGCATAGTAAAGCAAATAATTGAATTTATATTAGTCATCAGCATATAAAAGAAAATTGTACAAGAAAGTATTAAATAATAACTTGAAAATGTTTTAAATATACTGAAAAATTGTCTAGGAAACACTGTATATGAGTATATGATTATTTCTCCCTAAGGGGAGCATTGACGTTAAAAAAATGCGTCAATTGAATTAATATTGCACTTTACGCCACATATTCCTTTATATCAAAATAAAGAGATAACACTACTCATGATTTAGGTTTTCTATTTTTCACTGTTTTGCTATTAATAGTCCTCCTTCAGAAAGCCTAATTCTTGAGATAGTATTGTTATACTGCACAGTTTTTGAAAGTATTGATTAATACATGAAAATATGCAAAACTGTGAAAATTTATTATAAAGTTGATTTATTGTAATTACTTTAAACATTCTCAAGATAACTTTTCAGCCAGTTTTACTTGTCCTGAGACTTTTTTTGCTATGATCCCTTATAATCGTCTGAAAAGCCATCACAAGATTTTCACTGTAAAGGAGGACTTTTAGGGGTTGTACATACTGTATACTGTGTACTCTCTATAATATATGACAATTTCACTTTAAGTTTAAAAAATGTATAAAACTTTTTTTTCTCTCTCCACCTTTGGAACTATTTACTAAAACATAAAAATTACCAATTGATAATGCAAACATAATAATATTCTCAGAATCAAGAATATATTGTATCCAAAACCTATATCAAGTGGCATATCTGAATCCCAAAATATGCTGTTGATCGAAGCAATTAGCAATGGCATTTAGTGATATAGGTCAAAGAGCTGGTTCCTTTGTTTTTCTTGAAATATGGAGGTGTAAAATTTGTTGTGATCCTTATAATCTCCTTGATTTGGATATTATCTGCATATCATACTCAATTTACTCACTCAAATGTGACCACAATGTGCTTAACAACTTGTCGCTCAACTGGATTTTAGATATTCATGGATCTACATGTAAACTTTAAGTAATCTTACCCTAGATTCCTTCCTCTTAAAGCCAAATACCTAAATCTTCCCAAAGAGCAGACACAGGCTCTAGTTTTCAAAAGAATACCGGCAGATATAGTTCTCATTAACAGAACCCATTTTTCTGTACCCAGATGTTGACTTCTACCTAACAAGCTTCTCACATTTTCCCTTTTTTCTGTTTTTGACTTAAAATAATATGACACTACTCTTTTTAGAAGCTTTCTGCACTAGTGAGAGAAACTATGCAAAAACATATAGAGTTTTTAACTCTCTGTATCAAGCCCTTCTGATCCTGGTGCACTTTTCTGTGTTTGCATTTTCATTATATGTATTATTCATTAAAAAGGAAAAAACTATGTTTTGGTCAAGCTAGTGGACCTTCATAACGCTACTGAAAATGTATGCGTGCTTTGTCATCTAATTTGGTGATGTGCTTAATTATTTTTTTCCTGGACTTTTAAAGCTCTGTTCCCTCTTGGGGACTGAAGAAGTTAACCTGTTTGTGCCTGTGTAATTAGGTGCACCTGTGTAACCCAGATTTAAGACTGCTCCTGGAGTATGTGAGAGCATCTGATGGACTTGATGATATTCAGTTATTGCAGACCTGTGAGTGAGACACACAGAGAGAGAAGCATCAGCCTGAAACCTATGACCACTTGAAGCAAAATTGAAACACCTGAAAGTCTGGGAGAAATATACAGACCAGTGAATATATGCACTTGTGAATTGTTTAGATTATTCTCTATACAGGGTTAGCTGATGGTAAAGAACTGTTTATTCATTTATGTCGTGCTTCAGCGGACGTTAGGCCTATTATTTTCTTTGTTTTGTTATTAATATTTATACTTACTAAGCTTATGTAAATCTTGGAAAGGTATACACAGCCTCTAATATTGTGTTCTTATATATATATATATATATATATATACCTAAAAATCAAATAAGGTGAGTGAACACCAGACCTTCTACAAGTCAATACCAAAATTACTTATTTAATGCATTATCCCTTTATTAGTTCAAGGTATGATTTACAACTTGCCACATTTAATACAATATGAAGCTATTTCCCTAGAGTAGAGGACAAAATAATGAGCATCTGTTTTTTTTTTTTTTTTCTTCTAGCATTTAAAAAACAATATATAACCGGAGAATAGTATATCTAAATAACTTGGGCAACATTTCTTAAGCTGTATAATTCATAACATTGTTAAATTATAATATCTGTTATTTGACCACAGAGAAATCATAGGAAAATTAACTGTTGGACATCAGTGAAAATATTGAAAAAGATACAGGCAATTCTTTTGTTTGTTATACAATATAAAATTGTAAAATGCATTGTGTGAGAGAAAAGGGTGAATTAAAGCACTTATAATGTCTCATATTTATAGCATGTTCTTTTGAGCAACTAATTTTGGAAACAGGCAAAAAAATTTAGAGATTAAAAAAATAAATCTTAGAGGACTACAGTGTTCAATTATTTTTCTAATAACTTCGTAATCAGAAAATTATGGTAAAAATTAAAATAATTATAATAATATCCTACATTTATTATTTCCTGCATGGATTAATTTTCTTTTGTCAGCTGATTCTGTCTATTCCTTTTTTTCAAGAGACTGTGTAGATGTAAATGAATGCTCTTTCCATTACTGCTAATGAAAGGTCTGTCATGTGTATATACAACATTTCCATAGTGTAGATAGAATTTCATGCACCTTCCACTTCAGGAGGTTGATTACCAGAAACCAAAATAGTAGATAATTCGGCAGCCTACTTACACATACAATGTAATATATTACAGGCTATATTATTTTATTTTCTGTTATGAAACAAGCATAGTAATTCAAAGAATGTATTTAACATGTATTTTAACTATATGACCACAGTGGTCCTAAAAAAGCTAATAATATATTTATTAATTACTATATGAATATGCAGTGTGTGGTGGTGCCATTGCGTTATTTGATTAATCTTAAACTCTCAATTGTCTCTTATGAATGTAAAGGTTCTTTCAATGGAAATTAATCGAAATCTTATCAACAGTTGACAAATAAAGTTAACAAAAAACAAACAAAAATAGTTCAATAACCTCTACATTACAACGCAAGTTTAAAATTAACAAGTCTTTTAACGTACTACTTATATTTTCCTTACATTCCTGATATTTTGTAGTCTTTAAAGACCCAGGGATCCAACCATTTGTTAAATATAAATATCTGCAACAGTCCAGATAACTTTCAATGTAGAGTCATTCAAGAGCATACAGTGGAAATTATATAGATGTGAACCAGCTTGATTTGCTAGGTCATTCTAGGGTTCCCTGGTGATCAAGTGTTTAGGATTCAATGCTTTCAACACCGCTACCTGGGTTCATTTCCAAGTCAGGGAGCGAAGAGTTATCACCACCTTGAAGCTGAGCAGGGTTGGGCCTGGTCAGTACTTGGATGGAAGACCACCTATGAATACCAGGAGCTGTGGCCTACTGGAGAAGGAACTGGCAATCCACTCCAGTATCTCTGCCATGCATGACTGTGGACATAAATATTTCCTGGTGTGTTACAGTCCATGCGGTCATGGAGTGTTGGAAAGGCCTGAACGAAGCAAAAAAAAAAAGATCATTCTGCTAATTTCCTTTTCTTTGACACCGATGACGAGAAACTACTGAATTAAAATAGTCAGAGGTGAACACCTACGTAGGTTTGTTCTATATATCTGGTTACCTACTGATAGAGCAGCTTCCTTTAGCTCACTTGTACCATTCACATGGACATGTAATTTTCGGCCACTGTGGGCCTCGTCAATGAGGTGCAGCTTTACTCCCTAAAGCACAGTGAACAAGGAGTCCATGTCTGGAGCCCCCTATCACCTTTAGGGAGAGAAAAACTAAACAAAAAGAGCCAGAGGTGCTCATCTGAGAATGAAGAATACCTAAGTAGGTGTGTTCTATAGTTGTAGTTACCTACTCAGAGAGCAATTTGAAAAGAGAGAGGGTGTGGAATTGCTAAGAACCAGCCTGTTAACCCATATATATAACTAGTTATTCCACTGTTCCTATATAATGATGGGGTGGGTTAGGCTTAGACTATTCAGTGCGGTAATACATACTAACAGTACAGAACATAGAAACTGATTATACAGGTATATGGTCCTGGATTAGGGATTATGTAAACTCAAGGAATAGACCAGGAATGAGGAATAATGAATATATAATAAAAAATAATGTATAATAAAAAATAGCCTTTATTTATGTCAAATAAAAGTGCATGCATATCAATTACATAGACATAAATGAAAAAAGCACGGCGATTAAAAGGAAAATCACATATATAGTTCTCAGCGCGACCTTGCCAAAATCTGTTGGTAACGCCATTTTAAAACTGTGGTCCTCGCAAAGCTCCTTGCGCTAGTGGAGATGAGCTCCGTAGGCGCTCATCCCTACGACCCCGTAGGACTTAGGCAGGGAGCGCAGAAGGAGCTCACTGCGCTGGTGGAGATGAGCACCCTAGGCGCTCATCCCTACGACCCTGCATGCCTTGCGTATCATAGCTACAACCAGTGGAACTACATTTCAACACAAAACTCAAATACACAATTCAAAGTGCGAGACCCGTAGCACTTTGAAAAAATCGCCTATAAAAACTACGGGCCGTAACACTTAGAAAATAAAACCACCACCGAGGAAAAAACTAATACGAGACGTAAAAAAATACGAACAGCCGCAACACGCACAGATAAAAACATGAAAACACACAAAATACAAAATCAAATAAAACAAAAAATACACACACAGCAAGGGGGGACAGCCAGGACATCTGGGAATGAGCTTACACGCCAATAAAAATACAATTCAAAGATTTTCGCCACTTGAAAATCCCCTAAGTGAGAGAAAAAATGGCCACCGAAAAAAACGAAAGCGAGGCTACACAACCTCTAAGCACGCAAAACAATACCAAGCACATACGCCTTTTCCACAGACCCGAACGACCTATTAAAAACACTATTAGGAAGAGCACTAAATGCTCAACACCCACCTAACACATACACAATCGCAGCCATTTTACCAGAATCACTCAAACCTAATAACATTACCATTACAAAATGCGGAAGTACACAGATAAACAAATGGTTTCCCCTCACGCACGCAGCCTATTAACACTACACATTGCACACATTGCTGACACTTACACCTCAGATCACCAACAGTGCAAATCTACATTGTATGCTGCAGGAACATCAACACAGATTGTTAGCTCCTCAGCATATTGCTTAATGCATATATTAATTACAAATAGATAAAGTATATTACTTTATAACTTTACTAATTAATTATTTAACATTACAAAATACATACACATAGAAAAATATAAAAAATAAAAAAACAACCATTAAATGCTGAAGGCGCTCAGCGCGCGGTACACAAGGAGCGCCAACGTTGTTTACATGACCACAACCACACCAGGGGAGAGGCTCACAATGCGAGCCAAAAGCCCATCTGCGCAAAACTTGCAAGGAGCTCTCATAACCAAACATAAACCAACCAAGAGGCTTGCAATGAGCGCCGAAGGTAGTCACACAAAAAATATACTTAATTTGTGTACCAAACAACATTACCTGCCTTACAATTCTATTGCCGTCATTTTTTGACGGGCAAGTCCCTAGTATATACATAAAGTAAATGCAGTTACATATGATACCAGATTACTAGCATGAGAAGTATATCTGTGCATACAACCTTGAGATAAGGTGGATCGAGGCGTGGGTAATTCCCATAATCAGTGTAAATATAGATAATACTCTCTGCTTATAAATATCATTAAGTACCTGCAGCTTAAGTAAATCCTCTGCAATAATGAGGTAGATGTTGTTACACCATATGATACAGTATACAGTGTAACACTATAGCAATTATATGGATGGAAGACAAGGTGCCTTATGAGGGAAAGAAAAACGAAACGGAAAGTTTATGAATACTGTGGCCCTAGGGTGACTTAGATATAGTGTAACACAATAAATACATAACAGGACCCACTATAAATCCTCTAAGGCGAGATTAAATCTCTGTGGAGGATGAAAAAATCTAGCCTAGCAATTATAGCGTCTTCATAGATCCATCAACAGTGTAGCTGCATCTCTGGGAAGTGTCAGACATCAAAGTCATGGGGTAGGATACCGAAATCGGTGTTTCCTTACTTAGTCCCGTCGGCTTCTGACGTCATCCACTTGTGACTGGAGAGAGGGTCTGACACGCCCGTTTTGCATCATCAGCTACTCAGAGAGGGCCTCTTTTAGAAAATACAGAGAAACTGCTCAACAAAATGTAGTTTTCACTCTTATTCACAGCTGTCACTAAAAATGAAAAATATAAAATAATTGATTTATTACTATTACAAATAAAATTATATTCATTTTTAATTTTAAAGCTGTATTTATAAAGCGCTACCATATTCCGTAGCATTCAATAGAGGGGTAGAGTAATTAAATTATACTATTACAATACAATTAAACACATTTGAAGCAAAACGGGGGGACCTGCCCTTGGGCCAGCAATTATGATTGAATAGCACTTTTATTCTGAGCAATTTACAATAATTGAAACAAAAAGTTGGGGGATTTCATTAAAAATAAATAACATTAAATAAGTTAAACATTTTTGTAATGATTATTGTTGTTGTTCAGTCTGTTGTGTCCTACTTTCTGCGGTACGCAATCATGTTGTGCTTATCCTTATGGTTTTCTCTGCAAATATACTGGATTAGGTTGCCAGTTCTTTCTCCAGTGGACCACAATTTGTCTGACCTCTCTGCTATGACCTCCCCATCTTGGGTGACCCTACATGGTATAGCTCACAGCTTTTTTGAAGTACACAAGCCCCTTCACCACAAGAAGGTAGCGATCCAGAAGGGGACTGATTGTTTCAGGTTATTAAAATTCTGAATTTAGTTAAAAATTCTAGATGATATTGAATTTATTTATGTATATAATGCAGTAATTAGTATTGGCCCACCAGGTGTATACTGTTAACGGATGGTTAGGACATGATAATATTTGTCGGAAGTCTAACTTGTAAGACAGTTCTTTTCTTTTTTTTGTAAAGTTTTGTAATTAAAATTGATTTTTTTTCCTCAAATCCTTGAAACATGAATTTCCTGTTTATTATTCTGCATCGTAATCAAACAATAAATAAATCTTTACATAAAACACCAAGACAAGAAGTAAAATGATCATAAACTATATGCTTTTTCCTATTTCAATATGCAATTACATTTAAACAAAATCAGTTTTACATGTACAACTTTCCAAATATTCCATTTTTATTAAGCTAGTTATTCTGTGCTGCTCAATTTTATTATACAAAGTACTTCATGTGCTATCCAAAAATAAAAAATAGCCCAAATCTTAAGTTATCTTAACACTTGATCCTGCATAGTTGTAAATGCTTTGTTATATAAGGCTTTATTGCTGAACCACAGTATATTTTGCAAAATGTCTAAGTAATATATTTGAAACTTTATTATTAGACGTTAGCAGAACACTTTCTATGGCTCAGGAAACAAGTTATAGCAAATAGGATAGAGATCATAAAGGCATGTGGATGTATTTTAAACTTTCAATTATTTTTCACTGCTCAGATCACCTTGTCTGTTTTTTGAAACATTGCATTTAATGGAAGACAGAACTGGACTGGACTGGACTCATAAATTCATGTTGGGCATCTGTTAAACTCCATACTATGTTTTTTTTTAGGTGCAAATAGATTATTTAAAAACTGATGGTCTTTTTACAACAGCATATTACACCTCCCACATAAGTGAAAAATCAAAAAGGCAGAAGAGAACCAAGTAGCCATTATTTATAAATGCAACAAAGTGTTGTTTTTTTCCACCCTTCTTCACGTGGGAGGTGTCAGACGTTTCTCCCATAAGCGGTTTATACAATCTTTAAAAGTATTTTCCATAAATCTAGTTGTATTTTGAAAGACAAAAAATATTGATGCAGTTTACCAATTAACTATAACTTCATAAATGTATGTGGAACTCAAAAATGTTTTCCTTAAAGAACATTTTTAAAAATTACAAATGTATCATTCTGCATGACAAAAATAAGAGTAGAACATGAAAACTTGTTGTACTATCATATAAAATCATTATACAATTATATGTTACCTCATTGGCTGAAGCTAATGCCTACATCACTGGCCACCAGAGACGCTCCCCCTGTGCAATTATTTATTCAAAATAACCTATTTCCAATACACCCAAGAAAGAAAAATATTTGTATAACATGGCAAAAGGCTTCCTGGGAGGACAAGTAGGATTGAGCTGGAGTGTATAAAAAATACATGTATTAGTACAGTATGTAATAAACAGTATGTAATAAACTAGCAATAATCGCAGCATATATGCATTTTAGAAAAATAAACGTAAATTTCCAGGCTATAGGCCCTATTCAATTGCAAGCCCACACATTACGTAATACAGGCCGTTTGCCAGCTGTGGGCTTGAACGCTGCTATAATTACGGATTGATTCAATTGAACAAGCCCGCAAGTTACATGCTGAAAGCCTAAACTGTAAACCATGCAATCATATACTGTATAGCATTTCACAGCGTGAACATGCTCAATTAAGCAAAGCCATAACTACCCATTTAGAAACGGACTTGCAAACACGCAAAATACAAAATTATAAAAATGAATGCCAATACTGTTCTAGTCCATATTGGTGGCCTGATATGTATTAACTCATTGATACCCGAGATCGATATAACCCTGAAATGAAACATAAAAATAAATGATTTTTGATTGCCGATTTGCGAGCTTGAGACTGTTGTGCAATTAATTCTAATGTCTTCTATCCCTTTCACCGTCATTTACAGTGAAGTATTGACTTTTTATTTGCATTTATAGTGCTACAGATATGTCTTTAACCCATTTGGTACCCGTAGGATTTTCTTCTACATATGCCATTTACGGTTGTGAAAACATATGCAGGCGTGCAGAAGTGTAGCAATTGAATAACGATTTGCGATTGTAGTGATCGTAACTCTTGCAGACGTGAAGGATCAAAGGCTTAGATGGGGCATAATTAGTGTTGTAATAATGGATTTTCAGCCTGTTATCCGTAGATTGTTTGCGGCTCGCAAGAAGACACCAATTGAATTGCAAATTTGTTTACGGGCTACATTACAGGCTCCCGTAAGCTACAATATCTCAATTGAATGAGGCTCTATGCTTGGATTTGTGGGCTTTCATTTCGCCGGTCTTCAACACTTGCTGCTAATTTAAAGCCTGAGTCTGACAATTTGTTACTGAATTGAGCAGTGATTATACAAATAAAATCGGAATATACTTTATTTTATGCATCAATAATTTCACAGCACTTTAAAAGGAATTCCCATATTTACTATAGAGGGGTACCTTTACACATAACAGCCCTTCTGTTTGGGATACTAGGAAAAACTGAATAGTAATATCCCACTAGGAACTTGTAAAAAAACAATTAGCTAAAGAACTGTCACTTTGTTAGGGACTAGTAAATCCGCATTCATAGACTCTTCCTCTAGAAAATCTGCTTCCATATACTGATAATTAAGCTTCAATCTACCATTCCCCTAAATGCTGGCCTCTACAATCTCTCCCAGTGTCATACAGGAGTAAATTATTACCTTATGGCAACCTCACAGTTATTAGGATATGAGTGTGAAAAGCTTTAATGCAAATAGCAAATGTCCCTATTTTCTTCCTGATGGTCATTTCACTACATAGACATAGTTTTGTCAAAGGCTGAGACTTTGAGCAGTGAATGGTGGAAAGGGATATGATATGTGATACCGTCCACTACCTGCACATGCTGAAAAACAGCAAATCTCTGTTCCCACCCACTTATGCAATGGACACGAAGGAATTGGAACAGTGCCACAACAACCCTACATAATTGTAAGAAATATTTTTATTTATGTTCACACATAGTATTCCTTCATAGTGTGATTCAATGGTAGCCCTTCTCCCATGGCCAAATTAACCATTAGGCCAACTAGGCAACCATCTAAGGGCGCTTCCCTGTGAGGGTTGCCACTTTTTAAAGAAAAATGATAGACTGGCTCATAGACTGGCTACTAGGCGTAACTCCCTAGAACAAGAGAGTTACAGTAGGGAAAGGAGCTTACATGTACAGAAAAGGCAAAAATGGTTCTGTGCATACTATATCTAGAATGTACATCACTGTGATCACCTATAAGGTTAACAATCCAGTGTACATGTTTGTATGTCACTATGATCACCTGTAGAAGATTTGTGATTGCTTCTTTTCAGGGTGTTTCTGCTGGAACCCTATACAATATGTAATTTAGGCTTGCAAATGGGCACTGACCCGAAATGTAGCCTTGTTGTCTCAGTTGCCTTCTTGTCTGAGTGTATATATATACAGTGGATATTAAAAGTCTACACACCCCTGTTAAAATGTCAGGTTTCTGTGCTGTAAAAAAGATGAGACAAAGATAAATCAGTTTCAGAACTTTTTCCACCTTTAATGTGACCTATAAACTGTACAACTCAATTGAAAAACAAACTGAAATCTTTTCGGTAGAAGGAAGAAAAAATATAAAAATAAAATAATATGGTTGCATAAGTATGCACACCCTTAACCTAATACTTTGTTGAAGCACCTTTTTATAACAGCACTCAGTCTTTTTTGGTATGAGTCTATCAGCATGGCACATTTTGACTTGGCAAGATTTGCCCACTCTTCTTTTCAAAAACACTCCAAATCTGTCAGATTGTAAGGGCATCTCCTGTGCACAGCCCTCTTCAGATCACCCCACAGATTTTCAATTGGATTCAGGTCTGGGCTCTGGCTGGGCCATTCCAAAACTTTAATCTTCTTCTGGTGAAGCCATTCCTTTGTTGATTTGGATGTATGCTTTGGGTCATTGATGTTCAGCTTTCTAGCAGAAGCCTGAAGGTTTTGTGTCAATATTGACTGGTATTTGGAACTGTTCATAATTCCCTCTATCTTAACTAAGGCCCCAGCTCCAGCTGAAGAAAAACAGCCCCAAATCATGATGCTGCCACCACCATGCTTCACTTTGGGTATGGTGTTCTTTTGGTGATGTGCAGTGTTGTTTTTGCGCCAAACATATCTTTTGGAATTATGGCCAAAAAGTTCAACCTTGGTTTCATCAGACCATAACACCTTTTCCCACATGCTTTTGGGAGACTTCAGATGTGTTTTTGCAAATTGTAGCCTGGCTTGGATGTTTTTCTTCATAAGAAATGGCTTTCGTCTTGCCACTCTACCCCATGGCTAAGACATATGAAGAATACGGGAGATTGTTGTCACATGTATCACACAGCCAGTACTTGCCAGATATTCCTGCAGCTCCTTTAATGTTGCTGTAGGCCTCTTGGTAACCTCCCAGACCAGTTTTCTTCTCGTCTTTTCATAAATTTTGGAGGGAGCTCCAGTTCTTGGTAATGTCACTGTTGTGCCTTATTTTCTCCACTTGATGATGACTGTCTTCACTGTGTTCCATGGTATATCTAATGCCTTGGAAATTCTTTTGTAACCTTCTCCTGACTGATACCTTTTGACAATGAGATCCCTCTGATGCTTTGGAAGCTCTCTGTGGACCATGGCTTTTGCTGTGGAATGCGACTAAGAACATTTCAGGAAAGACCAACTAGAGCAGCTGAACTTTATTTGGAGTTAATCAGAGCCACTTTAAATGATGGCAGGTGTATGCTGACTCCTATTTAACATGATTTGGAATGTGATTGCTTAATTCTGAACACAGCTACATCCCCAGTTATAAGAGGGTGTGCAGAATTATGCAACCACATTATTTTTATTTTTTATTTTTCTTCCCTCCACCTAAAATATTTCAGTTTGTTTTTCAATTGAGTTGTACAGTTTATAGGTCACATTAAAGGTGGAAAAAGTTCTGAAATGATTAATCTTTGTCTCATTTTTTTACAGCACAGAAACCTGACATTTTAAAAGTGGTGTGTAGACTTTTTATATCCACTGTATATATATATGTGTGTGTGTGTGTTTGTATGTATTTATAAAATAGCAAACTAAATCTTACCAATTTTGAGTCCCAATGCTTCTTGTATCAGGTCTGTTTTCATTTAGATCCCCTGTGTATAGATTGCAGCTTTTCAGAATGTGAAGGTGCAATCTCTAAAGAACATCATCACCATTTGATCCAAAGTGGAGGGTTGGATTGACGTGACTCAAATACAATGGTTGGGTGAAGAGAAATAATGATACCAGGATGAGGATTGGGTTTCCAAAAGTGGGGAGGAATAAGGCACTGGAAGAAAGAAGGTAAAGTAGAACATAGCAACAGAATGGTTGGGATGAGAGGATAAGGATGAGAGGAAAATTAGTTGGTGCTAGGAGAAAGTACCTGGGAAACAAGTGGATTGCTACACTTTTCCTGATCTTAATTATTTGTTTATGGTGTCTGTTTGAATCTCCATAGATATTTCTGTGTTGAATATGCAGGTCTAATATTATCTGACAGCCTCAGGAAGGTGAAAGCAATGGTTGACTTAATTGTAAGATAAATCAAGATGAAATCACTCAGTAGTGTCTGTGTCACAGTAAACAATGAGGCAACAACTAAGGACAATTACAATAAATTGGCCTCAAAACGGTAAATTTTGCCTTGTCCCCAGGATATTGTTACCTGAATGTGGATATATACATTTATATAGGTAGACAGGTATATAGATATATGGTACATAGATAATTTCCCCCAAAAAATTGAGGCAGATAAAAGCCAAAGCCCAATCTGTTCTGACCATTCTGCTTACCTAATAATCACATATATAGTTGTGAACATGCGAGCCCGCTCGAGTCTTTGGCGCTCCTTGCCAGCAACTGCGGCCCTCGCGAAGCGGGCTGTGGTGTCTCTATACCCCCATGTTGAGAGGCCTGTCCCAGCCAGCTTACCGTCTGTGACTGCTCCCATTTCGGCGCTGCCGCTGTGTGTCGGCGAGTCAGACTCCCCCAATGCAGCCGGAGAGCAGGCAGGCATGGAGGCCGCACTCACCGCCTCACTATAAGTTCCCCCTAGCCTCGGGCGGACCCCCCAGGAGCACAGCGAGCCCCGAACATACACAGGCCTCCCCCGAGCACACACAGGCCTGCCCCGGCTGGAAAGGTGAGTGGAGCATGATAGGGCTTCATGTGGGGTGAGAGGGGACATGATAGGGCCTGGGACCACAGGAGTGAGCTCTATATAGGTGTGGGGAGAAAACTATATGTGTGTATATATATACATATACTGTGTGTTTTTTTAATATATATATATATATATATATATATATATATATATATATACCGTGTGTTTTTATATATATATATATATATATATATATATATATATATATATATATATATATACATATATATATATATATATATATATATATATATATACAGTCAGGTCCATAAATATTGGGACATCGACACAATTCTAATCTTTTTGGCTCTATACACCACCACAATGGATTTGAAATGAAACGAACAAGATGTGCTTTAACTGCAGTCTTTCAGCTTTAATTTGAGGGTATTTACATTCAAATCAGGTGAACTGTGTAGGAATTACCACAGTTTGTATATGTGCCCCCCACTTTTTAAGGGACCAAAAGTAATGGGACAATTGGCTGCTCAGCTGTTCCCTGGCCAGGTTTTTGTTATTCCCTCATTATCCCATTTACAAAGAGCAGATAAAAGGTCCAGAGTTCATTTCAAGTGTGCTATTTGCATTTGTTGCTAACTCTCAATATGAGATCCAAAGAGCTGTCATCATTAGGCTGAAAAAACAAAACAAACCCATCAGAGAGATAGCAAAAACATTAGGTGTGGCCAAATCAACTGTTTGGAACATCCTTAAAAAGAAAGAACGCACCGGTGAGCTCAGCAACACCAAAAGACCCGGAAGACCACGGAAAACAACTGTGGTGTATGACCGAAGAATTATTTCCCTGGTGAAGAAAACACCCTTCACAACAGTTGGCCAGATCAAGAACACGCTCCAGGAGGTAGGTGTTTGTGTGTCAAAGTCAACAATCAAGAGAAGACTTCACCAGAGTGAATACAGAGGGTTCACCACAAGATGTAAACCATTGGTGAGCCTCAAAAACCGGACGGCCAAATTAGAGTTTGCCAAACAACATCGAAAAAAGCCTTCACAGTTCTGGAACAACATCCTATGGACAGATGAGAGTAAAAATAAACTTGTACCAGAGTGAGGAACAGAAGAGTATGAAGAAGGAAAGGAAATGCTCATGATCCAAAGCACACCACCTCATCAGTGAAGCATGGTGGTGGTAGTGTCATGGCGTGGGCATGTAGGGCTGCCAATGGAACTTTTTCTCTTGTATTTATTGATGATGTGACTGCTGACAAAAGCAGCAGGAGGATTTCTGAAGTGTTTTGGGCAATATTATCTGCTATTATTCAGCCAAATGCTTCAGAACTCATTGGACGGTGCTTCACAGTGCAGATGGACAATGACCCGAAGCATACTGCAAAAGC